>CM069593.1:21379955-22782455 GCA_035771175.1 Paratinospora sagittata
TTTAAATTTTAGAAGAATTTCATTAATTTACTTGAGAAGTTAAAAGAGTATCCACCGAAGAAATTGTGGGCATCTTGTAAATATTGGACTCATCAAACTATATATGAAGGAAATTTGCAGCTCTTCCTTTTCAGAGTCACATTATATATGTCCCAAAGGAAAAACATGCTTCTTTCTTACATATAAGTTGAACTTTAAACCTATGCCTCTTGAGGCACCTGTAAAGACTTAGTTTTGCCATTAAACTAATTCATTAGATTATTTTAATTGAAAATTATTTTTCCTTGTCGGTTTGTAGCTTTGCTCAAGTAGAATTCAATGGAGTACATGTTGGTAGCTGATTTTTTTTTCTTTTTTACATTCTTTGATGTTGTAGTATCAACATTTCAACATTCAAATGTGATGGTAATAAGAGATTCATACACCACAGCCTGTGCCAAAAATCTTCAAATAATACTTTACCAAAATTTTGTATCAACAGAAGAAGATTAGCCATAACCAGAGAGGTCCAGTTCCCTTTCTCACTTTCTTATCAACAAATTTTCTATCATCTTGCACCAATACCATTCCTAACTTAATTTGTTGTTCTTAAGCCCTACTTTCTACTTCTTTAACCAACTATTGGGTACCTCTTCTTATCCAAAAAAAAAATTATTAGGTACCTCAACTGTTAACATTCACCTTGTTAGACTTACCTCTAGTTAAGTTGACATACCAACCAATACCTGCAGTTGGAACATATGATTTCCTTTATTATCTTCTTTTTCTTGCTTTCAAGTTTTCCGTCATGGAATTTTCTTTACGTTCTCCGGAGAGATACAGAAAAAAGAAACCCTTAAAACCATCTTAAGCCTCTGACGGCAATACCGTGCCTGGGATCAATATCTTACCAATAAAATAAAAACACTAATTTAATTAATTTGTAATTTCAAGACAGAAATTTGTTCCAAATAAACCGTGTAACAGTGCACCAGACTCCATTTACTGCCGAATCTGACCAAGAACAGCTTTACCTTTGAATAGATATCATAACAATACCTGTTAATTAGTGGTAATGGTAAGACCAACTTTAAATAAAAACTGAAGCATGAAGATGACAGACTGAAGACAAAATACGTACAAGTACATATCAGTCAACGACTCCACTCCCGGCGCATAGCATACAAAGAGAGATGATAGTATCTTAATATTTGACAATGTACTTTTATTTGTATCATGTAATATTTATATAACAAGTCCAAATACTATTTGCCAGCAACCTTCCAGTTGCTAAGATACTCATTTTTGTCGCGCAAATAGTGTCCCCAATGTATTGCTTGGGTAAACCTGAAACCACAAGATAAACAACTGATGAGATTCCAACAAGCTAAGCGCATATAAACAGCAATAGACTTGAAAGGAAAATTAAGACAAAATTGAAAGTACAATTTCATGGAAATTAATTTAATGAATACAGCATAGATTAGGTATTTCAGCAGATTTCATATCACTCTTTACATCAAACACTCCAAAAAGAACAATCAAACTCCCATACCATAAAAACATCATACAGGAAGTTAGGAACGAGGCAAGAGCAGCAGATTCCTTACTTTAATTTGCCAATAGGATGCCTAATTTCACATCAATATTTCCTACTTACCATGGTCGATGGTTAATACTTTACCCAATTATATGTCAGAGAGAAGAATGCGAGGCATCATCCACACACTTCAATATGGAAGAGGATTGACATCATCGCCAGTATCATGAAAACAAGATAGACATTGATATTAAACACAAACATTTTGGGAAGGGGGATTTCAAACAAGAGACCTATAAAAGCAATGGGAAAAAAATAAACTGCAAATGGCCCAGTGTAATCATGTTTCCCACACGAGCAAGCATTACATTGCAAATTATCATGGGCATACATCTCAAATGGAAAACAAAAATACAGGACAGAATGAAAGGAAAGGAGTCAGTAGGATGCAAGCTAACTAGGTTCAACAAAACCACAATCATATTTTATTAATTAACCTCTATCCCAAGCCATAACTTCTCGCTTTTTCTTCAAATGCATGCCCTCATCTTTCCAATCAACTCCATCTTTCCCTTCTATGGCCTTCTACAATTATTAACAAGGAACTACCGCTATTATTGGCTTTCTTAAAGGTGCTCAATTAATTAAACCACCCAGTCAAGGTGTACTAATTTATCTCTTTTATTGTCACCTCCATTAAGGTAGATTCTAGTCCACCTCTTGTCATTTTTAGGGAATTCAATGTGCATCAGCAGTTCACCACAATCCTTGCTAAAGCTATTAGTAGCTTTGTCTCGGACCGCCAAGCCATTTTTTATTTTCTGTTGAAGCTATTCCAATGTTTTCAAGGCTCCGCCTAGGCATTTTAGGGAGAAAATGCCTAGACGCAATGCTCGGCAGGCTGTGGGGGTTTGTGCAAATATTTAAAAAGTTTAGGGGGGTCTCTCTAATTTAAAAAAAAAACTTTAAAAACAAAAACCCCCCCTTTCTATAATAAACCCTCGAACCTCTATCTCCCCAAGCTCATTCTTTTCATTTGCTCTGACCAAGAAACGTCGTCGAAATCTCTGACGACCATCGGCAACCCTCCAGCGACAAATATTTATTGGTTGTTGTCTAACAATTTGTAGACATGATTTTAATTAACATAAAGTATTTTTTATCATTTTACAAAAATATAACATTCATTATGGAATATAGTTAGATATATATAATTATGTATATGAACCGTCCAGGTATATGTAAATAATTAATTAATTATCTAGGGACCTATAAATAAATATTTTTTATCGCCTAAGCCACGTCTAGGCTACGCCTCGCCTAGACAGGAAAAATCTCCTAAACATCGCCTTAACGCCTTGAAAACACTGAGCTATTACCATATTTGCTCAAATACCATCACCATGTTTAACTGCTTTTCCAATTATACAAAAAATTGTCTTAATTACCAACCACTCTCTTATAATAACAAAAAAAGGCGTCAATTCCTACCACCACGTAGGAGAGCACATTTGATATTCAAACATTGTTTTTTTATAGACTTTTCCTTAAAATGAAGGACAGGCATTAGCACAATGATAAAATTTGTTCCATTTTGGCCTTTTCATGGGTTCAAATTTGGAAACAGCCTTTCCTCAATGTAGGGGTAAGCCTATGTATTTTGACCCTTTCCTATGCCTTGAAATAGTAGGAGCCTCATGCACTGACCATGCCCCTCACTTTTGTTAAAAAAGTTACTTCCTTTCTAATATCTTTCAATTTTCTTTCCTTAACAAACAAAATTAAAAATGCTTCAACTTTAATCATCCTTTTCATTTCTAATTAAATTCCTAGAACGACAATGTGGTAGTGTCACTCTTTATGTAGAGAAACTCTATTGCTAACTCTTATTTTCTATTTTATGTTTCACATTTCCATCTTTCACAATTTTCATTCCTTCTTACAGACTCTATTGGAATTTATTATCTTATCTAGCAAAACTCAGTCTCGTCAAAGCTAAGGCATCAAACTAGGGAATCACCTCATAACTTCAACCTAAATCGTTGAGTTGAGTACCAAGGTTTTCTTTATAATTTAAAAACCTTTAAGGTTCCTTTAATCTTCTTTTTTTCTTAGAAAAAAAAGGTGTACCCAATGCACAAAGCCCCACTATTGCGAACTTTGGGAAAGGTTCAATACGCCTTTCTTTTAAAGACTCTTTAATACTTAATAAAATATCTATAAGCATTATACAAGGGAATCTCAACAATTTATTTTGTATTATTTCTCTGCTATAAGAACATTCATCTCAAAGAACAACCACATTCTTCGAAGTAAAAGATAAACCAATCTAATAAAATTACAAAGCATCTTTCAAGTAACCGTTAACAATTTAAATTATTTACATCAGGAAAACCCACATATTTTCCATTGAAAAAAGTATTCAACAGCAGCCTAATAGAATTATGAAACCTTTTCCATCTTGGAATTGCCATTTGTTTACATGCAAGCTTAGAAACCCTTTTCTTTTAAGTTTAAAGTATTTGCATTAGGATTTAGGACATAGAGTACTTGTTCAATATCCCAAACCCTAAATAACCAATGCAATATATAAATATTGTATAATATATTTTGCTTGGTAATGCCCAGGCCACACCTAGGCATTTTCTATGTACCAACTCACCCTAATATATGTAGCAACCCATGTAAGGTTGAAGATCCCTACTCTACAAATATTGCCCCCCTTTGTTCCATATTATACTATAGTAGAATGTTAAACACTTGCATGGTAAAGACCCATGATTAATATTTTCTTAAACTGATTCAAGCCACACAATCAAATTTCAAAACTCAATTTGGCGTGTTATCATGATGCACTTGTGTCATATTAAATTACAACCATTAACAAGAATGATGATTGTAAACAAAAATAAATAAAATAAATAAAATAAAATAAAAAGTAATGATGCTTCTGGTAAAATTTTCAAGAAACATTAAAGCAGTCAAAGGTGCAAGGCACACTTAAAGCAGTGAAGGGCCCTAGTGCTTGAGCGCCTAGGCACAAGGTTCAACACACGCCTTAGTAAACTCTAAAGAAAATTCATAAAAAACTTAATCATACATCAATTAATTATATTAAATTATACTTATCAACCTATGTGGGAAAAGTAGTTAAAATATACAAAATCAACGAAAAAATTCTAATTTTCTCATCATACATTAAAATATTTATAGAGGCAAAGAAGAACAAGTCACAGCCATGATGCCTTAATATAGTGTAAAGTT
This sequence comes from Paratinospora sagittata, assembly GCA_035771175.1. Lineage (NCBI taxonomy): Eukaryota > Viridiplantae > Streptophyta > Magnoliopsida > Ranunculales > Menispermaceae > Paratinospora > Paratinospora sagittata. The sequence continues at coordinate 21,384,739 of CM069593.1, forward strand.
TCCTCTTATGTTTTTTTTTTTTTTTCTACATTGTGTATTAAGTCTATTTTATTGAAATAAAAGAGATAAAAGAATATAATACAATATTTACTTAATTCTTTCTTTTTATAAAAGGAAAAGCGGAAAAGCAGAAAAGTGAGGCGCACCAAGGCACACGCCTTAGTTGGTCCGCCCTGCCTCAAAGTGGCACACGCAAAGGACAATATACATAGCCTTAACTCCACAATGAAGAGGTTATGTCCATATTCAACTTGTGACCTCCAAGTCACAATAAAGCAACCTCAACCATTGTGTCAAGGGTCGTTCTTCAAGAAGGCACTTCGACAATGGAACGTGCAATTCTCATAGACACCTGCCTTATTGTACGCTGACAATTTTGTTTTCTTTTTATTAGAAAAAATTGTAACACAAACGTGACCAACATAATCAATCTTTTTATACATAAGTCTGCTACAGTGTTGTCGAGGTATCAAGGCGATGCCTAAGGGATTGACCCATCTAGGCGAGGCAGGACCTAGGCCAATGTAAATAACATTTATTATAGCTCAATAACAATAAATAATTTAATAGTTTTAGATAGTCAAACCCTGCATATATAATTAAAAACATATTCCACAACATAAGAGTCAAATCTTGTGTTAAAAAATGTTAACTATATACTCTACACTTCACAATTTCGTGTCCACAAATTAAAAACCAAAAACACGTATTAAGATTTAAGAAATAAGACAAGTCGGCATACAGTGAATGTACAACAATTTAGAGAGGCATGTTTGATGTGATACTTATGACAAAAAAGAAAAAGTTCGAAGTACAGTAACATAACAATTAAATGAATTTTACAAATGGTGAGCAACTGCTTAAAAATTTATATTCCGGCATTCTATAATCATTTACCTCTAACTTATGGTGTCAATAAGAACTCATTGCAGCTTAACATCTTCACATTACACAAATTGTAACCAACAGTTTCAACAGTCCAGGGTTCAAACTGAAAAATTGCCTTTCTCGTGACAACTTGCACTTAATAATATAGGTGGCTGAACCAACTTCTTCAGCTACGTTAAAGATCTAAAAAATACTCTTAAAACTCAACTGTCAATTAAGCTTTTTCCCAACAACATGGGGTCAGATACATCAATCCGCTTCCTTTACTCCACTCCGCTCTATTGAGGGCTAAGTCAGCATGCAATCAAAAATCTCTTCTAATAAGAAAAAAAAAGAAGTCCGGATGGAACTGCAAAATTATCATATATTATTGATCTTTTTCACAGAAACTGTAAATTCGCCCTAAATATAGTTTCACATCAGTATGGAAGGAAAAGATAACACTTGGAATCAAACTTTAAACATACCAAACCATATCATCAGACACCTATCGCTAAAACCCTAATTTCCCAGCCTAAGATGAAAGAACTAAGGAAGCAGAAGATTAGAAACACGTAGAGAGAAAGAGAAAGAGATGAACCTAGTTGTAATAGAGCTCGAGACCCATGCCATCGTGGATCTCGTAGTCCTTGAGAGTGATGTGATCCTTGTAGACGTTGTACCACTTCTGAATTCTGATCTTGTCCGCTCTAGTTCCAGTCTGCGCTGCCACAAGCTTCTTCAGATCGCCGATCGTGTCATCGTCGTTGCATTTGACTCTCACCTTCTTCCCCAATCGATCGTTCAACACCACCTCGATCATCTTCCCTTGCTTCTGAACACTGAAATTGCTTACAATCCAAGAAATTGAACCTCAAACCTTAGCTCAAGTTTTCAATTTGCAGTTGTTGCCCCAATTCTCCGCCCACCCCGCAGTTGTAGTTAAATAGGTGAAAATATCTCTCCTCCACCGACTTGAACTTTTCTTAAACCGGCCCAGGCCCAACAACAAGTTTAGAGCAATACAAATTGACTGTTGTCGCAACTTTTCTAATTTAATTTCATATAACTCGGAAGCCTATAATTATTTCCTCTATGTGAGTTATAAAAAAAATAAGAAAAATAAAAGAAAAATATTTTTTAACGACATAAAAATTATATCTAAAATCATATTCATACTGAAATAGTGTAGGATGAGTAGAGGGTATTTTTTTTCTTTCTTTTTTCTCTTTAATAATGTGATAATTTGGTGTATTATCATATCAGCATGGTATAAATTTAGCACTCCTCAAAAAAAAAAGTTTATATACAGTTATTTAAAAGTTTAGAATTATTTCCGTTGTTGAGTTGTAAGAAAAAAAAAAGTTATACAATTATTGATTTTTTTTTTTTTTTGACGTAGCTTAAACTTACGAATCTTAGCTTAACAAGCCTCAAAAGGGCGCACAATCAAAGCCACGCTACTACGTAGAAAGAATGTACGTAGAGATCAAATTGGGCTTTGGACAAAAAAGGCAATGCCTATAACATATTTTTATTTTCTCCTGTGCACAAGGAGAGCCGATCAGCTGAGCTGCTCACTCGTCCACAAAGGTATACCAATTAAAACACAAAGTAGATACTTAAATCTCCACATCCACCAAGGTATACCAATGTCTGGTGATAATAAGAAGCCTTGTAAAAATATCTTTGACGTCCATTATTTGTGAGCACCACTGTTATATGTATGGATGTAAAACAACAACGTTACGGTCTTTTTCGTCAAAACCGTTATTAAATACTCTGAAATTTATTCACCTTCTTCATTTCTTTAATATTTTCGAGGCAGGGGCAAGGCGCAATGGCGACTTCAATTAGATAAGGATTCCGTGGCCCCAAACGTAGCATTAACGGGTAAGAGTTTTGAGGTTCTACGTTCATGCAGAGTTCAAACGCGAAGAAGTGGTTTATTCTAAAATTTGAAGAAGTGGTTTATTCTAAAAATCTGAGTATATAGTCTTTCTTTCCATTAATTTTGCCTTTCTTTCAGAAAAATATGTTGAAAGTAATATATTCTTCCCAAGCGTTGAATGTAGGTACTGACCAAAATAACAATCTCACCAGAGAAAGTTCATCGTATAAGACAGAAATATGAATCTCTCCCGCGGTTGGTACCAATAAAATCTTTTGAAATAAAATTATCTTAAAAACAATTTAATACAGAAAAATATTAATTATATAAATAAAAAATATATAAATATCAATATCAATTATATAAATAAGAAACATACAAATGTCAATAATATATATTATATTAGAAATCGCTCAACTCAAAAATTATAATTATTAAATAAAGGCTTAACAATGCATATATATCAAGCTACTATCAACAGTTTCCTCCCTCATTAATATTTTTTAAAATTGAGGGCCACCAACACTAGGGATTTTACAATTACACATCATTGATCATTTTTGAACATTTCTATTTACGATTAAAATGAGATTAATTAATTAATAGTATTCAATCATTGATATCTCAAAAAGTATTTGACATGGTGTTCATTTTTAGTTTTTCATCTTTTATATCATAGTTTATTAGTAACATACACAATCTCTATCATTATAGAATCAAAGGAAAGAACAATTTACGTTCTATTTGTTGATGATAGCTTGATATATATTGTTAGGCCCTTATGTAACAGTTATAACTTTTAGGTCAAGTAGTTTTTAATATGGTATTAAAGCTTTGATTTTGCAAGAGATCTTAGGTTTAAGTTTCGTTATTGACATTTATATAATTGATATTTTTCTTCTTTTGTCTCTCTTTTGACTTTTCACATGCAGAATGAGACTGCACATGAGGGGAAATGTTGATGATAATTTGATATATATTGTTGAGTCATTATCAAACAGTTTATAACTTTTGAGTTAAGTGATTTCTAACACTATTAAAAAAAAAATTCAAATTCCAACTTAAGCTTGAGGTCTCAAATCTTAATCAACTTTTTATTCAAAATGCTATCATATCCTGTCAATTACATACATTTGTTACAATTTTTCTATATAAGTTAATTATAAATGTTGTAGAGACATCTAGAGACGTGGGGTAACATACATGACTCGGCTGATTCAACGATGGTGGGTGGACACGTTTCTAATGTTCTCCATCCCACGTCTTCTTAGCTTCTCACTTTTTATTTGAGATGCACTTGTATGTATTTGTAGTCCTTTATTTTTTTTTAAACCATATATATTTGTAAAACTTAGTGAACTATAGCTGAGAGTGCATTTATTTCTTGTCAAGTTTTCAGTTTTCTTGAAACATTTGATACATACCTCAGTTTAATTAATTTATGATTATAAAATAGCTATGTATAATTTCTTAAAATTAACAATATCTGAAACTAATTAATGATAGATGTCGTCAAATAATCGAAAAGCTTGAAGTGGAGCAACGTAATTGTGTTTTTTAATGTATTAAATTCAATCAAAATGTTTTTTTTTTGGGGAAAAAAAAGGTCTTATTACGGGTATAATAGTCGTGGGTTCGAAATCCAACCCAAATAGTTTAAGTTGAAAAAAATGAACATAATATAAATCAAACTAACTTCTAGATTTAGTTGGATTGATAACAGTTTGGTTTTTTATTTTTTTAAGAAGATGACTTTAATTTTAAAAATAAATAAAATAGAAAAAAAAAAAAAAAAACCTTATTGTTCTTCGTTGAAGTGAATAAGAAGAGGAAGAAGAAGAATAAGGAGCTTTAGGGGTGTTGAGTCGTAGCATGCCGAGCTAGTGTCCAGTCTGCTTAACCTTTGCCCACATGTCACTAGGAAAATGGCAAATACGACTTTTGGTCGGTGCCACCAAACTAATTAGAGAATGGCTCAAATAATGTGCAAGATGAGCAAATGATGAAGACCAGGGATGACCTCAGGTCAGTGCTATCGACCTGTTGCTGATTACACAGCACCAATTGGAGAAACGACTCTCGACAGGAAATACAAAGTTCCATGAGCTAGGTGTGCCGTAACACCCTGTAATTTTAATTAAATACATACGTTGAAGTATGCGTATATTGAGATGTAGAATATACGTATAAGTATATTTAAAGTTGTGTACATGTGTCAAATGAACTTGACAATGTCAAAAGTCAGTTCGAAATATGATTTTAAATAGAAATCGATTTACGACACGTGTATGTCTCATGTGAATTGAGTGTATAAAAGAAGAAGAGGATGAATGATGTAAGAAAAAAATAAAATAAAAATATATTACTGTTCACTTGCGGGTACTGTTCACTTGCGGGTACTATTTACCAAACAGTACTGTAAACAGTACTCAGATGGAAAGATAAAAAAAATAAAAAATAAAAAGTTAAATGAGTTGCTGAAAAAAAAACAGAGAAAACGAACGAAAAAGAAAGAAAGGGCAGAGAGAAGAAGGAGAAAAAAAAAGGGGGGAAACGCGGGATTCGCGCGAAATTCGGACCTGCGGTAAGTGATTTTCACTCTCTTTCTTCGTAAAATTACTATCTAAGTTAGATGTAACGATTCTAGCGGACTAATTTTAGTTATGGGAGCCATTTTATGGCGTTTTGACAAATTGGGGTTTTGACCCAACGTGAATGAAAATCCGCGAGGAAGGTAGAAAAACACTCCCTGGACTGTCGGGACCCCGAATATGTGGTTAGATTGAATTTCATGGTTTTTGAAGACCGTTTGACAATTTTAGTACAATTTACATCTTTCGAATAAATAGTGACGACGTGAACAGTAATGTAAATTGTTCTATGAACAGTACTATAAACAGTGATGCGAACAGCGATGTAAACAGTGATGTGAATCTAATGAAACTCCGGTTTGAAATCAGAGAATCGTAGAGAATTGAATTCCAGACGTTTCGATGTTAAGATCATGATTTTTGGATATGATTTGATATTTTTAGTATAGTGTTTTGGTGAGTTGAAATGGTGATTCTAATGATAATTTATGGTTAATTTCAGTGTTTAAATTGATAGCTTAAGTGCATGGAGAAACGCTCTTGAGGAAGCAATGACGTTTATTGTTGCTCGGATATATTGGCTTAGAAACCCCATGTAACCACTGTGAGTATAGTTTTCTTGATTTGGTTCTTGTATGACATTATACGCATATAAAATGTTTGATTGTATGCATGTTATATTTATATATATTGCATTGAGTTTTATGGATCATGCAAATTGATTTTAGCAATTGGAGTTTGTAATGATGTCATTTCGTTAGGAATTAGACCCGGATGAGGTTTTGCGAGTCCTCATTGTCAGTAGGCCTGTCCTAACAAGGGTTGCGATCCTTGAAATGACTGTGAATTGGGTAATGAGAGGCTGTGGCTATCTTGTAACGACCATACAAGGGTTAGACTCGCTCTCTTGCCTTGAGGAGGAGGAAGATTGTACATTGTGTTATTGAAAACTCATGCAATTTATGTTGTTGACATGTATAATATATTCGTTGAATGATGCATGTGTTGAATAAGTGTTTGAAATGATTTTAAATGTCATATTTCTCTAAATGTATATAATTGTCATCTCAAGAACTATATTCACTGAGCTGTTGTTTGCTCACCCCATTTCCTCCAGTATTTCAGGTATTGAGTCAAAGGGAAAAGGAAACTCCGTGAGTGATAATCACGTGAGCCTTCGTCTGGTATGTGTATGTATGCTTAGAGGAAATAGCTTATCTTGTTAGTTTGATATGTATACTTATCACACATTATATATATATATATATATATATATATATATATATATGTATTATCATCTAGATGGGATGTGTGGGCATATATATAGCTTAATATATTGAATAATGAAATGAAAATGTGATGTGTGAATGAATGAAATGATTATAGAGATCTATATTGGATTTGATTTGTGGTATATTAGGAAAAAAATTTCTGTAACTGTTGGGAAGGATTGTGAGACTATGTGAAGGCTGACAGTATATTATATACTGTATGTGGGTATGTACAGTGTATAATACACTATGCCGGTCATGACGTCAGCCTACGCCAGGGGCGTCGTGACATGTGCCACCTCGTGAAGAGCTCTGAATCCCATGAGATCTACTGCAAGGCACCAAAAACACTACACTTATGTCATGATAAGACACACCTGTCAGGAATATTGAGCGTATGCCATGACAAGACATACGCCTACCAGAAATATTACCCGTATGTCTCGACAGAACATACGCATATCACTTTTAGCCAAAAACTCCTACCTTTATAAATATTTCACACTTCTCACCTCTCATTAACGAGGTAAACAATTTACTACTCCAGTAATAGTGATATTACTATCCGACTCATCTCAGATCTAACTTAGGCATCAGAGGGTCTTTGGCAGTCATCATACCGATATTTCTTACGATAACCTATTCTTTCATTCTTTCTCTCTCAGGTCTGAGGTATCGAGTAGGCAAGTCACCACTTAAACAAGTTTTAACTCAACACGTTTCCTCCACCTCATCACTCTTTGATGTTGGTCAAATCTTATACCAATAAGGGGATATGAGATTTTAGAGTTAACGTTAGGTTCGCTTTGATTTAAGTTAAGTTGAATTTCAAAAGTGTCAACCCCTATCCCATCTGAACAATATGAATTGAGATTTTTAACCCCAATCTAACCCATTGGGTTATGCTTAATTCAGGTTAATCTAGTTAACTTCCACCCTTTGGTCTTATTTTAATTTTGTTTTCGTTTTAAGAAAACAAGGTGTGGTTAATAATAGTTAATAAAATATACCATACTTTTAATTTTATTCCAATTTAAATTTTTAACATCTAAAATACAACTTAAATTTTGTCAAAAAAATAAAATAAAAATACAGCTTAAATATTTTGTGCTACTGAAATTTTAATGCTCCGATGATGTCCTATTTTTTTTTTTTTGCGGCGAAACTAATCCGCCTGCCTTCAAGATAATTATCGGGCGTCCAAATAAAAATATTTTCCAACAACAACCCTCCCTCCCTTTTATTAAACCTGATGGTACACGTCCTGATCGGTAGGCACCTTCATAGGCCACGTCAGCAGTCGACATTGAAGAAAAAGGAAACGCACTCAAATCTCAATAACGGTAGAGAGAAGAGACGAGGGCAGCAAATCCAGAGAAATCGAGCCCAAACCAAACACCAGCCTATTTCTATTTGTCTCGAGCCTTCTCTTGCTTTCTCCGCTACTGTGTCTCACTGTGCCAACAACAACCCTCCCTCACTTTCGTCTTCTCACCATCTTCCTTCTGTTTTACCGTTCAAATGTCAGGTGAAAAACCTATAACTTTACTTCTATCCATGACATAATCTCATCGAATTGCTTCTCATTTTCGTTTCTTTCTTTATTTCTTTTTCGTTTCTGTTTTAATTTTGTTAGCTGTTCAAACTGTAATTTGCTTCAAATGAAGTTTCTTGATTCTTCAATCCCTAAATTTATTTGATCTAACTCGCATTTTAGATCTCCGATATTTCCATCGCGGTTCTGCTGCCATGGAATTGATTATAAGCGAACTTCCTTGGTTCTTGAGATGTTATTTTCGATTGGTTAAGTTAGTTGATCGGTTTCGAACTTATGAATATATCCATATTATCCGTTTTGACAATTCTATTGTCTTTTCTTTTTTGCAATCTTAGAGGATCTTTCCATTAATTGTATACTATTGTGACTAAAAGAAGTTGTACATCGCTATTGATTTAAAGAAGCATGGATATGGAAGTAAGATGGTTAAGAAAGATTTAACTTCTTGTAATTTGAATGCCAATTTAGCCTTTGACTGAGCCACATGTAGTTGGGGAAAAGGCTTAATCGAGTTGAGATGGATATTGAAGTAGCCTGCTATTTGTGGAGAGAAGGTTCATTTGTTAGGATTCTTCGTTAAATTTGTAGATATTTTACATAAGCCAAGAGATGATGAAAATCCACAATCTATAAGCATATCAAACTTGCAGAAAGAAGAGGGATGGCAGTGAAAGAGATAGCTCGATGATACTAAAATGTAAAAATAATCCTGGGGGAGGTTTATATTGATAAAAAACCTGTTGAACAAATAAAGGATCAACATTACTTGACTTACACTCTTCTTCTACTCCAATTCTGTTGAACTGTGTAATCTTCATTCATGTTTCACTGAAATACATCATAAAAATGGAAGCTCAGAAAACTGTTTTGAGAAAGAGCCCTATAATTGTCACTCATTCCGCTTTACATTTACAATTAAGCTCCTGCAACTGTAAATCTAATAAGATGTGTGAATTTCTATGCAGCAATATCTGAGAAGATCGTTCAAAATTTTTTTGTCGCACAGTATTGTCAACATAATAGGCAGTTGGACACCCCATACCGAAGGGACCATGGTGCCCCTATTTCGGGCAACTTACTTCCCTTTCGAGCGGGGAAGTTGGCATGGACTGGCATCTCGGCCATGCAGTTGCATACATTAGCAAAATATCACCGTGGTTTTCAGAACCGAGAAAAAGTTTATTGCAATGGTCTGTTCTAGACTCTGACTATCCAGGTTGATCTCAAGTGCGACCATAGTTTTCCTATTATTATGGATGCACTGATTTGTTTTTTCCTTATCTCATCTTTTGCCTCTTCTTCTAAATACATATTTCTCTGAAATGGTTTCATGAAAGATTTGGTTAGAAAAAAGTAGTGCAGCTTTATTTTTGTTGTATCACAACTATTTGCTAATTTTCAACTCCATATGTTTTTTTTTTTTTTTTTGTGTGTGATTTTTTCGCAGCTGCTTCTGGTTCCAGTTCAGCATTATCTTTAGAAAAGGTTGATTTTCACAAGCTTCAAAATGGAAGGTGACCATCTATGTCCGTTGCTTGTATCATCAAAATAAATCTGATGTTAGCTTATTCAGATGGTACTTATAGGTGCTTGTTTTAAAATCTTGATGGTGTAACTAAACCATGACTGTTGTGTTAAACTATATGATAGTGTACAATAATCCTGACCTACATTGGGGGGGTGACAGTCCTCATTTCTTTCTTCTCCATCTTATTTCTTACCATTATCTTTTGTCTGGTCTTCTACTTTTATATTTTAAGAGTTCTTATTATTTATATAGATTGTCAAGAAATTTGTTTAAATAGTAAGGATTTATATTATTACTAGAATACCCTTGCGATGGCATTGAAATGTTATACATCTCTTGTAATTACTGAAAAGTGTCAGTTTAACAACTAATGAGGTATGAAAGTAGGTGATGAACATAATATTGTGGGCACTAGTAGGGTCAAAATGTTAATAGTAGGTTTGAATCACCTTTGATACTATTTTAAAAAATATTGCTTTTAATATTACCTCATATGCATTTATATAATCATTACATTTTTTACCCTTCTTTGATCTTACTCTTCTAGAGCTTCAAATTACTGGTTATTCAACTAAGAAATCCAAATGGAACTTAGCATCTAGTATTGCATAGAACTAAGAGCTAGATGTTGAACATAAATTTCCTAAAGGGTTGACATAAGCATGCTTGCTAAATTTCCCACTGTTAGGAGTTTAGATGCAAATCTAGCCTGCATTAGAGTTGGAATGGACAATGTCTTGTTGATGAACTTTTTGACCTTGTCAATCAACACCATGGTTGTAAGAATCCTAATATGAATCTATGAATTTTATGATCCATGATTAAGTTACCTTAAGCATTGAAATAAGCATGCTTGCTAAATGTCTCAACATTAAAAGTTTAGGCATAAGGCTATGCCTACTTTAGAGTTGGGATGGACAGTTGTATGAACAAACTTTTTGACTTTTGTAATCAACACTAAGGTTGCAAGAAACTTGATTCAAATCCATGAATTTTACGATTCATTATTTGATTCAAGTTTGTTTACATTTCATGTTTTTCTATTTAATAATGTTTGATTTTTTAGAATTGTCATAATTTTTTTTTGCTTTTTTTATTATTATAAAAATGTGCGAGGCTTACACAATTACTTCTCATATTGCTTCAAGGCTTATGCCTCACTTCATAGTGGAAAATCTCCTCGATTACGCCTCACAACTCACAATTTTTAAAACATTTGAGATAGGTTTATCATGAATTAAGAATTGTTACTTTCATCTTTGCAGTGATATTCGAGGTGTTGCTGTTGCTGGTGTTGAAGAAGAACCTGTTACCCTAACTGAGCTTGTGACAGAAGCAATAGCTGCTGCTTTTGCTGCATGGTTAGTGGAAAAAAAGAAACCTGATGCATCTAGACGTCTGAAAGTCTCCATTGGCCACGATTCTCGCATTTCTGCCAAAATTTTACAAGTAATTCCTTCCTTCTCAAAACCTGCACTTGAACAAAATATGATGCCATTTTGATGTTTTTTTTTTAGCTGATTTGATATATTTTGGTACCTGATGTTTCTAATTTCTATACAAAATTCTGATGATAACTCCATAGTTTTTGGTAATTAGACAGTGAAACTTTTCTTTATCCGTGCCTTATCATGTATAACGTCTGTGAAGTACTTCCATTGTTTTAAATATCACAATCTATTTTATTTTCTGATGTAATAAATTTCCGATGTTTAACCTATAATTATCCCATTTTACAAACTTTTAACTTCTTTTTTTTATTATTTTTAATTTTATTTTTTGGGTCTCAACACAGTGAATGCCTCTTTTATGTGGATTTACATGTATGGTCTGTGAAGAACTTTCAAAGTGTAGCCTATTATTTTGTGTTTGTGCATGCAGTTATGTACATCTCCTACAACTAGTGGTACGGTGGCCTGTTTGATATGTTGGGAGATATCTTTGGAACTGAACCAAATGCCTGCAATGCATATGTGAGCAAATGATTCATTGAACAGATGTTGAATAAAACAGTGTCTGAGGTTTTACAAACACAAATTGATGAGTATTTGTGCTATAAAGGCTTATTAGATCCAATTGTGCCCACCCATATGTGTGGGTGTCATATTAAGATGTACATCAGAATTACTTGTGAGTCAAAGAGTAAAAACAAAGAGAATAACTCTTCTATGGATTTTTTAAAGAATTCCTGCCATTGTCCAGCCTTTAGAAACATCAATTTCATTTTTACATGTTTGTGTTTTGCCATGCTAGGGAAAGTAGTCCTTTCTCTTCATTTATCAACCGTTTTAACAACTTCTTGGTTGATTTTACTTTCAGGATGCAGCTTCACGAGGAATTACTGGTGCCGGCCTGGATGTTATTCAATATGGGTTAGTGAAGTGAATCCTAATATCATTTTACGTAAAATGTATGCATCATTGTTCTTTTTTTCTCCTTATATTTTTGACCCTCTCGATGAAACTTCTTTGTGCCTGACATGAATCTCATAACTCTTAATAGATTAGTGAAGCATGCTTATAGATATTATATTCTTTATCTGCAGATTGTCATCTACCCCAGCAATGTTTAATAGCACACTTACAGAAGATGAAGAATTTTGTTGTCCCGTTGATGGATCCATAATGATAACAGGTGAGCTATAAATATTAAATATAAGATTTTTTATGCGGAAGTATTTGTTTAGATCTTGGGTGAGAATCAAGTGCTTCAAAATTGTTGTGCCAAAATTATCTCATAGTTAAGAAACTACATCTATCATTGTGTTTCAATGACTGACTAAACAGAATTATTTTTTAGGACTTCTTCTGATCTATGTTCTAGATTATCTATACCTTGATGATATTTTCCATTGTTTGTTATGTAATCAATTTCAGTTTAAATGATATTTGACCGATATGTATTTGTGGAACAGCAAGCCATCTTCCATACAATCGAAATGGATTTAAGTTTTTCACAAATGCTGGAGGACTGGGTAAAGCTGACATCAAGGACATTCTGAACCGAGCTGCTAGTGTATATGAAAAATTCACCATAGAAGGTTTACATAATTCAGAACATAAAGCAGCTTCTGTGAAGAGGGTGGACTACATGTCTATCTACACATCTGATCTTGTAAAGGCTGTTCGCACTGCTGCAGGAAATATTGGTAATCTTTTTCTGGGAAATACATGGTTTTTAGGGTTTGGATGACTTGGTGTTTGTTAGTGTTCACTGCTTCCAGTTTTCAGCTATGAACATTGATCATTATTGATACTATTGTTCCACTTGCTTTGGAAATGTTCTTAAGTGGTTGAAATTCCACTTATATGTGGTAATGATTTATTTTTCAGAGAAGCCGTTGGAAGGTTTCCATATAATTGTTGATGCAGGGAATGGTGCTGGAGGATTTTTTTCTGTAAGTTCATTCCTATCCTGAATGAAAAACTGAATTTCTTCCAGGTCAATTAGTCTCTATTATGAAAATTATATAAAAGTAGATTTCTGTTCTCTTCTTTGTCTTAATTCATCAATAGTTTCCTTAGTTTAACATTTAAAAATTACATCTTTGTTAGATCCCGGAAGAGTTTTTCAGTTTGAATGGGAATTCATGCAATATGCTTGGGATGAGTTTGCTTGTGGATATTGAATTCATGACTGCTTATAATTGTTCAAAAATTCATATTGTAGTCAAAAGCTAATAATAGATTTTGATAAGACCTTTTCTTTTGCTGTAAGCACATGATTGAAGAGACAGGTGACCTTTATAAACATGATATATTGGCTTTTCCTACTCATATATGAGCACTTGATTTGTTGCCTAAAAAATAGACTGATAAAGCTGAATCTACTTTGGCATGCCAATTTGATTGGTTGTTGTCATTTTTTAATCAGAGGAGGAAACTGGGTTAGTATGCTCTGTACGATGAAGCAATAAGGTGTATCAAGGAACCAAACCACCAGACTCAAAGCTGCTTCAACTCAATGCAACAATGATACAAAACCTAACTACATGGGATCAGTTGCATGAATTCATTTCCTCTACTCAACAGACTTGAAGCTGCTATTTAATTAAAGAAATTTAATATAGGGATAACCAGAAGCTTTTGTGAACTTTTGATTATCAAAAAGGGGGGCAAAAAAGAAAGTACCATAGCCATACCATAAAGAAATTGAACTATAAGAGGCAAAATCAATTAGTTGGGCGAAGCCTGGATACCACTTAGTTGTCAAAAAAAAGAAGAAAAAACAATTATGCACTTATCTGGCACTTCAGGCTTTTGGAATTATAGAAATTTCATGTGTTGGAGTTCTTGCGTTATTTTCTCTACATGAGACGTATGAACAACTTTCCTGAATTCTTTTTATTTTTATATATATTTGTTCAATGTCGCAAGCCACTTTGTGCATCTCACAGGAGATGACACCATAAAGAAACCTTTGTATGCAAACTTTTCATTATGCTTTATCATGATTCCCTGCTTTATGGATGATGCATGGTCTTTTTGCGGACAAGATAGCGAATCAATCATGAATTTGAGTTCTCCATTGATGATTCTGATAATCATTTCCTAAAACTTATGGCCTTCTCATATAGAGTGCTTACTTATGGATGCTCTCTGTTTATTGCTTTCTTAGGGAAAGGTACTTGAACCTCTTGGAGCTGTTACTGTTGGTAGTCAGTTCTTGGATCCAGATGGTATTTTCTAAACCAAGCTTCTGAAGCTATTTTCATAACATGATATAGCTGAATATAGTTGCTCTTCTTATCAGGTTTATTCCCTAATCACATTCCTAATCCAGAGGATAAAACAGCAATGAAAGCCATAACCCAATCAGTCCTTGACAACAAGGCTGATTTAGGCATTATCTTTGATACAGATGTTGACAGGTAATAATTTCTAGAACGTATGTGTTGATCTATGGTTCATTTTGAATTTTTCCCTAAATGAAAACCACTTCTAGATCTGCTGCTGTGGATTCTACTGGCCGCGAGTTCAACCGCAATCGTCTCATTGCTTTAATGGCTGCTATTGTTCTTGAGGAAGTAAGAATCTGCAGCTTGCTGCTCTTTTTAGTTTCAATTTACAAATTAGTATCATTCTTCAATTTTTAGTATTAATCGTTCTGCTTGTGTTTTGACATATAGCACCCTGGAACAACTATTGTCACAGACAGTGTAACTTCAGATGGTTTGACTACATTCATTGAGAAGAAACTTGGTAAGCGAAACTGGGTCATAATATTCGTACTACATGAAGGGTTGTTGACTCATATATGTGATTTTTAATAGGGGGAAAGCATCATCGATTTAAACGGGGATACAAAAATGTCATTGACGAGGCTATTCGCTTGGTGAGTATTTGTCATGTACTACATATAATTCAAAATGGTCATTGATTTAGCTGTTTTTGTTTCTTGATGGAGCTTTTTCATTTGACTTATTTTTATTTTATTTTTTCAGATAATTTTCTGTGTCTTTTATTCTACTGGTGATAATGAGTTTTTAGTTTCAGTTTACTGCTTCTAGGACGTCATCCTAAGAAATTAAAAGGATTTATCATAATCAAACTTAGTGATTAATAGGTAAAGCCTGGTTTTTGGGTGGTTGGAGAAGTACAATTTGGTACTAGCCAAAAGAAGTCAATCAATTCAGACATGGTTTACAGTGGCAGACAACAAAACTGAGAAGATTCAACGCCACTAGGAAATGATATTTGCTTCCTTCGTACTGTACTTTCCATATAACTTCCGCCCTTTTTTTTCTTCTTTCCTTTCAATTTTTGGAGCTGAAATTTTCCTGTTGGACTCTACATGATTCTCAAATAACATTTTTGCCTATTTGGTGAAAAGAATAACAAAATATTAAACAGTAAATTAGCATGATAATTTGCCTGTACATGTTTCTTTCTATGTGTGGTATTCGTCTATTTTGAGTTTGGGGGAGAGTCTATAACTTCATTGATATTCTTGTGTAAAATGAGTTACAAAATGAGGTAAGTTATGAAAGCAAAGCTGAGCTTTGCATCGAAAATTGCCAAGAAGAGACAAAATATTGGATGATCAAATAGTCTTCATTGTAGAGTGCCATTTGATGTAATAAATTTTATTTTATGCTTAGGTTGTGAAGTATCTGTGAAAAATAATCATACCTGATGCCATTGACAGGACATGTTTTCAAGCATTTGAATTGGGCTAGGGATTTTTTATTTTTTTTGCTGTTGTTGTAGAAGAGGCAAGGGATTGACTGGGTTGGAAGCATTTTTAGAATATAAGGAAAGGTAAGTGGTAATGGAGCAGGTAAAGAATTGGCTAGACGGCATATACTAAAGAAATGTAATGAATTGAAGAGCAGGGAAAGATTTGGTTGTGGCAAACATGAAAGAAGTGTAATGTCTTCAAGTAGGCTTTAGTATCAATTACTTTCAGTCCTTAAAGTTTGCAGTGGATTTCTAAGATGATTCAAATTCCATGGTAGAGTTGGCAATATGTCCTTACTTCAGTCTATCTGTATTGTGCTATAATTCACCCTTCAAAACATTTAATTGTGACTTTGAGGATTCTTAACATCTCCTTTTAATTTATCCATGTTTTTTAATGCTAGGGGCATCTATTAGAGGAAGATGTTGGTTAGTCAACTCCAGTTTGATATTCTATTCCTATATTGAATTCAGAAGTTACATATTGTTAACGGTTTGATACAATAGGGGATTTGTGGTAATGTCACCCACTTATATATTTGCTATGTGTAATCTACTTGTATAATATGTTCCCCATTTGTTACCTTATAGGAAGCATGTTAGAGTTCAATCCCTAGTAAGCATTCTCATAGGTCGGCTTTTCAATGCACGCCTTCTTGAACTTGGTCCATCGTAATATCAGTAAATCAGGCATATAACCCAATATATCGTTTGTGATAGTTTATTTATTACTTTCTGTTTCACCTGTTCATTTTATTGTGGTTTCTTTTCTGATTGGTTAACCTTGATCATGCGTACTAACGGAAGAAGGGATGATGTTGACAGAATTCTGTTGGCGAGGAGTCACATCTGGCTATTGAAACCAGTGGCCATGGAGCTCTAAAAGAGAATCACTGGCTTGATGATGGCGCATACCTCATGGTAGGTACTATGTTTTTTAAATTTGTGGAGGTTTTGTTTCATATGGTCAACTGGCTATGCCAGAAGAAAATAAATCAACTAAAAGGAATTCATATATATGACATTTGTCACCTCTCTCTCTCTCTCTCAAATTTCTATTTTAATATAAGTGATTTATTTTCTCTTCTCTTGCTGATGTTACTTGCAGGTTAAGCTCTTAAATAAACTTGCTTCAGCCCGATCTTCAGGAACAGGTGGTGGCAGCAAGGGGCTGACTGATCTGATAGAGGGACTTGAGGAACCTGCTGTTGCTGTTGAACTAAGACTTAAAATAGATCAAAATCATCCTGATCTAAAAGGAGGGTAGGACCGCTGAAACGAGTCTAGTTTTCTGAGTTTAGTTCCTTTTTATCCTAAATTGACTGATATTCATATCTTGCCACTTTCCAGATCATTTCAAGACTATGGGGAAGCGATTCTAAAACACTTGGAGAACAGAGTAGATTCAGATCCAAAGCTTCAGAAAGCCCCTGTCAACTATGAAGGCGTAAGTTCAATAATAGTGCTCTGTACTATTCAGCAAATCACAACACTTAAGAGTTTACATTCTAATTTAATTGAGTGGGCCATAAACCATAGCAAAGTAATTAAGGGTACAAGGTGGTAATTAATGAGGTGCAAAACACAAAGTTGAGGTACATGCTTGTGTGAAAGGAAACATTTTCTTTTTATAAATTTTTATTTCTTTATAGATGGTAAATACATGTTAGAAACCACTGAACCCAAAAACTATAGTTAATAGGTGGAGGCCTAACAATGCATAGCAAGCGACCGTGAACACTCTCTCTCACGTGCAGTTCCATCCTACATGTGGAGAGACAAAAGAGAGAAGAGCAAACAAATACCAATACTGCAAATGGGAACATGCAGATGCAAACAATGAGACTTGAACCCAAGGCCTCTTATAATACCAACCTCTTATACCATGTTACCATTGAACCCAAAAGATATAGCTGATAGATGGAGGCACAACAATGCATATCAAGCTATCATTAACAATACTCAACTCAATAAAGCTTTCCCCAACTACTTGTGGTTGGTTACATGAATCCTACTTCATCCATTGGCCAAATCTTCTACTATATCTCAAGTTATTATGTCTTTTTTAATTATCTTTGTCCATGTTATTTTAGGTCCTCTTATTTATCTATTGTTACCATTAGTTGTTAATTTGTTACTCTATCGAACTACTGTACCTTATGGTTTTTATCACATGTATCTAAACTAGCTTAATCTGTTCAAGCTTTTTCCCAAATCCCAACTACATGTAGTTGGATATATGAATCAAAACTTATTCCACTGGCCAAAATTTCTATTATGCAGTTTATACCACAAGTGATTACGTCTTTTTTAAGTATCTCTATCCATATTATTTTAAGTCTTCTTATTTCTCTGTTGTTACCACTGGTTATTAATATGTTACTCTCCTAACAAATGTGTCTTATGGTTTTTATCGCATGCATCTAAATTATCTTTCATCGATTCTCTCTCTTTTTATCTCCTATTGCAATTACACCTATCATCTCTTCAATGTATTTGTTTTTAATTTTCGTTTAATGTTTTACTATGTGTGATGTGTCTATCTTAACATTCATCATCACACTTACTTCACTAATATATTTTTTTGTTATTAACAAACATTCTATTTATAAGCATGGCTGGCCTAAACAATTCGACAAAAATAATATTTAATTCTTAGTTTTCATTGAATGAATAATAAATAGTCAACTAATCAAGCAAATAAATGGAATAACATATAACGTGTATAAGATAATAAGATATTACTAGGATACACAAAATAATTATAAATCATAATTCATTGCTATCCAAATCAAAATGTTATAGCAAAAGGACGCCTTGTCCTTGTTGCGATATAGGTTGTATATTTGCTATCATTTATTAATATATTCTGCTTCTTGTCAAAAAAAAAAAAAAATCAAAATGTCTTAGGGTTTTCAAGAATTGGGCTAAAAGTGCAAACCAAACCAAATGATATGGACATGGTTTAGCTTGGGTTTTTGGTTGTAATTGTTTCAAATTAATTAGTTTAATTCTATTTTGCTCTATGAAATTCAACAAATCAAGACCAATAAAACCTAACTTTCTTAATTTCTTTTGCTACTCTGTTGTCAGTCACTTTTCATTTGAATTTATCCTTGTATTGCTTTCATATTCCTGGCTCTTTCATTTTGGTTATTTCCTCTTTTTAACGTTAACTTTCACTTTCCTTTTACCTTCTCACTTTTCCTATCTTGCACTTGCACTTTATTTCCTTTTTTCATTCCCCCCACTTTCATTTTATAATTTATCTTAAACATGTTTACATTCAAAATGATCATCCCAAACAAATCTTCTATGGTTCATTTTTCATGCATTTATCTATGCATGAATTTATTGTTAAGGCTATGCATGAGTTGGGTTGAACCAAATTTTTTATCGACCAAATCCTATTGGGTGACAAAAATATCGAAACCAATGGAAATATTTTAGCCACCAAGTTATGTGATCGATCCAACTATTAGATCAGGTGTCGATTTTGAACCGACTCTTACACATAACTCAAACTTTTTACTTTCTAAGTTTTCATCAACAATATTTGTCAAAAATAAATAAATAAATAAATAAAAATAAAACCCACACCAAAACAAGGCCCATGGATGTGGTGTTAGAGTGCGGAGAAAGGGGGGTATGCATGGTTAATACACATGAATGTGTACATATCACATATTCACAATATCTAAGTTTAAATCCAAAAATGCACCCGACTTATCAGTTTTGTTATTTGGCTGACCTGTATCGAAGTTCTTAACCCACCTAAACTCAACTGGGTGATGTTAGATTAGTTGGGTAAGTTGGGTACACTAGTTATGTGCACATCCCTATTTATCGATTTGATTTGGTATAAAAGTTTTTAAAAAAATTGATATCCTTTAGTTTAATTTTGGTTTGGGTCAATAGCAAATTGTAAATTGTAAACACCTCTACAATATGTGTACAGAATATAATAACACATAAGACGCTTAAAAAAAGGGTGTAAACTAATGTATGAATGTGGATATGGGGAAGAACTGATTTACTCATTCTTACTCCCACTTCACAGAGATGTTTTGGATTCAAATTTGTGACTTTCAGATCACAATTAAAAAGAAACATTATATTTTTCTTTTTCTCATATTATCTTATTGTGCCATGAAAATATCAATTTGTAATCATTCAAGCAGAACATTTTTAGTCATATATGATTTTTTTTTTTTTTTTTTGGAGCAGAAACAAAAGATAACTTGATTTTGTTATAATGTAGATTTACAAGCTTAATGAAAAATGCACCAGAGGTACGAGAAGATCCTATTGATTCCAAACATTCATACTTTACCCCAGATCAAACCTATGTTACCCGAACCCTTTACTTTATCTCGACGTACCCATGTTCGACACTTCATGGGTATGGGATATGTGTCCGACACTTTAGATTTTAAAATATTACTATATAGACTCTCCAATGGAAAGAAGAGAAAGCATGAAAGAAGATAATGACTAATAGGTGAAATTCACTTAAGAGGAAGCACAAAAAGGACAATAAATGAGTGAAAAGAAGGAAAAAAGGAAAAAAAAAACATATAATATAGTCGAGTCCTTGTATCCCAAAATTGGAAAAGGAATGAGTCGGACCTCTAGATATGTACCCATATCCGATACCCAACCCGAGACCAGGTAACGTAGGATCAAACCACCCTACACCATACAACAAGTTAACCTAAGAACTACCGACTCGATATAAACAATTAGACCAGCTTAATGACCAATCCGACAAAGATGGACCCTTGGCTAAGGCAGCAGCATATACCCAAGAACTAGCTACAAACTTAATTGCATCCCACAGTTGACCAATTTCCTTAGCACCATTACTGAAGATCCTATTGTTCCTTTCAATCCAAATATGATAACCAATAATCAAACTATTTACTTTAACAATTGTGCACAAGATGATTAAAAGGTGAATGCCAGGGGTAGCTTGCCTTTGGTCCAAGGTCATGGGTTGGTGAACCCAGTGGCACAGTGCACCTAAGTTGTATGCTTAGGGTGCGTCTTGAAAACCATGGGTGAGAGCTTAGTCCCTTATACTCTTGAATCCTTTTGTGTTAGGTTTGTATAGGTCACATTTGGGATTTATTTTTTCAATTTCCAATAGAAAGTGAATACCATTGAACTTCAGAACACAGACAGATGCTAAAGGATAGAATGAGTTGGTCTATAAGGGAAGCAAAGGAAAATTTCCTAACAATTAGTTACTGAGGAAATGCATTATAAAACAACAAAACAAACTAAAATCAGTCTTTGCGAACTTTGTGATGTCTAAAAAAACTGTATGAAACTGGTTGCCCACAATGGACTGGAATTTTTACAAGCTCTCAATACCACTTTTCCCTTGTTTATGCTCTGTTGAGTGCCCCTCCTTACCCTAAAATGCTTACCACTCCACCCTAAGCAGGAGTGTTGAGGATAAAGATGGTCTCACGCATATCAAGAGACTAGTTGGGTGCTTCAAGGGGCCCAGTTACCATTGAATAAAAAATGCATACCACTCTTAGTCTTGGGGTATTTTGGGTATCTGTAAAGGGCGTACTCAGTGCATAAGGCTCCCACTGTTGCAGTGCTTGATGAAGGGACGAAGTATGCAGCCTTACCTCCATACTAGAAAGGTTGTTTCCGAATTCAAATCCTTGATTTTTAGGTCACAATGGATTTAAAGCCCCAAAGTAATGGACTAATGATCGAATAATGGCATAGATATCTAGAAAGTATAATAACCTTAAAATTTTTATTCTAAGAAATCGATAAGGTATTCTACCAGTCTACCATATAAAAGGAATTGAAGGTAGCTGATGTGTTTTTAATCCCTTCTAGTTTGCTATAATCTTGTATCTTTGCTTTTGGTGATCTTCACAATTTTTTTTGTGTGAATATAATTTTTCTTGCAGTAGAGAACTCGCTAAGATGGATAATATTGGTAGAAAAGCCTGATAATAACCAGAAATGGATGGTCACTCTCGTTACATTTCCTTCTCTCTTCTAGCAAATACTGACTGAATCTAAATCCCCTTGCTTTCTTTGAAAACCATGGACTTAAGGAAGTTCAGGTCTTCTCAATAACAACCTCATTCAATTTTTTCTTCCCCATCTCTCAGACATTTATAATTTGTGTTTTTCAAAGGTACTAGTAAATGTAAAGAAAGCTAATTACAGAATCCACTGTCATATGAGGCCTTGGAGCTTAACCAAGGATTTGGGCACACTAATGAAAAAGCAATAATGAACTTGAAAGCACTGGCAGTTCTTGTAGAAAATGGGACAATGGATAAACAATAGATCAACTACTTCCAAATTAGATCTGCATTATCAGAAACTCGGTCTCTGGAGCTTCTTAGTTAGGATCCTACATGACTTGATACACCACATAAAGAAAGCTGTCCTTAAGGGAGTGCAAGATCACTGAATGATGTTAATCAGATTTGCCTATACAGAAGAGACAATGGGAAGAGTAGACAATTTGCAGTACAATGATGCAATTAAGGACTAATCTTTATTTTTCAATCACCTAGATATGTCTATGCTGTGGCAGTTAGGGAGGTTAGATCAATTGAGCATACCCAGTTATAAGCCAGGAATTTTAGGTACCACTAATTAATGTTCCTGGCATCTCAAGTACTAGGATATGTTTCTGCTTTTTCCATTGCTGGAAATGTTGAATACAAGTACAACTGGGAAGAGGTGAGCCAACAGTCTATTAGTCACCTAAGGATGCAACTTGAATCTAATTTCAGATACCTAGCTAATCAATTATCGAGTTCCCTCTCTAAACTTTGTCAACCATTACCACCATCGTGATCATTAGAAAAATTGATGACGGGGGTGTAAACTTTGAACTTCTGAATATGTTGCTCATTTTGATATTGCACTCAACATTTTATGCTTTTATATGGTTTAACAGTGTATGTTGATTTGTCTTACTTTGCTGAAGTATGCAATCAAAAACCCCTTTGAGATATTAGTAGGGCAGGTTATTATTATGGAATTCTTGCAGGGATTTTTATTTTTAATTTTCTTTCGTTCAAAAATTATGATAATTAGCTTATTCTTCTTTTAGCTTTAACTATGATAGATTACAACAGGATGCAGTAAATGAAAACTTTGAACTCTGTTTTCATAATTCATAACAACTACATTCAAATTTTACTTTAATGTAATCAGGTTCGAGTTTCTGGCTGTGGTGGGTGGTTCCTTCTAAGATTATCCCTCCACGATCCTGTTCTACCACTCAACATCGAGGTAGCCAAGACCTTCAAATTTTTCTCAATCTGAAAGCTATTATTTTGTATTCCTCCCTTGATTGGTGACAACAAATATTACAGGCACCTAGCACTGAGGATGCGGTGAAGCTTGGGCTCTCTGTGCTTGCTGCTGCAAAAGAATTCTCCGCTTTGGACACGTCGGCACTGGACAAGTTTGTTCAAAGATCATAAAGCTGGAAGTTCTATTAGCAGCTATTTTGTCAGAAATCAGTGTTTCTATGCCTCTGGTCATAGCTTCTTTTGGTTTACTTTGGACTTTTGAAGGCGTTTAATTGCCAAATCAGTTGTTGATTGTTGCAGGCGATGCAAAGATGAGACTATGAAATCCTGTTTTGTTAGTGTTTTACAAAAGGCGTCTGCCTAAATCCAAAGCTGATGAGTTTCTCAATAAATTTGTTGTAAACTCATATGTTACAATAAATTATATATAAAGAAAAAAAATTCTAAAAAAATATTAGTATCTCAGTTTCAGTTTCTGTTGTGCTGCTACGCAAGCCTGCTAAAACAATGGATAATTGCAGTTACTTTTGAACGAAAAGACTAATAACCATGCACTTAGTGAGTGGCGTATTGGCTATGGAAAATATTGTAGATGAACAAGTTATGTCCGATAACCAAGCTAAACTGTTGTTTGAAGTTAGTCGTGAGAAGGGAATCGAATCATAAACAAGCATAAGAGCCTATTTTCTCTACACTTGCAGAGGTAATTAGAAATTAGAAATATTGTATTGTTGTGCTTGTTTATGTTGTAACTTTTGGACAACTATGCGTTTGATAGATTAAATTCATATTTTTTCTATTTTTGAATTATATTCTAATTTTTGAATTAAATGCAACCTTTTTCTTTTGAGTAAAACTCTGGACGCTCTTGAATGCAAATACTGTACTAAGGCAAACTTCCTCAGCAGTAAACAGACTCATCATAGAAAACACGAGTCTTCCATGATTGGTATTAATAACAGCACATGCCCATATGTAGGCTTTGACTATTTCCTAGAGTACTGTTACATATATACACAAGCCAATCCAGATGCTCATTAGGTATTAAATTAGCCCAACCTAAGAACAAGTAATATTATCGAGGGGTTGGAGTGGTAAGAAGCTTCATCATGAAGTTGAATTGAGTATTGGGAGAGGACTTGGGTTGAGGCCATTTTGCTCTTTCTGGCACTTTGACACATTTGAAACCCTGGCCTTTGTACAATTGTGTGGCTGCAGGGTTGTTAAGGTCGCAGTGCAAAGCAATTGCGCGGCAACCCCAGCTCCTGGCTTCAGCTTCTGCCTTTGCAATCAGCTTTTTGGCTATTCCTTTGCGTCTGTTTCTTTCCCGGACTGCAACGTTTGATATGTAAGCAATTCCTGTCCTGAAATGATTCCATTCATGCTTCATTTCTGAGAAAGGTGATTCATAGAAAGGAAACAGGCTAATATTATTAACCCTCATGATAATGTAGAATTTAAGCAGAACTACAATTCTGAGTAATATGCAGACACTAACCAGTGAATGAAGTCATCAATTCCAAAAGCATAATAATGATAAGTTAAAGAAATGGAACACACTGATAGGGTGGTGCACTGAGGTAGGCTAACAAATCTTATGGCAGTACTCATAACCATGTTCTGTAAAATGAATTGCACCAACTGTGATCACAAACAAACAAAAAATTTAACTAAAGAAAATGACTTTGAAAAATGAAAGGAGCATCCCATTTAACCATGCAACAAAAATGTAAACAAAGGTTCTTGATTAGCGATGGACACAGTAGTAAAAAAAATTTCTATCAGTTGAAAAGTCAGGAATTACATATTACTTTTGTATGATTCTTTTTATGAGCAAAATAATTAATATTTTTATTTTTTAGATGATTTAATGTTGGAAGTTGATTGACCCAAAAGGTATAGCTATTAGGTAAAGGTCCAATTATGTATATCAATTGAACCAATTCTGTATATCAATTGAACATTGATATGTACACTTATTCTTGGAACTTAAGACCTCCAGGACTGGAGCTCCGACACCATGTTATAGACCGCTTGACCTAAATGCAATAACTACATGTCAAGTAGAGGCCCATTTATGCATATCAAGCAAACATAGATATGAACATTTAACCTTGGAACTTTTTTTTTTTTTTTTTCAATTCTGTTTCTAGCGTAGCCAACTCTTACACAATTTCTCAAATCCTCCTACATTGGATTACTCTTGAACTAGAACTTTGTAAAAACATCCTTCCAAAAAGAAGTCATATCTACCCTATGATTATATCCAGCGAAAGATTTCACGTCCATCAGATCCATATTGCTACTGGATCCAATGCCAACATTTCATCTAAAGTTGCCCAATGCTTTCAGGCTACACAAAATCTATGCTATTAGTTTGTTCAAAAGTTAATAGAAATACCTTCTCTGCAGGAGCGGTCCTCTCCTGGGAAGAAAATCTGCCACGGTGTCCACCGTCAATATCCCAGCGATGCATCCCCTAGTGAAGCTAAATTTTCCTTCAAACTCTCCAATTTTGAAATCTTCATTTCCAAGGAAATACTTGTCACCGAGTGACCCGCCAACGGAAGCAACCAAGCACGTCCTTCTACAACCTTTGGGCACAGAGAATCCGGAGAGCATTGACACCAATCTATCAATCCTGAGCACTAAATCTAAAGGAAAGGAATAATCAGGGAAGAAGGAGCTACAATGAGTCTCAGCAACTTCCCAAAAGTCCTCTAATCTTGCCTCCCTGACAACAATTTCAGGGAAGGCAGATGGAAATAATTCTACCACTTGACTGGCTCTGCAGACTCCTACACCAGAAAGGGGCAAACCTGTTTAGTATAATTCAACAAATCAAACATCACTAACAGATGATAACAAGCCCAAGAGACTAAAGGAGGAAAAAATCAATGCAACAATTCACATAAAAAGAGGAGTTTGAAAAATCTATAAGCATAATTCAACATAGAGCCTGATTAACTAGTAAAATTCAGCTTGACCCAGTTCAGTAATGATGAATTTCAAGATTTTCCATGAGAACTTATTTAAGTGACGATGTTTCAGTGAAAGATAAGGAAGGAAACCCTGAACATAGACTCATAAAATCCAAAATTTTCTACCTCATAACAGCAAGCAATAACCTGTATTAATCATGTGCCCCCAGAAAAAAAAAAAAAAAAATCCTGGGTCTCCGAAAAGAACAATCTTTAAGAGA
Source organism: Paratinospora sagittata (assembly GCA_035771175.1). Taxonomy (NCBI): domain Eukaryota; kingdom Viridiplantae; phylum Streptophyta; class Magnoliopsida; order Ranunculales; family Menispermaceae; genus Paratinospora; species Paratinospora sagittata. Next base: position 21,411,136 of record CM069593.1, read on the forward strand.
AATTATGACTCTAGCGTGAGGAAGATGATAGATTCATGAAAAGATCAGAAACTAACAGAACCATAAAATCTTTTTAAGCAGCAAGCATTAAACCAAAAAGACACAAATTTGAAGCCGAAACTGAAACAACGATGGCAAGGGACGATGAATTGGAATGAAAATTCAAACTTTTTTTTTTAATACCTGATGAACGAGAGGAGTCTCTGAAAGAAGAAGATCTACAAGGGTCATCAGCGGTAGTGCGAGAAGAAAAAGAAAACTTCTTGAAAGGGAGAGAAAAGGGTTTAGAGAGGGTGGTGTTAGAGTTGAATAGAGTAGAAGAAGGAGAGGCTGAGAGACCCAACGACGGAACACTCGGCATTATTTCTTCTCCTCTTCAGATACCAAAGGAGAGTGCGAAGATGAAGAAACCACTCCACACCCTCCGCCTTCACCTCCACCCCAAATATCAGATTTTCTATTTATACGACAGCACCACAGCTCAACAGTTCTATCAATTTGCTCTCTTTTTTGTTTTTAGACATTTTAATTTCACCTCGAAAAATTTAACCAACTTAACTTCTTTTTTTCTTTTCCGGTTTTTTTTTTTTTTGTCAAAGATAATTAAATATCAATCTCTGAGATCCAGCGGTGTTCATCAACCCGACCCGACAAACTAAACCTTTAGAAGTGATTTGAATTGGGTTAAATAGGTTATTTGAGTTAGGTTAGGTTCTAAAATACTCAACTCAATCAGTTTGAGTTAGGTCACATATTCAACCCTTAAAAACCCAATTAAATCGACCCGAATCAAGATAATTGTTAAAACTCTAAAATATCCCTCTAGGCGTTATTTTTTTAAGATTTATATGTATTTTATGGTTTTTATCTAATACTATCTAATTTAGTTTATATCATAATATATATATTTATATACATATCATATGGTTACTGTACTATTAATATATACAATCTCAATTAATGCATTGCAATTTTACAAATTATTATTACTATCTACTAATATGTAATATTAACAGACTATTCATTGTAAAATAATAGTAAAAAAAAATTACTAGTAAATCTAAACGATAAATGAATAATTAAAATTTTTATATCAATAGATTCTATGTCAAATAAAAGGCTTAAGTTCAACCCGATCAAACCGACCCAACCTAAACATAACTTTAACTGTTTGGATTGGGTTGGGTTGAAAGATAAATTGGGTTGGGTTGAGTTTTAAATTTACCAACCCGAACTATTTGAATTAGATTAAATTTTTGCCCTAACCCGACCTAACCCAACCCATGAACACCCTTAGATCGAAGTACAACCTATCAATATATACAAACACAAATTCAAGAACAATACAGACACATAAAGCTTGATCACATAGAACAATACTAAGGGTGTGTTTGATAGCCGAGAAAATAAAAATTTTCTAGTGTTTGGTTGACAAAAGAGGTGAGAAAAAAATTTTAAAATTTTTTTCGGGCCCACCATTTTCTCACCTAAGGAGGTGAGAAAATAAAATTTGCTCATGAAAAAATTTTATACACTAATTTGAAGAAGTTACAATCATATAACTGAATAACTAATTAATAACCAACTATAATAAAAAAATCATATGTCCAATCAAATAACCATGAGAAATTTTTCTCAAGTATATTTTCTCAAAAAAAAATTTCGAGAAAATACTATTTTCTTAAACAAAAATTTCTTAGCTATCAAATACATTCTAAGCTTTAAGGGTTCGATAACAACAAACAACTTCACTCAACTAAGTTTTTCTCTATTCTCTATATGTATAGGCAGGCTATTAGAGTCACATATATTGGATGGCTATTAGAGGATTTCTGTAACAGTTTACTAGTTGAGATCTAGCTTTAGTCCTCAAATGACGTACATTAATATATATATATATATATATATATGCATCTTGGTGAGGTGATTTAGAGAGAGCCGGACGCAATAGAAACACATGCTCCTTGCCATTTGATTAGAGGGATATATACACAAATGTCACTTATTGAATGATGAGAGAAACTCTGATTTCTGTTGCATTTGGCTCCCCGAGTCCGCATAACATTGTTGCTAACTTTTTTGCTATTTCACGATTATATTGATTATATCATGGTTGATTGGCAAAGTTTGTTGTTAATTGTAAACTGTTTATATAATCAAAATCAAAACATTATAATCTTTCGCAAAAGAAATCAAAACATCACAAATAATAATAAGAAGATGAAAAAGAATTGTCTTTTGTTGTTGTTATTGTTGATTTTGATTTGCTTGAAAAGCATTTGTAACTAGTGAACCCAAACTCATCTTCTCAAATCATCTTTATCTTTTGATTCTTGAAGTCAACATCCTTCCAAAACTCTCCCGTCTCCATCCTTAAACAAAGATTCCTTTTAGCTAACAAGACATTAGTTCAGAGATTTAAGTGGTTGGTCTATTACATGATGTCAGAAGTTTGAGACGGACATTAAATTTTTTTGAATTTTCTTATTAAGACAGAGTGGCTGCGTGAATTGGTTGTGGGTCAGTTTTGAGAGGTCGTCGGGTTAAATTTTGTTAGTGTTAGTATTAATTAAGTCCTGCGTGACTTCTTCTTAAAAAAAAAAAAAAAAAAAAGTTTGCTCAGTACTTAAGGGGAGATAGAGATCAGATTATTTAATCCCAAGCTAGCACTTTGTTCAAACAAAAATCACCCCCTCCTTGACGTACTCGCTGCTTTTTGATAGTATGGTCAGGCATCAACATCAAATAATAATTATTCAAATATGTATACTTTAATATCAAGAAAAATTAAAATATTCTAGAACAAAAGAGCAAGATTCATTTTTTTGTTTTTTGTTTTAAAGGAAAAAAATAGCAAGATTCAATAATTATAGGGAGAAGAAATTATTAGTTGTTTGTATCTTGATTAATTATCTATGTATGTATTGTTTTAAGTCTTGCTAGATGTCTATCTTTACCTTGAGTTGCTATAAAAAAATAAAGTAAATATACAATACATATGCCCAACAAAATGCCCTTAAAAAATAGCTTCTAGAAAGAAACATTCCATTCTGCTTTACCCTGCCTATTGGACGTCAATCAAAGATTTAACAATTCATCTTGGCACGCATAATTTTTATAGCTCCAGTTTATTCAATTATGCACACGTTATTTAAATACATACAATTTTTTCATAAAATTATTTCAAAAACCTTTTCCAGTCATCCGAACTCACTGCCCAGGATTTAATCACAGAACCGGGGGGATCGAACCGGTTGGGGCGGACCGGATAGTCCGGTCTGAGCAGCCGGTTTTTTTAAACGCTGCCGAAACGACTGCTTCGTCCACGCTAGTGCGGCTGTGGAGGTAACTCGTAAAACGACTTCGCTCGTTTGTTCTGTGACTCTCTCTCTACTTCGATCTTGTTAGGGTGAGAGAGAGAGAGAGAGAGAGAGAGAGAGTTTTTGTTGGAGAAGTATTGTTAATATATTGGTTTTGACATTTATCTGTAAATTGTTGAAATGGTAGTTTGAAGTGAGAGATTCTTGGCTTCTCGCTCTCTGTTTTTAATTGGGGTTTTTGGTGTGGAATTTTATCACTGATCGACTCGATTAGGGTTTCTGTTGGTTGTATTTCTTGGGGTTAGGTCATGAATCGGCCGTTTTGGCTGAAAATTGGTAGGGTTTTCCGTGCCTCTTGGTGAGAGGCGACGATTGTTTTCATTTGGTTAAGATTTAGGGTTTGATCGACGGGATTGTTGGTGTGCTGAGTTACAAAGTGATTGATTTCGTTTGTGATAAGTTGAATTTTGGATTTGAGTTTCACACCTCTTTGGTATTGTTGTGGTTCGATTCAAATGATCGGCTTATGAATCTGAGTTTCGCCGAAGCAATGAATGTCAGCCATCCTTCGGTGCACCCTGTAGAAGCTCCTCCGATTACTGATGGCGCGCATAACCCACCGAGAGTGAGGATGAAGGACATCCAAGGCATGCCTGGCACTCTTGGAGGTCTTGCCTTACGCTTTTTCCAGTTTGTGTTTGCTGCTGCAGCGCTCTGTATAATGGCTTCTACCAGCGATTTCAAATCTGTTACTGCTTTCTGGTAATATACTTTCTGTTTCTTCTGTCACTTGTTTATTGTTTGGGCCAGTATTTTATCCGTAACACCTTCTTTGCTACTGAGCTAAGCATGATCTTTGGTTTGGTTGAATTGGCCATTGTTGAAATTTTGCTCCCTTAAAGAGATATTGTAATTTAACTAAAAGGATTTTTTTTATAATTTGGCTGATTAAGCTTTTAATTATTGAGTTAAATGAAGTGGGTTTTGTTGTTTGCTACATGTAAACAGATGTTTGATGGTCCTTTATAAAGGAGTGCTTCAAACAAATAAAAAAGAGCAATTGTTAATCAAAATATTTCTTAATTTAAAAAGTGTCATTGTCAAATTCACAAATATAAGAGGTTAATATATCTTTGATTGCCAAGTAATCTACAATATTGTGATCATATATACCAATGCTGATTCATTGTATCACTTGCATTATGCTAGAATGTCATATTGTGTGACAAAATAAGATCTGGGCCTTTGATGAACATATGAATGATTGGGATTTTAACGGGGCTGCCGCTTTGCTATGAGGATTAATAATGACACATATACTCACTTGGAAGGAGATAGAAAAGTGTGGACAAATAATTGAAGAATTTATCTTATCTTCCTATCTTAATGCTCACCATTCTTGTTCAGTGAAGATTTTTTCTTTTTTAAATTAATTTTAATAACAAGTTTTGAATTTGTTGGCTTCTCCCTAGATCTATCCATGAGCTTTTAAGTGTTGGTAATCCAGTGGCCTCTTTTTTCAAGGGTGTTCACAATGGTGATTGTGGCTGTTTGCCACCAAGTAGGCATCTGGTAAGCAAGAATTAAGTTAATTTTTGAAGGCAACTCTGAAACTCTGACTTCGGATTATTAATGTTGAGGCTGCAATTGATATATCTTTTTTTTTTTTACATTCTTATTCTTATTCATTATTTTTAGAATGGATATACATTTTGTTTGGTTGCAAATACAAATATGGTTCATCAAAGGTTTCAGTTTCAGTAATCCACTAGGGAACATTTAGAGAACTGTTGATATTTCTATATTGAGTATGGATTGTTAACTAAGCTTATAAGCAAAAGTTTTGAAGTAAAACCAGAGAGCTTCAAAAAGCTCTTTAATGGAGAATGTTAGAGAACAAGTTTTCTCATTGATTAAATCTGAAAAATGGTTACAGGAGTTATCTGTACAATCCTAAAATCAACTTATAACAGCCTACACGTGGCTAATTCTTATTGGTCTAATTTTCAACTACCTAGCAAACTTAACAGATGTGTTAAGGTGGCATAATTGCCTAACTGATTGCACACCATTTCTGTTGGTACTCATCAGTAGCAAGCTGCTGTAGACCAGAGAGTTAACTCCCAAGAGTATCATTAGCGAGCTACAATACCAAAACTAGTGGGCTGCTATAGACCTGAGAGTTGACACCCTAGAGTATCATTAGCGAGCTTCAATGCCAAAACTAGTAGGCTGCTATAGACCAGAGAGTTGACACCCAAGAAGTGAGTTGCAACTGCAAGCCAGCGAGCTACGCATTGGAGTTGTACATCTCTCTCATGGAATAATCTAATTCAAAATCTCTACTTTGCTAAAATAGTGAAATAACTTAATTAGCTATGTATTAATGGTTCTAAAAATAATAACTTTTCTAAATCTCCTAAAATCTTCATTGTAAGGTAAATTTACTCATTGACTCTCTCTTAAATAAGAATATCATTGAAAAGATTACTACCTAGAGTGTAGTCAGTGTACTCTTGTCAATGCAGGGCCCTAAGAATGTCTAGATTGATTATGGTTCTAAACTTTGAGAATTTGAATAAAAGTGGCTTTCCCCGATGCAACCCATGTCCCATGCGTGGTTACTTGAATCTTTTAATAGTGGATCATAACAATAATACCATAACAAATGCAAGACCCAAAAACACCCTAATAGGGTCTCAAAGAATTTTTTTTTTCCTATAAAGGGCATTCTCGATGCATTAAACTTCTGACATCGAGAGAACAAGCCGAAATGGATAATCTTAGTAATGCTCTCGTGAACCTTAGATTTTTCTCAAGCCCAGACAAGTACATTTGGTCATTAGCTCCATTTGGTATATTTTCTTGTAAATCCTATTTGAGACTCTTACGAATGACCCTACCCAACCTCCTCTCCCATTGTTGTCATTTATATGGAATGTACAAATTCCTTCCAAAGTAAAGGTCTTCGGGTGGCTACTTGGTCACAGGAAGGTCAAGTTGACCTTTGATATGCTACAAAAACGTTTTCCTAAGATGTCTTTTTCCCCACATTGTTGTTTGTTGTTTGTTGTGTAAACAGGAGGGGGGATTATCGGAGCATATATATATATATATATATATATATATATATATATATATATATATATATATTTATTTATTTATTTACAAGGAAAATATGGGACAAATGGTTTTGGTTTTCAGGTGATCGATTTCGGGCTCCACAGAATTTGGAAGAGGCTTTATCCTTATCTTATCTACCGTCTCTTTCCAAATTCGAAAAGGAAGCGGGTTTGATCGCTCTATTTGCCACTCTATGGTTATTGTGGCTTGAGCGCAACAATAGAGTGTTTGAAGATGTATCTAAAGGGCATCTCAAGGTTTGGGAAGATGTCAAGTTTGCAGCTAGTTCTTGGGTCCATGCGCTGTTTAATCAGGTGGGGCTCTCCATGTCGGATTGGGTGTTGAGTTGGAGTAAATGCTTGTATAGGGTCCGGTGATACATGCTTGATCTGTGTGTGTAGGGAATTGTAGGTGGGACATGAGTTAGGGGTTTGAGTCATTTTTGGCGATAGTGGTGTTTGTAGAGGTTTTTATGGAGGGATTTTAAAGCACTCCTGGTGCTCCCAATAGTGTAATACTTATTGAAATAAAATACTTGTTTCTGATCACACACACAAAAAAAAAAAAAAAAAAGGACTCCTACCATTGTAGGGTCTAGGGAAGTGAAGTCTTGCCTCCACGTTGGAAAGGTTGTTGTTTATAGTTTCAAACCTATGGGCTCTGGGTCACAATGGAACAACATTAATTATTGCACCAAAGTCTACCTTGAAAAAAAAAATTATATATGATTTTTATATTGATTTAGTTTTCACTTCTGACCACTAATAATGTATGGTTGAATGAATTTTGACCACAAAATGACCACTAGATTTGGACTTGCGGCTCATTACTCAAAATCACAACTTTGGCTCCTTGGACCTTAGTTTAATATGATATAACATGGCTGCTAATTCTTAGGTGTGAGGCATGATATTTTCTTTTGCCAAAATCCATTATACGTGAAAATTCAATGGAGGATATAATCGTTTGCGCTTATTATTCCTTTGCTCACCAAGTGATCTGTTTTCCCATTTTTGTGCTATGTTACCCGACTCTTTACTTTATCTCAACGTACCCATGTCCAACCCTTCATGACACGACATGGGTATGGGACATGTGTCCGACACTTTAGATTTTAAAATACTACTATGTAGATTCTCCAATGAAAAGAAGAGAAAGCATGAAAGAAGATAATGACTAATAGGTGAAATTCACTTAAGTGAGAGAACAAAACGGACAATAAATGAGTGAAAAAAAGAAAAAAAAAAAAAGAAACATATAGTATAGCAGAGTCTCTGTATCCCAGAATTTGAAAATGAACAAGTCAGACCTCTAGATATGTACTCGTATCTGACATCCATACCCGAGTCCAGGTAACATAGTTCTTGTGTGCCATGGGTGTGTCCCAAATTCTTTGTAGTGTGTTTCAGAGTGGGAAGTTCCAAATCCTCTCTTCAATAAGGAAACAAATGTAAAAATATACGTCGCCAATTGTTGAACTCTTTAAAAGGGAAATAAATATTGAAGTCTTTGAAAGCAAGAGTGAGAAGTTACATGGATAATATTGGAGAGCAAGCTTTGATCTACTTGGGTCCTAATTGTTCAAAGGATAGAAAGCATGTTGTTTGAAAGGTGGAGATGATGCATTTGTAATGTTGGGGGATTATACTTATGAATATATATCAATAGTTCTTTTTTTGGAGAGAAACAAAAAAAAATTATTGAGGAACAAAAAAACAAAACAACATAGAGACTGCACTACAGAACAAGAAGGAAGTTCACTAGAAGCAAGAACCACAAAGAGCATAAAATACCACCCCCCCGCCTCCTCCTCCTCTCTCTCTCTCTCTCTCTCTCTCTCTCTCTCTCTCTCTCTCACTCAATCAATCAATCAATAAAGATCACAAATTCAATTTCATTGTAGACTTTAATCACGTGAAAATCAAAATTAATTTGGAGAAGTTTAATTCGACGTATGTCTAAACTAGAGAAAATTCAAATAATCTTTGTATAGAGCTAAAGTAAAGGGTAGTCCATCCCGCCAATGTGGGGTCTTGGGGAAACGTTAGACCACATTGGGTCTATTATATGCAATGTTACGTTGCATAAGAGACTATTTCCAAGACTTTGACCTGTCACCACCTGGTCACACAACAACAACTCTTACGTTACGCCAAGGCTCACCTTCTGTATAGATGCTAAAGTTTCTTGTATATTGTAATATATGCTAAAAACTAATATAAATTGACAATTTTAATCTTATTCAAATATCCATGAATGACCTTGTAAAATTAGGTAGCATTTGGTAACTCTAATTCCAACTTCTGATTTTTCTAAATTCTAATTGAAATAGAGGTTGGACAAAAGTAGAGCATTTGGTAATAATTTGTCAACCTCTAAAATAAAATAAAGGTTGACAAATAGTAGATGTTAAACCTCTAAAATAAAAAGCAAAAAAAGTTTGCTTTTTCTTGTAGAGGTTTATCCTCTACTTGTAGTAGAGGATGATCCAACTATAATAGGAATAATTTGTAACATACCAAATTTGCATTAATCACTATATAGAATAATTTGTCACTACTCAAATTTAGTAAGTAATAATTAATACAAAATAATTTTTAATTTAACAAAATATAGCATATGATTACAATATAACAATTAATTTCTATTTTTAGTTTTTTTTAAAATAAGAGATTGGAGTATTTTTGTTACCAAACACTAATTTTAAAATAAGCCCTTATAAAAGTAGAGCTAAAAAACGTAGAGGTAATTTTTTTAGATCTAAAAGTTATGGAGCTAAAAAAAGTAGAGTTACAAAACACTACCTTAATTTTGTTAAGTGAGTTAATGAAACTTGAAATGATGGCTTCTAGTCTTGGTCTCTTCAATGTTTTGATTTTCAATTTTATAGTGACTTGCTTCCATGCTATATATTTTACTAATTTGATGTTCTACGTAGTTTATTTATTTCTTTTTGTTAAATCAGATTTAAAATTAAAGAGATGATTTTAGGAGCTTTTTCAATGTATTTTTAAGTTTTTGTCTCATTTTAACATTCTTTCTTTCTTGACTCTTTTTTTAGAAGATACAATGTTAGTAGTTAGTTGTATAACTAGCTCCATCATCAGACCGTACTTTCGGGAGGTATCAAACCCGTTCCTGACCCATTAATCCCCGTCACCCCTAGGGTGAGGCAGTGGCAAGAGTGTAACCTAGAACCTTTGGGTTCAAAAGCCACCTCTTTACCAACTGCACCAACTCCATGTTGGCATTCTTTCTTTACTTTTGTTTTTCTTGCTTACTTTTTTTCTTTTCTTTTTTTATAAGGCATATCACATAAAATTCCATAATTTGTTAGATTGTTAGATATATATGTTGTTGTAGTGGTTGATTAAGTTAAAAACCATGTATGACTTTTGCTTATCCTTTTGGTTTTTGTTGATGAATAAAATATGTTTACTCTGTTAAATATTATTGAATTTCGTCAAATTTTTGTCAATATTTTTGTGTTTTTAATTGAAAAATCAAACTTTTATCGAAGTTTATCGAATTTTGCATTTTTTATATTACCTTTCTTTAATTTGACAAGTTTGACATCAGAGAAATTTGCCAAAAAATTGGTGAATTTTTTCGATTTTTCATACATTGTCAACCAATCATTGAAGCTAAATCTTTAGACAACTTATTGGCTTTAACCCAAGAAGATGCCGGGGAAGAAGAGGTCTCCCACACTTCACAATCCTCCCTAAATTTTTCCTTGAAGATTCTATTGTTCCTTTCAGTCCACAGACTCCACACTACTGCAAAGATAGCTATCCTCCGATAATTTTTCAACTTGGGAGGCGTGCAAAGATAGCTATTGTTAAGATACTCATGGTTAACCCCCCCTTTCTTTCCTCCCACTTCCCACCCCCACTCCGACACAGAAGAAGAAGAAGAAAAGCCCTTATTAACAATGATCAGCATTGAATTCTAATGATTAATGTGGGTTTACTTCTGTTTTTTGTTTGAAGTGACTTGAATTGAAGAAGAAAAGCCCTGAGTAACAATGATCAGCATTGTATTCTAGTGATTAATGAGGATTTAGTTGTGATTTTTGTTTGAAGATACTTGAAATGAAGTTCCAATATTTGGATCTTTCTTAAATGGTGAATACTAAAGCTGTAAGAGTCGATGTTAGTTATCTTTTTGTTTTAGTAAGGGACTAGTTGGGGGCACTTGTGTCACATTTGTCTTTTTTTTTTTTTGAGAGGAAACAAAGTAAATCGTATTCGTATTAATTTAGTGTAAGTAATTACAAAGTGAAGATGGAGTACTAGGTGTACCCCGACTATAGAAAATAAATTCAAATCTCCCTGTATCACTCTAACACCAAAATATCACCAAAATACACCGAAATACAACCCCAAAATGCAACAGCACAGTTTACATGCAAGATGCCCAATCCCTCCACCAATGAGAAATGGAATACCCATTTGCATTTGGGGAAGCTGCAACCCAAGTGCATGCCAACAATCTAATCTCTTCCCAAAGGTTCGAATCTTCTTTGGAAGTGCCATGAAATATTCTGCTATTATGTTCGAGCGTAGGATGCAATCAAACTCACGTCCCTTTCTATCCTTGTCAATGGAGTTTGATGAGAGAATGTCAAGCCTTCTACACAACTACTAGCAATATGAATCCTTCCTTTGGAAAAATTGGACCAATTTATCCACAGCCAACTTGCTACCAGACACAAAAACAGTAAATGCTCTGTTGACTCCCCATCCTGTAAACACATAAAGCAACAATGTGGAGACAGGTAACGAAGAGGGGAAACACCTCTGCAACATGTCACCTGTATTGGGCTAGTAATCAAGCGAATGCCTTTACCTTGGAAGGAATGTGCACATTCCAAATGTGAATTATAGTAGGTATGATAGGTAGAGAAGGATCGTCAATGAGGTGGTCAAGGTAGGATTTGCACGTGAACTTGCTTGATGAATCAAGAGACCACTTATAATGATCTTGATTCAATGAGAGGGATATGGGTTCTAAGCTTTCTAGGATTTGGTTAAGGTCGGTTTGAACTCTAGGAGAGAGAGAGAGAGAGAGAGAGAGAGAGAGAGAGAGAGAGAGAGAGAGAGAGAGAGAGGGAGGGGTTGTTGTTGGTCTACACAAATGTAGGTTCCATCAGTTAGGTGGGGGAGCATTTGGGTTGAAAAACGATGCGATGGGATGGTTGTGTAGAGTGGATAGGTGAAATAAGCGTGGAAATGAGGTCGAGAGACTACTTACCTCCTAACCATATGTGGAGCCAAAGACAAAATGAACTTCCAAGGGGTGCGGGCTGTAGATCTGTTGTTACTGTTTGACTGATTCCCGACATCGACTACTTGATGTCTACTAATGAACTTGTGTCACATTTGTTGGAAGTTAGAAATGTGTGTTATGGCTTTTTAGAGTGCTTTGGTATTTTTACTTGAATTAATAATTGTTAAATTTTAAGAGTAGAAATGTGTCTTGTGGTTTTTTGAGTACTTTAATATTTTCACTTTGTATAAGAAGATTGGTGGAGGTTTTTCTAATTAAAAAGTACAAATTTTTACATAGAATAAAGGTTCAGCCCCTTTGTGACAAAAAAATGTTGCAAGAGCAAGCCACTTAAACCTTAGGTCAGTTTTTTATCTTCTCACCTTGAGGCATGCCTGTTTCACACAAACCTGCAAGTGTACTGTGTCAAGTTATAATATAGTCCGATAAGATATCAGGTATCGTCCTCAGGGATTATTACTACACAAGCTATCACGTTTTAACCCTAATTTTATTTGAAAAACCAAATTTGAATGATTGAGTGATTAAAAGCAAAAACTAAAACAACTACGTATTAAATTAATCAATGCAATAAAAATCAAATAGGAAAATCAATGGTAGAACGATCTAGAGGTTCGATGTCACCTCACTATCAACTATGCCTTTATATCTATTTTTATCATTAAATCAGTTCTTCGTTTATAAGTCGGAAATCCTAACGTTTCTAATTCCCTCTTTTGAAGCAACAACTAGACCATATTATTGTCGCCTTGGCTTTACTCTTTCGACTTCAAAGGTTCTCGATTTCCTTGTGAGTCTCACGATTGCCTAGGTTATATTTCCCAAATTCCAACCCAAGGTATCCTCTTGTGAAGCATCTACCTCAAGTCTATGATCATCTAATCCATGATCAATGAATCAAAAGCATTACACCTTGAGAATATAAATAAACTATAGAAACTTTATTAACAATAATTATACCATAAAACTAAACATAGTATCAAGCTTGGATCAATCTACACCTCTAGAAAGAGGCTTTAGTTCATGACTAAAGACATAAAAACATGAAATATAAGTTTGAACATGAATAAGAACCAAGGAAAGCAAACTAGAATGTGTAGAGATTGTGAATAGTCTTCAATGTAGATCTTCCTCTCCACTTCGCTCCAGTCGTAATCCTCTTCTTCTCCACTCTCTAATGATTTAGAAACCCTAAAGAATGGTCTATGCAGAGCCACAAGTCCATTGGAAGTCGTCCAAGAGAAGTCCAAGTCGAATTAGGAAAGTTTGCAACAAAATTAGAAAGTTTCTATTTTGAATCGCAGATCCACTTTCTTCCTCGCCGTTTTTCTCCTTATTTCCCACTCCAAATCAACCTCAAAACCCTTCCATCTTGTAGTATTTCAAGTAAGGAATCCATATAAACAAACCACGTCCAATTTGGAGTTAAATTGAGAAAGTTATGGCCAAAACAAAAAGTCGAACAAAATAGCAACTTTCTATTCGCGCGAGCGCTACTGTTGGGCGCTGCAGCGCCCAGAGAGCTATTTTTTGCGTTTCTTTACTGAGGTGTGGTGCTGCAGCGCCCAGAGTGTTGCTTTTGCACGTTTTCTTCCGTTTTTGCCTATCTTTTGCACCTTTTCACTCATGTATCTTCATTCCAACTTCTTGTGTCTTGTTCCCATCATCCAAATCCATGTTCAACACATCTAAACACCTACAAAACAATGCAAAACAAGTAACACACTCAAAACATAAATTGATCCAACATATAAACATTAACAAACCGAAATAATGCATAAAAACCAATTTATTCCTAAACTAACAAATGCGTCAAAACTAACATAAACACACTAAACTAATGCATAAATCATCCTCAAACACACCTAAAACATTATCTAAAACCTATCTAAATATGCAACTATCAATGCCCTAGACCCAGATTTCTAAAGTCATGGTTAAGATCCCTGAATTCCCAGTTTAGCAGTTTAGTGAAGTGTCAAATAATTTGCAGTGGCTACGAATGTTTTTTTTTGTATCATTATCTTTCCTCCAGCTTCTCTCCCTATTTCTCCACTAGTAAAGTGTTGAATGATAGCTGATGGGCACCGAGGATTTATTTGAATTAACTTTTAGGGAGTTGGTTCTTCAATCTGATTTTAGAAGATCGCAAGCTTATACTATTTGTGCAATGTTTATCTCATCTAAGATTTTTTAGCTTCTTTTTCTTTCTTTTTTCAAATCTAGCATTTTTTTTATTGTTGCCATTTTGTGATGCTAAAGATATTCCTGTATATGGTCTTTCAGCTATCTTGTTGCTGCTGTTGGTTTGCAAAGTTTGTGGAGCTTGATGCTGGCAATTGTTGATGTATATTCCCTTCTGGTACAGCGCTGCTTGCGGAATTCTCGAATTGTCAGTTTGTTCACCATTGGCGATGGGGTAAGGAAAACTATGATTTAAATTGCTTCTAAAATGATGGTGCTATTCTGATTTACTGGTCATAAGGCTTGAAAGATATGATAACCAATAGTGACAAATGGTGCGCTTTTTTGTTTATTGACTTTGAGTCCACTATAGTGGCTCTCCACCCACCACAAACCAGTTGGTTGATGACTTCTACATTTTTTATTTTAGCTATTCTCATCATGATGGCTAGAGATCGTCAAATGACACAAACAATGCCTTGGCAATTTACCATGCCTGAGCAGTGTAGCGCCTTCACAATGTGTAGGAGATGAGAAAAACATTTATTTATAGTTCCTGAATAATTGTTCAATTAATTATATATATATATATATATATATATATATATATATATATATATATATATATATCACAATAAGGTTGAATTGTCATAAAAATTAATAAACTTTTCACATTCATCAATTTCGTCTACTAAATTCACAAATTCAAGCCATATTACACCAAAAACTTTGACAGAAAATTGTCATAATATTTGGATAAATTATATAATTCAAAACAATTACGGTATACTTTAATATAATGATAGGGTTCACAGTTGCAGGTTTGCTGGATTTGTGAAGATATTCACAATCTAAATGAAAAAAAGTACGGCTTGACAAGTACAACACATGATGAAATCAGTTTATGAACAGGTTGATCTCATGAAAAAATGAAGACTAAAAAGAAAACCCTAACCTTGGTTAGTATGGCTGTGAAGCAGCAGGTGTGATCACTTCAATAAACTCTGAACATGGGAAACAGAAACAGAAAAATAATGAGAAAAACTAAGACAAAAGGAGGACAAACAAAATAAAAAAGGGAAGACATTATTAGACTATTACTGAGCTGAAAGAATGTCTTTCTCTTGCATTGAATATGGAAAAGAAGACAAAAGGGAAGTCATCAACAAAAAGGGCAAAAAAATGAAGAAAAAAAAATTACCTGTTATATTGGAAGGCCTCACCAATGACATGGTTGCAAACATCAGAAAACCTGCACAGTTGAAAGCGGTCATCATCAGGGCTTTTTGATGGTGGGTGATAACTTCTCCTGTGGATTGTACGACAAACTATTGGTGACGGAAGGGAGGTTTTTTTATGTAAAAGCTTCAAATCATTTTCTGAGAAACTCTACTACTAAATTCTCCTACATCCTTAAACTTCTACAAAATCGCTGAGGGTCCATCTGCCTGCCTTAATTACTGACTGGGCAATTTATGAGCAACTTACCTAGACCATGCCTGACAACACTTCTGCTATTACTTGTAAAATTATCACATGCAGTTAGCATAGATAGGGACAAACCTAGGCTCTATTGGGTTATTGTTACTTCAGTAACTGCGGTACATGTGAGAATACATATGTTACTAATGATGGTCCAGCTACTCTTTGGTGGGTATCGACATGCATGCCTTTTGATTGAGGTTTTGAACCTTTTTTTTTTTTTTTTTTTTTTAGCAGAAACAAGATATATATATATATATATATATTAATTAATAATAAAATGTGTACAGAGATGTTAGTAAGCACCAGGGGTGCTGATCATTCCTGAGCCCAACCCATCTACACTATACAAAACTCCTAACTGGTCAACAGCATGTGACCACCACAACTATAGAAGTTAAAAACTATGACCTGAAAACAATTAATTGCTCCAATGCAGAAACCAGCTAGAGAGTGAGAGACCATTATCCCGGGAGGACGCATGTACCCAAGAGCTTGCCATAAACCTGATATCATGCCAAAGGTGATCGCTATCCCTATAAGAACTATTAAAGACTCTATTGTTTCGTTCTAACCAGAGGGACCATAGAGTTGCAAACGAGGCAATTAAGCCAACCTCCTTTTCTAGCCTTAAAATGATAAGCCTTCGACGATGTTTTAGGGAGCGGCATATCTATTGCCCGAGAAAATAATCCACTTGTGCCATATCCTCTTAGCGAAATTGCAAGAAAAGAAAATGTGCTCCAGATATTCCACATCCTGCAGACAAAAGGGACAACAAACAATGTGGGGAGAAACAAGTATTGGGCGCACGTCTCTGTAACATATCAAAGGTATTAATTTTCTTGTTAGCCAGTAACCAACCAAATATCCTCACTTTAAATGGAGCCTGTACATGCCAGATATATGATGAAAGGGGAAAGAAAGGAAGAGAGAGAGAGAGTCAATGAGAGCTTCAAAAAAAGATTTACACGAGAATAAACCGGAGAGGTTAGGATGCCATACGAAACTGTCAGGGTTATTGGAAAATCTTAGGTGTTCAAATCTGTTCAAGAGGGGCAATCTCGCTTTGTTCCCTAGATGTTAAAGCCCTAGTGAAATGAAAATTCCATGATGGGATAGATGAGGACGAAAGAGCCATGATGAGATTTTGAACTTCTAAGTGTTCAATCCTAGTTTGTTAAGCTCTTAAAGTTTACTCTAGGACTTGATTGTTGGAATTGGAACCAAGTCAGAGTCCTTTGCTCTTAAAGGTGCATTCATCATTATTCTTTCTTTGGAATTCTGTATTTATGAATTAGGGCATGATTTGGTGTCATTGACTTGATGGGCAGTTGAGGATCTGAAAGACACTGGACAGTTGAGTGTAAATGGGCATTAGCACCATCATATGACTCAATGGTCCAGATTGTCACCTGCGTGCATTGACTCTGTAGTATTGGCATTCCCTGAATTATGCAGTCGGAACAGTGATCCTTGTTTAAGCATCTCTTAATTATTATGTCTTTAGCCATGCTATTGAATTGTGCCCGGTGCCTTGCTTTGCTGCTTCCTTACTGTAACAAATGGATATTCTTCCACTGCAGATCACATCAACCCTAACCTTTGCAGCTGCTTGTGCATCTGCGGGCATCACAGTTCTGATTGGCAACGATCTCAATGAATGTGCTCATAATCACTGCACAACTTTCGAAACTGCCACAGCAATGGCCTTCATTAGCTGGTTCGCTGTCTCTCCATCTTTTCTCTTGAACTTCTGGTCATTGGCATCTCGGTGAATGCTTTTACAAAATTTTACTGTTTTTGGTGTGAACATTCCTGACTCTTTTAATCTGTTTATCTGCAAAAATTCAAGACTGAGTTATGTATATAACAAAAATCAGGCTGCTTAGCCCAAAGGGAGAAAAAGAAAACAAAAATCAGGTCCAATATTTACAAGATTATAGAAAGCTTTGGGAGTCCAATACATTTTGTTGCAGGAAGGTATGTGGACCATATGGATGTTCTTTGCATTTTTTTGTTTTGTTGGCTTTAACCGTGATATTATCAAACGTGATCAAAACAGAAGAGTGAATCAGTTAAAAATGATGAAAATTTTCTGATACAATTTTCTGTTGGATTCCTGGAAATAGAACTAACTTCATAGTTTCTTTCTTCTTCATCTTCTTTATATAATATGTCAAATTTTGCAAAGCTAACATGTTTTATTTATGCTTCACGAGTTTCCTGAGATGTTGTGGTATATCCACCTTTACTACATAACTACACTTCATAAACGTATTTGTCAATTGCGTTATCTCCCATGTCCTGACCAAACGGAGGGTTTATTATGGCTTCAAATTTGCAATAAGAAAATAAACCATCTCTCATCTAATTGTGCCGAAATCTTTCCAAAGTCTTCCGGTCTTCATGATTACACAAAATGTGGATTCATAGAGAGTTCAGGATAAATTTATTTTGCTACCTCCACTGTGCTGCTATTATACCTGATGGCATGTTAAAGAAGGCCAATTCATTTTCAGTGGTTTTGTTCAACGGAAACTTGGCCAAGTCGATACAGTAGAAATAATGTTTCATCATTTCAAATATAGTTCATGATCTACGAAAAATGTACAATCAAATAACGATCACAATAACATCCGTAGTCCCTTCACCTTATATCTTCGTGTCCCTAGCAGAACACAAGATAGGGCTTCCCATTGGCATTGAGAAGGGAGAAGGTTGCAGTGTTGCACTTCTATCTGCTCGACAGAAACACTGGCAAGCTTGCCATTCAAATTTTGAAACTCATCATGAGATTGAACTTCAGTCAGTCTTCAACAGTAGTTGATGGATGATAATTCTTACAGACAGATCGAGGTGTCCTGCTTTTCAATTCAAGAGCTTCAATGCTTATATTCTGTAAAGTATTATAGGAAAGAATGTTGTAAGCAAATTGCCAAAGTTAATTCTCGAGCTCACTATCACGTACAGAGCAGCACAGAAGACTCCAAGCAATGCCATAGCAACATTGCTACTTCACTTTACAAGTTAGTCTGTGGTAGCATACAATGGAACTGACTGTTCGTGGGTCTTGCCAAAAAAATACAGATCCTCCCCAAAAAAAAATCGGCAAGATTGCTAATTCACGAGATACGGCTTGCACTCTTCTATGGCATGTGAAACAAAATGCTCCAAGAAGTCATACAATATATATATAAGGTGCAAAGGGGTCTTCAGTCTTAGGATGTTGTGTTACCTAGTGTCAGATCTGATTATAATCCAGCTCTCTATAACAAGCTGCACTTCAACTTCTCGGTTTGGAATTCTTGCGTCAAGGACTCCACCCGATCAAGCAGGCCAATGTTTTCCTGATGATAAGTTCAGAAGAGTAGTTTCAGCAGAAGCATCTAAAAAGTTCAAAACACATGCTGCAATAAATTTACATTAATAATGGTAACTTGGCCAAGTTGGAAAACATGTTAGAATTTTTTGTGGTACAAGCTGAGTTGTATACCGTGCTGAATACTTTAATCCTATTGCTTGCTTATGGATGAAATCGCAAAAAACAAATAAGAGATAAGAAGAAAGGTATGAAGAGGATGACATTAAACATTCACCTTCTGTATAATTGCCAATTTCTGGTTGATGCTAATAACTTCTTCCACTTTCTTGTCAAGAGCCTCTTTAACCTGTCAAAGAAAATCACATTTAATTGTTTTTTTAACAGATAAAATAACAAGAAAGAAAAAAAAAAATCAATGTAAATGATCAATTTATAAATGGGAAACTTAAGCGAAACAGTTCCTTGGTCTATATTTTCCGATAAATCTGTTCAACAGACTTGAGTTGTATACATGTGTGGTACACGTGCATTCCACAACATCTGTACAAGATGTTTGCGAGTTTTATACCGAAAAAGAAAGAAAGAAAAATCAATGTAAAATGAAATAATCATGACCAAGTCATGATCTTAGGCCAGCCAACAAGTTTATGGTGACATGAATGCCAAATACAAGATGCATAAGACACAGGATTCGGTCTCTATGTAACCCTAGAAACGAGTAAATATCTTATATTTACACATACAAGAGACATTTCAGAGGTAGAGTGAGACAATAAGGAAAACCTGGAATTGTAATATCTTATAAGAACACATCACAAATGGTTGCAATTTTCACTTACATAGAATTAGATCTAACAAGAACAGTTAATACTTAATCATTTATCCCATAATTTTCTGTTCCTTTGCACCAGAATACCTATTGAATTACTGATTTTTAAAGTACAAATAGATCCGAACTTCCATATAAATTGCTAACAACCTTTAATTCATTTACTTTTAGATCTTATCCATGAATTTATACTCATCGAACAATAGAATTCCTACTTAGACGATTCTTGTAAAATGCAGCGGAGAGAGAGGGAACATTAACAACATCGAAGATATCGAACAAATCCAGAAACTAAAGAACCAAGTAGCCAAACCAGATATCTATTACACAAAAAACCAATCTATAACGAATAAGTCACTAAATATCAAAGAGAAAAACAAAACATAGCAAAAGAAAGCGGAATCAAAACCAAGAAACAAAAGGCGATAAAGACGCACATACAACATTATTTATACCTGAGCGAGCTCCTTGGCACACTCTCTAGCTCTCTCGACCTCCTCGTCGTATTTGAATCTCCACTCTGCCGATTCATCCATGGCTTCCTTATTAGTAAGATCGAATTGTCTTCTGCGAGAGCGAGACACAGATTGAATTATTGAAACGACACAACCAAGAGATAACATTGGAATCAAAGGAAGAAACGGAGAAAATCATCAAGAAGATTGAATAAATAAATGAATTAATGAATGGAAGAATTGAAAAGAAAAACCTGATTAAATCTCTATCTTCAGAGGAGAAATTGGAATCGATGGACCAAAGCCTCAAGTACACTCCTAACCCTAACAGCGTCACCAACACCAAACCTAACCATATCGGCCGTTTTGAGCTGTGTCTCATCTCTGCGGACCTCTTTCTGGGATTCAGGAGGGAAAATCAAGAGATTGCTTGTGCAGTGCAGTAGCTGTTTCTACTTTCTAGCGAAGAAATTTGGGAAATTTACCCAAATAACACTATAGAAATACTACTTCACAGAAATAGCATGTCTTTTGTAAAATTATTTAACCTTATAAAAAGTTCAAAATGCCCTTTCCACCTGCTTGTTTGGAATATAAAACTTGTTTTTATAACAAAATCTCGATCTACAATACAATAATCGTACTTCTTTACATTAAAAAAAAGATAAATGAAGATGCGTTAAAGTTTCTTTAGTTTCGTCATTTGATTCATTTTTTTACCGAAGTTATGACATTCAAATCTAAATCCCCTAAATACAATACTTAAACTTCAAAAACTTAATCTTAAACACAGTTAATAGTTGGTTTTCGAGTTATAGGTGCCCAGGTTCTAGTACATCAGTCCTAACACATAATACATTGTGGTAATATCAAAACTGATTAATCCTAAGTCCTAACACATAATATATATATATAGTCATCATGTCATGAGGTTATAACTTAAAAAAGTTATAATTAGAAAAATTATTGTATAATTTTAAAAAATAATATAGTTTCAAAAAACTAGTATAGTTTTAAAAAATAATGTTAGAAATATGAAAAGTCATCTTAAAAGTCTAAAATTTTATATTCTCTTTAATGTCTTTCTCTCAATATAAATTTTATAAATACATTGTACTCCCAAGCTTACAAGACGTTGTAACTTTAAAGATTAAATTATTGTTCCAAACAACTTTAGATAAATATTTTATTTCATCTTAAACCTTTAATGTAATATATTTTTTTTGCAATTTATAGTTAATTATTACTATGTAGAGGTAAGTTTCTTTAAGGTGGGACCTACAAAAATTATAATTTATTATAATGTAAAAATTATTCTTATTTATAACTGGCCCAAGTTGGAACCAGAATTTTTTATGATTATGTAGAGGTTATTTTTTTATAGAGTATCACTATAAAGAGGTTTTACTATATATATATATAAGACTAATATATCGGTGATATTAAAATTGATACATCGATTATGTTTTTGTCGTAGAATATAAATATGATCAATACATCGGTAATGTTAAAATCAATATATCTGTCATATTTCTATTGCTAAATATGACTGATACATCAGTAGTACCATAGTTGATATATCGATCGAGCATCTGCAACTCGAAAACGATTATTGTACGTTTGAAGTTTAATCATTGCGTTTAAGGGGTTTAACTTTAGATGTCGCTTTATATTTTTTGTTAAAAGCAAGTAAAATAACAAAATTAAAGATATAATAAACATTAAAAGGATTTAAATTTTCGTTTTATTTTGGTGCGGATGCGCTTGAATTACCCTCGGATGCCATGAAAATACTTGCAAAATTTTTGTAGTTCCAAGATCATTTTTCATTTTTAAAGTGAAGTATGATTATAACCATTGTAGATTGAGATTTTATTAAAAAGAATGTTTAGAAATTAAAGGAAGTAGGTGGAAGGAAGTGGTGGATTAAAGATGGACCATTTGAAATTAAATAAGGGCATTTTGGACTTTCTAATGGGTAAAACATGTCATAGATATAATTTTACAGAAAATGTGCCATTCTTGTAAAATGATATTTCGAAGGTGTTATTTTGATAAATTTTCTAAGAAATTTTGTTTTTGAAGAAGATGAAAAATGAAATGACGTGAATGACCCTGTATGGTGTTATTTTTTACTGACCAAGCAGTACCTATTACCTAACCCTCCCTCTTTGCCACGTGAGTCAAACTATGAAACGAACCATCGTCTTTTTTTGGAAAGGAAAAGAGGGGGAATACCCAGCAAGAACAATTAGTACACTACATCTCGAACTCTCCTAGGCCAAGTAACCCCAGTTGCATCTTCCCTCAAAATATTGAATAACCCACGGGGAGGGGAAGACATGATACACACACTCCCCGATTGAACTCCACTGAAACCCAATGATTCTACCCGGACCCATTCATCAAAACCCAGCTTTTTACAGAGAAAATCTGCCTGAGATCCACTCACTTTGGGCTCTAACAGCCCCAATATGCCTGGTTTATGCATCTTAAGCAGGTCTTTCAGGGAACGGTGAAACTCCTTCGAAGCCGCCCCTTGACAATTCCATATCATAAAATCCATAAAAACAAGATAAAATAGGCTACCCATCCCTACCGAAGACCAAAAAATTGACAAGCACTGCTTTAAGAGGAGAACCCTCCATCAACAATATCCATCCTCTCAAGCGAGTCATCCTTGTCCCTAGGAGCTTCGTTATGCACCCCCACCAGATTAGCTTTTGTTCCACCAAGTTCCCGCCTACCAATAACAGGAACATGCCCAGAATCCACCACAATAGGAGGATCTTGATGATGTTCTGGTATCAAATTAGTTGTAGGATGAATACCCTCCATGTTCTCAACCTGATGCTGGGGATGAGAGACCACCGATCGAGAAATCAGCTGACCTCTATTGGACCCACGCACCACAATATGTTCCTCCGCAGCGGCAGCTTGCTTGGACTGAGAAGAGATAGAAGTGATGTCACGAGTCAGTAAATTCTTCTTTATTCGAACCGCATTGGTCTCTACAGCCGCTTGAGTGCTTGGGCTATTATCCACTTCCTTAGTATTTATTTGCATATTGGGCCTTCTCCCTTTACTCTTGACATATTCATTAAGTGATATCCCTGAGCCCATGTGCACACCAATATCCTTATCAAGATGCGGCCCATCTCGTTGATCACTATCAATATTTTCCTCAGAATTATCCTCAACCGCTAATGCCGCATACCGAGAAATATGTTGCTGAAAACTAGCATTTTGTTTAGCACCAATCAGTGGCATATCCCGAGGATCACGTCCAGCTCTCCCACTTTTTCCATTTTCAGTTTTGGTCATACCTCTACGAGATCTTCTAGAAGCCAACATCCATGGCCCATAACTTTCGGTTATTTCCTGATTCACAGGAGGCTCAGCCGACCTAGATTGAACTCCGACCACATCTCTAACATCTTCGGCCAGCACTTCCGCCGGTCCACCGTGATGAGGCGTCTCTTGGCCCTCATTCTTTGGACACGCATCTTTCCGATGCCCATAACATCCACAATCAAAGCAAATTAAATGGATCCCCTCGTATTCAATCCGTCGAACCCGACGTCGCAAAGTGAATTTAGATAGAAGTGGCTTGGTTATATCTACCTCCACACATATACGCGCGAACTTCCCCCTAGAGACGGTGCTTGTTGCATCATCAATCTTCACCGGACGACCAATACGCACCCCTACTTTCATGAGGAAGTCATAGTCATAGTATTCAATTGGGAGACAAGGGATTCGCACCCACACCAACAATCGATCCATGATCTCCTGCCCTGGGTCAAAATTAGGTTGCCATTGCCGCACTGTCAGATAATGATCAAAGATCATCCATGGGCCCTCAAATTTTGCATACTCATAATCCTCCTTGGAGGCAAACTTGACAAGAAAATAGTCTTGGTCAATAGCAACTAATTCAATAGGAGCCTTCGGACGCCATAAGGCCTTAATCTTACGTAACAGGAATGTAAATCCAATTGTTCTGCCCAACAATTTGATAATAAGTGTCTGTCTCCATGGGCGACGTAAGCGCCTCTTCTCCTCCTTGGATATGTGAATGACTGGACACTCAGACTCGGACTCCTCATCCCCCATCTCTCCTTCATCATCTGAGGTCCAATCTTCGTCGGACGTCTCATCATCATCCATCCGTCCCGTATAGCCCAAAAGTTTGTCTCTAAATGTTGGCAAGGGGGCGAACATCCCATTCCCCTCAGCATTCTCCTTGCATGCCTGAGTCTCCTCCACCATATTTACGTCCGCCATCGACGACAAATCCGCTTCCACTTCATCCACATTCATCTTAACTTTTTTGTTACTTCGTTCAAGCAAATCAGTTTCCTGTTGAGAGCGACTTGGAGGTGTAACCATTGTGACTTGAAACGTCGTTTCCCTTGATCTACACTCAGCTGGCTCTGATCCACCAATACAATGCTCGATCTGTCGTTGACCGCCTTCAACAAACCCCCACGACAACACAACCAACCGTCCGATCAGATCAGATCTCGAAGCAGAATCAACGACGACAACGAAAACGGAATCCGATGAGATCAAGGTCAGTCCACCGGCGTTTCCTGTGTCCGATCAGTACCGATGATTGAATCGAGAGATTGGAGCCGTCGTTTCCCTTGATCTACACTCAGCTGGCTCTGATCCACCAAGACAAAGCTCGATCTGTCGTTGACCGCCTTCAACAAACCCCAACGACAACACAACCAACCGTCCGATCAGATCTGAAAATGAGAAAGAGAGAGAGCGGTGGTGGTGGTGGCGATGCAGTTCAGACGTCGAACAACAGTTGATCCAACAAGCAGCAACAAGAATATAACGGTCCAAATCTGGTGCAGATCTGGTGTAGATCTTGCGTAGATCCAATGTTTTGATTATCTACGGTGTGAGGCGCTAGATCTAAGTTGTTCTAGTGTGAATCAATGAAAGATTTGAGGCAAAACCCCAGAAAGCGAAAAACTCTTAACAACGCAGTACTGAAAGTCTCTGGAGTGCGGTAGAGATGAAGAAAAATATAGCAACATCGAGAAGAATCTCGCCTCTGTTGCACAGAGTTATCAAAACCCCCAAGCAGCAAAACGCCTCTGTTGCACAGAGTTATCAAAACCCCCAAGCAGCAAAACCCCCAAGCAACATCGAGAAGAATCGCCTCTGCAACCCTCAAGCAGCACGAACCATCGTCTTTGATTTGGTTTTTAATAAGTTCAGTTTTGATTAGCTCTGAAAAAAGATAATCCGGTAGGTTTGATTCAAATTATGATTTAAAAATTTAAAAATCAATCTAAACTGAATCAATTTTAAAAGTAAAACTATTAATATTTACTTTTAATGTTTATGATTCTTTTATAATATAAACATTCTCATAAAATTATAAAATTATTTTATATATATATAGACACATGTATAATTAATTATTTTAATTTATTTAATGTATGTACATCTAAAATTTTAAACCAATCAATCTAAACTAAATCAAATCAATTATGTTTAGTTCAGTTTGATATTGGTTGATAATTCGAAATAAACCGTTTAAGCTATACCGAACCGTTGACACCCTTAGTAGCCTTAGTAGAAGACACTTGTTTCCCTTAAAAGCGAAAATATAGAGAATAAAAACAAATCTTTTTTTTTTTAAGGCAAATCATTTTAAAAAATAAAATAGTGTTTGGATGTTATGACCTTATAATTAAGGGCATTTTTCTCATTTTTCATTAACTAAGTGTAATTAAAATATTGTATGTAAATTTTTTATTCATCTTTAAAACGCTTTTAGAATCATTCACATTAAAGTTCAGATTAAAATAAAAAAATAAAAAATTATGGTCATTGAAGTTATATTAATTGACCTATAAGCTTTGGCCCAAGGTACATGTACTTGTACCCATTTTCTAAATCTCCATTAATTGATCAAAAACTTTAATTGGTAATAACTTTTTAGTTTTGACCTTTCTTCAATTCTACGTTGTACACACGTTTGCACTAAAATCAATATACGTCATTCCGCCTCTTACATCAACTTAAGTATGTGCTGCGTTTCCTTATTACAATATTATTATATTTGATAAACCAATTTGGGCCAACAATTTTTTTTTATTTTATGGCTTTCTTTCCGTTAAGTAAGGACACAGGTGCTTGGGAAACAGAGAGACCCAGTACAAAAACAGTAGTATTTGACTGGTGCTTCCAATATTTTCCACCTTCACGTTTTAGAGCTCGTCAGGGGTTCAAGTGTCAGCCAGCCACGCTTACTGGCTGTCACGCAGTATCCCCACACTTTTCTCACCCACTTTAGGAACTGAAGTACCAGATCACAGAAACAGCTTTGACTGAAAAACGACGAACTCATAAAACCAGTAGAAGTACTTGGTAGTAGTTGCATTGGACATTA
This sequence comes from Paratinospora sagittata, assembly GCA_035771175.1. Taxonomy (NCBI): domain Eukaryota; kingdom Viridiplantae; phylum Streptophyta; class Magnoliopsida; order Ranunculales; family Menispermaceae; genus Paratinospora; species Paratinospora sagittata. The sequence goes on from CM069593.1 coordinate 21,437,564, forward strand.
ATCAAACATGTGGTACGCAATGAATGTACTTTGTACTTGCATTTTTCTTGTTCAGTGACTTCGGTTCAAAACCAACCCCATCATTTATCCTCTTTACTTTTCATTTGCTTTCATAACACGCTGCACTGCGTGAAATCGTGACATATCCTAAGGCCTCACTGCTCCTGATTCTGATTTCTCACTACTCTGACCCGGTTCTATTGGTGTTCTCTTCACGGAATGAAGTGGAAACACATGGTATCATTTTAAATATGCTTTCTATTGGGAACAAAAATAAAGAAAGAATAAATTAAACTATGCAAACATGGATGATTTGTTACACAACTTACATTCCCTCATAAGCTTTTCCTTTCCCACCCCCACCCTTTTTACCATCTTCCATTTTTTTTTTCTTTTTCTTTCCTTGTATGTTAAGGGCTCTACACAAAAGACCAATTGACAAAAGAGAAGGCAAGACAATGGACAGTGTTATCATCTGTTAGGACTTTCCAGGCTATTGCCTGCTCGAAAGAGATGTGGCGCCCCATAGTCGATACACAAATTCCAGCAGGCAGATATGCAAAACCCTGCAATGTTATATATAAAGAGTTAAGAAATTATTCATGGACCATATACAGACTCAAGATTACAGTCGGGAAGTGTATTCGGGCATCTCAGTCCCATAGATCAATGTGAGCGCTCCAAAGGACTCGGGCGCTCGAGTACACAACCCGAGTATGCTTTCCGAGTACCCAAAGCATTATTGATTATTCATATTCCAACATAAAACCCTTCATAATAAAAAGAATAGTTACAGTCTCATGAAATGTCGTCTCACCTGTTGCATTATCTTGGCAAAGTCGGTGCATAATGACTTCCTTCCCGACTCGTCAAATATCTTATCCAGAGTGATGTCCTGGAGAGTCACCAGTGTTGTCTCCAGCATGTCCAGTCCTGCTTGGTTTGCAAAGCTGAACACTGGTAGAGACTGCAGATCAAACTAAAAACACCAAGTTAGAATGAACTCTATGTAACATCTCAAAATTCAGCTAAATTTACTAGATAAAAAATTTTCAAGGGGCAAACCTTTAAAGAGGAGCACAATATTGCATCTGGATGGTGCCAGAGAAGTTTCAATACAGAATCACCATCCTCACAATCTGATCTCAGCAGTTCTGCCCCCAAGTGATAACTGTTTGATAAAGAGACAAGGGGGTAAAACATTTTATTTTAGTAGCAAGTAGATTTACAAAAATGAAAACTTCAATTCAACAAATCAGTATATGAGAAACATGTATAATGTTTTCATCTACCTATAGCTCTGGCAAATCCAGTGAGCAAGTGTAAGAGCTTCTGGAGAGCCCGGAGATAACTTTGTTCCTGTATTAGGGCCCAGACCAGATGGAGAAAGGGCCATAGCAACCCTCTGTACAGAAGAAATCACACTGCGGACGTACTGCCGAGCCATGGCTGCTACAGCATCCTGTAGATGCTGTTCAAAAGGGAATTGGAACGCAATGATCAATACCGAGCGGGTATTAGAGGCATTTGGAGATGCATCTCCGGTTGTCCGAGTTGTGGCTGGGCCTACTTCAAGGCTGGATGCTAAATCCAACGTGCGATGTGAAGCTAATGTATCCTGTGTTGCAAACATTTATAGAGAGAATTAATTTGCAATCCAAAAAATGTTTTGATTATTTTCTCTTCACTATTCTGCTAAAGTATTTATTCAAGTCAAACTGAATTTCTAACAGAAAAATCCTCCATTTGTAAGAACAAGCTCATTATAAGAATGCCAATTTTACCAAACAGACAGAAAAAAAAAAAAAATATATATATATATATATATACACATAGAAAGAAGAAAAAAATATATGCGTGTAGAAGAAGTACTGAACTCAACTGTTTTCGAATCTAATGGTATAATTCGGAACCCAGAGGGTAGTAGTGGAGCATCATCAGGAAACATCTCATCAATTGGGGCAAAAACAAGTTCAGAGCATGCCCCCACTGCATTCTCATCCACTCCACAACAAATCTGCAGCATACAAAAATACAAATAAAATCAATACCAGAGATTATTTATAGTATTTAAAACTTTTCTATAATTGGTACTTTCTTATGACATTTTAATTAACAATTTATACTTTAACACATTTTTTTTAAGTGACTGAATCGCAAGTTTATGATATTCAACCAAGAAAGTAAATCAACATTTCCAGGTTAAATTAACTGAATGCAAGTCACAACTATCAGAAGGCTATTTTTTGTGTACATATGTATATGCTTTATTTTCAAACAAGTTAACAATTAGGCCAACCCCACCAATAATGAAACAAATTTAACAGCAGATTAGTAAATCATATTATGCAGAGATATGCCGAGCACAAACCTGCAAAAGATGAATATCCCTGGATAGAACAGCCTCTTCTTGGGTGAAAGCGTGGCCTTCGAGTCGAATTACCTCAAGCAACTGAAATATAAGGAAAAACAGTGCATAAAAATCTCTATTTAGACTATAATCCACATTGATGCCAACATGAGTTCTCTTGATTATAATTGAGTGCCATGATTCAGATTTCTTAAACTTCTTATGCTTCTATTTTCAAATGAAGTAATAATGGTGAAAGATGCTACTGGGTGTAGATATGCTCAATTGGAAAGTTCTTAAATTTTTTAAAAGTTGCTTAATAAAGATAGAGAGATTTTCTTTTCCTGCATATGTTGGGCCTTCCCCAAAAAGTTATATCATCCTCACTGAATTCTTCGTAGGCACCAAAGTAGCATGCACCTCAAGTTTTTTCCTTCAATTGATATGATATAATTCTGACATTTCTCTCATCTTTTCAAGATTCAAGGCCCTGATTATTTACTTTTTCTTTTTTCTTTTTTTTGGGAGGTGGGGAGGGGAAGAGCAGCAGCAGCAAAAACAAATTAACAAACCTCTTCATGTTCCACTGTGTGACCAAGTGGCATGATGATTTGGCTTCCAGAAAACCTGGTGGGCCTCGGTCCTGGGAAGGAATAAGAACCAGCTTTCACTGATGCAGCAGAATAGGCATCAATATTGTAATCCGCCCACTCTGACCGGTGCTCCCTCAAGAACCGTACTAGCAATGCTGGAGGAACATTCTAATGCCAAGAAAAGACAATCTCATGAGATCATAAACCAGTAACTTAGGATTCACTACCTCATTACGAACTGTGGTATTAACTCATACTTTCCCATTTTTCCTAGAAACTGCAGGGACGGGGCAGAATGATATGTTAAACTCACTTGGAGCAGCATGGAAGCTTTAACACAGAGGACACCTCCAGACAATGGATGTGCAATGGCAGGATTGGCACTGGTACTAATGCTTTTGGTGGAGTTAACAGCAACTATTACATCTTCAGCACCATCACAGTTCAATAATGACCAGCCATCATCATTGAATCCATTGACTGCATCGTTGAATCCCCTGTAGAGAAAACAACAAATAAACACTTATCAAAAAACAGAAATAACTTCTCATAGTTACACATGTATAAGATGGAGATGGTATGAAAACAGTTCTGTATATCACCTGCTCAATCTTTGACTAAATGTTCGCAGAACAGCTGGCTGCCTGCCCAAACTATACACCACTTCACCACTTGTCTCCTGCGCTATTTGCCTGATGTGGCGCAATGCCTTCCAAGAAAATGTTCAATCAGCTTTTATGTTTTGGAGGGGGAGGGCTTAAGGGGTTTAAAGAAAACCTAGTTACCTTCAACTACACCATGGCTATGTTCCACGTTAAAGTAACAAAAGTAACATTATAATGAAATAGAAAGAAAAAAAACAAAGAGATGATATGCTTCAGCATTCATTTAAGGATGAATGCCCCTTCAAATTTCCTACATGCTACTGAGCTATAAGAGTAGGTATAAATTATGACAGTAGCTACAGAATCAATATATACTTACCGCAACAGTCATTTTCTGAGCTACAACTTTAGATGATTGATAAAGCGGTCGCAACACCTCTGGTACACTCCATGCCTAAATAAAGAATAGTACAGCTTTTTAAGTATTTGCAAGTTAATGTGGATCTAGCAAGCGAGCCATCAAAGTCAAACCTCAAGATTCAGGTGGTCCACTATGTGTATGATTGATCCTCCTCCCTCACATGGTCGAATCAAATAACCACTAGGTAGCATTTGGGCCCTCACAAACTGCGAAGCAGCAGATGCATTTGGGCCAGCACCAGAACCAGAAAGTGATCTCTCACAGACCTTCAAAACAAACACCAAAGTAACTAGATTAGGGCTTCTTGTACAACACTAAATAAGCAATGAAAAAATTAAATCAGAGATCAATTACCTCAGTTTACAAGTAATATTAGTCAATTATAAACTAATTACATACCACAAGACTGCCATCTTCTAAAGTTGTAGTAAATCTCAAAGTCCAAAAGTCGCGAGCAGGAGCTAGTGTAGTAGGAGCAAACATCTGAAAACAGTTGTGAATGTAAGTAATTCATTTTGGCATAAAAGACCAGGTAAGATCAGTTAAAGTTGTAGTACAAATTCCTCAGTGGGAGAAAGAGTTGAAATTCACAGAGACCTGCATGTATATCAGTTCAATAGTTCCCCCATTTCCGGCTGGAAACATGGTGAAGACTTCAAGCTTACGGCAATCTCGGAACCAAGATGGACGATCCTTGAGTATGTCTGCAATCTGCTACGGGATGAGAACTAGGACATCAGTAACAAAAATAAAAAAGATGGCCTGCATTGAACAGTTGGAGAACAGGTTGAAATTTTCAAAACAGAAAGCTTTTTTTTTGTTGTTTAATACACACATCAAATAACCTTTTAAATTCTTTAATCGCTTTTCAAAGATATATTATGATCAATTAAAATGTCCCAACCAATTACAGTCAAATCTATGAAAGTCAAAATGATTGCTTTGATGATAAGAAAGCTCACCTTTGTAGGTTCTAAACTTACAAGACCGCAGGCTCGTGCCGCTACTCCACTACAACTGTGTGAAATGGCAACAATCCCAACCGAATCCGGACCAGGCTAGTCATAAATTGAACAAGTAGGCCATTTAAAATTACATTTAGCAAGGAAGCTAAATATTGGAAAAGATAAAAAAAAAAACATAAAAAATTCTTTGGAAAACTAATAAATGTCAACAAGAAACTTATAATGATTTTTTTTTTTTTGAAAATAACAAAAAAAAAAGTAGCAGCGTTCAGGTGCAAACCTTCATCCCAGGCATCTGGACCCAATCGACAGCAGTTCCTGTAGCCTTTGAAAGGAACTCTGCCAAGGTCTCCTCTGCAATAGAGAGGAGTCTGGCAAAAAAGAAAAAACCAGGAAAAAAAAAATTAAAAAAAGAAAAGCATCTCCAACATAACAAGAAAATAATTTCATTTAAAAGAAAAAGAATAAGGAAGGAGGACAAAAATGTTTTGTTCATTATTGCTTTTTATCAATCTTACCCAGCAGGGTTATTTGCATCTCTGAGAGGATGCTGAGGAGTGGTAACCACGGACTCACAGCTCGCATCAGCAGTCACTGATGCCTGCAACAAGATTACCATATATGTGAAATTATATGTTAAAAAAAACCCACGTAAAAATCAGACAAAGCTCATTAATTGCATTAGCAACCTGGTTTCTTTATAAGTGAATTAATGAGTCAAAACCATGACAACTATACCATATAGAATGGGACTGAAATAGATATGAAAATGGCATCTAAATCATCCATGAAAATAACCAAAAGTGCATGACAAGTCACCCATTAATAACATGTTCTAACTCTCTGTAGCGTCTTCTAGATATTTGGCAGAGAAGATAGACAGCATCATGTCCACAAGCCAAGGATGGCAGGAAATGCATCTACCACTTTAGGAAGGCTACCTTATGCACTTTAACAGTGTGTTCTGTCTGTCACTAGTAATACAACCGAACAAGATTGATCTAGGATAACATAACATGTGGACACTTACACTAAGAGATATTAAGAGAAGTAAAATCTATTCTACACTGACTCAACTTCCCAATTTGGCAACTGGGATCAAGGAATGAATTCTTTACAAATGAATTCAGGCAATTCTAGACTGTTCAAACACCGATAATCAAAAGAAACTAAATTTAAAAAAGGGTTCAGATTCTAAGATTCCAAAAAAAATTTTTAAGGAAAAGTGGAATGAAGATCATGAGAAGATCTTGTAATTGAACTCATTGAAAAAAGATATATATATATATATATATATATATATATACTCTTAAAGTGGTTAGAATGGATCAACGCACATTCTGTAATTGTTGCCGCATATACCCGTTCTCGTACACCAGCTGTGACACTTGTTTTTGAAGGCGATCATTTTCTTCCATTAACAGCTTGTTCATTGCAGTCAACTTCCTATTTACAGTCTGTAGTCTACAAGCTTCTTTCCTCTGCTTCTCCCGGCACCTGCAAGAATATTTAAAAGAGAAGATCACAACAAAGATAAAAAACCATTACCTTCTCATTCAGATTCTTTGGGTCTTTAACTAAATCCAAAAAAAAGCAAGCAAGGACAAACCGAATCGCAGAGCACTAAAGTTATTATTCTCATAATCTTTAAACTCAGATAAGACCCCTGCCCAACTTAGCAAATCCAACAAAACAAGCATCAAATAGATGAAACAAGAGCTATTTCCTTGCAATATCTGGTTTCCAAGTGTCTAGTCTTTAAAGCTAAGAAGCCCTTTTGAGGAAAAAGGGTAATCTTGCCATAACAGTAAAAAAAAAATTATCTCAAAATCTTGATATTCTAGGCTAAAACTTCCGTCAGATCAAATGATCAACCAGATCCAAGTCTCTTCAAATTCATAAAAATTATTCCTTTTTTTTTTATTTTTCATGAAATCCAACCGGGCAAACACCAAATTAAAAAGTGCAAAACAATTTCTCTTTTTTGGGAAAAGGAAAGAGATTTTTGATTTGTTGAAGTTCTTGCCTGCGATTCTGGAACCAGACTTTGATCTGTTTTGGTTCAATGTTGGAGAGGATCGGACACTCTCGGATGAGTTGCTGACGACGCATTGAGCTTGGTTTCGGACACTCTGCGTAGACACGTTCCAGAGCTTCAACTTGCTCGGCTGTGTACCGGACGTACTTTCCGCTATCCAAATGTTTGCTAATGCTCCCGCTGCTGCTCTCTCTGTGTGGCACCATCGTCATCGCCATTTTTATGTTTTACAAATATAAAATCTACTGAAGAGAACAAAAGGGTATTATTATGAAGTAGAAGTGAAGTTATATATAGAGAGAGAGGATAGAAACTGAGAACAACGCTCTCTCTTCTTAGTTTTTTTTATAAGCTGCTTTTCGGCTCTTTAGATTCTCTCGAAAACTCCGTCTCTGTAAGATGAATAACAGTAAGATTCTTGGATGGATGGGTCGAACACCTTTCAAGGTTTGCAATTCGTCCTTATATGGTCGAAAAAGCTCAAACAAGCTTAAGCCGCTTGGCTATGAAAAACCCTCTTGTCGTTACTCGAGGAAGTTGCAGAAAACAGCTCGAAAAGAGCTTCCTTTAATGAATGAACCACAACTACCCACCCTTTTTTTTTTTTGCTGTTTTCTTTTCCAAGATTTCTTCTTTCAACAATTACTGGACTGAAATTTCACCAAAACAAAGCGTGCAATTCTCAGTTTATCAATTAAATTCAGTGATTGAAGCAGAAGAAGCTTTCTATTCGACGAAAACCTAGATCTCCAACTTCTGAAAATGCCCAAATCAATAATCTCAGAGAAAAAACCACCAAAATTCGTTATATCCACCACGAATCAAACACTAATTTGCTCAAATGAGCTCACAAAAACATTGAACCCAGCGATTCAGCCTCAGAATCCACTCATTCCATATCTACACCCCCAGCAGCCTCAATCTCCACAATTCCCACTTCGATTTCCGGAAAAGAAAAAAAGTTGCAGAAAAATCCAGGCTTTAAACCCAAAATCATCCAAACTCCTGTGAATCATTAAAACCCCCAAACCAAAAAAAAAAAACTCAAAAACAAAAACCCCTCCTTTCCAACAACGGCTCTCTCCACAAAGAGAGCCTCAACACCCCCTTCATCAAATAGCTTCAAGAAATCCGCAAATCCACAGGCGCTTGCGAGTAGAAACTGAACCCATGAACACAATTGCACAGAATCACGCTACAAGAACATCAAAATGCAAAAGAAACGAAGAAGAAGAAGAAGAAGAGTAGGAGAAGGTAGACCTACAGCACTGCTAAGCCCTTTTAAAGCAAAGCGAAAGAGAAAATTAAAGAGAGGAAGAGAGAGAGTGAGAGAGAGAAAGCAACTGTGCTTCTTAGCCCAACAGTGAAAAAACACAACTTTGCTTGCCCGCAAATCCAAAATCCCAATTTTTCCACTTTAAATTCAGCGCGGTTTTACGTTCCTGACCCTCTTGTTTGCCAAAAATGATTCTTCGGTCCTGCTAATTCCAGGAGAATGAACTGCCGCGCTAAAATTTCGCCACGTAAGAACTGTTTGGTAGGGCCCGCGCGGTGAGTCATGGCTGTCCTAATCCGGATTTTCTGTTACTCGTGTCGGATCTTAGTGCTGTTTGGTGGAAAATATTTAAATTAATTGAAAATAAATAGTTGACCATAGATTCATTAACTTCTGTTATTTTAAAATTGCGAATAAGATTATAAAAAAATAATAATCATGATTTCATTTGCCTCTATTTTCATGGTTTCAGATTTTAAATTATTGAGAAAAACATGATTCTCATGTACTTTGTCTATGGTTGACAATTAAAATTTTCAAATGCTTATGCTACATATCTGCATGTCGTGTAATATATAATTTTTTAATTTTTTTATTAACAAGGATAAATTACAGGCTCATTCAATTTTCTTGTTATGAAATCTAAAGAAATGTGTAAGATTTTGACAACTTTAAGTTTTATTTTTCCATATCTATCTATGCTTTATTTTGTGAAACTTTACAAATAATTAACTTTTTAACTTGTATTTTTCATCTTTTATCTTTGTTGTCTTTCTAAAGTATATTTTAAAGAAAATGACAATTTTTCAAGTTATCATTAATATATCTATATATCAGATAATTGGGAAATTGTATAATTTTATTTTTTTTATCAACATTTCAAATATATATAAAAAGATGGTGATTAATTTCGAATGGAGATCCCAATATTTGTTATTTTTCCTTTTGCATAATATATAATTTGAACATTCATGCTTTGGGAACCAATACAAATAGTTTACCTTTATATATATATATGGCACCTTAATAGGTATTCCATATTGTCATTAATTTGTCCACGACATTACTTGCCTTTATGAGTCTTTTATAATTCTTCTAATATAGGAATACTAGTAAGTAGGGTACTCTATTAAAAATAAAAAAAAAGGGAAGAGGAGGTCACAATTAAAAAATGAAATCATGACGAAGCCTTATAAGGGATTAGATCAATTTGAGCATCACTGTCACAATATCCTAATCATAGAATTTACTACATATGATATTTCTAGTGTTGTGTTAGTGCTCTAGCATTGGAATAAGAATCAACTACCATACAATCTCTCTCTCTCTCTCTCTCCCTCTCTCTCTCTCTCTCTATATATATATATATAATAAGAATATTTGAGAAAGTTCTCTCTCTCTCTCTCTCTCTATATATATATATATATATAATAAGAATATTTGAGAAAGTTTACAGCATGGTCATTTCTACCAAACTTTCAAAATTAACCATCTAAACTTATACTTTATAATTTATTTTAAAAATTAGTTATAAGGTTAATTTTGTAATTTACATAATCTTCCAATCCCTCCGCTTCTCATACGTTTAAGCTATTTTACATTAAAAAAAACAAATTTTCTCATTCCAAAAACCATACTTCTCCTCAAGTGTATCTATCTAAATAATGTTGGCTCAATGTCTCTAAAACTATATCTTCACTACTTATAATAATAAATTTTACCTCAAACTTATTCACTAAATAGCCATTTTTGTCAAACTACTCTTAAAATTTATTATTATTATTTATTTTAAAAACTACTTATGTTTTAGTATGAATGTGGCCCTCAAGAAACTTGTCAATAGTTTTAATAATAAGAGATATATTGATTTTAAATATATCTAAAAGAATATATTTATATTGCCTAATTGATGAAAATATTTAAAAAGACTTATTACTTTGAATTTTTGACTTATTAAATTATGAGGTCAATTAAAAAGATATTGTGATAAGAAACTGAAAGTTCTTTGACACAATATATTTATTATATTTTAGCACAACTTGCCAAATCTCTAGGACCTCAGTGACATTTTAAATAACGACATCATTTGGACAAGTTTCATTTGTTTATATGTCTACTTTATAACTAATTGAAATATCATATAATTGCACATATTTTTAAGATACTTTTAGAAAAGTATTAGTATAAAGTTAGATGATCACAATATTAAGTATATTCATAACAGTATTGAAAATTCAATTATTGAAGTGATTATCCAATAAAATTGACAGTTACCGACAGATGGCCGATAATTACGAAAACTCTAATCATTCAATTAGAAATAGTGCATTAAGTTAATAATTTTATAAACAACTTTAACCCTCATCGTTTTGCATCTCAAAGCAAAAGAGGAAAGTTCGTGTAGGCAATAACACAAAATCGATCTGATATCCGAGGAATTGAAGGTGAAAGTCACCAATCACATTTAGAAAATGTGTTCGCCAGAAGAGTAATGGATCCAATGGTAATAGATCCTCTAATAAATATTCTAATAGATAATTTGTATAATCATGGGTGGAATGACGAATCTTAGATGAAAGAAGAAGACCGATTATGGAAATCCGTAAGATATACGTGTGACGTTGGACACAACAACAAACAAGCACATTAATGGTGCTTTGGGTCATGATCGGTAGCTCGATTATTAGGGTCATATATCCAAGCAATATTTCCCAGGGTATATATTTACAATTTTTGGCACCGACTTTGGGGGTCTAGGTTGCCCATATTAGTTATATATAAGTATGACTAAGTGTGAGTCACAACTATGTAAATCCATATCAACATAAATAAATATATTATTGATAAATAATAAGCAATACATTGAGTTCTAGTGATCTAACTTGCCCCCAAAACTTGAAGCTAGTTGGATCAAAAGTTGATCTCGCTCCTTATGGAGCTTTGTGTTCTCTTTCAACACACGGTCAAAGGAATCTCCTAGACCAATACTTTCTTGTTGTGGGGCATAGTTCTTCTACCGTAACTCTGCAGTCTCTTGCTGCAAATCACTAGTCTTCTAATGAAGAACAACAGTCTGTTGCTTTAATATCTCATTCTCATCAGTTAAACTCTTCATCAAATATTTCGTAAATGCTATGTTATTATCTCTATCATTAACTTGTTCAGTCAAAGTCTCTACCTCTTTTTCGAAATAGATAACCCTTTATCTAAGTTGTGCCAAATTTTGTAACTCCTAGGAAAGAGTATGGTATATAAAAGTTTTCTAGAAAAGAGGAAAAATAAATTTTGGTTCAATAATAATAATTACCTTGGAAAGTTGGAACAAAGCTTTAAGCGAGCGTTCCTAAGAGACAGGGACAAATATTTTTCCAACTTAGCTTTAGGAATACCGATAGTATGATCACCATAGTTTGACACAGTGAAACCAGGCGAAAATTTTATGTCATTTTTCTTATTGAAAGATTTGACTACATCGGTTTGACTAGAAGATCTGACCACAGCAGACGAAGAACTAACTTTAGGACCCCTACGAGGACGGTTTGCTCTGAAAGGTCGCTAAATCGATTTCTTTTTCTTAGCTTGCTCTAAAGGAGAACCGGGTACAATAATGGTTATTGGCAAGTCGGTGTTGGGATTAGAACTAGTTCCCTCTTCACCCCTGGCACCAGTTAAGGAATCTATTTTACTTTGGCTATCACAAATTGTATCGTAGCAATGAGCCCTTATTCTTTCACCGTTCAGTTTAAATAAAGAAATTATAGAGATACAAGTGCGATTGCACATGTAATACGCCAAGATTGATGACATCGACACGACAAAAACTATGCCAGTACTACAATTGGTGTATATTCTGTTTGAAAAATTCGTCACCAACAAATATAATATTGGTGACAACAACATTTCACAAGTCATTAAAAATATAAAAAAATATGGTATGTTGTACAAAGTAAATGACAATGATTATTGTACGAAATGATATATTATACAAAATAAATTACGTTGATCATCAATATTTTTGCTCAATATAGAGCAATTTTCTCACCATTAGGGGGGAAAATAACCAATTCCAGAAGAATGGTGGGTAAAATTGCTATAATGCAATACAAGCTAGTGTAGGGCAATGCTCCTACTATAAGGAGGAGAAAAGAAAAATGTCAAAAGAATGACATATGAAATTGCTTGACAGACAACATAAGTTATAAGCTAATGTAAACTAGAAGTTTAAATGATAAGTTAAAGTGAATGATAAATTCATATGCAAAAGAATTTGCAAATCAGTTAACTGATATATTCATCTTTAGTCCCTGAAAGATAATTTACAAATGACACACCTGAAGTATGGTTGATCGGTTAAATCAAAGTACACAACTTTTTCCTAAAAGATAAAGGTATAATGCAAATGATTGAAAAATCTATAAACATTCAGAAACAATAATGGATTGACAAATAAATATACCATAAAAGGTATAGAGGTATCTCTGAAAAGATATAGATTGAGAAATAGACATACCCTGAAGAGGTATGAGAAGCTCCTGAAGAGATATGAATTGAAGAATAAATTATCAATTTGTTTATATTCAAATCCATTCATATTTGAAAACTATGGAACGAAAATCATATTGCTCTTGGTATCTAAAGAGGTAAATTATGTTAGATATACATGAGAAAATATATTAATCCATAGATAATTATGTTATACGTAAAAATTTCTAAAGGATTTGAGTTATACTTGAAGCTTCAAAATGATGATCTCTGAAGGATTTAAAAGGCGTGAAGTACGTAATACATTCATATTCATATTGATCGATATGCATATATATTCATAATTGCTATGAGTGAGTATTCTAACAATTTACATTTGCACTTTATTCACTTTATATATCTATTTATTGTTCCTTAGGTTAAGACTCCTGAAGAGTTTATCAGAAGATTATATACAATATTGAGATGCATCAACTCAAAGATATTCCAGACAAATAAACAAAACTCAATTCTCACATGTCATCTTGAGATAGAGAATTAAAAGAGAGTTATTATTTAGTACACTGTACTATTTTTTCCTTCGCTATGATTTTGTCCCATTAAATTTTCCTGGAGAAGGTTTTTAACGAAACTGTTCTAACAATATAAGACTTCAATAGAATATTATACTATTTTTCTTTTACTATATTTTTTTTCACTGATTTTTTTCTAATAAGGTTTTAACGATACATATTCTACAATGATGGATATTCAAATGAGGAGTGTTGTAAATATGTTGAATATTCAAATAGTAATTACATGTACTATACATATATCTTAAGTAGTATGATATTTAAGTGATACATGTATCTAAATAGTATATATATTTAAGTGGTACATGAATCCAAGTTGTGAAGTGTTGTAAATATGTTAAATATCTAAATAATAATTACATGTACTATACACATATCTCAAGTTGTCACACCCTGGGTTGCACAGCGTGCCCCTTACCCAGGTGCTGGCACACCCCCTCGGGGCGAACGCCAGCCATTATGGATCCATAATATTGTCATATCGCCATGTAGCAACCCAACCGCAGCTGGTCTACATCGAAACGATTATTTGTCTGCCACTATTCATGAATAGTACAGGACCTCCCTAGAAATCGAACTCGAGACCTCCCTTTAAGGAGTCTAATTTCGCATTCCTAGTAGCCTGAAGTGAGCAGTGATATAAATAGTGAATAGTGAATAGTAACAGTGACGTGAACAGTGATGTGAACACTGATGTGCATCCAATGAAACTCCGGTTTGAGATCATAGAATCGTAGATAACTGAATTTCGGACGTTTCGATGCTAAGATTGTGATTTTTAGATATGATTTGATAGTTTTAGTAACTAAGTATATGGTGTCGTGAAAATATGATTTGGAAATCTATTTTCACTGTTCTTTCGTGTGGAACTATCTAGATTGACCACAGAAACGAGATAATAGTTTCTTCAATTGCTTATGAGTCCTAAATGGATTTATTATTCATGATTTGACGTGAGTTGAGAAATTAAAGATGTACATAGATATGAATACGTGAAATTGAATTATGAAGTGATTGTGACAAGTTAAATTAGTTGGATTTAACTTGGAGCTAGACTCGAAAGCGACGATGATTGGGTTTAAATGGAACGTGTTGTACTGTGAGTATAGTTTTCTTGATTTGGTTCTTGTATGGCATTGTACGAATATAAAATTTTTGATTGTATGCATGTTATATTTATATATAATGCATTGAGTTTTATGGATCATGCAAACTGATTTTAGCAATTGGAGTTTGTAATGATGAGGTTTTGCGAGTCCTCATTGTCATTTCGTTAGGCATTAGACCCGGATGAGGTTTTGCGAGTCCTCATTGTCAGTAGGTCAGTCCTAACAAGGGTTGGGATCCTTGAAATGACTGTGACTTGGGTAATGAGAGGTTGTGGCTACCTTGTAACGGTCATACAAGGGCTAGACCTGCTCTCTTGCCTTGCGGAGGAGGGAGATTGTGCATTGTGATATTGAAAATCATGCAATTTATGTTGTTGACATGTACAATATATTCGTTGAATGATGCATGTGTTGAATAAGTGTTTGAACTAATTTTAAATGTCATATTTCTCTAAATGTATATAATTGTCATCTCAAGAACTATATTCACTGAGCTGTTGTTTGCTCACATCATTTCCTCCAATATTTCAGGTATTGAGTCAAAGAGAAAAGAAAAAATATGTGAGTGATAATCACGTAAGCCTTCGTCTGGTATGTGTACGTATGCTTGGAAGAAATAAATTATATTTTTGTTATTTTGATATGTATACTTATCACACATTATATATATATATATATATATATATATATATATATATATTATCATCTAGATGGGATGTGTGGGCATAGATAGCTTAATATATTGGATGATGAAATGAAAATATGATGTGTGAATGAATGAACTATATTAGATTTGATTTGTGGTATTGGAAAAAAAAAATTCTGTAAGTTTGAGATGGATTGTGAGAGTACGTGAAGGCTGACAGTGTATTATATATTGTATATGGGTATGTACAGTGTATAGTACGTTGTGCCGGTCATGACGTAAGCCTACGTCAGGGGCGTCGTGACACAAGTAGTATGATATCCAAGTGATATATATATCTAAATAATATATGTATTGAAGTTGTATAAATATGTATATATATATTTTTTACATAAATCATGGAAGAGTATAGTTACTCATCATGTGAGTTAGTGATCTTTTGATGTAAATCTCTCCTTATAAATATAAGAGAGATCGTGAAGAGAAGTTGTAAAGAAAATAAAAAAAGAAAGAGGAATGAAGAAAAGACGAAGAAATGAGTTATAAAATATTGGAGGAATGATAAAAAATAAAAAATAAAATCTAATATATTTTTTTAAGCATTCTTTAATTATTCATCCAGTTTACAACAATAATTAGGCATCCACCACATTTTACATGCATGTATAATCTAATGAGTCAATGCTATTATAATGACTTGTACATATATTAATAAATCATGTTTACAGGCACACGCCGTTTTCCTAAAATTGCGGAATCTTACGAACGAGGAGGTTTTAATTTCTTTTGTACCATTGATTGAACTTTTTGCAATTATAAAGGTTGGTTAGCAATTTTACTTATTTAATTTATTGAGTTTAATTAATAAATACAAACAGTAAACTCGGGACAGGTTCGTCATTTTTGGAGATAAGGGGGTCAGTTTGGTCATTTAAAACCGTTTCATATAATTTAGGAGAAACAGCTATAAAGCGAACCCTGCAAATGGGCAGCGCCGAATTGGAATTTAGCTGTGGCGAACCCACAGCGCACATTAGCACTGGTCGGTGACGTTTTATTTTTTTTAATTTTATATAAAATTAAAATTCCTCTTTTTCAAAATAAATAAAGTCATATAATATAATCCTTTTTTTTTACGTTAGAATATTTAATTTGACAACCTAAGATAATTTTTTTTAAAAACTCACTTTTTTTTCCAAAACAAATAAAGTCATGTATATATATATATATATAATATATTTATTTATTTATTTTTATATGGTGTTTTCATGTGCTTTCCGCATGCTTAAAAAGCAGGCTCACGTGCTTCTTATCTCACAGCTTGGACGCCCACAAGCCACAAATATCCCTACTTTTATACTATAGTTATTTGTTAACAAAAACAAGCAATTCATTTGTTTAAATGTAATAATTAGAGAAGATCGAGTATGAGCGGAAAGGAAAACATAAAATAAAAAGGGTA
Source organism: Paratinospora sagittata (assembly GCA_035771175.1). Taxonomy (NCBI): domain Eukaryota; kingdom Viridiplantae; phylum Streptophyta; class Magnoliopsida; order Ranunculales; family Menispermaceae; genus Paratinospora; species Paratinospora sagittata. The sequence continues at coordinate 21,454,083 of CM069593.1, forward strand.
CCCACAAAATTTATATTGCATCTCAAATATATATTCGTAATTTTTTTAAATTTTAAAAGAAAAGGTGAAGAAGCATAGCATGGCGCGATGATGATGACAATTTTTTAATCAAATATGAAAAAAAAGATGATTATAAATGTTGTGAACAGAAATATTGAATCACTTAATAGTCTTGATAATTTTTGAATTTTGAATTCTTTTAGCTGTTAACTACTAAATTTTTTTTATTTCGTGCCTAACCCTAAGGTGAATTCAAGAAACATAAAAGCTCTCATAATATATTGGTCAACAGTGTTTAAGGACGTTTGTGATCGTACTCTGAAAGAATTAGTAAGACATAAATCTTAATATCCACCGACCTTAAAAAAATTTAATTTAAAATTTGGTCAAAAAATACGCATGCATATGTGTCTTTGATAAATAATGTCTCTATATATATACCCTAAGTTTTTTTTTTTTTTTCGTCCCCTTAATTAAATTATCATAAAAATTCTGCAAGTTCCACTGACTTTTTGCATTATAAATTAATGAATCAATTAATAATGTTTCAATAGAATTATGACTAAGTACTAAAGCATCTAATTTTGTTACTTGACATTGAAATCGGCAGATCATTTTCATCTGAATTAATCAAGTTGGTAGGATCCAAACTTTAAATTAAATAAGAAATCGTTTACATCCATCCACGGCATTTGTGGACCTATAGCTTAGCTAACTACAAAATAGCTTCTTCTTTTTGTAGTTTAATTAATGGAAAGAGATGAATGATTGGTTTGTTGCTTTCACTGAAAACCTCTTGATTACATCTTATATATATATAAATCAACTGACGCATCTTGTAGATAAGCTCAATATATATAGTTTGGTACATGGATCTCGTAAAAGATATATAGTACCTTTTATGGACACGGATTATAATTAAAGCAAACCTTAGATGCTTACCTGCCCTTCTCCCACCACATACCAATTTTTTTTTTTCTTAATTTAGGATTAATTAAGGACATGTTTGATAGATGGCCAAAAAAAAAAAATCGAAAATAATTGAAAAATATCTTGGCACATTCATATGATGTACAAAGAAAAAAAAAAAAGAGAGAATAGTTTCATCAAAGATGATAACGAAAATAATCAATAATATTAAAAAAATTCTTATACTCATAAGGAAAAAATTTAGGTAAGAAAATAAGAGGTTGAATTTTTATTTATTTTTTCAATACTGATAATCAAACACAATACTTTTTTAATTCTTCAAGAAAATATTAAGAGTATGAAACTTGAATCAAAATTTTATATAGTGTCATGCTAAGTCATAGGGATCAAGCTCCTCGCTCAACTCATACAGGACAAAAGGCAGCGTCACCATGAGAAACTTCCATTTGTACTATTTTTGTGAGTTAACAAATATAAACTCTTTGAGTATTAGTATATTAGGGTTTTGATAGTGAGAAAAAAAGGAAAAAAGTCCTCAATGCACTCCCTAGACATATAAAGCGTCTCTTGGTTAGTAATTCGGATATAATTTTTTGTATTCGAAAATTTAAAAATATCAAAAATTTATTTGGTTCAAAAGATTTCGATAACAATTTTTTATTTTTTATTATCAGAAAACGATAAAAAGTCATTTTTTAAGTTTTTTTTTTAAATTATATTTTTATTTTTAAATTATGAATCACACGTAATCTAAATTTTTTCGGCGTAAAAATATTGTGCCTCTTCTATTTTTACTTTATGTCTATGCACTTTGCCGTCACCAGTGGTGTTAACAGTAAATAGCAAATTTTATGAAAAAAAATTCTTTTCATATCAAATTAAAGAGTTTTGAAGTTTGATTTCATGTTGGTGTTGGTGTTGGTGTTGGTGTGAGTGGAGGTGGTGGTGGAGAAATGAGGTGAAAGCGAAGATTTTCTTTCTGTTTTTTTTTTTTTTTAACCGAACTTAGCAAAATCAATCAATCAGACTTGGGATCTACTCCACTGCCAAAAAAAAAAATGCGAATCCAATAGTGTAGAAGTGGAAACACTTTGAAAAAAGAAAAGTAATTGACTTTTGCAGACAGTGAAAAGGCTTTCATGCGCCATATTTGGCCTTGTCGGCATTATTATTGTATGTAAGCACCTCGGACATAATCCTTTCAAGACCCATCTTAATTTGGCCCCATCCATTTTCTTATAATTAATTTTATTTTTTATTTTTTTTACTAGACCCATAAACTACTACTACAATCAATGGATTATGATGAGCTATACCTCTCTTTTAAGTTATAAGTCAATGGGTGTGTTTTTTGTTGTTTTTATGTTATGTATTTTCTTTTGATCTTTCTTTCCTTTTTCTTTATATATATATATATATATATCTTACAGTAGCATTGGCAATCCTTCCACTTTGTCTCCCTCACTATGCTGCACCCTTTACTTTTTTTCTTCTTCTTCTTCTTGCTTTCATGTGGAATTAATGGGTGGAGGGTTTCTCTCTTTTGCCTTTAGCCATTACTTTTTTCCATAGGAAAGGAATCCTCTCTCCACTGCTTCCTTAACCTCTTTTGGTCCCTCTCTCTCTTAAGGGTCCCCCATAGGCCACACCTCTCTCTCTCTCTCTCTCTCTCTTAATCAACTCTTCTCCTTCCTTCCTTCGTTGTTCATGTAGAGGCCTCTCATGGCTCTGGCCGGTACTTTCTCTATACTCCCCACATATGTTGTTGTGTTAATCCGTCTTCCATGAACGTCGCTTTCGAGGTTGGTGTCGTCGCAGTGGAGATGAGGCCCTACCATGTTATTAATGCCATAGCCTTTTCTAAGAATTTTAAAAAAAAAGAAAAGAAATAAATCCTAACAAAGCTATTTACAAGTACAGAGTTTAAGATTTAAGATTTAAGATTTAAGGTTAAGTAAAATATACTTAATTGCCTCAGTCTCTTAAATCATCAATATGGAGTCACCTAATATACATGACTTCATCCAAAATTTAGCATTATTCTCAGGTATCCGAGTCTCTAAAATAGACAGACCTAATAAACATGACTATGTATTCATTTAAGGGATTTAAGCATTTGAGTACACTTTTTAATTATATTTTTTAGTTCCCAAAGAACTACATGAGAGAAAAATCAGAGCCATGTATACAAATATATACACAGGCACAAATTCTCTTTTTCTGTTACCTTTGCTTGTTTGCCACACTTGTTTTAGTATAATCTCTTTACATCAATGAATAATAATAATAATAATAGCTCAAATATGTACATACGTATCTGTTGTTATCATTCTGAAAGCCAGCTTTAACCCATGTAAGGGCAAAAGATGCTTCAGCTTCCTTCTGCTTCCTAGTTAGGGATATATATGGTAGTGCATTTCCTGTTAATTTTAAAGCAATTGAAATTAATTAGTCATTTCCTTACCTGATTCATGACCAAGACTTGTTAATTTCTCACCTAGTAGATCACATCAATTAACTAAACCAATTGACACCGACCACTAAACCATGTTTATTATTAAACAAGTCCTTCACTAATATTCTATAAACATATTCCATTAAGGCGTCCATTAATCCTAATTGGTACTAATTATATAAAAATTAGTTCGAATATTAATGCAACACAGGATATAAAAATAGATTAATGGCCACAATTAGAAGTTAGCTACTAATTAATGGTGGTATATATATATATATATATATATATATATATATATATATATATATATATATATATATATTTGATACCGATTTTTTGACAATTGATAAGTATCATCATCTTTTTTGATACGAGACTAATATTTTTAGATTCGAAAATTTATAATGATAAGGGCATCTTTCTTAATAAAAATAAACAAGGACAGACTAAAATTTGTGATAAGTTCCAACCCCTTAATGATTAATAGTGGTATATTCATTCCTCCTGTTGTTGTCTTGTTCAATTCCCACATTCAGAGAATCAATTGAAATTAAAAGGGTAATGAAGTAATAGTAGTCAAAATCCATGTGTGTAAACCCCACAAATCAAATGTTGAATTGAAATATATTATACATAAAGAAAAAGGAGGGGAATTAAGGAATGCGAAAGGGAATGTTGGTGATGTAGCCTGATTCAGTCTTGTGTGGATGTACATAAATACAGTTTCACAAATTGAAGATAGTGACGGGTAGAGAGAGAGAGATTGGGTTTAAGATGGACTTTGAAATGTGCACCTTGTTTTTGTTGGGTGGGTGAGATAATAAAGACACAAAATATTACAAGACAGTGTTGTCACTCTTTTGTCCATACCTCTACTCTCTGGTTCTGCAGGGCTAGCTCGCTTGCTTCATTAATTTTCTCTCTTCCATTTTTTTTTATTAATTAATAAAATTATATACAGAGACATGGCTCAACCAATGAGGTGGACATGTAGCATATAAACTTTTAAAAAAGGGTTTTTACATTTTTTAATATATATTAATATCATCCTTTTATGAATACAAATATGAAAGTAAAATTAGTTGTGTTAAGACTTTTTTTTTTTTTTTTTTTTTGGGTTTTTCAAGATAGGTAAGTGGAAGAGTTTGAATTTGTGAACTTGTAATTTTAGTATCATGTATTAAACCATGAACCCATGTGTTCAATCACCCATGCATGCATAAAACATGTACAATGAACTTGACTCTGATTTTCAAAAGAAAACGAATAAAAAAATGGTTATTATTTTTTTAAAAGATTCCAACAATGTTTGAAATGTGCAGGATAAAAAAAAAAAAAGCACATCTAAACCATTCTATGAAAGAAATTTAAAGTCTACATTTCAAGCAGTTGAAGTTTTTAGGAAGATTTGATTTTTATAAAAATTATAATTATAAATCATAAGTTTGAGCCTTCTTACTCACACAATAACTTTTTTTATGCTTGTAGTCGTACTCTAAGGAACTAGTAGAAGTAAACAGTTGATACCCTTGATCTCAAAAAAAAAAAAAAAAAAATCTCATTATATTTTTAATGGTTACTTTTGTTATATATATATATATATATGTTGATCGGGTTACTTTTGTCAATTTTACTATTATATAAATTTTATGGTTAATACTATTTTACTTTTTTAAAACGCATTCAATCCTTCCAAAATATTATATATAATTCTATTATTAAAATTAAAATACAAAATACATTATTACATTCAACATATTTTTCATTCAGAGCCTTTCTTCTATTTAGTTCGGGTTATTTTCAATTTTTTAATGCGTAAATCAAAATTCAAACTAAATCGATTAATTTTTTAAAACTCAAAATCGAAAACCGATTTGAACTTCACAAAAACCGAATCAAAGTGAACCGATGGAATCAATTTGGTTTGGTTTTTCAATCCCATGAACAACCCTATTCAAAAGAGTTTTATTTTTTAATATCTAATCACTTGCAATTTTTTCTTCTTTCTTGGTAAATGAAAACAAGCCATATAGGTGTAGAATTCTTGGTTGATGTTATATATAAATTAATGAGAAGAAGAGATTTAAACGTCATGCCCACGCATGTATTAAGGTTTTTCAATAAAAAAAACTTAAAAAAAAAAGTTTTGGGAAAGATTTCCTCCACTATATCTCCATTGTAGTGGGTGACTTTGACAAAACCATACAAGTCAAAGTTGGAAGAGATCGTAAAGGCATAAAGTAAGAATGCACCGTCTAGCGTTGTTATGTTACACAATTAATTCTTATTCATTTGATGTTAGTTGATTAGGAATAATACATTAAACTTATAAATTAAATAAAACACATATCACACAAGTTAATTAAATGCATAGATTAATAAATTAAACTTAGTTTACGATCGACCTTCTTATAACTTTTATTTTAGGCCACAAACGATTGGCAATGACATGGCATTGCGTATCATCATCATGATCAGTTGAATAAGAATTATATAAGAATCAATTATCTTTAAAATTACATTAAAATATCTTAATATATAGCTCCTGAGTGCTCATTCCACTAAATCCTCAAATGGCCGGCTCGTTCACAAGATTTAAAAAGTACCTTTCTTATTACCTCACACAGTTACTTCACGTTGAATATCTTAATTAATTAGACCCACTAATCCTATAATTGATTGGCCCATTTCTTGAAATAAAAAATAAAAATAAAAATCAACTACATTTCCCCTCTTTTCAGCTGTTAAAATTCACTACCCGCCAAACCCTGATGGCCCCTCCCATCCCATTAATACAAATCTTTGCAGAAAATTAGGGTCCAATCTGAAAAAGAGGAAGAGAAACTGTTTTAATTACTTTAGAAATCAATTATTAACCCTTCTTACCACTTCAGATTCTGAGCGCTTTGGGGCCCTTTTGCACTCTATATTCTATTTTTATGGTAGAAGCCGCCTAACTTGGTAGGTAGGTAGAGAACAGATATCATCACCTACATTTGTATCAACTAATCTTTTATATATATATATATATATATAATAAGGATAATATTATTCTAATTACAAAAGGTATTAACTACAAATGTACGTAAGTATACCATCATATTAATTGAACAGGCGTATTTTACATATTTTAATGTATGTCATAAATTAAGAGGATTAATTGAGTCTTAATTAGCACTAATATTATTTTCAACCTAATCATCTTTGGGCACAGATATCGAGTTAAAATGTAAAAGTTTCGGTAATAATTAATAAAGACGAGATAACAACTTATATTCTATGAATTAACTTGTGCATAACTAATCCATGCATGAACCATTATTTTAGTCCATAATGCTCAACAAATCTTCATCTTGAACTAATACCTAACTATTTATACAATTACACTTAGCACGATCTTTGTTATAACAATTATTGTCATCATCTTCATCTCGATGAACCATTAACAACTATAAACACCTATTTGTGGTCCACCTTGGCATAGTTCATATTGATGAACCAACTATGAATCATAGCACTTAATGTGCTTCACTTAGTTATACATATGCATGATGTCGGAGATGAACCATTAGCTTAGATATTATTCCTTAAGTGGATTTGTTTATCAACTATTATCAAGATTGTCCTCGACTTAACCACATTACGCTCAGATGTAGGTTTTTACTCCACAAAGGCCTTGAAATTAACGAAAGTGAGATTCTTACTTATAATACGTATAATGAATAGCTTACTCATAATTAATGTAAAACTATTATTTTCGTCCACAAGTACTCAACAACTCTAAAGATTTGAGGCGTGTGTGGACCGAAACAATAGTCCAACATCAATAAGTAAGGAATTCATGATATTCATCACACGATATCTGAGTCTAGACTAAGAAATTAATGGGCTAAGTAGGGACAGTAAGGCCCCGTTTGGTTAGTGATTCGGATAGAGTTTTCTTTATCCGAAAATCTAAAAACATCAAAAAACTTATTTAGTTTAAAAGATTTTAGAAATAAAAGGAAACATATTGTTTTTAAAAAATAATAAAAAATTATTTTTTAAATTTTTTATTTTTAAATTGTATTCTTGTTTTCAAAATGCCAACCAACCAAACGCAACCTAAAGGTCTTGGCCCACCAAGAGTAAACTTATCATTGACATTTTACTGAGTTTCAGGTGAAACCAGGGAAGATCTAATATCCAAGGAAAGAATAATGGAAACTAACAAAGGATAGCTGCATGCAAGTACTGGTTGTACAGCCTGTGAAAAGAGGGATTGGCCTTGTATTACCTGGGCAGGCTGGCACCATGATATTATATGCTCGGTCAAAATCCCAGAAGAAAGAAGGTGGTGCATACTTGTGGGCATTCATTGATGATGAAACATGAGAATGGAGCACTAAATAGGGACAAAATTTACTATATCTACAAATGAATTGAATGAATAGTATGTGGTGACGAGGTTGAGGTTGAGGTTGAGGTTCTGGCAATGTCAATGTCATCTCATGAAATGATGGGGTGTTGAGTTTGGCACATAGAATCAATAATAAGAATACATTGCTTATTCATAGAAAGAAAATGTCAAGATCACTTGACAGCCATGTTATCTTGTTCCCATGTTCCCATGCTCATAGAAAATAATAATAATAACTTATTAAAGTGATCAAGTTCCTGGTGAAAATAATGATTGTCATATTTTTTTTCTTAAAGAAAAATTACATAAAGTGTACCAAAATGGGAAAATATGTAAAAACTAAGTTCTTTGCTGGAGAAGTACTCCATTATTAATGATTTGCATTATATATATTAATCGTATTTCCATTTAGATTTGACTTTGAAATTTGCAACTTAATTATTTTCTTGGGGAGAGGAGGGATGGGAATGTGAGTTGAGAAAGATAGAAATAAACTGTGGTGAGATTCTGGCCTGGGATTGTCAATGTCGATTGACAGGCCTTAATTTGTCTTGCTTCATTAATTAATATTATTCATTAAAAAGAAGTAAAACAAGCTGGCAGAGTCAAATTCCTTGTCAACCCTACAAGTAAATTAATAGTCAGATAAAGATATTTATAAAAGAGAGAATTTAATTAAATTTAATATTTTTTTCTTCATATAATAGTATATGTATGTTTGTATAAATTAATATGGTCAGAGTTTCAAATTTGGGAAGAGAAACTAGTGGATAATGAGCTGCTTCCAGATTGTAACCTTATTAATTTATCTCTTTGAATTCCTAGCTTAATTTTTTAATTCACTATATAAATAATTATGTATATAAGTTCTATCTCTAAAATAATACCATAATAATAATAATTTTGTTAGTTGTCATTGTTAGATTTTCCCTTTTCTTTTCAAAGGGTTTAAAGAATTTAGATCCTCTTGGCCTTAGAATTAGATTCCAAGTTGTAGAGTGAATAGTTTTAATCATGGAATTTGGGTGATATATATCAAGTGGCCTTGAAAGTAGTACAAGAACAAAATGAAGCCTAACCTAAACGACACGATGCATACACGTCGGAAAAAAAAACATGAAGAGTGGCCTTTCAGGAAGAGATTCAAACTCGAAGGCAGGCGGATATTTGACTATCAGAGGACCTCTTGGGTTCATTTAGGTTTTTTAACAATTAAGAAACTAAAACATGCATAAAAACGTATTTTAATTCAAAGGAAAAAATAAATAAAGCATATCAACTAGAAAAAAAATAATAACATCATTAGCATTATTGATTAGTTGTTGCCCCACAAGAAATCATGATGCCCACCACAGTTACTAATTCACAATAGAGATTCTTAGACTTTGACCCCTATGTCTCAGCAAGTTAAGAGGTCATGGGATTGAATCGTTTAATTTATTGAAAAAAAACATTTAAATATTTGAGGATATATAAAATGAAGCTCAAGAGTTTTGATAAAAGTATCATATGAAAGAAGAAATATGTTTAAGTGTTGGAGGATAGGATTTAATAGAGGAAGGATATGATGACTAAAATCATTCTTAATTAATTGTAACTTCGTATTTCCAAGGCCACTTCGAATAGGCCAAAAACTCCACTATATTATTTCAGAATTTCATAGTGTTGTAATTGAGGCCCGTGTTCCAACAAACTGATCTGGGGGCCCAGCCCATAAATATTGGGTATAACAGAATCAGAAGATGGACCTAACTCATCCGCTAGGGGCCTGAGCCTGAGATTATATGAGTTAATAGTCTTGGACCCTTTAGATTGGGTCTAATCTTTTCTGGTTTAGCCCAGCACGTATATCCATTTCAGCTCAGTTGTCTCATCTTAAATTAAAAGGCCAATAATTAAAAGGGTCCAGTTAAATTCATTTGTTTTTTCTATCTGTTCACCTGCTTAATCTTTTCACCTACCAAAAATTTTGAAACCAAACGAACCCTCTCTTCACCCACCCAAATTTCTAATTTGCCCTTCTCATTTTCGTCCTCCCCAAACCCCAACACTCCCCTCCTATCACGTTTTCTTCTTCTTTCTTCTTCATTGATTCATCATTTCTTCAAGTTTTTCAATTATTCAAAGGGTTAAAACAACATTAGAAAAGTTTGTGAGCAACAACTACCAAAATCTTACAGAAAAATTCAGTTATTTCTGGTTTTAGAGGCGTCTAACATAAACCGGTTTAAGTCAAATCTTAGATCACAAATCTATAAGTAAACCCATGATTTTTACATGTTGTAAGTGGATTTTAATGTGTTGTTGGATTTGCATACTTTTTTCGCAAAAAAAGAGGTGAAAATGGTGAAATGAGGCTGCGGAAAAGGGTTTCGGCAACCCATTTTTGTGTGCCAAATTTAGAAACGTCAGACCCAGCAGGGTCAAACAGTTCCTATTATGTTCGACCCTGTTGGGTCGATTTTGGGTATGTTTTTGCAAAAAAAATACTTCAAAAAGGTGAAAATGTATGCTTTTGATTAAAAAAATATAAGAAAATGACAAAATTGAAGATTGAGATGAGTTAGAGAGTTAAAGGGTTGAAGAGTTTAAAGTAGAGAATGGGTGGGTGAAGAGACAGAAAGAGGGTTTAAAGGGGTTTATTAATGTCCTTTTTAGTAATTCTATATAAAGATTTTATTTTTTTTCTTCAAATTTGTGATCAGGTGGGGAACAGAAAAAAAAAAAAAAAAAAAAAAAGGTTGGTGGATTTAGTTCCACTTAAGGGTTGCTTCTCTTGATTGCAGAGTAATTTTCAACACGACCCATCATTAATCCAGCACATTTAAGCTACTTTCGTAACAAATTTTGCTTGTCATTTGACTTTGTTAGGTGTCATTTTGATATAGATGGAAAACTATATCAACAACTACCAAATTCGTCTTAGAAACTGCTAAGGTGCATCAAGGGATGACGATCAAAATTAAAATAGGAAAGAAAAAATAAGATTGATAAATAATAAAAACAAACAAAACCATGTAAGGAAGTTTGAACATCGACTTCCACTAAAACAAAGTTATTAATATAAAACTATTTGACCTAAAAATTATAACTTATAAGTTAATCTCAATTGTGTATATATATTACGCGAACATAAATATTAATGATTCATGAAAATATATGTATTCATGAGTGATCTCCTGCACTCTATAACATGAAGGTGATTATTGCACAAGGTCCAAAGAAGCTTTGGATCTCTAGCTTCACTTTTAGATTGCATTTGGCACGACGTTTCTTCTTTTGTTGAATTGAAATTTCTAAGCATTTAGGGTTTTAATTTGGTGTTTGAGTTAGAAACCATAGAAGGGACTCGTAATTAAATGGTTATAATGTTTGATATATATAGATTGAAATAATAGTTTTACATCGAATATGAATACGTTCATTACATGAAATATAAGTTGAAATTTTACCCTTCATTAGTAACGAGACATTTTAGAGTAAAACTTTACACTTAAACCTAAAAGTGGTTAAGTTAGGAATAGTATCGGTACTAGTAGATATTCAGGATCGTCAAATAAGTGATATTAGAGTCGATGGTTCGGCTGATATGCAAGTATGTCAAGGTGGAGTATGCACGTTAGACATAGTCACCACATAAAACATAAGTTGAGATATCACTATCATTAGTACTGAGGTCTTTTAGAGTAAAATTTCACATTTAGCCCCGCCTAATATATAATGAGTTTCGTTGTTTATTTTACTAGTAGCTCTTAATATATGGCGTGTTTGATTGTTGACTATCAAATTTGCCCAATTTATAAATAGAAGTTGCTTCAAATAGTTTAATTAGGTAAATTGTTAGGAGTAGTTCTATTGTTTAATATTATTATTTATTGCTTCTCTATGTTGCATGTGAATGAGAAAAGGGATGCGTGGTGTATAATTCTTACACCTCTGATGGCAATTTTCATACTGATTGCCTATATTATCATCTCACTTTATTCATTATGATAAATTTTCTTTGTTCTCATTCAAGGGAACACGCCACCGTTTTAATTTATATGATCAGGGTGTGAATGGATAAGTTTGTACGTGTCTTGATGTATTAGTCGTTTGCTTTAAGAGCCGTTTTTTTAATTCAAGCACCCCACAATTATGATTTATGTTGAGGTCATCACATCAAGCTTATCAATATCAACAATTCATCAATTACATTAAATTAATAAAGAATTATTATAATCTTGTCATAAAAATAATAATAAAAGGTATACCATTTTAATTTCTTTTAATAATAATAACTAAATCTATCTCTAGAGAGCAACATTAATTTATTACAAGTATCAAACTTCACCTGATTTTTAATTAAGTCCACTTTCCTTATAAAAAAAAATCAAACAATAATCCCTATGATAAGCAATAGTTTCAATCATCAAGTTTTTACCAAGGAGAGTTTGAACATATATAACTTAGGCCCTATTTGATAGCTGAGAAAATATTTCTTAATAAAATACAGTTTTCTTGATAAATTACTTTTCAAAAAAAAAATTAAAAGAATTTTCTCATGCTTGTTTGATTGTACATAAAAAAATATTTTTTAATACTTTAATGACGTAAAAAAATTAAATAATTTGAAGTTTTATAAAATATAAGTGTTAACATAATCAACAATATAAAAAAATTTCTCACTTGGTGAGAAAATAAGGGAGTTGAGAAATTTTTTTTTGATAAAATATTGACAATCAAGCGCATAATTTTTTTATTTTCTTGAGAAAATAGAAAAAATAATAAGTTTTTGATTCAACCTTCTTTGATTACCGGGATTCCGACGCTCAGGTGATGTCCTTCTTCTGCTTCGCGTAAAGACTAATCTATCTAGACTCGAGGTAATTGTCGAGTACCGAAACGAGGACCTCTTTTAACGAAATTTTTTACATTCACAAAGATTCGAAACTAATAATAAAGAAAATAATAATTTTCTCACCAATAAAACGTCGCCTTAATGTTGGAGAAATAACAATAGTTGATAATTTGAATAATAAAACTCCAAATATATTTTTCTTCGTCAATGGTGTTAGCTGGTATCTTAGGTCAATGTACATGTGATACAGACTAATCTACTTTTTTTCAGTCCAGTCAAGGACGGATAATCCACATCAAGCACAAGATATATTAATGAGGAATTAATCTCATAGCTTTCTATAATAAACGCTTCCATGCACTCTGATGAGGGGTTGCCAAAGAAATTTAATTCAAGGGGTTAGATGTATGGTAATGAGGTCAGGAGCTTAGACCCCCACCTCTTAATTTAAACATTTAATTCACGAAGATTTAAAGAACATGTGTATGCGTGAACACATGTGTATGTGTGTTTCACGCATACTAATTAATGCTTTAATAATAACCTCTTAAGGATTATATAAATTTCATTAATTCTTTTGAACCAACAAATGTAATAAGGATTAGCAAAACTTGTTTAGACCCGATTGTCCGATTATGTCTTACCCAGAATAAAACGGGTTTGAACAAAATTATTCAGTAATCGAGTCCGATCCAGACAAGACAAGACAAAATTATTTAGGATCTTGCTTATTTAAAGTTTGTATATATAAGAGAAACTTAAGAGGAAAAAATATATTTTTATTAATTTAAAATAACAAAATAATAATAATAAATGTATTCACTTAACTTGTACTGTATCTTTATTCATTATCCATTTTTAAGTTCTTCAACGTTAAAAAGATGAGATTTAATAATTCTAGATATTAAATTTTATTTAATGATTAACTTATGATAAGATTACAATTATCTTATAATCTGGACAAAACCCGGGGCCCAGTTTCAAAAACAAATCGGGTCCACACACGACTTGTGTGTCCAAATATAAATAGGACTAGTCCCACCACACTATAAATCCATTAATACAAGGCCTTGTCAAAAATTGGTTTTGTCTTGTCATCCCTAAGAGCAAATCAACATGTGAAATGAATACAAAAAAATGTTTTCCTTATGATTCATATGGAATGAAAATGATGAACTTTCAATTAATTAATTTGCAAGCTGTCTTTCCCTGAGTTTGATGCTAATAGAATAGAATTATGAACCATAAGCACGGATTCTGAAGTCATAACACATACATTATGTTGTCATCTTTGTAAGTTGGTGCATCACATTATTTCTTCATTTTCTTCCAAATGTGACTGTGACATAATCTAAAAAAAATATTTATTTATTTATTTATTTAAGTACACCAAAATGAGAAATGCCCAGTACTTTTTCTTTTGCTAAAATGTTAGAAATTGGTCAAAATTTATCATTTTATGTCGACATTTTTTAAAAAGTGAGTAAGAAATTATTTTTAATTTTCATTAATATGTTGATATCTTGACACATTTTTATTTATATGTTTTGTATTAAATTGGGAGCTTTCCAACCCTCCATAAGAGTAAAAGCGTAGCATCATCGGTGCCATTAATTCTTCCTTTCCGAAATTCCCCATTACCGGTTTGCTCCTTCAAATATTATTATTCTATTCTATGAGCATCACACGATAAAATGGAATAAAGAAAAAATATTTATATATATATATATATTTATCATTTAAAAAGAAGTCAGGGAGGACTTTGACAAAGTGGAAGAAAAGATGATAACCGATCAATCATCAATCAATTTCATCGGGCCCACTACAGATCCTACGGTCGAGACTCTGTTGATGTTGATGTTAACGGTTGTGATGGTGCCACGTTTCTCCTTGAGGACAGAGGTAACGCGCAATGCAAAGTCGCTTCTTCACATGAAAATCCAAAGTCCTCATACTAAACGCGGAAACGATTTTTCAAAAAAAAAAAAACGCGGAAACGAGAAAACCACTGGCAGATGACAAATGACAAGTCTATCCTTCTTGTGAAATGCAATTAATAAAGGTAATCTGTGTATTCTTCCCAAAATGGACAAAATAACAAAATATTTTAAGATTATTCTTTGATAATTTAAACAATTTTTTTAATAACTAATAAGTGATAGTTAATACTTAAAAAATTAAGTATAAATAAAGTTAATGTTAAGTTTTAAAGTTCTAACCTAAGCATGTCCTTATTTATTTGTTTTTGTGAGATGACTGACCCAAACATTTTTATAATGTCCAAATTTTAAAAAATTAGTCTCGTCTAAAAAAAGAATGACGCATTTCTGATGTCAAAAAATTAGTAATAAAAAAAACAATTTTTTAATAACAAATGTATTTAAATTATTATTGTTGTTTAATTAAAACTGATTTATTGAAATATTCATAATATGAAATTTTATTTTTTTGTCAATGAAATATAATTAAATTAGATCACCCTTAGATCTAGAAATTTATGTTTATATGTATAATTATGTGAGGCAATTTCTTTGTTAGTTCCAAACGACATTTTTTGAAAAAATAAAATTTACTATTGACCCCACTGAAGAATTGTAAAAACAAAGGGGACTTCATGAAGTTTGATGGGTTACTATTTAAAAATATTAGTTGAAAACATAATTAGCAGCAATTAGAGGGTGGTGGCGTGCAATAACCATGAATGACACAGTAACAGGCCAACCAGACTTAATTAAATGTCACTAAGTTTACCCAAAGAGATGATCTTAAAGTAAAATGAATTTAAATTTTGAATGCATCTTTTGGACAATATCTATACTATTATAATAACAATATGTAACCTACTTGACGGTGAACCTTTTTTTCTATCTAAAATATTATTCAAAAGTTTGTTTTATTTTAATTTTTGAAAAGATAATTTTATTTTTAATAGAGTTAAATTAGTAATTTTATAATTATTTATTTTTCAGTTTTTTTCCTTACCCTACATTTTTCTCTTTTAAGTTTTAAGTTTTATTTCTAATTATATCGTCATCCATATTTTAATAATCTTAGAGTTCATTTAGTGTGCATGATAAGTTACGATTAATTTTATAAGATTGAATTAAATAAAATAAGACTAAAAATAATATATTATGTGTTTGGTGTAACACATGATGATGATATTAGAATAAAAATTACTTAAATATTTTTTTTAAATTACATTAAACAAAACAAAAAAACAACCCTAGTTTTGGATTTGAAGAAGAAGAAGGGAGTTGCAAAAAAAAAAAAAAAAAAAACAACGCCAGATAAAATAGTGGATGAGATTATTTTTAATTCTATCATACTCGCATTCTAAACATAAGAATAAGATTAAAAATAATTATATCACATCTTATCCTTCTTTACCAAATGCATCCTTAGTCATTTTGATTATATTAAAAGATAATACATATATAATTCTTTTCTAATAAAAATAAAAGGCGCCATAAATGTTTTCTGCTCCTTGGAGAAAAAAAGAAAAAGTAAAAAAACGTACTTCTCCACCTGCTAATATTGATAAACAACTAATCTATACAAAAAGCAAGGAAAATGAAAGTAGGAATATATATATACTGTGTATAAAGAGTATGGATTTGATTCTCCACTTTTTTTAAATACTGAAACAGTCGCATGCAAATTTAAATTGAATACTTGAACCGAAAGCTCGCATATAGCCCATGGTTTTCAGTTTGGAAGAGCAAAACAACCAGCTTGGCAGTGACAAATTAAATGCCTTGGAAACATAAGGTTGAAGGGCGCCATGGTACATGACGTTTGATCTTCCAATACTTGTTTTGGCCTCTTTTGTTATGTACTTATACAAAACATTTCTATGAGTATCAGTTTCTAAAGAATCAAGTTTACTATTGTAACGTTGGGTTCGTCACTTCATCCGTGTATTTGTTGTACTTGGTTTGTAATTTTAAAATAAATTTACAAATAAATATTCTCATGTAATCCAAGTAGAAAACAAGAAAAAGATTATATAATTTTAAACGAAAAATATTATTCCCATTGCATAAATTAATTTATAATTACATGTGTAATTAACTATAATATTATGATAATTAAATCATGCATTATATATATACTAAAATGCACAAAGAAAACGCTTGGAAGACTTGTACTAAGCTTGTTGGCTCTATATACTTTCTGAGCGTCTTAAAAATATATGATAAACACACGTTAATGATCATGATTGCATGTGTAATTACACTTTCGTTCTCAAGTTAAAGAGGTCAGTCACAATTATATATATTTTTAAATAGAATTAAGAAGGGGCTAATGCTACCATTTTACAAGCTTTTTATGCTTCAAATATCATTGTTGAATAGATGTAATGAGAGATTTTTATTTATTTTTTATTTAAGGAATTGTAACTTATAAGAAAGATTGAAAGAAAAGAAAAATGGATGCAATTAGTTGGTCAACTCGAAAATTTAGAGAAATAAAACAATAATATCATAATTATTAACTGAGGCCCCTGAGCTAGAATTACATCCATGGTGATCACACGGTACGATCATATCCAGTCCTCCAAAAAAAAAAAAAAAAAGAAGTAGAAAATACATGCAAAATTTGACTGTATATCGATACTTACACGATCAAAAAAAGAAAAAAAAAAAGTTCCAAGAGATGTTCAAATTTCATCCGACATAAAAAATCTTATAATTATTCCTCACTGACTGATCTGTGACGATCGTCGCATTTCTCATCTCCAAAATCAATCTTCAAACCCAGTTTTTTCCCAAACAGCATCTCTAACCCGACTCAAATCCCTCCCTTTAAGGGTCCTTCCAATCCCTTCTCGAACAGAAAACGACGCGATTTGCTTCCTCTCCAATTCCCTCGCCAAGTACTCGTGAGGTGGAAGATGAACCCTTCCCACATCTCTCCCATTCCTCTCTTCATCTTCATCATCGTCGTCGTCGTCTTCTCGTCCCCTCCGATTACTCACTCTCGAATCGTCCCTCAGGATCTTCGACCAGTCCGGTATGTTCACCGGCAGCGACCTCGCCGTCACACCGGCGCGATCGCCTTTCTCGGTTCCTCCTCGTTGCACCGATTTCCTCGGAATCGATCGCTTGTACTCCGGCGAGACGGCTCTGTTCGAGCTCCACACGTCAGCTTCATCGAATTCGAATATCGGCTCGGAGTCGAACGATTTGTCACGCTCTTTGGAGAGAAATTGGTAACTTGATTTACCTAGAAAACTCTTCGCAGCGGCCATTAATGGAGGAAGAACCCGAGCTGGCTTTTTTATTCCGTTTCTTCGTTTTTTTTTGTCTTAAAGTCGGTTTAGCTTTGCGAGTGTTACTTATTTATAAAAAGGCGTATATGGATAAGACCTTGTTGCTGCTGCTGCTGCTGCTGCTCTCTCTCTCTCTTTCTCTTTCTCTGCAATTTCAAGTCCTGGAAGTACGATTACCAAACCAGCCTCCAGTACAGCAAAAATCACACTTATTATGGAGTCGTGTCCTCGATTTCTAATTTAGTCATTTTGTGTTTATCTCTTTCATTAAATATAAAAAGAAGAATTGGGTGATTTTCCCGTGCCGCTACAAAATCTAATCCAGAAATTTTTTTCCTATCAAAAACTATATCTAAAACCATGCTTATTGACGCGTGTACGTAAGTAGTAGTTTTTTTTTTACTACGGACTGTATTACAGCATAAGGATGCTATGTTTTTTTAGATTATTTTAATACATTTGATATTATCATAAAATAGTTATAGCACCTTTGATATATGAGATTAGATGTGATAGAATTATTTTTAATTTTATTTAAATTATTTTATCCCCGCTATCCTAATTCTTTTTCTTTCTTCTTCGTGCTCCTCTTCTTCTTACATAATATGTTGGCATCTTACAAAAATATGGTGTCATTTTATTTAATAACTTGTGAGCATCCCATACGCAATCGCTGTGACCGTGCCGGCCTGTTTGCCAACTCGATTTGTGGTTATTTTATATTTCATGTTGGACTCGTGTGAAGATGGACTATGGACTGATAACGTACGTCGCGCGGTAGTTGCTAAGGGTGGGTCTCGGTATGCGGGGAATCGACAGCACATCTTTTAATGTATATTTTATTTTAAGGAAATGGAAGAGAGCGGATCGTCTACTTCAAGGAGCGCATCGGATTGGGGAAAGAGAAGCTGGACTCATGTCCAGGTGGCACTCTCTTACTTGTCGTTGTAGGTCCACGTGTCTGTCCCGTGTCGGATGCGTGATGGCACGTGAAATGGGGCCACTAGACCAATCAAGCGCCGTCATGGCACCATCGATGCCATTTGCCACCTAAACTGATCCACCTCAATAAGATAAAACATTGATGGTATAGTGATTATATGTCTATTTTTTCAAAAAAGTTTTGGTTATTTTATAAATCTCCTACAAAATTGGGCTTCATGTTACCATTAAGGCCCAAACCCATTGGCCCAATATTGATTACGATCTTAAGGACTTTAGTCCAAGCCCTAGGTATATAAAACCCGAAACCCTCTTTTCTTGCTTCTTTTGCGGCTACCTTCTCTTCCTTCTTCTTCACTCGCTACTCTGTCCCTCGCTGAAACCCTCGACTGTTGCGATGCCGCCGAAGTTCGATCCAGCTCAGGTGGTCGACGTTTACGTTCGAGTCACCGGAGGCGAGGTTGGAGCGGCGAGTTCGCTTGCGCCGAAGATCGGACCACTTGGTCTCTCTCCGAAGAAGATTGGAGAAGACATTGCAAAGGAGACGGCGAAGGACTGGAAGGGTCTGCGCGTGACGGTGAAGCTGACAGTACAGAACAGGCAGGCTAAGGTGTCGGTGGTGCCTTCTGCAGCGGCTCTGGTCATCAAGTCTCTCAAAGAGCCCGAGC
The DNA here is from genome assembly GCA_035771175.1 of Paratinospora sagittata. Classification (NCBI taxonomy): domain Eukaryota; kingdom Viridiplantae; phylum Streptophyta; class Magnoliopsida; order Ranunculales; family Menispermaceae; genus Paratinospora; species Paratinospora sagittata. Next base: position 21,473,595 of record CM069593.1, read on the forward strand.
GCGATCGGAAGAAGACGAAGAATATCAAGCACAGTGGTAATATTTCTCTAGACGATGTGATCGAGATTGCTAGGGTTATGAAGCCGAGATCTATGGCGAAGGATTTGACGGGAACGGTGAAGGAAATTCTTGGTACGTGCGTCTCCGTCGGATGTACTGTCGATGGGAAGAATCCGAAGGATCTGCAGCAGGAGATATCTGATGGAGATGTGGAGGTTCCGCAAGATTGATGATCTTTCCTTTTTCTTCAGTGAGGATTCTATCGGTTTTGTTTCTTTCTTTTTTGGCCTGTTATCATTTAGGTATTCTGTTTTGAAACTAGGGATTTTGGTTCTTCAAATGTTTTAGTTAAATGAAAGTGAAATTAGAAAATTTTTCGACTGTTCGTGCAATGCTAGGGATTTTTATGATGTTTTGATGCTAGTTTGCTAAAATATTACATTTCTTAGTAATGCAATTGTTTTTGCTATATTATTCAACATTTTGAATTGCGTTTCCTTATTTTATTTGTTCCCTTTAACTCTTGTTGTGTGCTTATTACAAAGGTATTACGTGCATTGATCCAAAAGTATCCTCTTGGCTATATTGGCTTTTAGTGGTAATAAAAATACGATAAAGGAGAATGATTTCTCAAGGAAATAATTCATTCTTAGTAGGAGGATTATTATTTATGATTCTTGGCAATTGGAAATATTGAGAGAGGCATGGGCATTGTGCTAAATTAGTTGGAGAAGTAATTTACTGAATTGTAGAAATCCGAGCTAGGTTTTCCTATGTTAAAAAATGACCTGAGGATCATTGATTAAGTGATTTATTAGCCCTCATTAACCTAGCTGATGGAATGAAATGAAACCTAACTTGAAACAAAATTTGGTGAATGAATCCTTTAGAAGATATTTTGTGAAAATATCAACAATTTGGCGAGAAGATGGTACATACTGGTGGCGATTGTTCTATTAGCAACTTTGTCATGAAGAAATGTTGATGAGTTTATTGTGCTTGGTCTGAGCATGAAGAAACAGAATGTGAGTCGTATGAATTGTGCCTTTGTTGTCACAAAGCAATTGAGATGTGTGAGATAACTGAATTCTAGGGTCACAAAGAAGGTATTGAAGGCATGTGAACGCAGTTGTTGTTCAATTGATTATTTCTTGGAGATATCAGATACAAGGTTAGACATAATGGTGGGAAGTTGGTTACAAGAAACATTATGTTCATTGCTTTGGATGTGAGAATCAGGTGGGGAACTGAAGAGAATTTTGAAGCTTATATTTGAGGGAGAGGCCAAATTATGTGCTGAAGGAACTTGACTTGATCTTGATAGTATCGGGTGAGAAATTGAAGAGAATCTTTAAATGATATAACCTTGTATATCTTGGTGTATTCTTTAAATGATATAACCTTGTATATCTAATAAGGTATCATTTGGTAACTAATTTTAACCTCTACTTTCTCAAAACTCTAAATGAAATAGAGGTTGGACAAAATTAGAGCGTTTGGTAATAACTTATCAACCTCGAAATAAAATAAAGATTGACAAATAGTAGAGGTTAAACCTCTATAATAAGAAGCAAAAAAAAGTTTTGCTTCTTTTTTATTTTTTTGTACAGGTTTATCCTCTATTTGTAGTAGAAGATGATCCAACTATATTAGGAATAAGTTGTAACATATCAAATTTTCATTAATCACTATATAAAATAATTTGTCACCACTCAAGTTTAGCAAGTGATAATTAATACAAACTAATTTGTAATTTAACCAAATATAGCATAACATTACAATATAACAATTAATTTCTGTTTATAAATTTTTAAAATAAGAGGTTGGAGTATTTTTGTTACCATACAATATTTTTAAATAAGATTTTATAAAAGTAGAGCTAATATTTTTAGTACTAAAAATTGTAGAGCTAAAAGAAGTAGAATTTCCAAACACTACCTAAAATGATCAACAAAATTAACATGATGTTGAAACCAATGTTTTCAAGGCCACTCCTAGGTAATGACTATTCTATAGCCTAGGCCATATGCACTTAAATTGCCTAGGTCATATGTTGTGAGACTCTTTGAACGTTTTTTACGAGTTTTAGTGGGGATTAGTTTAGCTATATGAAGTGTAAAGTTCTTCTTTTTTCATATTGCCATATATGTGATTGGTTGTATAGCCTAAACATTGGTGTAACTTTTATTTCTAGAGTTATAACTTGTACTTATGTTTTCATTATGGAAGTTATCTTTTTCCTTCTCCTATTTTCTAATTTTTATTTTCCATTTTATTTTGTATATTGCTGCAAAAAATGTCTCTTTTTTTTCTCATTTCTTCTTCTTTGAGTATTATATCAAATATGCTATTTAAATTGATATACTTTCATAGTTTGTCAACTTGTGTAATTATAATATTTTTTTAGATATTAATTTATGGATACAAAATTGAAGAATGTAAAATATAGCTAATCTTTTGTTACACAAGATTTGACTTATTATGGAATATGTATGTAATTTTATATAAAAGAGTGTTATCAAGGCGTGCATCTGTTGCGCCTCAATACTTGACAGGCAGGGCGCATTAATTCATGTGTGCACCTTAGTGTGCCTCACTTTCCTTTTCCTCATTTGAAAAAACTATTTAATCATGAAATAAGTATTATAATATATACTTTTTTTTCTTTTTTCTTTGAATAAATATACATAATATACAATATAAAACATAAACAATTAAGGAACTTGTATTTTGATGTTATAACAACAATAAAATGTTGTTACAAAGGCGTCATAATTAGGTTATTGGCCTCATCTAGGTGAGGCAACAACTAGGTGTCATCTAGGGATTGTAAATAATATTCATTTATAACCCCCTAAGCTAATAATTAATTAGTTATACACATATGTGAAGGGGAGCCTTGGCGTAGTGGTTAAAGTTGATGTCGTCAGGGTTTCGAGTCGTTGAAATAGCCTCTTGCTGAAAACAACGTAAGGCTGCATATAATAGACCCCAAATGTGGTCTTATCCTTCCTCGAGACTCTGTATAGGCATGAGCTTCGTGTATTGGGCTGCCCTTTTTTTTATACTCATACGAATCTTGTATATATGATTACTTCATATACCACAATATTACAATCTAATCTTGTTTAAAAAGAGTTTTACTGTATTTTACACTCTTTAAGCTAATAGTGAAAGTTATGCCAATGTTTGAGCTATGCAATCACATGGTTAGAATGCGAGGAGAAAACAACATTATGCTTTACTAGTTTTGGTGACTTGGTGCAAGATCTGATCAACATCGAAGAAACTAACTGGAACTGGAGTTGAAGCTGGATCTTTTGTAGTTGTGAGCTAGGAGCCTTTAACTTGCAAATATAGGAAAGAGAATTGCTATTGTGAGCAACATCACCATGGTGTTAACCAAAGACCTTCCAATGCCCAAGTCAAGCCTGAGTTGACAAGTATAATAAAAATAGCTAAGTTTTTACTATAGACTTCTATGAATTACCTTTTTTTGAGGAATCTAGTGGTATTATTTATACTAGATTATCCTTGGCCACGTGGCAGGACACATGACATCAAGCTATTTGTTGGAGGGTGGCCCTTGAATTAGTGCGTGGCAGTTGTGTATGAGATGTTTGGAGTTAAGTTGATACCACCGAGCTGATCCTTCTCTCGATTAACTTGGGAGTTGTGTTTCGTAGATTATCATTAGTTTGAGACCTTAATGATGTGTCGAGCTAATGATCTTTCGATTTATATTTGTGGCTTGGCCTCTACTCAGTTTGGTTTGTGCCCATCTTACCTCACACTGAGCTTTCTGTATTACTGAATTTTCCCTAGTTTGTCATATTGACAAGGTCGAAGCCTTAACTATCCAACAACTAGTGTGCATTCATGCGATTTCTACTATTTTATGAACAATGTTTTAAATTATAAATTTTTTTGATAGTGTTATTATTTTGTTGGAAAAAATATATTTTTTAAGAATTTAAACCATGATAAAAAAAATTTGTTTATTTAAAACAAAATAGGGAAAATAAAGGCAAATTTCCAAACTATGTATAATGACAAAAGTTTTAGAGCTCACGATGTGATAATTTTTGCTATTCTTCCACAACATGATTGCTCTTAAAATCTCATCATTGGTTATTAGTGTTAAAATATTTTTAATGATTTAAGGGGTATTGTTGTAGTTTAATCAAAATAACTTTTGTCCTACTACTGTGTATCTTTCCTCTACTTTTTAAGGCTTTAATTGATATTTTTTCGATTTTGTCCGATTCAGTTATAACTTTTTTTTGGATCATATTTAAAATTTTAAATATAATCTTAAGAGGGCAAAATTAGAAAAATGTCAATTTGAGCCTTAAAAAGTAGTGGAGATTGTAGGAGTAGTAAGATAAAGTTAAATTGTTAAATTACTTTCTTACCTACTAAATCACTAAAATTATATTTTAAATTTTAAAAATAATAATGGTTTAAGAGTATTGTTGGATCAATGGCAAAAATGATCACACCGTGAGTTTTTCAACTGTTGGCATTACAATAGTATAGAGTTATTTGCCTTGACCCCTTTCAACCTTTAATTTTCAAAGAGCCTTAGTGCCCTCATTAAGTATGGCCTAGGCGTATAGTTGCAAGTGGCGTAGGTGATAGACTAGTCGTTGCATTGGTAGCACCTTTTATTTAAAGGAAACAGAGAGGTGGAATTTGATTTACTAGAGCAAAGTTTTCAACCCTTTTCCAATTTGGCTACTAGTGCAATTAATATTCTTATGTAACCAGTTGGAAATATTGATTACTCCATTATCAATTCTTGAAAAACCTCCATTTGGGTCTCCTGATTTGGTGTGTCAAATGTCAGAAGATACATGATTTGTAATGGCAAGGTTTCCTTCCATTTGCCCTTCTTTAAGCCATTTTCCATCTTACCTTTTAGCAGGAATCTATTGCTTATGGTCCATGATGACAAAATCGTGAGAGTTAAATAAAAAAATACTGGTATCATCAATAAGTTTTAATTGTTGCTGTGTTGTACCCTTTGTATGTCATTTGAGTAATAGAATCAGATTCTACATGAAAATTTGGATTTGCTTCATCTTATATGGTAATGGTTTGCCAAGAGACTTGTTGGTTGTGTTCCTCTTTAGCGACATAATCTTAACTGTATTAGCATTTATTGGTGGTTTGATTTTTTCTTCTACAATTTTAACTGGAACCTTTGGAATTTTCTTTGTTGAATGGCCCAAATTACTTGTCTACATGTCTTCCATAATTGTAGAAATCTGAGTTCTGAGTTGGTCTTTCCTTGTGTGAAGGTTTGATCTGAGGATGATTATTTAGGGAATTTATTAAAACCTTGCTCCCTTTCTTAGAGAGAGAGACTTACTTTAGTGTCTATATGTCTTCCATAATTGTAGAAATCTGTGTTGGTCTTTCCTTGTGTGAAGGTTTGATCTGAGGATGATTATTTAGGGGATTTATTAAAATTTTGCACCCTTTCTTCTGTTTTCCAGCTTTTCCATGCTAATTGGAGTAACAACACTATAATAAGCTATTCTTCTTTAGAAATCTGAGTCGTTCTTTGCGTGTATGAAGTTTTGATTCCTCGCTGTGCACCCAAAATTGATTCGCTTAAACTTTTCAGGGGTGTGGTGGTTTATGGAGTGGCCGAATAGTCTTTAAACTCATCCAGGACTTGGTGGTTAAGTGTCAGGGTACTGTCTTTGTCACAAACTACGAAAAACAAATAAATACCTAACCTGGTTAACAGGAGAGTTGGCCGGCCCTGTGGATCTCTAATATCTTTTCTAGGTGGCTTAGGTTCTTTGTTAATTCATAGATTTCCTGCTAAATTAGTTGGAATCTTAAACTATGGAAAAAGAGGGCTTTTTGTCGGTAATCAATGTTTAAAATATTATTAGAACCAGATCTAAGTTGTATAGAGCATGAAGCCGAAGGTAGAGAGCCTTTAGAGAACAATTAAGGTTACTTTTTTGGTAATTGAAAGATTATGAGTTTGAATTTGGAAAAACCTGTTTCTTATAATTTTTTATTTTATTTTTTTGTTTATTTTGAGGATGGATAAGCTTGCATATCGATCCTTATCTTGATACTACAATGACCAATGTTTCTTGTACTTAATTTGCCCTTTAAAACATGCACATGCAAAACAGATTATTTCCTCATTTTGTCCGTCTTAGGGATCTGGTCTGCATCCATCTACTTCTTGAATGGGGTTGGTTGAGCTACAAATAATCAATCATCCACCAGTTCAACCCAAATCTATGGGAAATACAATGTTATTTATAATATACAGACCAGTGAGATTCTGAGCTTTCTCATTGTGTTTTCCACTATGTGCTCTTTCTTCTTTTCTCAAATGTCTAATATATGTCAGTTTCTATTTTTTAAGAATTTGGTCACATTTTTCAGTATTAGGTAACACACACAAATGTGTAGTTAGTTTTCATTCCTAGCTTCCTTCTAGATGTCTCTTTCTTTCGTTTTGGCCTCTCCTTCCTGCATAAATAAATGGTCCTCTCCCACCACCCCCTCATTGCATCTTCTATTATAATTCCTTCTCTAAACCATCCTCCCAAAAAGCTCCCTAATAGTTGTTAGTTTGTCTCAACCATCTGATTTCTGGAGCTACAAGTCTCTGTAATTGGCATGGTGAAGTTATATAGTTTTTTGGGATCTTGGATGGAGACTGCACCAGCTCTGCTCATTTGTCCCCAGAAATCCTCTAGTTCCCCTGGTCTTGAGACAATAACAGAAGGAAAAGAGGAGTTTGATGAGGAAGATTAGCCGTAACAACACTAGGCTTGTTTTTCATCTTATGTATGCTTGCTCTTCTTTGGTAATATAAATGTTAAAACAACCCCTAAAAAAAAGAGACCGAAAGCTATACCCGAGTTCATTGGAGTTGGTTCCAATTTTTTGGTCAGTTTTAGCATACTTTCTTTTGTTATTTCCATGAAATTAGTGTGAAGTTGGGGTGGAAACCCTAGCATTTTGCCTCTGCGTTTTTGGCTAGCACCAAGTGCTGAAAGCGATGTTGAAATGATGAATGAAAAAAAATCCAAGAAGAAAAGGGTTTTCTTATATATAAAAGTAGCTATCATTGTGATCAATAATGGGCACTTCCTGTGTGGGAAATCTTGCCTTAAGATCCAAGCTATGGAAACTGATGGTCACAAGTGGAATTGACTGGATGGATAGAAACCAATGTTATAATATGCCAAAATGTCTAGTGTGGCTATGGATGAATAGGGTTTTATTTTTTTTAAGCATTTGGCGGTGTGCCATCATCATCATGCTGGTGACGTTTTTGCCTTTTTATCTTTCTAAGTCTATTATCTCTACTTTACAAAAGCAATTTCATACATTTTTAATTTGATATTAGCTTGTCTGTATGTGCTTAAGGTTGAATCATCTTTACGCACCTAAGAAATTAAAAAAGAAAAAAGAAAAGAAAAGGTTCAATGGTGTGGACTGAGTTGTTTGTTTAGGTCCAATAAATTAGATAATTGCAATCACTAATAATTATTTTGGATCTTAATTATTATTGATATTGTCTTCAATCAGCTACCAGCTTAACAAAGAGATTTTACTTCAAAAGATTTTGGTATTAATAATGGTGATGTCAAAATACTATTATTTTAGTTTGCACAATTCTAACAATTTTCACTTAATTAAAATTTAACTATTTATTTTGGTCGCATAATATAATTTATGTAGATCAACTGTTGACATCCAGAGGATTAGCAATTTGAAGAATCACTTACAATTGATGAGCACTTGCATGTGTTTGATATGCATCCATCTTAGTTGAACGACAGACTCTGGTTTCACTCCTTGGGCGAGCTTGAATCTCAATTAGTACTCTTAGCTACGGTTTGAAATTTTAGTGAAAAAGGCCTTTGCTAAATCTCAATTATTACTCTTAGCTCAAGTTTGGAGATTTTACTCAAAAGGCCTTTTTACTAAAACAACAGCCAACGCAAGCACACTCCGTTGACCCTGTTCTTAAACCCCCCCTCCTCCCCCCTCCCCCTCCCCTCAACACGTGGCTCGCTCCCATCCACAATCTTTCTTCATGTTTTTTTTCTTTCCTAAAAAAATAAGACTGCCTTAAATTAAAATCTCTTATACTAAATAAAGAACAAATCATTATTCGGATTAGGATGGAGTCGTGGCATGACGTGGTTGGTTTGGTCGGTTGTACGTATCGATGAGGCTGGATGGTCGGTTCCTTCCAGCTCACTCCCCACGATTTCCATGCGACTTTACAACCTTCACTTCTCAATCACCACCGTCCATCAATCGTAACCCGCTCTCTCCAAGTCAACTTGATTTTTCTTTAACTGCGTGCCACGTGTTTTTACCTAAATTTCACAATATTCGAGGTAAATTTAAAAAATAAAGAGGAAAATAAAACGTGAAATGGGCTAGCTTCGAAGATTACCGGTAGATGAGAGTCGCGTGATGAGGATCTCTTCTTTTTTGGCACGTGGAGCCCACATTTAACGGTAGCTTGACGACGTTAGAGACGGTAAACGCCTTTTTAATTTTTCATTTTTCGAGACACTTCACTCGGGCCCACTTTCCGGAGCCTTCCTAGCCGCCTGATGAGCAGACGCCATTGAAAAATGAGACACGCGTCAGCATCTCGCTCTCATCTTGATGTCCCACTTTACTTTTAATATTTTTTTAAAGAAAAATTATTAGTTTACACTCTTTTTTAATATTATAGATAATAGTGGTTTAGATTGTTTTAAATTATACAATAATGTTTCGTATCACATATTAATAATGGGGGGTTACGTCGTTATTTTGTAAATACCAGGTCGAGATTTTACGGCGTGACTCAAAGGGAAGAAGATCCGGTGCTCTCGACAGGGAAGATTGTTCCGAAATAATTTGCCTTAATATACCAATACTATATTGACGCGTGGAGGAGGAGGGGCGGCGCAGATAGGTTGGAATCTTTTCAAGTGGAGAAGAGTTTAGGTGTGAGATGGTCGCAGAGAAGTTGCTGTTGAGCCAGCTGGCGCGCAGTATAATGTAAGTAAGAGAGAGCAATTAATGATATTAGCCGTTTTTATAAAACTTTTTAAGGCGATTAAGCGTCTTATTTATTGTAAATTAAATTAAAATAATTAAAAAATATTTAAGATTTTATTTATTATTTTTTATGATTTTTTAAATATTTTTACAACTTATTTTTTTTTATCTTTTTTCCGTTCCTTTTTTTTTCTCTATACTATTTTTTACAATTTTTCTTCGTGATCTCTTTCATTTTATAAAAAAAGATTTATATCAAAAGATTACCATATTATACGATGGATAATTATGCTATCATATAAATGAATAATTATATTCTCACATAATTTATGTAGAATATGTATACATAAGTATTTATACAATTTGAATATATGTATCACTTGAATACATATATTATTTGGATACATATACCCCTTGAATATCATACTACGTGAGATATGTGTATAGTACATATAATTACTATTTAAATATTCAACATTATTTAGATTATTAGACCGTTGAAGATCAATATATATAGCCGTTATTATACTGCCATTGAGATGATTTTTTTTTTTTTTGGGAGAGAATGAGTCTAAACCTTAAATCCAACCAACGAGATGTTAGTCAAGTAGTTGAATAGAGGGGCAAGTAACCGAGAGGTTACGAGTTTGATTCTCATCTACTTGTGCCCCTATAAGTTATGAGCCCGAACGAAAATTTTTTTCAAAATTTCAAGGGGTGTCCTTTTGCAAGTTAGGGACTTACACCCCTTAAGATAAGTGAGGTGCGTGTAAACTAGTCTGGATACCCAGGTTTCAAAAAAATAAATTAACTTTTTTTTTAATTTTTTTATAAGAAACAAAGTTAGTAATTAATTATATAACCAACTCTATCACCATACATGTCATACCGCACTCTCATAGAGGTATTAGGACGATTCCTGACCCATTAATCTCTCTTACTTCCTAGGGTGAGACAGTAGCAAAAGTTGAACCTTAAACCTTTGGGTTTTAAAGACATCGCTCTACCAAATGGTTCAACTCTTATTATATAGTCTTTTTAAAGGAATTTTTGATGTTTTATTTTGTTCAAAAGATAGTATTCATTTAAATGAATAAAGATCAATTTATCAATGAGTGGTTGACTCAGTGAAAGTGGGCGGAGTCCTAAGGTGTCCTTATATAAAAGTTTTAGGGTTCAATTTTTAGAAGTGTCCCTGTTAAGAGAGGTCTACTATTTCACTCCTCACTTCGAACAGTGAGTAATCCTATACCCCAAAAGTGCGGGATACTTCATGAAAAACTAAAAAAACTAAAAATAAACAATGAATAGAGATCAGTTTTCTAGTATCTCATCCATATAAAATTTAAGCACCATTGAATTAAAAGAAATAATTATAAACTTCAAATTTGTAAAACTTTTTATTATTAATATTATTAATGCTGTGTTATTTCGTTCAAAAAATAATATTAATTACTAGAATACCTATTCCTGTAACATGGAATTACCCAAGAATCAAGTAAGTAATATGCTACGATTCAACTTGATATTCTTGGATAATTCCAGGCTAATAAAAAGCTAGCTTATGGGCCCTCTACTAACACCACAAACTCATAACAAACAGTACCCTGTTCTGTCAATAGTTATCTTCAAATGAACCAAAGGTGGTTAGTTTTGACTTAAAAAATTTTGATTTGAATTCACCTTTTATTATTTATTGGCTAACGATATTTTTAAATAATTGTAATCGTGCTCCGAAAAAATTAGTAAAAACGCACAATAAGTAAAATAATTAGTGACTAGAATTGAGAATAATATTTCTTTTTTCCTCTTTCCGTGAATATCTAATGAGAACAATTCAAAAGTGCCTCATCCAACTTGTTAAACTAATTTTGTTCTTATGTCACCCACCAATCTTAAACAAATCTGGAAATAATTCTACATTTAACAACTAGAATTCATCAATTAAATTGATGTATTCATTTTATTTTGAATTATTCTTCCACTACTACATTTTTAATGCTCTACATGGGCAATACATAGATCAGTAAAATAAGACAAAAAATAAAATGTTACGTAGAGATTCTCTCAGTAAAACAGCTAAAAAAATAGAATAATAAAAATTGGGTCTTCTTTTGGAGGTGCTATTAGGAATTTTGTTTGATACAGGGTGCTCATTCAAATTTATATGATCCTTTGTTCAGTTGAATTTAGAAAAAAATAAAATAAATCATAATAGGAGCTGGAAGGATCGAGAAGAAGATGAGGTGAGGTGAGGTGAATTAATCAAAAAAAATTAATGAACAGTTCTTAGTTCTCGAAGCTCAAGCTCCGCCGTTAAAAGGCATAAATACCCCTTTTTCCTTTCTTCCTCACTCGTCTTCTACCACCCAAAAACAGCATCAAGAGCTTGCAATTCTCTCTTCATCAGTTCATTCAAAGAATTTTAATTGATTTTACAAGAAATACACACAGCGTAAATGGGTAAGGAAGTAGAAGTTGCAGAAACAGGAGGCGAGTTCTCTGCCAAGGACTACCACGACCCACCACCAGCACCTCTATTCGACGTCGACGAGCTCACCAAATGGTCCTTCTACAGAGCTCTTATAGCCGAGTTCATAGCAACTCTTCTCTTCCTTTACATTACTGTTCTTACAGTGATTGGTTACAAGAGCCAAACTGATCCTGCTAAGAACCCAGACCAATGTGGTGGCGTTGGTATTCTCGGAATCGCCTGGGCTTTTGGTGGCATGATCTTCATCCTCGTCTACTGCACAGCCGGCATCTCCGGTGCGTTTAATTCCCACATCATATCTCTGCTTTTTTGTTTAATTCACCAAGAAAAACAAACAAAAAACTTAATTTTTTTTTTTTTTTTGGGGTGGGGGGGTTTGATGAACGCAGGAGGGCACATAAATCCGGCGGTGACGTTTGGGCTGTTTTTGGCGAGGAAGGTGTCTTTGATCCGAGCTTTGGGGTACATGGTGGCTCAGTGTTTGGGAGCCATATGTGGTGTTGGGTTGGTGAAGGCGTTCCAGAAGGCTTATTATGTACGTTATGGTGGTGGAGCTAACGTACTAGCTTCTGGGTATAACAAAGGGACTGGTTTGGGTGCTGAGATTATTGGAACTTTTGTTCTTGTTTACACTGTTTTCTCCGCTACTGATCCCAAGAGAAGCGCCAGAGATTCCCATGTTCCTGTAAGTTCTTCTTCTAGTGTTTCTAGCTTTTTTTTTTTTTTTTTTTAAATTAATTTGCAGCGGCGAGTTTTTGAGTGTTCTTTCATCCATGAGGGTGGGCCAAGGGTTGATTTTTTTTATTGGATTACTTAAATTCCAAGTTACTCATAACAGTAACTTAATTTTGCTCAATTTTACATGGATGAGTTGATTTATTTACTAGATTTTCATCTTGGGTTTATGTAAATTTTAGGTACTTGCACCACTTCCTATTGGATTTGCTGTGTTCATGGTTCATCTTGCTACAATTCCCATCACTGGTACTGGTATTAACCCAGCTAGGAGTTTTGGAGCTGCTGTGATCTACAACAAAAAGAAGGCCTGGGATGATCAAGTAAGCCTTAAAATTATATATTTATATGATCTTTTTTCTTTCTTTTTTTTTTTTTTTGGGTGATCAGAATTGTTGTATTTTTGATGCAGTGGATCTTCTGGGTCGGACCTTTCATTGGTGCACTCGCTGCTGCAGCTTATCACCAGTACATCCTCAGAGCAGCAGCCATTAAGGCTCTTGGATCCTTCAGAAGCAGCACCAACAATTAGATGATAAAAGTGTGAAGGAAGCTTTCTCACCAACAGGAATAAAAAGGGGTTGTGAAAGTTTGGAAAAAGGTTTACTTAATTTTCTCATTCTCTGCATCTGTAAATCTGGGACTTAAATGAAAATTGAGTAAAGAGAGAATTTTAAGATTAACCATGGAACTGTAAATAAATCACTTTGGGAGATCTCCTTTTGTTGTGTTTGATGTTGGGACTGGTGTATTATTCAAGAGTTGTTGGGTGTTAGCTTATTGTTACTATATGTATTATCTATTTTTAATTTTCTTTGTTTTATCATATCATCATCTGTAATCATATATGATTCCTCCATATAATGTTATTGGGTTGTTGGCTTTCTTTTAATGGTCAAATCAGCTCTCTTTAATTTACTGCTTGGAGTAGTAATGAAGTTGGCATTTTTTGTTTCCAAGGTCTCTCAATATCACTATTTTTCTCTGGGGTTAGGTAATCTTCATGTTGTTGTTCTTATCCAGAATGTGACATTATTTGGTTTTTCTTTTGTTTTTTCTTTCACTTGCTTAGCTTGTAAACAAGAGAAATTTAATCCAAAAAATAAAAAATAAAAAATAAAAAAAGCAAGTGTTATAAGTGTTGTGTGTGGCTCACTCTTACTCAAAAAGTCAGCTATATTTATTAATTAGTCTATTTGCAATGATGTTACAGATATAATACTGTTTAGCTTTCTTTTCCCTTGTATTTATAATGGTCTTGATAAACATGCGAATATGTGGGCTTCGTACCCTAGATTCCTTGTTGAGCCTCTTTGTAATTGTTTTAGTGAGATTTTAATTGTTTTTTTTTTTTAAAAAAAGTGAAATTTTAATTAGTTTTCTTTAAGATAGTTTTTGATTACAGACAATTTTTTTAAGACATTTCTCAGTTGAAGCAAGTTAGGGGTATGATAATAAAAGATTAGAAAAACCAAAGTGATTAAGATAAAGATTACAAGGATGATAAGTGGGATCTTCATTGTTAATGGTTGCAACAAAGAGCTATTGATACTTTTTTAAAAATATGGTTGGATGATATTAATGGGTCCGGAGCGAACTTGATATCTTTTTGTTTGAAAATATGGTTGGATGATGAAGTTTGTTATAAAATTAACTATTAATATTATATTTTTTCAAAAAAATAAAAAATAAAAAATAAATAAAAATAATGGAGGTTGGCAATAAAGAAAGTTTTTTTCCCCATTTTTTTCTTCCCTCCTCCCTTCTTTGAGGGTAGTTGCTTCCTAATTTTCTTTTATTGTGATTAGAAGAAAAGGGCTTTTTAGGGGCAATAGAATTATTAGAAACATTTCTTGGGATGCTTTGCTTTTTGGCATAAAAGCTGGGACCTATCTCTGTCATGTTTATATTACTAAAACAGATGACCTAACCAGCCTTATCTTGTACAATTTTTAATTTTGTAGTTTATTTTAATGAGTTATATGGTCATATTGGCAGGTAGAGTTGTATAATTTTACTATTGAGGTGGTGCACTTTGGATTAAGTATGGAAGAAAGGTGGCTTTTCTTTGTTGGTTTTCGCCTGATTAATATTTATTAAGAAACTGTAGTGTTAATGTCCAAATGATATGGGATCAATGGTGTTTTAAATAGTCTAAAAAGTTGTATCTATCATCATATCTGGGCCGTTCAATTAGTAGAGTGTTCTTTCTTTCTTTCTTTTTTTAAACTTTTTCCCCAGGCTTATACTCTATTATTGATTATTATTCAAAAGAAATGATTCAATAAATCTAATTAAAGGTGATTTAATTATAATATTGCTTTTGCTAGTGGATTCTAAGTTCTATATTAGTGGCCAAGGATTTATTAATTCTTCCAGAAAGTATAAACCACTAATCCACAACCCTTTTTGACTGTTGTTAAGATGCTCTTGTATCCTTGTTATCGAATCTCGACGATCATTTGCAATGAAATGTAATGGCTACTATCCATCATTTCAACAAGGATGATCTACCATTTTTACTTTTATAAAAGGATTGGACTTTAATTATAGCGTTCTAAATTATAAACTTAATACATTTTTTTTTGAAAAAAAAGAAAAAAAAAAAGAAAAATGATTAGTGCTACGTTGACATTAAAAGTATACATCTTTAACGAAGTGGTTAAAGTTCGTGTTTACAATTCAAAAGGACATAATGATGCAGGGACATGAAACACGTGCATAACATGTTTGACATATTTTTTATTTTTATTATATTTTTTATTTTTGTTTCATGTCTTTATTAGTGAGCCTACATTAAGTGATTTTAACCCACGTAGTTAAGTAGTTAAAAGTTGTGTGAGTTTAGAATTCTATTGGATAATTTGTTATAAATAAGATTTTTTGCCATTAAGAGACGAGAGAATATTTTTATGAAGAATTCAAATCAATAGATTTATTTTAGTTATCTTTGTGTATTTTTGTTCTTGTTTTCGCGATGAATCTACATCAAATAAATTTGAGTCTCATAGTCGGGTGGGGTAGACGAAACTTTTGTTCAGGAAAAATCTCTTGGTCTATAAACTATGTGTGGAGGGACTCACAAACCCATTAGGAGAGGCTACTTTCTCACTTGTTGGAGCTTGCCCGTAAGAATTAGTTAGTGCGTGTATGTTGACCCGATACCTTAGGTTACCAAAAGAAAAATATACATCCTTAGCATATATCACTTTGTATTGGTACATGTCGAGATAATTTAATGTTGATAATGGTGATGCTTACACTTTCAATTGTCACCTTAGCATTTTTTTCTATTTTTTTAAAAGAGGTCTGACTTGAGATTGCGTCAGCCTTGTTGGTCATTTCTGTCAACCAATATGGTTGGGACAGTTTGAAAAATATTTCTAAAATCGACATGACAGAAAGAACCTTTGCATGTATCAATTGAAATGTATTAAAAACATTAGGAAACTTTCACTTTATTTTTTCCATCATTGTCTTCAATATGTTATGATTATTTCAATTAAAATTCTTCTACAATAATTTCTGCTAAACTTCATTACAGTATAATCGTCTTAATTTATAAGATAATAACTCTAACAATTGTTCAATAGTACATCATAGCAAATCTCATAACATAGATGCTATGTTGTTTTACAATAACTATGAAAATAAAACAGCATGTTATGAGTGTTTGATTGCTTGGTTTAGTATTTTGTCACATATCAATTCATCCATATTTATCCTTATTATTATTTTAATAAGCTAAGTAAAGTGATCATAACACAATATCCTAATGCAAAGATTTAGGAATTTGATGTATTGATCAGGGCATTATTGAAGTAATATATTGACATTTGAAAAGAGCCGCGTGATAGAACCACACCACAAAATAGATAATCTTAGTGTGGGCTACAAAATAGTTGTTCTTCTTTATTTCTAATTAAAAAAAAAGAAAAGAAACAGAAATGATATTATTCTTGCAAATGTTGATTGTAATGCTAATTAGATATAACAAACATGATAAAGGTGCAGGAAGGACATCTAAGTGTTATCATTGTTCGCTATTGATTAATCTTAGAACTATGATCAATGAATAACTCTTTTCATAATTAAAAAAAAAAAAGTTATGGAAGGGACCTATTAATAATTTCTTAGAAACCTTTTGACTCCAAATTTGCAGTTATCTCCAATCCTTCTGGGTGTCAATAGTTCATTTGATCTAAAAGTTATAGTTTTTGTGTTAGAAACTATTTAACCTAACTGTCACATACATCTTTGCCATTTGTGAGATTTGAGGAATGTTTAATCTTATCTTCATGTAAAGAAGTTATTTCTAGATTTAAACCACGATCCCTAGATCGCGATAGAACAATATCAACTCTTGTGCCAAAACTCACCCTTCTGAACATAGAATATAACCATAATTGAATTAAATCTAGAAAAATGTACACCCCATTCCTCAAACTTGAACATGATCAAAGAAAGGAACAGATGGAAAGGATCAAGACATCAAAGAACAACAAGCATTCCACCCCTCAACCCCAAAAAGGTGCCAGTAATTCTGCTCCTTACATAAAAAAATCATGCCCTTTTTTCTTTGCCTTGCGGTGGAAGTGAAGTTTCACCCTTTGATGCATGACACTCAAAACAATTACAGTGAAAGACTCGCAATAGTCCATTCTATACCTTTAAAAGATGTGTTTTATTCATGAGGTTCTTGGGAATGGCTGAAATTAAGTTAAGTGGGCATGCTTTTGCGTTAAGTTTAATTCTTCATATTCTTTTATAACAAACGTGTAATTCTTGTGAACACTTGAGATCTTTTATGGCACCGAGTGCCATTCTCTAGCTAGGCAAACTTGAATGGTGTAAATACTCTAACAAGGTCTGCAGTCCAATATCTAATTAAGATTAATATTAAATGGGGGTCAAGGGATCATGAGATGGGTCACAATCAAGAAAAAAAAAAAAAGAATAAGAAGAATATAATGGAGTGCATGGGATGGGTGGGGATAAGGAATCAAGAACCATGGACAGCGTGACACATTCAATATTAGAGAGATATTAGTAGGATAGACATAGTGGTATTGTTGGGGAACTAAGCATGCGCTTCCTTCTTTACAATCATGTCTAGGGCATGGTCATATATACAAGGCCCGGCTTATTTATTTATGTTAGCTTTGCTGCTTCGAGAAGTTAAAAAGAGGACCCCTACTTCTCATGATGTCCGTGTATATTTATTTATATATACATTTGTATCACTTATTGATGTAAATACACACAGAGATGTTATAATTATGATGATGCACTTTCTTGACTGAATAGTTGGGGTTGAATTGATGCAGAAATGTGTTATAATAATAGTTCATTAAATTCATTTCTAATGAAACTTTGATGAATTTATTTTTCAACTTTTTATGATTCAACTTAGAACTAAAGGCCCACTCATCTCTGAGACATAACTTAAGAATATTTAAATCATAGCTAGCTTAATTAATTTGAGTATAAAACCTGTAGAATGATTGACGTTTAGTATAGTTTTTCATGTCATATATATACTAAATGAATGGTAGGACTTTAGAAGATTTAAGCACCAGCAAATGTTTTGACCACTGTTGGAAGGATTAAACGGTTCCCAAGGCATTGACTTATGAGTCTGAAACACTGAATTCCATCTTCCATCATCTTCACTTATTAAGAAACAACCACACTTTAATGATAAATCACTCACCACAATTACACCTCATAATTCCCCCCATATTCTATCACAGAGAGATTAGGCTTAGAAATCATTGAGATTAATTAGGTGAAACTCATGGATTACTCAAAAAAAAAAAAAAGCATAGCCATTAATTGACGTTAGCATTTTGGGGAAGCTACTTAGAGTACATCATTTTCTTTCATTACAGATTACAAGCACCACCCATCATTCTGTTACCCTTATTCTAACCATCTCTGACATAATTAGAATTCAAAACTAAGCAACCATCACCACTCAAACCTTATAAAAACCCCTCCAAACCACAAGCTTCTGCAACCTCAAACTCACATCAAGAAACACTTTTTCCCTACATTTCATTTGAATTCAGTAGAACTTTAAAAAAATGGCTTCCGTGGCAACATTGTTTCTCTTGTTCCTCTGTTTTGTTTCCTTTCTCTTCAACAACATTGAAGCTCAAAACAGAGCACCCCATGGCCTTGCTTATGAGAGCCCAATGGTTTTCTCTCCTTCTGCATTTGATTTCTTCCACCCAAATGCTCAAGGCCCCAAGAGTGATAGTCCATGCGAAGAATCGGATTGCGCGCCTTTGCCCCTATCTTCTTCTTCTTCCTCTTCTTCTACTACTGCTGCAACAGGGGTTGCAAAATCTAGCCTTGCCCATGAAAGCAAGCTAGATGATACTACACAGAGGAGTAAGAGTGGAATTAGAGCAGGAGCAATTGCTGGGATTGTGTTTGGATTTGTTCTTGTTGTGTTTCTCGCAATGGGTGCTTATTATGTTGCAGTGACTCGCAAAGCCAATGCAATTCGAGCCAATTCTGTTCAGCCTGATGCTTGACACTGCTTTTGTTTCTGTTTCTAACTTGCTTAATCTCCCCTGCAAGCATGAACTACCCTTCTCTCTGGCTTTTCTTTTTCTTTTTGGTTTGAATTGGCCCTTCGATGTATATTTATCATATATATAACAAGTTCCAGTGATTGTTTAGAGAAAATTCATGACTTGTGGGTTTGGAAGAAGTTTAATTTCATAACAACTTAATACATGATGATTCCGCTTCAATAATTCTAATAATAATGTTAAAATTACTTGTTAAAAAAGTATATTACTAAAACATTTCTCCATTGATATACCACAATAAAACTTAAACTTAAAACCTATTATGTAACTAATATTTTGATATAATATCAATTTCTATTTATTTATTATTATTATTCTTTCAAGAACAATTATGATAAAATCTGAATAAACTTTTTGATGATTTAATAATCTAAATCAAGTTAAGCCGACATGATTACAGTTGATAACGTGGCACATATTGATTGCCCAGTTCAAAATTGATTTGGGACTGTGGTCAATTAATAATCAAGGTCAAAACGTTGACTGGCTGATTGTCCAAAGGTGATTACGTTCTAATAAATACGCCTCGATGAGACATTTTTTCCTTCGGAATTAAGTTTTAATCTGTAGTTGATTTTTTTTCAAGAGGGAATTGCAGAAATCTTCCCTTGCAAGTTCTTGTATTGATTGTGATTGTTTCAAAAATATAAAGAACAGAGATGCATCTGTTGAATTCTTCGAAGATTAGGGATGCGTATAGGATTGAATACTCGAATAAACTCGAATGGAATCTATACAGAATGAAGGTCGAGAAAAAGGACGCTCAAAGTAGAAAGAAACTGCTGGAGAAAGGAAGAAATTCAAAGACTTCGAGGTTTCGTGTGTTATACAGAAAGTTACTGATGATGTTATGCTCTTGCTGTTACAGTTGCTTATGCTGTGGAGGTAACAATGCCTTTCGTTTTTTATCTTTCCCCTATTCGTTTGACTTCATTTGCATCTCTTCTTTTTCCCTTGGTTTAATTTTTGTGTTGTTTTCTTTGAATCATGAACTGGGTTTCTTTTCTTGGGTCCAATTCCCTATTGGGTATCATTTTTTTCCTATCTTAATGAAATTATATATTGTTATTATAATGTTCCTGCAATCAAGTGTGATTGGAAATCCATTTCTATTATTTGGCGAAGTTATTGTTGGCGTGAGCCGTAATTGTAGACAATCACGTTTGAAAATAGATTAGTCGTAATTGTAGACAATAATGTTTGAAAATAGCAAAGATTTGTTTATATTTTATTCTTTAAAAATCTATATAACCTATAAAAATACATAGGAAAAAAAGAATGTTTTGACATGGTATCAGATAAGGTTACGAACCTGTGGAGGAGCAAGCAGTAGCAGCCCCACCATATTCCGGCGACGTCCGTCAGCGAAGACGGAGCGTCGCTCGCGATCGCAGAGCAGATCTGTCACGACGCCCCAGACGTAGGCTGACGTCATGACCGGCACAACGTACTATACACTGTACAAACCCATATACAGTATATAATACACTGTCAGCCTTCCCGTACTCTCACAAACCTTCCCAAAATGTACAGAATATTTTTTTTTTTTCTATACCACACATCAAATCAAATCCCATATATATATAGATGATCATTCCATTCACATTGATTCCATTCATTCCACAAATGAAATTCTCACCAACTAAATATCTATGATCATCTCATTTCATCATCTCAAGCATTATATAATCTTACCACACAACCCATCTAGGTGATATTACATATATATAGTGTGTGATAATTATACATATCAAAATAACGTAAATAGAATTTATTTCCTCCAAGCATACATACACATACCAGACAAGTTCTTTTTCCCTTCGACTCAATACCTGAAAGATTGGAGGAAATGGGGTGAGCAAACAACAGCTTAGTGAATATAGTTCTTGAGTTGACAATTATATACATTTAGAGAAATATGACATTTAAAAGCATTTCAAACACTTATGCAACACATGCATCATTCAACGAATATATTGTACATGTCAATATCATAAATTTCATGATTGTCAATAATACAATGCACAATTTCCCTCCTCCGCAAGGCAAGAGAGCGGGTCTAACCTTGTATGGTCGTACAAGGTAGACACAGCCTCTCATTACCCAATTTCAAAACACAATGCACAATCTCCCTCCTCCGCAAGGCAAGAGAGCGGATCTAACCCTTGTATGGTCGTACAAGGTAGACACAACTTCTCAGTACCCAATTCAATAACACAATACACAATCTCCCTCCTCCGCAAGGCAAGAGAGCGGGTCTAACCCTTGTATGACCATTACAAGGTAGCCACAACCTCTCATTACCCAATTAACAATCATTTCAAGGATCGCAACCCTTGTTAGGACAAACCTAACGAAATGACAATGCGGAATCGCAAAGCCTCATCATTACAAACTCCAATGCTAAAATCAGTTTCCATGATCCATAAAACTCAATGCAGTATATATAAATCTAACATGCATACCATCAACCATTTTATATACGTACAATGCCATACAAGAACCAAATCAAGAAAACTATACTCACAGAGGTTACACGGGTTTTTTAAGTCAACCTCTAAAATCGAGCAACAATAGGGCTTCCTCAAGAGCGTTTATCCATGCCCTTAAGCTCTGAAATTCATCATAGATTATCATGAGAATCATCATTTATCATATCGGTAGCTACTAAAAATATCAAATTATCCAAAAATCACGATTGTAGTATTGAAACGTCCGGAATTCTGTTCTCTATGAATCTATGATTTCAAAATACTGTTCGCATCACTGTTCATATACTATTCACTATTCACTATTCACTATTCATTTCACTATTTATCCGAATGTTGTAAATTGTATTAAAATTGTCCAACGGTCTCCAAAAATCATAAAATCGAATCTAACCACGTATTCGGAGTTCTAACAGTCCAGGGAGCATTTTCTACCATTCTAGCGGAGTTTCATTCACGTTGGGTCAAAACCCAAATTCTTGAAAACGCCGTAAAACGGCTCCCACAGTCAAAATTAGTCTGCTAGAATCGTTACATCTAGCTTAGATATCAATTTTACGAAGAGAATGAGTGAAAATTACTTACCGGCGGTCCGAATTTCGTTCGAATCGGGCGCTTCCCCTTTTTCTTCTTCTCCTTCTTCTCCGTCTTCCTCTCTGCTTCTTTCTTTTCCATTCTGCAACTTCTTTCACTTTTTTTTTTTGTTTTTTTATTTTTTTATTTCTCTCTCTTCACGTTTCTTTATTTTTTAATGATAAGATTTAGATAAGACAAAAGAAGTTGATATTTTATAAGACATTGATCCAATGCTCCTCGACTCCCCTTATTAACCAACTCCTCCATCAAATATCATTAAATTCAACTCATCTCATTTATATAACTTATTTAATAATTCGATTTCAATCTACACCATTTAATAATTCACTTATTTCACATGTATTCATATACACACACATTAAATCATATTATTCTTTAAGTCATTAAATCATACTCCAATTTAATTCAACTCAATCCACATATCTAATTAATCAACCCATTCAACTAATAAAACTTATAAATAATTTACATTCCTTAAGTATAACATGTATTTCATACGCGCGTATATTTAACTCATACGTATCAAATACGTGTATTATCACGCGTATATTTAGCTCACACGTATAATATACGTGTATTATACATCTCAATATACGTGTAATTTAACGTATATATGTAACTAAAATTACGGGGTGTTACAAGATCTGTCTCGCGATCTTGAGCGATCTTCGGCCATGAGCACCGTACCGAATAAGGTGTGAAAATTGGCGGTGCTGGCGGATCCAGATCAAGATCCATATCCCTGAGGTCGTCGAGGATATCAAGGAGGTCGTAGCGGATCCAGATCCGCTTCACGTCGAGCGAGTCGGACTCGCCACAGTCGGTGTCGTCTAGCCGCCGTTTGTTGGCGCCGGAGGAGGCTGTGGTCGCCGTGATTTGCTGGTCCATGGAGGATGTATCGAAGAGAGATCTTGAACAACAAGAAGAAGAGAATAAGTTTCAGAGAAGGGAAAGCAGTTGAAGAAAACGGAGTTTTTCCCGCAATCATTTCGTTCCTTTTTTTTATTTATGGCCCTACTTGTCTTCCTCAAAGAAGGGCTAACCTATATGTAATCTCTTGTGCCTTTTTTCTTTTTGACCTTCAAAGGGCCCGTCAATAATTCTTTTACAACAAGAAAGGTGATTAAAAGGTTTTGGTTCTGTGCCCTATTAGACCCAAATCATAAGCACAAAAAAAAATATTTTTTTTAGGGCCTTGGGATTTACAGTTTGGTGAAGGCCCTACATAAGTAATGATCCGACAAATCCGACCGTACCCGATGACCCGACCGACCCGACCCAATCCTTTTCGTCTTATAATTCTTTTTTTGTGTTATTTTGGTGAGATTACAAAAAGAAAAAAAAAAGCAGTTAAAAAATCACAGATCCGAGTATTTCACCCTACCCTTCCTTCCATGGCAGATTTTGATGACCAGAATACTCCTGGAAACACATCCAATCTCTCTGATCCTATCATTGAATTGACTACAAGGATGACTGAAGTTTTGAATAACACTCGGACCCCGACCATCACCACTGAAACATCTGCTGCTCAGATCGGCATTAAGTTGGACGGTTCCAACTATGCACTGTGGTCCCAGGTTGTTGAGATGTATATCTCGGGCAAGGACAAACTGGGGTACATTAACGACGACTTTCTCCAGCCGCCATCGACTGATCTTTCCTTTCGCAAGTGGCGCACTGATAATGCTATTGTTGAACGTTGGTTAATTACTTCCATGGACCCGTCTTTAATTCGCAATTTTATTCGCTATCCTACGGCAAAAGCAGTTTGGGATGTTATTACAACTACCTTCTTCGATGGTAGTGATACATCGCAGGTGTATGATCTTCGACGTCGAGTGAGTACTTCCATGGACCCGTCTTTAATTGGCAATTTTATTCGCTTTCCTACGGTAAAAGCAGTTTGAGATGTTATTGCAACTACCTTCTTCGATGGTAGTGATACATCGCAAGTGTATGATTTTTGACGTCGAGTGAGTAGACTGAAACAAGCTGCGGGCTCGCTAGAAAAATATTACACAGTGTTGCAGGGTCTATGGCGTGAAATTGATTTCCGCCGACCGAATCCTATGGAATGTTCTGTTGATATTCAACACTATAATCGGATCATCCAAGAAGACCGTGTTTATGTTTTCCTGGATGGTCTTGATGCTCGGCTAGAAAATATCCTTGCTGATGTTTTACAAATAAAACCATTTCCTACGGTTGAACAGGCTTATGCGCATGTTAGGCGGGAAGCTATTCGACAACAAGTGATGACTACCCATGACACCGATGGGCCCCAAGGGGCTGTCTTAGCGTCGAAAGCTCTCTCGTTAAGCACCTCTGGCCATGGTAAATTTGCCAAGCACCGGCATTCTACTGAGGGAAAAAAAACATTGTGGCAACCAGAAACACACACGTGAAAACTGCTTTCAGTTGCATGGGTACCCTGATTGGTGGCATGATCTTCAAGCCCGTAAGCGTCCTGATGGCACCGGCACTAGTGAACGTTCAGGCACAGCTGTTGTTGCTAGTGCAGAACCTCATCTCTCTCTTATACAATCGGCTGCAATGTCCACGGCTGCTCCTTCCAACTTAAACTCAGGTATCTCTGGTCTTGCTCTTTTTACCTCCCATCGAAATGCGGATTGTGGGGCATGGCTTCTCGACTCAGGGGCCACGGACCATATGACTTTTGCTGCTTCAGACTTTTCTCAAACTTCTCTTCCACGACGCACCAACATAGCTAATGCCAATGGTGTTATCTCACCAGTCACTGGAGCTGGCTCTGTGACTTTATCTCCATCCCTCACTTTATCCAATACTTTACTCGTTCCGTCTTTATCGCATAAACTATTGTCTATAAGTCAACTTACTGCAGACCTTGGCTGTGTTGTACTTATTTATCCAAACTTTGGTCTTATCCAGGATATTCTCACCAAGGAGATAATTGGACGTGGTACTAAGAGGGGGGATTATATTATGTGGATGACATCGGCCAGGCCAACAACATGAACAATCTACATGTCAATAAAGAAACAACATTGTGGTTATGGCATCAACGCTTGGGACACCCCTCTTTTCCGTATTTGAAGCATGTTTTACCTGATTTGTTTAAGCATTTGCAGACTTTTGACTTGAAGTGTGATACTTGTGTTTTGGCTAAGAGCCATCGCGCTACTTACCCATTGAGCATGAATAAAAGTGACACTCCATTTGCATTAATTCACTCTGATGTATGGGGGCCCTTACCCATTGCTAATATGTCTGGCTTTCGTTGGTTTGTTATTTTTGTGGATGATTGTACCCGTATGACATGGCTCTACTTACACAAACACAAAGATGAAGTTCTCGGTGTTTTTAAAACATTTCATGCTATGGTTGGTACTCAGTACGGTGCCACCATGAAGGTTCTCCGCTCTGATAATGGTGGTGAATATGTTAATAAGGATCTTCAATCTTATTTTTCCCACCATGGTTTAATTCATGAAACTTCATGCTCACAAACACCCCAACAGAACGGTGTCGCCGAGAGGAAGAATAGACATATTCTGGAGGCTGCCCGTGCTCTGCTTCTTGGTGCCAATATGCCCAAACGTTTTTGGGCCGATGCCGTCTCAACCGCCGTCCATCTTCTCAACCGAATGCTATCCAAGGTTTTATCATTTAAAACACCCCTTCAATCCCTTTCCGATCATTTGTCCATACCTACGACGCTGATGCTTCCTCCTCATATCTTTGGGTGTGTCGCCTACGTGTATCTCCACAAAAACCAACACAGTAAGCTTGATCCATGTGCACGTCGGTGTGTGTTTTTGGGCTATGGTATCCATCAAAAAGGGTACCGTTGCTGCGATCCTACTACCTGAAAACTCTATGTCACTATGGATGTTCAATTTTTGGAAACTGACATGTTTTTTCCATTTACAGCACCTCCTTCTCCTCTTCAGGGGGAGATACATAATGAAGAGTTGACTTGGTCCCAGCATGAGACACAAAATGATTTTGATTGGTTCAGACTTGAGGGGCCGTATGAGCATGAGGCACAGAATCGGAATGAGAAGCCGCATGAGCATGATGGGCCAAATGATAACTCAGGCAATGTGAACTGTGAAATTGAGGTATTTCTGAATGCAGAGCATGCAACATCTGAAACCGAACCTATATCTCCTTCCTCTGAAGTGCCAACCGAATCCTCTCCTGAGAATAATCTTGAGGTAAGTATCACTATTACACCCTTACATATCAATGACATAGATGATTCTGTGGGATATGTTTTACCTCCTAGGTATAATAGCGGTAAGCCACCTAATAGATATTCTCCAGATATTGAAGAAAGAAGGTCGAGGTATCCAATTGCTAGCTATGTATCCACCGAGAAACTATCTGAACCTCTTAAGAATTTTGCACAGGAACTCTCCACATGTCAGATTCCTTCTAATGTTCTTGAGGCATTGGCAAATCCAAGATGGACCTGAGTTATAGAAGAAGAAATGAAGGCACTACTAAAAAATGATACATGGACTATTGTTCCATTACCTGAAGGAAAACAGACAGTGGGATGCAAATGAGTGTTCTCCATTAAACACAAAACAGATGGATCTATTGAGCGGTACAAGGCGAGACTAGTAACAAAGGGATTTACGCAGACATATGAGGTTGATTACCAGGAGACTTTCTCACCTGTAGCCAAGTTGAATACCGTTAGAGTGTTGTTGCCCCTTGCAGCAAATCTTGATTGGCCTTTGCATCAATTTGATGTGAAAAATGTTTTTCTCAATGGTGACCTCCAAGAAGAAGTGTATATGGATATTCTTCCAGGTTATATAGCTTCTTCAGATAATGGAGTGGTGTGTAAATTGCAGCGAGCATTGTACGGACTGAAGCAATCATCGCGAGCATGGTTTGGAAGGCTTAGCTTGGCAATGAAGAAATATGGCTTCCAACAAAGTAACTCTGATCACACTTTGTTCTTGAAACATCAATTGGGTAAGGTAACGGCTCTGATAGTCTATGTAGATGACATGATTATTACAGGAGATGATGATGAAGAAATCTCTCTACTTCAAAAGCAATTAGCAACTGAATTTGAGATGAAGAATCTGGGAGGACTCAAGTATTTTTTGGGAATTGAAGTTGCTAGGTTTAAGCAAGGTATATTTCTTTCTCAACGAAAATACATATTAGACTTGCTAACCGAAGTAGGGATGTTGGAGTGTAGACCTGCAGACACCCCCATTGTTCAGAATCACAAACTTAGAGAATACCCAGACCAAGTACCAACAGATAAAGGTAGATACCAAAGATTAGTTGGTAAACTCATTTATCTCTCTCATACTCGTCCCGATATTGCATACGCTGTGAGTGTTGTGAGTCAGTTTATGCATAATCCAAGTAAAAGCCACATGGAAGCAGTGATTCGAATACTTCGATACTTGAAGTCATCTCCAGGCAAGAGACTTATGTTCTCAAAACATAACAGTCAGTTGATGGTTTATGGATATACGGATGCAGATTGGGCAGGTAATATCACTGATAGAAAGTCCACCTCGGGATATTTTACATTTGTTGGAGGAAATCTTGTAACCTGGAGAAGCAAGAAGCAAAAAGTGGTAGCTTTGTCAAGTGCTGAAGCTGAGTTTCGGGGAATGGCTAAAGGTCTTTGTGAACTCCTCTGGCTAAGAAAGCTACTTACTGAAATTGAGTTTGCTCCTACCTCTGAGATGAATCTTTTGTGTGACAATATAGCTGTAATTGCAATTTCCCATAATCCCATTCAACATGATCGTACTAAACATGTAGAGGTAGATCGACACTTCATCAAGGAAAATCTTGAAGCAAAAACAATTAGGTTTCCATTTGTGAAATCTGAAGATCAATTGGTAGATATCCTTACAAAAGCTGTATCGAGCAAGGACCTCAACAACTCACTTGACAAGTTGGGCATGCGAGACCTCTATGCATCAACTTGAGGGGAGTGTTGGCGTGAGCCGTAATTGTAGACAATCACGTTTGAAAATAGATTAGCCGTAATTGTAGACAATAATGTTTGAAAATAGCAAAGATTTGTTTAGATTTTATTCTTTTAAAATCTATATAACCTATGAAAATACATAGGAAAAAATGAATGAAAAAAAGAATGTTTTGACAGTTATGAGGTAGCTAACAATTAGTATAAAACTGTATGATCAATTATGATATGAAACTAAATCAAACTACGCGTAGGTTGACTTAGCTTTTGATATAGCGGTGTAGAAGAAACATATTCATGTAACCAACTTATATAGTTGAAAAAAAGACTTAATTAAGTTGAGTTATGAGGTTGACAAATCATTTGCACGTGATGCTTGAATCGGAATATTTTATTAGGTAGTTCGTAACTAAGACAACTTTGTTAAATTAATTATGACATGAATCTATTAATCTGATTATGCAAAGGGCTAGAACGTCTCCGATGAATGATGGGTTGCACTATCTTCGGTTATTTATAAAAAAATGTGCAAAGGTTGCTGCAACGGTCAGGTACAATGATAAATGAGCAAAGGTCCCTGTATTATTTTAGACGAATAAAAAGGATAGTAGGGATAAAAAAAGTTCATGGTAGTAAGCTTAGAATTACAACTTGAAACATATGATTATTACTTACATGTAAAAGGGATATAGACAAGTAAATATAATATACTTATAAGAAAGTAGATGATCATAGGGTAATAATCGAGAGAAATAAAGACTATTGGACATAAACTATATTATATTGAGAAACATAAGAATAGGAACAAAATCATAATTATAAATAAAATCTTTATAGAATATATGGTAAAGGTAACTAAAAAAGGAGATAGACCTATATCAATGAACTTATATTGTGATAATTTTTTTCTCTAACAATCAATGATTGATAGCAAGTGATCCAAGGTATTTGGTTCTATAAATCCTTCATTCTTCTTTCTAATGTGTTTTAAATTGCTCAAATTTAAATTTAAATGAAAACAATTATGATTATTTAAAATTAATTGATTATTTACTTGATAGATAGACGTATAATCAATCCATATGTTAAGAAAATGACCTATTAACTTCAAATAACATAACTTTTGTATTCAAACTTTAATTTTAACGATTCAAAAAGTGTTAGAAGGAGGAATGAAATATTTAAAAAACTCACCAATTAACAGTTGGGTAGTTGTTCAAGTGTGTAAACGATAAGTTTATTTATTTATTTTTCATGAGACAAAATGAAAAAGTATATGTTAGACAAGAAAAAATACTTTAAGACCTATTTCTTTTTTCGAAGGTTGAACTTTGAATAATAATAATCCAAATCAAGCAAGCGAGGAACGCCACGATTATAGCTGATGATGTGGCACATGGGGATTGGCTAGTGCTGTGGTGAATGAATAATCAAAGATCGAAGGTCGACGGATCGGATTGTCCAAACTCGTACTGGTTGGTGCGCCATTTGATACGTTCGAAATGGGGTCGTCGACGATTTTCTGAATCGATTAACCTTTCCCCCTTTCTTGGTTTTTCTTGACCTTTTCAAAAGGGAATCCCAGAAATCTTCCAAAGTTCTTCTTTTCTCTTGTAATTTAATTGTTTCAAAATCTCATAAAGAGTAGAGAGATGCATCTGTGGCCGTCTTCGAGGATAAGGGACTCGTTTAAGAGTAATTACTTGAAGAAACTGGAATGGAATCTCCAGAGAATGAAGAGTGAGAAGGAAGCTCAAAATAATCAGAAACTGCTAGAGAATGAAAGAGATGTTAATGGAAAGAGTAGTTCGAGTGTTGTTGTGTTGTGCAGAGAGTTTCTGATGATCCTCTCTTGTTGTTACTGTTGTTTCTGCTGTGGAGGTAGGTAACAATTCCTTCTTTTTTTTATCTTTCCTCCTCACAACAATCAAATGAGATTAGAAATGCTTTTTTTTTTTTGTGGGCAAACAATGAAAAAACAATATGCTTTGCTGCAAGGAAAGGCCAAAACGATATGGGTGAAGGTAGTGAACAAAGACTAGAACATACCGGCCCTGAGTAGAGATATTTTACTAGAGATAGAGTTGATGATGACGATCATTAGATAATTGATAGATGGGAAAGAAGATGTTGATAGCGTATTTGACTGTAAATAAAAGAGGTACAGTGATAGAGTTGTTCTCCTCTAGTTAGTGTTTTAAGAATTTTGGGTTTTCTTTTACTTCTCCATAAACAAGAAAGTCATGTTCATTTTGCTCATTTTCAGGTTTCATTTTTTTTTTTTTTTTTTTTTTTTTGCTAGTGAATATATATTGACGACATCAAAGTCATGTTCATTTTATTATTTCAGTTGTTGTGAAAGATTCTTTGGATGCTTTCTTAAGGAGAGATATAGGGGTATGCCTGCCATAATGATATCCTTTCTACTTCGTTGAGGAGACAAACACAGCTATTAGAGTCAGTCTCGAGTCCGAATGACTTCATTGGGAGGCTTAGCAAATTGAATTGGGATTCAAATCGATGGAACCCAAAACTCAAAAATACATGTGTGAACTGTGCATACTGTGTATTATATAGATTAAGAGCAGTCTGACAGGGAGGGATTGCACTGATTTAAGAAAAAAAAACAAGTGATCAATCTGTAAGAGTAAAAGAATTGGAAGAGGGGGTTTCAATGTTTGCAGAGTTCTTGAGTTGCATAACTTAAATGACTTGTGATGATGACCATGTTGGCATCTTGATACTGATATTGGATAATGGGTGCTTCATGTGTACTTGTAAAATGCTATTTTCTTATCTTGTTATGTTATCAGTTTCTTAATGCTTAATATTCCTTGCTTATTTCATCAACATGAATATATAAAATAGAGCATTATATATAGTGAATCTAATGGAAAATGCTTTTGGACAATGTAGACTGAATCCTCCTGGAATCCAAATACTATCTGCTAAACAATAACACTTGCATTGACCATATCAAATGTTTTATAATATCAAGATTGATGATTAGGAGTTAATGTTGTTTTGTTCCTTTTTAATGTCAAATTCTGTAAGAGTTTCTCCTTTTTTATATGATAGAAAATGAGGATTTGTTTATTATTTATTTAAATGCCAAAGTTGTTGAGGCATTTAATCAAGAATTTCTGTTTTCTGATAATGAGTTGTTGTTTCAGCATGTGTATCAGATGATGAAGACGAGAACTGATGATATACAGTTGGGAAGGGAAACTTGTATGAAAGCACATTGTTATAATGACAAGATAGATGATAATGTAAATTGTAAAGAAACCAGCTTTACGGACATTACTGCACAACTATCGTCCTGATAGTCTTCACCAGATCCAAATGACTCAAGGCTATATATTCTCATTGGTTTTTTTATTACCAGACTTGTGCTGGGTCTACTTGGAAACCAAGTGTAGGACTACTTGTTTGTTCTTCTTTTAATGATTTTAGAACTACAAATTTTGTAAAACAAAAAGAAGAAAGGTTGATTGAAATTACCGTTAATGGTGCAATAAATTTCCATACTTTAATCACGCATCTGGAAGTACAAATTGCATAGAAGCAATTTTTCAATGACTCAAGTGGGTTGGTTTTGCATATCTGCAACTGCAACCACACCTATATGAATTCTGAGAGGCAAGTGAAGTACAGATAATTGAATTGAAAGGGACATTGCTACACGGGAGAGCGTGAATAGCAAAACAAAGGCATTTAGCAGTATCGTTCCAATTAGATGTAATATTTCTGAATAGACGAATAACATGTTATTGGTGGGAAGTAAAGAAGCTGAAACCGTTCATCAACTAAGTTCCAGAAAAATTACAGCAAATGGAATTTGAGAAATCTAAAGGACAAATTGGGGGGTTGAAAATGTAAAAGTAAA
Source organism: Paratinospora sagittata (assembly GCA_035771175.1). Classification (NCBI taxonomy): domain Eukaryota; kingdom Viridiplantae; phylum Streptophyta; class Magnoliopsida; order Ranunculales; family Menispermaceae; genus Paratinospora; species Paratinospora sagittata. The sequence continues at coordinate 21,505,411 of CM069593.1, forward strand.
GGCTCAGCCCCTACCATCCACGGGAGCTAAGAAATGAAATCACAGGGCTGAAGGTCTGGTCCACAGCTTTGTTCCAGACATGCGCAAACTGGGAACGGGACTCCCTCCCCAATATAGGCTCTCTCACCTGGACGAAGTTGAAAGCAACATTACCACGTTATTCAATGAAAAAACCACAAATCCAAAAGAGTAACTTCTATAGATTGTAAATTATCGAAGAATCAATTTAGCTTTTCCCAGATAAATAACAAACTGTATCTAACATTTACTTTTTGCCCTTCACAAACTGATCATGAATAATTTAAGTGGCTGCACCATCAGATAATACACTTTTACATTTACAATCCAAATAACTAGTAAACAAGCCAAGTTCCTTTATAAGTAGAATATACCAAGTAATAGTCTCTTCTCAGAAAGACAGAAAGAAAGAAATGGTGCTTTTGCTGCTACGTTACTGAATTTATTCCTTTTGTAATTCATACTCTTAACAATAATAATTAAAGCTTGAAAGGGATATTAAATAAAAATGAGAAAGCATTAAAAAAAAAGAAAAAAAAAAGAGGGAACAAACATTAACAAAGTCCTAATGATGTTGCTGCAAATTCAGTTACATCATCTAATCTAAGTGCATTTGTCCCCTCCATATAACTAGTGTAAATAAATTATTTTCTGGATTAATGATCATATGATGTAATTACGGCCTTAAGCCTTATATCTACTAAAAGGTTAAATCAATTTCTTCATTGAGATTGTGGTTGAACTTGAACTACAGGGTAGGCCTCGGCGCAATGATAAAGGTGTTCCATAGCTACTTGGAGGTCATAGGTTTGAATTTGAAAATAGCTTCTCCACAATGCAGGAGTAAGGCTACATACATCAATGGACCCTTCCCCAGATCCTGCACTGATAAGAACATACACTAGGTACACCCCTTTTAAATTCTGATGGACTTATAACGCTTCTTTCCAACAATAACTACAAGATCAAAGCATCCTTCAGCTAAATAGAGACCAAACAGATGTTTTAACAATCTTCTAAGACATGGTAGCCACCTCACCCAACACCTAACACTTAAAACATATTGAAATAAACTGGTCCATAAATGTCAGAAATTTGTTAAATAGCTGCTTTAAAGAGCAAAGTCAATAACACTATATCGAAGGTTTACGCCCCAAGTATGATGATACAGGATGTTCTCATTAACCAACTCCATCAAAACGAACTCAAGGTTCTTTTTTTTTTTTTTTTGATAAGAAAGAGGGTATATCATTATGTTTTGAGTCTATTATGGAAGACTATTAAGTACTCTAATTAGTACAAAATAAAAGAATGGGATAGTCGAGGTAGATTTGATATAGAGAAAATTCACTGTTCTTGATAATGAGGAATTGGTAACACTGGTAAAATTGGAGACCATGCAAGACATGGCAGTGATGTATTGGTCAAGATAGTGGTAGAGGGTTGACATAATGTTAGCATTTAGTTTTGTGATGCGTCCATGGTTCGAAAATTCTCCAAAATTCGGTGAACTTTCAAGAATTATTTCCCTTTTATTAACCATCAAAGTGCAAAGTGGATGTAAAATAAAAAATACAAAAATTCGCCAAAATAATTCAATAAAATTCAACAAAATTCAATAAACTTCGATAAAATTTCTATTTTTCAATTCAAAAATGCAAAAATTCGACAAGAAATTCAATAAAATTCAACAAAGTTCGATGAAATTTGACAAAGAAGTAAAAAAATGTTATTTCATCAATAAAAACAAAAAAAATATCAATAGTTATGTATTATTTTCAACTTCATCAACCAACATAACAATATAAATTTTAAAAAATAATTTAATAAGCTAACAAATTATGTAGTTTATGGGATATGCTTTACCAAAAGAGAAGAAAAGAAGCAAAAATAAATAAATAAATAAAGTTGAAATAAGATAAAAACTTAAAAATAAATTAAAAGAGTTCTCAAAGTCATCTTCTTTTAGTTAAATCTTATAAAACAAGATTAAAAAATAATACATTTAAATAATAAACTAATAAATTAAGTATGGTGAAATTCAAACTAGTAAAGTATATGGTTGAGAAGCAAGCCACCAAAAAATTAAATATCAAAACAAAGAAAATGAATGAAGACCAAAAGCCACCATTTCAAATTCATCAACCCACTTAATAAGATTGATTTTGTTAGGTCACTTATTGTTGTTTTTATGAATTAAAAGTGTTTATTTATTAGTTTTGTAGCTTATACTATAATAAATCTAGATATTTAAGCATATATAAAAAAAATTCTCTGAATTAATTCCAATTTTCAAGTGACCGAAGTCAAGTTGAAATTCGAATTTTCGAATTTTAAGGGTACATAAAAGCTTAAATTAGTAGAAGAGGATAAATAGCGTCTGGTAAAGAAGAGGTTTAATATAAGTAGGGTTGTCCAACTAAAAAAAGAAATTTAACTAACATAATTAAAAAAAATAGCAAATAAAAAATAAAAACCAAGCTCTTTAATAGGAAAACATGTGCAACAAATGAGCATTCCCCCATGTAAGCAAATAAATAAGATGCCATGACTCATAATCCATGTGTTGTGGGAACAAATTTCCAAGTATTGTAATTATGGCCTGTTCACTACAAATTTAGCCAGCAAATATCTCTACGGCTTCGTTTGGCATCTAATTTAAAAATAGTTTTTAAAAAATTAGAATATGAACTCATTTTTAGTCGATTTATAGTTTTTAAATTTATGTTTGGTATGTCATATTCAAGAATTGTTTTCAAAATTTAAAAACAAGGAAAACTTGTTTGGTTTGTGTAAAATTTTACATATATCAAGTTGAGAAAAGCTTATGTGGGTCCCATTAAGTACAAGAAAAACTCAAAACACAACATTTGTATGTTTTCTAAAAATAAGTCATTTTCTTAACTTTTTTTTTTTTTCTAAAAACAGTTTTTAAATCCTATCAAACCAAACAAGTTTTTTGTAACTATTTTCAATTTTTGTTTTTAAATACAGAAAAATTGGATTTAAATTGCATAGCAAACGCAGCCTGAGTTTCTACAACTTTTCCAATAATGGCTCTCCATTAATTTTTTTTTTTCCATACCCCCATTCTTCTATTTGTATTCTATACGAATTTCTTTTCTTTTTTTTTTTTTTTGGGTTTATTGCATCAAAATCCAATTCAACTAGATTATATTCAATTGGCAAAACAAAAATAGGGTGTCTAACCATAACTTCTTTGATTATTCAGACACACCAAACTATTTAAGAAATTGCATTGATAACCTCTACTCATGTCCTATCTAGTATGAAGGCCAAAATCGCCTCAATTGTTTGTCTTTTGCCTTCAATGGTACTCATGTTAGCTTTGGCTATTTCAAGAGTGTGCTAGGCTTCATGCAGATCAATGTCATTGTCCCTTTTGCATCATTACTAAAATGGTTATCTTATTATTGACCATTCTAATGAAACCACCCATTAGAGCCATTGTTAACCATATCTAAGAAAGAAACTGGTTTAACCAAAGCCTAATTAACTTTTTCACATTTCAAAATGATCTCATATTTATCTAAAAAGAATGGACTCTTCGAGCAAAAATCTTAAGATATGTTCTTTAAGTTCAGTACTAAAGTACCCATAAACAAGTCATACATAATTACTAAAATATGTCAAACGATAGGTTTTGACAAATAATGATAAATTATATTAGATGTTCTCAGCCAAACAAATGTCTATATATATATTTTTTATTATTTTTTGATTTGAGGATATCTATTATCTAGGCCTCTTGGAGCACCCATCAAGTCCCCCCAAGTATGTCAAACAGTCAAACCATCCTATCCTTAAACACTAGAAACTCTAACAAGAGTGATCCGCTTCAGTAGGAATTCGAACGTAGGACTCTAGCTTCCTGAGGCTTCCTACCCATCACAACCACTTTTTTTTATATCTATTAGATGCTTTGTTTAAAACAAAGAAAGAGTAAATGCAATTTTCCCTTTTTCTGAACCCTATAGCATGGAATTACATTGACATAATCTTCAAGAAGAAAATGAGTGCCCTAACCTTATTAAGCTTATTCAGAAAAAAAAAAAAAGTGTATTCTTGAGCTTCAACAGAAAGGTGAATACATAAATTTCTGTGCATAGATGTAAACTTAACATAAAAGACTTAAAACATCAAAACTCAGAGAGAAATTAAAGTCAATTTTAATATACCTGTAAATGAGCTTCAGAAGGAGACTGGTTTTCCGAAATCGATGCATAAATGCTCTTGCGCTGCCCGAAAACAGCAATCCCCGCAAATATACTCCCCAGGGCAGCCCCAAGAAGACGCTCCTGCGACATCAAAACATCAAGTAACACCAATACAATCTAAAAAAAACTGAAAAAAGGGTTTTTTTTTTTTTCCTCCTACATCATCTATATGTCAAATTTCAATATTCGATCGGAAGAACAATATTTCTTTGTATGAAGTGCAAATGAGCCCTAAAAACTAGTAAATTAAAATATCCCTATTCCTGGAGAATTGAAGGAAATGCCATTATTTTAATTGCCGAAGAAATCAATAGATAATTCAATAATCATCAGATAGCAAAATGTGTGTTTCAATATATAGATCTCAAGCGGAATTAAAAGAAAAAAGAAGAAGGAATTCTTGAAAGAATCAGATAGAGAGAAAGAGAGAGAGTCACCTGTGTAAGAACGCTAACCATGGCGATTAATCTCTTGGCGACGAGGAAAGAAAGAACGTAATGTTTGAAAGCTCTCTCTCTCTCTCTCTCTTTTCTCTCGAAGGAACCTGAAAATATGCCTTCTTTTGGGTCAGACCGGACCAAATGTCAGGCCCATGACCCGCATTAGAATATATGCAGGGCTTCACCCTTCCGGCCCATACTTGCAAATAAAAATTATGAAATATGTATCATTTCTTTAAGTTTATTATAAAATAATAATAATAATATTCATTTCATTTCAACTGGCGTGTCAGCAGCACGTATTGAAGCACGCTCATATCGATAGAGCGTGCGCTCTTCACACTTATTTTTTAAAATGTAACAGCTTTCAGGAATATAAAATAATAATAAAATAGACAAAAATTATTAAATAGAAATGTGTTATGCCCTTAAAAAGGTCAAAAGTCATCGTGGGCCTTTCTTTTAGTCGGGCCCATCAACTCCCAAATCTCCACGTGGCGCTTGCATGGTAGATCATATATTGATTAACCGTTTCTCACCATTGAAGATAACCGAATTTCAAGTGTCTTTTTTTGCAGCAGAGAGCAACAGGAACACTTTCAAACAAAGCGAGAAGCTCATAATCTGCAAGAACAGGTGAGTCTCAATTCAAAATCTCCTTCAATATTTATCAAATCCCAGATCAGAATTCCCAATTTTAACCTAGCTGCTACATCAATCTTCTATTGTAAATCAACCATGAAATGGTAGTTATATCAGTTAGATCAATCTGTTGATTATAATAACATAGCCGGGAAAAAAATAAACAGAAGAAATGGATGAGTTCTTGGATGGATTGGACTGTAGATTGAGGGGATTGGGAATGGTTGCCGATTCGATCATGATGGGCATTGTGAATTCCACAATGGAAGAAGCCTTCGAGAAAGCATGCTCAAAGGAAGGAGTTTTAGAGCGGTTGAACGAGAAATCGAGGTTCTGTGAATTAGCAGTGATGCAATTAGAATGGTGTTTGAAGTTTGTGAAGGAAGAAACTGACAGTTATGTGGTAGTTGAAAGCGTTTACGAACGGGAAAGGCTCGTTACGGATTTAACTGAAACAAGAGATCGGATTCAGAGACGGCTTGAGGAAACCGAGTTTGCGATTTTGGAAAAAGATCGACTTCTAATTGAGAGGTTTGAGAATGAAATGAAGCTTAGACAAGCTTTGGAATTGAAAGATAGAGAGCTTATGTTGTTGCAGAGTAACCTCGAGGCCGAGAAAATGAAGAGTGAGGAAGTACATGAACTTATTAATGGCGGTTTGGTAAGCATCAATGAAGGCCGAGATGGGGATTTTTGTGAATTGAAGAATTCTGTGGATGAGCAGTTTTTTCATATTAAGCAAAAGCTCGAGGATGAAAGGATGAATTTTACGAATGAGATGAGGAAGATTAGCCCAAGAAAATCTTTGTTGAAGGCTATGGATCCCGATTTGAAGCTGGTGGAAGAGAAGGGAAATTGTAGAAATGATGATAAAGAAATTCGGGATCAGTTAAATTGTTGTGTTGGTCCCGAATTAGGGTTGGAGAAAATGGGATCTGACATCGACATTCTAAAAGAAACCTTGGATATTGCTTTTGGAATGATGAGCAATGCTATATCATTGTCCAAGGTGAGGCCAATGGAACGGCAATGGAGGTGGTCTATTGAAAAAGATATTGTTTATACCGTCGTTAATGGCTTTGCAAAGGATGTTCAAGATTTTCTTAACATGAAAGAGGGAGAAACTAGTGATCCGGTGGTAATGTCGGGGGAGAATTGGTCTCAATTTATGGATGATATCACAAGCTTGCGTCATGAACTAGATCAGTTAGTCAATGAAATTGAGGAAGTGGCAAGAACTTGCACAGGCCATGACTGTACGATTTCCCCATCTGAAGGGAATTTTGGAGGCAAGCTGGTTCCTCGTTCTCCCGAAGTTAATAATAATGTTTCTTCTGCTCTAGACAGGTATGGGAAACAAAAAACGTCTTCCACACAGATCGATGAAAAAGACCAAGGGGAGGAGGCGCCCAAAGATGATTCAGCAGGACAGGGTAGTCTTGTTGCGGAGATGATAAGAAATCACGAGTCGATAATACGGAAAAAAAGTGAAGAGCTGAACTGGTTGAAGGGAGAAATTATTAGAGAAAAGTTATGTTCGTCGGTGAAAAATGACACGGATAGTCATATGCTCCTGAAGAAAAGGATACAAGATGTTATTATAAAATTGGATAATGTCATTAACACCAAGATGATCACCAGACCTCATGGTGGTGGTAAATGTGTTAATTGTCGTTCGATTAAGATGGCGTTCAAAGAGGAGATGAGAAAAAAGGAACAAGAAAAAGAAGATTCAAGTTTAAGAATTGCCATGATTGAAGAAATTTATGCTGTTGTTTTCGGGAATTTGACAAAGGATTTGGGTCTTGAGTTACATGATAATGATATGGAGGGCCTAATGACAGAGGATTTATGCAAGACTTTCTTCGGGCAAATTGCCAAGGAGTGGAATGAGAAGATAGAAATTTATGTCATTCAAAATCAAATTCGGGAAGATATATTTCAGTTTCTCTTTAGTGAGGTGCATTCAGATTTCTTAAAGGAACTAGACAACATTCAGGAAGAAGCATATCAAGCTGCTTTCCATGAAACCGTGAAGTATATGAAATGGGCTTTTGGTTTTGCTTCAATAGAACATCACCAAGTCATGTTTGGAGGAAACTTATTGGAAAACTTGGCATCTGAGAACAAGCAAGTTCATGGTCTAAAATGCACGGCAATGAACAATATGAGAACACATTTTCTAAGGGAAATCATCCAAGAATGCAACGAGGTCCTTGAAAGCATTAGGATTGAAAGTGTTTTCAAGGAGGATATCAGTAACTTTATCTTCAATGAGGCAATCAAAGATGAAAATGCTACAGCTAAAATCACAAGAGCTAAGTGTCAGAAAGCTGTAGACAAGCTTAATTTCCAGAACGAATATCCATCTAGCAACATGTTTCAAACTTTAGAGTGCCTAATAAAGGAAGGTGTTTCTACAGTTTTCTTGCAGGAAACGATCAAGGAATGGAAAATGGAGATTGAAAATAATCACATTGGTACCTTCATCAAGGAAGATGCATTCCAAATTTGTATTCGTGAAGCAGTGAAAGATTTTAACTCCGGCTTAACAAAATCTCAGGATAAAAAACCAAAAAACTCTGAAAAAGACTTATGGTCTACGAATGAAGTGCAAACTCCAAAGGTTAGTGACAAGGATAATTTGATGAGAAAATCGGAATATTTGTCGAGATGTATTGAAAAGGAGAAAGTTTCATTAATAAGTGCAAGTTCTGAAATAATGGAACAAAGTAGGCTCATTGGCCTTGCTGATTTAGAGAATGTAGAACTTAATGAACGGACTAAATATCATGAAGAGATATCAGTTCGAGCAGATGAAGTATTGTGTTCAGCAAATTTGAAGCTTAAGATGGCCAGGAATCATGTAGATAGTAATATGGTACAACTAAGAGAATGTATTTCTAGTTTAGGCATGACAATTGGAGAAGTAGATATGGTACATATCGGGAACAAAGAAGCCCTTGTAAACACATGGAGGAGCTTTATGTCCACCGTCACAGAAATTTCAAAAGAAATTGAGGATTTTGAACACATGGTACATCAAAAAATGGCATCGAATTTTTCAAGGTATCTTTATTATGATTAATGCGTAAAACTCTTGCTAATGTTTTTGTAATCAAATTAATGGTAATTACCATGAAACTCTTTCTAAAGTGGATGTTCATGTTAACTTTTTCAGGTTGGAAGAAGTGAAACAACAATTAGATTTGTCTGTTGAACATTTCACCTCATTGAGGAGAAAGGAACTGCTTTACAGAAAGGCTTTTCTAAATAGATGCTCTAACCTTCAAAAAGCTGAAACAGAGGTTCTGAAAAATTATTACCCCTTAAATTTTGTAGAATGCAATTGTTACTATCTTTTAGTGCCATGTTTCTCTTATTAGATTTATTAGAGTCAAAAGTATATTTTTCTAATGCAATTATCCATTCTTTCTTGTGCTTTCTTGTGAAAAGCAGGTGGACTTACTGGGTGATGAAGTGGATGCACTTCTAGGCCTTCTAGAGAAGTTATATGAAGAATTGTATCAGTACTCACCAGTTTTGAAAAATTATTTCGGAGTAAGCCTGTTTCTTTCCTTAATGCCTATCTTTGACATGCATAAAGCTCGTCTATATTCAAATTTCAAGCATGGTTCAGGGAATGATTGATATTATATGTTAAGAGTAAACAGTCATAACTACATAATTTCATAGTGTTAACATTGGCCACCGGAATAACAAAGCTTCTTGCATTAATACCATCATTCAGATGTATTTTTGTTCTTATAAGGTAGCTTCTTTGGGTTACTTATATTTGGTACTCTTTTGAAGGTTATGGACATCTTAACATTGATTAAGAAAGAATTAGAGGGACCCAATTCTCGTCACGAAACACATAATATCAAAAGGTATGAGCTATATATATATATATATATATAATAAACCAATTCCATATGTAAAATATGCTTAAAAATAAGAAAGATCTCTGTAGCAGAAATTTATTTCACTTTCAAATCTTCTGAAATTGACAAAAAACAATTTCTGTAGCAAAAACATATCATGGAGGCTTAACCTTGCATTCCTTTTTGTTATTTCTGGCAGCAGATGAGGGGCTCTTGTCAAGCATCAGTCCCCAGAATTACAAGTGATTGGTTAATTGAGTATGCAAAAGTATATCGTGGAGGCTTAACCTTGTATTCCTTTTTGTTATTTTATTACATGAAAAAATCCATTGAATGCTTCTTCTTTTTTTTATCATTTTTTACATAGAGTATTTCCAATAATATGAACAAGTTATTCATGTATGTCTGATCTGTCAATACAATACAGCAGTTTCCAGAAACAATGTTAAAAAAAGAAACAGAGGACATTGAAATGTCAATGAAAACACAGGGAAAAAAAAGAAAGAGATAGTAAAGTACTAAAGTGTGGTGGAAGGCCTCCCACAGTTAATTTAGAAGAAATTAATGCATGTGATACTTTGGATTTTTGCAAGCAATTACATGGGTCATATTTTCATGATCTTTCAGACCCAAAAAAAAGAAGTGATGACAGGTTTATTTTTCTCCAGAGAAGAAGAGAAGAAGAAGAAGAAGAAAGAATAATTCAGGTATAAATTAGCTCTAAACCAGGTAAATCCAATCTGGGCTTCTGGGTAACATAAGATTCATATTGAATCTATGAATGGTAGGCCCTCCACGTAATATGAATGTGAATCTATGTAACTTGATTTTAATTAAGGGGTCATGGGGACAGATTTTAATGGCTACTTTGCCTGACACTTGCAACTGTGTCTGGTTCTGTTTGTTTTCTCTGGCAACGAAGAAGAACACGAGAGATCAGAGAGCCCCACAGTCCAAGTGATCAGTACTGCTTTTAATGCCCAGTGGAGTCCATCGTGATCGGTGACATTCCATAAAATATATCACTCAAATTCTTTCCATTTTTTTTTTGTCATAATACACACCCAACACACACCGCCCCATACACACAATCTGCGCTACTGCGCTGGTAAATTCTTTCCATGTTTTACATCATACCTTTTTTTACACCAAAATAATTAATGACAATATAAAAAATATATATATAATTTTTAGAAAAAAAAAGTTACTATTTCAAACAATTATAAATTTAATTGCTTTTATTTATTTATTTATTTTTTGATTGAAACGAACATCAAGCACCATGTGATCTGTAGCGGGCAAATCACAAAAAATGAACTGTAGTTTTGCCTAGGAAGAAGGAGAAGAACAAAAACTACCTAAAATAATCTTTTCCAATTAAATATGTCGATCTTCTTCTCTGCTTTTTTGGCAAGTCAATGGAGCCTCTGAAATATGTCCAAGGAACACACACAGACCCAAGTGAGTAAAGCTGCTCTTCACATTACCCTTTTTTTCCTTTCTGATGATTTCTTCATCTTAAATGAGTTGCAGAATGCAGAGTAAACCAAACAGCTTTTAAAACAGCTCTCTCTACTCTTCTCTCTATTTGTCTCTTCCCCTTTGTTCTTTTCTTGTTCTTGTGGGCTCTCCCACCTTTTTGTTACAGTAATTATTATTATTATTATTATTCTTATTATTTTAAATGAAGATCTTCTTTCAATTGCAATATTTTTTTTTCTTAATTCTTCATTGATTTTCAATGCAACTTTTGATTTTTTAAAGAAAACCCATTTATGAAATATATCTTTTGGTTCTAATTTCTGCTTCTGGGAGAGATTAGAAAATGCGGCCAATTTGTTCAGCGTCAAGATATTATTCTACATTTCTAAGTTTCTTGTTCTAATTCGAAGTTCAATTTCCCATAGAGATCTCTGCAATCTCTACTAAGATTTTAGAAATGTGTATAACTTCCTCAGAAGCTTGGTGGGTCTTCTGCTAATCGTTTCCTTTTCTGGTTATTCTTCCTCGATTTCATTGAAACTTTTAGCTTCTGTTAAGTTGAGAGAACCCAGTAGTAATCTTGTGAGATCCGATATTGGATTTTCTTAATATTTTCCTGCTGTTATCGATGAGGAGGATATTCTGTTTATGCCTTCTTCTTTCCTTCACTACAACGCTACAAAGATTTTGAAATAAGTGTCAAATGCTTTTGGGATTTGCAACTCTTTTTTTTTTTTTTTCTCTGATCAATTTAAGAATGTTTAGTCTGAAAATAAAACTTTCTTTCTGTTCACAACTTCACATTGCTGAAGGTCTTGAGTCTTCATAACATTTCTACAACCACCCATTACAACTACTTGGAATTCTTCTTCTTCTTCTTCTTCTTCCTCTATCTATTCTCTTGTAGTATTCAAAGAAGGTTTACTTCACCAATATCATTTTTTTTTTCTGTAAAAAAATTGCCATCTCTTCCATTTTTTTAATGTTTTAGATGTGTCCTAATCAAATGGAACTAAGTTTATTAAGATTTATACTATTGAGATCTACTTAATTTTCAAAAATATTGCTACCAAAATTTATTTCAAAAACTGTAGGTTCTGCTTGAAAATTGTTTTGTTTTTGTTTGTTTTTCATGTTAACATACTGTTAATTCTGATTGAAGCTCATTGTCATTTTTGTGTTTTGGACCATTTTAGGGCTTTCTAGAGGCAACTGAATTGTTCATTTGATTTTATGTCTCCTTCGAATCCAGACCAGAAGATATTAGAAAGGTTCTATGCCTCGCAAGATTAGTTATGTTCAGTGATCACGCGCTAGTTATGGTTGCCATTGCTGCTGCTGCTTATACTAATTCTGCTTTTAGAACCGTTGAACCAGAACATACATGGTATATAGTTTTGTTAAATTATCGCTCTTACTTCTGATAATTCTCTATGGTGCTAATGACAATAGATTGGATGTGTCCAAATGACAAATCTATTTGTGAAAAACAAAGTTTTTACTAAAATTTATTTAGTCTAGCTTTGGGTAGTAAAAATTCTACTAATGGTTGTATTATTCCTACATCTCTGCAGGTTGCCCAGAACAAATCGTTTGCTTTGTCAACATAGACAAACAGATAATTTATCGCCTTTTCCATCAATGTCCTCTCCCTCTCAACACTTAAGCCCTGTGCAAGTTAATCCCTGTAATTCTAGAAAAACAAGATTTGCATCTACTGTTGATGGAGTTAATGGAATTCCAACACTGACACCGTCGCAAATTGATTATGTTAAGAAGAGACCGAGAAAACATAAAACTGCAGCTATTGTTGGCGGTTGTGTTGGCGCATCTCTTCTTGTGGTCATCATCGTGTTACTCGTTTACATTGGATTAATGCGCGCTAAAAGATTTCTGAGGAGAACATCTGAGACTGCATCTTCTGTACATTCTGTTCCTTGTGGTAATGCATCCTTCTAGTTATAATACTGAAATTTAGAACAAATTTGGTCATGAACTTGGCCCGAAATAGTTTGAGATTTCCATTAAATCCCAATACTTGCCCTTTTTCCTTAATGGAGCAGGAGAGAATGGCATTATACTTTCTAGCGCTCTATCTCCTTATGAAACACTGACCCTTAGGATTCTTACAATTCCGGAACTGGAGCATGCTACATCCAATTTCTGCCAAAGTAATATTATAGGTGAAGGTGGATTTGGCATAATGTACAAAGGATTGCTTCAAGATGGATCTATTGTGGCTATCAAGCGACAACTGCATGACCCAACTCAACATTTTCTTCAGGAGGTAAATTACTAAATTACTGGGGGCAATTTTCCCTTTAATCACTGACTAATTTTCTTAGATCCCCTTTTTAGAGAATATGGAAAGGGTAGAAACCTAAGCTGATAAAATTTAATGCATATGAGAGAACCAAAAGTTGCTAGTAGGTACAACTTCAAAATACTTCATGAATGATCTTAGTACGAAATAACTTTTGTTATGAACATTGAATATTGTAATCATTTCTTGCGAATTTGGCGATGCTTTTTCAGTTCTTGGTTTTGAAACGCATTTATATTACCTGTGTTCTTGGTTTGATTCAGGTGCAGAGAATAGGTCGAGTCTGCCATAAGCATGTTGTCGAGCTTATTGGTTATTGCCAAGAGAGCAATCAACAGTTACTTATCTACAATTACATCTCTAATGGGAATGTCGGGAATCATCTATATGGTGCCTCCCCTCTCTCTCTCTCTATCTCTATGTATCTATTTATTTATATCTCTTCTCCCTATCAACAAATTGCTACTTTGCAGATAGTGAAGGCCTGCCAATTGGAAAGCTAGATGTTCGTCAACGATTATCCATTGCTCTAGGTGCAGCTAAAGGTGAGTGCATTCTTTGTAGGTCCTTTTGATTCTAAGTCTCCATCTAAATTTTGTAGCTTTATGTTGTTTCTGCATAGAATGGAACATACTATAGCAATTTCTGTCTTATAAATGTGATCAGGATTGGAGTATCTACACTCTTTGATACCCCCTTTCATACACATGCACTTCAGAAGTCGAAATGTTCTTGTGGATGAAAATTTTGCTGCCAAGGTTTCTGATTTTGGGTTATCCGAGTTAGTCATTGAGGATAATCGTGCTGGATCATCCATGAGTGTTGACTGCTTCGTTGACCCAGAGTACGTATCTCAACCCTCTCAACCATATGAAATAAATTTCCATAATGGAAGCATTGATTATTGGCAAATTGCTCATTCTAAAGCCTAGATAATTTTCCATGGAAGCTACCACCATGACACCCTATTAGATTACCGATGTACTAGCTTTTTTTTCCAACTTTTAAAGAACTTGGCCGAGTTCCAGATACTTGTTATAACAGAAAAAAAGCAGTTTTAATTAATGGAATCTCCTTATCAATAATTTATTTACCAATCCTCTTTTGCTATCTGAAAAAATTGGTTGAGTTCTCGAGATTGATTCCTTTACGGCTTTTGAGAATATTCACTGGCTGTTTGAGTACTTAAAATTTGATCTATTCAAGATACCCTGGTGATGGATATTATGTCATTCATTTGGGTTGTTATTGTGTATGGAAAATGGAGCTGCTTCTTTAACTCTGTTCGTGTATTCTAAGTTTATTTTTCTCAATTGCTAAGTGTGGTTGGACTCTTGTCTGAATTTCACCTACTATGGAACACTCGTTTCAGGTTAAGATCATCAAGTGAACATTCGCAAAGAAGCGATGTGTACAGTTTTGGTGTCTTCTTGTTGGAGCTTATTAGTGGGCGTGAAGCACTTGGTAGAAATGAATCAGAAGCACATCAGAATCTAGTAACAGAGGTGCCTGCTCTCCTGCTAGTTCTCAACTTATTCAACCAAAAATTATAAGTTGCAGTAGTATACATACTAACATACATACATACATATATATATATAAATCATCCTTGCTATTTGAATACCTTAAAAATGCCAACCATTATCATTTTTTTTATGTAGGCTAAGGGTATCAGTGACTTTGATGATTTTGTCGATAATACAATGGGGGAGAAAAAGATGAAGAACACTTTGAGACCGATGATGAAGTTGGCATTGCAGTGTTTGGATGCTGGTGTTAGGAGACCAACAATGAGGATGGTGGTTCGAGAGCTAGAGTTGATTCAAGAAAGAGAATTGGGTCATCATCAAGATACTAACTTGGGTGCAGAGATTAGTGTTGTAACTCTTGGGAGTGAGCTCTTCACATGAAAAATTATTGTTTCATATTTCTGGCTCATTCTTTTATTGGTTTATTTTTAATTGTAGTTCACAGCCTATACAAAATTTGAGAAACTGAATCACATTGAAATATATAGAATGTTTTCAAGGTTATATCTGTCTTCCAGATGTAATCTCAAATCATCTTGTTTTCATGTGTAAATTTTAAGAGGAAAATTGTTTTGTTTAACCTTTTTTTTTTTTTTTTTTTTGGGTTTCCCGCAAGATATCCTCACACTCTTCAGGTATGAGACTAGTTCTTGTTCAAGGCGGGAGCGGAATGGTAGACCTTTTCCAACGAGGGCGCCTCAAAGAATCGAACTTTAAAACTTGTATATAAGGGCGGCTTTTGAACTTAACCCCCTTTCAATGAGTCAATCACTCGTTAATTCTGTTTAACCATCTTTAGCTATCCATTCAAGTCAACAATTTTTTTTTTTTTTTTAAATTTAAAAACCCTTAGGTAAATAAATCGTTTTTACAAGGCATCTTAAACATAGTATAGACTTTTATTATTATTATCATTATTATTATTATTATTATTAGTGATAAACTAGCTCTTGAGATATTCAACAAGCAATTGGACCTAGTCTTTGTTCATAACTATTCAACTCATAAAAAAAAACTTAAATATATTAACTATATATATGACCTAGTTAAAACAATTAATATGAATTAGTCCACCGTGACATGTAAACATACATAATCATCACTATTTTTTTTTTACGCCACCTTCAATGTAAAATATAAAAATAAATTTTAAACACTTAACTAATACTTTGGATGTAAAGTCTTTCAGCATTTTTCTTATTAATCTAAGCTTCTCTACTCTTATTTTTCACCATCATTCATACATCATAAAACCTTCTAAATAGGCTGGTTTGGTTTTTTTTTTAGGCAAATCCCACTTGCCCAAAGTCAAACAATTCTCTTGCCACTTGGCAAACTTCTATTCCTTAGGTGCACACAGACTTCCTGCACTCTGTCAACGTGTATATACGTTACAGCATTCGCTCTCCCTCTCTCTCTCTCGCTCTCGTTCTCGTTCTCAAGTTTCTACTCTCAAGAAAATAAATCTCAGTTCAGATCGAAGAACCCTAAAACACCAACAAAAGATCCAAGCTTCACGCTCTTCTGTCCGAAATCAAGTAGCAACAATGGCTACTCGACTGGTACTCCTTCTCTCGATCTTAGTTCTTCTGCTCTTCAACGCTTCCAGCTTCGCATCTTCTTCCAAGGAGCCAACAAAGAAAGACGAAGATCTCGATGAAGATCTCAATTTCTTGCTGAAAGAAGAAGAAGCAGAACCCTCGATCATCAAGCATCATTCTCCAGATGGAGATCATTACGACGAAGATCAATTCGATGAAGACGACGCAGATTTCGACAATTTGGAAGATTTCGAGGGCGCGGATCCGGATAACGAACAGTATTCTACACCAGCTGTTGATGAAAAGGATGTGGTTGTACTGAAGGATGCGAATTTCAGTGACTTTGTGGAGAAAAATAGGTATGTGATGGTGGAGTTCTATGCGCCGTGGTGTGGACATTGCCAGGCTCTTGCGCCTGAGTACGCTGCTGCTGCGACGGAGTTGAAAGGAGTTGCGGTGTTTGCGAAGGTTGATGCGACTGTGGAGAACGAGCTGGCGCAGAAGTATGATGTCCAGGGGTTTCCTACGGTGTATTTCTTCGTTGATGGAGTTCATAAGCTTTATAACGGCCCGAGGAGCAAGTAAGATCTTGAAAATTTCAGCGTTGATTTCTTAGATTTAGGTTTTCAATTTATGCTTTTGTGTTTCATAGATCAAGAGTTTGCATTTTGAACGAGTCAGATTTCGTTGTTATAATGAAGAAATGATGCTTTCTTTTATTTGATTTTTCTTATAGGAATGAGAGATTACGTTTATATTTGCATTTCGTTATTCAAACTAGAGTTCTTCTCTCAGCTTGACACTAAGCGGGAAAATCTTCAAAAATGTAATTCGTGCCACCTTATTTTGTGTCTTAAAGCTGCATCTTATGTAATCGAGCTCTTAGATATAGTGTTTAAGGGAAAAAACTGGAGTCTGGATGTAATATATTGTTGCTGAGAACTGTAATTATGGATAGTGTTGATTCATTGTAAAAGAGAAGTAAAAAATTGTTTCTTTGGTTTTGATGCTAACTTTGAGTTTAAGATACCGATATTGAAGAATGCTTAGAGGAATCGTGGACAGCTTGTCTTTCCTACGAACTATAATTCAATTCAATATTTTTGTTTTGCATCGCAAATGTCTGGTATGCTGAGGCTTTGGGAATTTTTGTGTACAGAGAAGCTATTGTGACTTGGATTAAGAAGAAGACTGGACCTGGGATTTCCAACATAACCACGACTGAAGATGCGGAACATATACTGAATACTGAAAATAAATTGGTTGTGGGATTTCTCGACTCTTTGGTGGTATGCCTTTGTTCCTTTCATTTATAAGAATTTTTAATCATTTGGATACAGTTTTTCTTTTGCTTTTAGCACTTTGAGAATCAATTTTACATCTCTAGAACTCAAAGTCTGATCTTATTCATTTTCGTATGTGATACTGTTAAGAATTTGTAGCCTTTAATTTTATGGTTTCCTCAGCAATAACAACACAATGAATTCTTAATAACCAATCAGTAATGACCTTTTATGTCATTTTTATGAAAAGCTTCCAAGTGCCAAACTTATGCACTACTTGAGTTCCTCCAATATTACCAAATATTTGAGTTAGCAACACTTCCAAAACATACAATCTGATTTTTTTTTTCTTCTTTTTCATTCTTATAATAAAATAGTCTAACAAGCTATCTAATTCCCTTGTCTCCATGGTGTGCTTTTTGTTGCCATGTAGATAGGAATAAGTCTAGTCTGTCAGGAAAATCTATGATGCTCTTTTTTTCTTCTTTTTACTTCTTATTTTATTCATGGGATTTCTCAACTTTCAAGCTTCTGAAGTGGCATGAATTATCAAAATTTATTTGGTTGGCCAGCTAAGATTGCAGTGGCTATGCGCTAATTTGTTAGATGTGCAATCATTAAATTCTTGATCGTGAACTTACTGTTTCAAACTGAGAAAACTGATTTCCTCTTCAAACCTTATATGTAGTTATTCAGTATTCCAGAGACTTCATTTAGGTTTCTGGAAGCTACTTTGTCATGATAGTTACAGTGCACACTCTTTTCTGATGTTTTTATGATTCTCACCACATCTGTTTCCTTTAATATATCCTCAGGGCCCTGAGAGTAACGAACTTGCTGCTGCCTCAAGACTTGAAGACGATGTCAACTTCTACCAAACTGCCTATCCTGATGTAGCAAAACTTTTCCACATTGATCCGAAAGCCAAGCGCCCTGCTTTGGTCATGCTGAAAAAGGAGGCTGAAAAATTAAGCCACTTTGGTTAGTTGTCTCTTACTTTCTCAGTTCTCTGCAGGTTAGGAGCTTCATATGGTTAATCTAAGAACATTGTTATGACTTTGAATTTTCCTTTGTACAGATGGTGACTTCACCAAGTCAGCAATAGCAGATTTTGTCTTTGGCAACAAGCTGCCTTTAGTGACCACATTTACTAGGGAAAGTGCTCCTATGATTTTTGAGAGCCCAATTAAGAAACAGGTGACTCACATTTCTGTCCATCACTATTGTATATTCTTTGATTTGGAGGGTCTTACCCTTGATTTTGTTGAAATGCTTACATTTTTATCTTTTTCTTTTCCCTCCAATCCTCAGCTTTTGCTTTTTGCTAATTCAAATGATTCAGAGAAGGTTATTCCGGTATTTGAAGAGGCAGCAAAACTTTTCAAGGGCAAGGTGACTTTGTAATTTTCTCTTGCTTCACTGCGAGCTTTCTTAGTGACTTAGTGCAAGCATTGTGTCAATTATTGATTTATGTCATTTGGAACTCTAATCAGAAGAACAACTCGCCAACTTTTAGATTCTAAACTTATGATCTTTGGTTCCAAGTGCCTTTACTGGGTAATTCTATCCTAGTATTGGAATAATTTAAACTATTCTTATCCAATTGAATATCAAGTTTTTGTAGAATTTTAGAGCTATGTTTGACAAGTCATCAGTGGTCTGTGCATCATGCCTCTCTTTATTTTCATATCAAGCATGTATTGATTTTTATGTTTCAATTCAATTTCAGCTCGTCTTTGTCTATGTTGAAATGGACAATGAAGATGTTGGGAAACCAGTTTCAGATTATTTCGGTGTTACTGGTGATGGTCCCCAGGTAATTTTGTGTTTCTTCTTTGCTTTTGTAATTCCCCCCTTTTTTTCCTTATGGAGTTGGTTCATTTATATTACTGCCAACATTTCTAATCCACTAAAAGCAACCATTTGGGTAATGATTTTAATGATGGCTTTTATTTGCATTCAGATTATTGGGTACACAGGGAATGAGGATGCCAAGAAATTCATACTTAATGGTGAAGTGACCTTAGACAGTATTAAGGTTGTGACACACCCCTTTTTCCGTTGTCTTTATTTAAATAATAGATATTATAATGTTGTGGAATTGTTACTTGGGTATTTGGGAAGGATTTCTGGATTCAGTCTTGATATATATGCACTGTGCCATTTTTTATTCAGACGTTTGGGAATGATTTCTTGGAAGACAATCTTAAGCCTTTCTTCAAGTCTGATACAATTCCAGAGACTGTAAATTCTTCAACTTGGCTCAACTTTGTTTTGGTGATGATTGATTTGAACCTAATTTATACACTGTGATTCAACTTTTCCTAAAATATTGTGGATAC
This sequence comes from Paratinospora sagittata, assembly GCA_035771175.1. NCBI lineage: Eukaryota > Viridiplantae > Streptophyta > Magnoliopsida > Ranunculales > Menispermaceae > Paratinospora > Paratinospora sagittata. The sequence goes on from CM069593.1 coordinate 21,525,133, forward strand.
AGAATGATGGGGATGTGAAAATCGTGGTTGGGAATAACTTCGATGACATTGTACTGGATGAGTCAAAGGATGTTCTTCTTGAAGTAGTTATCTGCTCTGATCCCTCTTTCACTCTCCCTTTATCTCTTCTGAATTTCTTGTTTATTGGTATTGATATTTTGACATCTGCCTCTGGGCTAGATCTATGCACCATGGTGTGGGCATTGCCAAGAGCTGGAACCTACATACAACAAACTAGCCAAGCATCTGCGTGGCATTGATTCTCTTGTCATCTCCAAGATGGATGGAACCACCAATGAACACCCCAGGGCCAAGGTCTGTTCTTCATTTATTGTTAATAAGTTCGCCAATTGACTATCAGTCTCAATTTGTTAGTTTGACATGTTAAGACATTATTCTGTGCTAATTCTATGCCGAAATAGTAATTGGACTCTTTGAAGCCACTAAACTGAGTTTAACTTGGCTTGATGAAAGCCAAGTTATATTTTAAATTTACAAGAAGGATTTTGCTTGTAAGCATCTCATATCTTATAGAAAATTAGAAATACTATATTATATTGGTAACTTTGTATGATTTTGAGCTATGCTGCTTTTTCTATTAATCCTTTTACATACTTGTGGCTTATCTTATTACTGCTCTTTGTTATTAATTACTTAAACATGTGGATGTTTAGGCTGTCAGAGTCAATTAGTTTTGTATTTATTCCTTTATTTCATGATTTTGCAGTCTGATGGTTTTCCTACACTGCTCTTCTTCCCGGCTGGAAATAAGAGCTTTGATCCAGTAAGTGTGTTTCAATTGTTTTCTTTTTTCTTGGTTTTTGACGCATGGTCTCATGCTGGTATTGTTCTTTCAGTTTTCTCTTACCCTTATTTTGTTTTTGGATTTAAAAACACATTTATGTGTAAATCTGTGCAGATAACTGTGGACACTGATAGAACTGTAGTAGCATTCTACAAATTCCTTAAGAAGCATGCATCAATTCCTTTCAAGCTCCAAAAACCAGTCACTACAAAATCCGAGGGCACTGACACCACCACCACTGCCACGAGTCAGGAGGGCAGCGCTACCAATGTGAAGGATGAACTATAGTTTCTGTCTGCCCTTAAATTATCAAATTATCGGACTTGGAGGCGGGGACAGAAATAGGTGTGGCTAACAAATGAATGAATATAGAATGCGATGTAGAAGAGCGACAATGTTAAATCCTTTTTACCATGGAAGTTTTGACTATTGAGGCTTCTTTTGAGAAAATCTGATGAGAGATCCCAATAAAAAGTTAAATTATGCTGTATTTTATCTTTTCTATTTTCCAATTCCATATAGGTTGTTATGATATTTTCATCTTCAAGATCAAATCAATCTACATAACACTATCAGGATTCCCCACAGCTTGCTGCTGCAGAGCTGTCTAATCCTTGTTCCTGTGAGAGGTTGATCTTCACTTTTTCCAGTGGAATCAATTTGTCTAGTGGATGGCACGTTAAGCTCTACAATTGCCTGTATTCCTTCCGGATTTTTCGGTTAATTTACTGAGAAAATTACCTGAATCTAATAAGTAATAACCATCTATAACCTCAAACGTTGTCTGATATACACCAAATCTTGTACCAAAAAAGGGCGATTGTAGATCACACTACTTATCGGTTAAATCGTTTTTGTTGTAAATATTCAAATAAAAATTATATGTACATTATTTTTTTTGTAAATATGTTAAATATTAAAATAGAAATTATATGCAATTTATACATGTTTTAAGTAGTATGATATCTAAGTGGTATATATATTTAAATAATATATATATTTAAGTTATATAAATACGTATGTATATGTATCTTACATGAATTATGTGAGAGCATAATTATTCATTATAAAACGTAGTTTCTGATGGGGTCCACCTCAAAATAGTGGGTTGGTAGGCAGCCAAAAATTCAAGAATTCATTCTTAGTAGGCGGCTGAACGAAATGTCAGCCAACAGTAACAATCGCGTGGGCAAGTTGCATGGGCTGCATGGGTCACGTGGGGTGTCCAACAAATTACAAAAATGCCCTCTATAGCTCTATAAATAGAACATTAACTTCAACTTGAAAATTCATTCGATAGATCTAAGAGAGATCATTAATTCTAAAGAGATCTATTAAGAGAGCCTCAAAGAGAATTTCTTTGAGAAGAAAAAATGTGAGCCAATTTGTGAAGTGTTATCCACAAATTGAAGATACATAGGTATTGTGTATTTGTGAGAGATCCACCGAAAGGTGACGTTTGTAATCCCGTTTTTATAGTGGAAGTTTCTTAAAGCGGCCTACGGGTCCCGTGGTTTTTTACCTCATCTTTGGAGGGTTTTCCACGTTAAAAATTGTTGGTGTTATTTTGTTGTATTTATAGTTTGGAAAATTATTCTGGGATTGTAGAATTTATTTCTTTACAACCATCGATTTTCCCAACAAAGTGGTATCAGAGCCTGCGTCGTTTTCAGCGAAGGTACTGTTCATACATATAGTACTATTCACGTATACGGTACTATTTTGTCGGCTGTTACTATTTGGAATAGTAGTACTATTCACAGAGCACTATTCACAAGGGCACTATTTATATAGACTATTCACAAGGGGTACTATTTATTGAGTACTATTTACATAGTACTATTCATCGCCGGAAATTCATCGCCGGAGAAGTGTCAAGTTCCGCGAAACCTGTTGATTGACGACTCAAATGGAGGAGAGCACAGACAATATAAACACAGGCAATATGATCAGGTTGACTGCATTTAATTATGCAATTTGGACGCCGAAGATGGAGGATCTTTTATACATTAAAGATCTGTGGAAGCCGATTATAATGCCGAAGGAGGAAGCCGTGACTACAACTTCGACAGATGACAAGACACCAAAAACAACCAGCACAGACGCTGACTGGGCCGTGCTGAACCGAAAGTGTGCTGCTCAAATCAGACAATGGATCGACAATAGCATTTTTCAAAATTTTGCTAATGAACACGATGCTTACGTTCTTTGGCAAAAGTTGGAGACAATGTATGCGAGGACAACTGTACAGAATAAAGCTAATCTGATACGACGATTAGTCAATTTGAAGTACAAAGATGGAAGCAGCGTATCGGAACACGAGTGAGTTCCAAGGCATTGTAGATCAACTCAACTCTATGATGATGATCGTAGAAGACGAGCTACAAGCGTTGTTGTTGCTGAGTTCTCTACCAAAAAGTTGGGACACTCTAGTTGTGTCAGTTAGTAACTCAGCTCCTGGCGGCAAGCTTACCATGGATATGGTAAAAGACAGAATCCTGAACGAAGAGTCTCGACGAAAAGACAATGGTTATACTCCTGAAACTGAAGCACTTGTCATGGAAAAACAAGGCAAGCAAGAATGGCACGGAATGAGTAAAAGCAGAAATCCTCGTAACCAAAGTCAGCAAAGAGGACGCTCAAAGTCCAGATCGTGGCATGACAAGAAGTGTCATCACTGCGGCAAGCCCGGACACTTCATTCGAGAATGTCGAAAGTTAAAGGCGGAACGATCCAGAAATCAAGAAGCGGAAACCCGAACAAATGACACTGCAACTCTCACTGAAGAAGTTGTCATTGTTCGAGATGCTGATTATGTCAACCTTGCATGTCAAGACTCTACATGGGTAATTGACTCAGGTGCTTCCTACCATGTCACCTCACGACGAGATTTCTTCTCAACCTACACTCAAGGTGATTTCGGACGAGTGAGGATGGGAAATGATAATGCATCCAAAATTATCGGCATCGGTAATATTTATTTAGAAACTAACCTTGGATGCAGGTTACTCTTGAAAGATGTGAGGCATGTTCCTGATATCCGCCTCAATTTGATCTCCACCGGAATGCTTGATGACGATGGCTACAATAATAACTTTGGTGAAGGAAAATGGAAGCTCACCAAAGGAAACTTGGTAGTAGCCAGAGGCAAGAAAGATGCATCACTCTACCACACAGAAGCCAAGCTGTGTAAAGAAGAAGTAAATACCATGAGGAAAGAAGTTCCCACCGAGTTATGGCATAAGCGGCTCGGCCACATGAGTGAAAAGGGTCTCAGAATTCTTTCCAAGAATGAGTTCTTGCCAGGAATGACAGGTACATCTTTACGTACTTGTATTGATTGTATTATGGGTAAACAACATCGAGTTGCATTTCGTAGTTCCCCACCATCTAGAAAGGCAAATATTCTAGATTTAATACACACAGATGTCTGTACAATGAGTTGTAAGACACTAGGAGGTGCTCATTATTTTGTGACTTTTATTGATGATCACTCTAGAAAAGTGTGGGCCTTTGCTTTGAAAACTAAAGATCAAGTGCAGGAAGTTTTCAAGCAATTTCATGTAAAAGTTGAGAGAGAAACTGGCAGACGTTTGAAGTGTGTATCGCGGATCATTCGAGGAGTACTGCAGAAGTTTCGGCATCAGGCTGGAAAAATCTGTACCAAAGACACCTCAACACAATGGTGTCGCAGAGAGGATGAACAGAACCATTTGTGAAAGAATCAGATGTATGCTCTCAAATGCAAAACTGTCAAACTCCTATTGGGGGGAGGCAATGAGGACAGCGGTCGATTTAATCAACCTTTCTCCATCAGTTTCACTGAACTACGATGTACCAGAAAAGGCTTGGACGGGGAAAGACGTTTCTTACAAACACTTGAAAGTATTCGGCTGCAGAGCATTTGTTCACATCCCTAGAGACGAGAGGTCCAAGCTGGATGGAAAAGCGAAGCAGTGTATCTTTGTGGGATATTCCCATGAAGAATTCGGCTACAGACTTTGGGATCCTGTCAACAAAAGGATTGTCAGAAGCAGAGACGTGGTGTTTCTTGAAGATCAGACAATCGAGGATTTTCAGAAACCTGAGAAGCCACAATCAGAAGAAATTCCAGTTAATCTGGAACCAGTCTCTCCATCAACAAATTCAGATGACAAGGAAGCTGCACCAGATACTGATGATGATGTTCTACCAGCTCACAGTTCAGAACCAGAACAAGTTCCTGAACCTGAACAAGTTCCTGAACAAGTCCCTGAACAAGTCTCACCAGAAGCACAACTAAAGAGATCCACTAGAGAGCGACAACCAAGTCAAAGATATCCTCCTAGCGACTATGTGATGCTCACTGACGGGGGAGAACCAGAGAGCTATACCAAAGCTATCACTGACCAGCATAAGACTGAGTGGATGAAAGCCATGCAGGAAGAAATGAAATCTCTGCATGAGAACCACACATTTGACTTGGTAAAATTACCGCAGGGAAAGAAAGCCCTCAAGAACAAGTGGGTGTACAGGATCAAAAGCGAAGAAGGTAGCTCGCAACCTAGATACAAAGCAAGATTGGTTGTGAAAGGATTCGGACAGAAGAAAGGCGTTGACTTCGATGAAATCTTCTCACCGGTGGTAAAAATGTCCTCAATCCGAGTTGTTCTTGGCTTGGCAGCTAGTCTTAATCTGGAGGTTGAACAACTTGATGTAAAAACCGCATTCTTACACGGTGATCTTGACGAGGAAATCTATATGGAGCAACCCGAAGGTTTCCAAGCCAAAAGAAAAGAGAAACTGGTATGCAGGCTAAAGAAAAGTCTGTATGGTTTGAAACAGGCACCGAGGCAGTGGTATAAAAAGTTCGACTCGTTCATGGTGAATAAGGAGTACAACCGAACGACAGCTGATCACTGCGTCTTCATCAAGAAATTCTCTGATGGTGATTTTATTATTCTTTTGTTTTATGTTGATGATATGTTAATTGTAGGCCAAGATATTGGCAAGATTAACACGTTGAAGAAAGAGTTGAGCAAGTCCTTTTCCATGAAAGACTTAGGACCCGCAAAGAAAATCCTTGGCATGAAGATTGTTCGTGACAGGAAGAACAAGAGACTTTGGCTATCTCAAGAGAAGTATATTGAGAAAGTTTTAGAGCGGTTCAACATGAGCAAAGCTAAACCCGTTAGTTCTCCACTGGCAAGCCACTTCAAGCTTAATTCAAGCCAGTGTCCTTCAAGCGAGGAGGAGAAATCAGAGATAAGCAAGGTACCTTATGCATCGGTAGTTGGCAGTCTAATGTACGCTATGGTATGCACCAGACCAGACATTGCTCATGTTGTTGGTGTTGTGAGCCGATTTTTATCGAATCCTGGAAAGGAACATTGGACAGCAGTCAAATGGATACTCAGGTATCTTAGAGGTACTTTGTCACACCCTGGGTTGCACAGCGTGCCCCCTACCCAGGTTCGGGCGCATCCCCTCGGGGCGAACGCCTAGCCATTATGGATCCATAATATTGTCCCATCTCGGCCAGCCACGCCACACAAGGACGCCGGACACCGAGATCATTTATCCATATTATTCACACTCCCATGAATAATATAGGGCCTCCCCCAAGTTCGAACTCGCAACCTCTTCCTCATAAGGTTAGATTTCGCAACTTGGGGGAGGCCCTATATTATTCATGGGAGTGTGAATAATATGGATAAATGATCTCGGTGTCCGGCGTCCTTGTGTGGCGTGGCTGGCCGAGATGAGACAATATTATGGATCCATAATGGCTAGGCGTTCGCCCCGAGGGGGTGCGCCCGCACCTGGGTAGGGGGCACGCTGTGCAACCCAGGGTGTGACATACTTCTAGTCATTGTTTATGTTTTGGTAATGGTAAATCTGTATTAGAAGGATTTACAGATTCAGATATGGCTGGCGACGTGGATACGAGAAAGTCGATATCCGGGTTCCTAATAACATTTGCAGGGGGAGCTGTCTCATGGCAATCACGATTACAGAAGTGTATTGCCTTAAGCACCACAAAAGCAGAGTACATTGCAATCACTGAAGGTTGTAAGGAGATCTTGTGGATGAAAAAGTTCCTACAAGAATTACAACAGAACCAAGAAAAATATGTTCTTTATTGCGACAGTCAAAGTGCAATTCATCTCAGCAAGAACTCAACCTTTCATTCAAGGTCCAAGCACATCGACGTGAGGTATCATTGGATTTGTGATGTGCTGGAAAATAAACTGCTGCAGGTTGAGAAGATCCACACTAATGACAACGGGGCAGATATGATGACAAAGTCCCTGACAAGAGAAAAGCTTGCTATTTGTAGAGAGATTGCAGGTGTGGAGGAGTCCTGTTCCACATGAGGTGGAGGGGGAGATTTGATGGGGTCCACCTCAAAATAGTGGGTTGGTAGGCAGCCAAAAATTCAAGAATTCATTCTTAGTGGGCGGCTGAATGAAATGTCAGCCAACAGCAACAATCGCGTGAGCAAGTTGCATGGGCTGCATGGGTCACGTGGGGTATCCAACAAATTACAAAAATGCCCTCCATAGCTCTATAAATAGAACATTAACTTCAACTTGAAAATTCATTCGATAGATCTAAGAGAGATCATTAATTCTAGAGAGATCTATTAAGAGAGCCTCAAAGAGAATTTCTTTGAGAAGAAAAAGTGTGAGCAAATTTGTAAAGTGTTATCCACAAATTGAAGATACATAGGTATTGTGTATTTGTGAGAGATCCACCGAAAGGTGACGTTTGTAATCCCATTTTTATAGTGGAAGTTTCTTAAAGCGACCTACGGGTCCCGTGGTTTTTTACCTCATCTTTAGAGGGTTTTCCACGCTAAAAATTGTTGGTGTTATTTTGTTGTATTTATAGTTTGAGAAATTATCCTGGGATTGTAGAATTTATTTCTTTACAACCATCGATTTTCTCAACAGTTTCTTATCATGTGAGTTGATAATTTTTTGATGTAAATTTCTTCTTATAAATATAAAAGAGATCATGAATAAAAGTGGTACAAAATGGTGCAAAGAAAGTGAAATGAAGAAATTGTAGAAATAATAAAAAATAAAGAATAAAATTTAATATTTTTGTTTGAGCATTATTTAATTATTCTGATTCAGTTTTTAGTATGCCCATAATAGTTCTTGTTTTCCTTTTATTGCACGCAATTCATATTAAATTTATTTTTATTTTATATATAAAGTCTTTCATTTTGCCCAAAAAAAAAACGGAAAAATCGTTTCATTCATAAAAACTTGTAATATTGTTCACTACTTTCTTTTTCTTTTCTTTTTTTTTGTCGGTGCTGTGTACGCACTATCGAAATTCAGTAGAGATCATTCAAAAATTCTGCAAACCAAATCCCGGGACTACAAGATCTCAACTCAGTTGATGCCTAGTCCTATAGTGGTAAAGTGCAGCTACCAGAGTTGCACTCTCGTCTCAGGTCTTCTTAATAACTGAATTCCGACAATTTAGTCCAGCTTACCTCCACCCATTTCTCCGCCATTTATTTCCATACAATTCACTTCACACTACGAAACCAAAACTTCTTACAAGAAAAGAAGTTAGCTGAAAACTGAAACATTCTTTCTTCAACTTCCTCGTTTCTCTTGCTTCTTTCTAATTGCAGGTTTCAAATTAAACTCTCATCTGATTTGCTTCTCTGTACAATTTCATCGGAAGCTCGTAATTCTTCAGATTAGCCGGCATTTCTTGGATCTAGGTTTTTTTAAGGATGTTTTTGTTTATTTTGGCTTGTTAATGAGATAGTTAAGATCTGTGCCTTTTGCTTCTTGTTAGTTCATTTTATTGATATATAATCCAGATCCGTGCTTCTTTTTGGCTCACAGGAACCGATTGTCGGTGCTATATTTTGAAAAAGATTGAAGAAAGGTTGGAAACTCAGAGTCATGGAGAGAATTGTTAGGCTCTGCTCGTTTCTGCTGTTAGTAATGCTTCTTTCCTCCGATTTCAGCGTTTCCGCAGATCTGTCTGGTATTTCACCAGCCCCTGGCCCTGGTATTGCAAAACATTCTCCTGTTTCACCTTCTCCTCCTAACAACCGAGCTCCGGCACCGACGCCGGACTTCAGGAATCCTTCACCGGAGATGGATTCGCCTCCGGCACCTCCGTCTGGACCGTCTCCCTCACAATCTCCGTCGATTGCTTCATCAGTATCAGTTGCCAGCGACAGCACTAATCATGCTGAAAAGGAAGGGTCATCAAACGGGATGAAAGGAGGACAGAAGGCCGGAATCGCGATCGGAGTGGTTGTCGTAGCTGGTCTCGTCGGTTTGGGAGCTTTCGTTTGTAAGAAAAGGCAAGACAACTTCCGGCGAACGCAGTACAGTTACGCGGCCAGGAGGGAACTCCTCTGAGATTGAGGTTCTAAATTTCTTCTTGATTTCCACATTTCTCTTCTTTTTTTTTTTTTGAAGCTTTCGTAAAATAGATTTTACTGTGAGGTTTTCTCCAATTCGCCTTGTTTTGGTTGGAGACGATGATTTGTTGCATTCATTTTGGGGTAAACATTGCATTGCAGGAGCTATTGTGCCGTTCTCCATTGTATCTCCTTCTCCCTCTCTCTTTCTCTATTTTTTTTTTTTCTTTGGAGAATTATGATATGGACTATAGTGTGGTAAAGTGAGATGATTTTGAAATTTTTGAAACAGTACTGTTTGAGAATGATATATTGTAATTCTTCAATCTACTTCGTATCTGTTTTAGATGATGCCTGGTGGCGTATGACCATTGATTCCCCCCACCCAAATTCATATTGATTTTCATAAAGAGTTCCATGACTACACTTTATTATTTTTTTGGGGGCCAATCCATGATACACTTAGTACTCGGCAACTTTTCACCGCCTACTCCACCGACTCATGATCTACTTTTTCTTCCGCTTCAACCATTCTACATGATTCTTACAATCACCTACCTGTTTTCGCACAATCACAAATTTTTATTTTTGTCCATCATGAGCGCTCAAATTGCTTCGTAGTTATGCCTTTGGCTTCCATTTTTAGAGTGGTGCTACATGGACGGGCCAAACTTTAGGATAATTTATGGGACTCGGGCATATTTTTGTTTAGAAGGATGTAGTTACACTATGGTTATGTTGTCATTACACACGCAATTATATAGAAATGTCTCCAATACAAACAAAATTATTGATTAATGAATGAATATAGAGATTCATTCATGATACAGACTAAAAGCATTGGCCTTCATATGTGTGTATGTGATCTCCTTTGCCTATAATATATCTTCACAGCTTGTAGTAATGATCATGAGCAAATTAAACAATTATATTAAATTTAAAGAAATGTTAAATGGTAAAAGATTACTCTCTAATATGTAAAAGAAAATAAAGCCAAAAAAAAATAATCAAACCTAAAGACACTAAAATAGGCCAAAGGCGAGCATTATGATAAGAAGCACATGGAACTGAGAAGGTAGATTATGGGGACACACGATTTTACTTCATAATACTGATAAGTAAGAAGTAATACGTGTATATTATGACACACGTTAAAGCCTTAAAGCATGCCAAACTCAACTTAACAATTCTTTAATTAGCTACTTATATGATTTTACTTCCTCCATTTTGTTCTATTAAAAATTGAGTTGACAATTATATTAGAAATAATTAAATAATTTCTTCCAATTATTTTTATTTATATTATTTTAGGTTTTTATTTATTTGTATATCATTATACATATTTAATCTCAAGTTACAATAAAGGATGTGGATTGAGTTGTACAATTGGCAACCAACCTAAAACTCTTTATTAAATCAATTATAAAAATGTTTATCAAATTATAAGATAATTTTTTTTTGAATAACATTATGAAAGTTATCATTTTAATTAGTTCATATGTGCGTGAGATTATCACGAACTGCATTGTGTTAGATTTTCTTTTTTCTTTTTTAAATGAAAATAAGATTTTTGTTACCTATATAATCCCTTGCATTGTGATATGAATTAGAAGAATGTCCAAAATAAAAAGGAAAATGCTAATATGACATTTAAAGTGTAAATCATTATTAAACACCTTAAATTGTCTCGAATGATGTACCAACACATAATTCGAAATAATTCAATGATGTATAACGGTGATGTACATTTTGGATATAACATTTGGTATAAGGTAATCTTGGAGATGATAATGAAAATTTTGAAGATTCTGGTGTTTGTTTTACTATTTATAATTTTTTTGCCGTGAGACAGTGATTATGGAGAAAGTAGGATTTCAACCTATCATGTGAAAGTGATTACCATCCCCGATAGATGGTATTTACTTTTCTGGAAAAATGATTATCACGGAAAAGTTACTTTTTACACTCACTTATTATGTTAATTTTAATATTATCAAATTTTAAATTACTTTTTACAATACTATATTATTTTATTAATATAATATTAATACATTAAAATTAAAATTATTTTAGTATACTAAAATATTATAAGATTTTAACTGCATTAAATTATTTTAATATTAATGTTAAATTTGAAATAATATTAAATAAAATCAATTGTATTAATTTAATTAATTTTATTTAAAATTTAATTAACTTTATTTCACAATTAGCAAAATTAAATAATTTTATTTTCCCTCCTCAAAAGGCAGACCAACTTTGAATACTAGTTGTTACGGTACGTTGCAATTTTTCCAATATCATTGAATAGCATGGCCTAGGGCTAAGGTAACTCTAATGGGAGAGTCGTGTTATGAGTGACCTTATTACACGGTTCGGAGAGCATTTGTGTATGTGAGGCAAGATATTAAATAATTTAGTTAAAAAATGAAAGAATTCATTAAAAATTAAATAATTTTGTCAAAAAATAAATTTTAAAATTTTAAAATTTTATTAAAAATTAAATAGTTTTATTAAAAATTAAATAGTTTTATTAAAAACTAAATAATTTACTAAATTAATTAATTTTAATAAATATAATTAATTTCAATAAAAGTAATTTTTTAGAAAAATTATAAAGTTATTTTTTCTTATATTCTTAAAATTATTTTTAAATAAAATTAATTAAAAATTTGTTTTAAATTAAGTTTAATGAAAAAAGTTAAATTTATTTTTGTTAAAAGTTTTTTTAGTTTATTAAAGAAGTATTTTTAAAAAAGTGATTTTTTGTTAAAAGTTTTTTTTAATTATTTTTTTAAAAAAGTGATTTTTATTTTTATTTAAAGATTCTATGTTTCGATGATTATTTTTGGGTGTAAATGCAGCATTGCTCAAATAAAAAAAATAAAAAATCACTATGAACAAATTTTTAACAAGTGGTGAGATTTTAGCCTATGATTTCAACGCTTTTATTCCATTTTCTCTTTCTTTTTTGTCACTTTTCAAACCCGTCGTTTTCCCTCTTCTGTTTCTCTCATTCTTCTCCACCAAACCCATTTCGTTTCTCTTAATATTAGCTTTCTCTTCTAAATAAAGTATAAACTCCTAAGCACTCTGAAGAACATTATCACTCACTACGTACGTACGTGCTACTACTTCTAGTGTTCCATCTCCAAAGACAAAATGTGATGGCTTCTTCTTCTGCAACCTGCACGCTTAATGCTCGTTTCCAACAATCTGTCACAATGGCCGGCTTTCGAACATACGTTGCAGAGTTCATCTCCATCTTCCTCTTCGTCTTCATCGCAGCCAGATCAACCATTTCTTCCTGTTTCTTTCTCTGTACAATCTCTTTCTTCTTCTTCTTCTTCTTCTTCTTCTTCTAGATTTCTGCCTTTCTTCCTGAAAAACATTGGATTCGGTAATTTCATCATCTTTTCTTAACCAAATTACATTATTTTATTTAGTTCATTAATTGGATCCTTCTCGATTGAATTGTTATGGTTGCGTTTTCTTCATGTTGATCTGGGTTTTCTTGAATGATCACTAAGCAATTTTCTTAACTCGAGACTTAATTTTGGCTTTTTTTTGTTCTTGGTTTCAATTTTCCTGGATCTGTTGTGATTTGAGAGATAATCTGGATTGAAGATATTATGGCATATATGGCATACCAAACCGGCAAACGTGGTCTTTTGCTCGGTTACGTGAGCTAATGGTTCTGCTCATCCTGATTAGGTGAGCTAATGAGATTACTATGGGTTTTGGTTAAAACCCAACTCGAATTACTCGATCGATTAAATAACCCCCAGACACCAGCGCAATCGATTAAATAAAGGGATTTTGTTATCCTACACTAAAATGTGCTCATGAAAAATATTCAATTTTTTGGTCAAAAAAAAGAAAAGAAAAAAAAAACTTAATTTCCATGCATGCCACTTTCCTCTTATTTTTCTCAATTTAACTTAATTTCTAAAACTTTTATAATTTTCAATCTCCCCTTTTTTGTCAACTAAATACTAGAAAATAAAATTTTCTATAAAAAAAAAAATTATTCTTTTACCTAGCAAACACACCATCAGGAAATCCCTATTATCATTTTTTGAAAACAGTCTATTTTCTTTACAAAACATTGAAAATTGTTTTTAAATTCACTTAAACCAAACAGTTTTTTCATGTGTTTTGAATTTATGGGTATAAAAAATTATATTAGAATCACAAACCACGTAAGCCCTTTTTTTTCATATTTTTGTTTTTGAATTACAAATAAAAGTCATGATAAATATATTAGGTTAAATATAAATGCAAAACAATCTACATTGACACAAAATATTGTCGATGAACACTTTTTTTGTGTTCACTATATCACCGGGGAGTCCCATCCCTAGGAGGGCTCGAGGGCTCAAGGGCCTGGTATAAATCTCACAGATCACTTAAATACAAGCCAAAGAGATATAAAGTCATTAACCAACAAATTTTTTAAAGAGAATTGAATTCTTGAGAGACAAATTAAGTGGTGATTGACATTTACTTGATAAAAAATACTGATTTTCAAGCGTCAACATAAATATTTAAACGTAAACTCTTTATATATTTGATTTGCCAACTAAATACTAGAAAATAAAATTTTCTATAAAAAATACTATTTTCTAAAAAAAAAATTATTCTTTTACCTAACAAACACACCATCGGGAAATCCCTATTATCATTTTTTGAAAACAGTCTATTTTCTTTACAAAACATTGAAAACTGTTTTTAGATTCACTTAAACCAAACAATTTTTCCATGTGTTTTAGATTTATGGGCATAGAAAACTATATTAGAATTACAAACCACATAAGCCCTTATTTTATTTTTTTATCGTATTTTTGTTGTTGAATTACAAATAAAAGTCATAATAAATATATTAGGTTAAACATAAATGCACAATAATTTACATTGACACAAAATATTGTGGATGAACAATTTTTTTGTGTTCAGTATTTCACCGGGGAGTCCCATCCCTAGGAGGGCTCAAGGGCGTGCTATAAATCTCACAGATCACTTAAACACAAGCCAAAGAGATATAAAGTCATTAACCGACAAATTTTTTAAAGAGAATCGAATTCTTGAGAGATGTGTTGTCACCAAATTAAGTGGTGATTGACATTTACTTGATAAAAAATACTGATTTTCCAGCGTCAACATAAATATTTAAATCGTAAACTCTTTATATATTTGATTAAACTATAGTTCATCTCACAAGGTAATTTGAGAAGTTTTATGTTGTTTATTCACAATCTAATACAACTATCTTCCGATTTCTTTCTAAGCTCGAAAAATCGGTTGCATACAAAAGATTAAAAAAAAAAAAAAAAGCTTAACCTAAGTATCCTCAATCTTAAAAATTTAAGCTATTTTAATATTTAATTAAATGACACAAACTAACGGCTGGTAGCTAATTTAATTAAGGAACTACGTATAAGTATGGTTAAAATTCAGGTCTCGAGTTCAAGTCTAGGTGTGCTCCTATTTATTAATTTTTGTTGAAAGGGTTAGTCCTAACGTCTTTGTCATGTCCAATGAAAAGATTAGTTTCGACAAATGGAAGAAAAACGTCTATTGAATGCTAAAAAATCGATAATAAAAAAAATAACAAAAAGATTTATCACATTAAACTATTCCTTCAACTTATACCATAATAATATTTTTTCCAATGCAAACCCGAGACAGATCAAGGCTACAATTTAATTGTTCCTTGCCAAAAAATAATACAACTAATAAAGAAATACCCATGACATGAAAATGGAAATTAAATAAAGTGGTTATTTTATATTTATTTAAAAATTGGGGTTTTTTATTTTTAAAATTCTTTTGAAAAAAATAAAATAATTGCGTGACAGAAAGAGAGAGAGAGAGAGAGAGCATTGCTCAGGTTTCTTCGCCAAACAATCATTTGTACCTTAAGATTTCACTAATTTTCTGGTCAACGCAGAAGCCAAGACGCCCCGGCGCTTACCAAAACACCCTATCCCCAACAAACCCATTTACCTTCGTGTTAAATCAGAACCGTCGGATTGGAACGAAACAGATCCAACGGTTTCGTAATTAAAGACTTGTGATAAGGGCATATTAGTCTTATAGCGGAAATACGGCATCGTGTTTGCATCATCGGTGATGACGTGGTAAAATTAGAACGGTTTATTCAAGAGCGACGGTCGGGATAAAACCTACATTGGATCTCGTAGAACCAACGGCGGAGAAAGAAGTCCTAAGCGCTTGCAAAGTGGCGAAAGGGTTTTTAAGCCGAGGAGGGTCTCTCAAATTTCATTCCCTCGACTTCTCTCCACAGTTTTGGGCGGCGAGACAGCTTCCAGCGAAGAGATCTCGAGTTTCTTCTGTCGCTAAAGGGTGAGATTCTCGTTTTTTTCTTTCTTTTAGGGTTTAGTGTTATACGCGCTTTTCTTTGTTGTTTGTGTTTGATTTGATCGGTTTGTAAGGCTTGAGTTGAGATCTAGATCTTTTACTCTCTCTACTGATTTTAGTGCTGCGGATTATTTTTGTACAATTGGCTACCGACCTAAAACTCTTTATCATATCAATTATAAAAATGTTTATCAAATTATCAGATAAAAAAAATTGAATAACATTATGACAGTTATCATTTTAATTAGTTCATATGATGCGTGAGATTATCACGAACTGCAATGTGTTAGATTTTTTATTTTTTTTTATTAAATGATAATAAGATTTTAATAAATATATAATCCCTTGCATTGTGATATGAATTAAAAGAATGTCGAAAAAAAAAAGAAAGCACTTGGAACAAATTTTTAACAAGTGGTGAGATTTTAGCCTATGATTTCAATGCTTTTATTCCACGTATTTAGGGCGAAACCGGTAATAGTTCTAAGGGTGTAACCAAACCTGATCACCTGATCTGACCAAACCCGATCATTTCGTGTTGGGTTGGGTCGGGTCATTTTATAAGTGATCCGACTAAACAGGGTCGGGTCTTGGGTTTTGTTAAAACCCGACCCGACCAATTAAATAACCTCCAGAGACCAGCGCAATACCCATAACAGTGCCTCTCTCCGTAAAGAGATGATGAGATCAGGTCAATGATTCACAGATTCAGGTGAAAGTTACCAGTGTAACATACTGTATTAGCTGTTAGGAAAGGTTAATATAATTATTTCCTTGTAAGTATGGTAATCAGAATCCGAATCATTGATTGTTTTATTGAGTTAGTTGGACTAGTCTAATGACCCAGATTGTAGAATTGTTAGGGCTAGGGTTCTAATCCACTCACTTTCTGCCTTTTTCTTCAGAGTGCTTAGAATTCTATCTCCCTTCTTCTTCTTCACGATTTTAGCAGGTTGGATGGGTGACTTGGCCAAAACCCGACCCAACCCGCTTCCATCCCTATAATACAGTAATAAAGGGGAAGCTCGAGTCTTGTGTGTTTGGCTTGTCGGTCTCCGTCGGAAAATCTCATCTTCTTCTAGATTTTTGCCTTCTTGAAAAACATTGGATTCGGTAATTTGATAATCTTCTCTTAACCAAATTACATTATTTTATTTAGTTCATTAATTGGATTCTTCTCGATTGAATTGTTATGGTTGCGTTTTCTTCGTGTTGATCTGGGTTTTCTTGAATGGTCACTATGCAATTTTCTGAACTTGAGACTTGATCTTGGATTTTTTTGTTCTTTGTTTCAATTTTTTTGCTTGCGGTTCATGGATCTGTTGTGATTTTTTTTTTTGAAGAGAAACAAAACCTTATTAATGAAGGAAGAAAACAAAATACATGGTAGTTCCCAGAAGCACCCAATATGTGCCAAAGGAAAACCAGTAACCCCAATTTTGCCCTGGATCAATAATCCCTTACAATAAGCAGTCCCTCCAATTAAGAAACCAACCGGCTAAAGGTATCCCCTTGCCCCAAGGGGAAGCAAAAACCCATGTAGCAGCCAATAGTTTTGTGCTATCCCAAATCGACTCACAATCTCTCTGGCTATTATTGAACATCATGTCATTTTTCTCAAGCCATAACAACCACATGGTAGCATATAACGCAATAAGTCCCATTTCACGTTCTGCTCTAGAGAGATTGGGGAGATGATTAAGAGAAAGCCCCTCATTAACGTCGGAAGGAGCCTTGTAGCACCCCCCCCCGAAAAGGACAACCACCTATTCCATATCCATTTTGAAAACTGACAAGAAAAGAATAAGTGTTCAACATTCTCGCCATCCTCCATGCAAAATAGGCAACAATGTGGGGAGATGCACCATGATGTTGCACACCTTTGCAACATGTCACAGGTATTAATACTTCTATGGGAAATTAACCAATCGAAAATCCTAACCTTAGAAGGAACATTGCTTTGCCAAATAACAGGGGAAAGAGGAAACGGTGGATAGGAAGGCGAATCACACAGGGCTTCAAAGAAGGATTTGGTGGTGGAAGTACCATTGGAGTTTGGGGTTCAAAAGAGACTATCTGGGTGATTAGACAACCAGACTGGGCCAAGGAGAGCTAAAAGGTCTGAAATCTCACCAAGTTCTCTGAGCGTTAAGTTCCTGGGAAAATGAAAATTCCAAGAAGGAGAAGACGCGAGAAGGGAGAGATGGTGAAGAAAATGGCTAATTGGTATGTTCTTGGCGGATGATAGCCGTAAAAGGTGGGGGTAAAAGGGGAGTCTCCCAGCCAAGTGTCTTCCCAAAAATGAAATGAGTTGCCATTGCCCACCCGGTTCCTTGAAAGTGTGAGGAATTGTGGAGCCAACGAGGAAATAAACTTCCATGGACAGCGGTCGGTATGTCGACCTTCCACCTCCACCGAAACTTCCATGAACAATGGAGAGATAATCTGGATTCAAGATTGTTGTGAGTATTGGATTTGATTGGGTATGATAGTTCATTTTCGGTTTGGTTACATCATGTACCCAATATTTTATGTGGTTTTGTTTGGTTACATCATGTACCCAATATTTTATGTGGTTTTCTTCAGTTTTATGTTCTCTTGTCTATATATGTGTAAATGAATAGGAGAAATTTTTTGGAGTTGTGCTGGGAACTAGTGGATCCTGAAGTACGTACTAACTGAGTTTACTCTGGGTTGAGATTTCGGTGATCCTTTTAGGTTGGTTCTTTTAATATTTTCTTGCGATTGATATTAGTAGTGGTTCAATGTTCATAAAAAGCTTCAGCAACTCAGGGAAGGCCAACTTTCCAAACAAGTAGTGGTGCATTTATGAGGATAGTCATGGATCACACTATTTTTATTTATTTTTTATCTGTTTGTTTTAAGAATGTAGTCGGAATCAATTGTTCATTTAGTTTTCTTGGGTTGGGCAATTGTTGACTGGCTTATACCTAATTAGTTTTGTTACTAAGATGATCTTGTTCTTGTTATGGTTGCACACATTTTATTCTTAGCGACTTGGCAAAGGCGATCAGGTATTGATTAATTATTGTTTGGGTACCTTGAACAACTAGATATGGAGTTTTGTTGTGCTTACTTTTGTGAATGATGCAATGGTAATTAAAGAAGACGAAACAAGAATGCTAGGGCTTTACAAGCAAAAGATGATAGTTACATATGTAGTCTTACGAGCAAGGTAGTCCAGATTGTAATCCTAATTAAGATTGCTAAGGGGATCTCAAAGATTAAATGGTGAGTCATAAGATTCTATTTTTTTTTTAATTTACATTTCAAGTATATATAAAGATGTTAAACAAAGTAGTAAAAAAAAATGTTAAATAAAAGTAAACTAGCACTTGTAATACATAAACTAATCCAAAATATCGGGAATATATTACAAAAGGTAGATCTTTATTCTCTAGTCTACAAAATGTTGACAAGGAAATTAAGTTTGTTATCCTTTCACCCCTTGTAACATTTATTATGTCAATTTCACTTAAGTGTGAAGCTAATATATCAAATTACATGTATTTAAGTGTCCAACCCATATGTCACAAAAATTGTAAATGTATACAGGATGACAATATGATTTAAATTTCTAAGTCTACAAAAAATACATTATATATATGACAGAATTACAAATTTTGGTGTTATAGTTGAAGGCAGAAAAATGGAAGTTCAAGAAGAAAAGAAGCAAAAAAGGGAAGAAAAAGGCAATTGAAAAAAAAAAAAGTGGACTAGGATCCTAGCCCTAACAATTCTACGATCCAGAGCATTAGACTAGTCCAACTAACTCAATAAAACAATCAATGATCCAAATTCTGATTACCATGCTTATAAGGAAATAATTATGTTAACCTTTCGTAATAGCTAATACGGTATGTTACACTGGTAACTTTCACCTGAATCATTGATCTTATCTCATCATCTCTTTACGGAGAGAGGCACTATTACGGGAATGGACTAATTTTGGCTCCTTTAGATTTAATCTACTTCTAAGCAACAGAAGCAGATTGAGCACATGAAACTTAATATGCGCTGAACAATTTTTGTAAATACCTAATATAGTTAGAATTAATTCACCATCATATATATTCACATATATATCTACTTTAATATAAAGTGATGATTTTTTTTTTCTATTTCCATTTTTTAATACGAAAATTGTACCTCATTAGAGAAAAACTTATTTATATAAGTTCTCACTTTTAAGTAATTTGATGGAAATTTCTAATAATCACATGCATGGCATATGCCATTGGCTGATTTTTAAGTATGCAAATTTTACTTCCAAAATGTAAGAATTCTTGAACGACATGAACTAAAGAATGATAGTTGCATTTTTTCTCACCCTTATAGTTATTTAAACACAAGACCAATCCCACTTCCACAATAATAGGAGTCTTTTAGAGAACTAGACAGTTTACAATTACAAATGTCTTGTGTACAATATGTGCAATGCAGGTGCATGCCTTTTAAAAGTATCTTTGAAAATCAAAACAAACTTTTATTATGCAGAGTAAGGCTTTTTTTTTTTTTCCTAGGGTTCTGTTTGCTACTTTAATCAAATCCATTTGATCTTATTTTTAAGGGTTCAATGTGGACTTGCAGGGAAACATGGACGCTAACAGAGGTCAAGGTGGAATTCAGCTGTTGCTAGCTGCAGAGCAAGAGGCTCAACACATTGTTAATGCTGCCAGAAATGGTAATTATGATTCTACCTTCTAGTCTTCTATGTATGTGTATTTGTTTGAGAATCTCTTTTAATGAATTTTCTCTGCTTATGAAATAGAACTTTCATCAAGCCGCAAATAGGTTTACAAATAAAGTTCAAACTTGGATGAAAACTTTCATTTATCTAAGAAAGATAGGTATAAGCTGCAATTCAGAAAGTTCAGAGTCATTTTTCACTTTCTTGTGTTTTAGGTTTAAATATTTGTAAAGAGTGCTTATATGCTAAAAAGTGATTTAAAATGAAAAAAAAAAAAGTGCTGCAATCACTGTTGACGTTAATAATTGTTTCATGGGTTGAACTTGCATTTTATAATAAGTTGTAGTGGGGACATGAAAATTAAAGTTGAATGAATTTCTTTTGTATTTTACAGAGGCCACAAATTGAAGTTCTTTTTGGACTACAAGTTTAGGCCAGAAAATTGTGCCCAGATTGGGAGTCTTAAAGTCTAAGTCAATTTGAGTTAGATGTTACTAATATAATTAAGTTGGAGTTACCTAGATTCTATGATTTTTGAAGTTGGTAGATATTGCTAGTTTAGAAACAGTTAAACAGGGTCAGATGATTATCCTTGAAACAAAGGATACTTCATTGTTTGAACTTTGTCATCTTTGTCATCCACGGGTCTGACTCATGGTGAGTCACCTAAACTGGGTTTCTTTGTCAGTTGGTCATTCAGCATACTTTGCACTTTTTACATCTGTTTAATTTCTGACTTTGACTCACTGGTCCTTGTGTAATACATTGATGTTCATAAGCTATTTAAGTGGTTTAAGGGTCAAGTGAAGGTTCAAATACATGTTTTTGCTTTGTATTGGTCCACGGGACTCAGATGGAGATTTGGTGAATAGACACTGACCCCTAATTCCTCTGACATGTCTCTCCATGGACCTCATAGGCCCAATCATCCTTGGTTTATCCATGTATTCCCATATAGATTAATCGTATACTATTTTTGTTTCAACAATGGAATGCCAATATCATAAATTCATTTTATGTTATGTAATCCAAATACTTGTAGCATTCATAGTAGCTTTTTTGTTTTTTCCCACTCTTCCAACATTATCCTTATCTACCATATTGTGATATTTTACTAAGATGTTAGGTTTAATGTTTGTAGGGGGTATTAGCTATTTAACTATTCCCTATTTCTTTATATATGGCCTTCTTTGTTAATTTCTAATTACAGTTTCCCCATTTTATTGCCAATGAAGATTTTAAAACTTAGTAGTTTATTTTAACAATGGCAGTTTTTTTTAAGCGAATAAATAGTAGAAGTCACATGAACTGCATATCCTATTTCCTCTAAAAAAGGGTATTAGACAGTTTTTTCATAGCTGTGTTTCAAATGTAAAATGAGGGATCTGACTGTGTCTCTCCATGGTTTGATCTCTACTTTCAGCCAAAATGGCTAGACTGAAACAGGCCAAAGAAGAAGCTGACAAGGAAATTGCCGAATATCGCGCCCAAATGGAAGCTCAGTTTCAAAGGAAGGTTGCTGAGGTAAATAATATGTCAATACAATCCATCATCAAAGAGTTAATTTCAGAATCACTTATGCATTAATTAAGACTTGCTTACCATCACTTTCATCCCAATTTTAGAGGGAACAATCTTAAGTTCCATAAAAAGAATGTTTGTGGCTTTGTGCCATCAGTTTCATGTCTTTTAATGCCTTGAAAGCGGTAAGTTCAATTACTCAACATACAGGTGATGAATGATTTTGTTTTGTACTAAGCTTCTTTTTTTTTTCTCATTCTGTCTTGTGGTTGCTTACAGAGCAGTGGAGACTCAGGTGCTAATGTGAAGCGCCTCGAAAAGGAGACTCAGACAAAGATCCATCATTTGAAATCTGAGTCCTCTCGCATATCCAATGATGTCGTCGAAATGCTCCTGAGGCATGTAACCACCGTGAAGAATTAAATTATGTTATACGTGAAAGTGTTTGAATTCCTTACTGCATCCTGCATGGGTTTTGCATTGGAAACTGAAAGTACCTCTCAATTTGAGAGTGGTGCTTGTTCTGTTGTTATGTGAAGTCGGAACTTTTTCTTATTTTCATCAAATAAATGTGTCATTTTATGTAATATCGTTCTTGTGTCAGTTCTAAATTATGGGATTCTGGTGATGTGAATATTGTATAAGTTCTTTTCCATTCCAATCAACTTGCAGATGTTATATATTGATTAGAAAAAACCCTTTCCGACACTGAAGTTGACAGATACTTTGTGGTAGAGATTCTCTTGTTTTATTTCGTAGCACGAAAAATGATCCATAAAATTTGACTTTATGTATTAATATTTTGAAAATTGGACCTCGAATAATTTTCTTGCAAGTTTATGGCATGTAATGAAATCCGCTTTTCTTCGTAAGCTTTCTACTCTGTTTATGCCTTCATGATTCACAACGTGGCGGACTACTATGTGCCTGCACGTAGTCCATTACGTTGTTTACGTGGGTTGGGGAAAGATGAAACAAGCACAGTATCAATCTACGGGACGGAAGCATCTGTTGTCTACTTGTCTCCTACCAGCCGGTTAGTTACCTCACATAGCTGTATTATTTATTTTATTTTCTACTCGACTCTTTTCCCTTTGCTGCTGAAACGGGAGAGTTTGCATTCATTCCAGTGGTTCGCTGTTGTAGTTTAACTTCAGATAGAAACTAAGGCTCATTTGATAGGTAATATATTATCTATATTTGGTTTGACTGAATCTGAAAAACAGTTTCACTTTTTATTAAAAATAAAGTTATTTTTAAGACAAGAAAAAATCGTTTTCTGTTTTTTTATTTATTTTCAAATTGTATTTTTATTTTTAAATCACCAACCAAACAAAATCAGTTTTTCAGATTTTTTTCTTTTTTTTTTTTTAAATTAAAGATGCATGCTGCCACAGAATCATTTGCATATAGTATATCTCGTTTGTATGGTTCATCTTCCATTTATTATGATATAATGTAGTTGGAAATAAGTTAAGATTTAAGGTTTGCAATATTGGATTGTAATTCCATTGCGGGTGCATTCTGAGTTGAACCATATGAAAACTTGGTGCTTCTTGGGTTTCTCCACGAAGTAATCCGTCCTGAATGTCTCCGATCTTTAACCATTCCTTCACGAACTAAAATCTGCACGGTGAAATATAGAGAAGAGAGAAGAATCATACAAATTATATTCGGCAAAAACAAATAAAAGACAATAATAGCTCAGATAAGACAGCCTTGTTAGCTTACAAGTCTTGGCACCTCACCTGATAAATAGAGTGTGGGGGAGATGAACCCCTGGCAACTTCACTAAGGTCCCTTTCTCTGCTACACAATCAATAGTGGGTCTCCCTCTTCTGCTGGTGGGTCAACCCAACGACCATGATCTTTTATAAGTTGGATCAAGGCATCCGTTGCATACTCCATCTCAATACCTCGCTTCACCACATTCTGAAAATCATGCAAACCAAATTGTTGGAATACCACGATACAGAAATGCTCATTGAAAGGTATATAGAGATGCGTGTAACAAAAAACCAAGACAGAAATGTTGTTCTACTGATACTCTCATACTCCCTACTACAGCTAATCAGTTCAAAGTGAGTCAATGAAACCTTAATCAATAAGAGATCTCTGGTTTCATTTATCTCAAACCAATGTCAAATAATACATGGAATCACAGTAATGTTTTACACAATTGAATGTTGAGCAATATAGAAATAACACATCAACAAACTAAGTGCAATGGAAATGTGAAATGTGAAGATGTATATGGGATAAAACATTGAAAGATGAAACTAAAAATGAATATATTCGAGAAATGGTAGGTGTGATAAAATAAAAGAAAATCGATTATGATGGTATGGGCATATGCAACAAAGACCTTTAGATGCATCATGCACCAATTAGGAAGAATAACCTATTTACAATCCTCGGTGTGATAGATATAGAGAAAGACTTAAACAACATGGAGAGAGATAATTAAGAAATATATAACTACTTGTAATATAAATGTCAACTTAGCCCTTAATTGAGTGTTGTGGAAAAAATGGATTCATGTAGCTGACCTTATATAGTTGGGAAAGGCTTTGTTGAACTGAGTTGAGAATACATGGAATTGTATTAATAAGCTTCTTAAAGTTTAGATCAAGAGTTCCATAAACTAACTTTTGGCTATCCTAAATTCTAAAAACAAGGAGATTGGGAAAATTGTGAACAGAACGAAGCAATGTTAAGTGAAATGAGCATGAGTCTAAAACACTGATGAATTTACATAAGTATTGGTGACAATGTAACATGGTTCAGAAAGACAACATATGTCTAGGTTGGAATTCAACAACGACATGCTCGCAACTTCTTCAGAATCTAGAAAGAAAACTATTACTGCTCTCTACCTTATCAATTTGGTTATAATGCGATGGCAGAATTCTCGAGAAACTGTTAGTCCAAAGTCTACCACATCAAAGCAGAAAAGAGGTGCATACCTTCCCCACATAGAGGTCAATCTTTCCAGGAGCACCACCTACATAACCAAAATCTGCATCAGCCATCTCTCCTGGGCCATTCACAATGCAGCCCATTATCGCAATCTGCCAAAGAAGAGAACAGAGAGTTCAATAATAGCTCCAAATCAACCTACATCAGACTAGGACTCAAGTATTTGGGATTACCGAAACACCAGGCAAGTGTAATGTCTTTTCCCGTATCTGAGCACTTATTTCTTGAAGGTCAAACAATGTCCGTCCACAGGAAGGGCATGAAACATATTCCTAAAAAGCATTTAGGCACCATCAGAAACATGCACATAAAGAAACATGTAAGGTCCAAGCAACATCCAGAGATACTCCAGTTTGTTTTGCATTTCAGAAGTTAAATTGATGTACCGTTCTTCATACTTAATCAATGTAAGATATCATTTGTTTCTGCTCAAAACAAAAGAATTGATGTACCGTTTTCGTGTTCCGCATTCTGCAACCTTGGAGCAAATTGAAGGATGTGTTTCTTAGAAAATCAGTGTCCTTGTCTGAGGCTTCTAAGAGAATTCCATCACCGAGTCCATCGACAAGAAGAGCTCCAGCACTGCTACCAGCACCAATGACTAGATCGTCTCTGAAGGAATAAATTTAGCAGGTAAATAGAAAAATATTTGAAGAAAAAAACTCAATTATGCTCATATTTAGCTCTTAATTAATGAGTTGTACAGTTAGAAATTACCTATGAACTCCTTCAGGAAAATCTATGTGGTGTATAACTGGGAAGTCCAATGCCTTGTCTGCCAAGAACTCAAACAACCTGCAGCCACATTGAAAGTTATGATAAACAAAAAAAGGAGTATCAATCAATAAATTAACTAATCCTCGTGTAATGATGGAGAAGCTTCTAGAATATAGAACCAAGATTAAAAAGGAAAAGAAAGCACATTAGAAACAGGTCTTCAGCATTGTTGGATTTCTAATTTTGTTTAGCAACAATTGGATTGGGTTAATATTCCAAAACTAGGTTCTTTCCTACAAAATTGAGCATAAGTAAACTAAGATATATAAGAAGGCGAGATTTTTTACTTTTCTTGAGAAGAGATCTGCAGGACGCAGATTTTTACTCTCGTTATCAGAAGGCTTGGAGTTGGAACACATACATTTATCTTATAACTCATAAAAAGTGAAGATTGATCTCCATTGCACCATGGAGAGATCAATCTTTGCAGAACCCTTCAAATGTAGCCGTTTGATTCGATCTCTTCCTTATTTGTGATTTGTTTCTATCATCTTCCAACAAATTGGTATTAGGTTATAGGTTATATGCATGGGAGAAGGATGAAAATAAATAATTTGCTCAATTAGATTATTTTCTCAGATCTCATTTTCACAATTGGGCGAAGCCATTGAAGTGAAGAAACAGGTTTTTAGATTTATCCATTATTGATGAGGGTACTATGCAATGACCACAAAATTTTCAAAATTCAAAGCTCAATGTCAAGAAAATTGACAAGAAAGGCAGCTTCAATTCTACAGCAAAGGAATGCAAAGGACAAGGTAGTTCCATTGGACCTGGCTAAGACATTGTAGGGGGATTGCGACAAACCGAAGAAGACACAATGAAGACAAATTAGGAGATATTGAGTTGGGGCAAGTTAATAGTAAGTATAGATTTGTCTTGTGGTCCTAAGAAGCCAAAGAAAAAAGAGGATTATATGATTCTAGACATGGAGCAAGCAAAGGTATGGATACTTTTAAAAACCCAAGGTAGAGATTATTGGATTTTTGGCTTTTTTAGTGGCCATTGGATCTTGAGAGAGTTGTGATGCTTTCCGAATGCATTTTTCTTGGGGAATTTGGACATAAATTTCAAAGAATTAGAGAATATCTTTTTCTTACCAGGATCTAAAAGGACTATGCTAAGGCCTTGCATTGGATCTTTCAATCTTTTATGGTTTCTCATATTATGAAAATCAATCTCACCCATGGAGAAAATTTGTTCCAAAAAGTTTGAAAAATTGTATGTTATCTTTCTCTTTTTCAATTCATTTGAATTATTTTTTACCACTTAATTCTGATTTGTTGCTTCAATCTTTGAACGCACATACATAAAAAAAAAAATTCACCGATTTATAGAAGCATAGACTACAGAACAAAGCATCATAGAGGAGTACCTCCGCGCTGCATGTACTCTGCTGACTTTGTCTTCTGTACAGGGTAGATAATGCAGAAGCATTGTAGCATCAACATCTTTGAGGATGCCAAGCTCCTCATAGGGTTCATCTCCACGTACAGATACAGCCAAGCGTGTACCTGATAGATAATCAAGTGGCATGGTATCATCGGCAACTTGTATTTCTAAATGAAATAAACCAGTTTTGTACAGAAATGCACCTTGAGGCAAAAGCTTGTAAGCCCCAGTAGATAGCTCTTTAAGATTCACTAGGACAATGGCATTAGGCAGTGGCTTCGTTAGCTGCTCTGACAAAGGAGTTAGAACTCCCATACTAATATCTATCAAACGTTTGAGAGCTAGCCTCTGGCAATCAAACAAAGAAGATTTGAAGTTATTTTATTGTTTCATATTACTTTATACCATTGTAATTGGAAACTACTTAAGCATTAGCAGGAAGAAGAAACAAATACATCTTTAGAAACAACTCCATAATTTTTTCAAATTTATTTACAAAATAACACATGTCCATGTTCTTACAGCATCGCTATCTTCTACTGAAGGAAGCTGTCTCAAAAGAATAGAATCCACTGTTGCAAGATCCTGTCATACTTTGTTTGTTAGTAACACAATCATGTTTATCAGTTAAAACTTGTATCTTGAGAAGCAGGGGAATAAACAAACCTTAAATGGCATGCCAACAACAAGCTTAGCTGCAAGTGATTTGTATAGTTGTTCAGGCTTCTGATAAAAGAAAAGGACCATAGAAGGATTAGCGATGAGCAAAAATTGACAAAGGTAAAGTATTTTGAGAATTAGAACCCACTTAAAACAGTAAGCTTGAAATTAATTAATGGCTCGAATTGGTGATAAAATGAGGGAAAACAGGTTGAGATGGTTGGGATATGTGAAAAATGACAAGCTAGAAATAGTGTAAAAAGGTGAGAACAAATAAATTGAATGTGTTAAAAGAGCAAAGTTGACTTAGGTTGACATACTAAGATAGGACATGAGTGCTTCTAATTTTACAAAAACTAATAGTACAATGATAGAAAATGTTCATTTACGAACCACATTTGTGGTTGTAATATATAGTTGTAGTGGCTGCTCTATAAGGACATATAAATATAGTTACAATAAGCTTGAAAAAGCACTGAACCATATGGGTAGATATATATGGTTTAACAGAATAAGGATAATTTGGAGAGCAAAATAAAATTTCAGGTATTCAACTTGTTTTCTAAAAATATAGCATGTCTTCTGCCTTTATTTTATTGGCCAGAGATTGCTCTCTTCAATCAGCATAGTTGGAATAAATAATTTATGATTAGCATGTGGCAGTGCAGCATATTTCCATAAAGATTAAACATTTAAGGCTCAAATCATTTAGATTTGCAAAATGTATTGCATTTTAAGAAAATGTACAAGCCTATAATTCTGGAGGTGTGTCTCAGGGCTCAACTTTGCAACTAGGCCAAGCTTTAGGGTTAATATAGATCACTAGTTGAATGCATCAAACAAATATAAGCAGATATGAATCAAATATGTATAATTTGTTTAGAGAAGTACATAAAAAGAAGAAAAAAGTTTATATAGCAAATGAAAATATAACAGAAAGAATCACCTTCAACTGATCCAAGGATACAGACATAAGAACAGAGCCGTCACGATGGAGGACTCCTCTGTAATCCACTTCCTCGCCCTGAAATCATATGATATTGATACTATATTCCAGAAAAATGGAGCAAAACGTATAACACACAAAATGATAATGATTAGTCAGCGTGTAACACACAAAAAACTTACCTCCTTCTGCACAGGCAATTGACCAGTTCTACGTTGGAAATCAAAATAACGCCTCTGTTTTTCTTCAAATGGCACCTGATGAAGATGTCACCACAAGAAAGGCAAAGTTGACAACAGAACTAAAGATCAGAAAATGAAGATATAAGTATTTATGCATTTACAGAAACTTACCACCCCTTTCTGCATGTCTGATGCTTTCATTCCCAGGTTCGCCAACCTTCTACAAGGATCTATCTCTTCCTCTGGTGGCTCAGTGAGGGAAACTCTGATTGTGTCCCCCAGACCATCCTGTAAAGCAAACAATGTTACTCACTCATCAAAGCTCTTCAACTGCAAATCAAGCAGAATACAGTTTGAAGGCCATGTTGCAGAATTTGCAATACAAAACAAATGCAAGCAAAAGGTTATCCTCCCAAAATTAGAGTTTGGGCCTTACCATGAGTCTCTAGTAGTTCTTTCAGGTACATAGAGCAGCTACATCCATGCAGGACTTAGGGAAAGGAAAATGACAAAGGGACTATACTTCAACACTACAATTCAAACTACAAGCACACGCATAATTTGAGGCAATCCAGAGGTGTTGAAGTGTTATAGTTCGAATTGCAATGCTAAAGTGTTGAGAAAGTAATAGATAGTCTAACACTAAGACAAAATCTATGCTAACATTCCTAACATTCAAAGTAGTTATACCCACAATATACTTAAGGGACTTCTATAATTTTCCCATTGATTGTATTAGTGATAGATTAAGCCAATACCCGAAGAAGAGTTCCTATGCCAATTGCAGATTTCATTCGTCCATCTTCACCTTCGCCAGCTTCAGTGACTCCCAAGTGCAAGGGATAATCCCACCCTGCAACATACATCTCCGCGACAAGCAAACGGTATGCTTGTACCATGACCACTGGGTTGCTTGCTTTCATTGAAAAAACAAAATTATGGAAATCCATCTTCCTGCAAATCCTTGCAAATTCAAATGCAGATTCAACCTGTTTGTGATTAAAAGTTAGATATTTGCATTCATTAGCTGTAAGAAATCCCAAAATAAAGAGCTCAAAACCATTTTGCAGAATGAGAGTGTATAGATATTCACCATTCCCCTAGGAGAATCACCATAGTAGCTCATTATACGATCAGAAAGGCTCCCATGATTCGTTCCAATACGCATTGCTCTTCCATATTTTTTACATTTCTCCACTAATGGAGTGAAAACCTGGTGTGACATTGAGAGAAACATCATTCAAGTGACAGAGGTTCAGAAGCAAATACAAGATGAAACAGAACCTTGCTACTACTTCTGTTCATTTCCTCACAGGTAATTTGGGGTTTGAACCAGGCCTGACTTAAGTTTATGATGCACAAGTAACCAGGAAGAAATCAACATACACAAAGGCCACTCATATTTAAGGTCTGAGAGATATTCACCAAGTTTTCAAAAACAAAAACAGCCTCATGCTTAGCAAACAAGACGCATTATCAGTACCTCTAATTTTCTTAGGATGTTGCCAAGTTATAAACATTATTCAATTACTCAATTCCATGGTGTACAAAATATTTACCCAAGGGACACTATCATAATAGAAAATGTCCATTGACTGCTTGTTGGACTAAAAGATATTGATGACAAATCCTGGTTGTCATAATCATGATGGAACTATCAAAAAAAAATAATGATGACTGATGAGACATAGAAACATCATCTAAGATGCCTTTTACATGTATTTCCATAACTATGGAATAGTGATATCCCATGCCTTCACAGGGTTGATTCATGAATTTATATGTCAGTGCAAGGGTAATTGCATTTACTTGGACCTTGGCAATTTGTTCTTAATATCTGGCAATAGGGCCCCACCTGACAATTCTCTTTGACTTGAGGACATAGATTCATCCACTACCAATTCCAATGTCTTTGATATATCCCACATGATATCAACATCAAGAAAACCAATACATGGGAAACAATTTTCAGAAAAGATTTTTATAAAGTTGATTCATTAAATTCATTTTAGATGTGCAAATTATGCCCGTTAAATAGTTTTCTGAACTAGAAAAAAGTTTTGACTATTTTAACTTGATTATTGTTTAATAAATAACCTATCTATGTTGGATGGTTGTTAAATCCAATAATTGCAAGTAACAGAATAGAAGATCAATGCATGAATTTATATGTAATGCCAAGAGAGATAAGATGAACACATGTAACTAGATTCCATGAATGGACTAATTCAGTGACTACAATTACAGAGATTCAGGGTTTAGGGTGATGTCAACAGTGCTTCTAGTGTTATCAAGACATTAAGGTGATGCCTAGGCAAGGTCATGCCTGAGCATCCTACATTCTTAGGCAGGCATGGCCTAGCAATAAAATTAAATAAATTGCCAATGACATTATAATTATGCTTATGCAATTACAAATTTTGTTAACTAATTTAAGGTTTTGAACCAATATGGTCCAATTTTTTGTTATATGAAACATAAATGGGTACAGCTTTGAATATAAAATCTTAAAAAATGATTATGTGAATTTCAAAGGTATTCCATAAATTTGCAAGGTTTGAATACCGCTTTTCTTTTTAAATTTTTATTTTTGTTCTTATCAAAAGAAATATATGGGGTGTGGATATAATTAAATATTTTTTCGGTTTGGTCCATGCATGCCAAAACCATAAAGAAAAAGGATTAAATAAAAAGTTTTAGATCTCCCGTCACACCTTGAATAAATTCTTCACAAATTATCAGAATGCTAACCTAGGCCTGCCTAGTTGACCCTCTACACAATTTGAGTTGAAAACACCTAAGTTTAATCACACTGTAACAGTGATTGAAGGACCTGAAGGAAGACAAAGCAAACCCTAAATGACAATGATCGATTACCTTCTCAATATGTTCAAGCTCCTTTTGATAGTCTTCTTCTGTATATTCTAACTTCTCAAACTGGGCCCGCCTATCAGCTGTAAGAAATTGTCTCAGTGATTGGAGGAAGCTTGGCCTTTAAATTGGAATAGCTGACATCTGAAATTTAGCATTCATGAAAAAGTAGTTACCAAAATTTCCAGGGTTAACACGAATCTTGTCAAAACATTCAGCAACTCGCATGGCAACAGGAGGAGCAAAATGGATGTCTGCCACTAAAGGAATATTATAGCTGCATAAAAATGAAGACAAGTGAGAAGAATATCATCCCAATAAATTTTTGCATATATATGATAATTTATACAAAGTTTTACACCTTGTCACCTACTTTTTCTGAACAAGTTTGTTCTTTATTTCAAAGCAAGCATCTGCTTCTTTCCTCCCCTGAACTGTTATCCGAACAATATCAGCTCCTTTGTCAGCAATTTTTATTACCTGTGAACAACAAAAGTCGAAACATTACAAGAATCCACTGAAAATATATAAATATACAGAGAAAATATATTTCTTTTATCATGCCAAACAATATGATCCACGATACTGCAGCATTATGGCAGAGGTCTCTAAGAATCCATATCCTAAGGGGCATCCACACAGAAAAAAGTTGGTCTTCACTGCTGATTATTCCTTTAAGAGTTTAATTTTTATTTATTTTTAAATTAATAGGATTGCCCAACAATCCAAGAAAGGACTGATTTTTTCCTTGGATTATAACTATACCTAATCATGGACCTTCTCCAATTCAGTTTCTCACTGCAGCACAAAGGTCCTACACATAGTTCAGTACTAATATTGGTCATTATCCTCTTAGCTTCTAATTATGTTACCTCTTTTTCACAAGCAATTTGCAAAAAGCATTACATACCCAACACAGGATGAAGGACGCATTTATATGTTCGAAGATAGTTATGTAATTCACCACCACAAGAGGAACCTTGATGTAATCAATTCCAGCTAGACTGAGGTAGATTATCCGTAATTCAAGGAGATCTTGGAATCAAAACCATTAACAAAGGAAGAAGCCTCAGAGATTCCAAGTCTCAAGAGCTGACCTACTGTAATTACAAAAAGTGAATCTTAACAATCCTCCACTTCAAGAAATGTTGAATTAATTCCATGTCCGTGGGAGTATTGTGCCACCTGGGTCAACATTATAACGAATGCAGTTTTCATAACATTTCACGAGACCCGGTCCAGTCATATTAACATTTGATATTAAGTGCATAGTGAACATATTTTTAAATCTGAAAACTGAAATAAAATATTTAAATATTGATGAGATTCCCATATGCATATTCAGTTCCTGGGTTTCTGCTAATTGTGGCCCTTCTCTTTTTCTCATACTAAAGTGCTCACCAGCTATGGTTGGACATGTTAAACAGCAGATACTACGCATTTTGATCAAGCATCCAGCTATTCCACTTTGACCAACCTATTTTATTGATAAATGAAAAAGCAGGCTGAAAATGAAATGGGGCTCCATGGATGCTAAGTTGCTGGCAACAGCAATAAAAGTTAGCCGAAGTAGAAGACAAGAAAAAATAGATGAACCTGCTCCACTGTTGCATCAACATCCTTGGTATCAGTTGTAGTCATTGTCTGTATCCTTATAGGATGTTCACTTCCAAGAGCAACATTTCCAACCATCACAGTGCGGGTTTTTCTCCTCACTGTCTTGTGTATGGATTCACAGTACTTCTGTCTAGGAACTACATTAGGCAAATAAACCCAATAAGAAATAACGAAAAAAAATATTACGAAGGCAGAAAACACAGATCCTCCTAATGACACATCAGAACCAAGATTAGCCTCCAACCACTTCCATCAAAGACGTATGATTCTTACTAAAATTTTAAAACTTTGACCAGCATACAAACTCTAAGCAGAACCACAGGAATAATCTTTTTCCAATTACTCTCAATAAATTCCCAGAAGCAATACATAATGGACCAAATGAGTAATAATTCACACGAGAAGAAATAATCGAACATTGAAAACCGTCAATATAAACAAATTTAGGCATAAGCTAGCCAAAGAATTAACAAATTCGACACCTAACAAATTCTACGCAGATCACAGCTAAGAGAGGAATTAAGAAAAATATAACTACTTATAACTTAAATGTCAATTTAGCCCTTTATAAAGTGAAGTGAGGCGGTAGAGAAAAGGCGAGTTGAGTTGAGTATTATACCTAAGAGAGGACTTCCATCGGAAGTAGGCTGCAACTCGGCAATTTCCGAACCAGAATTCGAATTCCTAATCACTGAAACCCTGGTTCGCCGCGAAGTAATTCGCGGCGAATCAGAAACCTTCACGAAGTCCACACTTTTCGTAAATCCCAAGCCACGATCCCTTCCCTTCAGAGCAGAAAACGAAGCTGGAACCACTCCAGTCGCCATTTCCCCAAAAACTCTAAACAAACAAAAAACTAATCATCAGCTTTACAAATAAACCGAAAGAATCAAGTTTTTCGTAACTGAAAAAAAAAGATCTCCTGAATAACTTTTCAGATTCGAAACAACTGCTACTCTTAGTAAAAACAGCATCCTAACCTCTATTCCGTCAACAAAGCTCCGATGATTATAAATCTAAATCCTTAACAAACCGAGTAATTAATCACTCGAACAATATCAGTAGATTAACAGAAAACAGGAGAAATCAAGCTCGAAAATGATTAATCACTCAATAAGATTCACTCAGGGAAAAAATGATTATCAAGAAAGCTTCAAGAACTGAATAACCGTTCACAAATCCAATCATCCACGAATCAATTGAAACAACTCTTATGAAATCTTATCAAGTTTAAACAACAGAATTCAGGTTAGAGAAACTGATAGTTACTGGAAATCGAGCTTTCGAATCGAAGAGTCTGGAGGAGAGACTCGTGGTGTATGGATTTTCACTATTTCAGATGTGTTTTTGCAAGACACGAGTTTTGTTGAGCGAACATTACGATTTTAGGGCTCTTTTTTGTTTGTTTCTGTCTGAGAGACAGGTGGTTTTGGTGGTAAATAATGGTGCTCAACGTGTCCTGAACGGACAAATCACCCGTGCAAAATGAGAATCTTTTCAAGCATGATTGCGAGATCCCATCGCGAGAAAAACATGCCAATTATAGTAGAGCTCTGTACTCTGACGGCAACGGTAACAGCTCACACCAACGTTTCTTCCTGCTTCCTCGTTAGACATTGTTAGACCGATTGTGATAACGACCGTTAGCATGTTTAATAACATTCTACGACAACGTTTCATTAAATTAGGGTGGAGAGGATGGGATGCATATTACATATAATTTTTATATTTTTTATAAACCCACACGACATAATTGATAATTATATTTTATAATTTATATTTATTTTATTTTTATTTTAAAGGTACGTAAATAATTAAATCTCATTAAAACAAATATAAAAACAAAAGTAAAAATTAAAAAGATGAATTGGTTAAATTTAATTATTCTAAAAATACCTCTTAACTATCTTTAATACGGGTCAAAAATTAAAATTTATAATAGATAAAAAAAAATATTATTAGAATTATAATAAAATTAACACACCGTTAATAAGAAATTTTAGCTTTATAAATAGTATAAATATAGATTTCTTTAAATAAAACTAAAATTTTAATACTAAAGAATGGTTAAAAAAGTAAAGAGAGTAGTTAAATAACTATAATATTACTATATTATTTCTTACTGATGTAGTGCCCTAAAAATGATTTCATCTAATCTATAATCAATTTGTATCTTACCAAAACTCTATGTATTTGTCTTATTTGTTTAATTAAGTGTTTGATGTTTTACGTATTAATTTTATGATAACTTTATATTAGATGCATCAAATAGACTCGGGATGTTAGAATTGAGCTTGACACGTATTTTCGCATAGAAAACGTCTAGTTATACGCAAAATTCTAATATATATTTAACATAAAGCGAAAAGAGCAAGAATCGAAAAAAGCTTAAAAGTTTGAATGTGTTTCAAGATGGTTGAATAGCTTATCTAAGTCTTTGTCTTTTTTTTAAAATTATATAGAATTTGACTACATGTACATTTATTTTCTCTAATCCGTTCTATCAAACGCTAAGTTGACACTTAATTTATAAGTAATTATATTTTTTAATAATTTTTATCTGAGATATTATTACTATATTATCTCTAATAATACTAAATTTAATTCTTTGATAACAAAATAATGATAAATTTAAGAACGAAACGTGACAAAAAAATATGACCATTGTAATGACCGAAAATATAAACAATTATCTGTATTTTCCATCATATATATAACAAATGACTCCATTTAAAATTATGATTTTTGTGGGACGCAATTATTGTTTGTTGATGATGTGATTTATTTAGAAAGCTACTAGTCAATAATCTTGGGAATAAAGCTTAATTATAAAATGGGGCACGTGTGACATCTGGAAGACAAATATATTATAAAAAAAGGGTGTAAGGCGTGTGTCACGAGGGTAACACGTGGGTTGCATGGTACATATAAAATAAAGGTGATGATTGAAAGTTACGTCAAAGCCTGTCGTTAAAAGATGGATTGGTCATGTGGTTCTCAACATCAAACTTAACGGAGAGCTCAAGTACTACTGCTGTTGGGTACGTGCTCCACGCCGTTAATGTCAATTCGTGGCAAAATTGATAAAGTTTTAACTACGTGAACATGTCTACGTATCTATTATATCATTTATAATGCACCGCCAGCTTACTTGTACGTAAGGATAATAATATAAC
The DNA here is from genome assembly GCA_035771175.1 of Paratinospora sagittata. Classification (NCBI taxonomy): domain Eukaryota; kingdom Viridiplantae; phylum Streptophyta; class Magnoliopsida; order Ranunculales; family Menispermaceae; genus Paratinospora; species Paratinospora sagittata. The sequence goes on from CM069593.1 coordinate 21,561,534, forward strand.
CTATAATACGATAATATAACTTCAGATCGACATAAAATTAACGAATTTAAGTTTAGCATAAGTAAGCGTGAATCAAAATAGATTAAATCTTATTTTAACTATCTAGTGTGGTCCCTTGAACCGTCATCATTTTTGATAAGTTGTCCCATTTTCTTTCCTTTTTACATTTGTGAATCAAAATAGATTAAACTTTATTTTAACTATCTAGTGTGGTCCCTTGAACCGTCATCATTTTTTATAAGTTGTCCGATTTTTTTTCCTTTTTACATTTTCCTTTAGCCACACATATAGAAGGTTCAAGCTCCATCTGATGTAAAGGTGTTTGGATGATTATTGGCCTATAAAAAGATCAATATCTTCTACATATTACAAAGGAAAGCGCCCAATTGGTGTATTTTCCCTCATTGGTGTTCCACATGTGGCCAAAATGAAAAAAGTTTAAATCACTTATTTTTCTCATGTGTGTTTACTATACGTCTTTGGCATTATTGGCAAGATTATTTAGGTGGTCGGTTTCTCATACCACATAACGTTGTTGATGGCTTGTACGCTTCTTATGTTTCGAATTCATATCAAAAAGTGAGGAATGTAGGTCTAATTGCTTCGTATGCTACTTTATGGTATCTTTGGGTGAAGCAAAACAACAAACTTTCAAAAATCAAGTTACGACTGTGGATCAAGTAATGTGGGAATCGGTTAGGTTTCAGTTAGTGTGCTTGGGTATTGGCTTCAAAGTGGAACATGGGATTCTCTATCTCGGAGTGGTTATTGGGCTGTGATAGATATCTGTTTAGGAAATATAATGTAGCTGCGAATGTTTTTTTTTTTTTTTTTTTTGGTATGAGGTTTTCTTGTGCCCTTTTCCCATTTGGAGTTCTTTTCATTGACTTAATATATATTAAATAAATAATTTTGTTTCTTTTAAAAAAAAAAAGTTAAATCCGATTAGACACGATTAAATCTCAGGTCAAAATCAGGTCTACCAGTTGAATCCGAAATTGACCCGTTTAACATAATTATATTTTGTATTGAGACTTTTTAATATTTTATGTCATGTGTTGAGATTATAACTTTATAATCTTTTATTTGGTCTTTATTATATGATTGTATAATTATAATTTTAAATTTTTTATTTATATATTAATTTAAAATTTATGTATGTTAAATATGTTATAATGAATCTGTTTAAGCTTTAAGAATTATAAACAAGTTAACTTATTTAACTCATTTGTTAACTCGTGTTCATGTTTACATATAATAACACTTAATCGTGTCGTGTTTAAGTTTGTAATATACTAATTATACATGTGTTTCGCCACGATATGATTATGATTCAATAATACGAATTTACAACATGTCTCCTAATTAAAATAAAAAAATAAAGAAAAATAAAACATGGGTGACACTAAAATAATCATAACAAAACCTTTTTTTTTTTCGCCAGAATCCGGACAAAACATAATCGTAGACCAATTGTTTGGTAGTGGAGGTGAATCAGTATTGGCTAATATAAAATAGTGTGTTTTTAAAATAAGCCCTGAACCCATGTGGTAAACATGCACAAGACTTCTCATATGATACGTATCCTTTAAAATAAAATAAAATATAATGACCTTCAATTCACTTCACATCACAACGGGTTGTGAAAGTTGTTGGTAACAGTTAACGAGGACTGATTGTGATAGAAAATTAGTAAAAATTGATTTTTCTTTTCATTTTACGAGACGAAACTTAAAGTCGTCGGTTTTGTGTGAGAGATGCAAAAGCTATATCAGTAACAATAATTTGAGGTCCTTATGCATGACACGAGCGCCTGTAGCTCAGTGGATAGAGCGTCTGTTTCCTAAGCAGAAAGTCGTAGGTTCGACCCCTACCTGGCGCGTGTATTTTCTAATTTTTTTTTTTTTTTTTTTTTTTGTGTATCTATATATATGGTATTACCATATATGTCAACATTCCTAAAACATATGAATAAGTCTCTATGATCTTCTCCAGCATATATATATGCGCTACAGAATCAATAGTCAAACCATGCTAAGCTCACTTCACAACTTCACAACCCAATCTGTAGAGTTGACAAGCTATGGCTTTCCACATATAAATTGTAGAAATGAAGAGAAGAGAAAGCCCAACAAGGCAATCTTAACTATGCACCATTTAATGTCAACTAGGAAATTTGTTCAGAAGCATCACTAGGGTTTTTTGAAAGCAAATAGCTTTTACTTCCTCATTTTCAGCTGCTTCCCATACAAATTTTCACAGCCCAGTTAATTTTGTTAACTGGGAACTATGTAAATTGTAAAACACACTTGTACAAACTGCTAAGTACTTAACAAGAAAAAAGAACAGAATGTTTCTTAGCAACATGACTATACTGTACAACCAAACCTACTACCACACATTATGGAGCTACTGATACTAATTCTCAGTGATTTTCTCTCCCAAAGATTACACAGATGCAGAAACAGATTCTATCCCTGTCTGGCCTCGTGGATTCGCTGTTTCAGCTTCATGGTTGTTGTTGTTGTTGTTGTCAGGAGGTTCATTTTGCAATGTATTTCTGCCACTTTGATGAGATGTTTCTCTGGAATTACGACGACGACGCTCCGAGTGCCATCTCAAGAACTCGAGAAGAATTGAATTCCCACTCATAGCAATACCGAACCCAGCAAATGTCGACAGGAGGATGGATAGAACTGCTTGAACATGAAGCTGTAAACCCAAAACAAAGGCGAAAAAGAGTAAATGAAGAAGCCTTACTTGGTTGGATTTGAAAAATATTCATTAGGATCATCAAATACCAAGAACTCATGCGTAATGGAATTGAATTCATACACCTTAGTAAAAAGATTTGTTTCTTAGCCGGCTTGATAAGTAAACTAATGCAATCTAGTAGCCACTAATTTATATGACGGGTTGGGCCAATTCCCAAGTAGATTCTAGTTCCTATATAATTCAAAACACAGAAACACTGTCAAAAAGGAAAGATAACAATACCCTTACCAATGAGTAGAAAAGATGAGCAAAGAGTACCACCAGTGCAAATTGAATTGACGCGTAAACCCAGACAAATCTTCTGATCACTGAATCCATAAATTAGATACTTTGTTAGGTATCACCATTGAGTAAATATATTCAAAGGAAATCAGCGCTTAATGTATGTTAGGATCCATCTGAGAATTAAAGAGTTCTCTACTTCTCTTTAGTTACAATTACAAACTCAGTAAATCAGGTTACTACTGTTGCAGACAGCTTTTTCATACACCGAATAGTAAAACGAGTGATTAAGACATTTAATTTTTAAACAGTAAAACTTGTTTTCTATTATACCATTTTTAACGCTTGAATGATAAAAGTACAAAAGCAAAACCAACCTCTTCCTCGACTAGAGGGGGGACGGGGACAGATGGGGAAAAAACCTGCTTTTTAGAGTAAAATAGCAAAAGCTTCTCTTGGCTTATCGTCTTCATTGAGGAGAGATGAAAACGACAACAAGAGTTCTTGATCATCTTCATGTAACTTTATAAAATCGAATTTCTTAAGAAAATTTTATTAGGTGGGGGTCTTTTAACATCCCATTTGGTCAGAAAATGTATGCGATGGTCTTTTCCAAGTGTTAGTTATTTACCATTACGAAATTTCATTGCTTCATAGGCAACATTAAAGAGGAAATACTGCCCATTCAAAAAGAAGGATCACCTTATCAACCATATGGTATTTCACTGAGTACTCTGTACTAAATAAGGTAGTATAAAGTGAATTAACAGTTCAGAAAAGAGACAGACAATTGCACCCACCATATATATATATATGACCGCTCAGTCAATGAAACACACACACAAAAAAAAAGACCCATTCAACTTAAAAGACCATTTGACTTTCAGACGAGGTCAGTACAAAAGACCATTAACCAACAAGGAATTTTTAAAGAAATTTAATTTCATCAAGATATGTTCAAAGACATATGCTTATGTTTTTAACTTTTTATCAACCTAGTAAGAGTTCATGTAATTTCTTTCATTCTTGAAATGGAGGTTTTTCTTCTTGCTCTGTTTGTCTGTATTTTTGGGGATTATTGTGGTCATTTTATCATATTTAAATTGGTTCAATGGTAGGGAAAGAGTATATGAATTGAAATGAAAAGGCTGCCTGCAGTAATAGAGATTTAACTTGACACGGGTTGAAATCCTAGGAGTCTCAGAGCTTGTCGTTCTTTAAAGCCAGATGTTACAGATGCATATTTACCATCTAAACAACGATAATTGATGGGATTGTTGTAGAGTGTCTTTAACAGGTATTAGCATAATGAGGTTGGGAATTAGCATCCTATGTTTATGAATGCTAATTGGAAGTTTTATTCTATCAAAATTTAACCTGAATGAATCATCCAATTAACAGCATATCTCAAAGCTGTTTGGTTTCACCATTTTTTTTTTTTTATTTATATCAAAGAACAATATGATCATTTTTTATGTTACAGTCTTGTGTGAGTAAAGACTTCCTAGAGCTTAATGCAGAAGGGATGCAAGGTGCCTGTAAGGAAGAACGCAACAAACAGTAAATGTAATACACTTACTGAATTCAGACACTTATTTAAACAATTTGATTGCTAATCACTTAAATATCAAGACAAGCATTTAAATTAACATACAGTTAACTTTTAAATAGATTTGAACCTATTTTTTGTGGTCATCGTAATTCTTTCTCCACCTTTTTTTCCCTTTTCAATTACAAGGGTCTCTCCAAAATAAAAAGATGGTTTGAGCACCTTGTACTTAAACTTAGGTGCTTGCTTGAATTATAGCTTCCCCACCCCAACCCAAACATTAAAAAAAAAAAAAAAAAAAAAGTTCTATATGATGATATACCTAGCCTACAAAACTACAAACTAAAAACTTCATTGAAAAAATTGATGTGGTAGAGAAAATTTCTTGGCTTTGATTTATTGAATGGTGGATACCACTCTATCAAAACCTAAGAGCCGCGATATTTTAAAAGAAAAGAAATAGTTTCCACAAATAAATCCATTCTTATAAGTAAGCTTAAATGGAAAACAGCTTACATACCCATGGTTGATGATGTCATGGATGCAAGAAGACCTAGTATGCAAGAAAACGGCAATGCTAAGGCAATTGCACCAGTACCCATTTTGCTGACCTGCCAAGATATAAATGTTACAAGGAGTAACTGTTGATTGATATGATAACATAGAACGAAGATTTTGATCTTGATCAGGTGTACCAGAAGTTGCTCAAGAAAACAAAAGTAAGCCAGCATACTGACAATAACAAGAACCGGCACATCCTGCCACACCCTGAAGAGAAAAGTAAGGTCAGACAATTATTTGCAAATAAATGGAACAAATATCTTCAAGGCTGAGTAAATTGAGCACTGGTAAGTGTGTTTGGATATTTTTTTTCGTTTTCATTTTTGTTTTTGATTTGTTTTGTTTTGGTTTTTTTTTTTCCCAAGTCAGATTTAGACAACAACTAGATCTAAGATGCAGAAATCTTCTCAAATGGCTGTAACTGGTTGCATTGACTACTGGAAGTTTGGATCACACCCTCTTGTTTTACATGCTCAACATCAAATTAACCCAAGCTATGATCAAATAGACTTTGTCAGTAAGTAGGATACTTAACCAAGCTTTTATGTAAAAACTTCCTTCTAGCTCCCATCATCAAACCCAAAATGTTTATTTTAAAACTAGATCAATAAAAAAAATAGAAAAAAAAACCACATGGATTCAGATTATATACATAAAATACCAAGATGTTTTTTATCAAACATGAGAGCAAGAACTGACTTTTTCTTACCTGTACTGCTGAACTGTTGTTTGATGAAGTCTATTTCCCAGAATATTTGTTGTCTGAGCATTTTGGACTAGTAGAAGGGTGACAGGTAGGTTCTGAACTTCCTGCTTGCAAACATCACAGTTCTTGTTACCCTTGATGCTGAACCATTTCACAGCACATCCTTGGTGGGCCAATGCAAGTTCGCCTTTGCATGAGCACTCCAGCTTAAAGGTATCACTTCCTTCACCAAGTTCAACAAAACAAATTCTACACACAGCCACTTCCGCAGGGATATCTTCACCATCCATATCATTATTTTCTGAATCATGAAACTAAGATAAGAAGTAGGTCGGTTACCAAAATTTAATAAGAACAGGAAATAAAATATAGCTAAGATAGCAAATCCCAGCGATCAAATACTTGGATACACTCATACATCTAGAAATCAAGGTTCTTGAGTTTATCAATTAATTGTGCAATAATATAGCTAAGTAATTGTTCAATGATACTAAACAAGTTTCTTAGAAAGATCATCTTTATTTATGGCAGCATGCTGATCATTCAAGTAACCAATGCCCGCTAATTTTCCAAGTCACTCCAATTTTTGCACTTGAAAGCTTACTGCATTTTCATAATAAAGAGGACAGAGCAAACATAAGACGATCAAGTGAAAGGACACACCTGCATCCACAGTTGAAGTGGTAGTGTTTGAATTACTAGATCTATGCAACATCGCTTTTGGAGTTGAGGGAATCACGCGAAATACACCACCTAAAGAATCCATTCGCTTTATGCTTCCTCCAGCTTGGTCATTCGTGGGCACTGAGAGTGAACGAGGTATGTGTTTATTGGACCCTTTTTCCTGTAAAGCACCAACTCTCTAAGTATCTAGGGTAAAAATAAACGTATACAAGGTTCTAAAAATCAAGGAAATCAGGGGGAACTAATCCGCATTTTTTGTGGTGCTCAATGCACATGCCATCTATAATTTAGCAGATCTACCATGAAACATTTCAGATAATCATAACATAACTATGAAGAAGAAGGTAAGATTAAACGTGTAGCTTAAATATTTTTGATGAACAATGACGTGGAAAACTTACAATTGAAATCATTGGATCTAGCATACTTCCTCCTTGCACAGATTCTTGCTTTGAATGTTGCATTGTTGTTATAGGGAGAGATGACGTTCTTATGATCGTGGTAGTAAATAGCTTTGTAAGAGAAGATGATCTTGAGACAGAAGTTTTTTCCCGTGGTGTCCCTGCGGACGATGCTCCTAAAGCTGCAGTGGCAGCCTTCTCAATCTCCAATGTTGAGTTAGTCTGGTGCTTGAAGGGTATTCGTGGGATGCGGCTTTTTATAGATGATTTACTTCGAGAAGAGGAGGAACACGATGAACCATCTGTTCTAGTAGTAGTTTGGGTTGGTGTTGGGGGAAAATTTACTTTAGAGTTGGAAGTGGGGCTTGGCGTCTGGGGCATGTTTATTCTAACACTATCTTCATAAGAGTCCTCCAAATTTCTTGGAGGTACATCTAAGGAGAGCTCTAGTTGTCCCCTTTGTTGCAGAGGCGCCGTTTCTTCAGTTATTCCAGCTGAATCTTCAGTCTGCAAAATGAAAAAAGAAAGAGCTTTTCATGAGAGTTTCAGACATAAATAAGGACAAACATATTGAAACTTAATCTCCATGAGGACCATCGCTCTTCATCAAAATATATGTAAGCAATTCATAACAAACATTTATTCCAGAGAGAAAACAATGCATCATGGAAATTCTTTTGGAAACAAACATGTGAAATTTTACAAGATTTTGCATCCTTGATCTAGCTGAAGAAAGCATGGCTCAAATTTATTAATAAAGCTTTGGAATTTGTTTTTTAAGATATCAGTGAGTTTTCCATGGGGTCTGATGAGTTTAAATGAATTTGTGATTCTCTTCAAACTTAAACCCTACCTAAAGCTCATTCCAACAACCTTTAATGGCTAACAACCTGAAAATCTCTAGTATAAAAGAACAGATATGAAACAAAACTGTACCACACATACAAGAAATGATGTTAAATTGAAGAGCCCAACTACAATAAATGAGTTTCAAGTATCAAATTAGCAACTCTTAACAGTTTCTGACCATCATCATCATCATCATCCTCTAAACCTTATAACAAATTACATGGGTGAGAAACATGAACCCTTCTCCATCAACATTCACATCTACAGCAATATGTTGCATAAATACATGTCTCGTCATGTAATTTTCACCCATTTCAATAAATACAGTCCTTCCCCAAGCAATCCTTCTTGCTTCTTTTTTTTTTTTTTTTTTTTGAAATTTACATAAAGTAAACATCCAACAGAGAAAAATAAGAACTAAACTTATTACAAAAAAGAAATACAAACAAACTAAAGAGAAGATTTAAACTCCATTCAAAACTCTAAAACATAAAATTTAAAATAAATAAATAAATAAAAAATACCTCTTGGGTTGGAGGAGAAATTGTAGCAGCTCGGTTATGGGCACCCTCCTCAACATGGTTTTCAGACATGGGTTCATTCTCAACAGCCATTTTCTCATTCCAAGCTCTGCAAAACCCAGAAACTAAAAAAAAAAAAAATGCCCACAACTCTCAAAGAAACAGAAAAATCAAAGAATTCCAAACTCCTTAAAAGAAAACAGAAAATTTTAGAAAAAAGAGAGAGAGAAAACAGAAAGAAGAGATAAGCACATAGAAAGAATTGGAAAAGGCAAGTATAGAACAAAGCAATTAAGTAACCGATGGAGGGAGGAGAAGGAGAAGTAGAGTTGTGATGTGTGTCACATTTATGAGAAGGAAATGGAGAGAAAGAAAAAGTGGTGGTGAAGTTACAGCGAGAAGCGTGGCAGTGTGGTCATGCAACATTAGCCAGTAACTCTTAACTCTATAGGCAGTGGTGGTGGGAGTTAACGAGTGTTATAGCTAACTTAGCTTAGTTTGCCTATTTGTCTGCCATTTCTCTTCTTGCAAACACCCAATTTTTTACAAGTTACAATATGCCCAAAAAAATTGGGATACAATTTTCTTTTTCTTTTTTTGAAAAAAAAAAAAGATATGGGCTTAGTTGATCAAGTTTATATTTTTTTTTAAAATATGTATTTTATGAATGCAATACTAAAGAAAGTTCTAAATTTTGCTTTTAAAGTTGTATTTTAAAATTTTAAATTATAAACCAAAAACAGAATAAAAATATCTAGCTGTATTATGTACTTAGCTCAATGTTATACATATTATATAACTTTAATTTTGTTTGCAATCATCCATCAATCTTTTTTTGATTGTAAGCATTTTTTATTTTTTTTGGGTTTCTCACCCCGTGTCTTCATTTTTCGGGCAAGACTAATTCTTGTTCAAGCACCATAGGGGTATTGGACAACTCTCTCTATGTGAACACAACTAAGGTGGACACGAGTTTCAATTATAAGACATTCATTCCCTAACCACCTTTAGCACAAACTCTTGACTATCTATTAATGTTTATTATTAATATATATTCTTTGATAGATTGCATATTGGATAAATGTATGAGATCAGTGAATATTATTTAATTTTTGTCCGACCAATTTTAAAAGGGACTGGACAAAAGCAGCAACATAATCTACCTCTAACTTAAATATATGGTTTCTTGCTCTTTTAATTGATTTTAAACTATATTTATTCTTAAAAGGGTTTTTAATTAGGGTATTAGAAGCCAAATTAGCTCTCACAAAAGCAGTAGTTAAGCACAAGAAAAATATATTTTGATGATTATATATAATTCGATAATATACATATATATATATATAATATTTGGCTAGCTTTCGAAATGTCAAATGGTGGATCCCTGGGTGGCGACTATGTTATAAAAAAAAAATTATTATTATTCCCCAACCCCAACCCTATTATTATTATTATTATTATTATTTAAGAAAAAAAACCTTTTATAACTATCCCTTTAAAATCAAAATTCTAGATACTATTATTTTATTCATATAAAAGAAGAAAAAAAGAAGAAAAAGTAAAACAAGAAGATGGAAAGAAAAAGAAACATGTTTGCTCTCAATACTTGTATGATTGCCATCTAATGCACTTATTTTGTACTTAAAGAGTGCACTTGTTTGCATTTTGTGGTAGCAGTGTGTAGATATGAATAAAAAGAAATAAAGGCATCCCAGTAACTTTGAATTCAACATGGGTGGATCTTTTTCCACTACAATTTGTTGGGTAGCATGAAATGAAATCCTTCCAATCAGAAAATATATTTGATTGAGAAAACTTCTAAAAAAAAACCTTTAATTAAAAAAAGGAAGTTGGCAGCAAAGCTTTCAGAAGTTCATTTATATATATATCATAGTGTTAGCTAGGATCCATTATTATGTGCACTGTGGCACCAAAAGTCTTAAAAAAAGAGGGTAAACACAAGAAAGGGAAAAGAAAAAAGAACAAGTAAGAAGACCCATTAAGAGTGCTTCTATGCTTTTGTTTGCTAAGTGATGGAGACATTGGAATAAAACCCACTACAAAGTGTAACTCTGCACTTCTTTGAAGTTGAAAGGTTCTCAAAATCTTTAGGGGAAGTACAAGAGAAGCAGCCTGAGAAAATAAAATTGCAGATCACCCACATATATATTTTGGCATAAGATCAACCAATAGGGTTTTATTTATTTTTACATAATCTAAAAGACATGTGTAGATATTAATTAAAGAACTACCATTTGATTGGTTTTATATTTTTAAAAAGGGTTATATGTGCTCAGCTTTCTCTCAAAAGATAGTCAAAACTGAGAGATCAGTGTTGCTGGCAGCCTACTTACTCTTTGTTGTTGATTTACCTGAAAAGTAATGGGAAAGATAAAAAGATATGTACATGGTGGATGGATAAGAAAAGGGTAAAAGAAGATGAATAAAAAAAGAATAAGAGAATCAAAAGAGTCACTGCCTATTTTGAATTGGCTTTGTGGGTAGAGAAAATGAAGGCAACCTAAAGTGACTGGAGGTTTGGATATTAAAGGAGATCCAGGTGCTCTGCATAGGCCAATGTCATGATCAATAATTTTATTAGTAATTAACTAAATTTATATTTTATTTGTGATTTAAAAATAAAGATACATTATCAAAAAATTTAAAAATTCAAAAAGACAATTTTTTATCATTTTTTAAATATATATATATATATATATATATATATATATATATATATATATATAACCAGGTTTTCTTATAACTTGACAAAAAGTTACTATAAGTTAATATGATTGACCTCACATTTTGATTTTTTTTTTTAAACTTAGAATAAAAGTTTAAGATTTACCTTATAGGAGAGGCAGTAATCGTCTAAAGGTAATGCAAAGGTATCCCATACAACTAAATAGTTATTGTAAAACTATCAACTTGTGTCTTTTATAGCTATATGTCTGCTATTGCTAGCAATGTAGTGCTATAACGTTACCTCTTCTTTAAGATGCGTGTGTATTTTTTTTGGTATAAATACAGACTTTATACAATATTTACTTGTGATTAATATAAATATATTTTTAATTATTTGTTGCCTATTTTTGTTAATTGCTATTGTTCTTGACTTACAAATTATATGACCCTGTTACTCGATATTGACGAATAGGTACCGAACGGAAATTGTCTTGCGTCATTAACTTGGCCATTCTTCAATAACCAGGCATCTCACCCACCTTGCCGTCCATTCTTCAATACCTGATTCTAAAATTGACAGGTGTCAATTATTCCGTGAATTGCACGTGAGCTTGCAAGCTCAAATTTTCTGTTTGGTCTGGAGATAAAGAAAGAAGATTTGTCTATTTGCCTTCCTTATTCAAACACGTGTCAACCATAAAGTTCTTGCATTTTCTTTCACAATTTAACCAAACTACAAGCATCAAAGTGTTTATTTAAAAAAATTAAAAAATTAAAAATACACTTTGTTAATGTTACTCTTCCAAGCTATTGAAGTACGTCAATGCATAATTTAAAATAAATATTTATTTTTTAAAAAATATTTTAAAAAAATATTTTATTGATATTACTCTTAAAGCACGACCGGTCTTAACTACTTAAGGCTCGAAAAGAAAAACATAAAATAATTTTTTTATATATTAATAAATAAATATTTTTTATAATCACGAATATAATAAAAGTCACAAAATTAATATAATAAAATCATAAGATCAGTACAATAAAGTCACAAAATTAATGCAATAAAAGTTACAAAAATAATACAATTAAACTACAAAATTAACACAAAAAAAATCAAATAGAAACAAATTTAAGAAAACACCAGTATATTATTTAGACAATTTCAACCTTATGCTCACTGATAAAATTATTGTACTTGATACAAATACAAAATAAGCAAACAAAAAAAATAGATTTAATTGTAGTAGTTTTTTTTTTAAAATAATGGTTGGTGAATAGAAATAGTAGTTGGCAGATTGGACAAAAAATGTGATTAAATTGTACTGTTACAGTTAAAAAAATAAAAAATAAAAAAAATAAACACAAGTGGTCGTTGGACAGGACAGAACATGAATTGAAAGAAGAAGAAGAAGAAGAATAGGGAGTTGCCTGTTACAGAATCGTCGTCACCTGATTTCGTTGCCAGATTGTTGTTGTCAAACTTTTTATTTGAAATTATAGTTTTCTTAACACTTTAAGGTTTTAGATTGTTATATGATTTTGAACATGAACAATAAGTAAAGAAAAAATTAATTAAAAAGTTTAAAAATAATAATAATAAATAAGTATAAAAATTTAAATATATACATAAACACTAGCTTATAAACTGGCTCATATAAATAAATTATTGATAATTAATAAGTATATATTTTAATATTATATATATATATTAAATTAAATTAAAATTAAACTTTTTTTATAAGTGTATTATTATTTTTTATAAAATACTGTACTAAATAATAAATTTTGAAATCTAAAATAATAATAACTTTGAAAATTAATAAATTAATAAATTCTTAATAATTGATATTAAAATGAAAATACAACTCAAATAATGAAAAACTAAGATGACCTTATTAAAAAATAAATGTTAATGTTAATTATATAATATGGTTACAAAAATAAATTTCAAATTTTAACATACTATTTGATAAAAGCAACAAGTTAAATTGAGTTGGATTAGTTTAGTTAAAAGCTTTATTTTATTAGAGTTTAATATAATATTATATATAAAAGAATTTAATAAATTTAATTGATAATAAAAAACTATATTTTTGGAAAAAAATAAACATTTCTAAAAGAAATAAAAAAATCAATAAATGCTGTTTTACAATGCTATACAGCATTAAATGTTGTACAGTATTTTAGTTTTATTATTTCTAAAATAAATATATATATTGGGGCCCCAAAAATTTTAAAAGCCTAGGCGGGCGAAGAGGTCGCCCTGCCTTAAAGCCGACCCTATTCCTAAGAATTATTGAATAACCTCATATCTCACGCGTCAACACGTAATTCGACATAATCTAACAATTTTTATTTTTAACTTTTTCATCAACATTTCTCTTTTGTTGATGTTAATAACAAGACATAATGTATGAATAAATGAATAATGCAATCTCAAATAAAAAAAGAAAAAAAAAGTGTAATTAAATATATTTATAATTAGAATAGGAGTTTCTCTATGACGTTGCATGTTTCACAAGAGAATTACAAGCTCTTAGCAATGGTGGTGGCCAAGAGCAACAAGATGGCCACTGCCCAGAGCTTGTATATAATGATGCACTCAAGATAAAATAAAATAAATATAATTGTCAACACAATATAGAGCAACATTTGTTCATGCGATAAGATTACCTCCTTGGAATGGTTACTCTTAACAAAAATATTACTGAAAGGTCTTCATTCATTCGACTTTCATTCATGAATCCCAACCCCAGATCATTAGAGCATACAACAACTCTTTCTAACCCTAAGGCCATGCTTTCAACTCCAAAATGAACTTTTTTATTTGGAGTAGCCATTATAGCTCTAATTTATTTATTTATTTTTATTTTTTTACATTACTTCTAATTAGATGTATATATATTATAAAAATACTTGCCAAAAAAATAAACTAACCTATACTTTTTTTAGAGATTGCATGTAAAGTAACAAACACTACCAAAGAATTGCTATTATTCCAAGCTGAAATTACTGCAAAACACACTAAAAGAGCAAACTGAGTTCCAAAAAATCCAATTCCATAAATTGGCCAAAGTTCATTCATTTCTTAGACATTAGGAACACTACTGCAAGGCCCACATGGAGGTTACATCATTTATATTTCCATAACAAGAGAATTCATGAATTTGGTTGAGCACACTGCTAGAAAATGACACATCCATTATTAATAAAGTGCAACTATTCAGAAAAATAGGAGGATTTTGCACCAGAGAGAGAGAGAGAGACTTTCCTGGACTCATTTACCTTTCTCGTGTTCTGTAACACATAAAGCACCTTTGCTTGCTGGCTACTTTAATGACTAAAAGTATAGAAATTGAAAGATAAAGACAGATATCAAGATTTGGTAGCTATAATGTTCAACAAGTTTGGTAAATAGAGGGATCATCACTACAATATCTAACCTAAGGGGGTGATTAGCACATAGGGTAAATACAAGTCTCAGACATCTAAAGTGAACTTCACCCTTCTCTTTAGGTGTACAAGTGCAACATATAAAGCACCTTGTGCAGGCAGCTAATTGCATGGGAATGCATAAAAAATAAAGAAACTGTGCATAAACAAGAAGGTAACAAGAATTGATAACAGAATGGTAAACAAATTCAGTAACAAGAAAGGAAATCACTACTTGTAAGTCTTTCTTCGCTTTCCTCTTTGATGATCCTTTCTTTCCTTTGTTCCTATTCTCTCACATAATATAGAATCCTCAAATTCCCTAAAAAATAAAGGTATTTGGACGGCTCTTGGCTATTGGAAAACTTTTAACACATCTGACGTCCTTCAGAAGTGGCTTTCTTTCTGTGCATTTCCCCCCACTGTTGTCCTATGTGCTTGCATAATGGAGAATCTATTAGTTTTCTGTATCCAAAAATTTAGAAACACAGAAAACATGTTTGGTTTGTTGAAACCCAAAAACATTTTCCCGAAATTTATGAAGAAATTTTGTTATTTTCTGAGTTTTCACTTTTTGGGTTATATTCTAGTTTTTGATAAAAAACCAAACACAGCCTAATAGTTTGTGGGAATTTTGGATCGTTTTTCTAGATGGGGGTTACATCTATCTCATCCTCCCTTCAAGAGAGCTCGTTGTTTCCTCAACGGTCTGAGAACATCAAAGAGGTTTTGAGGATTGCAACTTTTGCAATGGAAAATGCTTTGAAAACACACTTTGTTGACATTACCCTTTAGAATTGTTAAATCGCCTCGAATCACGCATCAACACGTGATTCCAGGCGATCCAACAACTCTCAGGGGCAATGTCAATAAAATGTATTTGAAAAGTGTGTTAGTCAAACATTACTCTTTTGCAATGCTATGGTCTATTTGTTTGGAGCGGAATAAAAGAATGTTTGCCTGAGTGTCTTTTGGATTGTGTCTCTTTGGGAGGAGGTTACATGATTTGCTAGTAACTGAGTTGCATGTTCTAAGTTTAGTGGTGGCTTTCCAAATTTAGAGTGGCCTAGAAATTGGGCAGGGTGTTTGTATGGTTCTTTTTGAGGATCATGATCTGTGGTAGTTAGGTTGTATCATGAGCATTTCTGATGCTCCTTTGCGTTCACTTTGCTCTTTTGGTTATTAATATAATCTCTGTTTCTTCAAAAAAAAAAAAAAAAACAAAAACGGGAAAGAAAGAAAGGAAATCACTACAAATATAATATCTAACCAAAGGTGATTTACTATAGAGGGGAAGCTGAATAACCATCTGATACAAGTTTCAGCCATCTAAAATGAACGTCTGGATCTTGCATTGATTGATTTCTGTTTTTAAAGACTAGCAAGATATTGGCAAGAAGGATTTCATGCATTCCAATGGGGAAATCCACATATGCATAGAGACAAAGAAGAAAAGAGAAATCAATATGGGAAATACACACACAAACACACACATATCCACTTAGTGATTTCAAACCTACACCAAGGTAATTAAAAGCGAAAGGCGCACTCAAAGCGATGAGGGGCCCTTTAGCTTGAGGCGCAAGGCTAGGCGCATGCCTAAATAAAGTGAAGCGCAAAATTCTTAAAAAACTTAATTATATATTATTTTTGATAAAAGAATTCAAAATAGACAAAAATCTATAAAAAGTTTCATCATTCATCACAATGTTCATAATAGCACTAATGTTTCTATTTCATAGTTGTTCTTAGTATTGTGTTTATTTCTTTTGATATTTAAAATTTTATTGAAGAAAAAAACACAAAAGCAAGGAAGAACAAGTAGCAATTATAACGCCTTTGTAACAACATCTTATTGTTGTTATAAAACCGAAACACAAGTTTTCTTTAATGTTTCATGTTCTATATTGTTCATCATGTACATTTATTCAAAGAAGAGAGAAAAAAGTATATAATACAATACTCTTTTCTTGATTAATAAAAATGAGGAGCAGGAAAGTGAGGCGCACCAAGACGCACGCCTGAGGTGCAGTAAGGCACACACCTAAGTTAAAGCGCCCTGCCTGTCAAGTATTGAGGCGCAATAGGTGCGTCTTGCCTCAAGGTGCGCCTGAGGCGCAGGCCTTGATAACACCGACCTACACAAATTCAAGATTTAGTCCACAGTTCCATGGATGGCCCAAATTTCAAAAGTTCAGCCACGCCATTGTACTTTAAGTTCTTCAAATCAAATGCAGCAAGTGAAATTCCATACCAAAAGGGCGCTAAGATATAAGTCCTCTGGGAACCTAACTGAGATCTATAAGTCCTTCAAAATGTAAAATGAACCCTAGACTGGATGACAACTGCCTTAAAAAATGAAGCAAAACCAGTGACAACCAAAAATGAAGTTATTTTAGCATAATCCCGGTGAAGATTGGTGCACTACATTAACGAATGTTGCATGATGCAATGGTTACAGATCTGAACTGTGAGGATACTTGAGATTGTTGTATCACAGTATTATGTCAAAGTTATTATGTCAACAACATCACATATGGCTTGGATTATAGTGAGCAATTAATGTTCTTTAAGTAATGGTAGTCTTCACTTTGAAGGAAATTGTATTAGAGTTGTTTTACGGGCCCTTTAGACAAAGTACTCCCTTAATTTTTGTGGTAATTAGCAAATCAAATTAAACAAAAGAGGACCTTGCTATTGAAGCAAAATATTTGTTGTGAAAAATAATAATAGATCACACATTTCATCTTCATATCATCAAGGATAGACCAAGAACTTGAAATATGCGAGACCACATAGAGTAAGATTGAGCATGGACACAAAAAGAATGCATTATTAAGTTGGAAGTAATGACTGTTTACAAGTATTAAATTTCATTTATCTGCTTAAATTAAATACAAATTAATGTAATTTCTAATAAAGTTACATTCAAGAGACCAAAATTAAGCTTTAATGCCTCAAATCAAAATTCTGATGAGCATGTAAAATATGTTCTAATGAGCTCGATGTGGGCCTACCTCTCAAGAAGCATCACCATTTCACAGTGTGGGGTGTGTGGGAAGAGATCAACAGCCATAGCTTTGACAGGTCTGAAAGGTTCTGAATTGGGCATAGACTTGGCCCTATGCCGTGCCAGACCTGCACTGCTCATGTTCCTCCATCCTCGGTTGTTCTTATTCCCTTTCTCAGTTTTATCGGAAGATGGTGTGCAGAGCTCAATTGCATTGGCCACTAGGCTGTCTGGATTACAGGAGATGTAACTGAGGAAGAAGAAACAAGGTAAGATTTAGATTCTGATTAAAGGACATCTCTTAATGAAAGCTAAAAAATAAATAGTCAAAATTCAAGATTGGAACTTACACTAGCCGTCGTAGGCTTGAGTGAGTCCTTAGAGCTTTAATCACCTGCCATTTGTGGAAAAATTAGTGAATAGCCAAGATCCATCATATGGCATGTTTAACACAGAATTGCATCTCAATATTTGAGCAATCAAAGAAATGTAACATCAAACACAAAAACCAGCATGGAGTTTGTTGGAACAACTGGAAAACATCAACTTCACATAACACTTTTTCCATACAGAATATTCAAAGCATGCGCAATTATTTACACTACTTTGATTGAAGTAAAATACATCTAGCATCCTTTTTAAGGAAAGAAGAAAAAACTTCCAAATCTAACAATAGCAACACCAGTGCCACACCTTGCCCAGCAATATTTAACAATGCCTTTGGTTCCAAGTCCTCGAAATTGGTAAGATATCCAAGTAATGGAGATACAGCACAAATTTCTAGGTCTTGATTAGAATATTAAAGACTAAGATATGCATCTGTAGGATTTTTTTTTGGAGAGGTGCCTAGACCTCTTACCAAGACTAGTTCCTCACTTAACCTCCTATCCACACAGACCAAAGCTAAGGAGATGCATCGATTTTCTGTTTAAACAAAATTCCAATTCTGGTGTCCTAAAGGAGATAGGATGAGATTGTGGTGCTATTAAAACTGAGGCAATGGATGTGTCACTTAAATAATGATGAAGTCATCTCATATCCACAAGAAAAATGCCATGATTTTTGCTTGTTTGGAGCAGGGGCAGGGGGATTAATTAAGCTGCTTCAAATAATAAGATACTGTCTATAAAAAAGAATAGGTAAAGGTCCAGGTACCATGAATACATTACTTGCAAGGAAAAATAAAGTAACCAATACATGGAAGTGTCTATTAAACGCAACATGTAAATTTACTCATGAGGTATAATAGCTTATAGAGAATGCTATGGAGAATGTATTGCATACTGTGTGCAATGTGTTTTTTTTTATATGTAAGCAAATTATATACCCAGGATGAGAAAAGTGGAAATTTACAAAGAATACTTTGTTCTGGTATAAGGCACCCTAGAAAAGTCTCTATCAATCATAAAACACAACTCCTCTGGAATAAAGTGCTATTTGTACAGTCATATGCAAATGGTAAATTGGGAGTTATGCTTGCAGCCCCTGCTTTTATATGATAATAATAGAGAGAGAAAATCGTTCTAAAGGAACTTGTTTGTGAAAAACATGCAGAAAGTTGCAAATCTGAGAAGACTCCATTTTATTCACATAGTGCACCATATAAACTTTGATGAGTTACTAACCTCATAATGGCAAGTTGATGTAGAACAGAATGCTCAAGTCAAGTTTCCTTTTCCAAGAAGTTTCTATTTAATAGACTCCTATTTAATTGTAGTTTTATATGGTTTCTACATTTTATTTTTAATCTCCTTTTTATCATTTAAGCTATAGTAGAAAGTGTTTAAAAGTGTCCAAATGGAGTTCTAATAGGATTACAAAGTTTCTATTTGCTATAGATGGCTTAAGTTGCTTTAAATGTTTTAGAATGCATCTAAGCAGTTTTGATGTGGTTAGTTATGTAAACAGCTCTAACTATGAATTTTAGAATAACCATCTCCGTTAGAACTTTCAATCAGTTTTTTTACCAATTTGCTTCATATTCTCATCGTAATCTTGATTCATATGTTTTTGGTTTGCTACATAAAAGGCTTGCTGAACTCAAGAACAGAAATTCCTAAGAATGGGTCTTACAACATTAGTCTCCAACGGAGGAATATAAACAAGATAACAAATACGTGAACTATACTAGCATCTCTATCAATAACATCAGAGAAATTTTCCAAAAACTAAATCATCAATCCATCTTGATTTGCGCATGCAGCCGACCATTAATTCAGCAAACTCAACAGAGTCAAACTAGTGATTCAAATGAGGGGTGTCCCTGCTGTTCCAAATGGAGATTGGAGAAACAGAAGTTCTTTTTTTTCAATTTTTAATTGAGCAAATAAGTATAGCTAAGAGATAAGTATGGATGTCTCAATGAAAAACTGACACTCAAAGGGAAGATGTAGAGTCCACAACATCATGTTTACTAAGCTGATCTAGGCCAATTAAGTACAAGATACTAATCTAATTCAAGAGACAATGGCCACAATAAGTTAACCAAATCAGTTGATCCTGGAGAAATTAGAGGTTCAAAGTAATTGTAACCAGTCTCAACACCACATCCACAAATACAAATACAATGGGCATAACTGCTGAACACTACAAGAAACAACTAACATTACATTAAAAAATGCATAACTTACAATGGGGTGAAGCCCAACCCGTGGTGGATCAACAATTGCAACAACATTTTTATATTGCAGACTTGGACCATCAATTTTTCCATTTTTCTCTTCTGAAATGCAACTTTTCCCGCTTGGGTCCTTCAGTTCTTCAACAATATTTTCAGAACCAGGCACACTTTTAACACTTTCAGCAGTTAAGTTATCAAGATCTAATCTTCTACTGGACACGCCATTTTCTTCCTCAGTTTCCCATTTGCCACTGCTCTGAGAGACGTGTGGGGTTTCTTCCTGATTGCTTGTCAAACTGTGATATTCTTTCAGTAGAGACCCAACTACCTCCTCCGCCTGTTACCGTATGAGCAGACAAAGAAATTCCAAAAAGATTTATATTAAAAAAAAAAAAACAAACAAACAAACATCTACCAGTACTTGGTTATCTGCAGAATGAAACTTTCAAAACTCAAAAAGCTCAAAAGTTTCAACGCTTAATTAACTCAGACTCACAGAGACCGAGTCTGAACCAACTAGAAACCTAGTAATATATTCATCACCACCCCTCCCCACTATTTTCCTTTTCCTTCCTTAGTAAAATTAGTTCAAAATGTTTTCCCAGACTACAAGAGCTTGAGGATGAACCAAATTCGGTATGTCTTTGATCAAGACATCTTGAAATATCTAATGATCTGATGAATCCCAAATGATGGCAGACTAAACACTAGTAATGTGAAACTGCAACAACTGGTTTTTATATCATTTTTCATACTAAATATAGAGAGGTAGTGTTCCACCCAACAGCCATAAAATCTGAAAGAAAAAAAAAAAAAAAGAAAAAAGGAGAGTTTTCCCTCACTATACATGTGAGGATTTACGTGTAATTGTATGGGCCAAAAAAAATCAAACTGAAAATTTGAAGTAAGAGGATATAATACAAAACAAAAAGGAAGTTATTGAATTAATTACATAACAAAACACATATTTTTCACAAGGACACTATTTTGTGAGCCCCAGCAATGTGATCGTGATATGGTGCATTATGTCCAGTAAAACACATACTTTCACGAGGGTACTAAAACTACCAAAAATATTTTGTTGGGAGTTGCACTTAGGCAAAGTACAGCTAAGTGCCAGAATTAGTAAAAGCCTTGTTTAAGGAATCCAGCTGCACCTACCAAGTTACTAGAGGGTCTTCCATCCATGCAGGGCGCCCAGCATCACACATGGTGCTGGTATAATCAAAAAGTATTGCAAGGATGATTACATGCACAATGTATCAATTTGTTATTGGGTCACTATCAATCATTGATTGTGCCATTATTTTTTAAAGGACAAAATACCAAAGTGGCTTTCCTCGCACTAGATTGAAGCACGGTGACAACTGACAAGTCAAAGACGGCTTTTGAGCATCAAAAGGCTTACTTAAGTACCAGGGCAGTCCTTTTGGCCTTGCACATGCATCCAGCACTGCATAAGTCAGAATCAGGCATTATGACTATTTATTGGCCAACTTACTGTTTTTTTGGTATTAGATTGAATTTATCAGATTTAGTCATCATCAAGAGGATAGTAGAAAACAAGTCAAGTTGCTACTACTGAACTAGGATTTTTTGAGGTGTGTACCACATTCTGAATTTTTTTATGTTCATTAGTACTACGTATTGTAGTGTGGATAAGTTGCCATGCTGAAAGAGTCATGTATAGGAATCAGCACATCTACAGCACTGATGACTGTGCAGGAGCTAAGTTAAAGGAAGCAAATTTGTGTTACAAGACCAAAAGTAACATGCACAAGAAAGAGAATTTTAAGAAGTCGACTAGCAGTTAATTTTGTTTAAGGCCGTATAAACCTGTCTTTAATGTATTGAATGTCTTTCCAAATGCAATTGAAAGCTTGCTCTTTGTACTACTAGGAATAAAAGAAATGCTGCTGTGGAAAAAGATGAAGTCAAGCATCGGTTGAACATCAAAAATGTTACATGTATCAAATTTATGGTAATAGAGAAGAGATGAAGCATGTGTTTTTCATACCAAGAGGTATACAATTTACAATAAGGAAACAAATGTGCTCGAGCATGATGCGACAGTCAAAACAATGGAATACCAGCCGGAGAAAGCATAGCACTCTCCATTAAATGAAGACAAACTACAAGTAGGGCACTGGTATATGAAAAAATTTAAGTTGCATTGTTGCAGCAAGAGTTGATGAAGAATTAGGCTTTGAGCTACTCCCTTGATGAGCATTCTTCCCAACCAGAACAAAAATGATGTAAAACTAGAGCAAGTAGTGCAACTTTCATATTGTTTGTTCTTGGACGGCTATGGTTTGTGGTGCATTTATTATTTTATATCAAATATTTTCAGCAATATCAAAATAATGCAAGGCCACCAAAGGGTTCAAAACCAATTTAGCTCAGAAAGGGGGAGTCCAGTCCCCTCAGCTGATTTCAGTTTTATAAAAAATTAAGAACAATTTTTTGTGTGAAAACTTGATTTTTTCTAATAGTTCTCATTCACTTCAAGATATTATTCTTACAACCATTTACCTCTAATTAAATATAGCTAGTTTTAGTTCAGGTATTCACCTTCGCACAGACAAACTTGCAGTTCTTTATCCCATTGATTTCAGCATTCCTCTGAGCATCACTGACAGCAGAAGCGTTCATTTCAATACCAATCACCTGGTGAAAAGCCATGGTCAAGTGAACCCAGGCATTAACAACAAGAAGCAGAAGTATGACAATAACAAAACGAAAAACAAATGCATGACATCTTTTCTGGAACAACCAGTACATACAAAAAAAGATAAAATTCAAAATGCTAAACAGAAACTTTTGAGCCATAGTGTCTCCGCCATTCTAAGGATTTCCCAGCATAGTCAAGTGGACAGAGAATAGATTTCTGAATATTACCATACCAACGCGGTGTGCTAAAGTCAGACCAATAGTTCCAGTCCCACAGCAAATGTCAAAGAGCAATGTATCTGGTCCCAGACCAGCCCAATCCCCAGCAAGGGAGTAAAGCTTCTCAGCAGCAAGTGTGTTAACCTGCAGTTTTGTTAGAATAGAAAATACATAATTTCTCAGTGATAACAAATGGAAATAACAATAAATGGCAGTTTAAATTGAAAATTCGAAAGTTTTGTAAGGTATCATATCGCAGGGGTGCACACTATTTTCAAATTTCTAAAGAAATATACAATGCAGTCATCCAACATCCAATTCAAATATTTATAATGATTAATGAATTTGGGTTCTAGTTTAATTATTCTTGAGTTATCAAAAGTAGTATTTAAGCTATACTTATATTTGTTTTAATTTGTTTTCATAGTTTGTCATTCTGTATTTTGCAATTCTTAATGAGAACACTAAGGCTCTATTTGGTTTAGGATCCAAAAGCTGTTTTCTGTTCTTGAAAAAAAAAAAAGATTCCTTGGCAAGTGTTTGGTTGAGTTGTTTTCTAAAAACAATTTTTGAATTTAATTGTAAAATTTGTGAAGGAAACAAGAAAACAACTTTTTATTCGAAAACTGGTTTTATTGTTTTAAATTTATGAAAATAACTTTTTATTTGGAAAAAAATTATTATTTTTTTTAGTTTCCTAAAATAAAACTCAAAAGTCAAAAAGCTGTTTTTCAAAAGTTTTGTTTGCTAAAACTGTTTTTGGATCCTAAACCAAAAAAAGACCCCATAATAAACTGAAACCCCTTTCTTTACCCAAATTTCTTACCAAATTTAATATTGTCAATTAGATTTTGAAGCAAGAAATATGAGCAAATGGTCTATTACTAACCTGAAAAGAAAGCATGGGGGGAAATGGAAATTTGAAGATTCTCCTTTTATAGTTTGGCGTCCTATTATTTGCAATTTTTTTAGAAGAAGACTAATTAAACTGAAACCTTTTCCCAACCCAAACTATCTGCCACATTCAATCTTGTCTTGTCAATTAGGCTTTCAAGCTAGAGATAGGTGCAAGTGGATAAAATGCCTACCTGAAAAAATGCGGTAGGGGATATAGAGAATTGAAGATTACTAATGTAATCATGAATCCTCACTTCTCTAGAATTATTTTCACCATCTTGTCCAGGAGCACTTTCTGCCTTTGGTATAGGCAGAGGATGCAATGGAGCATCAGCTGGTGCTGCATTTGATATTCCTTGGTGGTCCTGCATAAGATCATCCGCCAAAGAAAAAAGGAAATAATGTTTAATTTGTGAAAGCAAATTAAGCAACAGTAAAGATATGAAAAGATACATGAGCTCCTTTCTTTACGAAGGAAGTCTATTTTTAAAAGACTGCATGAGCAAACAAAAAAATAGATGCAAAAGCCACACACAAACACAAGGTTTTGAGTTTCAAGAACGAATATTCCTGTTTGAGGGGTATACTTCACTGGGTATGTTCTAGATCACATGGTAAGTTCTGGCCAAAATAGGAACCATAGAAAGGGCAAAAAAGAAGAAGACAAAAACAAAAAGACACCCTTCCAATCAGCTAATTCACTAACACCAAACACAAAAAGAGCAGAGTGCACCAACAAGTTTGTTGCTCCTATAGATTATGGTTGATATGAAACGCTCTTCTCATCTAAAAACATGATGTTTTCTTCATTCCAAACAAACAGACGCCTACTTGGGCGGTTTGTTCACCGTCCTTGCAACCTCTAAACAAAGTAACGGATAATGAAAAAATTGTGTTTTGGGTATATACTTTTATTTTTTCTATCTCTAATTGAAATAGAGGTAAAACCTCTACAGGAATAACAAAAAAAATTGGCTTATTCTACTAGATCTTAAACCTCTATTACAAATATATGCTCATTTTAAAGTAAAAAGTAGATGCTAAATAGAGTTAACAAACACTACTTTGAGTTGGTATTAGTGTCAAACCCTAGACTACACATGACAAGAAACCACCCATATGGTTCAATGACATATAATTTCGAGTTATAGTCATTCATCATCCATTTGTCTCAAACTAGGCAACAAGATCATGGGAAAGCAGTAAAATCTGACAGAACATGAGGTGTCAAGTGTTGCTAAAATGGTACAATGATATCCATAACTAAGTAACTTGCCTAGAAAACACCCATCAGGGTATTGGCTCAATGGTCGGGAGGCGAGGGTGAGGTTAGGGAGGTCTCAAGTTCAAATCTTGGCTTGGCGAGTTTTCCGCTCAGGGTATCCGGAATGATGAGTGGTGGGTGCATGTAGGTCCCAGTGGATTAGTTAGTTCCTAGATTAGATACCACTGCTCAAAAAAAAAAAAACCTTGCCTAGAAAACACTCATTGATAATAAACTAATGCGTCTGCATTGAATGATTTAACCAAGTTTTATGCTCAACAACCATCATGCAAAAAAATGAAAGGAAAAAAAAACATAATTTTCCACGACAAATTATCAAGTTCAACTAGTTTAATAATAAATATCTTTGTCTTATGACCCAAATAAGAGGGTAACATTTGATCTTTTGGAAATAAAAGAAAGAAAAAAATTTAGAAGAAAATGTGGGATCTCCATATTATACCATTTCCAAAAGTTATTTTTAGAGACTTTGAGACTCTAGCACATACAGGAAAGTGACTATTGTCCGTCTTGCAAATCTCCTAGGAATTTTGAGCTGAAAAACACCTAAATATTTGTTTTTATTTTTTTGACAAGAAACATGTTAATTTATATTTAAAAGTAAGCAATATGTACATCCTAAATTTGTAATGGACGAGATGTCCTCTTTCTATGGTGAAATACAATCCAAAATTGGATCCCAACTCTTTAAACAATCACCCACCCAATTTGAATCCTTTGGGTAGCTTACTCACCCTAACCAATAGTGAAGCTAAAAAGAAGGAATCCTCTAATACCTCTTCCTACAACCTAGCCTTATCCTCAAAGTGTCGGTAATTCCTCTCTTTCCATACAGTCCAAACTACTGCCAAAATAGTAACTCTCCAATAGTTTTCCCAAAGGAATTCCTCCCTCTGGAAAACACCTAAATAAATAACCTTTGCCAAAGTCCAATATTCTGACACACACACACACTCAGTGTGGTACATTAAGGTATTTAACCTCTTGTTCTAAATAAAACAAGATGTTTCATATATAAGGAAAAAAGGAAAATAACTTGCACAATATATCATGGAAAAATTACAAAAGTCCTCTTTCAAAATCAAAACAATCGTCCTCATATAAAAAGTTATTTCCTATTAAATCACCCTGTTAAAAATCAAGATCAATCAACCCTATAGCTTCTCCAAAGTTAACAAGGGGCGCACAAGTGAGCACCTCAAGCATGTATTGGGATAGTGCAACTTCTGATGCACCTTGATTGGCACCAAAACTCAAGCATCCACCTAAGTGCACCAGGCTCGCATGGCCCACTCAACGGCAAGCCTAGGTTATACATTCCTTTATTTGCATGCTAGGGCTCGAAAAAAATTTCAAAGATGCTAACCCCAAACCTTCACATGGTTAACAAAGGCCCTTAAAAACAGATGTCTCTTGAATAATAATTTTATAAAATTATTTTAATTGTTAAATTAAGTATTTTACAAAACACTAGATGTGTCAATTAGGAAGAGGTAGTTATTAACAATTAATATAAATAATAGAGGCAAAGGAATACCTAAAATGACAATGGTAGGGACAATTAAGAAAGATATATAACTACTTGTAACATAATTGTCATATTAGGCCTTGATTAGAGAGGAGTTGACGACACGAACTCGTGTAGCCAACCCCATATAGTTGGGAAAAGTTTTATTAATTAGAGTATAGTAGATTAATAGCTTCAAACTTTTAAACCACTAATCAAGAAACGCCTTATATTCTAATTCTAATAAAAATAACTTTAAGACTTATTATAATTTAAACTACACCACAATTAGATTATAACTTATAATATCAATTCTACCATTTATGATATAATTTCTATGATATATTTATATTGCTATATAACTAGGACAATCACTAACTCTAGTAAAAATCTAATTTAGTAATTTAGTTCAATGGACGCATAGTCAATAAAATATGTAGTTACAATTTTTTATTTTTACTAATTTTTTATATATATTTTTGACTTGCTTCACACAGTCATGCACCTCACCTCACACCTTGTGCGTCCAAAGAGAGTGAGCCTTGTTTCAAATGATGCAATATCAATAACCAACTTGAAGCAACTTCAGCCTGAGGTTTTCACCACCAAAAGATGCACAACCAATCTTTCAAGTTATGAAATTTGAATTCTGGATGCAGTTGCATATCCAGCATGATAACAGTAGAATAAAATAAAATGACTTTCACAATAAACAAACAGAACCATGTAGCATATCTAACACACAGCATAGAAGAAATGTAGTAAATTATGGTAAATCAAGATCCCAATTGATTCAGCATCCAAGTCTAAAGAAAAAAAATTGAAATAAATAAAAATACGTTCTAATTCCAAAATCAACAGCAATGTTAATGTCTATGTTCTCGCTATTATAAATCTTGTCCGCGTGCCATCATGCACGTGAGGTGGAGTGTTAGGGTCTATATTCTCACTTGATATACATAGTTGGGCTTCTACTTATCAGCTATAGCTTTTGGGTGAAGTGGTTTCTAAAAAGCAATAGCAATAAAATAAAAGATACCATCCAGATAACAACTAGCATTGTAATAAAAAGATTGCAGAGCTGTGACAGGCTGAAAAGCAGTAGCACCTGGACTACCAATGATGTTAGAGGTAGAGGAGGAGAATTTGCATTAGCTCCTTCAACAAAATCTTCAGACATTCTTTGGAGCTCACTTTTGGTTAGCTCATCATCAAAGCCAAGTGAGCAAACCTGCAGATTGAAAAGGAAAGAATAATAACAATCCAGTTTTCATAAAGAATTGAGTCAAACATAAAGCCGAAGATCATAAAACTGGGAGAAATCTCTGGTTAATGTTCGAAGTTCAGAAAAATATTGTCTTTGCAATGTCAGATGTTTTCTTGATTTTGGTTTTAATATTGGATTAGTTCTTCCAGATTATAATTTATAAAACAATTGAACTTTCTCACAATATGACTTGACCTATAAAAGTATCAACCAAATTAGTTAATCTGATTGGTTTTCAAGTGTTCTTTAAAGTTCTACTGGGCTAGCCACTTTGATTGAAGACCACTAACCACAGACACATACCTGAACCATAAGCATGACCTCAGAAATATTGGACTCAACATTCTCAATGTCAATAGCCTGACTTGGACTCCTTCCTTCTCGAACCTAACATCAGAACAATCAATAAGATATTTAAGAAGTTAAGAAATATTTTATGTGACAGTAGTGTAAGAGTGAAAAGAAAATCTAAAGTTTTTCTACAAAATGATAAAGTATACTGTTAGTTGACGCCAGTAGCCAGTATTGTTCACTCTATTCCAGACTGGGAAGCTTGACTGTTGTAGAAACTCTTGAAAGATGTATGCATATTTGCAAGCAATTTTCGAAACATTTGGGCAGTCTATAGGTTCCCCAACTGCTGTTACACCCTCCCTGAAACAAAATTTTTTCACATTTGGCAAATTAATGCACGGGCAAATATCTGGTTGGTAAATTTGCAAAAAGTAGCAAGAATCTCTTCAAAGATGCAAGCATATATGCAAGCAGTTTTTGAAACATTTGGGCAGTACATAGGTTCCTCAAGTGCTGTTACACTTACACCCACCTTGAAACACCACAGTTTTTAACTTTTTGGAATGCACTCTTAAATATTTGTTAGAAAATCTGCAAAAATAGCATCTCTAAGAAATGAAGATGGATCATTACAAACACAAACCTGAAGTTTCCCACCATAAATCCCACTGTTATCTTTCCTTGTGTAGAGAAACCAACTGAGAACTCGCACTTATTGCGGTATCCATCAACAAGTGGTGATTCAACTATGCCTTCTAGTCTGCAAGGAAGACCACCTGAAAGAGGACAAGAAAAAACATGCAAACGAATTACTATGGTGCTATCCAATTCCATTTGTGCAAGCATGAGAGATGACTAAATCCAACCACTACACCATTCACACTAAGAAATTGTAAAAGGCTACATAACCAAAGGCCTAAACAAGGTTTAAAAACCTCTAAGGTGTAATTGAGGAAGTTTTCCCGTGAAAAGCAAGGTATAAGCCTAAAGGTGGTAGAGTTGTGAGCCTCAAATTTAAAAAGAAAAAATACCACACATACACACACGCGCGCATATAGATACATGCACACACACATAAAAAGGTTAGAAATTTTTTCAGAGAAGTTCCAAAAAGTACAAATATCAATAGAAGAAAGACCCAAAACAAGCAAACTGTGAAACATTTTTATATGTGCAATTATCCCAATTGCTACAAACATTGTTAAAAAAGAACTATCCCAATTGTCATAAGCATTATTAAACTTCATAAGCATATATTGTGAGTCAAGCGTTCCAACATTAGGTTTCTAATTTCTAACTATTAAAAAAAAAGAAAAACTAGAAATATGCAAATAGATTACAAAAGATCAAGTTTTTATCACTTCTCACTATCTTAATATCTTTTAGTAACATTTAAACTATAAGTTCATGCAAGTTTGTAATTAAAACCATTTGAATGGTCAAATTAGCACGAGTTTGAGTGTTAACAAACTTAAAGATGCATTAATTGTAAGGACCCTTTCTAAAGGCAAACTAGTGAAGGGACAAGGATATTTTGATCTTTAAAACAGAATATTAGAATGTTTTTTTTTTTTAAAAAATAGGGCAGCCCAATGCATGCTCACCTATGCGGGGTCTGGGGAAGGGTCGGACCACTTTAGGTTTGTGGTACGCAATCCTACCCTACATCGCAAGAGGTTGTTTCCACAACTCGAACCTATGACAACTTAGTCACATGGCGACAACTCTTACTGTTGCGCCAAAGCTCCCTTTAATGCTTTATAAATAAAAAAAAGGGCAACCTGGTGCATGAAGCTCTCAACTAAACAGGTTCCAGGAAAGGGTCCAACCACTTTTGGGTCTATTGTATGTTGTCTTACCCTGCATCACAAGAGGTTGTTTCCACGACTCAAACTGGTGACCAGTTGGTCACGCAACAACAACTCGTACAATTGCGCCAAGGCTCCCCTTCTCTTCTTGTAATGTTCTATAAAAGATAAATAGTAATTATTAAAAAAAAAAACAAAAAAACTCAAAAGGGCGAATGTGTGAGGTGTATGCCTCAAGGCACAATCACCCAAGACATACATCTTATGGCCATTACCTTAGGCAACACAGACATCTGACCACAAGAAATGCGCCTTAGGCTATTCTATTTTTAAAACCATGTTCTTGAAAACATTTATGATCACATCGGTGACATCTTCTCACTAAAAAAATTCAATTAATTCCTAAACCACCATTGTAATGTGAATGGCAACAGCTTCAATGTGGGTAAGAATGTGGTGCAGGCACCACAACAAAAAGGTAAATAGAAAAACATGACATCAAGAGTATCGCGTCCTTAGCAAGGCACACTCTTATAAGCTAAGATAATGTACTACAAGATGAACAAATTGATTGCCCACTGACCTATGCAAGAGCAGGGACATGTGTGCCAGTGGCCTAGAGCCCAAAACAAGTACAAGGCAACTAATATGGCATCTTCAAGAAAGCCAAAACACGAACGCCTGTTCACATATATTACAAACTTACAATAACGGATTTCACGTGTATCTAGATCAAAAGTACTTTGAGAATAAAACTAATGAAAGGAATATACAGCCAATAGACCAACACTTATGCACATTGCAGACCACAACTCAAGAAAGTAGATTGCAATATAAATCTGTGGTTGAGTTTTACAACTAAATAAAGTAATACAAAGGTTTCACTCTGCCCGCCGTCTTTCAAAGCACCATTTATATTAGAAAAAAACAACACTAAAAGAACCTGAATGTAATATTAAGACAATGTGCATATTGGCATCTGTGTAATCCAGAAACTGTGGCTAATGAATTCGAAATTCTAAGGACAACTTGTAGAGGTACGGAGAGCATTACCTATTTCCTTGGACTTGAGAATCCATTCAGGAAGAGGAACAGCATCTGGACAAGCTTTACGAGCATTTCTTGTCTTCAAATGAAACCCAATAGATCAGTTCGAAGAAAAGATATGCATCATAAGATCTATTTTCACAAAATTTGAAACCCAGTGATGACACAAGGATTCATGACTCACAAGTCTTTTAAGAGATTGCTCGAGCGACTTCTTCTTGTTCTCCAATTGATCACTATATCGCAAATGAGCAAGTGGAGTCACTACATCACGAGCACTTCTACTCTTTGAGGCTGTAGAATTGATGACAAAGTCATCAGCTAGTTCTGCTTCTTCGGACTGCTCTATGCTTTGAGCTTTCTTCTCAAATGATCGTGGGATGACATCTGCAACCTTTATATGCTTGTTTCCCATAGATTTTCCATTCAGCCCCTATCATGTTTGAGTACATAAAATGATGAAAAAATGCCTTCAAGTTTGTGAAATGCATATGGTTGACATATGATACCTCAATAGCATTCTTCACCTCCTCTAAAGTTTCAAAGGTCACAAAACCTACAGTCATTCCCTTCTTCTTGTTAGCTGTCTTATAGAGAACTCCCTGCTAGAAAGCAAAGAACAAGTCACACAATCAAAAGGTGCCTGGCTACTTCTATTAAATGCAAAAGATATACCACTTCGTAGGACAAGAATAAAAATGTGTCTGTATGCACATGCACATGTGAGTTGTGATTGCACATGCCTCTTTGTGTGTGTGTGTGTGTGTGTGTGTGTGTGAGAGAGAGAGAGAGAGAGAGAAAGCACAGTAATCCAAATGAACAGAAAACCTAAAATGTAGAATACTCAAGCTACTGATCTTGGAATATTCAAGCTATTGAACCAAAGGACATCAAATCCTGAACAACGACTGAGATCCCAACAATTCAGCGCTAAGAATGTACAAACTATTGACCATAAGCCTGGGAATAAATCATAGCAGAAGAACTTATTCATTTGGTTAAGAAAGATGTAAATCCACACAACTGTGCACAACAACAAAAAGTCTTAAAATTTTGACTAAATTACAGGAATCAGTGAATCAAATGATTCTTAGATGTATTTAACGAACAATCGTGCAAAGTGTAAACCAACAGCACAGACTGTTCTGTTATGTAAACGAACCACTTTTCCTGGAAAGATTGTAAAACCCAAACATCTAACCGTGTAACCAACGGAGGAGTCTCCAACAAAATAATGCAGAAAACACATAAACAGTTATTTTCCAGAAACAAATAATAGTAATTCAATATGTCGGCAATCAAAACATCTGAAAACGATCGATCAAATACCGAAACAATCCAATCAAATGGCTTTGAAATGGAAAATTTCACGCAATCGAAAATTGAAACTACTACAATGCAGAAAGAAACACTATCTTACCTGCTCATCGAGAAAACTCCTCAAGTTATCCGAATTCCATCTTCGCGGAAGATCCACTAAGCATTTCCTCAGACTACAATCGGAGGAATCGGCAACATCATCCGTCGCAAGAACATCTTCTCTTGCCTCCTCCTCCTCCAAAGTCTCAATCTTTCCCCCATTCTCCGATTTCAAAAGCTTCTTTGCCCTCTCAGAAGTAGGGTCCCATGTATTATCACGCCGAGGAAGCAATTCCGCTTCCCCGTGCGCGTACCGACACCCGTCTCCGTGGCTGCAAGAACCAGATTGCCGCCTATAATAAGAACAGAGGCTCGTTTTCCACATAGGATGAAGAACGCCTTTCTCGTCGTCTGCGTTTTCTTCTTCTTCGTTCTCCTCTTGCCTCTTTCGTTTCTCAGTAGCTTCTCTTCCTTCTTCTTCTTCTGCTACTTCTGGAATCGTTGGTGCTTTTTCTTCTGCTTCGTTCGAGGGTTTTTGGTGGGAATGCTCGACTGAGTTTTCGTTGCCCGTTAATTGACAACTCGATTGCTGGATTTCTTGGGGAACGGTGTTTAGGTTTTCGATTTCGCAGTTGCTATTTTCTGATGAAGTCGCCATTGACGAAGCTTGGCAATTGGTCGGTGGAAATTTGAACTCCAACGATCACCTATGACGCAAAACCCTAATAAGTTCGTTATGCAGCGATTAAACGCTGAAAGCTAGCAAGACGTTTTCTGGTTTAAGGGTTTAAGCTCTACTAAACGAAACCTTTTGTTTTTTTCGCTCTCCTTATCCCAATTGACAAACCATTATACGTTTATACAATTTTTTTTTTAAATTATTCACGGGTATGTACTTTTTTATTATTTTGTATTTAAAACTAATAAAGAAATGTTTTTCCTTCTAATTATATGTACAGATATAATTACTAAAATTAAAAATTTTAATTGTTTATAATTACAAACTTTAAACAAATATAATTCTAAATGAATAAAGGAGAAATAGTTTAATCTTTAAGGTTAAATTCAGACAAAACATGTCCAGGGGTTCGAATTATCTATGTCTTAACTCAACTAGAATTTAAATATGGGAAAATCGATAGTTGTAAAAAAATAAATTTTACAATTCAGAATAATTTTTCAAACTAAAATACAACAAAATAACACCAAAATTTTTAGCATGAAAAACCCTCTAAAAATGAGGTAAAAATCACGGGACCCGTAGGCCTCTTAAAGACTTCCACTATAATAAATAAGATTACAAACTTCACCCTTAGGTGGATCTCTCACAAAATACAATAATTATGTATCTTCAATTTGTAGGTAAAACTTCACAAATTGGCTCACACTTTTTCTTCTCAAAGAAACTCTCTTTTGAGGCTCACTAGATCTCTAGAATTAGATATCTCAGAATCTGAATCTCTCATGATTAATTTTTAAGTTGAAATTATGGCTCTATTTATAGAACCAACAAAAATTCAATCTGCCAACGTGTCTCATACAGCATTCTCACGCAGCCCATGCAGCCTGAATTTGCTGATTTTTACTCAGCCCACTTTTTTGTCGTTTTGGTTGAATATTCAGCCACCGCCCACATTTGTTGTTGTTGGGCCGTTCTAAAATGGTTGGCCGCCCACCATTGAGATGGATCCCAACAAAATCCAGAGACGAGGCTTTTGAGCTGAACAATTAAGTCCAAAATAGTTTTTGTCACCCCTATTTATGTCATATAACCTTTGCATCAAATCTAAATTAAAAAATACGAACACTGCATTAATTTTGCTAACATACGAAAGAAAATTTGCTACAAATATATGGAGAGTTGCGTGATTTTCATTGCTCGTCACCACTAGCCAGTCATCTTTGATCCTTCTCATTTAATTCACTTTTAATCAAAATAGTTTACTAAATCTAAACAATATTTCCTTTTGTTTTAGGTTTCACAACCGCATGCAGAAGCTACCACATGGTCATAACTAGCGCTCAAAACATGAGCAGCTACTTCTTTTTAATATTTAATTAATTGTTAATGAACCAAACAGTAATATCAAGAATGATGAAACTGGATATTGAGAAAAAAAATGGGCAAATTAAGAGTGTTCCATTTTTATTTTTTTTGGCAATAAATATTATTGTTATATATGTATAAAAGCAAACGTACCAACATTTACAATTGTATACGGATAATATGTTTTTTTTCCTCTTAAAGGTTTTTGTTATCTTTTCATATATATTAAATTATTAATTTTTCAGCACCCAAAAATGTCATTCTTTCTTTTAAGTGAGATTAATCATTTCAAAATCAGACATTACAAATACATTAGGGGTAGCCTTTTCAATAGAAACAGATAAATGAGAACACGTTCAGGTTCGAACTCGAGACTTAAACTTCAACCCACTTATACTCAATTCCTCAACTAATTAAACTACCACCTATTAATTTTTATTGTATTTTCGAGTTGTTCTTATAAATAATATAACTATTGTTTTGATAATTTATTGTGATTTTAGATAAAATAACGACAAAAAGAATAATCAATTTTTTTCTTTAGTAGAAATTAACAACCCCTAGTGCTAAGGACCCACCTATAGGGTACCATGGTCACACTTCGTGAGCTCACTAATTTTTACACCAAGGAGTTGAAAATAAATTAAGTTTGATAACAGAAAATAATAATCATACAATTAAGTATAAAATGCCGTTTGGGTTGTACTTTTTTGGGCGGGCATGATTGAAAGAAAAAAATATAAGGCTTCCTTTGTTTCGTGATCTAAAAAATAGAATACAACTTAAAACGTACAAATTTAAAAAATAATATTTTATTATTTATTAAAAATAACTTAGTTTATTTATAAGTTTTTAAAAACTGTTTTTAAGTTTCAATAAATTAATTTTTTTTTATATATTTTTAAAATTTTAAATATAAAAAATTGTATCGAGTTTTAAACTAAATGCTATCTAAAATTTCGAAAAGCTTTTTTTAGGGATAATTTTGTTTTTGTTCTTATTCATTATTTTGTGATTATACATCACAAAATACTATAATCACAAAATACTTTTTCGGAAGAGATTCTTTTCGGTCGAAGAAAAAATTCAGATTAAAAGAAAATGTGAGATTAAAAAAGTAATACAAAAAATATTTAAGCTTGAAAAAAAAAAAGCTCTTTAATTATTTAGTGGATGACATGTAGTCCACTGCTACACGTGCACACATAGGTGTAAGGTGATCATGGGGTTGTGGTGAATCGCTCTGGATCTACCGTACGTCCGTGGGCATGCATGCGAAATTAGATGCAACCGTTAACCACTTATATGTCTGACATTCTTTCGTCAAACCTCATTTGACGCAAGTAATATTCACTCATAAGACTAAATAAGCAACATCACCACATCTCAATTTTTCTTGATAAAAACCATAATTAATCTCGCCTTATACGTCAATATATATGAAATCCGATTTAGTTATTTTTCATATTTATTTAATTCTTAATGAAACTAAACATTAATACAATGATTTCTTTTATTTGGTTAAAATTGTATTTTTTTGGGACCTAAGGTGGTGTTTGGTGGGGCCTAGCTTATGCCTGCTGCCAATGCCTACTAATCTAACTTAGAGGCGTTGGCAATAACTCTATTAGGTTAATATACCAATGGCCACCAGAACTTGACGGTAAAAGTTAAATCTTAAACTTTAACCTTGTGGAACTTTAACCTTGTGGACTCAGAGTTCAATTACCGACTGTCGTTGATGGTTAACCTTAAGATGATCAAATAAAGTCGGTGCATTTAATAAAAAAGAGACGTCAGAACTCAAAAGTTACAGGTTTGACTTTTATCGCTGTCTTATTCTAGAGTTGAAGGAGATTAATAGGTTATTTACAAATCTTATATCTCCTCAAAAGTATTGATAAAGTTAATTATATAATTAATTACTAATACACGTTCTTTAAAAAAAAAAAACAGTATGACTATAAGTATTGCTTTTTTTCTTTGTATTTTTTTTTTCATTTGCATATGAATTGAAAAAGAATATTAAAAAAGATTTCAAATAATATATATATTTATATATATATATTTTATGAATCATACAGCTCTTCAATTATTTAGTGGGTGACGTTGTGGTAGTGTAGTGCTACATGTGCAACATAGCGCAAAGCTGATGTTCTACGTGGTGAACCGTTGGATATCGTCGGTGAGCAATGCAGACGAAATGAGATGTCACGTGACGTCCCTCTCAATTTCTCTCCAGGTCAAATCTCATTTGATCAAAGTCCCGCAACTCAATTATACACATCTAACTAAGCATTTAAGCAACGTGGCGATATTTTAAGCGTGTTACAAATTTGTTTCTTTAATTAATTAAAAACATTTATTAGTGAAGTTTTAGTAATCAGCCAATGACGCGTGCACACGTGTTCAGTGAAGTTTGGAATTCGAACCTTTGAGATAAGTGTCCTCAACCGTTTAGATCTCTCCGATCAACACCAAGGTACGTGAGTTTGAGATCACTCATTGATCTAAGGGACTCAATGCTCCGAGTACACTTCTCGAGTGCAATCATGGTTTCCGTTTCAGTTAACTTTCCTCCCCCGCGAAACGACAAATGTGATATGATAGGGAAGAGTCCAATAAAAGAGTTAGAGAAGTAATAATGCAGTCGAGAGCCATTTTCTGAACGCCACGTGTCAGTGAATAATTAATGATTTTGGAATCTCCGTAATTAGGAAGATGAAACGCAATATCACGCTGCTGTAGCGGCAGCCGCCGCTTCCAGCTCACACTGTCATCTCCATGTTCTTCTTCTTCTCTTTAAAAAAAAAACCCTAACCCTAACCTTAATTTCTTCAATTTCGCTTCTCGATCTAATAATCTCGTTACTTTATTTTGTTGGTTTCTCTGTATAATGTAGGCTTCGTGGATCTTAAGTGTGAGGTTGGATTGGATTGAATGATTGGGGTTTGTTTGTGGTGTGATGCAATGGCGAGAAGGGTTCCAAAGAGGGTCTGGTTAGGGTTCCAAAAATCTCAAGGTCTCCTCGTGGGTGGGAATCACACCTCCTCCAGGTTTTGCACTCGCTAAATATCTTTTCTTTCCGAGTTAATCCGGCTTGATTCTGTCTTCTATTATCATCTCTTGTTTTTTCCCAAAAAAAAAGCAACCTTGATTGATTTTTCTGCCGAAAAATCACGATCTCTGCTACCTGAGGTCGAAATCGCGGCGCGATCTGGTAATTCCCCTTGCATTAATTGAAAAGACCTGTGCTTTTTGTTGTTATTATGCGATTTGGATTAGACAAAGAAAGAAGAACAACGATAATGAAGTTTAAGATCTTGGAATTGCATTTCCTTCGTCGATCCATAGCCAGGCGCGTGCTAATGCGCGTATCGCTTTTCGCATTGGCGATGGCGATTATCCCTTTACTGCAACCATTTGGTGAATATGAGCGTGCCGGTGGTTCTGAAGGCTCTGCATTTAGGGTTGCTTCAGATACTATTTTATTAAAAATGGGGGAATTGCTGAAACCAGCACCTAGTCGTATGTTCCCAATCTTTCCATCATCTATGCGGTTTACGTGCAAGGAAAATGAGATTTTTGCGAACTATCTGTTTAGAGAGCTAATGGCTGAGAAAATATTGAAATCTGGTTCTAAAGTTCTCTGTGTCGGCGGCGGATCCGCCTCATCAGTCGCAGCATTGCGAGAATTAGGGTTTCCTGATTCTTTAGGGGCACGTCCGGAGCATTTCGCGCACAAACTGGATTTCGAAGACAATTCTTTCGATTTTGTCTTCTCCACCGATATTGATTCAGTTTCGGTTCCTGCTCTTCTTGTGCTTGAAATTGAGAGGGTCTTGAGGCCCCATGGCATTGGGGCAATGCTTGTGGCTGTCAGTAGTTCTTACCATGGAAATCTGATAAAGGCAGCTGCTCCCATTTCCACATTCTTGAAGAACTCCAACGTTGTTCATGCTCGTAGTGTTTATTCATCTTCATTGGTCGTGTTCAGAAAGAAACTCGAAAACGATGTTGGCCCTTTTGATCATTACCAGCTTCCAAATGAATGCCCATCTGTTACAAACAACATGCCTTTCATGAAACACTTGGAGCCTCTTCTGGAGCAAAAATCAATAAGATATAATAAACCCATGATTTCCTACTTGCCCAAGTTCAT
Organism: Paratinospora sagittata; assembly: GCA_035771175.1. Classification (NCBI taxonomy): domain Eukaryota; kingdom Viridiplantae; phylum Streptophyta; class Magnoliopsida; order Ranunculales; family Menispermaceae; genus Paratinospora; species Paratinospora sagittata. The sequence continues at coordinate 21,600,114 of CM069593.1, forward strand.
GAATGTCTCCTATAGGAGGAGGTTCATTTACATTGATGTAGCGGCTAGGAACTTGAAGAATTCCAAAGCCAAGAACGATTGGCTCCTTAGTTCTTATCCTAAACAATCTCAACCCTTCAACGTCTATATTGTTCACCATGACACTTCATTCCTCTCTGCATATGTGAAAAGGCCTGGGATAACCTTTGTTTATCACCCGGATCTGGCTGGAAAAAGTACTACTGGAAATTCTGATCATCTCGATGATTTAGGGCCCTTGGTGGATGATAAGGAATTTGATTTTATTGCCTGGTTTATAAAAACAGTGGCAGCTGGAGACTTTGTGATTCTTAAGATGAATGCAGTAGGAGTGGAATTGAAGCTACTTCATCGGATGTTTGAGAGTGGAGCTATATGCCTTGTTGATGAGCTTTTTCTTCGCTGCAGTACCGATGGCAAAGGTGATGGTCGTAAAGACTGTGTGGAGGTCCTGAAGGGTGTGAGAAACAGTGGTGTCTTTGCTCATCAGTGGCTGGATGAATAAGCATCCTTGGAAGGTTTAGTAAAACTTGGTTATTTAATCTAAAGACTCTACTATGTAGTCTACTATCTAAATGTCTATTGATCTTGTTGCATCAACTGAGATCTTTGTTTAAGTTCCTTATTTAGACTGAGGAAATGGTCATTGATCTTGTTGCATCAACAGAGATCTTTGTTTAAGTTACTTATTTAGGATGAGGAGGAAATGTTTACTCCACTATGGTAGCTATATTATTGTGTGATCCCCGTACTACTTTGGACTATGTTTATTAATAATCATCAATGATGTGTGTGCTTGTTATGTCTAGTTGCTATTTTTTTTTCTTTTTGGTATGAATATAATGTTGTTTGCCCATTGTCTTTGTGATGAACGTCGAGTGTGACCGATAACTTGGTTACTTGGCCAAGTATTTCATCCCAGCAAGGTGGATTTTCTGTTCGAAGCTATATGTACTTCTTTCCTTAATTTTATTCATATATGCAAGTACGGATATGTAGCAAGATGCAAATATGCTTTTGTTTCCCTTTTTGTGATGGGTTTGAAATTTTTTTTTTTAATGAGAAGAAACAAAGATCAGGTTATATTGACCGAAATCTGATTACAAAGTGAATACCAGAAGTACTCAAGATTAGATAAGCATAGCAAGATTAAAGCTCCAAAATCCCCACCCTTACTGCCTGACAAACAGTTAATCATAAGCTGAAATTTTCAATTGAAACTACATATATATAAACATTTTCCTTTTATGCAATAAAAAAAAAAATTGTTTGGTCTATGACAACACCCCTGGCCGCACTCCGCGGTGTTTTTATAGGAGTGAGACTATTTCAGAATTAAGAATTGTAGAGGTTGTTGGGTATTTTTTTTTTAAGGTGGGCGGATAAGTGTAAGTACGAATTTAGACTCAAAATTAATTAATTCCCTAGCCCTCCCTCCCCCAACCCCGGAGTTTTTATGGAAGCGAGATTATTTCAAAATTAGAAATTGCAGAGGCTATTGGGGTTTTCAAGGTAGGCGGATAAGTGTAACCGCGCCCTGCTCCTCTATGGGAGGGGGACTATTTTTAGAATTAGGAATTACAAAGGCTGTTGGATATTTTTTTTAAAAGGTGAGCAGATAAGTCAAGTACAAATTTGGATTCAAAATTAATTAACTACGATTTATACTTTGTCTCCCATTCAATGAGGCTGCTACCCGACTTTAGGTAATAGGTCTTCAACGACTTGCCTAAACAGTGTTGAAACCTTCTCATTACCAATATACATTGCACCACGAAATATGACAGCTTGACTTTCACCAAAAACAATAAACCGAAAAACTTTCATCTCAACAACAACTTAACACATGAGCCTTCTAGATCTTGTCACGCCAGATGGGCTTAAAAAATAAAAATCTGCTACAAAATTAACTTAAAAGGGGTGAAATTGCAGAAGCAAAGAATGATTGGACTGAGGCAATCAGAAAGATGCAGCAAGAAATGTGTTTTACTGGTGTTTTTAAACAGCCAGATCGTTTGTCTCTAGCTTGGGCAACTGGAAGGGCTCTTGTAGGTCTGCATTGATGGGGAACATGTAGCATTGTGCAAATTGAGCCATCAATTGATCAACAAGTACCAAGGCTACCATTGCTTCCACAATTGGCACCGCTGCAGCACCATAACCAAGAATTAAATCATTAGCCAAATGGTGAGCCGAAGACTAAAATAATAAAAAGGAACATTTAGCCAAAATATAGAAAATGGCCAAACTGTGTCTAGCAAAGGCACATGTACCTCAACCAACGTTCAGTTGGTTGAGTGGCTTGTGGCGCTCGTCTCAGAAAACGAGGTCATGATTTCGATTCTCCACTAGCGTTGGCCATTGGGGACGTCTCCCGCTCGAGCAACTAGGGTCCCCAAGAATTAGTCTGGATACTAGAATACCTTCAATTATTAAAAAAAAAAAAAAAAAAAAAAAAGCACATGTACCTCGAGGAACTGCACAAGGTTCATGGTGACCAAGTACTATCAGTTCTATCTCTTTTCCGTCTCTGGTCACTGTCTTTTGTTTTCTCTGCCAAAATTTCAAAGAATCAAATTGGCCCAAAAAAAAATAGAATAATAAAATTTAGCTATGGAAAGTATGAATATATATGGGCATCCCAGGTTGTGCTCAAACTTACTCCAATTGTTGCTGTTGGCTTGAAAGCTATTCTCATGTTTATTATTTCCCCATTGGATATTCCTCCCTAAAGATCACAACAATAGAAGAAAAAAAATCAGATATCAGAAAGACAGAAAGTCAAATACTACATTTTTTTTTGTGCTTAGATACTTAGATCAAGAAGAGAAAGAACTTTACCTGTATCCCGCCAGATCGATTAGTTCTCGTTCTAATTTTTCCATGCTCATCTGTATAGAACTCATCATTATGTTCACTACCAGTCAGAAATGTACCTGCAAGAATTGAATATCAAAGCTGTTACAACAATCATGCATGCAATCCCACCAAAGAAAATACAAGCCTTGAGAGTTGGTGGTTCTATGATAAAGCCCCATTTCTCACTTCAAAGTATGTCACCATTAAATGAAACAACTTTTGTATTTGTATCAAGTTTCTCAACCTGCAAAACCACTCCCAAATTCAAACCCTTTTGTTGCTGGTAAAGACATAGCAGCTTTTGCCAGCTCTGCTTCAAGCTTATTGAAGATGGGTGAACCAAGTCCCTGATGTAGCAATAAGTTGAGAGTAGTTAGTTCATAATTCTCAACAAATGAGCAATGTTAATAATACCGCCCATTTGATCCTTAAGCGTGGCACGTTCCTTGCAATACATGACACAACTCCACCAACGGAGTCTCCTTCAACACGGACAGCATCGATGACAGCAATCATCTTCTCAGCATATTCCGGATCAGGGCACCTAGCGATATTACTCTCTATCTGGTGACAGATGAAGAGAAAATGTCAGGTAATTCACATCAATGATGCTGCTAGTATGGAAAAACAGGGCCTTCATAAACATTGCTATGGAACTTTGACAGGTATGTTCATGTAATATATTATCTCCAACAAAGTTTAGCAGTCTGTGACTGTTGAAATTGCATGTAAGACTTCAAATAGATTTTTAATAAAATCCAAATGTTGAACACTCCATTAAAGTTGACTGCACTATAGAAAACCAAAAAAGCTCATATCCACACCTGCTTAAGTGTCAAACTGTGGTCATCAATCAAACCTTCTGGAAGAACAACATTGTGTACTTGAGAAGCATATGCTAGAACCTGGAAAGCAAGAGAAGCCAAGATGCCATGGCACATTAATGAAACTTCTGCATGAGTATAAGAGCAGTGCCATGGATGTGCAATCTTATGATTGGGCGACTAAGAATGCAGGTTCAAATGAAGTGATTATAACCATATCCACCTAAGCATAATATAACAATCAATCAACAAAAACAATGATGAACTGTACGCACATTTGTAGAATTACTTAGATCTGAAGAAAACTTAATGAAGCTTTTTTCTGAAGTACAAAAGGTTGACGACATGAATCCGCTTGTTCCACTCTGTTCAATTTCTCTACTTATGTTATTTAAGGTATATTCCTCTTCTTTTATCATTACAGTTAATGTTTTTTTGTTGTATATGTTTAAAGTTCAAACTGTCTTTAAACATTTCTCTCTCATTTTACCTCTAACTGGACTGCTCTTACCTTACTTATAAAGTATGCATTCTCTAAATAATAAACAAGTACAACACAAATGGCGTAGATGTTGACGTGAGAAAAATAATATGTATTCAAACATAGTATACTCAGAATGTGAAAATATCTTTGAACTTTATCTACTTGATGCAATACAAATAAAACAATCAATGTAAATCATTCATCTACAGGCCATATAATAAACACACCTCAGTTCCAGAAAATTTCTTCAGAATGGTTTTTGCAATGGCTCCAGCTGCAACTCTTCCAATTGTTTCTCTAGCTGAAGATCTGCCACCACCCTACATTTCAATTTAGTAACCTTGCTTAATGAAGTGAAAAGTAGTTATTCATAGAACCATAGTTCCTAAAGAGGAATCAAGTTAGACAATTTTTAAGGTGGGATTGTATTCAAATTGTAAATAGAATCATAAATCTTAACATTCTTTTCAATTTTCAGAAAAAAAAAAACTAAAAATAGTGTTGACATAATGCTATAATCATTTATTTACTTATTTAGTCATATATCAAGCTCAAAAAACCATTCTTCTTCCTCTTGTATCCAAAATTTTATAATCTTTGTTCTTATTTTTTCCCTCTTATTTCCTAGAAGTTTCTCAAACCAAATATGAACATAACAATCCACCCACGAATCAAACAAAACAATTAAATGAACAAGGAGTGGATAGAGATCACCAACCAATATCTTTGCTCTGAATTTTTGCAATGGATAGAAGTTTTTACTTGTAGAAAAATGTAGCAAACAAATTTCAATTTGATGGAAAAATGAGTAAAATATAAAAGTGAGACGTGAAAATAGAAGCATTTCTATCAAATTTGTGCATTGAAGATAAACATGTTTCATTGGGTTATAAATGAAAAAAGGGCAGTTTGTTGTAAAAAGCTCCTGCCTATATGGGGTCTAGGGGAAGAGTTAAGACCACTCTAGGCCGATTGTATGCAACATTACCTTGCCTCACAGGAGGCTGTGTACATGACTTGAACAAACAAATGTTTACCATTGCGCCAAGGCTCCCCTTACTCATTGGTTATAAATATGTTTGAAAAAATGTTAAAAGTTCGATAATTTTAGAAGCCAAAAAAAACAAAAGAAAAGAAAGAAAAAGAATTTGGTTAAGATCAGCCAGGCCCAAGTATAATTGATCCTGCATTGAACCTTAGAGTCCAATTTGGACCACCTGATTCAAGTCAAAATCCTACAGTTCAACTAAAAATCTTACAATTTTTGTGATTTTACAATTTGTTTGCAACGTCGAGTCATTGTTGGTGGGATTCAACTTGAATCATATGATTCAAGTAAAAATTGCACCGATTTAACTTTCATGTCTAGCACTGTCGTGCCAGAGATTGCAGCATCACAAGTATAGTCAAATAGCATGATTGCTGAGAAATTTTATTACCTGCACTGCACTAACACCATATTTGAAGTCATACGTTGCATCTGCATGAGAGGGCCTATAAGCAATTGACATTTCTTCGTAATCCTGAAGAAGTCAAATAAGAAAAATGTTTCTGTTAACAAATGTGCAGAATTTCACCTATTGAACTTAAAGGAAACTTGGAATACTTCAATGAGACAATACTCAAGAGTGAAATGACATGTTTATGGCATGAGCGTAGCCAAAAAGCAGAATAAGAAGGACGAATGCTACTAGCATAGACAAAAGAAGGAATAAATATGCTTCCAACTTTTTTCTTCAAAAAAAAAAAATGTTCCCAACGAAGGGGTAGAGCTTCTGATTAGCTCCAGAAGGAAAGAAATAATGAAATCATTGAAGATGATTCCTGCATGTTCATTCAAACACCAACAAATCAACAAGAAGAAAGAGTGCATTATCCCAGATTGAGAAAAGACAAGAATGTTAATATCGACTTGAAAGTAGTAGGCAAATAAAATGCATAGCCTTAGCTGAAGACATGATAGTTGGAAAGGTGTAGAGCTTATGGAAGTGATAATGAAGTTAGTTAATCCAATGGATTTGATGGAATCTGCCCCAAATGCTAAATTTTATGAATAATTAATCTTGCTCGTTCCAAATTTCTCGTTCTTTGCACTTATGCTTATAGACTTAAACAGTCTTGGTTGATAAGAGATATTCCTTGATATTCAGATTACTTATGATTAACTTATGAGAGGTTGAGCCACATTCTAGTAAACACAAAATTAGTACTGTTTGCAAGTTGTCATATTCAAATTTATTCAGCAAAGCTCCAATGCTTAGATGATTACATGTACACTTTGATCAGTGTTTGGCACGCTAATGTGAATTGGGGTACCTGTAGTAATACCTGCAGCACAAGTTCCTGCATTAGTTCAATCCTTGGCCAAAAATATTATACATAGCACGCTTTTCCTAAAAGGTAGGCATCATATACGAGGTTGAAGTTTGAAAGTAAAGCAAACCAAAACTAACCATCAGCAACTCCAGAATATATTTTGCACGTGTCGGTCTCCTTTCTAGGAGTAGTTATTCGGCTCTGACCTGGTCTCCTGAGCACAAGAATTAACTTAAATGTGAGTAACATTCCCTATAAGATCTGCAACTTCTTTGAGTAGGGAGATAATATTGAGAGAGGTAATAGAATAGTGTTAATGATGCAAAACTCAGTAAATTGTATTGCATTCTGCAGGCAACACTCATGATATTAGAGATTATACAAGAGGAAGGGTTATTTGGTTGACAAACAATGTGTTAAGCATGTACAAAGTGATAAAACACCTGGAAGAGATTTAGATTTTGAAATCCAGTACCTTCTGTCAAGATCTGCTTGAATATCAGCTTCTGAGATGGGAATGCGAGGTGGGCATCCATCAATGATACAACCAACACTCCTTCCATGAGACTCTCCATATGTTGAAACATGAAAGTAGTTTCCAAAAGTACTTCCGGATGCCTGAACCTCTGGTGATTCGCATGCAAAAGCAGGGATGAAACTTTCTAAACTTTCATATGCAAACACAAACAGAATAACAAAGCCCAGGTAAAGGAAGACTTATTAGTGCAAGACACCCACTAACGTAAAGTTTGATACATGATACGGAAGGTTAACATCCACATTTGTGTATGTAGTTAAGTTATAATTCCAGCACGATCAAGTTCTAATTTCCAACTGAAATCATGCACAGTAGTGGTCCAATAGTGTTGTCTAAACTCTTAAAAGTACTGGAGAAATAAAGGCAAGAATCGTTGCAAGATGAACAATTGGAGCAATTGAAAATAGGAAGAATGCTAAAAGAACGAAAATTGCAACACCAAATGGTGCAATTCACTTCCACGTCATATTTGTATGGAAAATGCTAAAATGACACTCATTTTATACATCGAAATTGTACATCATCATTAATGGATTATTAAATTACCTCGAATTATGTACCATAACATAATTTAAAACAATCCAATGGTATGTAAAAATGATGAATACTTTAGGTGTACAAATGAGTGTTAATGCGGCATTACTCTATTTTTATAGCTTCACGTTAAATTAAATGAGCCACATTGAGATTGTTGATGACAACTTTTGTAATTAAACAAAATGAAAGGGCTTTAAATCAGTCTCTCAAAATCATGTACGGGTGCTTCTCCTCCCACCCACCAGTCAAATTCACATCACCCACTTACTCAGTACGCCTACCAATTATTAAAACTTCTCTTTACGCCCGTAATGAAATTTACTTTCTTATCCCTTCTTCATTTTAACCTCTCTTCCCAATCATTTTCTACCTCTCTCTTCCCATTCTTCTTCCTCTGAAATTTTTTTCACAGCATCCTTTTTCTCTACAAAGCTAAAAGCCATACACGATATATTCTCTATTTTCATTGGTTATTTTTCTAATTCGATGCCTTGTATCTTACCTAAACGACTGTCGCTTCACCCTTACAATACAATCTATCTTTTCTTCCTCACTTAAAATTTCATAATTCCAAATTCCATGAGAAATAATCAAAATCCAAAAAATGGAATTCGCAAGCTAAAAAAAAAAAAAAAATCGTAGGTTTGAGTATTGGCTGACCCTTTAGATACAAGGTCGGCCAACTTTGGCTGAGCGTATTAAACATAGTTCGACCAATGTTGGTTGACCTTATATAAGATGGTTCGGCCTGTGGGGACCACCCACAGTGGAGCGGCTGGCATGGCAGACAAAGAATAGCGGCTGGCATGTGGGAGTGGCTGGCATGTGGGAGCGTGGCAGACAAAGCATGGCAGACAAGCGTGGCAGACAAGCCGAAAGCAGCCGCCGCCTGCCGCCCGCCGATTTTGTTTTTTAATATATAAATATATTATTTTAATATATTTATAATTGCGTTTTTACCCCTGATTACACCTATAAATAGAACTCAACTTCAGTCTTCAAAATTCATTCCTGAGAGTCAGAGAGTTCTATTCTGAGATCTATTCTTAAGAGATCTAATCTGTAATATTCACCTAAGGGTGTAGTTTGTATTCTCTGATAATACAAGTTTGCTGTCTCCCGTGGATGTAGGCAATTTGCCGAACCACGTTAAATCTGTTGTCTTGTTTTTCTTTCATACTTTACCACGATTCCGCACAACAAATTGGTATCAGAGCCAAGGTGAAGCTTTGGAAGAAAAACGGACACTGTCGAATTTTTTCAAGACTGTGTCGAAATTTCGAGTTTCTGTAAAAGTGATCGGAACTGTTTTCTGATCACCCGTGGAGGTAGCTCTTGTTTCCAGGAGTCCAAAGCAATCAACGGCGAGAAAAACGGACAAGAAACAAGTTCCTAGGAGCAATTCAAAGTCTGATTCATGTACAACGTTTTGCCGACGCTGTTCATTCCGAAACGGATCTGCCGACCCTGTTCATTCCGCCTGCCCGTCACTGTTCATACAGCCCATCTTCGCGGTCCAGCCCATTCGGTCAATACTATTCATCACTGGTCCAGTCCACTTGTCAGCTACTGTTCACAGGCCCATATGTTTTTGATCCAAAACTGTTTATCCTCTGGCCCAGCACATTCTGCCATCACTGTTCATCACTGTGGCCCAGCCCACTCGTCAGCCCAGTTTAAAGGCCCAACCTTTCTGATCCAGAACTGTTCATCCACCCTGGCCCAGCCCACTCTGTAAACGCTGATCACAGGTCCGTCACTGTTCACCGACCCAGGAACTGTTCCGGCCCGTCACTATTCACCTGATCATCACTGTTCCGGACCGTCACTGTTCACCGGCCCGCCCCCAGTTTTGGTCCGCCACTGTTCCTCAAGCCCAGTCCGCGTTCAGCCCGACACTATTCATCAATTCCGGTTGACCAACCATATCCTGCTCATTTTTTGTCTGATTTCAGCAAAGTCAGACTCATTTCCACCATTTTCGACCGTTCCGGACGCAACCGTGCAATCAGTTTCTGCAGATTCAGCTGCTACGTTATTGATATAGCTTAGTTGGAGTTGTTTATCATTTTTCCAAGCACTTTTCGGCGTCATACATATCTTCGGTCTTAATGGCGGAGGAAATCCCAAGCACAAGCAGGCCTTGGCAAAGAAGTTCGATGTCCAACGCAAAGTTCGAGGTGGAGAAATTCAACGGCACCAACAACTTTGACATGTGGCAATGCGAAGTTCAAGATCTCTTATTCTGGGAAGGATCACATATCGCCTTGGAAACCAAGCCCAAGGATATGTCCGATGATGATTGGTATTTCATCAATCGTCAAGCTTGTGGAACAATCAGACTCTGCTTAGCCAAAGATCAGAAGTACTTTGTCATGAAAGAGACTATGGCAATAAGTCTCTGGAAGAAACTGGAGGACAAGTACATGACGAAAAGCGTAGAGAACCGCCTTTACCTGAAGAAGAAGCTCTATCGTTTTCAGTACAAGGAAGGTACTCCCATGAGTGAGCATCTTGATAAATTCAACAAGATTCTCGCTGATCTACTAAATCTTGATGTTGATCCTCTTGATGAGGATAAGACACTATTGTTGTTAAACTCTTTGCCTGAAAGTTATGAACATTTAACAACAACTTTGCTATATGGTAAAGATGAGGTTAAATTCAGTGATGTTTCAAATGCTTTGGTGAACAACGAGTATCGAAGGAAGGACCAGCGCGATCACAAGGAAGCATCACCAGCAGCCTTGACGGTATCCAGAGGCAGGGCTAACAACAAATCTGATAGATCCAGTGGGCGAGGCCGATCTCGCTCAAAGTCAAAAGGACCTTCATCACGTCAACGTCTTGCAAAGGATGAATGTGCCTATTGTCACCAAAAAGGGCACTGGAAGAAAGATTGTCCAAATAAGGGCAAGACAGATGCAAATGTGGCACAGAAGGCTGAAGAAGATTCTGCATTCTCAGTTTCATCTATAGACATTCAGTCTGATAGATGGATTTTAGATTCCGGATGTTCCTATCATATGTGTCCAAATCGCCATTGGTTCTCAAAATTGGATGAGTTCGATGGAGGAGTCGTGGTCATGGGCAACAACAATACCTGCCACACAAAAGGTATTGGAACTATACGCCTTAAGATGCATGACGGTACAACAAGACGGCTCACGGACGTCAGATATGTTCCAGATCTGAAGAAAAATCTGATATCCTTAGGAGTCCTTGATTCCAGCGGTTACAAGGTAACCATTGAAGGTGGAGTTCTGAAAGTTGTACGTGGAGCATTCTTGGCCCTGAAGGGTACTAAGAAAGGAAATCTTTATTTCCTTGATGGACACACAGTAATCGGAAGTGTCTCAGCTTGCACCAGTTCTAATGATGTTTCATCGGACACTTCCCGACTTTGGCACATGCGGCTCGGACATGTTGGAGAGAAAGCTCTTCAAACCTTGATCAAGCAAGGTTTTCTGAAAGGTGCAAAAACCGGAAAACTTGACTTCTGCGAGCACTGTATCTTAGGCAAGCAGACCAGAGTTAAGTTTGGCACTGCCATCCACCGCACGAAAGGAACAGTGGATTATGTTCATACTGACGTTTGGGGACCCTCTCAAAATGCTTCATTGGGAGGTAAACGTTGGTTTGTTACTTTCATTGATGATTTCTCACGCTATGTTTGGGTTTATACCATGAAGCATAAAGATGAAGTGCTAGATATCTTTCTTATATGGAAGAAAATGGTAGAAACTCAAACGGGAAGGAAGATTAAGAGGCTCAGATCTGATAATGGAGGAGAATACAAGTCAGACCCATTTCAGAAATTTTGTGAGAATGAAGGGATTGTCAGACATTTCACAGTCCCAGGCACGCCACAACAAAACGGTGTTGCTGAACGAATGAATCGTACTTTGGTTGATAAAGTTCGCTGCATGTTATCTCATTCCGGATTGAGCAAGGCATTTTGGGCTGAACCTTTGTCATATGCCTCTCATATCATCAACAGCACTAGATGGCAAAACTCCAAAGGGGGTATGGTCTGGACACCCCGTTTCAGATTATGATTTTCTGCGCATTTTTGGATGCACTGCATATTTTCATGTGAAGGAATCCAAACTGGATCCTAGGTCCAAGAAAGCGATTTTCATGGGCTTTAGTGAAGAAGTTAAGGCTTTCCGACTATGGAACCCTGATACAAAGACAATTGTCAAAAGTCGAGATGTAACTTTTGATGAATCTGTGATGTTAAAGCATACAGTTTCTGATAAAGAAAATCGCGATCCAAATTTGCCTCAGCAGGTGGAGTTAGATATTCCAGTAACTCCTAGCAAGTCAGCCGAGATATCCAACCATCCTGAAGAAGAGGAGGAAATCTCAGTTGAGGTGGAGGCTCCAGGACCAGACATCAGTCAAGAACCAGAATCAATTGTCACCAGTCGACCACGAAGAGAAATCCGCAAACCTGCTCGGTACACTGACATGGTTGCATATGCATTTCCAGTCACCGGAGATGATATTCCATACAATTACAAAGATGCTATTCAGAGTATGGAAAGTGATAAGTGGAAAATGGCAATGAATGAGGAGATGACATCACTCCATCAGAATCAGACTTGGAAGTTGGTTCCACTTCCAAAAGGAAAGAAACCAATTGGCTGCAAATGGATTTTTGCTAAGAAGGAAGGCTCTCCCAGCACAGATGGTATTCGATACAAAGCCAGACTGGTAGCAAAAGGCTACGCTCAGAGGGAAGGAATTGACTACAATGAGGTATTCTCACCTGTTGTTAAGCATTCGTCAATTCGAATATTATTGGCTTTGGTTGCACAGTTTGATCTCGAGTTAGCCCAACTCGATGTCAAAACTGCTTTTCTGCATGGTAATTTGGACGAGGAGATATATATGTCTCAACCAGATAGATTCAAAGTACCAGGAAGAGAGAATTGGGCTTGCAAGTTGAGCAAGTCACTGTATGGCCTGAAGCAGTCACCGAGACAGTGGTACAAGCGATTTGACAGCTTCATCCAAGGGCAAAAATATACTCGGAGTCAGTTTGATCATTGTGTCTACTATCGCAAACTTCAAGATGGTACATTTATCTACTTACTTTTATATGTAGATGATATGTTAATCGCATCTAAAAGCAAGGTGGAGATTAACAAACTGAAGGCTCAATTGAGCTCAGAGTTTGAAATGAAGGATCTTGGAGAGGCCAGAAAAATTCTCGGGATGGAGATAACTCGAGACAGGGCCAAAGGCAAAATCTGTTTGACTCAGTCTCAGTATTTGAAGAAAGTTCTTCAAACTTTTGGCATTGGCAATGACACAAAACCTGTGAGCACACCATTGGCACCACATTTCAAGCTAAGTTCATCAATGTCACCAAATTCCGAGGATCAGAAGAAGCAAATGGAGAATATTCCATATGCAAATGCAGTTGGTGCCTTGATGTATGCTATGGTGTGTACCAAACCTGACATTTCACATGCTGTAAGTATGGTAAGTCGTTACATGCACAACCCCGGTAAGGGCCATTGGCAAGCAGTGAAGTGGATTCTACGGTATATTCATGGTACTGTGGATATTGGTTTAAAGTTCGAGAGAGATATGAAAAGTTATAAGCATCTAGTCAGATATGAGGATTCGGACTATGCTGGAGATCTTGACAAGCGCAGATCTACTACTGGTTATGTTTTCACTATGGCAGGAGGACTAGTGAGTTGGAGATCAACACTACAGTCAACAGTTGCTTTGTCTACTACAGAGGCAGAGTACATGGCAGTAACAGAAGCTTTCAAGGAAGCAATCTGGCTTCATGGATTGACTAAAGACTTGAGAATTGTGCAGAAAAATGTTGAAGTTTTCTGCGACAGCCAGAGTGCCATTTGTTTGGCAAAGAACCAAGTTCATCACAGTCGAACGAAGCATATTGATGTTCGTTTTCATTTTGTTCGAGAAATAGTAGAAGAAGGGAATATTCTTCTGCAAAAGATCAAGACTGCAGATAACCCCGCAGAGATGCTTACAAAGGTGGTTACAGGGATCAAGTTTCAACATTGTTTGGACTTGATCAACATCTCACGTCGGAGTGCCTAAGGGCACTAATGGAGGCAGCAACAGTTTTTTGAAGGAAGTTTGCTATCAGTAGAGAGATTGCAGGTGTGGAGGAGCCTTGTTCCACTTGTGGTGGAGGTGGAGATTTGTGGGGACCACCCACAGTGGAGCGGCTGGCATGGCAGACAAAGAATAGCGGCTGGCATGTGGGAGTGGCTGGCATGTGGGAGCGTGGCAGACAAAGCATGGCAGACAAGCGTGGCAGACAAGCGTGGCAGAAAAGCCGAAAGCAGCCGCCACGCGCCGAAAGCAGCCGCCGCCTGCCGCCCGCCGATTTTGTTTTTTAATAGATAAATATATTATTTTAATATATTTATAATTACGTTTTTACCCCTGATTACACCTATAAATAGAACTCAACTTCAGTCTTCAAAATTCATTCCTGAGAGTCAGAGAGTTCTATTCTGAGATCTATTCTTAAGAGATCTAATCTGTAATATTCACCTAAGGGTGTAGTTTGTATTCTCTGATAATACAAGTTTGCTGTCTCCCGTGGATGTAGGCAATTTTTCGAACCACGTTAAATCTGTTGTCTTGTTTTTCTTTCATACTTTACCACGATTCTGCACAACACGGCCGACGATGGTCGACTCACTCCAATCACTAATTTTGTTTTCCACCATTTTTTTATTTTTTTTATTATTTTTTTTTTTGGAGAAGATTCAATTGCCATTAAATCTAGCATTTAAAATTTTTAAAAATATTAAAAAAACTTTAAAAAAATTGAAAAACATATGATTCATTAGTTCTTTGCTCTTTCATATTATATTATAGAGGTTTGAAAATAAAAAGAGGATATATTAGTAATATTTTAAAACTTTTATAGAAACTTGTAATTTTAGTAAAATAATAAAAAATTGAAAATATAAAATAATATTGGTTGATGATGTGAGTTTGGCCCTGGCAGGAGAAGCACCCACCATGTACTAATTTTGTAATTTAAACAAAATAATGGATATATATCATGAATTTTTATCATTTATCTAATTTAATTATATATTATAATAATAACTAATTTATCTCTCAAATTAGGGGTGTAAAAACATATATAAAATTTTTAATTTTTTTTATCTCTCGGTTTATGGCTGTAAAAATACACGTTTTAATTTTTTTATTTAAAGTACAATTTTTAGGTAGTAAAAATATTTCTTTTTTTAAATTATAATTTTTATGTAAAAATATATATTTTTAATTTTTAATTTTTTTGTCTCTCGACTAAGCTCTAAAACTGTAAAAATATATGATTTTAAATATAATTTTTAAACAGTAAAAGAATTTTTCTTTTTAAATTACAGAATCTCCTTTTACTGCATTAGTTACTACTTATTTTTTATTTTCATGTGGTGTCGAATACTGTAAAGGCATTAACGGGTCTCGAAATAACTGAAGTGAATACGAGATTGGATACTACGACCACCGTCCCCCAACGAACGACCTTTTGGAACAGACTCTGACCATCTTTGTTGGACTGGTTACGTAGTTACACCTTATTTAATACGGTACGGAGAGAAGCTTTGACCAATAAACAAAAAAAAAAAAAAAAAAAAAAAAAGAAACCGAGAGAACGTGTTGGGAAGTTAAACCTAAACATCTGATTTAAACTTTTCATATGGAGTTTTCACGTTAGATTTGTGTGAAAATGGTGGAAAATTTTCACGCTACGTGGCATTGGTTAAAACGACATCAGAACAAACTACGCAGTTTATGCAAGTGATGGAGCTCTCACCGAATTTCCTGGGAGCGATTCTTGGAGGCTTGACATAGACGTTTGAAAGCGACGACTTCCGGAAGAATCCGAAACTCGAACCGGTACCGTCGGTCATGGAACTGCACAGAAATACATTGGAAACGAGAGAAGACGCCATAATTAAACAGATGTTCCTCGACCTTTTCTCGTTCGCTTGCTCTCTCAGTGGAAGAAGCTGCGACGATATATGCCGAGAAAGGAGTAGCACATTTAGCAACCTGAGAGATGGCCAGAAGGAGCGGGGGTTGTTTGGATTTATTGAAACCAAAAAGACAGTGCTCTTATCTCCCTACGCAGTCGCTGTTTCCACGATAGCAACAGTCCTTTTCAGTTTTTGTCTTTTTGCTTTTGTGGTAATGTTGGGTACAAATTTTTTCTTGGGCACGGCAACTCTTTTTCCTCTGATTCCCAACTCATGTTCAGGAGACTTTGTTTGCATACAACGTGGTTTTCTTTTCTTTTCTTTTTTACATTAATACATTATTGAAAAAAGTATTGAAGATTGTACCTTATCATCAGTATTTTTTTTTAAACTTTTGTCTTCATTAAGTACAAGCTGTCCACCCTATGAAATGAGATTTGATATTATCTTCAACTAAATTATGAGTACGAACTCTAATAACTTGATCATGTATGGTTTTAAATTTTTTTTCTTACTTTTTGTTTTTTTCTTTCTATTTCCTGATGATGCTTCACCGACAAATAAATAGATACTCATATATATCTAAGGACGCTCTCTTGGTTGTTACTTGTTCCTCTTCGTACAAGTTAAAAGAAATTATCAGTGTATGTGTCATTGGATGTGACTAAGATTTTTTTTTTTTTTTTTTTTTTGTGAAATGGGAATTAACATCAACAAGAAAGAGCAGGAGCATCACGTTGTACAATTAAGATTTAATTAGGCTTAAGATGCAGTGTTCATTGTGAAAGTTAAACAGGCTTGGATTGATTTAGGTGTTTGAATTGAATTGGGTTCAAAAATTCTAACTTAAATGATTTGGGTTAAGTCATAAGTTGACATCGTTTAAATTTAACCCAACTTAACTTGTACCAAATCTAATATTAACCCTTAAATTTTTTATCCCTTAAAGCAACTAAATTACGAAATTAACAAAACTCCCAAAGTTTTAAATTCAAATTCTAATCTTTTTGACTTTGGCTCAACCCATCTTCTTCTTCTTCGTTTTTTTTTTCTTGTTATATATATTTTTTATTTTTTTCTTCTTCTAAAGTTCAAGTTATCTTAAAAAAAATAATTAAAAGGCCAAGTCATCCAAATACGAAGGACCAACCAACTCAAATTAGTTCTGATTAGATTAAAGAGTTAATTTAAATCAGGATCCATTACACCCCTAAATTGTGAAGGTTAATGGTCCTTATTAACTTTTTGTTTTTTTGGCATTATGGTCCATGTTACGTTGGTATGCCTTGAAGAGCGTTCTAAATGAAGGTTTGGGTTGTGTTCCAAAGTCATATAGCCGGTTAGAATTGTCCACATCATCTACCTACCAAACTCACTTAGTTGCCACGTGAAATTGAATTAAGTCCATCTTCAATATAAAAGTGAATTGTATTTTAAAAAAAAATGTTATATCATCAATGTCAAAAAATTTACTTCTTACATGGTATAAAATTAAACTTCATAGACAATTAAGTTAAAAAGTAGCCTCCAATGTTTTCATAGATTGTACACATTTTGATGAAGTGTTAAATATATATTTTTTTAATTTTTTAATTTTTTAATTTTTTTTCTTTTTTTAATGATATAGAGTATAAATATTTTATGAGTCAACAATAAATGACTATCTAAAAATTGACGGTCATGTTGACAACTTCTATTTTTCTTTTTTTGCCAACTAAGCTTGACATTAAATGTGGAAAATGTTTTTTTTAATATATACAATATCTATTTATCCTACGGGATAATTAATTTTTTTACAATTCACATTTACATTGAAGATGCTCTACGAGTCATATTAGACATAACTATATTTCTTACTCTAATGCCACGTCAAGCATGCCAGCTAATCGGATTAACGGTTCTCACATCTTTCCTTCTTAAACTGTTCCTCTGTTATTGGCCCATGTAATCTAAGTAAATTAATTTCCTTTTCTTCTTTCTCCCAATCAAACTCTTCTCTGCTCTTAGGTCTGTTAGTCGGCCCTTTTACTCTTTAAAAAAAAAAAAAACAAAATGAAAGTATTTTTATTAAAACACAATGAAATTAAAATAATAATTTTACCAAAACTACTAGAGCTTTGTATTAAAATAATATAATTATTTTTATTAAAAAAAAATTATTTGTATTGAAACAAAAGAGTAGTCGCAGTTGATTTTTAGAATGTTTAATTACTTTGTAGGTGAAGTATTAAAAACATTAAATTCAAAAATATAAATTGGAAACTTGAATGAGTTAGATAAATTTGCAAGAGAAAGAAAATATAAAATAAAAGAGGCCGAGCTTTTTTTCTTTTTATTTTTTTATTTTTATTTTTTATTTTTTGAGAGGAAAGGAAAAAGGGCAGAATCAAGAGAAACAAAGAAATAGCTTCAGAAAAAAAAAGAAAAAAAAAAAGGAGAAAAAAGCTAAAAATAGAGAATCGCGTGGGAAAAAGAAATAGTGTTGGAGTGCAGCTGCCACATGTCAAGCGTATAAGGTCAGTAGTGCGTTTTTCATTTTATATTATAGATGTCGTTTTACATGTTATATTAAATAAAATATTTTATTTACATACGTTACGGTGGTATTAACACTATTTTTTTTACGCTAGCATGTGTCCAGACACAACAAATTATAAGTTTCAAAACTTTTTTATTTATTAAAACACATTATATTCTCAATAAAATTAACGAAGTGATCGGACCATATTTCTCCACATTAATATAAAGTGAAAGTACTGAGCTAAAAGTATTGTGGTCCAACCTAAGTAGAAGAGTTAAATATCAAATGTCAACCTAAAGCACTAAAAGTGCCAAAGACATAGTTTACTTGAACCAAATGACTTGAATAAGAATTTGGAAACACCATTGCCTCGGCCTTCCAACGTGACAATCACTGACGAGAAACGAGAAGCTTAAGCATTGGTTCGAGCTTGGGACGAGATAAGTAACCATCACCATGCCGACCTGAGGTAACGATGAAAACCTTTGAGTCTTGAGCAAAGCTCTGGAAGAGATCAGGTCAGCCTAATGCCGACTTGAGATGAGCTATGTGATCATTACTTTGCTGACTTGAGGTGGCAGTGATAAGGAGAATCTTGAGCATTTAGTTGAGTTCAAGACAAGATGAGGTCAGCCTGCCGCCGACCTAAGATGAGATCATCACCTTACCAGCACTACGGCTTGATCATCTTACAAATTCTTCAAAAATATTAGAAGAAAACTACGTTAAAAAAACTATTCACAACATGTTTCTATCCAAAAATTGATATCCACCAGAAGAATATTAAACTCCAACTAGAGCATAAAAACCTCTCAACCTCTAGCATTTAAAAACTCATTTACACAGTTAATGGACTTTCACAAAAACAAAAAACAAAAAGTTACCTTCCAGCAACTGTAGCGTCAAAGGTAAAAGCAACAAGAAACACTTGGAGCCTATTTTGGAGCAAAAATCAGTAGGATATAAACCCGTGATTTCCTACTTGCCCAAGTTCATGAATGTCTCTTTGAGGAAGAGGTTCATTTACGTTGGCGTAGGGGGCAGGGAACTTGAAGAATTCCAATGCCAACAATTGACTCCTTAGCTCTTATCCTAAACATTCTCCACCCTTGGATGTTTACATTGTTCATCATGACACTTCATTCCTCTCTGCTTATGTGAAAAGGCCTGGTATAACCTTTGTTTATCACCCGGGTATGCCTGGAAACAAGGATATATACTGGAAGTTCTGATCATTTCGATGATTTAGGACCCTTGATGGATGATAAGGAATTTGAAAAACAGTGGCAGCTGAAGATTTTTTGATCCTTAAGATGAATGGGGCAGGTGAGGAACAGAAACTACTTCATCGGATGATCGAGAGCAATGATAGTAAATGTGATGGTGATGGTCGTAAAGACTGTGTGGAGCTCCTGAACGGTGTGACAAACAGCAGTTTCTTTGGTCATCAGTGGCAGGATGAATAAGCATCCTTGGAAGGTTTAACATAGCATTAGTAGTAGTTTTCAAGTGAAACTATTTGTATAAACATTTGCCTTAACAACAGCAAACAGAACAAACGCATTGAAATTTGAAACTTTATTCTTGCTATAATACATTGCAACCACGAAATATGACAGCTTCACTTACAGCAAAAACAACAAACAGAAAAACTTTCATCTCAACAGAAACTTAACACATGAGCCTTATAGATCTTTGTCACGCCAGATGGACTTAAAAAGTAAAAATCTGCTACAAAATTAACTTAAAAGGGGTGAAATTGCAGAAGCAAAGAATGACTTGGACTGAGGCAATCAGAAAGACGCAGCAAGAAATGTGTTTTACTGGTATTTTTAAACAGCCAGATCGTTTGTCTCTAGCTTGGGCAACTGGAAGGGCTCTTGTAGGTCTGCATTAATGGGGAACATGTAGCATTGTGCAAATTGTGCCATCAATTGATCAACAAGCACCAAGGCTACCATTGCTTCCACCATTGGAACGGCTGCATCACCGAATTGAAGTATAAAATCATTAGCCAGATGGTGATCCAAAGACTAACAAAACAACATGGAAAATTTAGCCTGAATATATACAAGGGGCAAACTGCGTATAGGGAAGGCACATACCTCGAGGAACAACACAAGGATCATGGCGACCACGAGCTATCAGTTCTATTTCTTTTTTGTCTCTGGTCACTGTATTTTGTTTTTTCTGCCAAAATTCCAAATAATCATATTATTAAAAAAAAAAGAGGCTAGAATAATAAAATTTAGCTCTGGAAAGTGTATATAATACAGACATCCAGGTTGTGCTCAAACTTACTCCAATTGTTGATGTTGGCTTGAAAGCTATTCTCATGCTTATGATTTCTCCATTGGATATCCCTCCCTAAAGATCATGGCAATTGAAGAAGAAAACCAAATGCCAGAAAGTCAAATACTGCATTTTTTGTTTCTTTGGGATAAAGGGGTGGTTAGATGTTAGTACAAGAAGAGAATGAAATTCACCTGTATTCCACCAGATCGATTAGTTCTTGTTCTAATTTTTCCATGCTCGTCTGTATAGAATTCATCATTATGTTCACTACCAGTCAGAAAGGTCCCTGCAAGAATTGAATGTCAAAGCTGTTACAACAATTATGAGATCCCATCAATGGTGGTTCTATGATAAAGCCCCATCTCTCTCTTCCAAGTATGTCACATTTAAATGAAACAAATTAGTATTTGTATTAAGTTTCTTAACCTGCAAAACCACTCCCAAATTCAAAACCCTTCGTTGCAGGTAAAGACATAGCAGCTTTCGCTAGTTCTGCTTCAAGCTTATCAAAGACGGGCGAACCAAGTCCCTGACATAGCAATAAGTAGAGAGTAGTTAGCGCATAACTCTCAACAAATGATCAATGATAACAAGACCAGCCAGTTGATTCTTACACGTGGCACGTTCCTTGCAATACAAGTCACAACTCCACCAACAGAGTCCCCTTTCACACGAACAGCATCAATGGCAGCAATCATCTTTTCAGCATATTCCGGATCAGGGCACCTAGCGATGTTGCTCTCTATCTAGTGACAGTTAAAGAGAATATGTCAGGTAACTCACACAAGTGATGCTGCCAATGAGGAAAACAGGACCTTCATAACCACAGTTCATGGAACTTTCACAGGTAGGTTCCTGTAATAATCTCCAAGACTCCAACAAAGCTTAGCAGTCTGTGACTCTTGAAATTGCAAATAAGGCTTCTAAGTTCTAATAGAGACTAAAGCCCACACGTTGAATACTCCATTCTAGCGATAGACAATGAATTTGTTTGACCACAGCACAAACATGGATTCCTTGATGATGTTACAGATCAAGTTTCTGACAAGTGTTCAAGGATAGACCAAAGGAGATGGTGAGTACATGTGGAGGCTAACCAAAACGGAAGATTGAAAAAGAAAAAAATAAAATAAAACAAACATATAAACCTTGTTCAAGACACAACAGAATTTTTTGATATGAATAAGTCCAAGGTCACTATAGATTAGTAAACCAAACCTTTAACAAATAAGGCTTTTGGGCCCCAAAATCAGCATATAAATCCAGACATAAAAGGAGACGGGTTGTCAGACAATTTTCTGAATAGTTCCAAGCTGACAGTTGCCTCAGGTTAGCAGTTAATAGGACCACTAAACAACAAACCTAGTGCACTGAGGTTCTCACAATTTCAGAATCTAAAGCAAGCCAATATATGCAGCAATAGCCTCACTTCACAAAGAAGCTGTTTCCTGATTCTTATCCACGACCACCACATCACAATGGAACAACTTTATCATGGTGCCAATGCCTACCATTAGTCCAGAGAACTACTAATGTAACAAAACCAAAATTGGTCAACAAGAACCAAATAAGTGATTAAGAACCCATCAATTGTGGCTGTGGATATAACATCTACATAAGCAGTACCACCTGCTATGAAGCCACCTGTCCTTCAATAGGACAAATAAAAGAATCCTCTTTTTGGAGATTCTAGTGCGGGTAGATTGCTATCTTGGCAGGGACAAGTAGCAGCAAAGAGGCCCTCCACATAGATCAGACGTTGGTAAAATCATAAACAACTGCTTGGGGCATTAAAGATAGAACTGTTTTAAGCTTCCACCCCTTCCCACCGGTCTTATCACCCATTAGAAGAGACTCGAAGAGACACAGAGAGATAAGCAGAGGGTGACTGACCTACATTAATACACTAATTACCATGGCCCTGCATTTCTAGTCGCTAGGCACTTAAGGAACTACATTCTAGAAAACCAAAAAAACAGTAACTGCCAACACACCTGCTTAAGTGTCAAACTCGGGTGGTCAATTAACCCTTCTGGAAGAACAACTTTGTGTGCTTGAGAAACGTATGCTAGAACCTGAAAGCAAGAGAAGGAACCCCAGGCACATTAATCAAACTTATGCATAAGGATAAGTGCAGAATCTTATGGTTGGGTAGCTAAGAATGCAGATCCAAATGAAGTGATGATAACCATATTGATCCAAGCATAATATATCAATCTCACAAAAATAATGAACTTTAAGCACATTCACACAACTCCTGAAGAAGAAAAGTAATAAAGCATTTTCCTAACTACAAAAAGTTGGCAACATGAATCCACTTGTTCCACTTTACTTTATCTTACTAAAGCTTTTACTATATCACAAGTGATTCTCTCTATCTCTCCCTCTCTCTTTGTCTTATTTTATCTCTAAGTGTGAGTGTGACTGCTCCTACTATTACTTCTAAAGTATGCATTCACTAACTAATAAACAAGTACAGCGCAAATGGTGTAGATGTTTTTTTTTTACCAAGAAAAAAGGTGTAGATGTTGACATGACGAAAATAGTATGCATTCAAACACGATATCCTCAAAATGTGAAAGTATTTTTGAAATAAACAAGTACAGTGCAAATGGTGTAGATATTGACATGACAAAATTAGTATGTATTCAAACACGAGATCCTCAAAATGTGAAAATATCTTTGAACTTTATCTACTCGATGCAATACAAATAAACAGTTGATGTAAACCATTCATCTATAGGCCATATAGTAAACACACCTCAGTTCCAGAAAATTTCTTCAGAATGGTTTTTGCAATGGCTCCAGCTGCAACTCTTCCAATTGTTTCTCTAGCTGAAGATCTGCCACCACCCTACATTTCCATTTAGTAACCTTGCTTAATGAAATCAATTTTCCCAAAAAATAAAATAAAAATAAAAATAGTCTGATATAATGTGATAATCATTTACAGTATATTTAGTCATATATCAAGCTCAAAACCCATTCTTCTTCCATTTCAAACATCTTATTATCTTTGTTTTATTTCTCCCTCATATTTCCTAGTAGTTTCTCAAACCAACTATGAACATAACAATCCACCCACGAATTCAAACAAATAAACCAAATAAAAAACGTATTAAGGCATGGATAGAAATCACCAACAATTACTTTGCTTTGAATTTTTGCAATGGATAGCAGTTTTTATTTGTTGACAAATGTAACAAAAAAAAATGATTTGAGGGAAAAATGAGTTATTATTAAAGTGAGAAGCCCTTCTATCAACTTTTGCATTGTAGATAAACCTATTTCATTAGGTAATAAAAGGGCAGTCCGGTGCACAAAGCTCCCATTGATGCGAGGTCCCAAAGAAGGGTCGAATCACATGTATGTAGCCGTACCTTGCCTTGCAAGAGGCTGTTTTCATGACTCAAACCCGTTATAGTCACACAGCAATAACTCTTACCATTGCGCCAAGTCTCCCTTCCTCAATGGGTTTTAAATATGTTTGAAAAAATGTTAAAGTTGGAAAATTGTAAAAGCCAGAAAAAGAAGAAAAAAGAAAAGAAAATGGTTATGATGATGCAGGCCTGAGTATAATTGATCCAATGACCCTGCATTGAATCTCACAATCCAATTTGGACCACCTGATTCAAGTCAAAATCCTCCAGTTCAACTAAAATCTTATATTTTTGAAATTTTACTATTTGTTTGCAGCATTGAGTCATTGTTGGTGGGTTTCAACTTAAATCAAATGATCCAAGCAAAAATCGCACCGATTGAACTTCCATGTATAGCACTGTTGTGCAGCGGCATAAATATAGTCAAGCAGCATGATTGCTGAGAAAATAGATTACCTGCACAGACCTAACACCATATTTGAAGTCATACGTTGCATCTGCATGGGAGGGCCTATAAGAAATTGACATTTCTTCATAATCCTGAAAAGTCCAATAAGAAAGATGTGCAGAATTCAGCTACTGAACTTAAAAGAAACTTGAAATGCTTCACTAAGACAATACTCAAAGTGAAATCACATGTTTATGGCATGAGCACACCCAAAAAGCATAATAAGATGGACGAATACTATAAGCATAGACAAAACAATGAATAAATATGTTCCTTAACCCTAAACCAAGGGGTAGAGCTTCTGAGTTCTGATTAGCTCCAGAAGAAAAGAAATAAAGGAATCATTTAAGATGATTCCTGCATGTTCAATCCAAAAATAAAATCAACAAGAAGAAAGAGCACATTATCCCAGATTGAGAAAAGACAAGAAGTATACTAATGTTGACTTGGAAGTAGTACTGTAGTAGGCAGATAAAATGCATAGCCTTAGCTGAAGACATGCTGGTTGCCTGGTTGGAAAGGAGTAGCTTATGGAAGTGATAATGAAGCTAGTTATTCCAATGGATTTGATGGAATCTGCCCCAAATGCTAAATTTCTCTTTCTTTTTGCATATGTTTATGGACTTAAAGGGTCTTGATTGATAAGAAACATTCCTTCTTATTCAGATGTCTTATGACTTATGATTAAATTATGAAAGGTCGAACCACGTTCTAATAAACACAAACTTAGTTCTGTTTGCAAGTTGCCATATTCTAGTTTATTCAGAAAAGTTCCAATGCTTAGATACTTACATGCCCTCTCTGATCAGTGTTTGGCACACTAATGTGAATTGGAGTCCCTGTCGTAATACCTGCAGTGCAAGTATCATGCATAAGTTCAATCCTTGACCAAAATGCCACACTTTTGCTAAAAAGTTGACATCATACATGAGGTTCATGTTCAAAAGAAAATCAAACCAAAACTAACCATCAGCAACTCCCGAATATATTTTGCATGTGTCAGTCTCTTTTCTAGGAGTAGTTATTCGGCTCTGACCCGGTCTCCTGAGAACAAGAATTAACTTGAACATGAATAACAGCCACTAGATATGCAACTTCTTTGAGTAAGGAATATTAAAAAATTAATGAGAGGTGATAGTGTTAATGATGCAAGATTCAGTAAATTTTTGCATTCTGACAAGGCTCTTGATAATACAAAAAGAAGTGGAGAACTTTAGTCCACAAAACAGGAATAAGTATTTGATTGACAAACAATATCTTAAGCAAATACAAAGTGATAAAGCAACTGGAAGAATTTAGATTTTTAAGTCCAGTACCTTCTGTCAAGATCTGCTTGAATATCAGCTTCTGAGATGGGAATGCGAGGTGGGCATCCATCAATGATACAACCAACACCCCCTCCATGAGACTCTCCATAAGTTGAAACACGGAAGTAGTTTCCAAAATTACTTCCGGCTGCCTGAACCTCTGGTAATTAGCATGCAAAAGCAGGGGTTAAACTTTCTACTTTCATATGCAAATACAAGTAGAATAAAATAACAAAGCTGAGGTAAAGTAAGACTTATTAAAGCAAGATATTAGACACCCACTGGCTGATCATAAAGGCATTGAAAAGTGACACTCTAGTAAATGCTACAAACATTTAATGAGGGGATCCATATCCAGATAAGCACCCCACACAACCTAAAAGACGGTAATAAAAGTCTGATTTCTAGGCACATCAATCTATATATCATTTGTGTTTGCAAGCATGTAATCAATGGGGAAGTGACCAAATGAACATGTTTAGTACAGAAGACCTCCTAGTTTCCATATCCACCCAAGCAAGTATTTTCGCTCAATCCTCACCACTCACGCTGGGGCTGATCTCTTGGTTCAAATGTTTGACACATGATAGGGAAGGTTACCATCCACATTCTCTCTCTTAAGTTAATATTTATCAGTAAAATTCTACTTTACAACTAAATATGGCATTTCAGGACAAGAGAAAAGTCAAATATATCTTCAAACAGAAAAAGTAAGGAATGAATTGTGCCAAAATCAGAGCTTTAAGCAGGTGATAAAACAACTGACGGATGGTATTGCAATTAAAAAAATGAAAATCCAGGTTTCTGGTTCATTTTGTTCAATCAAAACTCTTTTGCTCCTTCTCACGGCACTCAAGATCCAAACATATGCGTACGTAGTTAAGTTATGATTCCAGCACAATCAAGTCTTAATTTCCAACAAAAATCACAGAGTGGCGCACTAGCCTAAACTCTAAAATGGAGATATAAAATGAACAATTGAACATTGGTGCAATTGAAATATCGCGTAGAAAGATGGATAAAAGAAACACAATGGACAGTTATGAACTCAAAAAATTCAAGTAGCAGGTGGGTGGATAAAGAAAGAAAGAAAAAAATCCAATTTTCGACTTCCAAAGAAGAACAACGAAAACTGCCCAAGATCAAAACAAACAATAAATAGCCACAACAAAACTTACAACTTTCAATGAAAAGTCACACTCAAACATCAGAAATCAACACAAGTCAACTCCTAAAGCAACCTATAATCAGTACAACATTTAAAAAAAAAAAAAAAACCAAAAATCCAGCAATCGCACACCGAAACCCTCAGATAAAATTAACAAAATCAATCAAAAGAAACCTAGATTTAACCAAAACCATGTCAGAACAATCTTAGCAAGTCCATAGATACAAGTCAATTGAGTTCGATCGAGTTCTCACCAAATTTCCTCGGAGCGATTCGTCCAGGCTTGACATAGACGATTGAAGGGGACAACTTCCGGAGGTCCGGTGACCGGAAGAATCCGAAACTCGGACCACTACCGTCGGTCCTAGAACCGCTCAAGAATACTTTGGAAGAGAGAGAAGACGCCATTTTATGGATCTTCCTTGACCTCACTCTCTTTCTCGCTCGCTTGCTCTCTCAAAAAGGAGAAAGAAAGGAAGGAGAAGAAGATCTAACAACCAGGGAGCTGGTGAAATGGGGTGCGGTTGGTTGGTGGATGCAGTGGTGGAAGGTTTTGGTTGTGTTCCAAAGTTATAAGAGTTTGGGAGAGGGGCTGGTCCACGTCTACGGTCTCACCTACCAAACTCACCTAGTTGCAGCGGCACCGACCCAAGAGCCGCCAATCTCATCTCACCAAAATCTTCCGTTCAGTTTAGTAACTCTTGCTAAGACACCAAAAATCCCGCCTCATAGTCTAATGTCACACGCTAAACCCACGAGATGCGCGAGAATTGTTTCACTAAAATTTTAAGTTGAGTATAATTAGGTTGCATAGCCAATAATTAGTTAAAAGTAAGCCAAAAGTTCTTCCAAAAAAAAATATTTAAAAGAAATAAAAACTGTAGTTAAAAGACCTAAACTAATGATAAAGATTGTTGACTAGTTCTAATGGTGTGCATCCGAATCATTTATTCAAAGTTACTGTGCTCGTCATCTTAGTTCTACTAAAGAGGCCCTGCTTCCTCTTATTCCGTGCCAACATTTTCTTACTTGGATTAGCACTTAAAAAAAATAAAAAGAAAGACCTAAACTAATGAAAGAGAAAAATAAAGAATAAGAAGGTGACTATCAAATATCCAAGAGAGAAGTCTTTAAAATAAATAAACTAAATAAGGTTTAAAAATATTGAATTAATTGTTTAGAAAAAGCTTAGATGTAATTTGACAATTGTTATTAAAGTTTTGCTGCATATAACCAAAGAATGAAAAATAAGTTTTTTTCTTTCTTCAAAAAAAAAAAAAAAAAGAGCAATAGCATTTTTGTCAAGAATAATATATATACATATTCAATATTGAACCAAAAAAAAAGAGAACAATAAAAAAAATAGTAAAAAAAATTGTACTATCAATATTTGTTTGAAATGCATACATTTTCAAATGAGAAGTTAAGTAATTTTACTGATTACTTAAATTATTCTTAATTTAAGTATATATATATGCTCCTCTGACTACCTTAATTACACATTTTGAATATCAGGTAATGTAAACTTTTTCTTTTTTTGTACAATCTGTCCTCACAAATACGAACTCTATAGCATTACCATAAGTAGATTCAGCCCTTGACAAACTTGTTTTCTGGCTTATTTTGTACAAATCAAGATTTTTTATTTTTTATTTTTGAAAAAAAAAAACTGTGAACAAACATTACTCAATATGCAGCATTTTAACGCCTAGGAAGAGAAGATTGATAAAAAAAAAAAAAAAAAGATCAACTTAAACCCTCATGTTTGCCTGTGTGAAATACATATAATGTTATGGGTTACAGTTTGGTGCAAATGCAATCCCTATACATAGCATTAGCGCAATGACACATCAATATTCAAACTTTGATTGGTTATTAGAAAGCTGGGAAATGGATTAAAATTTTGGAGCAACTTTACAAGCATTGTGGTCTCTCAGCAGCACATTATCTTCAATCATCAAGCTTGTTGCTGACCTTGATCTCCAAGAGTCTCTCAACTGGTTGGCGGCATATCGGGCATCTGTTAGTCTGGAACCTCAGAACCTTGGCACATCCATTGCACATACACTGCATAAAAGAGACAAGTAGAACCAACCTATATTTTAGTCATATATAGTCATATATTATGCACATCAAAACATTCTAGGTGTTGGGTTTAGGGTTTATGCTCGACGATATATTATGGGAAAGTAGAGTCGTCATATTCGGCAATCAACCCCCACCAAAACTACAATGGCCAAAACAAGTCAAGATTCAAGCTTCAGCAATGGAAATCCAAAGAAAAATTTTAAAAGGGCGCGTTACTTATTCCTGTCAAAACTATTACTGCACAAAAGTATGAACAACTTGAGTGTTATTTCATCTTGGAAGGAAATTATGAAATAGAGAAACGAAAGATGATAATATGTACCATGTGTCGACATGGGAGGACGGTTGTGTCCCGTGGTTCTGAGAGGCAGATTACACATTCTTTGCCCGGATCATTCCCATCGAAGTCATTGTCAACTGAATTTACAATGCCATATATCTCCTGTAGTTCATACCTCATCCCATTAACCCACAATATCTGTTTAACAACTCTCACTTGGTATTCACCCTTTTCCTTTTTCTCAAACACTGCCTTGGTGATTTGAGAATTGGTCGTTCTAAGTGTTGGGTTTTCCCCTTCTGACTCATTTTGGTCAGATGGGGATCCTTCTGCCTTCACAGTAAGGGGATACACTTCTGTATCACTCCCATCCAGTAGTTCTTTCTCCTCAAACATTGAGAAATCAATTCCCGTTCCTGACGGTTGTTTGAAAGCTTGACCAAGGCCTTGCTGGAAAGATACTGTAATTGGCTTAAGGTTTTTGTTCATGGGTATAAGGTTACAGTCTGCCTCTTCTTTGGCAAAGAAGATAATAGTTATGCTGCAATAATCCAGCAGACAAAGTAAAACTACGTGAGATGGATGCAAATTAAATAGGAAAACATACCTTGAATAAATAAAAGCACAGAAAAGCACAAGCTAAGATTAGTATACACATCAATATCCTCCCCCCATCTTATAGAAGCACTTAAAGTTAACCTTAATAATATGCAAGCATTTCCCCCAAATACCATAATATTGAAATAATCCTGAAGAAGCAAATTTAGATTAAAAAAAAAGTCAAATGTGGATACTTGCGAATTATATAATTTATGAAATTTCATATATAATTTGCAATTTTTTCAATTTTTTAAAAGTTAAAGTTCCAAAATGAACTAATATTTTGTAAGGATAATTTTTTTGAAGGGTGGGTACCATCGAATTTGTATTCTAATTGAATTTTTTTAAATATTAAAACAAGGGTAGATGCTTGATACTTCTTTATTTCTTACACCATCTGTCACTACGCTTGCTTAGTGGGATAAACTAATTTCAGATTTCATAGCAAGGTCAAATGGTTTAGTATCATGTCTTAAAGTTTTATTTAATTACTATCTGCTCTTTAGATTGGTATAGTACGTTTAGAAAGCATGATACTCGAAATCTAAGATATACAATGTATGCTTTTTCGCTGCTTGTGAGAATCGACTGAATCATTAGACTTGAATCGTGAATTGTAAGATTTGAATTGTGAATCAAAAGATTCTACTGATCTTTTTTGATTCACAAAAAGATTCATAAGCATTGGGGTTCATGTTAAGAAATCGAATTATTTTCCTTTGCATTGAATTGTGAACTGTTAGCATTCATTGATTCGAATTAGGGTTTTGACTATTACAGTCATGGGTTCTCCATTTCTAAGTAAATAGAATCATTCTTGCATAACAATTAAAAAAAAATCCACTCTAGTTGACGAGCTTTTCCCTTTGAAGAATATCCCAAATATATAGTAATAGAGGTAAGAGGCACGCTCAAAATAGGAGGTTAAAGCGCATTACTGGTTCATCCAAATAACGGAAATTTAGCATTTGGCGAAAGGAAATGCCACATGCCCTTTACCCACATAAAAAGGTGTATTTAGTGCACGAGGTTCCTACTATTGTAGGGTCAAGAGAAGTGCCAGTGTTTGCAACCTTACTCCCCTATCATGGAGAGATTGTTTTTGGATCATTCGAACCCATATCCTTAATAAGATCAACATGGAGCAACCTTATTGTTGTGCCAGATCTTGTCCTTAACCCTTGATGAATATGTTTCATCTAAGCAAATAATTAAAGCCACCTTGCAATGAAAACAAATAAATATGAAAGTAAATTATAAAACTAAAAGAATGTGGCAGTCTCAGAAGCTCTTTCAACACATCCAAACGCTCACTGATGGTTGACACTGTCTGGCAATACATGGTTTAGGATTTTAACAATCAGCAAAACTCCATGCAAGCCTTTATATTGCACATTAGACAATCCAAAAGAATAGATATTCTTCAATCTTCATTATAAATAGTGACTTCTTCTTCTAGAACAGCTTTTTCCCACTTGTTGCATTGCTGAAGCTACACTAACCAAGTAAAGGTGCAACTATGAATTAATTATTGACCACAGGATTAGGCTTGCTTTTAGTCAATTCAATTCTGTCATTGTGAAAGGAAGGGCAGGCTTGGTGCAGACCTTACGTTTGCTCCATTATAATCTAGAGGTCAAAAGACCGAATCTAGAACAACTTTGTCAATGTAGATGTAAGGCTGCGTACATAGTCCCTTCTCTTGACCATGCAATAGTAGAATCCTCGTGCACTGGTACACCCTTAATCTATTTTTGTTATTGTGGAAACTCTTAAGATTTCAGTTTCAGGAGTAAGTTTATTAACATATTTGAACATGGGATTAGAGTTGCTCTTATCATTCAACTATGCAATTGTAAATCAGTTTCAAGAATAAGCTCATTGAAATTTTTCCTATTTCCTGCATCATTTTAATGTAAGACATCTAGTTTATAAAATTATTTAGAATGAGCTTCTCACAATAAGAATGAAGGAGATGCATGAATAGAAAGACTTAAAACAAAGTAATGATAATAAGAGAAGCACATATTTGCGAAACCGCCCTAGTAGCTATAATAGATGATGAACTATGAATACATCAATTAAGATGGTTTGAGAATGTGCAGCAAAAGAAACTAGTAGCACAGTAGCACTAGTCAGATAAATCTGGAGGTCGAAGGTTGTAAGAGAGCTACAAGATGATCACAACATACACATGATTGAGAACGTGGGACAAGACGTGAAAACTTGCCAAAAAACATGGCTCTGGACAGATATGAGCTGTGAAACATATAACTAGCCAACCCAGGACACCTAGGGTATGGGTTGTTGTTGTTGTACTACAGAAGACAATTTCAACTCCAAGATGAATTGCACATGAAAAACGTTCATTTTACGTTTACTTATAAAAAAGGGTATTGCATTATTTTTTTAAAACCCTGTCATGCATAATATACTCAGATTAGCACAGAGCATCCTACTGATGGCCAAGTAATATAATGGAGAACAAGCTCGGTACTACAACATAAAATGTCTATCACTAAATTAATCCATAATATTTTACTTTATAGTTATATCGTTATATAGCCTTGGCTTAAGATAAACAAATCATTAAAAAAAAGGAATACGTGCAAAAATAATAAAGCAGGAAATCCTCCAAAACGGTGTGACGGATCTAATGGATCTCTCTTAGCTCCAAGCAGCCTATTGCAAACAATCTAGACAGAAGAAACCAGAATTTTCTTCGCGTCGAAATGGACGGGATTAAGGAGTAGGCTAATGACGCAGGAAAATCTAGGGGTTTGACTTTTGAGAAGAAAAATGTTTAGAACACAAGAAACACGGTTTTAAGTGCTCTAAAATAGAGTTTATGTCAAAATCAACTTCAAGAGATAAGGAACTCCAGACAAATATTGTAGGACCATTTAAAGGGGAGAAAAAGGAAAGTGAACTACACTAAACCTTTGCTCCCCATGCACTGCTTTGATGAATTGTTGTCTCAATCCAACTGCTGAAAACAACTCTGATGATAAGACAGCACAATCTAATGGATTAAAAAAATTCATAAAAGACAATGTCCTTAAGGATTCTAAATAAAGATGATTTTAACCCAAGATTCAGTTCATCTTTTGTTATTGATCAACTCAGCTCTATCAATTGTCCGTCTGCTTCTAAATACTCGGCAGCTTTAATCTCTTCTCAAGATTCCAAATGTAACCAGCCTGGTTAATCACAATGGGATCGTTGATGAAGAGAATTCATTTTGAGTGTGCATATGTCCTAGCTAGAAATCCTTAGCATCCTAATGAGTGGAGGCCATTAACAACCTTCAGACTACAATGCTAGCCCATGTTCAATAGCCTAGTATACATTGCCATCATGAGAGAACATTCTCAATGGTATATAACACATGAATAGTAATTCATTTCACCACCATATAAAATTTAGTCATTCCCACAAAAGATTTTCTACTAAACAATCTCTAGAGTGCTAAATGACCATCATAAATTCAAATATTATCAGCAAAAAAACAGAAAGAAATAAACAAAATAAAAGAAAGAAACACACAAACATAAGGACGGACCAATTAACCTCAATTATAAACTTGAACTTGGAAAGAATCAAATGTCTTAATAAGGGGAAACAGAGTCACAAAGATGAAAATGACTTTCCAATATTATCTAATTAGTTATATCGCTGGGAAACATTCAGTGAAAATAGTCAAGCACAAAGTCAACTTGCTGAAGCAAAGAAGTAAAAAACAAAAATAAAACCCAACCACTATCAGTACATTTGCTAACAACAGCATGCAGTGCACTTAATCCCCTTATACATTTAGACGTTTAAAGTAACATAATATGTCACAGTCAAACCTCAAAAAATGGTATTCACTTGAAGACTATTAAACTGCAACAGAGCATAAACAACCGTTTAAACCTCTCAACCACTAGCATTTAAAAACAAATTTACGTAGATCATGGACTTCACAAAACCAGATATAGATTATATATTGTCAAGGAAATCTACTAGTCAAATCAAAATAAAAAATTACCTTCCAGCAACTGTAGCGTCAAAGGTGAAAGCAACAAGAAATTGCCCTGGATTCTCCTCATCCGGCTCCATCCTCAAAGTCTCCTTCTTAAGATTAACATCATTCCGAATCGTAACCGCTTTCTGATGTTCAACATAGGGAGCGAGAGGCGGAGGAGCAGGGCCACAGGGATACCTTCCAATTATCCAATTCGCGTGTGCAGGATCCACATGAGGCGGCACTTCGCCACGATGATGATGATGATGATCATAAGGCGCCGGCAACGACACCGGCACGGTCGCCGGAGGAGGCGGATAGTATCCTGAATACGGATAATAAGGAGGAGGATTAGGATTCGGATATTGAGCTGGGAAAGTCGTCGTAGGAGTGAAAACGAATCGGTTTCCGGCGACATCAGGCGGTGGCGGAGGCGGAGGCGGGTTGTTCTGATTCTGGCTTCTACTCCTCCGCCTACTGCCATTTCCGCTTCCGCTGCTTCCAATATTCCCCATTTTTCGGTTTTTCAGCGGTTTTTTAAAATCAGAACCCCTAAACTACGGTTCTTTTTATTTTAAAACGAAATCGAAATCTTAATCGGTAATCAATCACTAGAAAACCTGCAAGACTAACAAGAATTTCGAAGCGGATTTCCCTTGTTCTATCGTTCCCTCTGTCTTGAGCAGATTAGAGAGGATTTTGATCGATTCTTGAATTGAATTGAATGAGAAACGAAGAGAAGAAGTGATTAAAAGAGAGATTAGAAATTAGGGTTTTAGAATGAAGATGAGACACTGAATCTTGCATGAAACAAAATGGTTTTGGCAGCTAAATGCAGTTTTTAGATCTCTATTTGTTCGAAAGAGAAACGAAGATTTTACAAGAGATCGGAAATTAGCGAATTTTCAGGACAATTTGGTAGAATTGTCGCAAGAAGATGAAGAGAGAAGTTCAAACAGTGGATGAATTAACGGCAATGCCGCAATTCGATTGCGTAGCGCACCAGCGACATGTGTTTATGCTAAAGTGAACGGCTTTTTCTATTTTGTGTTTATTTATAATTTCCGTATTTCCCAAGCTGCAAAAAGCTCCTTTGATTTTATTGCCAAAAAATAACATTGTTTTATTTTTTAAAATTATATATTTATATATTTATTTATTGATGTAATATGAAAAAGAGAATGATTCGTTACCTATGAAGTGGGTCTGTTCACTGGCTTTTAACCCAACACTCTCGCAAACCCACACTCTACCAATCCCATAAAACTTCAAGTTTATTGGTTAAGGCCACACTCATGTCTCTATGTCTTGCGGTAGCCAATCTCAAGTTTCAAGGAGTACTTAATAGATGCAACTTTAACCCCAAGATGATTAAAGATGTGTTCTTTTGTAGGGGTAACATTCGAGTTTGTTTTGGTTCAATGTATGTGGAAAAGTATAATATTTATTTATTTATTTATTATTCCACTGACATATCAATAAGAGGTAACTAGAACCCAATAGAAGAGTTGTAACCATACAAGTGATTTGAGGGTATTTGGATTCTTATATATTAACTCATGTGGTACTTCATTATGTTATTCATGTATGATTTATCTATCTAGGCGTCATCATATACATTCAAAAAACGCTATGCTTTAAAAGAAGCTTGAACAGTTTGAAAAAGGGTTTTGATTGACGAGATTTAAATCCATTATGGGGTGCCTTTAATGAGTTGTGCTCTCCTTTTCGCAACTAGACTTTGTAACTACATTTTTTCTCAATCGATCCCCTGTTGCAAAATTGGGTACTATCGTTAGTTATCAGGCCACTTTTGGAGCCCACTAATCCCGACACCACCAAAGTTAACTGTCTGGGCATAGAACCGCATGAACCCCAGACGAATTATGTTCGAAATTGAGGAAAGCAAGACAACAAAAAATTCTTTTGCTTGCCTTGCATCCAACCTGAGTATATACTTCAACAAAAACCACATGCAG
Organism: Paratinospora sagittata; assembly: GCA_035771175.1. Classification (NCBI taxonomy): domain Eukaryota; kingdom Viridiplantae; phylum Streptophyta; class Magnoliopsida; order Ranunculales; family Menispermaceae; genus Paratinospora; species Paratinospora sagittata. The sequence goes on from CM069593.1 coordinate 21,635,759, forward strand.
ATGGATTGATACTACGTAAACCTTTGGTAAAAATGCCCTCTTGCAACCCAGAAGATAAAGTTTCATATATATATATATATATGGACTCTTACCTCCCAATCAATTATGTTCCACTTGATACTATGGAATTATATTTTCATATTTGGTTTTCTCTTTGTAAGAACTTTGATCCATAGACTCAAATGTGTATAATTCATTTTCATTTGGATCTCTTTCTGATAGAGTTAGTAGGAAAATTATAATATGTGAAAGAATAATGTTAAATTGAATGAAGTGTCTGCTGCAATGTAAACTGCACCGCCTAATTACCTTGAATTGTTTTAAATTTCATTAAGTTAGTAGTGACACATGATTCAATAAAAATTTAAAAGTAATAGTCTTTGTAGTTCTGTATAAAGAATCTTGTAGTTTATATTGTAATTTTTACCCAATAGCATTTATGTACGTGAAAATCATTTGTTTTCTTTCGTACCAAACTAACTCTTACCTTCTTTATTCAAAAAAACTCTTACCTTTTCCTCTGTAACGATGATAACTTTCCTTTATGTTTTATCCCAAAACAAAAGTGAAGTGACGCGCGCAGAGAGAAATAAAAATTAATAAAACAAAAGTGCTTTATATATGCCTATATGCCGACCTTATGTGAAAATGAGTTTTTGAGTTGATTATCTTAATTAATTAAAATTATGGTACTAATATCTAAGTTTTTAAAAGTAATGATCTATATACCTAACTTTTAAGAGTAATTTGTCTATATGGGCGTAGGTGTAATTTTATTTTATTTTTCCCACGTTGAAATTGTCTTCTTAAAAGATGCCTTTAGTACACTTTTTTTTTTTTTAAAAAGCAAGAAATTTTTATAACACAACCAATTCATGGTGTTTTCTCTTCGCCCGTCACTTGGAAAGAGTCTCAATATCCTCATAGTGACTCCCGGAACTGACGGAACACAAATCTCATGCCTCGACGAATTTTTTACCTTTCAACCGAAAGTTTTAGTTCAAATGAACTAAAAATACTTAGAAAATGCGTTTGAGTCAGTTGGAGCCAATCCATCGAATTTTTTTTTTGATCAACACTTGGAGCTAGTCTCAACCTCCCAAGAACCCCCCCCAGAACTGGTAGAGCCCCGCTCTAATGTCCCGGTGAATTTTAGTTAAAATGAACTAAATCGACTTAAAAAATACTTTCAAGGCAACCGCAACTAATCCATCGGGTTTTTTCCCAACCAACACTTGGAGTGAGTCCCAATATCCTCCCATCGACCTCCGGAACCAACGGAATACAAATCCCATGCCCCAGTAAATTTTTCACCCCTCCAACCGAAAGTTTTAGTTAAAATAACTAAATCGACCTAGAAAACACTTTCAAGGCAACCGCGGCCAATTCACCGGGTATTTTTCTCGACCAACACTTAGAGGAAGTCTTAATATCTTCCCAGTAACTCCCGGAACCGATGGAAGCCCGCTCTCATGCCCCAGTGAATTTTTTATTCCCTAACCGGAAGTTTTAGTTGAAATAAATTAAATCGACTTAGAAAACACTTTCAAGGCAACTGCGGCCAATCCACCGAGTATTTTTCCCGACCAACACTTGGAGAGTCCCAATATCCTCCTAAGGATTCCCGGAACCGACAAAACCCCTCTCCCATGCCTCGGTAAATTTTTGACCCTCCAACCGGAAGTTTTAGTTCAAATGAACTAAATCGACTTAGAAAACACTTTTAAGGCAACCACGGCCAATCCACTAGATTTTTTTCTCGACCAACACTTGGAGCGAGTTTCAATATCTTCCCAGGGACTCCCGAAACCGACGAAACCTCGCTCTCATGCCCCAATAAATTTTTCACTTCCTAACCGAAAGTTTTAGTTAAAATGAACTAAATCGACTTAGAAAATACTTGTGACTCGCTCCAAGTGTTGGTCGAGAAAAAAATTCGATGGTTTGGCCGCGGTTGCCTTGAAAGTTGCCTTGAAAGTGTTTTCTAAGTCGATTTAATTCATTTTAACTAAAACTTTCAGTTGGGGGGTCAAAAATTCACCAAGGCATTGGAGCAAGGTTTCACCAGTTCAAGGGGTTCCTGGGAGGATATTGTGACTCGCTCCAAGTGTTGGTCGGGAAAAAAACTAAATGGATTGGCCGCGATTGACTCAAACGCGTTTTTCAAGTGTTTTTAGTTCATTTGAATTAAAACTTTTGGTTGGGATGTGAAAAATTCGCCGGGGCATGAGATTTGTGTTCCGTCAGTTCCGAAAGTCCTTGGAAAGATATTGGAACTTGCTCTAAGTGACGAGCAGAGAGAAAACACCGTGGATTGGTTGTGGTATAATAATTTCTTTTCTTTTTTTTTTTAAATGTACTAAAAGAGTCTTTTAAGAAGACACTTTCAACATGGCAAAAAAAAAAATTACATCACCGCCCATGTGAACAAATCACTGTCGAAAGTTGAGTATACGAGTCATTACTTTTAAAATCTTAGTATTAGTGTCATAATTTTAATTAATAAAAATAATCAAGTCAAAAACCTTGTAAAAATGTGGGGCCGGCTCATTCGTCCATGGTATTTCCCATCAGGTTGGTTTACATAATAAGTTATCAAAATGGCTTTAAATCGTCATAAGTTTTTATTTTTCTTTATGGTTTGATTAATTATCTCCATTTTTTATTTGCCTTATCTCCATCAACCTTGTTAAATTTATCAATTTACATATTCTTTCAAGGGATAGATAATAAAAAATTATTGCAAATAAATCTCAATTTACTTGAGCATGTCGACCGGCTTTCATAAAAAATATATATATTTTTTATAACCTAAAAATTATATTCAAAATTATACATCATAATGATGTGATAGATAATAAGTGAAAAACTTTTTCCTTTCCAAGTGGCATACATTTTCAGTAACGTGAATCACGATATCTGGGGCTGGGCTGCCATGTAGTATGTATATAAGTCTGTTGTTCAACAACTTAAGCTTTTCCTTTTTGTAAATTATACACCTTGGATTCGGGATTATATATAATCTATATTAATCTTTAAAATAAGGAAGGCTAAGTGTAAATGTGAGATTTCCCAGTAAAATTACTTCATAAAAAAAATTAAGTCTTACATCATATATTTGAACACTAATAGACAAAAGGTACTATTCTAAATAAATATAAAAACAGCTATACAGTAATACATATTTCTATATTTTTATATTTATTAAACTATTTATTACTTATTAAGACATATAAAATATATATTTAATAATTATGCAAAGAAAAATGTCAATGGGACTTACTTGAGAATTAAACTCAACTGGTGTACTCCTTATACCATGCTTCTTAAACCATTCTAGAGATCTGTGGGCTAAATGGCCCTAGGATGATCCAACGGGTTTGTTGTTGGAAAATAAAAATACAGCTAAGTCTCTCTGGCACCTTCCTTCTGAATATGTAGCTATACATACATACCACAACATATATAGTATATTAAAAAGTGAAACAAACTCTTCTGCTGTACACGTGTCTTCCACTCGCGAACTCACATCTTACACTCTTTTATGTTGACAGTCGTGCCCCTAATGCCCCAGGACAGTAGCTTCGCAAATTTAGCGACAATCAAGGGTAATTATGGGCATTCGAAGAAATGAAAATTCCCCACAACCAATCCTAAGTTCAGCCACCGTAATCATAGGTATCCAAAAATGTGTTAAGTGCTAGTAGCAAAAGACTCCACTAATAATGCATGACAGTGATATATTTGTATATTGAAAGTCTAAGAAGGTGAGATAACCAGTAGAGTTATGTCTTTTGAGTTTTGACTCTTGATTCGCATTGTTTTCTCAATCAAAGATTTAAACATACAAAAAAAAATATTTAGTTGATGTAATATTGAAAAATTACCTGTTTGTTTTTTCAAAAATGTTTTCAAATCACAATAATCATCAAATACAACTTTAGCTTTTGAGTTTTAAATATATTCTATTAGTTATGAATGGAACTCTTGTTGAACCTGTTCTTTTTTTTTTATAATTAAGGGCTAAAATATAACTTATTTTGGGTTTTTTTAATTTTTACCCATATTGTGTGGTGTATATCAAAAAGAAATAAAAGATCTCTTTCAAAGTGTACATGATTTTCATCAAATGACAATTCGTAGAGATCCATGTATATCATTGAGGTCGAGAGTATAAAACTCATGTGTTATGTTGTTAGTTCAGTTCTAAAGATATGCCTTAAAAGCTAAAGATGCCTCTTGAAATTATTTTCCCCTATCACTTCATAATTTTCAATGTATTATAATGACATTAAAGTGATGAGTCCAAAATAAAATAGTTTCTAAATGATCTAACACAATCATTTCAACCGTATTTTACGAAATTTTCCTTCTATGATAAACTTTCTTTTTGTTTATGTTAAAAATATTTTTTTCACATGTTAATCATTACTTGCAAATCAACGTACCTAAGGAGAACGAATTTGGTTTTCACTTCTCATTGATCTTCTTATGATATGGGACTGATACAACCTTGCTCTTAGATTGTCGAGATAAAAATAATAGGGTTATTAATTTAACGAAATTACCTATTTTTTAGGCAAAAAAATGAAAATAAAAAGATTTGCTTTAAGATTTTATGATGAATTGTTTTCTCATTGAAAAGTCCAAAATACTCATATTTTAGACCTATCATCAACTACAATGAATATTATATAAATATTAGTCACGAATTCGAGCCTCTCCCTTGCCAAAATTATGATTGGGAGGTGTGAGGTACGCTCACACCTCTCCACACTTTCGAGTCCCGAAGAATAGTCTCGTTTCAAAGAAAAAAAGAAAATGTTAAAATTCAAGTAAACAAAAAAAAATGAATATTATATAAATGCATGCAATCTATATATATATAATGTCATTAATGAAAGTAACGAAGAGAACAAGGCGACTTGAATTTTGGATTTTTCATAAAATTGCACATGTATTTATTTTTTTTCCAAAAGAAAAAAAAACAATTATATATTAAGGAAAGACAAAAATAAGTCCCCAGACAGACCTTGTAAAGAAACATATACCATAGAGAAGAAAAAACAAAAACGAATAGCTAAACTAGCTAGAGACTAGTGAGCTATAATATTACAATTCCTAGGAGCTTGAAAAAAGAAAACAAGACTCAAAAACTCGGACTTGTCACGCTCCATATGTCATTTTGCACGTGTTTTGATAGGACAAAATTATACTTAGAAAGACCTCAGCAAGTACATCAAAATTCATAGCTGAACTCAATAGATGTGTGTGAGTCCTTTTTCCCACGAAAGTTCCAAGTGGCCTGCCCCTTTAATGTAAATTCATGTTTTTTTGGATGGGTACGTATGGGACTACTTAAATGAAAACGTAGGCAGGCCTTGCTCAAGGCAAAACTACTTGAATACATGTAATATTAATCTTTTATCAGTTTTTATTTTTTATTTTTTTATTTTGATAACCGAGGGTATTAAGGTATCTGATTTCGACTAATTTTTTGGACCCTGCCCTTAGTAACTAACTTTAACAAAAAGTTGAACTCGTGACTTCATTTTTTGAGACGAGCACCGTAAATCACTCAACCAACTGAACATTGATTATCTTTTTATATATTTCATTAATTATAAAACTACTATATTTATAAATACACATGAAAAAATTAGAGTCTATGTTTGACTTGTGAATGTCACCCCTATCTTTTAAAATTTTCAATTATAATTTATAAAATATCAGGTATATCCCTTTGACTAAATAGTTAAATCATGACTAACTATATATATTATATAATTTTTCAATAAGACATACTATATAATAGATTTACTAAAAGATGTCAACGTGGAGCGAGAAGTGGGCAGACAAATTAAATATTTCTATCATAATTAAGAAAAATAGACTGAGTGTTGGGGGTGTGTCCAAAATAGGTTCTAAATAACTTCACCACTTTTTTACACTAACAATAATACATTTTCCTAAAAGAGATAAATAATGTATCTTAATTCTCTCTGAGAATTATATGAAAACAAGATATAAATATATTTAAGATCCAAAGGCCTAAAATAAACTATATTGTTGAGCCATAATGATCAGGATACTGAGCTGGAATCCTGTCAGCTCATCAGACGGTCGCGTGTTATCCAAAGACAGGAGTCAATGGCTGGAAAATATGTACCAAGCAGATGTCATGACGACAGACGAGATCGGGCATGTTATAAATGAAGCAAGTGTTGGTCGGTGGTACCGGCCATGATCAAACTACATAGCACCTATCGAGAGATTAGACCAGCAACAAGTGAAACAAACCTACGAGCTAGATATGTCGAGCTCTTAAAGAGAATAAAAGGCAGGATGAGGCTCAAGGGATCCGCCTCGTGACATCAGGGACACAACACATAGTCGTGCACAAATCACGGCTAAATATACGCTTATCAAAGATACTATGTGTATGTTAAGGTAGGACGCACCACTACCTACCAAATCTGACCAAAGACCCCTACCACAATAAATACTCCACACTTCTCGATGACGATGGGGGAATAAATAACTTCAGTAACATTGAATTTATTCTACTCACCTAAAGTTTGACTTAGGCATCGGAAGGTCTTTGGCCGACACCACACCGGTGCTCCTCACGATAACTAACTTTCTCTTTTTTTTTCTCCTTTCAAGTCTGAGGTACCAAGTAGGCGAGTTTCCATCCCAGCAAGTTCCAGCTCAGCATGTTTCCTCTATGTGGTATTGGTCAAATTTTGCACTAACATACATACATTGCATTATATTTACTTAAAAACTGTTATTTAAATTATAAAAAGAAAAGAAAAGAAAATGCAACTCTACTTCATATTTTATTGGATCGTTTATTATATACATTAAGACTTGTAGAATATACATTTTCCAATAAACATAAAAGTGTATTATCAAAAAAAAAAAAAACTGAACATAAAAATGTAGTTATAAATTTTCTAGTTAAAATAACACTTTTCAATTCACTTGTAGACTCGTGAAAATGACTAGAAAGCAGATGGATCATCATCCATGAGGCCCATCTAGAAACAGAGAAAGCCCAAATACACTTAAGCCAGTGGTGGGCGGCTGCCCAAGAAGATTCTGATCTTGATAGATAGGGACGAGTTAGTTTAAAAATATTCCAAGTTACGTTATGCGTTACAATTGCTCCACAATAATAAGAAACTCATAATAGGCCTTTGAATCAAGACTGTCGCATTTATTCTTTCAAGTTGCAATAAAACAACACTCTTTTATTTTTCTTCTTTGATAATGGTAAAACTGTCAATTATCAGTCACGTTCAACGTCACCATAAGAGTTTTTTCAGCATTTCTTTTTATATTTTTATGCTAAAAATTTTTTGGTGGCGGCTGTAAATTTTTTTATAATTTTTTTTTTCTTTTTTGGTTTTATAACTTAGCTTCTTTTTCAATTCGGAAACATAATTTTTTGGACTATCATTGACCTAATCAAGTTCAACAATTTTTAAATGAACCTTGTCTCTATATAACAATTAAATAAACAAACAAACAAACAAAAATGTTAATTACTTCTGCCAAGGACATTATCTATATGCATGCATGAATATTACAAGAACAAGAACATAGTCTCTCACTGTTTCCAATTTAGAATTGATCAACAGCCAATGGTCAACTAGTCCAAATTATATAGAACAATATAACCCAAATCTTCCAAGCTCTCTTAGTATCACTAGTACAAACAAACTTATTATATGTAATGAACTGGGGATGAAAAATAAAAATGTGAAAAAAAAACCACAATAAATGAAAATGTAGCAAATGCCAATGAATAGTTGACTCAGTGGAAGTAGGTTGATCAGTCTCAAGGCCGTCCTTGTATAAAAGTTTTAGAATTTAATTCTTAGAAGCGTCCTCGTTGGAAAAAATTTAATATTCTGCTCTCGCCTTTAACAAAGACTAGTCTTATACCCGAAGAAGGTACAGTTATATCTCTTGAGAAAAAGAGCACTGTACAAGTGGACCGAGCATAATAGTTTTGAATTCAATTATTCAAATTCATTTATTTATTTTTTTCTCTTTGTTAGGGAAGTTGGGGGTGAGGGATTTATATATAATATATACAATAGTCAGCAAGGACTCCAATATTGAACAAAGATAATATGGAAAAGTCATTTTGATGAGCCACCAAAAGGGCAAAGACTATGCTTTGTCTTGTCTGAGTAAGCTGACCCACATTTATCTTAGCTTGACTTCGTCTATTCAAAGTTGACATGTTTCCACTGTGCTATTTCTTGAGACCCAGAACTCCATTAATGCAATCCATTCAATATATAATATATATATATATATATTATAGGAATCTTCCAATTAGTCAGAGCATATTACCTCATGCATGGAAACAATAATATTAGTGTAACTATTACGATATTACGATTTTACCCTTACTTTAGGTTTTTTATACATATATATTTCATTGTTGTGAATGAAAGGGGAGGGTTTTGAGGTTAAAGTTTAACATGGTATCAGAGCCATCTTCCTTGATCCGCCGCCATGGGAGTAGCAGAACGCCCTTCTCGTTCACTAAGCTTCTGCCTCTGCCTGCAAATTAGGATCTCGACTCTTCTTTCCTGAATCTCTGATCTCCCCCGCGACGGAGAAAAACCAACCGGCGACGAAGATCTCTGATCTTCACTTCTCGGCTTCGCTTTTAGATCGAGAAGAGCGTCTTCATCTTCTTCTTTGTTAGTAACGGCGATCTCCTCGAGCTTGATGATTGGAGCAATCTACGCTTCGGTATCTTCTTCTTCGTCGGTGGCGACGGTTTCTGAGGCTTTTTTCTCTACTTTCTGCTCCGGATCCGGAGCGTCGGTGAACGGTGAATGGTGAACGGCGACTGGCGACCGGCGTGTAGTGTTGGTGCGCATGTAGCATTGGTACGGGTGCAGCGTTGGGCAGTGCGCGCGTTGGGCAGTGTGCGCGTGAACAATGTGCGCGTGAACAGTGCGCGTGCAGCTTTGAACAGTGTGCGTGAATAGTTCGCGTGAGATCATGGCTGGCGGAGAGGGTGACAAAAGGGTGGATATGACGTATCATCTTGGATCGAGTGACGGTCCGGCAAACATCATTACCCCGATTCAATTACGTGGTGAGAACTACGATGAATGGGCGAGGGCAATTCGAACCTCGCTTAAGGCAAAGAGAAAATTTGGCTTTGTGGACGGGAAGGTTCCGAAGCCAACAACAGAGGAAAAACTTGAGGATTGGATAGCTGTGCATTCGATGTTGGTGTCATGGCTGACCAATACCATTGAGCCGTCCGTTCGGTTGACCCTTGGAGAATATGATGATGCACAACTCCTGTGGAACAATCTCAAAAACAGATTTTGTGTGGTAAGCGGTACTCGTATATGTCAATTAAAAACGTCCTTGGGAGAGTGCAAGCAAGGAAAAGCCGAGACTGTGACAATTTATTTTGGTCGTTTGTCAAAAATCCGGGACGAACTGATCACATATGTGAAAGTGCCGGTTTGTAAGTGTGGAGGTTGCACGTGTAGCATAGTCAAGCAGGTAGAAAAACTGAGAGAAGAGGACTATCTACATCACTTTCTTATCGGCCTCGATGGAGCATATGCTTCAATTCGAGCAAATCTGCTTGGACAAGAGCCATTGCCGACGCTTGATCGAGCATATCAACAAGTGATTCAAGCGGAATGACTGCGTGGCGGAGAGTTATCCAAGGATGGACGAGATAGTATCATGGCATTCGCAATTCAGCCTGATACGCGTGGTAAGTCTCGTTTTGTGGATACTACTAACAAGTTTTGCAATCATTGTAATATAGAAGGCCACTCCGAATCCTCTTGCTTTCAATTACACGGGTTCCCCGAATGGTGGGACCGGGTCGTCATGGAGGACGGACAGGAAGAGGAGGTGGGCGTGCAGGTTCTGACCGTGGCAGAGGGCATGGAGCACCGCCTGTCCGCGCACATAAAACTGGCGGGGATGGAACTTCATCTGGGCAGCACGCAGGGAACTCGCAGGGGCTGTCGAGTGCAACCGACGCTGCGGCTCTTGCAAGTGTTTCTGCAACGCATTTGCAACAACTTCTTGCATTTTTGAACTTCGACAAAACAAAAGATCGACTACATGGTAAGAACAATCATTTTAGTTGGATTATCGATACAGGAGCGTCGAACCATGTGACGTGCGACTTGTTTATTTTGAAGAATGTGAGAAAGGTGCAATACTGTCCGGTGGGTTTGCCTGATGAAAACACGGCAGAAGCAAACCAAGAGGGGAGTGTCGTGCTGCCATGATGATTGAAGCTCGACAATGTGCTTTATGTCCCACAATTGACATGCAATTTAATTTCTGTTACTCAATTAATCGATGAATCAAATTGTGTTGTACAATTCACTAATAATATTTGTGTTATACAGGACCAACCAACGAGGAAGGTGATTGGAGCAGGTGAAAGATTGGATGGACTTTATTTTTTTCGTGGTGTTCCTCAAGTGAAGGTCTTGACAGTGGATGGTGATTCATCGTTCGAGTTATGGCATCAACGAATGGGGCATCCGTCGGAAAATATATTGAAGATGATTCTGTGTCACACCCTGGGTTGCACAGCGTGCCCCCTACCCAGGTGCTGGCGCACCCCCTCGGGGCGAACGCCTAGCCATTGTGGATCCATAATATTGTCCCATCTCGGCCAGCCACGCCACACAAGGACGCCGGACACCGAGATCATTTATCCCCCTGCACAATCCACAGCACAGGGAGGGCCTCCCCCAAGTTCGAAGTTGGTGCAGCCCGAGCAGCAGCCCGCACATGAGGATGTGCGTGATGAGGGGTTGGAGAATACGGTGGGGGAGCAAGGTGTGGAAGTTGATGGTGAGCTAGGGCGAGGAAAACGAATCAAAACTCCTTCAACACGGTATCGTGATTTTGTTACTCATACTATACGGAAAATAAGTCTATTTGAGAATTCATCAGCTCCTTCCTCTTCCTCAGGTACGCCCTATCCTTTAACACATTTTGTGAATTGTGAACGTTTTTCTGTGAGACATAGAAATTCTCTTGCAGCTGTGACAGCGGGACATGAGCCAAAACATTTCAAAGAAGCGATGAAAGGCTCGGGATGGCGAGATGCGATGGGTAAGGAAATACGAGCCCTTGAAGACAATGAGACTTGGGTAATGGAGACTCTTCCACCCTGCAAGAAAGCACTAGGGAGCCAGTGGATATATAAAATTAAGTATAAGTCCAATGGCAGCATAGAACGACTCAAAGTAAGACTTGTGATCTATGACAATCATCAGGTGGAAGGAATTGACTATAACGAGACATTTGCTCCTGTGGCAAAAATGGTGACGGTTCATTTTTTTCTTCCAATTGCTGCTGTTAAAAATTGGGAGGTACATCAAATGGATGTGCATAATGCTTTCCTTCACGATGACTTAAGTGAGGAGGTCTATATGAAGGTTCCTCCAGGTTTCAAAAATACAAATCCTAACATGGTTTGCAGGTTGAAAAAGTCGTTGTATGGTCTGAAACAAGCTCCTCGATGTTGGTTTGCAAAACTGTCAACAGCATTGAAGAATTATGGTTTTGTGCAATCCTATTCAGATTATTCTTTATTTGGGTTGTGCAGGGGAAGAACTCAGATCAACGTGTTAGTTTATGTTGATGACTTGATTATTGCAGGGAATGATAAGGTTGCATTGACAACTTTTAAAGATTACCTTGGCAGGTGCTTTCACATGAAAGATTTGAGAGTTTTGAAGTATTTCTTAGGGCTAGAGGTAGCCCGTAATCCAGAAGGAATTTTTCTTTGCCAAAGAAAATACACACTCGAGATAATTTCTGAAACAGGTTTATTGGGAGCAAAGCCTGCGGCATTTCCTATGGAACAAAATCACAATTTGGCCCTTGCTAAAGGCGATTTCCTTGGGGATCCGGCGCCGTATAGGCGACTTATAGGGAGATTAATTTACTTGTCTGTGACGAGACCTGATCTTGCATATTCGGTTCATATTTTGTCCCAATTTATGCAACAACCTCGTGAGGATCATTGGGAGACAACTCTCAGGGTCATGCGATATTTGAAGAAGAGTCCGGGGAAGGGATTTTGCTTCGTGCTGATAGTGACCTACGTCTTGATAGACACAGGTTGGTTCGTGTTACTTGGTTGTTCTCCTGTGTCTTGGAAGACCAAGAAACAACAAACAGTGTCTAGATCATCTGCGGAGGCTGAGTATAGATCAATGGTGGCAACAGTGTGCGAGTTGAAGTGGCTTCATCAACTTTTAAGCGACTTGGGTGTGCGACATCCGAAGGGTATGAAGTTGTTTTGTGATAGTCAGTCGGCGTTGTACATTGCTCAAAATTCGGTGTTTCACGAAAGAACAAAGCATATAGAGGTTGACTGTCATTTTGTTCGAGATGCGGTGACTGAAGGGATGATTTGTCCGTCATATGTTTCCACTAGTGTTCAATTGGCCGATATCTTTACAAAAGCGTTGGGAAAAGCGAAATTTGAGTTTCTACTCTGCAAGTTGGGCGTTTGAGATCTTCACGCTCCAACTTGAGGGGGTATTACGATATTACGATTTTACCCTTACTTTAGGTTTTATAATATATATATATATTTCATTGTTGTGAATGAAAGGGGAGGGTTTTGAGGGTAGAGTTTAACATAACCTTTATTTAGATTCTGGGTTTAAGAAATTAATGTTGGATATTGTTGTTCAAAATACATGAATTTCAAAGAACCTGGTTTTGTGTGAAAGAAAGGGTTCAAACTTCATTAATTTTCAAGCCAGATGGTTTAGAAAATGGAAATATTCAACCAGCAGCAGCCTCACTGCTACTATAATGCAACACCACCTTTATTTAATTCCTTATTCCTACTGCGTTCTTCTTTGATCACTTGTTAGATTCTTTGGGATGAGTTGCACCAGATAAAGATATATGTTGTTCCACATAGATAACAGATATTGAATTCTGCTGCTTGGAACAAACACAGGCAAAAATCACACTGAAATGATGTGCTTCACTATTTGGCGCAAGAAGAGCTTCTCTCCACCAGAATTGGAAATTACAAAAACAAAAGAGGGTATTTTTCTTTTTTAATGAAGACCCACTAATGAAAATTCTCGGTTTCTATAATTTTCTGATTTTTTGTGTGTTAATTTAATGATTTTTAATAATGGGTTGCAAATCAATTGGTGAAAATTAAACAGGTAAGCAGAGTCTCCCCTGTTTTCATCTCTATTCCTATCAGGAGCTGAAGGATGCCACCCAAGGTTTCAGAGCATCAAACAAGATTGGAGAAGGAGGCTTTGGTACCGTTTACAAGGTAATTTAAATCTACAGGCTTAAATTTGAAAAAAAAATTGAACTACTAAATGAATTAATTATTTGTCTACTTGGGATGTTGAATCCTGTTCTTTTGTTTTTAATGATTTTCTGGTATGTTATTCAATGGTTTGCAAATCATACCCATTTTAATGAAACCATACTCTTTAATATTGTTATATTTACCCACATTTTAATGAAATTTTGCTGGGTTTTGAAGGGACAATTACAAGATGGAAAAGTTGTAGCAGTGAAAGTTCTTTCAGTAGAATCAAGGCAAGGGGGTAGAGAGTTCATGGCTGAGATAACAGCTTTATCAAATGTTCAACATGGAAATCTTGTAAAACTTCATGGTGGATGTGTTGATGGATCAAAGAGAATTCTGGTCTATGATTACATGCAAAACAATAGCCTCACACAGTTCTTATCAGGTACCTAAGATTGATTTTTCTTATCTTCTTACTTGCATTTATCCACATTAACAGATTGATGATCTTTAACTTTATATAGAAAAATCAGCAAACTTTGAATTGGGGGAAACTACCCTGCAAGAGGTGGGCAAGATTTTATCATGTTGTACTAATTAAAACTACTTCATTTTTACAGAAAAAACTGAGAAATAGTTAACATCAAGATTGCTTAATTAGTAAATTATGATTCAAATGTATAAATTGCTTCATTTTTTATTTTTATTTTTTTTCCAATGGCACAGGTGGAGAGCAGAACAGGAGTAAGTTCATTTGGAAAGAGAGGCGTGACATCTGCCTTGGAGTCGCTAGATGTCTTGCCTACCTTCATGAGGAGATCAAACCCCATATTGTACATCGGGATATTAAAGCTAGTAACATACTAATTGACTCTAATTTCACTCCAAAAGTTTCTGATTTTGGCCTCTCGAAGCTATTTCCCGACAGCGTTACTCACATTAGTACTCGCGTCGCAGGGACATTGTAAGCTCAACTCCTTTCATCTTCTTCTTTTTCAATTCAATTCAGCATACTGTGGTTATGTTACTAACATTGTTAAATTGCAAATGTAATAGAGGCTACTTAGCTCCAGAATATGCAATTAGCGGGCATTTGACGCGAAAATCAGATGTCTACAGTTTCGGAGTACTACTTCTAGAAATTCTAAGTGGGCGATGCATTGTGGACTTTGAATTAGAACTTGGAGAACACTACCTTGTTGAGAAGGTAATTCTTTTAACTAATTGTTTTTGGCATTGCCAATACTTGAGAATCCGGTGATATTGAGTTTTTGAAAGTCCTTTGTTTGTAGGAATGGCTCATTTTTTGTTCCATTATAGGAATGATAAAAGGATGTTAAGAATGTTTGGCTAGCATATAAAACCCTCTCCTGATCATTTTTAAGGATGACTTTGGCCCATGGCCTTCATCATGGTATTAGAGCGGATTGTATAGTAAAGATTAGTAATTGATTGAGTTTGTATCTCTAGAGTGTATGAAGAGGGTGACTAGTGGCTCTAGCCTTGACACCAAGGGAAAGTGTTAACATAATCCTACATTGTCTGAGTATAATTTTGATGTGCAATGTGTAACTTCTGGGAAACTCTCTCCTTCTAAATCGGTTTTTAAGGATGAGTTAGGCCCATGGCCTTCTCGGTAGCTAAGGAATCCTTATATTAATCAGTTGTAGGACACTGATGTGTCAAGGGACCCTTGCCCAATATGCCTAGAAGCATGACAAAACTACTTAAATTCTTCAAGTTTCTTGGAAAGAACACTGCATGGAAACTTAAAAAATGTGATTTGGGTGCAGGCATGGGAGATGTACAAGGAAGGAAAGCTACTGCAATTGATGGACCCTGCAATGAATGGGTTGTTTCCTGAAGAAGCAGAGAAATTTTTAAAGGTTGGTCTACTTTGTGTGCAAAAGCTCCCAAGCCTTAGACCCAAGATGTCAAGAGTAGTCAAAATGATGCAAAGCAATGACGAGATCATTGAAATCACACAGCCAGGTTTCATCATTGATCTCATGAATGTGAAGATAGCCTCCTCCAAGCAAACCAGCTCTAAGGCCAGCTCCCCCATCTCCAAATTCTCATTTAGCTAACAATATTTGTCAGAACACATGTACATCATTTTTCTTTTTTCTTTTTTGAGAAAAGTATATCAATTTATCTTTTATACTCTTATCAAATAAATGAAATGAAAACACATTCTTTCCTATTACTGTACCATGACAAGGTCTCGATCTCAACTGATATTGATATTATTTTCAAACTAATTGCTTTTGGCCCGCATGTAAATTTTTTTTCAGATTAAGGTCTTGATATCAATGCAGTGCAATCCTAACTTATATTCCATATAATGAACTTGTCAATATTAATCATGTAATTATTATTTCGGTTCACATATACCCAATAATCTTTTCTTCCATTCCATATCAACCTTTTTAATGTATTAAATTTACTGTTTCATATAGAACTATCTTAATTCTTGAATATTTAAAGGTGATTTGCATTATTAAAAGAAAATATTAATCGACTTTTATGAAATTCTATGAGTTCCAGTCAGGCGCGTTGTTAGAATTTTTCTTTTGGGCGGCTAAAATTTTTTTTTTGAAAAATCTCGACGATGCGATAAGAATTGTAGAAGGTTTTGAGCGTTGATTTAGAACTGCGATTTGAACTTTGATTTGGGCAATTTAGGCATTGAATTATGGATTAAGGGTATAAATTAAGAATATTATAAAATAATTTTTTAAAAATATAGCTACGTCCCTGTATCCAAGATAGTTTAAGGTAGTTCTACCCACAATGAAGACATCTTCCTACACTAATTAAAAAAAGTGACTTATTCATATCTCATAATGTTAATAAAGGTAGAGTAAGACTTAAAATAACATAAAAAAGATAATTATAAAATGTATAAACTTATAATTTAAATATCATTACTCATACGAAAAATGAAAGAAGTGGATTCATGAAATAACTCACAGTTTAGTTGCACTACTAATTTCATTCGTAATGTCAGAGAGAGACTTGAAATACAAATAAATATGGATGCTTAATATTAAAAGAAAATGTTCATTTTTTTCAAATAATTAGTACATCTTACTTTTTTATTTTCTTTCATTATGAAGTATTTTTTTTTAAAATAATAATAATAATAGCGATGTGACATGAATAATTTTTTCTCATTTTTTTGGTATGTAATTTTTTTTTAAATTATTTAATGTCAACTTGTGTCCAATTATTTATTAATTATTATTATTGTGTACAAGGATGAAAATGGAAACAAATGAATGTTAGGTAGAAGGATATATGGAGAAGAAAAAATAAAAATTGTTGGATATGAATTTGAACCCATGACTTAAAAAATTCATCTATGTTAGCTACGCCCTGGTTCCAACAACTGTCTTACGTCATTAAGAAAAGCTGAAATTAGTAATGCCCATTCCTGTTCTTTGATTTTTACCACAAACATTTTTATATAAAGGATCACATTACAGGGTATATAGTAGAGAAATTGTTATCATTAATCAATGGGGATAAAGATTAGAGGAAAAATCTTCCTTAGTTTTATTTTCACCAGATAAATTACATTTGAGACCAATAATCATCCATCCACACTAACAACCGAAAGGACTAAACCAAAAAAAATTATTAAAAAGTTCAATGCTCCGTAAATTTTTTGAGAGTACTGTCTTGTCAGACATAATAGCAGAATAAAAAAAGATTTGTTAAGAATTTGAAGTTTTTTTTTTTATTTATTTGTTTCCTACCAATGAAAGAACATGCCTGGCTGTAATTATTGACCTTGATCCATTGCTCACTAGTGCTTGTTAAATTGATTGGCATCATCCATTCCTTCTAATAAGTGGAAAAGGCTCAAGTTCCTTGTTAACAAATTAATAGAACAAGTATGGTTATTAGTTTTCATTGTTCTTGTTAGAAGGGTGGCGAGGTATACCCTTAGTTGTGAAGGTTTTCCTTTATCCTCTTTCGACTCTCTCGCTAACTTCCATGTAAGGCTTATGTAGGTTCACCTTGTCTATACAATCTTTATTAGCTCATTCACCCGTAAGATAATGTTGCAGAATGTTCTCTAAAAATAAAAATGATTAAAATCTCTTTCTTTTTCTTTGAAACCTAGGTATTTGAGCTAAATTTCAAAAAAGTACAAGCTCCTGACCCGTAAAATGGGCATCCCCTGAAACTCTAGAAAAATTTTTGTTGGGACTCATACCTTAAAAGGAATAAAAGTGGATAAACGATACAAGTGAATGAAGCTCAAACTCCTAAATTCTCAATTATTTGTCCCTCTATTCAACCAGTCAGCCAATGTCTTTTTGGTAAATTATTAAAATCTTGTGCCAAAAAAAAAAAAAAAAAAGTGGCTCCATTATAACATGATGAAGGTCGCTAGTTTAAATTAAAAAATAACATGTCCAATAATTCTAAATATGCCCACATGATACATTTTTTTGTACTTCTTGTTATGTGAAAAATTTATAAAACATGTGAATAAAGAGAATATTTTTGGTGATTAAACTTAGAATTACCATTGCATACATCACTAAATTTGTCCTTATAATGGTGAAAAGCTTCACGCATCAAATACGCTTTTTAATCTTTCTTATTAATATCTATTTGAACTATGTTAGACCATATACCAAACATCAGACACGTCATGCATCAAATATGCATTTTAATCTTTCTTAATAATATCTATTTGAACTATGTTAGACCATATACCGAACATCAGACACGTCAGCCATATTACTCTGCCCCAGTAAGACGTAGTACGCATCAGGTAAATATGCTGACATATTTGGGACATCGATACCGATCTGCCCAATCAGGCATATAGCCCGAGCCCATGGTCGGCATACCATATTGGTGAATATCGACCAGACAACCTTAATGTCTGCCAGGTCAACACTAGAGACCATCTGGTCGGCCAACCATATCATGGATCGCCGACCACTGTCTACAGACCAAATTGCAAATCTTATCTTGGGAGCCAGGCAGACATAATGAGATACTACAGATTGGCGTACCGACTTGTAGAGGTTTCCGACTTCGAGATAAATGACGACGAAATGTCCAGATAAGTATATGACGTGATCCACTGCGATAAATTCGGGATCCACTCCTAATCCGACTCTAAAAAGGTTAAGTTTGACTATAAAACTAATAAGTAATCTTAATCCTATAAGAATCGTACCAGATCCTACCAGCAATCAAACAGGCTCTCCTAGCACGAGTTGGACTCCTTATTCTACAATGACATTACTATAAGGCCAAAGACCTCAAGCCCTCTTTATAAAAAGACCACAATCCCTAAGGGGAAGTTAAGCAACTCTACACCATTCTCGACTTAGTTCAATATTACACAGTTCTGAACTAACTTAGGCATCAGAGGGTCTTTGGCCAACACTACACTGGTGCTCTTTACGATATCCTGTATTCTCCTATTTTTCCTTTTTCAAATAATCAACCTCCGACGATTTCTCCAGCACTCCGACGATTCACCTCTATCGTCTATTAGTGTTGGTTAAATCTTACACCAACAAACTATTTTACCTCATGTCTATTAGTGTTGGCTGAAATTACTAATGCCCATTCCTGTTCTTTGATTTTTACCACAAACATTTTTATATAAAGGATCACATTACAGGGTATATAGTAGAGAAATTTTTACCAATAATCAATGGGTATAAAGATTAGAGGAAAAATCTTCCTTAGTTTTATTTTCACCAGATAAATTACATTTGAGACCAATAATCATCCATCCACACTAACAACCGAAATGACTAAAGCAAAAAAAATTATTAAAAAGTTCAATGCCTAACAGTAAAATTTTTTGAGAGTACTGTCTTGTCATACCTAACAGTAAAATAAAAAAAGATTTGATTTCCTCCCAATGAAAGAACATGCCTGGCTGTAATTATTGAACTTGATCCATTGCTCACTAGTGCTTGTTAAATTGATTGGCATCCATTCCTTCTAACAAGTGGAAAAGGCTCAAGCTCCTTGTTAACAAATTAATAGAACACCCTTAGTTGTGAAGGTTTTCCTTTATCCTCTTTTGACTCTCGCTCACTTCTGTGTAAGGCTTACGTAGGTTTACCTTGTCTATAAAATCTTTATTCGCTCTTTGAATTGTTAGTTAATGTTGCAGAATGTACTCCAAAAATAAAAATTATTGAAACTCTTAACCCACAGCTCCAGTAACTCTAAAAAAATCCTCTACCTTATAAAAAAACACAAATGAATGAAACTTAAACTCAACCTCTCGGTTAAGTCACACCAGTATAACATGACGAAGGCTGCTAGTTTAAATTAAAAAATAACATGTCCATATAATTTCGGGTAGAATTATTCTAAATATGCCGACAAAATACATTTTTTTGTACCTACTTGTTATGTGAAAAATTTATAAAACATGTGGATAAAGAATACTTTTTGTGATTAAACTTAGAATTACCATTGCATATATCATTAAATTTTTCCTTATAATGGAAAAAGCTTCCCGCATCAAATATGCTTTTTAATCTTTCTTATTAATACCTATTTTAACTATTCTAACACAAAAAAAGGTAACATAATAATTCTTTTGTTGGGATAATTACATGACCAATGGAATGTTTGAAATTTATTTTCCTTTTGATTTGAAAAGAAAATTCTAATTGTTTATCAACATAGACCTTAAAAAAAAATCTAACTTAGACAGAAAAAAAAGGTTTAAAAAAAAGCATTTTTTTTAATTATCTAATATTTAAAGTTTAAGATTCAATGATTAACGTAAGAGCTTATCAACTTAACTAAATAATATTTTTAGAAAAATAAAGTTGGACCAAACCGATATATTTACAGTTTTATATTTTGAGGCAGAACAGAAGAATTAATCGTGTGCATGACAAGTGAGTCCAAAATGCAATAATTCAAGAAATTCGCAAGTCCCTTTCTTTTCAAACCCTCACGTCCACGTACATCAACTTTACTCGAGTCTACATCTCGTATTTCTATCGTTTTCTCCGCTTCATAAAAGAAGAGCACGTCCAGCAGCCTGCACCAGAGGTCTTTCACACGGGCCAAAAATACACGTGCTCCAATTAGTCAATGTCCAGCCCTTAAAATAAACCTCTACAATTATTGTCGGTTTTCTAGTAGCCTCATGCAAATATATGCTTTTCATAAGCTTTCTTTTTTAAAAAAATATTTTTAATATTATTACAATTAATTTTACCTTAACGTGTGCTCATACCCATCCTTAATTTCGCTCACTCCTAAATTAGGCCATCAGGCCAATTAACGTTCCCATAAAGGGTCATAAAAATTTTTATTTTTCTTTAAGAAAAAAATATTTTGTAAATATGATTTAATAAAACTTTTTTATGTATCTTAATTTTAAAAAATACATAATTAACATGATACTGGGCATTCTAAGGTCTAGGATTTTAAACACACTAGGAGAGTAGAGTATTACAAACTTTGATATTGTGAAAGACTTTGAATGAAAAACATGTAAAAAAATTTTATGCCAATCTCTTTTAGTATTCTTATTATTGAATGTAATAATGAATTTTGTGTTTTAATTATAATGATAGAATTATATAGTATATTCATCAAAAGATTGAATGTTTTTTGAAAAGGTAAAATAGTATTAAGTATAAGATTTATAACTGTAAAATTGACATAACTAACCCGATCCACCCAAACCGAATCAAACCGAGCAAATTCAGTTCAGTTTGAATATTAGTTCGGTTCGGCTTTTGGTAAAAATAGAAACCAAACCGAAGTTTGCACACCCTAGATAAAGAGGTTTGGATGATTTTAACTATTAAGAATTATTATGATGGTCTTAAACTATTAAAGGTGATTCTAGTATATGGTAAACACTCGAACATTAATGAATCACCATAAGAACCTTAAAGGAAGGTTGAATGTTCTAAACAAGTAAAAAGTGGATTTAAGACCAGTAATATGGGAATAATGAATATAGTTGTATTTAGATGTGTACAATGGTTGAGATGAACTAAGTATGGGTCTATGAATGATAGGAAGTAAGGAACCAGTTGTGGACCGAGGTTATTAGTGTAATGTGGTCGAGGATAGATTTGGAAATCGAAACCATAGAATTTCGTCATCCCATCATATGTATATCATCATAGCTAAAAATAGTATTTTGGCATCATGAAATCTTGTTTATGATCTTGTTTTGCATAAATGATTGTATATGTTTTATAAATGTCATGCTTAAATTTGATATCATGGAATGCATGGGTTTTGATGGATGGTGTGTTCTCGTCTTGTTAACTCATGTCCTTTTATTTTAAACGTTTTAAGGTCTACTATTTTTCCTGCTGCACCTTTTTAACTTTTACCTATTTTCTTCTTTATTTCTATCACTTTACCTATTTTAATCATAATAATAAAAATAAAAATAAACATAAATTTTTCTATAAAAGTTTTATTTTATTTTTTATGTTATAATAAAATCATGATTAATTTTATATATAAATGCAAAGATTCAACTTTTAATACATTTTTTAACACTATATATAATATAACTATATTTATTTTAAAAATATAATTTCTCATAATTAATGCAAATAACATCACATTAATATGAGTCTCAAAATTATGTTAAAAAATAAAATTGGCCTTAACAACAAGGTCTCATCAATGAGTTTTAAAATTATATTCAAAAAATAAAATTAGCTTAACATTACCTCTATCTATCTATATGAGAGAGAGAGAGAGAGAGAGAAATCGATAATATATGGAAAATTATAGCGAATCTTGCTTTTTATTGCCAAAGATCTTATATTAATGATACTTAAAAAATTTAAATGAATTATCTGTTTTATCTGTTATTGTAAAAAGTTAACTTTAATGTTTCAATAATTTCAAGAATAATGATAACTCTTCTACAAAGGAAAACTGCACCCCAAGTAAGACAGTAGGACTCGTACTTCGAGACTATCCACCTATTGACTGAGAATTGAGCTACTGGCCGGGCCGGGTGGGGTATTAAAGTAATTTTAATCTATCCTTGGAATCTATTAATCTATTATAATATTAATACATAATGATAAATAATTTTATAAAAAAATAAAAGGGGTATAAATATTTTTTATTCAAATACAAAATTATATTTAAAGAATCTTAAATTGAAACGAGTGCAATTTTAAATATATAAATATATGTATATTTTAATTGCAGGAGAATGTCGAAAGTTCCTTAAAGATTATATATAGTTAGTCATACAAATATATATATTTCACTTTTTTACATAAATATATATACTACATCATTCTTTATAGTGACACCGGATTCCACTCATGCACACCTCTTTTTGGCTGATACGACCTAGATTTTCCATCACATTTTCATATATAAACTAAAGTAACATACTTATAAAACATAAGTGGAAAACACATTAATTTCTTGAAAGCCATCCCATCAAACATTACTGGCTAGCAAACACAGATTGCTCAAAATGTAAGATTAAAAATACATTAGTCGCTAGCAAACATCAAATACAAACAAGTTCATGAAACAAATCTCTCTCATAAATATTGAGAACTTTCACAGGAAAATTAAATCTTAATATCATGGCCGCGCGTATAGCACTCACAATATATACATGCATAATATATTCCAAGAGATGTAATATATAGGTTATTATTTAGCATAGATCACGTTAAAAGCTTATGGATTTGAGATTTTATCAACTACATATATATCCAAGTGTTTGGTAGTAACAAAAATATTAATGTCGGCCAGGACTCTCTATGAACCTGAATGAGAATTTCATTATCATTTCATAATATAGTCAAAGTGACAGGATAGTTACTTGATCATGTAATAAAATCACCCTACCCATGCATACAACTACTTTCCCATATTATTCCGAACTATGCTAATCCTTGTTAAATTTGTAGCATAAGTGTACAGAAGAACTATGTGATGCATGCCACAGTACAACATATATTTGCAAGGTTTTGAGAATATCAAATATGCATATAGATATATGGGGGAAAAAGATTAAGAAATGGAAATATGCATGGCTCCTCGCACGCCATCCACCAAGGCCATCAAACTCTCTAGATGGACTCTGCAAATGGCATACAGGGAGCCAGGCACATACCCACATGGAACTTTATACCTCATCATGCATCATTCTTCACAAATATGCTTACTGAAAAAAAAGTAGGAGAGAACGGCCATATATATATATATATATCACTGAAGAGCTGCTAGCTGCTGAAGAACCAGAAGAAGAAGAACCAGAAGAAGAAGAAGAAGAAGAACCAGAAGAAGACAGCACCAGAAGGCTGGTGAGTGTCTCTCTCAGCTAGATGATCTCTATCGAATCTATTTAACTCCTAATCAAATGAATTGCATGCCCCACACGCTTCTGCTTTCATCAACACCAAACCCAACTTTAATTTTGCTTTTGCTTACATAAAACAATTGAAAAACACAGAGCTGATGATCATCAACAAACCCACTCCCACTTCAACCGACACATCTATTTTTCTACTTTTGGTGGGGTTCATATGGGCCTATCTATTAGCTGAAATTTATTAAAAAAAAAAAGAAAAAAAAAGAAAAGAAAAGTAGTAGCTAGTACTACTCTTGAAAGAAGATTGGTGTTTTGCAGCCTAGCTAATATAAATAAAGATCATGTAGAGAGATCATCAGTACTACTAAAAACATTAAAGAAAGAAAAGGAAGAAAGAAGAGATGACGAGCATGATGTGGGGTTGGACTACTAACTGCGCAATTTCCTTAGCCGCTTAGTGTTTTTGAAATCTTTTCACTTTTTCTTTCTTTTTTTTTTCTTTGGGTCGTAAAGCAAAGTAAAGCAAAGCAAAGCAAATGCTCTATACCTACCTACTTTTCTCTCTTCTGAAACGAATTTGTCTGGAAGCGCTTGGAAGACTTGGGATTCCTCTCTGCTAAATCCCACTTTTGCTATACTAATTGCTTCCCCAATGTATTATTCTATATTATTAGAGAATTTCAGCTGCAGTAGTGCTGCCTGCTGACCCACTAAAGTCGATAATAATAAAGCCTAATTGGGTGGTTTTGAACTTTCAAATTATACAAGCAGAGGTGCATGGGCACAACTTTATATGTTTTTTATTATTTTTTGAAGGCACCTAAACTTGTGTCCATTCATGTTGTACCCCATTGTTGAATTTACTTAATATCTATCTAACTAGCTATATAACTAATTAATATATATGGACCTGTTGAGGGGCTGCTTTATTGATCCAGGGCAACAAGGATAGTGCTTCCTCTTATATCCACTACCAGTAATTAGATCAATGCTAAATAATTTAATAAAATGATCTCTATGGTGTCCTATCTGCTACATCCATTGTGCTTATGGATGTGTGAACTGTCTCTTTCTGAACCATATTCCATATTCCATGTGTTCCATCCTTAACTTGCAGGACTATCCAGGCTAGCTACCAATCTGTAGGAGACTCCAGCTTTACTGGTTTCATAGTAAATGGGACAAAGTACAATTAAGAAAAAAAAAAAAAAAATGGAAAAGACAGGTTGATGTTACTATCAGCTTTATTATTGACATATAATAATATTTTATGTGTCATATCGGATAAATACAAATTATTAAACCTTTTTTTTCTTGGTAATAGAAAAACCATACTCAGATGATGACATCTAAGTATATATATATATATATATATTTATTTATTTATTTATTTATTGGATAAGGATATATCGGAACTCTCTATCTTTTCAATAACATGGTAACTAACTGTTATATTATAGTCTCTTCAACAAGAAATTACTTTTTGAAGAACTTTGATGAAGTACTAATTATATACCACATTTTGTGTAGAGATCCACAAAATTGAAAAAAGTAGAGGACGACTTAATAAAATAAAAATAATTAAGAACTATATAATTACTTAATTTTAATTTAATTGTCATTTTAACACCTCACAAAATAGAGCGGAGAAAATAAATTTATATATTTAATTCTATGTAATTAAAAAAATACTTAATTGAGTTCAATATATTTTATATACAGTTGTTATTCCATTACGAAAAAAATGATAAATCTGCATATTAATTAATTTTAACATTTTCATTATGTCATCTTTTGGGCTAACTACAGTTCGTACATATGTATACATATAACGAAAATTATAATTAACTGTAAATATAACTAACTATGTCGTTATGCATATATATATATATATATATTAGGATATATAGTACATGTATATTTAATGAAATTAAACTATGATACTTAAAAGAGAAAAAAAAAATACAAATAAAAATAAAAATGAAAGAAAGTTAAGTAAATAAAAGGGTCCTTGTACTTGAACTTACATACTTCAAATATATATATATATAATAAGAGAGGTGTTAAAAGTTGAGTAATGGGTTGAGTTGATTTAACATTTCTCTTTTTATTTCACCAAATAAAAATCAGTAGAGTCTATCTCCAAGAACTAAATGTACGAGTACACTTTAATAAAAATATTTGTATGAATATTGTTAATTAAATATTTAAATTTTATCTTTTGACCTTTTGAAGTTAAGGAAAATCCAAAAGTACTAAGAGTGGTTTCACGTGTTTCAACAGAAGCAGTGTCTACGGAAGGGAGAGGAGATGTATGGAGAGAGAGTGGAGACGGGAGTGAAAGAAAGCATGCAGATTAATTGCAGGGTCAAAAAGAAGGCCACGTTATGCTGCCAAAATGACAGTCGTCAACCCCAACATCGAGGTTATATAGGTTCCATGAATGTAGAATAATAGAGGGATATTCATATTCCAAATATAATTAATTACTTAACTAAGAAACTCATTACTTATATATATATACCTTAAATTTTATTTTATTTTATTTTTAAAAAGAATTCATCGATTACAGAGCTGCCAAGAAATATCTCTCTACCCTCTCATTCTCTCTGTCTATACTAAGTGGTATATAAAATGGCCCTATATGCGTGCCTGCCGGCCTTGTTGTTTGGATTTTGGACTCACTCAAAAAAGCCTCAGGTTGTGCTGTGCGGTGCGGTGCCCATATACAACACACTTACCAAACGCCTGCAAAATCATTTTAATTTGCTGAGAAAAAACTTTCGGAAAAGCCATAGCAAACTAGTTTAAAATAATATAAAATAGAATAATTAAGAAATATAACTATTCATAATCTAATATGTCAATTTCAACTTATGATTAAACATTGGTAGAAGGATTACCCATTACTATTACTATTATTATTATTATTATTATATATAAAAGAAAAAAAAATAAAAATAAAAATAAAAATGTTAGATAAAATGGTCAAAATAGGGGGTTAGACTGAGGAGAGAGTCGCGACTTTTGAGGCGGTCGGCCACGTAAAAGACGCACAGTAGCAATGCTCCAGTGCGCAGTAGGTGCCACCTCATTTACGAAATGATTGTGCTTTGCTCTTTTGGGTACACGAGGGCTTTACAGTTTACTGTTTACACCACTAGCCAAAACTCAAAAGGCCAGGGGAGGACGGGCCGGGCGACCTTTAACATCATTACCAATTTCTTTCTTTCTTTCTTTCTTTCTCTCTTTCTTTCTCGCCTGTTGCTTATGAGATCTGCGTCTCTTCTTCTCTTTTTCTTTCTTTTGGTCTTTATTTTATAAGATTCGCATGCTCACTTATCCCGACCAGCGCCTCATTCATTACGGCCGCAGCTGCTGTCGGACGCTTCATCTTGTCCCGCCCCACCCACCTGCCACCTGCCACCTGCCACACCCCCATTGCCATTGTGTTTCCCAATCATTTCCTTCTTCTATAACACTCTCCCTCTGTTATATAACCCACACTGTCCCTATCTATGCCACTATTATTAAAAAGTATTGCTTGGTGCACATCTTAAAATAATAAAAATAAAAATAAAACGTTAACCTTACTGTAAAAATTACAATTACAAATATAACCAATACCTTTTGATATATAATTTATACATCTTAATAGGTATAATAAATAATTTAATGACATTAAAAATATAATTATAATTATAATTATATTTTTTATATAATTAAATTAATATTTTTCAAAATAAAAAATACAAACTTAAGTAACGTGACAACACAAACACTTTTGATGAAACATTGTACCTTTAAAGTTAAAATTATTCAAGGATTGTATGTGTTTCAACATCACCCTAGTTGAGTTTTTTTTTTTTTTTTCTTTATATGTTCATTGAGAATTACCCTGTTAAAAAGTTGTTGAAGTAGAAAACCCTACTGTCTCAACAAATATTGTGCGAAGGTATACCCTTACTGCTCAAGTGACAAGTCTATGTCTATTTTATTTCTAAATAATTTAAAATATATATGTAGGGGCGACTTTAAGTAGGCAAACGACACTGACTTTCTTTAGATCACCCTAAACCCCAACCATACTTAGGAAAGATATAATTAAATGTGTACTACATATTAATTCTATTTTTTCAAGTTTTGAGAAAGCAGATTAGGTATTATGCTTTTTTTTAATATGGTTTTTTTTTTTTTTTTGTCAAATGTTATATCTTTGTCTTTGCTAGCCAAAAATCCAATATCTTTGAATGAATTAAAAAATAAAAATAAAACTGATCCATTTATTCAAAATTAAATAGGATAAATAACATAAAGAATTACATGTAAGGAGCACAAATTTAGAAAATACACTTCGAGCATTAAAAAGTAGAAGAAA
The DNA here is from genome assembly GCA_035771175.1 of Paratinospora sagittata. Lineage (NCBI taxonomy): Eukaryota > Viridiplantae > Streptophyta > Magnoliopsida > Ranunculales > Menispermaceae > Paratinospora > Paratinospora sagittata. Next base: position 21,663,803 of record CM069593.1, read on the forward strand.
ATGTAAGAGTTGTAAAAAACGTTAGCCTATTAAATTACTCTATATAAGCTCTTGCATTAAGACTATATTTTAAAAGCGTGCTCCTAAGAAAACGTTAGCCTATTAAACTACTCTTACAAGCTGATGGGTAGCTAGCTCTAAGTTCTTCCGAGGATATTCAATTGATGTTTGGGCTAGGGCTTGACCGAGGTGCACGCAAACCCTTAGTCCACCATTTTGCACACTTCTGTTGAATGTATCTTTCTTGATGGTGTGAGTATTTGTAGTACTCCCATGGCGTACTTTTACTGCTATTAGGGTATTAATAGAGTATCTCGTTTCCTTTGACAAAAAAGACTTAACTATATTGATAGAGCAAAGTAAAGAAAGCAAATTCATTGTTGTCAATCTATGGAATTGAGAAAAGCTTATTGAACATGAAATTATTACACTAACATAATAATAATCTTGACATAAAAAATACCATTCTTTTATGTAAACCATTGGCATGACATGAGTGCAGGCACATTTACTCTAGAATGAATGTGGGTTCATGCAATGGACAGGCCTCTGTTAGTAATGGAGCGTTCCTGCTTGAGCTGTGTAAGGGAGCCAACGTATTTCTGCTTTCTATCAGGCATATGCGACAACAGCATACATCATAATTTGCTTCAAGAGATGTCACACACAATGTTGTAAAGATATCAACATCAACAAGAAGATATAACTAATAATTATTAATGAAATTATAATCTCATTACTTGTTGATAATGCTGAAGGATCAAATTAAATATCCTTAACAAAAGAAAAATTCGCAACTATATGAAGTTGGCTATATATGGATTTGCTTGCTTCCTTTCTTCTGCTCTAAGAGAATAATAGTTCCAACGTCAAAGATCAGTTATATATTAAACACCATTCATCTAAAGCAAGAAATAAAAAAGAAAAACACATGAGAAACTTGTAAAATGTGGGTAATTTAATGCAGTTTCTCATGTGTTTTTCTTGATGTTCAACTTTTCTTTTCTTTTTTCATTTTTTTTCTTCATTCTCTTATCTTTGAACTTCTCATACAATCAATCCTTAACAAGATTTAGAGAAGTAGAAACATTTTTTTGATTCACTCTTCAGCCTCACATTGGTTTCGGGACTAAAGTGGTGGCTTCCCCCTACCACTTATTCCCACTTCAATGAGAAGTGAAGGGGTGCACAAGCATTGCCATTCCCTCTCCCTTTCTCGTATTCTTGTCTTTCCTCTTACACAATTTGGATAGGTCAAAAAAAATTATTGACTTTAAATTAATGATTTATTCTACTCAAACCCAACAACCGAATGACCCGAACCAACAACATGATTGGTTAGTTGAACCTAATATTGTTTGGATATAAGGTTAGTTTGCCACCAGAAAGGATCAGATCAGGTGAGATGTAAGTTCAAAACCAACTCAGCCAGACCCATGCACACCCTAACTAGCTTGGTAAAAGCATTAATATACAATAAAGAAATAAGTGAAAAAGCAACGGCAAGAGAAAGGTTAATAGATGTCTTTTTCCTAATTTCTGAAAAAAGATCCTATGAATCACATGACTACAATTTGAACCTAAAATGCGTAAGAAACAACTTAAAAGCATTAGAATTCACAGACAAAAGGACTTCACTTAAACTTCACAAGAGATTCAAAATGCTACCTACTTATCACATCACAATACAAAAGGCTCCAACAACCAGCCAATTTCAAGGCATCATCATAATATCATATGCAGGGAAGGGAACTTAGTTTCCGGGTGAGGAACTGAACGTTGGACTATGAACAGAAGTACATTTCAGTAAGTGAGAGTGAGATAATAGACATACCTTCATTTTCAATCTCTGAATCAGAGCTTACCTCATTCATATTTACCCAACCATTGTACAGAAAGGAAAGAACCATTTGACAAACTAGGAAATGTCCATCACTCGCCATGAAATAAAATCTGTCAGTCATCATCATTTAAACAGGAAACCAATTTCGACCATTCACAGCCAATCATCCATTTTGGGTTTTCCCCTGCAGATGTCCCACTTGTTGCAATCAAGGTTAGCAGGTTCCTTTAGTCAAAATTAAGGCTTTTCCTACCATTTAAAACATTTTAGTCTCACCTTTACTAGTATTGGTCATCGAAGCGTTTTCTATACCCTCATAATCTTCCTTCTGACAGCCTTTTAGGCTTGCATACACACAAATGCTGAGGTATTGCCCCAAGTTCTTCAACAACCCAGGGATGTTCAGTTACGGCATTCAGGGTCAACCTAAATTCTGGATCTGTAGTACAGAAGTTTACAGGATATGACAATGGGAGGAAGAACAATATTACTGAAAAAGGAGAAAATGATATGCAAAGATGTAGAAGAATACAAATCTTCAGTATTAGAAATATAGAAAGTGTGAAGAGGAAAAGTCACAGGCCTTTGCAAAGATCTCCTTCCAGCAAGTTCTTCAGTTGCGGATTGATGTCCTTGGGGATTGACAAGGGGTCATTAATAGTCTGAATAAATTAGAAACAGCTCAATGTTAGCAACGCCATTAAAACAGATAAATGCAGAAAGAATAAGGATAGGTGCCACATGAAAAACATTTGCAAACCTTATCATATGTCTCCTGTAATGTATCTCCAAGAAATGGGTACTGACCAAAGACCATTCGGTATAAAGTGACACCCAAAGCCCATGTGTCTGCAGCTTTACCATGATAAATTAGACCTGCCCAGAAAGGGGAAAACCGAATCTTGAAGAGAACATTTCTACTTTCTTGAGGTGTTGTATCATTATGCATGGTTAAAAATTAAAAGCCTGTTTGCCAGATGAGCTCCTTACCCAAACAGCACTCAGGTGCAGTAAAAACAGGAGTCCCAGGATATCGTCGAAGCGCATTATTTTCATTCTGCAGATAAGAAAAAGAAATTAGGGACGGAACAAACTAACCACCAAAAAAAACTTGGTGCATTCAACACAGTTGAGGAAACAATTACAACTATCAAACTTAGCATTTAAGACACATTGTTGTTTTGATGTCTCTCTCATATTATTTACATTTCTAACAAAATATTAATTCTATAATTTATATTTTGTTTTGTTTTTTCTAAGAGACTATAAGGAATGGGAGAGAAGACAATATCATTGAGATTCAAGGACCAAATAGTGTGTCATCAAAACATATATTGATAAATCATTTTGTACGAGTAGGATCTATGAAATTAGGAACTACGAGCAACTTATCAATGTTGTCAAGGAAGTGCCTAGGCAATTGGCCCTCTCTAGGCATGGTTGTCTGGGTGATGCCCAATGCCTATGGCTAAAAAATGTTTATAAAAAAGGTATCTTCAACTTTTCTTCTACTTTTATCTTTCTTGTTTTACACATGAGTACAATGAAGCCAGAAATATGTATTCATCTTCAAAGTCAAAACACATTTTCATTTGAAAAATGCATTATTTAACAAATAATGAGATGTCTTGTAAGCTAGCATCAAACCCTTTTGAATCTTAATTTCATAAATACCTTTCTAAGATTTAAAAAAACTTTGAATTAGTTCCTAGGATATATAAGTTCTTTTAAGTTTCAAATCTAATAATTAATCTTATACGCCAAAATGTCATACTAAATTTATTTTAAGTTTTATCGCATAGACCATGCCTAGGCGACAAAGTGGACTGCAAAAAGTGGATTCAGGTAGCCAACCCACATAGTTGTGAAAAGTTTTATTGAGTTGATATTATTCACAAATATTTTAAGAGATGTTAAAAACAAGCAAACTAATTCACTAATAACACATAAAAGTATTAACAGCAAACACAAATTTAGGCACCAAGATAAACTCTATTTCATTACAAAACCGGGATGACAACGCTCTCCCCCTTGTGTTTACCAAGCACGTGAGGGTTATTTATAGTTACATGGCTCACTAGGTAGTTATAACTACCTATACACGTCATTCTCTCATGAGCACATTTACAAGGACTGAATTCTGGCCATCCACGAGTTTAACTGATCGTAACTCCTTCATCCTATGAAGCCACATATCAAGGTAGTTATTCTAACCACCCTTGATGCCTAGGTGGCATAACTACTTGCAACTCCCAAGTAGTTATTGGGGCTGAAAGTTACATAACCTCCTGTAACTTTCCCCAACTTGTTGCCACATGTCCTCTCATGGACTGAGGTAGTTATGCACGCCCTATAACTATCTCCCCTCATTTCCCATGTGTCAATTGCCATGAAACCGAATTCATAACCACCTGCTAGGTGTCCATCACCCACGCTTGCCAAGAATAAATCCATGATCAAGTCCAAGACCAAGCCTAAGATAAGACCCAAAACCAAGTCCAAGCCCATTATCTAGAAGTTTTTAAAATTAGGTAAATTATTGGTATGGAAAGCGGTCAAAGTTAGATGCAGTGCATTACATATGTATGGCCAAGATTTTTTTGTGAATTGTATTTTATTTAGTATAAATACCCCTCATACGAGAGGTTTAAATATCAAGTGAAGTAGCAAGTTCTTCTTCTTGTACAAGCTCTTGTATTATTTAAGAAATAAATTCTTTTTCATGTTTATTTTTCTTCTTCTTCCAACAAAGTGGTATCAAAGCCATGGCTAACATTGGTATGGCATCCTTTCAAGTCCTTTCAAATTATACAAGTAGAGATTTTAGTTAATTAAACTAATGAAATGAAAGTTGGTCTACATGTAATGTAACTTGTAAAATTTGGGTAATCTTTTTTACACAAAACTCTCATATATATCTTATAATTTTATATCTTGCTTGTAAATTATGAAATAATTAAGCTTCAAGCTAGTTTGGCGATAACCAAAATTTCAATTTCATGAATTGGAGAAATCAATTTTATGAATTGGTCAATTTAATAAATTGGACAATTTACAGGCACATTTCTAATTGGTAAATGCTACCTATCTTATTATTAGATGCACCTCCCCCAATGACAATTTTATATTGGCTCAATTGACACCAAATTGGTCTTATATGTATAAATTGGAGAATATAGTTTACCCGAAAAAACAAATAAATAACATATTAAACTATATATGTTATGATTATGCATAAAAATGGATACTAAATTATCAATTTAGATTCTTCAAGATAAAGTTAGCAAATCATTTTTGGTAGAACTAACTTTTACCTAGAAATCTAATTTAATTTATGGATTTTTTTATTATCCAAAAATTATATAAATATATTTTCTTAGAAAAATTATGAATATTGTACATCTTGATCTTGTAATTAGATGTATGACCCCACTATGTTACAATAATTTAATATTCTCTTAAATGCACCAATTATGGTTAGTTAAATTGAAGAAATCACTATTCCAAGTTTAGTTGTGTTCATTTTGGTACCTTAGCTTCTTATTCCCTCTAATTAATTGATGTAATTTTGGTTTTATATAATAATTGAATAATATAGTCTATCTAACAAGACAAATAAATAACTTATTCAACAATATATGTTATGATTTATGCATAGACTAGATACTAAAATGTTAATATAGATTTCTCAAAATACATTCAACAAATAATAGTGAAACTTTTTAACTAACAATGGTACGTTTTTTTTAACTTGGGTAAAGTGGGAACTGGGAAACACTCTTTCTTTTAAGTCCCACATGGAATGAATAGGAGAAAGAAGTTACTTTTCCTCTATAACTACAATATTAAGTATAGTTTTTAGTCCCACATTGCCTTTGAAGAGAGAGAGGTTGAACTCTCCTCCTACAAAAAGGGCTCCCTACACCACTATTCACTCACTTAACTATTGCATTGTTGTAATACTTGCACTTGAGCTTTAATTTTATGTGGCATGAGTGTTGGGGGTCCTTAATGAGGAAACCCATAACAAAAAACAATTGCTAGATTAGAAAGTTTAAGCACATTTAGTAGTATATAGGTAGATTTAGGTAGAAATAGTATTTTGGTAGGAATTTGTTACATTTTGGTATCCTTTACACCCATCGTCTCTTCTCCTTGGATTGCGTTGATGAGAAAAGTGGGCTCTTCTAGAGAAGAGTATCTCTCTCTAAGTCACAATAGTGGCTATAAATATAGTGAGAGATTTTAATCATTAAATTTTCCTTTTCTATCTCTTTCTGATAATTAAAAATTTTAGTTTCTTCTTGTAAGAGAATTTTCTTTTTCTTTCTTTTTTTAAATTTTATTTTGTGTTTGGTTTTAGGTTGGGAAAAGCCCGACCAACCCGACCCGACTTTAAGTCGGTCGGGTAGCCTTCATTTTTTGTGGGTGTCGGGTCGAGTTCGGGTGAAGATTTTTTTCACCCGGCCTGACCGGTGTTCACCCCTACATTTAGGAGTATAAGTAGATTTTAGTGTATAAGTTAAAACTAGATGCTTGGTATATAAGTTAGGAATATATAATAATATATAATATAATATATTATATTATATATATATATATATATATATATATATATAATCAAGTCGGGTCGGGTCAACCCGACTAGTTATCATATAAACGTGAAACCCGACCCGATTAGGTCGGGTTTATACAAAAGTCACCTGACCTATAATGTAAACTTGGCCCAACCCGACCTGAAATGGTCGGGTTTGATCGGGTCAGGTCGGTCGGGTTGCTTTCACCCCAAGATAAAACCATATTACGGTTACATGCCATGTGAGATAAAGTTCTAGTAGGAACTAAGCTAAGCAAGAAGGTTCAAAATCTTTGCTAACCTCAGTGCGAATAAGTAGGTGAGTTTCCTTAACAGGAATTTCTCGGCATATCATTCCATTTTGAGTTCGAATCAAGAAAATCTCATCAAAAGACTTTGAATGGCTTTGCAATTCACTGTGCATAATATTGGGAGCTTCATTGCTGTACATGACAATGTCCTCATTGTCTAACTCCTCTTTGAACAAAAGCTCCTCTGATAAGTGAGTGCCAGCAACACAAGCGGATTTTGTTTGATTTTGTGGGTTTTCTTATAAAACCAAAGCAACCACAGCAACCCATTTCAATCAGCTTTGACTTAAGCTTACTATTGCAAAACACAGGGATCTTTAGTACTGCCAGTTAACCATGATATCAGGACAAGAAGAAAGACGGATTCTAGGACCCGGAGAATGCAAGAGCGGCCAAATTCCAGATTATTTACAAGGCAAAACATTTCCTGATTATCACATTCAAAACAGTCCTCTCTAAGACAAAAGCCGATTACAGCACATGATTACAAAACGAGATTTACTGGACCATATGATTACAAATTGCAATAATAAGAAATGAACATAATCATATTTTCTTTTCCAATCAATTAGGTAACAGATGTTGTAACTCATTTATCAATCAAAACAACCACCCACCAGTAAAATATACTGGATTATAAGAATTTCTTGATACAAGTTTGGGCGCTGATAAAACAAGATTCTTAGTTCTTTCACAGAAAATAATACTAGAAAGTAGAGTTAATTTACCTGGTATGATATAGAAAAGGAAAAGAAGAGAATATGGGTGTCAAGCCCAAACCATAATGGCTATCCTAATGGATGTCATTTGCACAGCGGATCAAAGCAGCCGATGAAATCAATGCCATTGCAGTTCAGCACTAACATCTTGACAACTCCAGTTTATACAGATTGAACTCAAAGCCCAGAACCTTCACCATACCAAACAACGAGATTAAGACAAAACTATCACACAAAAATCGTCAAGAAGTGTACGGAAATATACTGGTTTGAATTTTCAGGAAAAAACAAAAAAAAAAAGGACGAGTTTGACGTAGCTGTTTTTGACGCCATTAAGCACTAAAGTAAACGAAAGGGTGAAAACGTCCTTACAGTTCATTAAACATGGAAAACCTACCAATATTCTAAATGCAAGAAGATAATTGTTAGTTTAGAAAGAGACAATTACCAAACCTAATCAACCTATATATATATACAATAAAAATAAAATAAAACAAACACGCTCGAATGCCAACTTGAATCGTCCAAAACCTAGATGCAAAGTAATCGATAAGATCTGAAAGAAAAATGTGGATTAAATGGAGGAAGATCTTAAAATTTCAAGTACCTGTCAATTGCCAACAGAAAAAGTAGAATCTACAATCGTAGAAGCGAATTGAGACCCCCAAATTTCGCACAAACGTTGTTTCTACTCGTTCCAAAAACTCTAGATTTCGTATGCAATAATAATAGCACGAATGTGAATCAAATATGGAGAAACAAGACGAATTTGATCTATTTCGCGTCCGTTAAATAAGATTTGTCGTATCGATTCGAGAGAGAAAATGAAAGTTTGGACCGTTTGAATTAGCATCTGAAATGAGATTTCATGATTGCAAGCGAACGGTAATGTGATAGCGTGGCCGAGGAACGCTAACAGGAACTTCAACAAAGAGTGGCATCGGCGAAAGCAGCTGCGGAGAACCCTAGCCGCGAACAGCGGCGGAAAACCATAGCGGCGAAAGCGGAGTAAGAGAGGAGAAGAGAGAAAAGGTGCAGTTCGTCTACGCTGCTTTCTAAAACCCTTAGCGGCACTTGAAGATCAACGCCAAGAGCGGCAGCGAGAGAGGCGAAGATATAGGTAGTGTCTCTTCCGGATATCCCTGGTAGGAGCTTTTTTCGTCGATATTGTTCGATGTATTTTCTTCTTCACATGAAGCGTATTAGCTGAGATCTTAGATCCGGAGCAAAGATTTTTCAAGTTCGTTTTTGGAGTAGTTTAAAGTAGTCTACGCAGTTCTCCCGTTCCTTTTGAAAAATTTACCAAAATAACATTTTAAAAATATCACTTTACAATAATAGCATGTTCTTTTTAAAATTATAATTATAGCATATTTAAACTTGTAAAATATCTAAAATATCCATCCATTTTTCACTTAATTACACTTCAAAGAAGTTGTGCGAATTAAATTTTAATTCCCTTTCTCTTTAGTTTTTGTAGAGCATCAATCTAATCTCTCTCCACCCTCGCGGTTGCTGACATCGTCGCCTCGCCTTTGCGTTTTCCATTTCTTCTTTTTCATTATCTTCTCAATTAGATTAAATTTGACGATATCGAACAGGCCGAGGTGTAGCCGGATTGGAGAGTGCAAGTGGCTTCATCGACTTTCCTATTGGCAATTCAACAATTTCCATTACAAAATTGATAATTTCTATCTTCCTTCTTAATATTTTTTCGCTATGATTTTTTTTCTCACGTTCTTGATTTTGTTTAATTGAAAAGAAGTGGAGAGCATGTCTTGTGAATCTCTAACTTATTGCAGCAAATCAAGAGCCAAAACTTGTATACAGGGATTGCATTTACTTTAAGATTTTCTCCTCTTTTTAACTCATATTCTTCACGTATGTCCTATTGTATCTGAAATTGGCAAATTTCTGTTCTAAGCTTGTATCTGATTTCAAGCTTAAAATCATGCAAGGGAGAAGTGATATTATTTATCCAAAGCTTTTTTGCTAGTAAGAAACCCTCAAACTTCACTTAAAAAAAAATTATGAGTAGTGATTATATTATTTAAGCAAAAAATTGTTGCAAATAATGTATCTGAGTATTACATTAACACTCACAAGCCCTAAGTTTATGCATGTATAGATTATGCATTTGACTTCAAGATAATGGAAACTTGCATTTGCAATATTCATATATATTTGGTTTTGTGGTATAATTAACAAGCAAATACAAGCAGTGACCAACAAGAAATGGCTGCAATATACTCTCTTTTTTTCAAATGTTCTAAATTCATGAGTATATCTTTTATTTTTTCTTAAATGCATCAAGCACTAAAGCTTTTTCTTCTAGATATATTTTTTGTCCAATTCTATAGATGTATCGAATTCCTTAAGCTACAATTGTACAATTTCCGTTATGTATGTAATTATATTTTGACTGTTGAATAATGAACTTCTTATCAATTTATCTACTTCTATATTTTTTTTAAAACTATGTTGCTACTAATATATTGGCTTGAAACCCAATATTTTTTTTTCCATTTGATTGATTCTTCTGATTGTTGAGAGTTTATGTACTTTGTACTTCTTGGTGAAGGCTTTTGAGTTATGTGCTATGTTCATATTAGTGGAAATGAATTTCATAATGTTTGCTTCCAATAGCTATGATAAAAACTACTCTCTTTGTTAATACTTTTTTTTTTAATTGTGTTGCTACTGACATATTGGTGACTTTATTTGGTTCTTGATATATTGGCTTCTAACGCAATATGTTTTTTTTAATCATTTGATGGAGTCCTCTAGTAATTAGTGAGATTATGGTTACTTTAAGAAATTAATAATGTTGCATACTCTTATCCTTGTTTTGTTTGATTTGTTTAATACATTATTTATTTGGTTGGGTAGTAATTGTAGAATATTTTGGCATAGGAATTGAAAGTCATGTATGTTTTGAGTCTTTGATTCATATGTTGAAGTATCACTGGTACTTATAGTCGAGGTTGTATATAAATTAATATAAAAACCCACCTCTAAATACCCTTAAAATAAAAAAAATAAAAAAAGTAATTTCTAGAACTTTCATGAAAAGCTAACTTTTTTTAATTCTTAATTTTTGTTGTGTTGTGTTTCAATGGCTTAGGTACGGGCCCTTCAATACGTTCTAATCCTTGCAAAAACACATGTCGCATTGATTATGAGATGGTCAATGTCTTTCATCTCAACATTCAAAAAATAAGCAAACTTTTAAAGACGAACGAGGTTAGTATTACAATCATAATTTTTCAAATAAATACATATATGCATGATGTATGCTTTCTCACAAATTGTCAAACATGTACTTACAGTTAAATGCAAAAAAACATCCTTGAATTCAATGAGGAGGAAAAAAATATTGACGAAACAGATTCAATAGAAGAAGATACAGTTGATCAATCTCAATCATCAAAAGAAAAACAAGTTGAGATTGAAAATGAAGGTGTGTAAAGAAGATAGTGAAAGGGCAAAGAAAAGGCTCAAGATAACTTCAAAGACGGATGTTGATTGTGTTAATAAAAGAGTGCTACTTCAGCACATCATTGAAGTTGAATCAACAATGTAAACAATTGTTTTTTTAAAACTTGTTTATATATCAATAGATGTTTTGTTATTGTATTCATATATCTCATCCATTAATACAATACCAATGTATCTCTATGACCGATACATCGTGATATTACCGATGTATTGGTCTTGCTATTATTCTAGGCAAGCTAATGACATCTACGAATAATTGATGTATCAGTTCTGATATTACCAATACATCAGTCATACATATATTGAGATCTATGACTTTTCAATTTTACTGATTTATCAGTGATATTACCGATGTATCAGTCCTACCTATTTGAGGCAAACTAATGACATCTACGAATAACTGATGTATCAGTTCTAATATTATTGATACATCAGTCATGCATATATCGAGCTCTATGATTTTTAACTTTTATTGATGTATTGATTTTGATATTTCCGATGTATCGGTCCTACCTATTTGAGGCAAACTAATGACATCTACGAATAACTGATGTATCAGTTCTAATATTACTGATACATCAGTCTTGCATATATCGAGCTCTATGATTTTTAACTTTTATTGATGTATCGATTATGATATTACTGATGTATCGGTCCTACCTATTTAAGGCAAACTAATGACATCTACTAATAACTGATGTATCAGTTCTAATATTATTGATACATCAGTCATGCATATATTGAGCTCTATGATTTTTAACTTTTATTGATGTATCGATTTTGATATTACCGATGTATTGATTTGGTCATTATTTTTTACTCATTCTTCACCATGCTGGATGAAGATGATTGCTGTTACAAACATTAGTTGATTAATACATTGGTCATATTTCTATTATATACAATTGTATCTTTATTATAAAAAACTAACGTGCGATGTTTCGGTTATATCGAAATTGATATATCAATTATATCTCAACTAATCATAATAGAGATATATTAGTAATATCAGAGCTGATAAATCAGTCAAAGCACTATTACATAATATATATATCATCGATTCTTTATTGCACAATATAATTATGACTGATGTATCGATAATATCAAAATCAATATAATTTTATTTTTTATCGTTAAATATAACTAATACGTTTGTGACTATTATCTATTGGTAATATCATGACCGATTTATCAATCGTAACGCATAAATAAACAAGACTGGTATATCGGTAATATTAGAACCGATACATCGGTCATGTTTTTGTCGCAGAATAAAGATATGACCGATACATTAGTGATGTCAAAATCGATACATCTGTCATATCTCTATAACTGGATATAACAGATATATCGATAATATCAGAACTTATACATTGGTTATGTTTTTGTCGCGGTATAAAGATATGAACGATACATCGATGATGTCAAAACTGATACATCTGTCATATCTCTATAACTAGATATGACTGATATATCGATAATATTAAAACTGATACATCGATCGTGTTTCTATTGCGGTATAAAGATACGAACGATGCATCGATGATGTCTAAATCGATACATCTGTTATATCTCTATAACTAGATGTGACTGATATATCGGTAATATCAAAATTGATACATCAATCGTGTTTCTGTCACTGTATAAAGATATGAGTGATACATCGGTAATGTCTAAACCGATACATCTGTCATATCTCTATAACTAGATATGACTGATATATCAATAATATCAGAATCGATACATCAATCATGTTTTTGTCGCGGAATAAAGATATAGCTAGATATGACTGATATATCAATATTACTAGAACTAATATATCAGCCGAACGTCTGCAACTCGAAAGCGATTATTGTGCTTTTGAAGTTTAATCGTTGCGTTTAAGGGGTTTAGCTTTGGATGTCGCTATGTAATTTTTGCAGAAAACATGTCACAACGCCCCTGACGTAGGCTGACGTCATGACCAGCACAATGTATTATATACTGTATATACCCATATACAGTATACAATACACTATCTGTCACGACGCCCCTGACGTAGGCTGACGTCATGACCTGCACAACGTACTATACACTGTACATACTCATATACAATATATAATACACTGTCAACCTTCACGTACTCTCACAATCCATCCCAAACTTACAAATTTTTTTTTCTATACCACAAATCAAATCCAATATAGTTCATTCATTCACACATCACATTTTCATTTCATCATCCAATATATTAAGCTATCTATGCCCACACATCCCATCTAGATGATAATACACATATACATATAATGTGTGATAAGTATACATATCAAAATAACAAAAATATAATTTATTTCCTCCAAGTATACATACACATACCAGACAAGTTCCTTTTCCCTTCGAGTCAATACCTGAAATATTGGAGGAAATAGGGTGAGCAAACAACAGCTCAGTGAATATAGTTCTTGAGATGGCAATTATATACATTTAGAGAAATATGACATTTAAAATCATTTCAAACACTTATTCAACACATGCATCATTCAACAAATATATCATACATGTCAACAACATAAATTGCATGAGTTTTCAATAACACAATGCACAATTTCCCTCCTCCGCAAGGCAAGAGAGCGGGTCTAACCCTTGTATGGCCGTACAAGTTAGACACAGTCTCTCATTACCCAATTCACAGTCATTTCAAGGATCGCAACCCTTGTTAGGACGGACCTACTGACAATGAGGACTCGCAAAACCTCATTTCGGATCTAATTCCTAACGAAATGACAATGAGGATTCGCAAAACCTCATCATTACAAACTCCAAGTGCTAAAATCAGTTTGCATGATCCATAAAACTCAATGCATTATATATCAATATAACATGCATACAATCAAACATTTTATATGCGTACAATGTCATTCAAGAACCAAATTAAGGAAACTATACTCACAGTGGTTACACGGGTTTTCTAAGTCAACCTCTAAAATCGAGCAACAATATTGCTTCCTCAAGAGCGTTTATCCATGCCCTTAAGCTCTCAATTTAAACACTGAAATTACCATAGATTATCATGAGACGCATCATTTATCATATCGTTAGCTACTAAAAATATCAAATCATATCCAAAAATCACGATCTTAGTATCGAAACGTCCGGAATTCAGTTCTCTACGAATCTATGATTTCAAATCATTGTTCACATCACTGTTCACAGTACTATTCACTATTCACAATGCTATTCACTATTCACTATTCACAGTCCTATTCACTATTCACTATTCATCCGAAAGATGTAAATTGTATTAAAATTGTTAAACGGTCTCCAAAAATCATGAAATGAAATCTAACCACATATTCGGGGTCCTAACAGTCCAGGGAGTGTTTTTCTACCTTCATAGTTAATTTTTCATTCGCGTTGGGTCAAAACTCCAATTTGTCAAAACGCCGCAAAACGGCTCCCACAATCAAAATTTCTCCGCTAGAATAGCTTAGATATTAATTTCACGAAGAAAGAGAGTGAAAATCACTTACCGCAAGGTCGAATTTGAAGCGAATCCCGCGTTTCTCCCTTCCGTTCTTCCTTTCTCTCGTTTCGGTTCTTCTTCTTCTCGTTCTGCAACTTCCTTTCCTTCTTCTTTTGATTTCTATTTTATTTTTATTTTTTTTATTTTTTTATCCTTCCTCTTTTACACGTGGAGAGAGCTTAGAAAAGAGAGAAAAGATATTTTATATAAAAATGATCCAATACACCTAGGCTCCCCTTAATAACCAACTCCTCCATCAAATTCCATTCAATTCAACTCATCTCATTCATAGAAGTCATTTAATAATTCAATTTCAATCTACACCATTTAATAATTCACTTATTTCACATGTATTCATTTACACACATGCATTACATCATACTATGCATTAAGTCCTTAAATCATACTCCAATCCACATATTTCATTAACCAACCTCATAAATTAATCAATTTAATTCATATACGCGCATATTTAGCTCATACGTATCATATGATCACATGTATATGTAGCTCATACGTATAAAATATGTGTATTATACATCTTGATATACGTGTAATTTAACGTATATATATATGTAATTAAAATTGCGGGGTGTTACACTGTCAGCCTTCACATAATCTCACAATCCTTTCCAAAATTTCCAGAAATTTCGACAGCATCTCCCCATAAAATGGACATTTCACATTTTTTCCTAATATACCACAAATCAAATCAAAGAGATATATATAAATAATCATTCCACCATTCATTCCATTCATTCACACATCAAATTCTCACCTTATCAATATATCTGATCATCTCATTTCATTATCACAAGCATAGTATAACATTACCCCACAACTCATCTAGGTGATGTTATATATATAGTATGTGATAATTCTACATATCAAAATAACAAAAATATAACTCATATCCTCCAATGCATCCATATACATACCAGACGAAGGCTCACGTGATTATCACTCACGGATTTTTTATTTTTCCTTCGACTCAATACCTGAAATATTGGAGGAAATGGAGTGAGCAACCAACAGCTCAGTGAATATACTTCTTGATATGACAATTATATACATTTAGAGAAATATGACATTTAAAATCATTTCAAACAAGTATTAAACACATGCATCATTCAACAAATATATTATACATGTCAACAACATAATTTCATGGGTTTTCAAGAAAACAATGCATTCTTTTTTTTCCCACGAAATCCACATTCTCCCTCCTTCAAGGCAAGAGAGCGGGTCTAACCTTTGTATGGCCGTTACAAGGTAGCCATAGCCTCTCATTACCCAATTCACAGTAATTTCAAGGATATTCAATCCTTGTTAGGACAGGCCTACTGACAATGAGGTTACGCATAACACTCATTCGGGTCTAATTCCTAACGAAATGACATCAACTTGCATTTGCAAGTCTCACATGCTCCAATGCTAAAAAAGAAATCATTTATGAATGTAAATTAAAACACAATGCAACATTATATGCATAACATATTTACATTCAAACATTTCATATATTTAAAATGTCATACAAGAACCAAAATCAAGAAAATATACTCACAGTACAAGACTTTCATACTATCACCGTCACTTTCGAGTCCAGCTTCAATTTAAATCCATAAAGCCAACGAACTTAACCTGTCACAATCACTTCATAATTCAATTTCATTTATTCATCATCTTCAATTTCTCAACTCACGTCAAATCACTAATAATAAAGATCAACCTGAAAAATATTATATCTGTGAATTTAGATTCCAACTCCATTTAACACTCATAAGCATTTGAAGAAACTACTATCTCGTTTCTGTGGTCAATCTAGATATTTCCACAAGAAAGAACAGTGAAAATAGATTTCCCATTTCATATTTTCACTAATTCTCAGTTTATTTTTCTACTGGAACATATATCAATTTTGTTAAAAATCTAGAACATTCCTAAAATTATTCTGTTCACATCGACACGTGTAAAATCACTCATTCTATCATTCTACTACCTTCAACAAGTATTTTATTGAGGTTTTACACGTTCGCAAAGGTCACGACAGTGAATTTTACTCACAAAAATCATATATTTAGCTACTAAAAATATCAAAGCATATCCAAAAATCACAATCTTAATATCGAAACGTCCAGAATTCAATTCTCTACGATTCTATGATCACTACAAGAAAAAAGACTTTTAGTCGCGAAATTTTTTCGTAAGTAAAAGTCCAGAATTCGTAAGTAAAAGTATTGCTTACGATGTTTAGGCTTATTCTTACGAATGCAATTTCGTGAGGAAAACACCGTAAGTAAAAGTTTTAGTCACGACATAGTTCCCGTGAGTAAAAGTATCATTTTTATTTACGACTCAATTTTCGTAAGTAAAAAGTTTCTTTCGCGACTAAAAGTTGCCAGAATTTACAACAAATCTAACCTTTTACTTACAATGAAATTCGTAAGTAAATGTCATTAATTCGTTACTAAATGTTATACAAAGCTATAAAATAAAAAAATAGCTAATAAAAACATTTTTCTGTAATATTTTTAAAATTTTAATTTTGACAAATAATAAAATTTAACACTAGAAGAAATGAAGATTTTTATTTATCAAATCTATAATTTTTACAACCATAAAGTTCTGAAGTAGTATGTATACAAAAATTAAAATTTGCACAAGGCAAAATTTACAAAAGTAACAAAATTTGCACAAGGCAAAATCTCTGGGAAATCTTCGTCAGCTATGGAACTGCTCAAATCAGCAGCAGAATCCAGCTGAGAAACCTTACTAAACCACCGTTCTGCCTTCTCCTCATTTGCAGCCAACATGCTCTCAATCTCAGCTTTGTTTGGATTGCTATTACGAACCCATCCTAGGCCAAAAGTGTCAAATGAAGCCTCCACGGCGCTTACAATTGCACCTCAAGCACAATGTGTTCCTTGCATAATTAAAGAAGCAACATCTGCAAAAGGTGAGTGTGAAAAGTTTAAGATGTGTCATAAGGAGTTCCATAGCACCCTTGAACCAGTAAGTGGGCTTATCCAAAGTCCGAAGATGAAAAAAATGCTTACTGAGGACACTCCCAATCTCCACCAGTAAGTTCTCTCTTTGGCCGTGCCTCATCACATTCACGGCATTTCATGTTCCTTGCAAAGTTCATGAAGCTGCACCTGCTCAAATACAAGGAATGAATCAGGGCAACAAGGCATAAATTGAATCCAAGAGGGATGGAAACAGCGGAATGTAATAAGGAGATCCAGTGGTTAACAAAAACTCATTACCATAAAGCAACTATTAGAAAAAAAAAGTTCAAAAATAATTTGGATATGATAGAAAAGTTTGTGATTTTTAGATAATTATTGCAAATATCAAGAAGACCTCTTCTAGATTTCTAATTGCCACAACACTGTTGTAGCTTGAAATTTATACGTTAATAAACATACAAAAGGAATTAAATAATACCTATTTCATTGATGACTAGACATATGAAATGGACCTTTATAACTTCACATCCAAACGCCTTATATGGAAAAAACACTCGAGTACTTTGAAATTGAAAATAAAAAAATTGCAAACAGGATATCACCTATTATATGGAAGTGTACCATTAAGCTAGAGCAAGGGTTCAAGAAAGGCCTTTGGAGACATCCAATATAATTGGGACGATACAGTTCAAGAAAGGAAATGTGAAAGAGAAAAAATACTCCAGCATGATCAACCCAAAGAGTCCAAGGATCTGTGGCGTTCATGAATTTCAGTCTTTCATGACAAAAAAAATAAAATATTAATTTTAAACCAGGTTGGAAGAGTAAAAGTTTCCATCACTTACCTAGGACAAATAAAGTCGTCTTTCTTCATTTCAATCTTTTTTCCACTTGGTATTTGAACATAACCATCAGGGATCCGAGTAGCATTTGACCCAGACTGGTCCAACTGCAGAACATTTCTACTTGCAATGGCCAGCTCATTCAACAAATTACGGCCTGATGATACAACAAAGGTTGTATTACTATGGCTTCTCTCATCTAACATTGAAGAAGGTTTGTACGCATAGCTCAAAAGAAAATGCATCAAATCAATTGTACATGCTCTATCAAATTTCAACTCCTGAAACAAAGACACTAAACTTAAGATACTAAACTAAAGAAAAATAAATAAATAAAATTACACACACACAAACACAAATTTCAAATCCATCTTTACTTACAATGAACCAAAAAATTAAAACTCAAGAATAGGTAACCATTAAGAGATTTGAGAGGGCTCTTAAACCAAACCAAGAAGCGGATTTCAAGAACATGAAAATCTGTTTTTCTAAACTATTTTCCATTATCAACAGACCTCAAAAGATCAGAATGATCCAGCGCAAACGACAGGCAAGCACCAGCGGCACGAACAAACTCCTTAATTCTAGCTTGCTAGCTAATTGAAAAGTATGCAATTTTGGGGTTGGAAAGAAGAGAATTCTCAACTTGGGTATTATTATATTAAGATTGCGAGCACTTGACAAATGAAGAGATCAAGAATTTCAGTCATATTGGCATATTAAAATATAACACGATATATTTGACATCTTTATATATTTCCTCAAATCCATGTAATAACTTAAAGGAAGATTTACTTTACTTCTCAATTAAGTGAAAAAATGTCTTACAGATCATAACTTATTGAAAAAAATATATTGCATTCAAACGAAGGCAAATCAGTGATTGGACTTATTGAGAAAACAACTAGACTAGAAAGAGATATTTAGTCCAACTGCCACAATGCAGAGCTATGAGAAGGTTAAACTTCACACAGACAAGTGCTAGACTGCATGTTTTCTCTGGAATAAAGAAGTTGTCATTTTGCAACCACAGAGATTGATTGTCATGAATAAAAGATGAAGTTGTATATGAAATGTTAAAACTCTGAGAATACGGAAGATAATATGTTACTAGAGCTGATTAGAGATTGGAATTAGGAAGTTCAAGTAATTAGTTTTCTTCTATGAAAAGGGCAGTTGAATTTTATATGGCAATGAGCAATTAGTATTTGTATAAACTTGACATCTAAACGAAGGTACAAGAACTTGAATGGACACCTCATCAAAACAACAGCAACTCAAAGTACTACTCAGAAAATTGCACAAAATCATATAAAGAAAAGTGGGATCAAAACTGTAAGTATGCTCCTCCTATTCATTCCCAGATTGAATATGAGAAGGAATCAAGAAGTAATTATCCTTTTGCTCTCATATGAATGTGTTTTCCAACAAAACAAGCCAATTTCCCTAGGGAATTCACAAGCCTAGCCTGGGATGTGAGCACAAGCACACCCAGTAATTTTGCAGGTGCATGTATTCTTAGTATAATTTGCAGACACCTTCCTAGATTTTCTGAAATGAAAAAATAGAGCGCTTGAATGAGCTGAACATTGAAAGCAGGTCTTTTGCGATGCCCTGAGGAATGGATTTGGATTTGAGTGGAAAATAAGTGAACAACATAGAAGGTTCTGTCCAGGAACAAGTTAGTTTAAAATTAAAAAGGCTCTACTACATATGATGGTTGTCAAAGCTTAAGCATGGATCAACATAATTCTCACCATTACAAGAATAAGAAGCAAAAGTGTTTGGTTTTGGACCATAGAACCAGTACTTGAATGCCTGAAGCAAATAAGCTGAAGCTAAACAAGGCTAAACCAAACTAAGAAAAGATAATTGATAAAGGTCACAAACACATAGATTCATTCAATGTTCTATTGGTACTATTGTTGTTGAATTTATCAGGACCAAGTCCTGATCTAAAAGTGTATTCATTTACTTGTACTGATTTTTCTTCTTACACAACCTGCATTGACAGTTTGACACAATGTTCTCTAAGCACAAAGCAGGTAAATTCACTAAGCACAAGCAAAAACTATATTTCCTTACATTACAAACTGTTTCATACCTCAATTATTCCACAGAAATGCCGGTAATCAGATTAAACGGTGCAAAAAAGCTACCTGAATTTTCGACTTCTTACTGTATAGCTTGGATTAATAAAAATGGAAAAGAAATAGAAAATAAAAACAAAATTTTATTTTGTGTTCAAGAAAAACCTTCAATTCCAGGTTCAAATCACCAGACTCTAACCAAGAACTAAATCCAAACTAAACCTCACAAAATTAAAAGAACTCTCAGATTCTCTCAACAACATCTCCAAAAAAAAAAATCAATTGAAAAACACTCCAAAAACAATCAGAATCCCCAATCGCCTACCACATTAATACCCCAAACGATCCAAAATCACCAAAAATCCATCAAATCAAATCTCTTCCAAAAAAATGAATAACAATCAGAAGAAGAAGAAAGAAGATAATAATAATACCTTGCAAGAACAACAGATCCAAAGCATCAATTTTTCCCTTCTTTTTTGCCTGTATAAAAGATTAGAACAAAAAGATTAACATTTCAACAAGAAAATGCGAGAGAGAGACGCAAAAAAGCATAAACCACTTCGCACGCCTTCACATCACTTCGCACGCATAAAAGCATAAGCTCAATATAAGGAAAGAAGACAAAACCTGCTCGTCTTCTTCGCAAGAGAAAGCCTGCTCGTGCTCGTCTTCTTCGCAAGAGATTTCTCTAACGGTGCCTCAACCAGAGAGAATGAGAGGGAAAGAAGCGAAAGAGATGAAACAGGGGAAAGAAGGGGAGCGCAGAAATGTTTGGCGCAAGAGAAAACTTCGCGGTGCCTCAACCAGAGAGAATGGGAGGGAAAGAAGCGAAAGAGAAGAAACAGGGAAAGAAGCGAGCGCATAAATTGTTGGCGGGTTACTAGCATTAGTTACGATAAATATAGTTTTAGTTACGACATAAAACGCGTAAGTGAATATTATCTTTTAACGACGACTTTTGTTTATAATTTTAAAAAATCGTGAGTAAAAAATGGTTTTACTTACGAAAATTAAAGTCGCTACTAAAGGTCCCATGACCAAAAGTCTTTTTTCTTGTAGTGGATCTCAAACCGGAGTTTCATTGGATTCTAATTCCATTTTATTCACCGGATATGATCATAGTACTATTCACATCATCACTATTCATTGAAAACATGTAAATTTTTACTAAAATTGTGAAACGGTCTCCAAAAATCATGAACTTAGCATCGATGGACTCGTAACAGTGCATTCTACCATTCTATAGCCTTAAACTAGAGTTTCATTGGGTTTTAAATGATTCAAATGGTCTCCAATCGAAACTCTAAATTCTAACAAACTTTCAACGGTTATAAAAATTTTAAATGAACATATAAATTCAATCTAACCGTATATTTAAGGTTCCTACAGCCTAGTAAGTGTTTTCTAACCTTCATAGAGGGTTTTTATTTACGTTGGGTAAAAACTCCAATTTTTGAAAACGCCGTAAAACGGCTCCCACAGCAAAAATTACTCCGAAAGAAAGGTTACATCTAGTTTAGATATCAAGTTCACGAAGAAATAGAATAAAAATCACTTACCGCATGTCCCGATTTCGCGCGAATCCCACGTTTCCCCTTTTTCTTCTTCTCCTTCTTCTCTCCGCCCGTTCTTCCCTTTCTCTCGGTTCTTCTTTCTCTCTCTCTCTCTCTGTTTTTTCATTTCGTCCTCGGCAACTTCTTTTCTTCTTTTTATGTTTTTTTTTTTTTTTTTTTTTGTTTTTGGACGTTGGTGAGTGGTTGAGATTAAAAATGAAAGTTGATATTTAAATGATCCAATGCACCTCATGCTCAATAGTTAACCAACTCACCCAATCAAATTTCATTAAATTCAACTCATCTCATTTCTATAATTCATTTAATAATCATATTCCAATCCACATATTTAAATAACCAACACCATCAATTACTCAATTTAATTCAACTCCATTTTTTTAATTGTAAGCACTCATATTAGATGATCTCATATGTATCATCTTCATTTTATAATTTTATTTATTTACTAATTATACACGCATATATTTGACTCATACGTATAAAATACGTGTATTATACATCTCGATATAAGCGTAATTCAACGTATGTATTTAATTAAAATTACGGGGTGTTATAAAACAAGTAGAATAATAAACTTGAAGAAACAATTAACATTAAAAGGATTCAAATTGTAGCACCCGTGCCTTTAGGTGACATAATTTTGACCCATAGTGTACCCGTAGAGTACACGTATACGTATGTGTATATGTATTTTGATGCTCGAAGCACGTAAGTTCGAGTGTCTTTGCATGATTTTAGGTCATAAAGAGTGCGCATGAAGTTTCGGTACCATCGGAGACCCGTTCAACGTCAAAACATGTCGAAAACGGTGTTTTGGATCCAGTGGAGCTCTCTCCATGGAGGAAGAGATTTCTGTCACAAATTACATCAATGATTTGATCTCGTAGATCCGTGGTACGATTGAGCTGAAATTTTGTCAGCTCATTCTTATATGATAGATCTTCATTATGAACGGTGAAGATCTTGATAGGAGTTACCTACTATGAGTTATAAGACTCCAAACACTGTTTCACAGATTTTCAGATTTTCTTACGCAGTTTTGATCAAACAGTTAGATCTCACAATCCCACCGTTGGATTGAGTTGAAAGTTTACCAGAATGTTGGTAACTGACTCATGCAAATGTTTTACGGTTAAGATGTTAAATTGATGGGTTTTTTGCAAGAAGTGGACTATCTAAGTGCAAGTATTGTAACAGAAAAGTATTTTTTTGATAGTTTTTGGGCAACTTTTAGTTGTGGGCCCAAGCTTATCTATTTAAGCAACCGAAACGTAATTTTAGGATCATTTGCTCATTTCTCAGCCAGAAAAGAGAGAAAGAACTGGAGAAGAGAGAAAGGAGTTGAAGAGGAGAAGAGGAGAAAAGGAGAGGAAACCTAGGGTTGGTGGATTTTGCTCAAAATCCCTAAGATTTGCATGTTTTTCCTCATTGTTCTTCCTTCAATCTCTTTGGTTCATGCATGCTAGTGTTGTTTTGATGCATGCATTGTATGAAACTCAGATTTGAAGGGGTAGTGGAAATCAAATGTTGTTCAAATGTTTTGCATGTTTGATATGTGTGTTTAAAGTGTGTTGGGAACCCTCTAAAGGCAAAAACCCCAATTTCTAGCAAGAAATTGGTAGGGTTTAGTACAAATGAACTAGTCTTGGTTCATTGACATGGACTTTGACTTAAGCTTTGCATGCCATCTATGATGGACTGATCAGTATTAGGGATTGATTCATGTATTTAGCTTGAGATTTTAATGGTGAAATCATATGGTTTAGTGTAAATGGTCATTGTTTGGTTCATGGCCTTAGGCTTTTCCAAAAGTCATGCATGTCCACAATGTTGTTCTAGGTGGCATTGTGGATGATTCCATGTTGCAAGATCAGTAAAATTCATGGCTGAACATGGTGGCCTAGTGTAAAATTGATAATATGGCCTATGTATGAAAATTTCCAGATTTGGGGCTTTTGATGCTCTTGATATAAAATCTGGAAAATTATGCAATGTAGGTCTAATTGGACATGATTAAGGTTGTTTGCTGATTGAATTCAGTGGGTTCTCATAATGGACACCCTAAGGTTAACTAATTTTTATCTAGGCTAAGTATTTGGTATTTTTCATGTACTTTGGCAATTTTGCATGTAATTTGGGGATTTTGCCCAAATTGAGACTTTTCACCCAAAGCAAGTCAATTTATGAAATTGACTTGGGGATTGTTTAATTGGACCCAAATGGAGTAGAATCATGGGTTTAAAATGTTAGAACCTATGTTAAATTGATATGACTTAGTTCATTTTGATCTTATGTTTTATATTGGCCTAATTGGGGATTTTGACCAAGACTTGGTCAATTGATAAAATTGACTTGATGTATAGTCTAATTGACCCTAATTATAATTGAATGTCATGTATATTAGTGGTTGGATCATGGGATCACCCTATTACATTCAATTAAGGTCAACCTCAGTTTAATTGAGTCTAAATGATTAAGTTGGGCAATATGGAAATTGGCTCAAGAGGGTAATCAATTTAGAATCTAATTGACTTTAGATTGGGTTTGACATGAGGTTTTGACACACTTTATGACTGATTTTCAGTTGTGTGAACAATGTTATTTTCAGGTCTTGTGATTGATCTTGAACCCGTTTAGTCAATTGGAGAGTGTTGGTGATTGGATTGGCCAGACTTAGCTAATCAAGGGTGAGTGTTCTTTTACTTTTGGATTATTTATATGTGGCATTGTAGTATAGAAATGTTTTAAATGCTTATGTATGATGGTATGCACGTTTTAATATTCCATGAAATACATTTGAGCATAATTCATTGGGATGACAATTTGGGTTGAGGCTCCTAGTTGGAATTTTCTCTTTTTGGAATTATCGTAAGTCTAGCGGCGATCCCAGTTGTGTACCTGGCAGAGGGTTTTATGGCTTGTGTATGGGTAGGTTAGTTTAGGCTAATCTTACGTGCTGCACAGCCCCAGAAATCCTATTAGAATACGAGTATTGAGTATGTGTTTAGGTACTATGTGTAGCGCACCAGCCTTGAACCCATGTACTCAGGAGGTGTTAGGATTGCATGAGGCATGACTTCAAATGTTATGCATTGTCTTATGTATGACTTGATCCATTATGTTAGCATGTATGTAATCTATTTTGTCATCATGATATTTCAATGATTTATGATCTTACCATGTTTTATAAATGCACGTATATGCCACTTGTAAATAACATTCACTGAGCTGGCTGTAGCTCACACCTCACCATCTTCTTTCAGGATATAATAGAAAAGGAAAAGGGAAGGCTTGACTGCGGAGCGTCCCTTGTTTTTGTTTCATGTAGGTGTTGTACATTTAGTTTTGGATTTTGATAACTATGTACATGATAACACCTAGTAATTGTATATTTAACACATAGTTGGGATGTGTTGGATTTTGTATCATTTTGAAGACTTTAGAATTTTATATTTGGTAAATTGGAGAAGTAATATTTTATTTCATTATGATCATGTTAGTTGGTTGTTAAGAATGTACTTTTATTTCTTTTTGGAGATTCGTATATGTATTTTAGGCTGATGGAACGTCGGGTGTACCAACAGAGGGTATACTCGGAGGATCCCGTGTCGGTCATGACGTCACGTATAGTGGGTCGTGACACAAACCTTCATTTCGTTTCGACGTGGATGAACTCGAATTACTTTTGAATGCCATGAAAATACTCGCAAAAACTTTGTAGTTTCAAGATCATTTTTCGTTCTTAAAGTGAAGAAGAGTGATTATAGCCATTGTAAATCGAAATTATGTTAAAATAAACGTTTAGAAATTAAAGCAAGTAGGTGGAAGGACGTTGTGGAATAAAAATAGATAGTTTTGAATTAAATAAAGGTATTTTAGACTTTTTACAAGGCTAAACATGTCACAGGTATAATTCTGCAACAAACATGTTATTTTATCGAGTGTTATTTTTATAATGCTATTTTGATAAATTTCTCCTTTCCCTTGGTGCAAATAAGGGGGTTTTTGGTTGAGACGGTTTTACCCATTTGTTGAAAATGTTTGGCCTTTATCTTTGAATTTTGCCCATTTTCTATTTGAGTGATGAGTTTAATGTTGTGCTTGTATTGTACCCCAAAATGTATCATCTTTGTTGGCAAAATGTACTCCCAAATTGAAAATTGTTATGGAATGGAAACGTATCTTTTAACAAAAAAAGAAAAAAGAAGAAATTAAAGCAAGTAGGTGGAAGGACGTTGTGGAAGAAAAAAGACGATCTTGATGAAGATACCCTCGAGAATCTTTCCCCGTCGCATTCCCATGGTCCTCCGTCGCCCAAACCATCATGGACACCTTGATCCGACATATTCATATCCACGCACACAGATGAGTGCTATGATATGTGCTCTGTACCACCATCGTCAACAACATGTCCTCATTAACTTATCAGTTGTTCGACCCCTTCTTCACCGACGAACCTACCGTCAGTCTTTCATTCCAAGAAACGACCATCTACCAGGTACGCCTTCTGTTTTGAAGGTACCTTCTGTTTCATCTTCTCCGATGACCAACACATCTGTCCAGCCATCCAGCCTGGAAGATTCTAGCTCATCACTCAACTTTTCCCATGTGATCTCACATGCTCCTGTCCAATCTGCCACCTCCTCAAATTCGAGCTTATCACTCAACTTTGGCCAACTAACACCACGTGAAGATGTCGCCACTCCCATCTCTGTCTCCAGCTCAGAAGATGTCATTCCCATCAACTTTTCTCAAAGTAATGGAATCTGTTCATCCACAGTAAAAGCAGATCAAAGGTCCACTTACCCGATATCTGTATCTGTTCACCAACACGCTCCACATATTGACAAGCGTCCATTAGTGTCAAGTCTCAATCGCCTTTAATTGATGCTCATCCACCAGCACATCACGCCACCTGTCCATGGATCTAAAATGATTTGAAATCCGTAAGATTCTCAGCACGTCTATATAAAGACGCCCAGTCGCTCATTTCTCTTCAGAGGCCAGTTACCAAGTGTCTAAGTCTTTAAAGCTTGTTTTCTCTTTTACGAGTCTCATGTATTTCTTTAAAGTTTGTATTCACAGTCTGTTATGTTCTAAGCTTGTATTTGTATATTGAGTTTATCGAGTCTGTAATATGCGTTCTCTTATGTGTTTAAAGTCCGAGAACCCTACATGTGTGATCGTAGATCCGTAATGGTATCAAACACAGAATTGATGTTTTTTTTTCTTTTTTCTTTTTTAAATTACACGTGTTTGATTACATAAATTTTACTCAATAACTGATGTATTAAAACATTTCAGAAATAAAAACAAGTTGTTTCCTCTCAAAAAAAAATGAAAATATTAAAATTGAATTCTAAATTTTGGTTTATAAATTTTTTTTCTGAACTTTTCGTTTTGCTCTCTTTCTTATTAGTTGCAACGAATGCACGTTGTAACTTGTAACTAACATATTCTTTAGTACTCTTCCTTACATCGCAACGCGTACCAATTCATACCATGATTAAGCAACGTGTCAAACTAGAAAATGTTCGATTCCGAAACAACTAACTTCTTTGTGTCGGGCTATATGCATAGGTGGCAGTCCTCTTAACAGTCAGCCAGACGGACATGATCCAGCTCAGTTGGACCATACACTAATCCTTGAGAAACGCCCGTTTGGTGAGAAGCAGTAGAGCCTTTGCTTTCCGAGCTCGTTTCTTTAACAATTACGCGAAACCTCACGTTCTTCTTTCTTCTTCCTTACTTCACAATAACAAATGAGACTAATAAAAACAAAGGCCTCGTTATTAACCTCTTCTACTCCAATTTTCCACACAAGTTCAGATGCAGATCGAAACTCTGTTTACACTCTTCTTTGTTCTTCTCTCCATTCAATCTCTCACAATCCAAGGTACGTGTGTCATCAAATAGTCCGTCGAATCAACAAAATTCACTCTGATTTTTGTAGTTTCTGAATGATCCGTTCTGCTACTTGCTCGTATTTTCAGGTCTCGGGCCGGCTACGGCGCCGGAATCTGGCGATGGAGTAGGATTGGTCTCAGTTAATAATCTATCTCCGAAGTCGCCGACTGTAGCTAATCCGCCGGCATTGTCTCCGGCGGTAGAGTTCGCGGACACGAATGGAGGAAATAACAGAGCTCTGGCTCCTGCGGCCATGGAAGAAGAAGAGAATGAGAAGAATGGAAGTGAAGGGAAGCTGCCTAGTGAGAGTTCGGCCATGGATTCGCGGATGGAAGAATCAGGCTCTACGATGGTGAGATGGTGCGCTGTGAGGGATGAGTTTGTCGATTGTGAGTACTACCTCGACCTGTTGAGAAAGTCCGAGGATTCTGATTGGAAATGGTAATGCTTGTAACCTTCGATGTGATGTACTGATATACGTGGAACTATTATTTCCGTTTGCACAATTACAACAATCTTTACCGTCGACCAAAATCCAACTATTTACCACAATCACACATTGCACGGTCGCACATGCTTCACATTGATATACCGATATCCCATCCAAACCTATAAATATTTATCTATTTTTGCTTGATATATATAGCTTGATAGATATAGTTGGGCTCCTACTGCCGTTAAAGTTTCTAGGTCAGGTGGTTTATTCTAAGAATCTCATGTTCAAACCTTTTAGTAAACATATGTGCCTGTTTATTTAATTTACTGATTATGTTTTTCCTTCCCTTTTAGGTGAAGTGATTTCTAACAAAATTATCGTTCTTATACCACTTGCTAGATGAGTCTGGATCTCAACTAGTATTCCATGTGATGTACTTGCGCATATTTGTTGTGAGACTATTATTTCAGTTTACATAATCTCAATAGTAATTGAGTCTGTTTGTGGTTACCTATTATCTTATTTCTTTTATCTTTTCTGATCTGCTTGTAGTGTAAGGAAAGAAACAATTCAAGAATGTCTAGATTCAATAAAGAAAGGTGAAGCAGATTTGATAAATCTGGATCCAGGACTGGCTTACATTGCATTCCTCAACTACTCCATGAAGGCCATTGCCAATGAGGTCTACTGTAACCACGCTGAAAGCTACGATGTCGTTGCAGTTGTGAACAAGAAATCCTGCAAAGAGAAAGAGGATATTAGTTTAATGGACTTCAAGGGAAAGCGGTCTTGCCATGGTGGCTACAGGACAGCTGTGGGGTGGAATTATCCCATTAATCATCTTAAATCAATGGTTGATTCCAAAAACCTGAATGACAGGGAGATTGCGATGGAATTCTTCTCTGATGTTTGTGCACCATCGGAGTTTGAAGGAATGGGGCTCTGCAGTGGGTGTGGACATGACAATGGTTCGTGCCATTCGAGCAGTGTGTATTCTGGTTCTTCGGGAGCATTTCGATGCCTTGTTGAGGGATCGGGGGACATTGCTTTCGTCAAAGCAGAGACTGCATTACTCTACTCCTCGGAGGGTCCATATAATCAAGAGTGGTCGAAGAAGTCCATTAGTGATTTCATGTCAGTGCATTGTTTAGCTCGAATGATCTGCTTTCTGTACATTATTTGTTTTCTGAATTCTCAGGCTCAGGCTAATGCTTATTAGATAAGTGCCTAATTTCCTGCGTTCTACCTGCAGGTATCTTTGTCCACAAGGGGGTTGCAGAGAAATAAACGGTTATCCTGGATCCTGTTCGTAAGTTTCTGAGTTCTTGAAACTTTGAATTTGAATTTTCAGTCATTAACAAGTGTGTTCTTCGCATTGTCTAATTAATTTTTTTCTAAACTAAGCTTCTTTGAGGAGTTACTGTTAACACTTAAAAGATTATATTGTCTAAACAAAAAAAATAAAAATTGTTGTTGGCTAATAATAGGTGAGCTGTCCAGTTATTCAACCTGATCACAAGGTTCCCAAGAATCTCCCCTTGTAAAGGTTGCATCAAGGAATTTTTTTGGGATTAGTTTTAATTTTTCAAAAATGTCGAGATCTTAACTTTTCTTGCGGTTTGGTGCATTCTATTGTTTTGAAACTCAGAAAAAACAAGAATTACGTCTAGTTCCTACATTTACACTATGTAGTTATGAACTTTGAGGGACAAGAAAAAAAATTTAAGTTACAAGCCATTTTCTCATTATCATCAGTAATCTATTGCAACCTTGGGAGAAGTTTTCTACTATTCTGGTCCCCCCCATGTAGCTACCTTTTTTTTGGTCGGCTGAAAAAAGGGAGGCACGGTCGGCTAAATAAAAAAGGGAGGAAAGGTGGCGCATTCGGCGCCATCATTTGACGGCGCCGAAAGCATTTGATTTTAAATTATAAATATATTAAATTATATATTTATAATTACGAAAATACCCCTGATTACTCCTATAAATAGAGCCTAACTTCATTCTTGAAATTCATTCCTGAGAGTCAGAGTTCTATTCTGAAAGATCTATTTAAGAGATCCAATCTGTAAGATTCACCTAAGGGTATAGTTTGTAATCTCTGATAATACAAGTTTGCTGTCTCCCGTGGACGTAGACAATTTGCCGAACCACGTTATATTTGTTGTCTTGTTTTTCTTTCATACTTTACCACGATTCCGCACAACAAATTGGTATCAGAGCCAAGGTGAAGCTTTGGAAGAAAAACGGACACTGTCGAATTTTTCGAGACTGCGTCGAAATTTCGAGATTCTGTAAACGTGATCGGAACTGTTTTCTGATCACCCGTGGAGGTAGCTCTTGTTTCCAGGAGTCCAACGCAATCAACGGCGAGAAAAACGGACAACAAACGAGTTCCCAGGAGCCGACCCATCTGCCCCGACCCTGTTCATCCGCGGTCCAACCCACTCGGTAGGTACTGTTCATCACTGGCCCAGCCCAACAGTACTCATTGTTTATCCGCAATCCAGCCCACTCGGTTCGCCCTATTCATCCGCGGTCCAACCCACACAGACTGCACTGTTCATCCGCGGTCCAGCCCACATAGTCCGCAGTGTTCATCCGCGGTCCAGCCCACACAGACCGCACTGTTCCTCCACGGTCCAGCCCACATTGTCTGCACTGTTCATCCGCAGTCCAGCCCACACAGCCTGCTCAGTTCATGTGCGGTCCAGCCCAAATAGTCCGCGTTGTTCGTCTGATTTCAGCAAAGTCAGACTCGTTTCCAGCATTTTCGACCGTTCCAGACGCAACCGTGCAATCAGTTTCTGCAGATTCAGCTGCTAAGTTATTGATATAGCTTAGTTGGAGTTGTTTATCATTTTTCAAGCACTTTTCGGCGTCATACATATCTTCGGTCTAAATGGCGGAGGAAATCCCAAGCACAAGCAGGCCTTGGCAAAGAAGTTCGATGTCCAACGCAAAGTTCGAGGTGGAGAAATTCAACGGCACCAACAACTTTGGCATGTGGCAATGCGAAGTTCAAGATCTCTTATTCCGGGAAGGATCACATATCGCCTTGGAAACCAAGCCCAAGGATATGTCCGATGATGATTAGTATTTCGTCAATCGTCAAGCTTGTGGAACAATCAGACTCTGTTTGGCCAAAGATCAGAAGTACTTTGTCATGAAAGAGACTATGGCAACAAGTCTCTGGAAGAAACTGGATGACAAGTACATGACGAAAAGCGTAGAGAACCGCCTCTACCTGAAGAAGAAGCTCTTTCGTTTTCAGTACAAGCAAGGTCCTCCCATGATTGAGCATCTTGATAATTTCAACAAGATTCTCGTTGATCTACTAAATCTTGATGTTGAACCTCTTGATGAGGATAAGGCACTATTGTTGTTAAACTCTTTGCCTGAAAGTTATGAACATTTAACAACAATTTTGCTATATGGTAAAGATGAGGTTAAATTCAGTGATGTTTCAAATGCTTTGGTGAACAACGAGTATCGAAGGAAGGACCAGCGCGATAACAAGGAAGCATCACTAGCAGCCTTGACGGTATCCAGAGGCAGGGCTAACAACAAATCTGATAGATCCAGTAGGCGATGCCGATCTAGCTCAAAGTCAAAATGACCTTCATCACGCCAACGTCTTACAAAGGATGAATGTGCCTATTGTCACCAAAAGGGGCACTGGAAGAAAGATTGTCCAAATAAGGGCAAGACAGATGCAAATGTGGCACAGAAGGCTGAAGAAGATTCTGCATTCTCAGTTTCATCTGTAGACAATCAGTCTGATAGATGGATCTTAGATTCCGGATATTCTTATCATATGTGTCCGAATCGAAGTTGGTTCTCAAAATTGGATGAGTTCGATGGAGGAGTCGTGCTCATGGGCAACAACAATACCTGCCAAACAAAGGGTATTGGAACTATACGCCTAAAGATGCATGACGGTACAACAAAACGACTCACGGAAGTCAGACATGTCCCAGATCTGAAGAAAAATCTGATCTCCCTAGGAGTCCTTGATTCCAGCGGTTACAAGGTAACCATTGAAGGTGGAGTTCTGAAAGTTGTACGTGGAGCATTTTTGGCCATTAAGGGTACTCAGAAAGGAAATCTCTATTTCCTTGACGGACACACAGTAATCGGAAGTATATCAGCCTACACCAGTTCTAATGATGTTTCCTCAGACATTTCCCGACTTTGGCACATGCGGCTCGGACATGTTGGAGAAAAGGCTCTTCAAACCTTGATAAAGCAAGGTTCTCTGAAAGGTGCAAAGACCGGGAAACTTACTTCTGCGAGCATTGTATCTTAAGCAAGCAGACGAGAGTCAAGTTTGGCACTGCAATCCACCGCACAAAAGGAACATTGGATTATGTTCATACCGACGTTTGGGGACCCTCCCAAAATGCATCATTGGGCGGTAAACGTTGGTTTGTTACTTTCATTGATGATTTCTCACGCTATGTTTGGGTTTATACCATGAAGCATAAAGATGAAGTGCTAGATATCTTTCTTAGATGGAAGAAAATGGTAGAAACCCAAACGGGAAGGAAGATTAAGAAGCTCAGATCTGATAATGGAGGAGAATACAAGTCAGACCCATTTCAGAAATTTTGTTAGAACGAAGAGATTGTCAGACATTTCACAGTCCCAGGCACGCCACAACAAAACGGTGTTGCTGAACGCATGAATCGTACTTTAGTAGATAAAGTTCGCTGCATGTTATCTCATTCTGGACTGAGCAAGGCATTTTGGGCTGAAGCTTTGTCATATGCCTCTCATATCATCAATAGACTTCCTGCAACAGCACTAGATGGCAAAACTCCCAATGAGGTATGGTCTGGACACCCCGTTTCAGATTATGATTCTCTGCACATTTTTGGATGCACGGCATATTTCCATGTGAAGGAATCCAAACTGGATCCTAGGTCCAAGAAAGCGATTTTCATGGGCTTTAGTGAAGGAGTTAAGGCTTTCCGACTATGGAACCTGAAACAAAGATGATTGTAAAAAGTCGAGATGTAACTTTTGATGAATCTGTGATGTTAAAGCATACAGTTTCTGATAAAGAAAATCGAGGTTGATATTTGCCTCAGCAGGTGGAGTTAGATATTCAGTAACTCATAGCAAGTCAGCAGAGATATCCAACCATCCTGAAGAAGACGATGAGGAAATCTCAATTGAGGTGGAGGCTTCAGGACCAGACATCAGTCAACAGCCAGAATCAATTGCCACCAGTCGACCAAGAAGAGAAATCTGCAAACCTGCTCGGTACACTGACATGGTTGCATATGCATTTCCAGTTACCGGAGATGATATTCCATACAATTACAAAGATGCTATTAAGAGTATGGAAAGTGATAAGTGGAAAATGGTAATGAATGAGGAGATGACATCACTCCATCAGAATCAGACTTGGAAGTTGGTTCCACTTCTGAAAGGAAAGAAACCAATTGGCTACAAATGGGTTTTCGCTAAGAAGGAAGGCTCTCCCAGCACAGATGGTATCCGATACAAAGCCAGACTGGTAGCAAAAGGCTACGCTCAGAGGGAAGGAATTGACTACAATGAGGTATTCTTACCAGTTGTTAAGCATTCGTCAATTCGAATATTGTTGGCTTTGGTTGCACAGTTTGATCTCGAGTTAGCCCAACTCGATGTCAAAACTGCTTTTCTGCATGGTAATTTGGAAGAGGAGATATATATGTCTCAACCAGATGGATTCAAAGTACCAGGAAGAGAGAATTGGGCTTGCAAGTTGAGCAAGTCACTGTATGGCCTGAAGCAGTCACCAAGACAGTGGTACAAGCGATTTGACAGCTTCATCCAAGGGCAAAAATATACTCGGAGTCAGTTTGATCATTGTGTCTACTATCGCAAACTTCAAGATGGTACATTTATCTACTTGCTTTTATATGTAGATGATATGTTAATCGCATCTAAAAGCAAGGTGGAGATCAACAAGCTAAAGGCTCAATTGAGCTCAGAGTTTGAAATAAAGGATCTTGGAGAGGCCAGAAAATTCTCGGGATGGAGATAACTTGAGATAGGGCCAAAGGCACAATCTGTTTGACTCAGACTCAGTATTTGAAGAAAATTCTTCAAACTTTTGGCATTGGCAATGACACAAAACCTGTGAGCACACCATTGGCACCACATTCCAAGCTATGTTCATCAATGTCACCAAATTCTGAAAATCAGAAGAAGCAAATGGAGAACATTCCATATGCAAATGCAGTTGGTGCTTTAATGTATGCTATGGTGTGTACCAGACCTGACATTTCACATGTTGTAAGTATGGTAAGTCGTTACATGCACAACCCCGGTAAAGGCCACTGGCAAGCAGTGAAGTGGATTCTACGGTATATTCATGGTACTGTGGATATTGGTTTAAAGTTCGAGAGAGATTCGAAGAGTTGTAAGCATGTAGTCGGATATGTGGATTCGGACTATGCTGGAGATCTTGACAAGCTCAGATCTACTACTGGTTATGTTTTCACTATGGCAGGAGGACCAGTGAGTTGGAGATCGACACTACAGTCAACAGTTGCTTTGTCTACTACAGAGGCAGAGTACATGGCAGTAACGGAAGCTTTCAAGGAAGCAATCTGGCTTCATGGATTGACCAAAGACTTGGGAATTGTGCAGAAGAATGTTGAAGTTTTTTGCGACAGCCAGAGTGCCAATTGTTTGGCAAAGAACCAAGTTCATCACAGTCGAACGAAGCATATTGATGTTCGTTTTCATTTTGTTCGAGAAATAGTAGAAGAAGGGAGTATTCTTCTGCAAAAGATCAAGACTGCAGATAACCCTGCAGATATGCTTACAAAAATGGTTACTGGGATCAAGTTCCAACATTGTTTGAACTTGATCAACATCTCACAAGCTCGGAGTGCCTAAGGGCACTAATGGAGGCAGCAACAGTTTTCTGAAGGAAGCTCGCTACGGTGAAGATTGTTGCTCTGCAGTTTTAATTGACAAATTGTTGTAAGTATGGTGAAGTTTTGTTCCACATGAGGTGGAGGTGGAGATTTATTGGGGTACCCCCCATGTAGCTAGTTTTTTTTTGGTCGGCTGAAAAAAGGGGGGGCATGGTCGGCTAAATAAAAAAGGGAGGAAAGGTGGCGCATTCGGCGCCATCATTTGACGGCGCCGAAAGCATTTGATTTTAAATTATAAATATATTAAATTATATATTTATAATTACGAAAATACCTCTGATTACTCCTATAAATAGAGTCTAACTTCATCCTTAAAATTCATTCCTGAGAGTCAGAGAGTTCTATTCTGAGATATCTATTTAAGAGATCCAATCTGTAAGATTCACTTAAGGGTGTAGTTTGTAATCTCTGATAATACAAGTTTGCTCTCTCCCGTGGACGTAGGCAATTTGACGAACCACGTTATATTTGTTGTCTTGTTTTTCTTTCATACTTTACCACGATTCCGCACAACATCTAGTTCCTCAATCACTTTTTTATGGTGGTTTGTTTCTTTATGCTCAGATTTGGTTCTGTTCCTGCAAATGTTATCATGGCCAGCAACTCCATCTCAAGTAAAAAAAGATTTGCAGTTCTACAGACATTACTGAATGCAAGCTGGACTAGTGTACTTTACACTGGAAGAAATGGAGCTAGTCATCTACTAAGTTCCAGGTAATAGCTACTATTGAGCAGGACTTGTAGAGTTAAGTAGTTTCACTAGATTTTTTTTTTTTTTTTTGGCAATGTAACTTAAGCAAGACAAAGTCATAAGTAGGGACCAATGCTCCAAAGGTTCCATAAACTAGAACTTTCTATCCAGAAAACAAAAAATCAATGAGATTATATGATTCCCATGCTCGGTTTCTTTCTTTTGTGCAATCAAAATATAAAGCGATATGGATCAGAGAAAATCAAATAGACATGAGCTCTAGTGTATCCCTAGAGTTTTACCTTTCTCCCACAAGTGAATCACATTTCCCATAATTTGCAGAATTTTGAACTAACCTACGTGCCATTGTCGTACCATTCTCACAAAATGCATCATACTTAAAAGTTTTTCTGAACTAAATGTGAGACAAGATAGTTGATGCATATTTCAAAAATTTTCTGTTAGTTTCTTTTATAGATTTCTGGGGTTGATCTGTTTATCATTTCCTAGTGTATTTCCTCAAAGATTATCATATTGTGGGTTTGTAAACTCGAAAGTTCCATTGACCTTGTGCAGTGCTCAAGGATTAACTGTTCTCAAGAAGCTCACAAGGTCCTACCTCAGGAAATCGGCTTCCATCTCACAAAGCATACAAGAACTAGGCATCCAGAAAGTCCAAACCGCTCCATCGACAGCAAATTCAGCTTCAGGTACTTTGAACATTTAAGAATGAAGTATTTTGACGTTAGAATAACAAACTTGATTCCTCATAATCAGATATGAGTCTAATTTGTTTTGTTCTTTACAACTGTACTGTTGTGATTGATTCCCTCTAATTGTCCCACTGTAACTAATATTTTGATGAATTTGTTATGTTGAAAATGTAGTTTTATCTTGAGATCTTTATGTTAACTCTAACCAACAAATCTGTTTTAAACTAATTTCAACACAAAATTCATATATCAGGTGTACTCTTTTGCAGTATCTTTACTAGCTTTTGATCTCCACTAACTATCAGCCCCCCTTAAAATAACTTAAGAACCTTCTTACTTGGTGTGCTGAAGTGATTTTCAATAGCTTAATTGCACTAAATTGCAGTTTCACTGCATGATCAATACTTTCACTTTGAATAAAGAAAACCAGTTTAACTAGCTCCCTGTTTAGACAGTCTATTGCCTACCATCCACTTGTTTTAACTGACTTGTTTAATGTTATTATGTCAACAGATGTGCCTTCTTCCTCATCATCATGTGCAAAACATCCCTGGATTTTGGCCAGCGTCTTCACTCTGCTAGGAATCATGATCTCACCATTGTCCATGTGCTAGAAGCGATTAAATTTTTTTACTCTTTACTATAAAATATTACTCACTGTGTCCCATTCAAGATGATGAAGTCCGAATTTCACAACATAAAGTTACAAAAGACATTTCTGATTCATAATAGGTCATTACACGGAGTTTTACAGTGGAATTGTGACCAAACATATTCATCATTCAAGGTGAAATCGATCTAGGAATGACGATATCCCCAATGTTGTTGTGCCATGGATCAGCCAAGTGAGTTGCCAGATTCTCCAAAGGTCCTGTTCCCGGGTAAGCTGATTGTTGCACACAGAACCCCACAAAAGCCAGCAATGCTAGCCGACCTGAAAGACCAAATATATATATATATATATATATATATATATATATATTAGTATGGATATATTAGTTTAGTAGTGAATCTTTCAGAAAATAAAAATAAAAATTGAGTAGAGAGTAGAGACCATTTTTAATCTCCTTGACTTTGTACTCCTCAAACTTGACTGGGTCTTTGGAGTAGCCAAGGGGATCAAATGCTCCACCAGGGTACTTCTTCTTCTCTGAATCTTTCTCCATACTGCGTTGGTGCTCCACAAAAGCAATTGCAAGGAACTCAATCACCAGGATGGTTGGAAGTGTGCCCCATGGTACTGGGTTGCCCAAGTAAGTTGCTTGCCCACCAGGCACAGCAGCCCACTCCTGAGCCTGCACCCAGTTACCCAACCCCAGTGCCTCTGGCACCAAGATCCCTGGCTGCAGAAGAAAAACAAAACAGAAATCGGCATTTGATTAGGCGATTTCAAGAGACAACAAATCAAAATCATGGGTGGATATACCCAGTGAATTTCTTTCAAACTTACCACTGCAAGCATAGCCCATCTGCAGTGGATGAGTTCAGATTCCTTGAATCTCTCAAGGTTCTCAGGTACTTCTCCCAGTCGCAATGGATCAAACCCAAAATCCCTGTTACACCAAAGAACAGAATTAAGATCAGAAAATTAGAACATGAATATATAATAATTGAACTTCAGATCAATAGTTGTTAGAAGCCACTTCCCTAAGTAGATATCAAGTAAGAACATAAAAACATTTACTCTTTCCCTCAGGTGCACAATGGCAGGAGGACTAAACTTATAGTAAGGAGGAAAAATAAGATTAATAAATGATAAAAACAAAGAAATAGTGGAGGAATGCTACATATTTAAAATATACTCATACTCACCGTGAACTACATTTATATGGGTATGATTTAAAGTATAACTTTTTTTATATGTTTACTAAAATGTTTGAACAGGAAACTTTCAAAGTAAAACTGCTCGGATTAAGAACTGTTTAGCCTAAAAGGATAAGAACATAGACATTAATAATAATCCTTTCAAATTTCAATTACGTACCCTGGGGCTGAGCCATCAAGGTAAGGCGGGCGAGGCTGGCCGGGCATCCAGTCGGCGGTCATGGTTAAGCGCGAGGAGGCATTGGTGGCGGCAGAGGCGCCGGGTAAAGCGACTGCGGTGGCGAATTTCGATTTGGAGGAAGAGAGAACAGAAGGGTAAACAGCTGCAACTCCGCAGCTCCTCAAAGCGTTGGACGCCATTGTCTCAGGGGTGTCAAGCTGCTGCTGGTGGCTGTGTTGAGGCAATGTGATCAGTGAATTGTTTCAGTTTGGTTATGTGGAAGGGAATTAAGAAGTAGAAGATGAGAGGGAAATTGGCGAATCTGAAAGCTGGTTCTAATTGGCGAATGCAATCTGGTTTATCCCATTATCCATGTGCCACGTGTCTTTTCTAATCTCTCTGATAGTCCACCTGGCTGATCGGCTCAGATTCTCATTTTGTATGGTGGAGCATGAACAACGAATGATTGTACCGGCCCAATAATATCGGAACGTTATCTGAAAGCTGAATGTTGTTCTACCCATCTTTATTAAGGTAAAATATTTATTAGTACTCTTAAAACAAATTAATATTTAAATTTTTTTTTATTTATCCTACAACCAAATAAATATGTTCTCGCATCGATATTATTTGTGTTTAATTAGTTAATTTTATTAGTAATGGTACAAAATAATATGAGAATTCTCATGTTTTTGGATAAGTTTTTTTCAAAAGAAAATCTAAGGACATGTTTGGTATCCAATTTAAAAATGGTTTCAAAAAATAAGTTTTTGAAAAGTTGTTTTTAGAGTTTATTTTTAAAAAATAATGAAAACAATAATTTATTGTATTATTGTTTTCTTCACAACTTTTAAAATCAAATCAAAAAATAGTTTTTAAATATTTTAAAAACACTTCAACCAAACAAGTTTTTTTTAGACATTTTGGAATTAAAAACAGAAAATAATTTTTAAATCTTATGGCTATCAGGGCCTAAATATGATGTTAGAAAATTTAAGGTTGCATTTGGTTGGTGATCCGAAAACTTTAATACAACTTAAAAAGTGAAAATTCAAAAAATAATATTTTGTTGTTTCCTAAAAATAGTTTGTTTTCTTTGTAAATTTTAAGAAACTGTTTTCATATTTTAACTTACCAAACGTATTTTTCATGTTTTCAGAATTTTGAATACAAAAAACTGAATTCGAATTATAAACCAAACGCACTTTTAAGTAATTCAAACAAGAAGTTTGGAAAATAATTTCGCTCCCGAAGTATATTTAACTGGGTCAGCTTAATAATAATTACTGAGATCTATAATTGTAAGATAGTAACTATCAACGAACGTGGATTTATGCTAATATTATTTCGATAGGGTGTACAGTTTTCTCAAAGATGTTATCTTGCACTGGCCTCTTCGTCTAGGAGAGCTAGATGAATAATGAACTATTGTCTAGATAATTTTTTAATATTGTTTAATTCGCTAATATGATAGTTAGTATATATCGAGCTCGCCCTTTTTTCCTATTGACATGTAGATATCACAGATTCTACATACTTGAAGTATAGTAGATAAATTATAACAGCAAACACACGTAAGTTTTTGGTGTACTGTATCGCCACGAAAAATCTCAAGTGAGCTAATAGTATTAATTAAAAATAAAATAAATAAAAATAAATAAATAAATAACTCATGCCCCGTGTAGTCTACATCACTAAGGATCACATTCTCATGAGAAATGAAGAAAACTCAAGTCATGAGATCATGTCTTTGTAGGTCAAATTTGAACACCAAATTTTTCAATCGTATTAGAGAACACGTAAATTTTTTTGGTTCGCAATTTTGTCTTGGCTAACTCCGTGCTTAGTATGACTTCGCCCCTCTTCAAGTTCAAATTTTAGTCTCTTCGGAGACATCTGATAAGTTCACATTTTAGTAGGAGTTTGTAAATTTCAGTTCGGTTTAATTTTTGGTAAAAATCGAAATCAAACTAAACTTAATTTCAGTTAGGTTTTTTGAAATCGAAACCAAACCAAACTAATATTCAAAACGAACCGAATCAAATTTGTTTGATTTAGTTCGATTTGGGTTGATCGGGTTAGTTACGTCAATTTTACGATTATAAATCTTATACTTAACATTATTTGACATTTTCAAAACACATTCAATTATTTAAAAAATATAATATATAGTTATATCATTACAATTAAAACACAAAATATATTATTACATTCAATAATAAGAATACTAAAAGAAATTAACATGAAAATTTTGTACATATTTTTCATTCAAAGCTTTTTTTAAGGTAATTTTTTTATGCACTTGCACGCTCAATTTCAATTATTCAATAGTTAAACAAATAAAAATTTAAAACAAGTTCAAAAGATATTTTAATCACGTTCCTACATATCTAAAGCTTAAGGTTACAGGAGAAATAACAGTATTACCCTCAAGTTCAGTTCGATTCAGGTTAAATTCGATTTTTCAATATCTAAACTGAAAATCGAATCAAACCGATCACATCGGTTTGGTTAGATTTTTTAATTTGGTCGGTCTCAATGAATACCCCTACATTTTAGTTGATATTTTTTTTTCTCTTTCTTTTGGTAAAAAAAAAAAACTTTTTGTTGAGTTTACCCTATACATTTTGCATATTTTAGTATTTTTTATTATTTTAGTTTTTTAGAAAGGGGTAGATATATACAAGAAAAAATGTAACTAGGACCCCTATAGGACCTTACAAGGTGAACAACCGCACCGAAGTTTTATAAAACTTAGACCTGAGAAGAGTACATATGAGAGGGGTGTGCAAACCTCGTTTCGGTTCAATTCTTAGTAAAAATTGAAACCGAACAAAACTTAGTTCGGGTTGGGTTTTTTGAAACTGAAACTGAAACCGAACCTGAACTAAACTAATACTCAAACCGAACCGAATTTACCCCAAATAGTAATCCGAACCGATAGGCATCGGATTGGAAAAATCCAAACCGAGACCGATCCGACCCTAACCACTAATCCGATCCGAAAAAATCCAGTTTGGTTCGGTTTCAGTATTTTAACCTATAAAATATATTTTTTATCAAATATATTTTTTACATTGTATAATAACAACATCAAATGATAATTTAAAAGTTTAAAATTCACATCAAAATATTTATGTTTTAACATAAATGCAACAATACTATCATTCTTTACCATAAAGATAAAAAATGATTAATTTACATCTTATCTCACAAAATTAAATAAAGTAAAATAAAAATCATCAAAGTTTAATTGTCAACATCCTTCCCAAAATCAATTCTAAACTGATCTGGTTCGTTCGGTTTAGGGTCAATTTTTTAGACCTTAATTTGTAGGCCGATCCGAACCGAACCGGACCAATCGGATTTTAAAAAGTCCAAACCGAAACCGATTCGATCCGAACACACCGGTTCGGTTCGGTTTCGCAGTTTGAACCAATCTACTGACACCCCTGCATTGGGTTAGTTACGTCAATTTTACAGTTATAAATCTTATATTTAACAATATTTTACCTTTTTAAAACACATTGAATTCTTTTAAAATATAATGTATAGTTCTATCATTACAATTAAACACACAAAATACATTATTACATTCAATAATAAGAATACTAAGAGAGATTGGAGTAGAAAATTTTTACATGTTTTCCATTCAAAGCCTTTTTAAGACAATTTTTTTATGTACCTGCACATCTAATTCCAAATATCTAATAGTTAAACAAATAAAAATTAAAAGCAAGTTTAAAATATATTTTAATTATGTTCCTACATATTAAAAACTTAGGTTATAGGAGAAATGACATTATTATCCTCAAGTTCAGTTCGGTTCGGGTTAAATTTAATTTTTTAATATCTAAATAGAAAATTGAACCGAACCGATCGATTTTTTTATTTCTTAAACTAAAAACTAAACCGAACTTCATAAAAATCGAACCAAACCGAACTTCACAAAAATTGAACCAAATTGAACCGATGCGATCTGTTAAGCTCGATTTTTTAATTTATTCGGTCTCGATGAACACTCCTACATATCGCTCCGCAAGACAAAAGATGGTTACCGACAAGGATAGAAGGCTCCTAGGCTCATCTATACGTTGTTTATGTCTCGCCCTAAAAAAGACAAACATTCTCGTCTAGGAAGAAGAAAGTAATAAGATCCTTTTTTAATTGAGACTGGAACCTTGGTCACCTATGTGACCAAATGAGGGAAAGATCACTTAAGCAAAGGTGCAGTATAGTTAGTGTTCGAAAAGCTTGTTCACCTT
Source organism: Paratinospora sagittata (assembly GCA_035771175.1). Lineage (NCBI taxonomy): Eukaryota > Viridiplantae > Streptophyta > Magnoliopsida > Ranunculales > Menispermaceae > Paratinospora > Paratinospora sagittata. The sequence goes on from CM069593.1 coordinate 21,706,664, forward strand.
TTAAAAGGCAACTTGGGATCTTGTTTATTAGCATTTCTTCTTGTTGGAATTGCCATAAACACAATTATGGGCTTAATAACCCGTATGTTTGTTTTCAAATCATGTATTCAACATATTACTTTTAAGGGGTCTTTTAATCTAATTAAGCTAAAAATAAAATAAAATCTAATTAAGCTCAATTGAGCACATCCTTTTTTTTTTTTCTTTTTTGATTAAATGAGATTATTATGAATTTGTTTTTTACACTTTGCTGTATCAAAAGCTAAGTTGATATTTATATTACAAGTGATTTCGTATTTATTAATTATTTTTATTCATATTATTTTAAATCTTGTTCTATACCTTTACCATTACTATTAATTGTTATCACGTTGCTTTTCGTAATTTATGCACCCCAAAAGTTTTAATCTACATATTTAAATCATCTAATCAAATTCCTCTTATTTTTATCTTAAATTGGAGCCACCCGTGTTATTTCTCAAATATATTTATTTTTAATTTTATCTTGTTGTGTTTACATTTTTGTAATACTTAATTTGTTAATGTGTTATTATTTTTTTTGCTCAACACCATGTTCCATGAAGTATAGTTGGCTTAAATGATTTATAAAAAGTTTATTCCGCGTTTAATGAGATGTATCAATAGCATAATAATGTAATACTGGAAAAACATTCTTCTCAGTATTGTAACCCCTCTCACTTTTTCTACCGTAAAAACTAATTCAACCACTTAAAAACCCTCTACATATCATTGCAATAAGTGGTAAAAGCCTCCATTGAAGAAAAAATATAGAGCCCCATAGTAAGACCGTCCCTATGGGGGCAAGCCCCAAAGGGCCCCCCTCAGTTCTCCCTCACTCTTCTCATTCTCTTTCGACTTTTTTGCACTCTCTTGTATCCCTACACACTTTAAGAAGTTTGAAGAAAGCGTTTCGCCACTGAAAGTGTGTTAAGGTAGGGAATGAAGACTAAGTTTGTATTTCTTACTTGTTTAATAATGAATTACATAACATCATTCATCGTATTTGTTATCATGCTTTACTTCATGCACAAGGCTATCTATTACAAATGTTAAATTCATAACCATGGGTGTTATGCTGTTACGTCGGACCATGAAGATCATCATTATGATATATTATTGGGTGCGGTGCTATGCTGTTATGTTGGACCCGATAAAGTGACACTATCACTAGTTAACACTGGAACTCATGAGACCTCTCAGTTACTGGATATTGTATCGGTGCCTCGGATCACAGGTTGCGAGTGAATGATACCTGGCCTGTGATGTCGTGTGACCACGTTTTATTTGTATAATTGTTTGATTGTATTATTGTGGCATAACTGTCTGATAACTGTTGTTCTGTATGTATTCTCTCCGTCTAAACTATAGTGGCGATGGTTTCAGGCTTCTAGACGCCTTTCTTTGACTACTCATTTTTTGTTATTTTGGTACTTTTGTAAGGGTTCTACCTTTATTATCTTTTTTTGTTATCTTTTTGATATAAATAATGTAATAATTAGCCAACTCTATATGTTCAATATAATAGTATTTTCCTTAAAGTTTGTACTGTATTATTGATGATGTGAGATACTATATTTCTATATGTGAGATTTTGATATAGTGAATTAAGCACTTGACGTCTTAGCGCCGAGTCAACAAAGCGGGGGTGTGACAATTATATCATGTTTTAACTTTATAGTTTACATTCTTATTTATATATCTACAAATTTCACTTTTTCATGATCCGCGTCTTCAATTTAGTCCAATTTAAATAAGAAAAGCTTATAATTAAAATCAAATCTCATAAAGTTTGACTTAATTGAGTAACGTAACTAGATAAAAAACAAAAATATTTTTTCTTTGTATAACATATTAAACCCATAAAATGCAGACTTAAATTCTGATGAACTGATGAATAAAATCTAAATAATTTTCTGATTATTCATTTTAGGACATCTATTTCTGGAGAAATCCACAGTCCCAGTCCCCTAATAATGCACTGTCAAATTAATGTAACAATATACTTGAAATTAAATTAAAAGCGCGAAATTTCTACTGCAATGACTCACGTGCCGTATTGGGCAAAAAGCGAGCTTTATACCTGTCCCGAACGTTAACACTTGCGTACGTGGCTTCATGTCCCCAATCATTTTAATCACTTGCATTGCGGTCCTTTCAATCTCAACCGCCTTTCTTGCATACCCACAGAGAGGCCAAAATCTCTGAGCGGAAAAAACCCCGCTAATGGCGATGGCGGCATCAGCAGTAGCAGTAGCAGTCACGCCTCTCTGCGTTGCTCGCTTGCCACGCGCTTGTTGTTGTTGTTCTTCTTCATCGTTAAGAGAAAAGAAGCGAGGAAGCGTCGTCTGCAACTTCGGCCACTTCGTCGATGTAGTTCGCAAGGACGTGGAGTTCTTGAAGAAAGGCGCGAGTTGGGCCAGCGAGGCGCTTCACCTTCCGAAGCTCTCCAAGTCATTTGAAGATTTCGTATGGTTTCGCAATCTCGAAAACCCTCACGCTTCGTTCGGACCGGCGCCGTCGTGGCCCAAACCGTATTATCCGGGTTTTGTTCTTTCCTTCTTTCTCTCTTTCTTTCTATCTCTTGTTCTTGATGATTCTCTGCATAGTTTTGGTATCCGTGATATTTAAATGATGGAAAGGGATTGTTTGCCTTTTGTTTGATGTTAGGTTAAATTTATGTGTGTTGGTATTTCAGAGGATTTTAATTGTGAGATTGATGGTTAGAATGGCGAGAGGTGGAGGTAGTTGTAGTTTGTTTTAGGGAAGGTTATTGGAATTATGACTAGTCTTGGTTCGTAACTGAGACGTTCTTCATAGTGAAAGACCTCGCATTTAGCTTAGACTATTGGTCTGACGAGTTGTAATGCTGTCGACCTAGGATTGAAGTTAAGTTCTCATTTTTCTTGCCTACCAAACTTGTAGTAAAAGAAATTAGTAGCCAGTATGGAGAAATCTTATGTCCATGTGGACATTTCTCACACTAATTGTCAGTGCTGTACTCAAATGTGGATGCGATTGGCTAGGTGTTCTGAGTTTGGTTGTTTCAGGTTAGTCAAGCACATGGTAAAGCCCTAACTTATACTTTAATAATAAATGATTTTTTCAACTGTTGACTTAGCCTTAATTCGAGGAAATAGATTCATGTAACTGACTCCATGTAGTTGGGACAAGGCTTTGTTGAGTTGAGTCGACTGTGTTGAATGATTTTTTCAATCTGTATTGGACTTTTAATTTTGGTCATTTTGTGGTTAGACACAATTTGCAAATGCCATATTATTGTCATAGATTGATTAGGTGTTGTTCAATCTAATTTTATGTGGTGGCTAGCTAATTTGATTTCGAGCCCATGTTCTGTGTGTGCTAATGAACCTTTTAAAACGGATAGCACAACCTTGCATTTATATAAATGCATAACATACAATTGGTTGGCACCATATGAGCATATTTTACTCTAGTTTTTGCAGTGCGAATTTGTTGGTTATATAATGTTTAGGCAATTTATTTATGTTAGAGACATGAGTTCAAAGGTTTTGACATTGTTTATGGTTAAGGACCAACAAAGTTTTTTCTTAAGATTAACTCATCCATGCTTGAGCTCCTATCTGAATTGTGCCATATTGGATTTGTTGAACCAATTACTAAGTATTAGTATTTTGTACTATTTTGTAATTGTTAGCTTAACACTAAATCCGAAACTATATCTATCAAGTAATGGTTTAACTACTTATATCAAATTATTTAAGTCCAATGCTTCCACACATGATATCTGACCCTATATAGTTGGAAAAATGCTTAGTTGAGTTGAGCTTCCATGCGTGATGCCATTTATTACATGCAAAGGAAGATAAACAAATTTATGAATGAGGAATGTTGTGAAAATACAAAGTTTTGATGGTGGATCATCTGAAAAAGAATTCGAGGCATTACCATCTAAAATTGTTGTTTTTGTTATGGAGTTTAGATGACTTTTCTCAAGAATTTTTAGAAGATGAGTGGGCTTCACAAGTGTCGTCAATCTCATTGATATTTTGGGTTTCATCGCCAATTTTGTAACTAGGTGTCATCTTTAGCAGTTATATCCCCTCATAATTTGTTGGAGCATTTGAAAGTAGCAGAATGGCTATTGAGTTTTAGGTTCTCTTTAACAAGTCTTTTGCTAAATAAAGTATGAGAGGGTTGTTCATTTGTTGCTCTACTAGCTCAATTGACTGATCAAATGCTTTTTTTTTTTGTTTTTTTAAGCTTAACTTTTTAAGTTCGAGTTTGGTTGTCATTTTATGCATTTTAAAACTTTTTTATCCTCCCATGCCATTTGAAGTTTCTTTCGTGTGGTATTTTCTTATTTTATCTGATATAAGCCTTCAAGGGTAATGTCACTGTCGGTTTTCTGTGTAACTGTTGGAGGACCAGTCACTTTATACAATATAAACTTTGGATATTGGGAGGTTCACTCCTGGGTCTTACAGGTGAAAGGTTTATTTTCTATAGTGGTGCTAGAATACAATGAGATGGTTGCGAAAGTGCTTGGAATCGCTTTTTGCATGCCTTAGTTCAATTTTTGAATTTTTTCTTCACATTCCTGCATTTTTCCAATTGTAAGATACAATCAGTGGAAGCGATTTTTCATACTCCTTTTTTTTTTTTTCTTTACTTCTCATGGATAAGCTGTCATAAATCTGATTGTCGTTGATTCATGATTCTACTTAATAGTTCTTTTATAATTGTTTCTAAATGAGGGCTAAACCTTTTTGTTCAATTTCATTCAGTTTATTGAATTAATACATTATGCCTCGCTTATCTTTCTAGCTTGTTTTTTATATGAGGATTGGATTCTTCTGACAGGATTGATTGGCATAGATTTGTTCATGGCTGATCTTAGGGCAATAGAAGCTTATGCTATTTATATCCACTATTTCTTAAAGATGTTGACGAAACCACTTCCCGAGTTCTATGATCCACAAGAAGTTGAAGATTATTTCAGACGGAGGCCTCACATAGTGTCCCTTCGATTTCTTGAGGTATTTTGAATGCTTATAGTGTACAACTTCTAAAACTTCAAAATATTGGATCTCTTTCTCACTATATCTTTATGCTTGGTTATGAAGACTTTAACAATGGTTATGAGTTTATATGATCTGATGCAGATATCTATCATTTTTTCACTTAACATAGATAATAGATTTATAACCTTTTCTTTCATGCCATGTTAGATGTGAGTTATGGTACTTTATTTTCTTGTCTATTTTAAAAATTTTGTTTTGGTTTTGCTAGTCAGAATTATTTATAGGTTGATTGCTTAGTTGGCCTCCTAACTGAATTCATTAAATGGTCCATACAATTTTTGGTCTTAGCAGTTCACGCTTGTTGCTTGCAACCCCATTTCAAGTCCATTCTCCATTTTCTAAGATCAGGTCCATCCTCCATTCTCCGGGATCTAGTCCATTCTCCATTCACCAACTACTAGTGAAAACCAATGGCGTATCATTAAAAATGAGATGGAGAAAGGAAATGGGGAGTGGAGAAAGAAAATAAGTCTCCTTAAAGTTAAGGGCTTGTTAAATGCTTAATGGTGCATGGAGGGGGCATGCACTTGGGCTGGATCCCCCAATTTGAATGTACTATCTCTTTGCCAAGTATTGACTAAATTGGGATGGCTAGACCATTATGTATCTAATGCAAGGACACATGAGTCTGTGCACACGTGCATTGTATGTGTTTAGTGTTACGGAGATAATTTAGGATCAGAGCATATTTGATTTGCGATATTTTAGGATCAGAGAATATTTGATTTGCGATATTTTAGGGATGTTTTCTGTTAAAGCAAGATTGTAAATAGCAGATAAATAGGCTCTAAATAGGGATGATACTTATTTTGTACGCCGGCAAATATGACAACTTTGATGTACATTCTCTTCTATATAATGAAAGGAAACCCTAAGGAAAGGGTATTCAGACCAATTTTGACATGGTATCAGAGACCCTACTCTGATATTCATCTCTGTGGTCTCAATCCTTCGTGTGTGACGAGAAAATAATTTCTTTTCTGTTTCTGCAAGTTCCATCTTGCTCCTGGATCATCCCACTTTGTGGGTTCACTATTTTGTGGCTGTCGGCGATTGGTTTTGGGGTAGAAAATCGTTCTCTCTTGTGGGTTCTCTGTTTTTTCGGTGGTTCTCTCTTGGTGGCTGGGTGTCCATCAGCCTTCTTTGTGGCAGTCGACCCTTCTGTGGTGGTGACCGGCCGTTTCTGTAGTGGTTGCGAGGTGGTCGGCAACCTCTGTGATGTCGGTTCTGGGTGCGACTTCATCGAACTGTGATTTCGATCAACAAAATTATTTTTTTTCCCTTGCCGTGGCTGTTTGAATTTTTTTTTTATCATGTCAATTGAGAATACTATTGTTCGCTTCACTGGCAAGAATTTTCCTACACGAGAATTTCAATTTAAGATGTTTTTGAAAGGGAAGGAATTATCAACCCATATTGATAGTTCTATTCGAGTTCCCACTGATGAAAACGAACTTGCCCAATGGGAGGTCAAAGATGCTAAGGTGATCTCCTTCCTATTGGGAACGATTGAGTCCCATCTTGTCACCAATCTTCGGTGTTTTCCTACGGCTCAGGCTATGTGGGACTATCTATAGCGTGTTTATCACCAAGACCACAACGCTCGAAAATTTCAATTGGTATTGGAAATTAGCAATTTCAATTAAGGTAATTTGACTATTGAGCAATTTTATTCTAGTTTTATTAATCTTTGGAGCGAGTATTCTGCTAGTGTTCATTCTAAGGCTCCGCACTCGCGGCTCTTCAAGCGGTTCATGCTGAGAGTCAGCGTGATCAGTTCTTGATGAAGCTTCGACCTGAATTTGAGCCTGTTAGAGCCGGTTTATTGAACTGTAATCCGGTTCCCTCTTTGGATATTTGCTTGGGAGATTTACTGCGTGAAGAACAACGGTTATCCACTCAGATGAGTATGACTTCTGAGAAGGTTGTTTCTGAAGCTGTGAATGTAGCTTATGCGGCACAAGGGAAAGGAAAGAACAAAGTGCAATGTTTCAGTTGCAAGGAGTTCGGTCATATTGCTCGCAACTGTCCTAAGAAAGTTTGCAACTACTGCAAGAAAGAGGGCCATATTATCAAAGAATGTTGAGTGTGGCCTCAAAATCGCCAATCCCAAGCCTTTCAAGCTGTTGCTCAGCCATCGCCTTCTTCTGCGCCCCCCCACTGTAAGCACAGATTCATCCGTTCTCACACCTACCATGGTCCAACAGATGATTGTTTCATTTCTTTTGGCCTGCAAGGTACGGGTACTAACTCCACTTCTTCTTGGATTGTTGATTCGGGCGCTTCTAATCATATGACTGGTCGTATGATTGGTCTCCATGATGTTCGTAAGTATGGAGGCACGCAAAATATTCAGATTGCTGATGGCAGTACTCTTCCTAACAGCTGTTGGTAATTTGGGTTCTTCATTCCAACATGTTTTTGTCTCTCCTGGATTATCTACCAATTTGATTTCTGTTGGACAATTGGTGGATCATAACTGTGATGTTCATTTTTCTCGTGGTGGTTGTCTTGTGCAGGATCAGGTGTCGGGGACGGTGATCGCGAAGGGGCCTAAAGTGGGACGTCTATTTCCTTTACAATTTTCTATTCCTAGTGTCATTTCTTTTGCATGTACGGCTACTGCCAATAATACTGAAGTCTGGCATAAGAAATTGGGTCACCCCAATTCTGTTGTCTTGACTCATCTTCTGAAACATGGTTTTTTGGGTAAAAACGATTCATTTAATTCTTCTCCTGTTTCTTTTGATTGTGCTACTTGTCGTCTTGGTAAAAGTAAAACTTTACCTTTTCCTAAGCATGGTAGTCGTGCTTCTAAATGCTTTGAGATTATACATACTGATGTTTGGGGTGTAAGTCCTGTTGTTTCTCATGGTCAGTATCGTTATTTTGTGACGTTTATCGATGATTTTAGTCGATTTACTTGGATATATTTTCTTCGTTCTAAAGGTGACGTGTTTTCTGTCTTTCAAAGCTTTGTTGCGCTTGTCGAGACCCAATTCAGTACATGTATCAAAATCTTACGCTCCGACTCAGGGGGAGAGTACATGTCCCATTCGTTTCAGACGTATCTTCAGAAAAAGGGGATCATCTCTCAACGTTCTTGTCCTTATACCCCTCAACAGAATGGAGTCACCGAACGTAAGAATCGTCATCTCTTAGATGTCGTTCGTACTTTGTTGATTGATTCGTCTGTACCGTCTAAATTCTGGGTAGAAGCTTTATCTACTGCTGTCTATTTGATCAATCGCTTGCCTACTACCACTCTAAATTATGATTCTCCCTATTTTCGTTTGTTTGACATTTCTCCTGAGTATCAATCCCTTCATACTTTTGGGTGTGTTTGTTTTGTTCATTTACCCCCTGTTGATCGTCACAAGCTTGTTGCCCAGTCTGTCACGTGTGCCTTTATGGGATATAGCCCTACTCAAAAAGGATTTATTTGTTATGATGCTCATGCAAATAAATTTCGAATATCCCGGAATGTGATTTTCTTCGAAAATCAATATTTCTTTTAATCTCAGGTTATTTCCGATCCCTCTGTTGCTCTTCTTCCAGCTTTTGATGATGTGTCTTCTTCTATTGAGCGGTTTAAACTAGGTCTGGTGTATCAGCGACGTCTTCCACCTTCTCCAACGCTCCTTCCAGACACTGATCCGATACCTGATTCTGCGGTTCCTATACCTCGACGCTCCACTCGGGTTACACATGCACCTGATAGGTATGGTTTTCCTCATACCTCACTCACTGCCACTCTCGATACTGTTTCTGTTCCTCACTCTTATGCCCAGGCAGCTGCCCAAGCATGTTGGCAGCAGGCCATGCATGCAAGAAGAAATCCAGGCTCTTCAAGAGAATCACACTTGGGATATTATGACTTGTCCTTCTGGTGTCAAACCGATTGGCTGTAAATGGGTGTATTCAGTTAAGTTTCGATCTGATGGCTCACTCGACAGATATAAGGCTCGTCTTGTGGCTCTTGGGAATCGTCAAGAGTATGGCATTGATTATGCTGAAACATTTGCCCCCGTTGCCAAGATGACTGCCGTTCGGACTATTTTAGCACTTGCAGCTTCACAGGGGTGGTCTCTCAGGCAGATGGATGTGAAGAATGCTTTTCTACATGGAGACCAAAAGGAAGAAATCTATATGTCTCCACCTCCCGGCATGTTTACTACATCTTCCTCGAGGTTTGTCGGCTACGCCGGTCCTTGTACGAACTGAAACAGGCTCCGTGCGCATGGTTTGATAAATTCCGCCCTACTTTGCTTGCCTTTCAGTTTGCTCAGAGTCAATTTGATTCCTCTCTTTTTCTTCGCAAGACTTCTGCAGGAATTGTGTTGCTTCTGGTATATGTCGATGACATTGTGATTATTGGCTCTGATACTGAATTACTTCAGCAGTTGCAACAACATCTCAAGACCTCTTTTCATATGAAAGATCTTGGTCCTTTGCAATACTTTCTTGGTCTTGAGGTCCAGATTACTCCGTCTGGTACATTGTTACATCAGCACAAATACACACAAGAAGTGATTTCCTTGGCTGGTCTCCAATTGGGTAGCTCTGTTCTTACCCCCTTGGAGGTTAATCTCGAGCTATTTCGTGAGGAAGGCGAGCTTCTTTCAGATCCATCCTTGTATCGGCAGCTCGTTGGGAGTTTGAATAATTTGACGATTACTCGCCCTGACATTTCTTTTGCTGTGCAACAGGTCAGTCAATTTATGCAGGCCCCTCTACATCTTCATCTAGCTGCTGCCCGTCGTATTATTCGATATCTGAAGGGCACCTCTTCACGTGGGTTGTTCTTTCCTAAGGATTCTTCCTTACAGTTGGTGGGATATAGTGATGCTGATTGGGCTGGATGTGCAGATACTCGTCGTTCTGTTACTGGATGGTGCATGTTCTTCAACAATGCACTCATTTCTTGAAAGAGTAAGAAGCAAGACAGAGTTTCCAAGTCCTCCACTGAGTCTGAGTATCGTGCTATGTCTTCCGCTTGCTCTGAGATCACAATGCTTCGGGGGTTATTAGGAGAACTTGGCTTTCCTCAGCTACATTCCACTCATCTTCATGCTGATAATACAAGTGCTATTCAGATCGCTGCTAATCCGGTTTTCCATGAGCGTACAAAACATATTGAAGTCGATTGCCATTCCATACGAGAAGCCTTTGACAAACATGTGATTACTCTTCCTCACATTTCTACCGAACATCAGACTGCCGACATCTTCACTAAAGCTCTTTCTCGGCATCGACATCAGTTCTTGATTGACAAATTGATGCTTTTTGATCTACCAACATCAATTTGAGGGGGGATGTTACGAAGATAATTTAGGATCAGAGAATATTTGATTTGTGATATTTTAGGATCAGAGAATATTTGATTTGCGATGCGATATTTTAGGATCAGAGAATATTTGATTTGCGATGCGATATTTTAGGATCAGAGAATATTTGATTTGCGATATTTTAGGGATGTTTTCTGTTAAAGCAAGATTGTAAATAACAGATAATTAGGCTGTAAATAGGGATGATACTTATTTTGTACGCCGGCAAATATGACAACTTTGATGTACATTCTCTTCTATATAATGAAAGGAAACCCTAAGGAAAGGGTATTCAAACCAATTTTGACATTTAGCATGTTTTTTTAACGTAGTAGAATCGTAATTTGAATCAATAGATTCAAGAGAAAAGTAGAAAATAAAGAAGTAAGAAGCAGAATTTGCTTGTAAAGAGAATAATAATTGATGATAATATGAAGTGAACTCGTGATTGAAGCTCCTTATATAGATAACTCCAAGGAAACAACTTAGAATTTTCCTAAAACACTTAAAAATAAGTTTTCTAAGCTATTTATAATAATATAGAAACTTTCTAATGCACTTACAACTATATTTAGACACTTTTAGATACTTTCTAATTACATTAATTAACAAAAACGAATTTAGAAACTTTTGAAACTACCACTAAAATACCAAAATAGAAATATTCCTCTTGACTAGAAAATAGAAAGCAACTAATAAGTAAATAATAGAACCATCCTAAATATTATTCTATGTCCTACACCATTCCCCCTTTCTTGAGAAGAACTCATCCTTGAGTTCACTTGAGAAAAAAAAAACTCCTTCATCTTCACATTGATGGTAGACGAAAAAGCTTGACAAAACATATCCTTTTGCAAGTGAGTCCACCACGAATAAGATGCTTCAATAAGTTTGAATGCAAGAAGCTTCACACTTTTTTCTTCAAATATGCTCTTGTTGTAAAAAAAAAACTCCACTAAAAATAACCAATCAAATAAATTCAACATGTAAAACGCCCTTTAAGTGTAAAAGATCCATAATGAGACCATGTCCAATAGGAAATTTATAATGGGAGATATTGCAGATGGGTTGGAATGTTGAATAAGTATCAACTTCATCAAAAAAGTAAAAACCAGAAGCTAAATCTTGTTTTTTGAATGATTTTGAATGTGAGGAAAGTTCTTGAGGGCATAAATCATAGTTGGGAGTCGGATGGCAAGTGGGAGCATGTGTATAAGGGAGTTGTTGAGGGATAATTTGTTGTGAATTTTTATGATTTTCAGCAGTTGACACATGTAGATTAAATGTTGAAATAGAATCATCTATGGTTATGGAATTTTGAGGAAGATCCGAGAATGATGTAGTAGGGTTGTGGAGGCTTGAAGATGGATTAAAAGGATGTGGGAAAGGGGAGGCAGCAAGAGGCGGGGGTGGGGGGTTGCAACATGGCTGAAATGTACTTGATCGCCTTCAAATGGTTCGACTAAGTGTCTCCCTTTCTTCTTCTTCTCATAGTACCTTTCATTGGTGGAAGAAGCTTGCGTAAGATGGGTGCAAAACAATCCTCCCGTCATTTTGAAGGAATGAGTAAGTGTTGGCCTTTCCTCGATGGCGTCCACATCATGTAACCATGGATGACCAAGAAGCATGTAGATGCACAGGACGCAGGGGAAAAAAATCAAATCTCTCTTCCTATTGTGTATGAATCTAGTAGGAAACCACAAGAAACACAATACCGCCATAATATTTAAAGCAAACAACAAGAATCAATTCACACATGCACCGAAAATTTTTAACGTGGAAAACCTCCTCAATGTGAGGAGTAAAAACCACAGGACCGTAGTCCACCAATAAAACTCCACTATCAATAAAACTGAGAGGACACAACTTATCCCAATATCATATAGAGATAATAGTAGCAACAATCATCAAGTAATATGTACTTGACACTATAAACATATGTAGTCAAAATAAGAGAAAAAAAAGATCTCACAACTTCAATTAGGATCCGGTTGTATCAGTCTGAGAAATAAAACTCCAATCGAGAAATCAACCGTTCAGATTGGAGAACCATAAGAGAAGAACCGTCTGTCCAAATTTCAAGCCAATCGAACAAATGATCAAAAAGATATCACTCCTTGATGAAGACAACCCAAATCTGTCACTTTCTTCTCTCTTGTTCCGGTCTCCTCTGATCAGGTGATGATAACTCATTACAGACTCGTTCGATCAACAATCACAACAGTCAAAGTGTAGACCTATGAGTCTCAAACAAGCTGACAAAGTTGCAGCTTGATCCATCGATAGAAACAAAAGATCAAGCAGTTCGATTAACACTGTGCAAGAATGACTGTAATTCCGAACAGCCAAGTTCGATTGGTGATAAATCGCACACCTATGAGTCTCAAGCAAGCTGCCAAGTTGCAGCTTGATCCAACGGTAGAAACAAAAGATCAAGCAGTTCGATTAACACTGCGCAAGAATGACTGTAATTCCGAACAACCAAGTTCGATTGACGATAAATCACAAACCACCACTCCGATTGAAAAACTGATCAGATAGAATGTTCATCTACTAGAGAAGAACAAACTCACCAAGTTTGAACCCGATCCGACCACAGATCGCAAAGATCTAGTGTTGTGATGAAACACTAGTAAAAACCTTCTTTACCTTTTTCTCTCCTACTTTTTCTTCACAAAATGGCTACAACACTCTCAATGCTCAAAAATAGGATCTTAGGATTTTGATACTCATTCACCAAGTTACAAAAAATGCCCATTGGGTCAATGGGTTTGTTGGGCATGGTGATAATGGCCCATCCTTCACATGTGAGGGAAATCAACCCAACAAATCTAAAGATTTGATTGTTTTTCCATTACGTCTCGTGCCTCTCCCATCAAAGTGGTATCAAAGATTTCGTTATTAGTTCTCATTGTGATGAATATGGAAACTAGTTTGAATTTGGCCAAAATGGTCACATTGACTGGTTCAAATTATCATACATGGAAGAGGAAAATGGAAGATCTTCTATACGTGAAGAATTTTCATGAACCTGTTTTTCGCACTCAAAAATCAGATAATAAATCTGAGGAAGACTGGGTCTTGCTTCATAGGCAGGTGTGTGGACTTATTAGGCAATGGATAAGCGAGAATGTTATGAACCATGTCGAGGAAGAGACAAATGCAAGAACGCTGTGGATTACACTTGAGCAGTTGTATGCTAGAAAGACTGGGAATAATAAACTATTTTTGGTCAAGCAAATGATATCTTTGAGATACAAAGATGGAACTCTAGTAACAAATCACGTGAATGCATACCAGGGGATTATAAATCAGTTGGCTGGAATGGGTATCAAGTTTGATGATGAGATACAAGCACTGTGGTTACTTGGTACACTGCTCGATTCTTGGGAGACGTTTAGAACGTCATTGCAAAACTCCGCTCCAGGTGGTATAGTCACAATGGAATTGGCCAAGGGAAATATTCTGAATGAGGAGATGAGAAGAAAACTACAAAGATCTTCTTCAAATTTAGAAGTCTTGATTACGGAAAGAAAGGGAAGGAGCAAAAGCAGGGGTCCGATGAACAAAAGTAAATCCATGCGTAAATCTAACAGGTTTGCAAATGTCGAGTGTTATCACTCTGGTAAAAAGGGGCACATCAAGAAAAAATGTAGGAAATTGAAGAAAGAGACTAGGAATGACACAGGCAAAGAAAAGAAATATAAAGATGACAACAATGACTTGCTACTGCTAGTCATGAGGAATTTCTTCTTGTTTATGATGTTGACTCCATCAACTTTGCAAGTCATAAGACTAATTGGGTTATTAATAGTGGTGCATCAGTTCATGCTACATCTCGGCAGGATTTCTTTACATCCTATACATGTGGTGATTTTGGGAATGTAAAGATGGGAAATAATGGCCTGGCTAAAATTGTTGGCATTAGAGATGTGTGCTTGGAGACTGCTAATAGCACAAGGCTGGTTCTTAAAGGTGTAAAGCATATCCCTGATATTCGTGTGAATATAATTTTAGTAGGCAAGCTTGATGATGATGGATATTGCAATATCTTTAGTGATGGTCAGTGGAAGCTTAGTAAAGGTGTTATGACTGTTGCTAGAGCTAAGAAATGTTCCACACTATACTTATTGCAAGCAAAGATTTCAAAGAGCATCATCAATACAGTTGAAGATGAAGTTAGAGTAAAACTGTGGCACAAGAGACTTGGGCACATTAGTGAGAAAGGTTTGAATGTCCTGACTAAGAAGAACTTGTTACCAGACATAAAGAGTGCAAGCTTGAAGAAATATACTCATTGTTTAGCAGGAAAGCAGAACAGAGTGAGCTTTCACAGTTCTTGACCTTCAAGGAGTTCAGGTATACTTGATTTGGTACATTCAGATCTTTGTGGCTTTATGAAGGTGAGAACACTTGGTGGATCTCTTTACTTGGTGACTTTCATAGACGATCACTCAAGAAAGACATGGGTTTACACCCTAAAGACAAAAGACCAAGTGTTAGACGTGTTCAAGCAATTTCAGGCACTAGTTGAGAGACAGACTGGGAAGAAGCTCAGGTGCATCAAAACTGATAATGGGGGAGAGTATTTAGGTCCTTTTGATGAGTACTGCAAACAACATGGGATACGACATCAGAAGACACCTCCCAAGACTCCTCAGTTGACTGGCTTAGCTGAGAGGATGAACAGAACACTGGTTGAGAGAGTGAGATGCTTACTTTCACATGCACAACTGTCAGGATCCTTTTGGGGTGAGGCTTTGAGTAGTGTTGTACATGTTCTCAATCTAACACCATGTGTTCCACTAAAGTTTGATGTACCAGATAGGGTTTGGATCGACAAAGATGTTTTATATAATCATTTGCATGTCTTTGCACAAAAGTGCACATTCCCAAAGATGAGAGGTCTAAGCTTGATGTGAAGTCTCGACAGTGTATCTTCCTTGGTTATGGTTAGGATGAGTTTGGATATAGACTTTATGATCCAGTTGAGAAAAAACTTGTGCAAAGCAGAGATGTTGTGTTTATGGAGGATCAGACTATTTAGGACATTGAGAAGGTTGAGGAAACTACGTCTTGTGACAATGATGGTTTGGTTGATCCAAGTTCAACTCCTTCAGAAAATTTGCCAACACAAGTTGAAGATAATGTTCAAGATGATCAACAGGGCACATCTAATATAGAAGAAGATGATGAAACTGATGAGCAGTTGCCAAAACCTAATGCTTTATCAGAGGTCCCACTCAGGAGGTCTACCAAAGACAACGTCCTTCTACCAAGTATCCTGTAGATGAGTCTTGTTTGTGGAAGGAAAGAGTAATATTCCACTATGTTAAAAAGAAGGTTACAGGCCCCTCTTTATATAGATGATAATGCTCATCTATTTTAGGGATATTTACAGCTAATCTAGAAAGGAAATCAGAACTATCTAAACCTGAAAGCTATAAAACAGGAAACTTATATCTACAGATTTGGTAACAGACTACCAAATCTCCTAAAATCATGGGATAAGAAAAAACTGATCTGTTAGCTGTAGATCTCCTCGATATTAGCCCCTAATATTGCTAACAGATCCTCAAACATAAATCTCTCTATAATTCTACACTCCCCCTCAAGCTGGGCGGTAAATATTAATTAACCCCAGCTTGGAACTCAAATCATCAAACACCTTTCTCGGTAGAGCCTTGGTAAGGATGTCTGCTGTCTGAAGACATGTAGGCACGTACAACATCTTGATTATTCCTTCCTCTATCTTCTCCTTTATAAAATGTCGATCAATTTCCACATGTTTTGTTCTATCATGATGAATTGGATTTTTGGCAATGCTAATTGCTGATTGATTATCACAAAACATTTTCATAGGTTCTTCATCTGAAATTTTTAATTCCTTTAGCACCCTTTTTTACCCAAATTCCCTCACAAATACCGTGTGCCATTGCCCGAAATTTAGCTTCTGCACTGCTTCTTGACACCACTGACTGCTTCTTACTTCTCCAAGTGACCAGATTTCCCCACACAAAAGTGCAATATCCTGAAGTTGATCTTCGGTCTTGTACTGATCCTGCCCAATCTGCATCGCTGAACACTTCAATATCTCTTCTTTGGTTCTTCTCAAAAAATAATCCTCTACCTGGTGTTAGTTTCAGGTATCTCAGGATTCTATACACAACTTCCATGTGTTCTTCATTTGGATTGTTCATGAACTGACTTACCATGCTAACAGCAAATCCAATGTCTGGTCGTGTGTGAGATAGGTATATTAGTTTACCTACTAATCTTTGTGTGAGATAGGTATATTAGTTTACCTACTAATCTTTGGTATCTTCCTTTGTCCACGGGTGCACAATTTTCCTTAGCTCCTAGTTTGGTAGTTGGATCCATAGGAGTATCTGCCGGCTTACACCCGAGCATTCCAGTCTCTTTTAAGAGATCTAGGACATATTTTCTCTGTGAGACAGAGATTCCCTTTCTTGACCTTGCAATCTCCATACCTAGGAAATATTTAAGATTCCCAAGGTCCTTGATTTCAAATTCTGCAGCTAGTAAACTTTTGATGGTGCAGATTTCCTCTTCATAGTCTCCTGTTAGGATTATGTCATCCACATACACTATGAGGACAACAAGTTTTCCTGCAGAAGAGTGTTTAACAAATAGTGTATGGTCCGTCTGACATTGAGAGTAGCCATGCTTCTTCACTACCTTTGTGAATCTTTCAAACCAAGCTCTTGGAGATTGCTTGAGCCCATATAAAGATCTCCTAAGTTTACAAACCTTGTTGCATGTAGTTTGTGTCTCAAATCCGGGGGGAATTTCCATGTACACTTCTTCACTTAGGTCCTCATTTAGAAAGGCATTCTTGACATCTAGTTGGTGGAGAGGCCAGTCAAGGTTTGCAGCCAAAGATAATAAAACCCGAACTGTGTTTAACTTGGCTACAGGAGCAAATGTCTCCTCATAATCGATTCCATATGATTGGGTGAATCCCTTTGCAACCAGCCGTGCCTTGAACCGATTAACACTCCCATCTTCATTATATTTTACTGTGAAGATCCATTTGCAGCCTACTGGGCGTTTCTCGGTTGGTAAGTCAGAGATTTCCCAAGTTCCATTTTTCTCTAGTGCATGAATTTCTTCATACACTGCTGATTTCCATTCTGGTGAGTCGAGAGCTTCTTGTATATTATTAGGAACTTGGATGTTGTCGAGGTTGGCAACAAAAGCTTTGAACTTTGGTGACAATCCTTCATATGACACAAATGTGTATATCGGATGTTTTGTGCATGATCTTACCCCTTTTCTCACAGCAATAGGAAGGCCACTGTCATCATTAGTTTCAGGATTAGTGTTACCTGGTGGATCTTCACTTGGTCTAGGACTTGAGTCAGACTCTTGGGTTTGCTCAAGAGATGCTTGTTGTTCCATCTCCTTTTGGTTCTTTCTCCTCCTTGAGTAGGTAATCAATTCATCACTCTTTGTTGATTGAATAGTGTCCAGATTTTGAGGTGTGTCCAGATTTTGTGGTGGATTGTTGGCTTGATCTTGAGTAGGAGGTTCTAGGAAGTAAGAAGACTCAAGGGAGAGATTTTGAGGAGGAAGTGATTCATGATTTAGTGATGGGTAGGTTTGGTCAGAATTAGGAGAGGCATGAGGTGATTCTTCAATATCCCAAAGCTGATATTCTAGGATAAAATTAGTCTCCCCCTAAATATCAGATTTGGGGAAATAAGGTTGTTGCTCAAAGAAGGTGACGTCCATGGAGTGATAGAATTGTTTAGTGACCGGTGAGTAGCATTTATATCCTTTTTGAGTTGGAGAGTACCCAAGGAAAATACATTTATGAGCTCTAGGATCAAGTTTGTCCTGGTGTTGTTGATGGACATGGACAAAAGCTGAACACCCGAAAACTTTGAATGGGATGGTGGAGATGAGACGAGTAGTGGGAAAGGACTGAAGGAGAATTTGACGGGGAGTCTGGAAGTTAAGAATCCGAGATGGCATCCTATTTATGAGGTATGCAGCAGTAAGGATGGCTTCACCCCAGAAATATTTTGGTACATGGGTAGAGAACATAAGAGACCGAGCCACATCAAGAAGATGCCGGTTTTTTCTTTCGGCAATACCATTTTGCCGAGGAGTGTTAACATAGGAACTTTGGTGAACAATACCATGACACATGAGATAATCATTAAGGCTGGAATTGAAATACTCTTTGGCATTGTCAATTTTCAGAATTTGAATTTTTGCTTGGAATTGTGTTTGGATCATGGTATTGAAGGTTTTGAAGATCTGGTTTGCCTCGGATTTTTCTTTCATGAGGAATACCCATGTGAGTCTAGTGTGATCATCAATAAATGAAATGAACCAGCGAGAACCAGTAACATTTTTTATCCTAGAAGGACCCCATATATCACTATGAATCATGGAAAAAGGTTGAGATGCTTTGTAGGATCTGTTAGGATAAGAATTGCGAATATGTTTAGAGAATTGACAGATCTCACATTGAAATTTATTTGGATTTTTATTATGGAATAATGAAGGAAACAACTTCTCGAGATACAAGAAATTTGGATGACCTAACCTATAGTGCCATAACATAATTGCACTATCATTATTAGACTGACTCACAGACAGAGAAACAAGACTTCTAGACACTGAACAATCTCTGATTGATGAATTGCTCCTTGAGGAGGATCACTAACCTCTAGAAGATAGAGCCCCGAACACATCTTAGCACTGCCAATCGTCTTCCCCGAGTCCAAGACCTGAAATTCACACAGATTTGAGCCAAATTTAGTAACACAGTTGAGATCCCGAGTAAGTTTACTAATGGACAGTAAATTGCAATTTAATTTTGGTACAAGTAGAACAGAATCAAGAGTGATGTTCTCTGAAATTTGAACCGAGCCTGTACCAGCCACCTTTGAGAGTGACCCATCAGCTATTCACACAGTTAAATTTTTATAGCATGGGGTGTAAGTTGAAAACAACTTCTCATCTCCAGTCATATGATCAGAAGCTCCTGAGTCTATAATCCATGGACTGAGCCTCTCCTTGTAAGCATTTAGAGCACTTAAAAAATTACCTTTTTGTGCCAGGGATCCGGTACCAACCACAGTAGGAGCTGGTGCAGGCAAGGATTGGCTGAACATTTTCTGCAAGATCTCTATCTGTTCCTTGCTGAACTTTTCATCCGTCTTGTTTGGTTTGGCAGCATCTCCGGTGAGATAATCATCTTTGCCCTTTCCGCATATGAACATCATTACGGAATGGGACCATTGGAGATAGTTGTTCCCATTCAGTTTGTGTCCTGTAATGGGCATGAGGTTACTATCATTGTTGGAAGCCATGGCTTCCTGATTGGAGGTGATTTGGGAAACGGTAGCTCTTGAATCACCTTTCCCGTATTTGGTCATATGAGGGAATTAGGGTTCAGAGATTGCTCTGATACCATCTTGTTTGTGGAAGGAAAAAGTAATATTCCACTATGTTAAAAAGAAGGTTACAGGCCCCTCTTTATATAGATGATAATGCTCATCTATTTTAGGGATATTTACAACTAATCTAGAAAGGAAATCAGAACTATCTAAACCTGAAAGCTACAAAACAGGAAACTTATATCTACAGATTTGGTAACAGACTACCAAATCTCCTAAAATCATGGGATAAGAAAAAACTGATCTGTTAGCTGTAGATCTCCTCGATATTAGCCCCTAATATTGCTAACAGATCCTCAAACATAAATCTCTCTATAATTCTACAAGTATGTGTTATTGGCTGCTGGGGGAGAGCCCGTATGTTATGCAGAAGCCCTTGAAGATGAACACAAAAAGGAGTGGGTTGAGGCAATGTAAGATGAGATGCAATCATTACATGACAACCATACCTATGAGTCGGTGAAATTGTCTAAAGGCATGAGAGCTTTGAAGAACAAATGGGTGTTCAGAAAGCATGATGAACTCACTTCAAGGCCTCGGTACAAAGCAAGATTGCTTGTCAAAGGATTCAGCCAGAAGAAAGGCATTGATTTTGATGAGATCTTTTCTCCAGTTGTGAAGACGTCATCCATTCGAGTTGTGCTTGGTTTGGCAACTAGTTTTGACTTGGAGGTGGAGCAGATGGATGTGAAGACAACTTTCCTTCATGGTGACCTAGAAGAAGAAATTTATATGGAGCAGCCAGAGGGCTTCAGAGAAAAAGGAAAAGAGGAGTATGTGTTCAAGTTTAAGCAAAACTTGAATGGCTTAAAACAGGCACCAAGACAATGGTACAAGAAGTTTGAATCTGTTATGGGGGAGCAAGGCTACAAGAAAACAACTTCTGATCATTGTGTGTTTGTTCAAAAATTCTCTGATGATGACTTCATCATCTTATTACTATATGTTGATGACATACTGATTGTTGGCAAGAATATCTCAAGGATTGACACTTTGAAAATAAAATTAAGTCAATCATTTGCTATGAAGAACTTGGGGCCAAAAAAGCAAATTCTTGGTATAAGAATTCATCGAGATAGGAATGCCAAGGAGTTGTATATGTCACAGGAGAAGTATATTGAAAAGGTGCTTCAGAGGTTCAACTTGAATAAAGCTAAAGCAGTTAGCTCTCCACTTGGTACACATTTCAAGTTAAGCTCCAAACAGTGTCATACAGAGGCTCAGAAGAATGACATGGAAAGGGTTCCCTATGCTTCAACAATAGGGAGTTTGATGTATGCAATGGTATTACGTACACGACCAGACATAGGCCATGTTGTTGGTGTTGTTAGTAGATTCTTGTCTAACCCTGGAAGAGAACATTGGAATGCAGTTAAGTGGATTATGAGGTATCTACGAGGTACTTCCAGTTTGGGACTTGGTTTTGGAAATGGTAAGCCTTTACTAGTTGGCTATATAGATGCGGACATGGCAGGAGATGTGGATACTCGCAAGTCTACATTTGGTTATTTGATTACCTTTGCAGGAGGAACTGTAGCTTGGCAATCAAGGTTGCAGAAATGTGTCGCTCTTTCTACCCCAAAAGCAGAGTTCATTGTAGCAACTGAGGCATGTAAAGAGTTGTTGCGGATGAAGAAGTTTGTTGGTGAACTTGGTTTCAAGCAACATAAGTATGTGCTATTTTGTGACAATCAAAGCGCCATTCACCTTGGTAAAAATTCTTCTTTCCATGCAAGATCAAAACATATTGATGTGAGGTATCATTGGATCAGAGACATATTGAATGATAAGTTGTTGGAACTTGAAAAAGTTCATACAGATGATTATGGATCTGAAATGCCAACAAAGTTACTACCAAGGGAGAAGCTTGAGGTTTGTTGCTTGATCGCCGGAATGACGAACCCCTCGACATGATCGGGAAGGGGGAGATTTGTTGGGTTGAGTTTCCCTCACATATGGAGGATGACCCTTTATCACCAAGCCCAACAAGCCCATGGACCCAATGGACATTTTTTTGTAACTTGGTGAATGAGTATGAAAACCCTAAGATCCTATTTTTGAGTATTAAGAGTGTAGTAGTCGTTTTGTGAAGAAAAAGTAGGGGAGAAAAAGGTGAAGAAGAAGGTTTTTGCTAGTGTTTCATCACAACATTAGATCTTTGCGATTTGTGGTCGGATCGGGTTCAAACTTAGTGAGTTTGTTTTTCTTTGGCAGATGAACATTTTGTCTGGTGAGTTTTTGAATCGGAGTTGTGGTTTGTGATTTATCACCAATCGAACTTGGCTGTTCGAAATTACAGTCATTACTGCGCAATGTTAATCGAATTGCTCAATCTTTTGTTTCCACCGTTGGATCAAGCTGCAACTTTGTCAGCTTGCTTGAGACTCATAGGTCTGCACTTTGACCGTTGTGATTGTTGATCAAACGAGTTCGTAGTTAGTTATCATCACATGATCAGAGGTGATCGAAACAAGAGAGAAGAAGGTGACAAATTTGGGTTGTCTTCATCAAGGAGCGCCATCTCTTTGATCCTTTGTTTGATTGACTTGAGGTTTGGATAGACGGTTCTTCTCTTATGGTTCTTCAGTCTGAACGGTTGATTTCTCGATTGGAGCTTTATTTCTCAGATTGATACAACCAGATCCTAATTGAAGTTGTGAGATCTCTTTTTCTCTTATTTTGACTATAGATGTTTGTAGTGCGAAGTACCTATTACTTGATGATTGTTGCTACTATTATCCCTATATGATATTGGGATAAGTTGTGTACTTTTAGTTTTATTGATAGTGGAGTTTTTTGGGTGGAGTATAGTTCATGGTTTTTATCCTCACATTGAGGAGGTTTTCCATGTTAAAAATTTTCGGTGAATGTGTGAATTGATTCTTGATGTTTGCTTTAAATATTCTGGCGGTATTGTGTTTCTTGTGGTTTCCTACTAGATTCATACACAATAGGGAGAAAGATTTGATTGTTTTTCCGCTGCGTCCTGTGCCTCTCCCATCAGAAGCATGTGACAAGCCCGCATAGAAACTACGTCACAAACTACAGTATCTTGATATGGACCAACTTTGAAAGAGACAACACATTGTAGGTCCACTTTTTTTCGACAATCATCATCAACCCAACCAATATTATACGACTTATACGATGTTCTCACTATTGCCACTGTCAATGATGAGTTGACATATCTTATCTTGCACCTTACAAGAAGTACAAAACAAGCTATGTCGAGTAGAAGCCTCAGGTTGAGGTATAGATAACAAATTGTGAATAAGGAAGAGATAATTATTACCATCATTGTCAACCATGATGAAAGTGACAGGCTCTCAATCAAGGCTCTGATACCACTTAACGTAGCGGAAGTGTAATTTGAATTAATTGATGATAAGATGAAGTAAACTCGTAATTAGAGCTCCTTTTATAGATAACTCTAAGGAAACAACTTAGAAACTTCCTAAAACACTTGAAAATAAGTTTCCTAAGCTATCTATAACAATATAGAAACTTTCTAATGCACTTACAACTATATCTAGACACTTTTAGATACTTTCTGTTGAAATACCCGATCCCTGATTTTCAGGGATACAACTGCTGATTTTCAGGGATACAACTGCTGATTTTCAGGGATACAGCTGCAGCAATCAATTTCCTTTACTAGTTGTCTACATTAATTTAGAAATAAAGAGATTTTGAAAATTCCTAATATCTCTATTAGTTTGTTTCCTATTCTATAGTTTCCTATTTTACTAGTTTCCTGATTTTTAGTAATTAGTATCTTGTTACCAAATATAGTAAACGGAATGTTTTTTCCTTCCATTATATATTCAGACTGTACAGTGATCATGAAAATATGTGAGAATTATTTTCTTCTCTAAATTCAACACTTTCTAATTACATTAATTAACAAAAACGAATTTAGAAACTTCTGAAACTACCACTAAAATACCAAAATAGAAACATTCCACTTGACTAGAAAACAGGAAGAAACTAATAAGTAAATAATAGAACCATCCTAAATATTATTCTATGTCTCTACATAATTTTTATGCCTTCTTCATTTTGTGTGTTTGTTCTTGGGCTTATGTTAGGTGGTTCAAACCTATGGAACCTCATGAGTAGTTACATCAGTTTAGGACTCATATTTGGTAGTTCAATATAAATAAGCCTTTTGGCCACGAGGGAAGGCAAATCTAATGTTTTGAGAATTTTCTTTAATGGAAGTCCATTTCAACTAAACCAACGTTCGGTTGGTTGAGTGGCTCGGGGCTCGTCTCAAGAAACGAGGTCACGAGTTCGACTCTCCACTAGCGTTCCGAGCAACCAGGGGCCCAAGGGATTAGTCGGGATGGAACCTCGATACCCTCCGATATATAAAAAAAAAGTCTATTTCAACTATACTTTTGAATATTTTTGTTCTTGCTTACATGACGAACATGAAATTTGGTATCAAAGCCAGGTTTGATCTTACTTTTTTTTTTTGTCAATGGTGTAGAAGAACAGAGGTAGATCGATAGTGAATCTTCGAATTGATAAACTTGAATAATTGGTGACTAATAATGTGAAAACCATGAATCAATTGATGGAAATTTTTTCATATTCGTTGTCATAGTAACGACTTTAAGGAGATATGCGCAAGTTTTTAAGACAATCTAACAATTCCACTACATGATTAACTCCATGATTCGAAGCAAGTAGGGGTGTACATGGGATGGGTTGGGTTGGGTTAGGTCGGTTTGGGGCCAAAACCAAACCCAATCCAAACAGTTCGAGTTGGTAAATTTGAAACCCAACCCAACCCAACCCAAACAGTTCGGGTTTGGTTTGGGTTGGGTCGGTTGATCGGGTTAGACTTGGGCCTAATATTTGATCAATTTTAAGTTATATTCACCTTTAATTAGAGGTTAACTTTAGTTACATTCACCTTTTAAAGGAGTCTTTATCAAGCATCTTTCGCAGTTCTGATAATAGTTCAAGGCGGCTTGTGTCAATGGCAGTTACAACTGAAAATCAGAATTAAAATATTTTAGTTCCTTTAAGTTTGGTAGAACAACCTCAAACTCCAACATTAATCAAGGCCAAAGACATGATAATCATGTTTTAAAGACCATGTGTATTAGTTTTAAAATCACGTTAGTTTCAAAGTTTCAAACTCGCCTGTGAGATCCAAGATGACACATTTTAGAGGACTCTCCTTCTTGACTTGGATTCTATCTTCTTCTTCCCTCATCTATCTCAAAATCTTGCAATAAATAAATCTTGTTAAATGCCATCTTGGCATTTCTCTACTTATAAGTTTACAAATGATTTTTTTTTTTTTTAATATTTAGTTTTGAATTTCATTAAAAGAATAAAAATGATAAAAAGAATTAACAAACTTGGCTTTGAATTAAATTTTAAAACCAAAAAGTGCAAAGGATATATACAAAAACACTGATGAAGTGCTTTAAGTTCAATAGTTTGTTGTGCTGTAATGTACTTTACATTGATCAAGTGGTAAACCAAAATTGACCTTATTTTCTTATTATATTTATTAATATTCAGTGCGGGTCGGGTTACTCGGGTTTTCATGGGCTGAACCCATGACCCAACCCAAACTAATCGGGTTGGGTATTTTAGAACCCTACCCAACCCAAACAACCTATTTAACCCAACCCAAAAGGTTCGGTTAGGAGCAAGGGCTCGAATTCAATTAATCTCATGTAGTTAGTCTAGATCACTGGGATCGCTACTATTCTGACAATTGCTAGCTCCATGGCCTTGTCGTGAGGTTCGTCCCTGCCTATGGATGTGGATGATTGGGTCAAATGAGGCATGCAATGCAACCACTATGATGATCTAGGTGCACTAGTTTGACGTCATGATATTGCCTACATCTAAACTATGAATGTGATCCTTTACCAGATTTTCTACACTATCTTGGGCTATAGAGGCAAACATGAGAATACCGTCTAGAGTGTTGGGAACATCATTCTCACCCCCATGAGGTGCAAATTATTGGGAGAATGACCTACAATGAAGCTAAGGGTGTCAAAGGGTTGGTTCAAATTTTGAAACCGAATCGTTGAGTTTGGTTCGACTTTGAATTAGTTCGATTTTGGTTAGATTTGATAAATATATAACTTGATCGGTTTGGTTCAGTTTTTGGTTTATGACTTCAAAAATCAATCTAAACGGAACTGAACTGACTTTGAAGTTAGCCTGATTAATATTTTAATTTACAATGTTTATGATTTTTTTAATCTATGTACATAATGTGTTAAACATTTGCATTATCATCTTATGTAATAAGGGTTTTATTTTATTTTATTAGATGTATGTTAGATTTTCATCAATATATACAGGTATAATTAATCAATTTCATTATTTAGTATATTTATATTTAAAATTCTAAATCATTCAATTTAAACAGATCATGTTTGGTTTGATTTACCATAGTTGATTGGTTTGATTTGGTTTAGCAAAATACCAAATCAATTACCTTTAGTTTGGGTTTAGCTTGGACATGAAAACCTAAACTGAACCTAACTATTGACACCCAGTGGATAGATCCTTGTCCAGTCCCTCACCTTTTAGACATTGCAATGGCAATAGGAGGTGAAGACATGTTTAAAATGATGGGGGTAATATTGATCTCAAGCGTTTTTTGTGCATTCGAGAAGAATCAAATTTGTGATGTCAAGATAGTGTTCTAGAGTTTAATGGCAAACTACATCCTGCTCATTTTGTTGATTGGTTTAGCAAGATGAAAGAGGTTTTTGATTACAAAAAGTTGAATGACTCTAAGTACGTGAAGTTTGTTGCTCCGAAATTATTTGGCTATTTGTGGTGGATGAACTACTACTTAGCCATATACACAAAAGGCAAGAGAAGATCATCAACATGGGACAAGATGCGACGAAACTAAAAAGATAGTTCATTCCTCCTAATTATGAGAGAGATCTTTTTTTGATATTGCACAATCTGAATCAACACTTTCAGAGTTTAATTAAGTATATAGCGGAGTTCCTTCTGCTTGCCAGTAGGGTTGAATTAGTTGGGATGGTTCAATAAAGGATCGGAAGCAATCAGAACGATTTTCACCAGTCCATTCAACAAGATCTAAATTTCTAAGAAATCTATGACATGTTTGATGTGATCAAATATGCCTTGAAAGAGGGAGAGTTGCAAAATAGAAGATTGGGGCTTCTTGTAATATTCCCTTTCCTATAGTTGTCAAATCTTTGATACTTGGAGGTTTCATATTAGGTTGCTTTGAGTGTAACTGACTAGGACATCACATTAGTGAATGCCTCAAGAAGAAGTATGTTGCTTTGGCTCATGATGTTGATATGGGGGAACTTGAACTCCAAATTGTTGACGATGAGAATGATTTGGGCGTTGCCCTTGTATATTGAGTTAGGTGCTCCAACCTTGATTGTGAGGCTCTCTCTCATCTCAGTCGAGATTGTATAATACGCGTATACATACGTAGGAATCAAATGTATGTGTATGAGAATACATGCTAAATACATGAAGTAAATAATATAAATTAAAGTATAAAAAGAAAACAAAAAAAAATATTTAAATTTAATGGGAGAGGTGTTTATTAAATGAAGCCTAGGAGCATGAAAATCAAATTCATTTATAATGCTCATTTCTTATTCCCTTTCTCTCTATAATGTGAAATAGAAAAAAAAAAAGAAGACGAACAAGAGAGAAATGGGGGAAAAGGGCGCTGGGGAAGAAACGCGATTTTGCGGTCGATTCGTTACACTGGTGAGCCATTTTCACTTTCTTTCTTCGCAAAATTGTAATTTAAGTTATGTGTGACGATCCTACAAGTATAATTTTTGTTATAGGAGGTGTTTTACCGTGGTTCCAAAAATGAGGTTTGGACCTACTTTGAGTGGAAACATATAGAAATGATATATTTAGACTCCTGTAGTTGCATAGACCCCGAATATGTGATTTGTTTGTGTCACATAGTATTATTGGTGTCGGTATAGTCGCCCGAAGCCAAATTTGACACTGGAGGCCTTTGGAATCATGTCAAACTTCAGTGAAACTCTGGTTTGAGACCATAGAATTGTAGATGACTGAATTCCAGGCGTTTTGATATCAAAATTGTGATTTTTGGATATCGATTGATATCTTTAATAATTGACTGAACGAATCCGATAAATACGACAAACTTGAATATTAGTGGAAACATGGTTAAAAAACCTGTTTCTATTGTCCATTACCTTGAAAATAATTACGAGGGTCGTGTAAAATATTTTTAGTGATTAAATAAATATAATGATTTGATAATTGATTATGGATTATCTGGGAATGAATATGTGACAAAATTGTAATTGTGGATTGATTTAACGGAGCATGTTTTAGACTTGCAAGAGCAAGTTAAAACATGAAAAATCATTTCGTTAGGAATTAGTCCTGGGTGAGTCATGGATTAAGTGCGTAGCTCACTGTGCAGTTGGTCTGTCCTAACCAGGAGTAAAATCCTTGAAATGATTAATTTGGAATTGAGTAATGAGAGGTTGTGGCTATCCTTGTTAAGGCCAATGGTGAAATTTAAATCAATGCAACATATAATCATACATATAGCATGCTTACATTTAAATCATTATATATCTACAATGTCATATAATATAACCAAGATAAGGAAAATACTTACAATACAGGTGTACCACAATGCTCTACCACCAAGTCAATTGCCACTCCAATATTAGTATTCAATCCACAATTACAATTCTGTAACATATTCATTTTCAGATAATCCATAATCAATTATCAAATCATAATATTTATTTAATCACTAAATTCTAACTCTCCAGTTTATCCTCTTTATTCCCATAATTTTCATTTTAGTCTTTAAATCATGTGAGGGTGTCCCAAATATTTTACACAGCTCTCATGATTATTTTTAAGGCAATGGACAGTAGAAACGAGTTTTTTAACCATGTTTCCACTAATATCTAAGTTAGTCGTATTTATCGGATTAGTTCAATAAATTATTAAAGATATCAATCGATATCCAAAAATCACAATTTTGGTATTGAAACGTTTGAAATTCAGTCCTCTACAATTCTATGGTCTCAAACCGGAGTTTCACTGGAGTTTGACATGGTTCTTCTTCTATTTCACGTTAAAGAGAGAAAGGGAATAAGAAATGAGCATCATAAATGAATTTGATTCCCATGGACCTAGGCTTCATTTAATAAACAACTCCCCCATTAACTTTAAATATATTTTTTTTCTTTTATTTTTATACTTTAATTTATATCATTTCATTCAATAATACCATTTACTTTCATGTATTCTCGTACACATACATTGACTCCTACGTACATATACACATTATACACCTCGATATACGCGTAAGCCAACATAGGTATTTAATTTAAACCACGGGGTGTTACATAGACATTAGTGTAGGATCCTAATTTATGGCTTTGACACTATATTGTCGTTACTAGGTGCAAGTCATAGAGTAGGCTGTCCAATGTGATCATTGATAGTGAGTTTGGTGAGAACGTTGAAATGTTGAAGTTGAAGGTTGAGGCCCAACTAAACCCATTCAAAATTTAGTGTATACACAAGAGCAGTGAAATCAAAGTAGATAAAAGATGCTTAGCCCCTTTCACCATTGGCTAATATAGGGATGAGGGTGGTGCTCTGTTGCTCCTATTAATGCTTGGCATTTACTATTTGGTGGCTCATGGTAATATGACAAAAAGTGCATGCATGATGGTGAGTACAACACTTGTTTCCTTCATGTTTGAGGGGGAATGAGTTACACTGTTTCATTTGCAGCCTTTAACATCTCACCTTCACCACCTTCACTTCCCTAGAAGTCGTGCTTTCTTCTCACCATCACTTCCCTAGATTCGATTTTAACATTACTCACTCCTGAGAAAGATGGAAGTTGGTACATGTGTATAGGTAGCCGAACAATCAACAAGATAACGGTGAAATATTGTTTTCCAATTCTAAGAATGGAGGACATGATTGATACATTATGTGGTGTGAACTCTTATCCAAACTAGATTTGCACAACGACTGCCATCAGATACATATGCGACCTATAGATGAATGGAAGTTCGTTTTCAAGACAAAGGATGATCTTTACGAGTGATTGGTCATGCCATTTGACCTTTTTAATGTCTCTTTTACATTTATGAGGCTCATGACTTAGATTTTTTTTTTCCTTACATTGGGAAGTTTGTTGTATATTTGGATGACATACTTCTACATGGTGCTTCAGTGTTCGACAACACCTCCAAACTATCCTGCTTTGAGGGAGGCCAGGTTGTATTTACAGAGCAGAAGTGTTCCTTTGTTGTTGATTCAATTGTTTTCTTAGGCTTTGTGATTTTTGCATAAGGGGTTTAGGTTGATAATTTTAAGGTGTAGGATATACTCGATTGGCTACTCCCACTATGCAAGTTTGGAGTTTCCGTGGATTAGCTACTTTTTACGGGCGATTTATTCAGAGTTTCAGTAGCATTGTATCTCTCGCTAGCTCTTACAAGAAAGAGGGCCCTTTTGAGTGGACTTTCAAAGCTTGAATGACACCTTTTGCTTGATTAAGGAAAATATGACCATTGTTACTATCTTTGCAACACTTGACTTTTTTGCAGTTCTTTGAGGTCGCATGTGATGCGTCCCAATAGGGCATTGAGGCTGATCTAAGCCAAAATGAGTGTCTTGATGGATCTAAATTGAATTATTCCACTTATAATTTTGGAGTTACATTTAGTTGTACATGCTTTATAGCATTCATAATTATCGTATTCATAAGGGGTTCATTATTAAATTCGGTCATGAGATACTTCCATATGAAGTCAAGAGATACCAAAGAGTGAAAATTTTATGTATTTGAGATCTATTATACATAAAGAATGCGAAATAGGTGAGGATGTGAAGTATAGAGTTGAAGCAGGATAGGTCAAGTGGAGGAGTGCTTTTGGAGTATTAATGTGTTACATGATAGGCGCATCCCATTGAAGTTAAAGGGAAAATTTTATAGAGTTGTTATTAGGCCAGCTATGCTATATAGTATAAAATGTTGGGCAATTAAAAAACATGTTAACAAACTAAGTGTAACAGAAATGCGAATGCTAAGATGGATATGTGGTAAAACCTTCATATTTGAGCAAGGTAGGAGTAGCACCAATTGGAGATAAAATGAGAGAGAACTGACTAAGATGGTTTGGACACATACAACGTTGGCCTTTAAATGCACTAGTTCAGAAGAGTGAACTATTAGTGCTGGATGGTAACAATAGAGATAGAGGTAGACTTAAAATAACATGGACAAAGATAACTAAAAAAAAAAAATTAACTTCTTTTAATTTGAATGCCGACTTAGCGCTCGATAGGCAACGTGGAAGAAGCGGATTCATGTAGTCGACCCCATGTAGTTGGGAAAAGGCTTAGTTGATTTGAGTTGAAACACTTAAATATATTAACTCAATAGTAATACGTATCTAATCAACGTGCCAACTAGTTTGTGTTTTTTTTTTTTTTTTTTCAAAATTTAAAATCAAGAAGTAACTAGACCATTACATCAAAATAGAAAAGATACAATAGAACAGGGAGGACAGGTAGTCCTCAAAGACTAAGAAAAAAGAGCTGTGCAGAACAAAACACAAAGGAACCTAAGCTAGAACAATATACTCCAAACTCAAAGACATTTGTTTCTTTGTGCTAATACCTTTCATTTGTTGTTCTAGGCTAAGAAGGATAATTGGGTTGCGCGATGCTTTGAGTTAGCACATTCACTTGATACCTTGTGTTCTTCACTTTTGGACTTCAATAAGCTGCAGGATCTTTACGCTAGTGATAAGTACTTTTACCCTATTCATGTGGATTGCTTATTGTATAATGATGCTTTTAGTGATTATCTCCTTTAGGATGGTTTTTTTTTAATAAAATTTTAATTTTTATAATTTCGGTAGCGGTTATGGATTCCTTCTTATCTTTGCGAGTCTTTATTGCTTTTCACCCATTGACGAATGAAAACATCGAGAATGTTAGTTGCGCTTAGGAGATTTGTTGCGATGATTGATTAATGGAAAGCCTAAGTTAGTTTTCTTAGAACATCACAGTCAACTAGTCTACTGGTTTCTCATCATTTATTATTGTGACTAGTACTTCACCTTTCGCTGCGGTGGATTTGGCTCCTAGTCCACTTATACTGCTGGTGTGTGCTTTAGCGGAGGAGTTTGCCTCCAAGATTAACGTTATCCATGAGGATGTTCATAGCTGCATTAAAATTGTCATGTGCTTCTTATGTGGCACGTGCTGATGCTCACCAATGATCAGTTCATTTCAAGGTTGGTGACTTGTGATGGATTACTAATGGTACAAAAAGAACCAAGGATCGAAAATTCAACTTCAACTTGACTTCGGTCACTTGAAAATTGGAATTAATTCGGGGAAGTTTAATTCGACATAAGAATTTTTGTAAAAATTCGCAAAATTAGAGAAGTTTAGAGAATTTTTGCATATATGCTTAAATATCTAGATTTATTGTAGTTTAAGCTAAAAGCTAATATAAGTAGACACTTTTAATACATAAAAATACTCGTATGTGACCTAACAAAATCAATCTTGTTAAGTAGGTTGATGATTTTGAAATATTGGCTTTTGGTCTTAATTCGTTTTCTTTGTTTTGATTTTTAATTTTGTGCTGGCTTGCTTCTCAATCATATACTTTCTCAGTTTGAATTCCACCATGCTTAATTTATTAGTTTATTATTTAAATTTATTGTTTTTTTTTCTTGTTTTATAAGAGTTAACTAAAAGAAGATGACTTTGAGAACTATTTTAATTTATATTTAAGTTTTTATCTAATTTTAACTTTATTTATTAATTTTTTTTGGCTTCTTTTCTTCTCTCTTTGGTAAAGCATATCCCATAAACTACATAATTTGTTAGCTTGTTAAATTATTTTTTAAAATTTAATTGCTATATTGGTTGATGAAGTTGAAAATAATACATAATTATTGGTATTTTTTTGTTTTCTATTGATTAAATAACATTTTTTAACTTCTATGTCGAATTTCATCGAATTCTGTTGAATTTTATCGAATTTTTGCATTTTTGAATTGAAAAATAGAAATTTTATTAAAGTTTATCGAATTTTGTCAAAATTTTTGAAATTTATAAAAATTATTTTGGCGAATTTTTTATTTTACATCTACTTCGTACTTTGGTGGTTGAAAAAAAGGAAAAAATTCGTGGAATTTCGCCGAATTTGGGGAAATTTTTGAACCATGGAAGGAACAATTATCATCACTTGATAAGTTGATGATGTAGTGTTATGGCCCTTTTTCTATTGTTGCTTGTCATGGTGATTAACATTTATGAGGTTGACATTCCTTCTAAGTGACTCATTTATTGAACTTTATTTGTTGCTTGCCTTTCTTGTTTTATGGTGATATGATTCCTCGTTTATCTCTACCTAATAATGTTAGCTTAGTACCAACTTTTGCTTCTAATTGTATTGAGGGTATTCACAATGTTTCTTCTTTCTCTACTCTCCATGGTATCTATACTTGTTACTTAGTCAAGTTGCACAAAATTGTCTTTTCTCTTTGAGGATGTTGATTACAAATGTGGCATTTCAGAAGCCTGATCTTGATTTTTATGAAGAATATAAGAACTCCACCTTGAGGAGAAGCTCTTCTCAAGCTGGAGGGATTGATGTGGAGACGCATGACCCACGTACGTAACGTGTCTTTAACATGTTTTTTATGCCTTTTTTTTATTTGGTTTGTTTGTCCATGGGCCTACTTTAGGTGGTCTAAACCCACATAGACTCATCAGTAGTTGTGGTGCGACTCATATTTGGTAGTTTGGTGTAATCGTATAAATAAAGCTTTTGGTCTTTAGGGAAGGTAGATTTGATGTTTTGTGAATTTTCTTCAATAAAAAATTATTTCGGATAATAATTTTGAGTATGTGATGTACATCATAATCAAATTAGTTTTGGATATAAATGGCCTGAAAACCTTGCTAAAAACTTAAGGGTAAAAATTTCTACTGCTTGCTATCCTTTGGATCTAAGTG
The DNA here is from genome assembly GCA_035771175.1 of Paratinospora sagittata. Lineage (NCBI taxonomy): Eukaryota > Viridiplantae > Streptophyta > Magnoliopsida > Ranunculales > Menispermaceae > Paratinospora > Paratinospora sagittata. The sequence goes on from CM069593.1 coordinate 21,740,567, forward strand.
CCATGCTTAGAGATAGTTCCATCCTGTTTTGCATTACACCATTATCATTACCATCAGCATTTTCAATGCTTCGTCCCTTTTAGTTGGGATATTTGAGAGCTTATTCTTTTTATGGCAAACTGTCCATAGGGTGTTGTCGTATTTTCTCTATCAAAGTTCTCCTTTATTTCTATCTGTGCGGCAGCTTGTCAATACTGCCAAAAGAATTTGCGGCAGTGTACTATACATAACCAATGTGAATAGGCTATGAGGTTGACCACTTTAGGTTGCATTCTTATTGAGTTTGATTTCTGTTATGTTGTAAGGTTTTCGCTTCATTTGCCTTTGCTGCAATCAAAATGCGAGTTTCTGGGATTCTCAATTTATATAGACTTGGTTTGGAGAAGAATGGATGCAACTCAGAATATTATTTTGGACAACTGTTGAAGGAAGCTATGCTGAACCTGGGTCCCACTTTCGTCAAAGGTAAGCAACATCCAATCCCAGTATAAGATTGTGCTCTTCATCTTAATTTTTAATTTTTTTTTAAACTGTTTCATATTTTTATCTATTGTGCTTGTATTCCTTAATGCATTTGTTTATATTGTTACCATGTTTAAATTTTATCGCTCCATGTTCTTTTCCTGCAGTCACGAGATTGCCAATATGCTAGTTACATGCCTTTGCTTGCTGTGCAGTTGGTCAGTCACTATCTACTAGGCCTGATCTAATTGGCTCAGATGTTTCCAAGGTCAGGATTGAGATGTCCCTAAAATCTTATTTTTCCATTGTGCTTTGCTGTATGGGGAAGACTGCTTACTCCACCCTGATTTCTTATCCATTTGACAAAAAAGGTTTTCGACTGCTGTAGACATCATCATGTTCTTCTTTTCTCTTGTATCTATTTTCATTTACAAATGTTTGTATCGCTTTATCCCTCATATTGTTTCGTGTTTGTATTGGGAGAATGATCTTATGTCCCATCTTCTACAATTCTGTAGACTAATCAGGTTTGGCAAAATCTAGGTGTCAGATGCCTCTAGACTTCTGTTGCGCCAAAAATGCATGTGTGTTGACAAATAGCATGGTGAGGTTCACTTATCTCTGAACTTTGATTGCAGGCACTGTCTGAACTACACGATCGGATTCCTCCTTTTCCTAGGGCTTTGGCCATGAAGATTATTGAAGAAGAATTAGGATGTCCAGTTGAGACATTATTCAGCTACATCTCTGAGGAACCTGTTGCTGCTGCTTCATTTGGCCAGGTTCCCCTTGCCCATGTATCTTTAATTTCAAAAATCTCAGACACACAAAGAGAATATGCATGTGCATAAGGTTAGAATAAGTTGTAAGTCATAAGGCTGTTGTGACTTGCAATATGCCAACAGATACTTTGTCATTGTGCATAACATTATCATACATCTCTGAGGAACCTGCTGCTGCTGCTTCATTTGGCCAGGTTCCCCTTGCCCATGTATCTTTAATTTCAAAAATCTCAGACACACATAGAGAATATGCATATGCATAAGGTTAGAATAAGTTGTAAGTCCTAAGGTTAGAATAAGTTGTAAGTCCTAAGGTTGTTGTGACTTGCAATATGCCAACTGTTAAAATAATAAAAGACACAAAGATGTAACGTGGTTCGGCTTTATGGCCTACATCCACGGGAGAAGAGAAAGGATCTTTATTCTTGTGTAATGTCTTAATGGAGGGACTCCATATATATAGACATACAGGGCTATGTACTTATGGCTACATTTACAATTTTAGTAACTGCTATATTCCTTAAAGGAAATAAATCCTTAAGGAAATAATTCTGTACAGGAAACAAATCTATCAACAATAGGAAACAAATCTCAACACTCCCCCTCAAGCTGGTGAATAAAGGTTTACCATTCCCAGCTTGGACACATTTGCTTGAAATGCAGTATGATTTAACCCTTTAGTGAGCATATCGGCGAGCTGATTATTGGTAGACATATATGGAGTACAGATCAACCCACTATCAAGCTTCTCTTTAATAAAGTGTCTATCAATCTCTATATGCTTGGTTCGATCATGTTGAACTGGGTTATGGGCAATGCTAATTGCAGATTTATTGTCACAATAGAGTCTCATAGGGCCATCCCAGTGTATTTTCAAATCTGTTAAAATTATCTGCAACCATAATAACTCACAAACCCCTTGTGCCATTGCTCGGAATTCTGCTTCAGCACTAGATCTGGCCACTACATTCTGTTTTTTACTTCGCCATGTCACCAAATTCCCACCAAGAAACGTACAATATCCAGTAGTTGATCTTCTGTCAACTACTGAACCAGCATAGTCTGAATCAGTATATGCTTCAAGAACCATTCCTGTGTGTCGTTTAAATAAGATACCCTGTCCTGGAGTCCCTTTAAGATACTGTAGAACGCGATTAGCCGCTTGCAAATGAATATCTTTAGGATTGTGCATGAACTGACTTATTACACTCACTGCATATGCAATATCAGGTCTTGCGTGAGAGAGATAGATGAGTCTTCCTACTAGTCTTTGATACGTCTCTTTATTAACAGTCGGCGCTTCTTCAGCTTCTCCAAGCTTGTGATTAAGATCAATAGGAGTATTCATTGGTTTGCATGCTAGTTTCCCTGTTTCTTTAAGAAGGTCTGTAATGTACTTCTGTTGAGAGATAAAGATTCCATGTTTAGAGTGTGCCACTTCAATCCCTAGGAAGTATTTCAATCTCCCTAATTCCTTGATCTCAAATTCTTCGGTCAAACACCGCTTCAAGTTTTGTCTCTCGTTCTCATTATTTCCTGTCATGATGATGTCATCAACATACACTAATAGAGCTGTAACTCCCCCTGAAGTCGAGTGCTTAATAAACAAAGTGTGATCTCCTTGGCTTTGTTTATATCCCATACTTGTCATTACTTTGGCAAACCGACCAAACCATGCCCTTGGAGATTGCTTAAGTCCATACAGGGCCTTTTTTAATTTGCACACTTTATCTGTGGTGCCAAATCCTGGAGGTACTTCCATATAGATTTCTTCCTCTAAATTCCCATGTAAAAATGCGTTTTTTACATCAAATTGTTGCAGATCCCAGTCATAATTAGCTGCCTATGACAAAAGAAGTCTCACAGTATTCATTTTTGCAACTGGAGCAAATGCCTCTTGATAGTCCACACCATATGTCTAAGTATATCCTTTGGCTACCAATCTTGCCTTGTAGCGCTCTAATGACCCATCTGCTTTGTATTTTACTGTATAAACCCATTTGCATCCAACAGGTTTCTTTCCTGGAGGCAAGTCTACCAACTCCCATGTTGTATTTTTCTCCAGGGCTTCCATTTCCACATTCATAGCTTGTTTCCAATTTGTATTAGATAAAGCCTCGGATAATGACGTAGGAGTCTGGATATTATTTAGGCTGGTAAGGAAACTCTTATGGGTTTGTGAGAACTTCTCAAAGGATACAACATGAGATAATGGATACAAGGGATGTTTAGTGCATTCCCTTGTTCCCTTTCTAATGGCAATGGGAAGGTCATTGTCAGAGGCTAAAAGATCATTGTTAGTTTCAGGAACTAATGAAATTTATAAGGAGGGTTCAGGGTTTGTTACCTCATTCTCAGGGATTGGTTCAGATTCTTGAGCTTGCATTGGTTCAGGAGCTGCGGCGCTTTATTCCTTGAGTACACTTGTCCAGTCATCCGATCCTTAGGTTCGTCATTGGGTACAGGGGTTGTGGGAGATTCAGGTTTGGTTTGTTGGAGAGTAAAGGGGTCAAAAAGGTCAAAAGGGTTATCAAGGGAGTTCCGATCCTTATCTTCCATGATGACATTCTCCCCCGGAAGAGAAGGAGCGGTAAAATAGGGCTCAGGTTCATAGAAAGTGACATCGGCTGAGACAAAGAATTTCTTTGATGGCGGATGATAGCATTTATATCCCTTTTGAGTGGAAGAGTATCCGACAAAAACACACTTAAGAGCTCTAGGGTCCAACTTTCCCCTGTTGGGTTGGTGAACATGGACAAATGAAACACACCCGAATATTTTAGGTATAAGATTATTGGAGATTTTAAGCTTAGGATAAAATTGACGTAGCTTTTCCATAGGACTCTTGAAATCAAGGGTCCGGGATGGTAGACAGTTAATAAGATGTGTTGCAGTAAGGACAGCTTCCCCCCAATAGGACTTAGGCATATTATGCTGAAATAAAAAGGCTCGGGTTGTATCAAGTAGGTGACCGTTTTTTCTTTCAACAACTCCATTTTGTTGTGGAGTGTGAACACAGGATGATTCATGAATGATCCCCTTAGTTTGGAAGTAATTGGTCAATGTTTGATTAAAATAGTCGCGAGCATTGTCAGATCGAAATCTCTTAATTTTAGCACCAAACTGGGTGTGTATCATGTTATGGAAGGTAGGGAGAATAAAGCTCACATCGGATTTTTGTTTTAATAAGAATATCCACGAGACTCTAGTACAATCATCAATGAATGACACAAACCATCGCGCTCCAGAAACATTAGGGATTGGAGAAGGACCCCAAATATCACTATGAATGAGATCAAAAGGATCTGAACTTTTGTCATTGCTAAGTGGAAAAGATATACGTTTGTGTTTCGCAAGTTCACACACTTCACAATGAAAATCTTCAACATTCAGAGATTTAAACAAAAAAGGAAACATGATTTTAAGAGATTGAAAAGAAGGATGGCCAAGGCGGCGATGATGGAGCCATAGCTTTTCTTTATTGGAAAGTTTGTGCTCAGAGAGAAATGAAGTGGTACTCTTGATAGGATGTACTGGTGTCTCAAGGTAATACAACCCGTCCTGTTCCTTAGCATGTCCAATCATCGTCCCCAAGTCCTGGTCCTGAAATGCACAGTAAGTAGGGAAGAAGGTCACATTACAACTCAGATCATGGGTCAATTTTTTAATAGAGATAAGATTGGTAGATAGTTTAGGAACATGAAGAACATTTCTGAGTGTAAGGGTGGGGCTGATGTGAACATCACATATACCAGCAACTGTGGTTAATGATCCATCAGCTGTGGCTATTTTCCGACTACTAGGACATGGGTTGTAGGTATGAAATATATTGGGAGAATTGGTCATGTGATCAGTAGCACCAGAATCTATAACCCAAGAGTTAGCAAAAGATTTATCCGAGACGTTAAATCCAATAGAAATAGGAAAATTACCTGAATGGGCCAATGAACAGGTACCTGAGGGTTTGTCAAGAGTGCCAAGCAAAGATTTTAATCTTTCAATATCGTCTTGGCTGAATCCGTCTGTCACCGGGGAGGCTGCAATTGTTGGTTCAGTAGACAGATGTGCGTGACCATTAGTTTTCTGCTGTCCTCCGTTGTAACCCCAGTCTTTACTGGAAGTTGAAGGCTTGCCATGAAGTTTCCAACACTTCTCCCTTGTATGTCTAGTCTTCTGACAATAAGTACACCTTAGATTGTCCCTATTGTCTCGATTTGGGACCTTTGATGATTCAGCGCGCGGAGTGTGTGTCCTCTGATCATTTCCCCGATTGGCGATCATAGCTGAGCCTTCCAACTTCTGAGGTGTGAGCATAACATTTCTTCTGCTTTCTTCAGTCCGGATAGCAGAGATAGTCTCATTTAGAGTTAGTAACTCTTTGCTGAGAGTTTGAACTCTTACTTGATCAAACTCTGCATTGAGTCCAGCCAAGAAGTCATAGACTCGATCCTTCTCAATATAGTTTTTTAAAATTACAGCATCTGCAGGGCATTTAGTCTCAATACACCTATAATGGTCAAGTTCTTGCCAGAGATTTTTCAAGACATTGGCATACTCAGTGACTGTCATGTTGCCTTGTTTTGTTGTTCCAACTTTCACTTTGATTTCATACACTTGGGCTGCATCATGGGCCTTAGAGTATGTCTGATGAACGGCATCCCAAATGTCTTTGGCAGTAGTTAGAAACATGCATGTATCGCTAATATTTGGCGCCATTGAATTCCATAGCCATGCCATTATAGAAGCATCTTCGTTATCCCACGCCCTAAACTTAGGGTCTCCGGGTGTAGGTCCAGTGCCCAGAAGATGACTTAGTTTTCCTCTGCCCTTCAGAAAAGTACGTACCAGCTGAGACCACTTCAAATAATTTTTTCCATCAAGTCTGTAGGCGGCTTGAATGTTCGGTAGTTCTCCTTTCTCTATTTTATCAACTGTTTCTTCTATCTGCACTGTTTCGGAAGTAACCGACATTTTTTTTTTTTTTTTTTTTTTTGTCGTTCTTCAGAGATGTGAAGAAGAAGAAGAAACAGACAGTTGAAGACGAAGATAGATCGAACAGTGAACAGTAATCAGTAATCGCGATTGAAAGAAGAAGGAACAGTGAACAATAATCGCGATTGATTGAAGAAGGAACAGTGAACAGTGATCACGAGTGAACAGTGAACAGTGATCGCGGATGAACAGTGATCGCGATTGGAAGAAGAAGGTGCAGTGAACAGTGATCGCGATGCGTTTGCAGTTGCAGGCGAACCAGTTCGCGATGTGCGATGAAGAAGAAAGAAGAAGAGATGACGAAGGTGAAGGTTGATTTGAGTTGCGAGTGAACAGTTGCAGAGACGACGAACCAGTTGCAGATGGAAGATGATGAATCGCACGAACCAGTTGCAGGCGATGTGAATGAAACGATAGCGATGGAAATGGAAGATGATGAATCGCACGAACCAGACGAAGAAGACGATGAACAGTGAAACGATGAACAGCAACAGTTGCAGACGAAAACAGTTGCAGATCGAAGAAAAAAAGACGATGAACAGTGATGATGAACAGTGCAGGCGCGATTTGCGTTGCAGATCGACGAAAAGGAAGACGATAACCAGTGTCTCGAATACACAGCGGCGGCAGCGGAGATGCAACGAGCAGCAGCAACAGTGATGAAGATGGAGGATTCCGGCAGCTACGGCGATGAAGGCCGACAATGATGATTCCGGCGATGAAGGCCGAAACAGATTTCCCAGTAATAAAAACTAGGGCTCTGATACCATGCTAAAATAATAAAAGACACAAAGATATAACGTGGTTCGGCTTTATGGCCTACATCCACGGGAGAAGAGAAAAGATCTTTATTCTTGTGTAATGTCTTAATGGAGGGACTCCATATATATAGCCATACAGGGCTATGTACTTATGGCTACATTTACAATTTTAGTAACTGCTATATTCCTTAAAGGAAATAAATCCTTAAGGAAATAATTCTGTACAGGAAACAAATCTCAACACCAACAGATACTCTGTCATTGTGCATAACATTATCATGCGTTTGGATGTGGGAAACACTTATTATATTGATACATCGTGATGTACCAAATGTATCGTGTACATGCCAGCGTTTATAGTTCATAAATTCTCTATTCTTGCTGTAAATTTGGAATTGACAGGTTTCAATCAAGATTTTAACTTTTACGTTAAATTTGGGGAAGTCACTCAACCGTATTATAGGATCAACGTCATGTGGTAAAAGCCCCTCTAACAAGTGGAATATCTAAATTGTGTTCTTATTGTTGGACCTAGGTCAAATTCAACTATTAGAATTAATTTGTGTGATATATATATAAATGTTATTTCACAATTCTTGCAATCCTCCAAGATTAAAAGCCTTTACTTATTTAGGAATCCACCCAAAAGATGAAGCACAACATACTTTGATTGAAGAGGTGTAGGATAAATAGCCTTTTAATTTTATAGTTTTTCTTGGAAAAAATCTGAAAAGGTTTATGCGGTTTGCTATGTGATTTGGATGCAATTTTTTTTGGTATCCGAAAGTCCGAAAATAATAGAAATATGTTTGTACACAGCAGCCTCTTCTATGCACCATTTTTGTCCTTAAGTTTCTTATGTGTTTCATGCAATTTGAATTATAGGTGTATCGTGGGCGTACTACTGATGGTTATGATGTTGCTGTAAAAGTTCAGCGTCCAAACCTTCGCCATGTGGTTGTGCGAGATGTCTATATTCTTCGCCTTGGGGTATTATTTTGTTCTGTACATTTTATACCAGTTATCTGTTTATTATTTTAAGCATTGTGGACTAAACTGTTTGCTCAATAAACTGTTTCAGCTGGGACTATTGAAAAAGGTGTTCAAAAGAAAGAGTGATCCCAGGCTTTATGCTGATGAACTTGGAAAAGGCTTAGTTGGGGAGCTAGACTACACATTAGAGGCTGCAAATGCTACAGAATTCAAGGTATCTTGATTTTGGAATTTTGTCTTGTTTCACTTTTCTTGGGGAAGTAACATGAAAGGTCACCCTTGGTATAACTACTATCAAAGAGGACCTTTGTGATTTGCTTTGTTGTCAGTTGTTCCTTGCAAATCCTTTTTGCTAATATTCACCACTTGTGTAAACAACTGTTGTCCCTTTACTTTTGATCAACGAAATTTTGAAATGAATACTTTAAATATTATTCAACCTCGGCCATTTTAAGGATTTGTCTTGGATTTAGTTGAAAAAAAAATCCATGGTGACGGGTCCTTTCTGATGTACATGTTCTTGTCTGAGGTCTTTTATCTGTAAACCGTTCATAGGGCAGTGCTAAAAATTGAATACAGCTGGTTGGGTCTTGTAGAGCCTGTTTGGCATTGAATTTAAAATCTGTTTTCAATTTTTTTTTTAAAAGTTGTTATTAGAATTTTCTTTTAGAAAACAATGAAAACACAAAAAGTTATTTTCTTGTTTCCTTAACAACTTTCAAAGATATATTTAAAAACAGTCTTTAAAATTGTTGGAAAATAGTCCAACCAAACATATAGCCAAGGAATCTTTTTTTTTTTAAAATTTTTTATGAGCAAAAAAATGTTTTTAAATTCAATGCCAAAGTCAACCTTATCTTCTAAGTTTTTTTCTTTCTGAATTTTGTTCCTTCCTTATTTTACTATTTTAATTATTTTTTGGATTTTTTAACACTAAATTATCGCTTGACTGTTAGTTACTATGTAATAAAGAAGTTTTCGTGTATTTTAATATATTTTCTGGTTTTGTTGTAGTGTGATCTGTGTCGTTCTCTTTAGTTGTTAGAATTGCTATTTCGAATCGGTGAATCATACTATTCACTCCAAAAGGTTTCAAATTGAATTCTTGAATCGGTATACCTATGAATCATAAGCGAATTGGTCTGAATTAGTAGTAAATCGTTAGTGAATGAGACTGAATCTGTATCATAGTGTATCAGTTTGAATAGTTTATTAGCTAAAAAAAACTTGTATCTTCTAACTTTATGGTTACTTAATATGTACAAACATAAAAGCCACATTTTTTTTGGGAATTTTATTCAAACCTTGAAAAGATTTGATTGTGATTCATGATTCTGACAACAATGAATCTCTTTTGATGTGTTTCTTCACAGGTAGCACATTACTTTTTTAACGATGGAAATACTGGATAATATTTGTTCATTCAAAGCTCATTTGCAATGAAATGATGAACTAATATATTTGTGTTTTGATATATCTCATGGATCTTTCTTTGTCACCGTCTATTCATTTCTACTTTCTACAGGAAGCTCATGCACCATATCCTTTTATTTTTGTTCCAAGAGTGTTTAGACAACTAACTAGAAAGAAAGTTTTGATAATGGAGTGGGTGGTTGGTGAAAACCCAAGTGATCTAATGTTAGCATCTAGCGCAAACGTAATTGATCAAGGCTCTGAATATCCAGAGAGTCAGCAACTGGAGGCCAAAAGGCATCTTCTAGATCTGGTATGTAGGAGTTAATGGTTACACATTACTTGTTTTATGTGTTGGATGCCATAAGAAGCTTGATTAATATTCATGGAATCATTCAGTTCTTTTGAGATCTTCAAATGTTTTAGATTTTTTGTTTTATTTTATTTATTTATTTATTTTTAGATTTTAAATATGTTGAAATTACCAAAATTTTATTTGCTGGGGCTAATGAAAGAGGAACAATTTGCATTTTTTTATTGGCTTATTTATTTATGCTTGATATGAATATATTAGATATGGCAGAGGCTATGAAAAGGAAAGTTTTGTGCAATTGCTAATTTAACATTGTAGAATGCATTCATGCATGCATGCATGCATGCATGCCTGCGTGACCTTCATGTTGTAAGTAGTATCAGGGAGTTTCTGGTTATCTGGAGTTTGCCCTTACGATTTACATGACATTTGTATGTCATTGTATAATTTACAAATTATGATTGAATTAATTGCTCATCATGAGATCCCTTATTTTGTATCTTGCAGATGATTTAGTGTCAGTGTCTGTAGTGGCAGAGGGAGTAATATCTCATAGGCACAAAGTCCCGCCTATTTTTAAATAGTTGGGATATGCCTTGATGTTGATATTAATGTTGTGTGTATGTGTGCCCAAATGCGTGCGTCCAAGAAACAATAGGCCTAAGGAAAAATGAAAAGAGGGAGAAAGGAAGAAAACGCATATACATTGAGGTGTACTTATCCCCCATTAAGAAAGAAAATAGCCGAGTTCTTTGAGATTTGCTGACCACTTATAGAGGATAGTTTGATTGAGAAGATATCCTTAAGATTGATTACCTCTCCATTGAACATCATCTGTTTTTTTCCGTCATCTTCCATATTGATGTAGGGCGTGATAGGGAAGACAATAAACACGCTTCTCTAGACTCGTTGATTCTACAACATTCCGAGAAAAGAGGTGAAAGAAGAATTCACAAATTCTAAAAAAATTAATATTATTCAATCTATATCTCAATACCCCACATACAATGGCCTTTAAATAGGCAAAACCCATGAAAACTCCTAAATAGACTCAAATATTAAAAGAGAAATAACTAGACTTCTAAACAGACTCTCGAATACTAATTTCTAATGAAACAAAAATACTAGTTTCATAATTCAATAAAATACTAAAAATAAAAATTACTAAAAATAGTGACTTTACGGAAAATAGTAAATTTACTAAAAATAGTAAATTATCGTAAATGGTAAATTTACTAAAAATAGTTAACCACCAAAAATACTAACTTTACTAAAAATAGTAAATTACCAAAAATAGTAAATTTACTAAAATTAGTAAATTATCCTAAAATGAGATTTCCACCAACTCTAACTCTTATTGCATTCCATCACATATGCTGTTGCAAATACCCATAGTGTGTCTAGAAACCGAAGGTTGGCCTCACTTAGTAGGTATTTTAGTAACACTCTTTTGTGTGGCTTTTATGGAGGTTACGACCTTTATATTATTTGGGTGTGCAGGAGGATAAGAATATGACTTTAAAACAGAGATAAGAAGTGTAGCCTCAATATTAATTTGCAAGGGTTTTGCAGTTGCTCATCCTCGTGTTTCTTACTGTGTCTTACTTCTTTTTTTGTTAATCCTCTTTTGTGTTTGCTCATAATATTGTGTTCATTGATGACATTGAAGCATTAGTTATCTTAAACTAAATATTTGTAGAAACTTTAGAACTAAAAAGGTTTAAGATTATTGAACTAATACTGATTACATCAAAGTTAATTTTAGTGAAGCTAGAAATATTAGAAGAGATACTGAAGGTGAAGATTGAAGGCCAAGAGATACTTAACAGAGAACTTTGAGCTTTGTTTGGTTTGTAATTTGAATGTAGTTTTCTACTATATGAAAAACAAAAAGCAAGAAATGAGCGTTCTGTTGGTTAAATTTAAAAACTGTTTTTTTTTTTTTTTTTCAAATGTTTCTTAGAAATTTGATTGTTTTTGGAAAAAAAGATGAAAATATTGCTTTTGAATTTTTTTTTTTTATTGAAAATTTTGGCTTCTCATATAGGTTATAGCCCAACCTTAAATGACTATTGGTTTTTAAAGAAAAATAGTTCCCAACTAATAAATTAATTTCTTTCATGATTCAAGGTTAGTAAAGGAGTGGAAGCATCACTTATTCAACTCCTTGAGACAGGCTTATTGCATGCAGATCCTCATCCTGGGAACTTGCGTTATACTGCTGCAGGACAAATTGGGTAATCTACATTATTTTTTTATTTATTTTTTATTCTGCAAGATTTATCTTGATTATTGACATATTTTCAGTCTTAATAAAGTCATAAGATAAACAAACAAAAATATAAGAAAAATTAGAAAACTAGGTTTGGATCTCTATGGTAGTACTAGGCCTTGGAAACTTGGTCATTTGTCAATGTCAGCTGAACGAGGACACAGTATTCATAACCCAAAAGATGATCTTCTAAGATATTTTATCCAGAAGATATAATGCTGCTCTGTTTCAATTCTTTAACTTCACCTGATGGCTTTTTTTCCTTGCAAATTATTAGGAGTTTTCTTTTCTTTTGCAGCTGTCTTATTGAAATACTCTCTCTCTCTCTCTCTCTCTCTCTTGCCTACTAGGTTCCTAGATTTTGGCTTGATTTGTAGGATGGAGAAAAGACATCAATTTGCAATGCTTTCATCCATAATCCACATAGTAAGTGGGGATTGGGCTGCCCTTGTTCGTGATCTAGCTGAAATGGATGTTGTGAGGCCAGGGACTAGTATTCGTCGTGTGACCTTGGTATGATTAGTATCTTATATTTCTTGCTAGATCTTTATAATGATGTTATCAACCTTCATATTTTTTGTGTAATCTTGCCATGAAAGCTTCTGGATTATTATGTTTACTGTTAGAACCTTTTGTGTCATTTCCATGGTATCTTTTGTAGTTTTTCTGCTACTGCTTATGAATCTTTGTCCTTTTTAGCCTAGCTTAATAATGAGTTACTTTGTGATTTAGGACTTGGAAGATGCATTCGGAGTGGTAGAATTAAAAGACGGAATTCCTGATATCAAGTTCAGCAGGGTGGGTGTCTTTGTTTATTTCGCTGCTAATTGCAACCATTATCTTTTTACATTATCTTGAGTGCCATTTTTCTTGTTCTTCATTTTTACAAGGTCTAAATTGGGATTTGATCCAATGATCCTGTGGCTTGCTTCTGGTTTGTCAAACCATTGAGCTGTGCCTCCAATTGCCTTAACTCATCTCAACTCAGTAAAGCCTTTTCCCAAGTTCATGGGGTCAGCTACATGAATCTGCTTCCTCTATATCGCTCTATCAAGGGTGAAGTCGACATTTATGGGACCAATTGCCAATTGGCCATATTCTCTGTTAGATAGTGATCCATATTTGTTAGATCTAAGGTCATTGTTATTGTACAATGGTAAGTTGAGGCCACTGAGTGTGCGGAACTCAGAATGTAGGTTTGAGTCCTTGTGGAGGCTGCAACTACACTATCTATAAATGCTAAACCTTGTGTAGAACCTTGCAAGAATTCACATTGCTTGTACCAGTAGTGGATACTGATCTTTATTATTCGTACCTGTTGGATGTATAGGTAATGTTGTAAAACATAAAAAGAACAAAGAGATATAACGTGGTTTGACTCTATGGCCTATGTCCACGGAAGAAGAGGAGGGAATAACTCATATTCGTGGCGTCACAATGGAAGATCACTCTTACAGGGCTGCACACATGTAACAACTATTTCACATATAACAACTACTTAGATATGATGACTACTAGGATTGTAATCTTTTATGTAAATGGTAACACATCCCATAAATTTCCCTCTTCTCCGCTACAATTTCTAACACTACTCCTCAAGCTGGTTAATAAAGGTTTGCCATTCCCAGCTTGAACACACTTGTTTGAAATGTAGCACTGCTCAGTCATTTAATGAGTACATTCGCTAGCTGATGATGAGGAGACACATATGGAGTATAGATGAGTCCACTGTCAAGCTTCTCCTTAATAAAGTGTTTGTCAATTTCAATATGCTTGGTTCGATCATATTGCATTGGATTATGTGCAATGCTGATGGCAGATTTATTGTCGCAATAAAGTCTCATTGGACCATCCCACTTAATTCTGAGGTCTTCCAAAATGATTTTCAACCACAGCAGCTCGCAAATCCCTTGGGCCATTGCTCTAAATTCTACTTCAACAGTTGACCTAGCCACCACATTTTGCTTTTTATTGTGCCGTGTCACCAGATTTCCACCAGGAAAGGTACAATACCTGGTGGTTGATCTCCTATCAATTACGAGGTCGGCTTAGTTGGCATCTGTATATGCGTCAAGTACTAATCCTATGCTCTGCTTAAGTAGGATGCCTTGTGAGTCCCTTTAAGATACTGTAACACATGATTAGCAGCTTGCAGATGAACTTTTTTGAGATTGTGCGTAAACTGGCTAACCACACTTTGGATATGCGATATCAAGTCTTGTATGAGAGAGATATATGAGTCTCCCGACCAACCTTTGATACATTTCCTTATTTACGGTAGCAACTTCTTCAACTTCTCCAAGCTTGTGATTAGGATCAATGAGTGTACTAGCCAGTCGACATGCTGACTTCCCTGTCTCCTTAAGAAGATCAATAATATATTTCTGTTGAGAAATGAAAATTCCCTGTTTGGAGTGTGCCACCTCAATCTCTAGAAAGTATTTCAATATTCCTAGTTCCTTGTTCTCAAACCCCTTGGTCAAACACTGCTTCAGCTTCTGTCTCTCATTCTCATCGTTCCCAGTCATGATGATGTCATCTACACATACCAAAAGAGTTGTAACTCCCCCTGAAACTGAGTGCTTAATAAACAAAGTATGATCTCCTTGGCTTTGTCTATATCCCATGTTTTTCATTACTTTGTCAAACCGGCCAAACCATGTCCTTGGAGATTGTTTAAGTCCTTACAGAGCTTTTTTTAGTTTGCACACTTTATCAGTGTCCAGGCTGTTTCCAAATCTTGGTGGTACTTCTATATAAATCTCTTTCTAAGTCTCCATGCAAGAATGCAGTCTTTACATCAAATTGTTGCAAATCTCAGTTATAATTACCTGCCAAAGACAACAGAATCCTCACTGTATTCATCTTGGCGACCAGAGCAAATGTCTCTTGATAGTCCACACCATATATCTGAGTATACCCTTTGGCCACTAATTTGGCCTTGTAGCGTTCTAGTGACCCATCTGCTCTCTGCTTAACAGTATAAACCCATTTACATCCCGCTAATTTCTTTCCTGCAGACAAGCCTACCAACTCCCAAGTACCATTTTTTTCTATGGCCTCCATTTCCACATTGATGCCTTGTTTCCAATTTTCATTAGATAGAGCCTCAGATAAAGAGGCAGTGATTTTAATATAGTTCAAGCTTGTAAGAAAACTCTTATGAGACAGTGAAATTTTTTCAAATGACACAACATGGGAAAGTGAATACAAGGGATGTTTAGTGCATTCCCTAGTTCCCTTCTAATAGTAATAGGGAGGTCTAATCTGTGTCTGTTTCGGGCTGAGATTCTGAAGAGGTTTGTAAGAGAGGATCAGAGACTATTGTCTCATTTCCAGGAGCTGGTTTAGATTCTTGAACTTGCATAGGTTCAGAGACTGTAGCTTTCTTCCTTGATTACATACGTCCAACCATTCGATCCTCAAGAGCAGACGACTTGGGTTTACCACTTTGGTTATCACTGGGTTCTGAAGGTGCAAATGACTTGGGTGTAGAGGACGCTATAGATAACTGAGGTGCAAATTGGTGGAGGTCAATGGAAACAGGGTTATAGAATTCCCGATCCTTGTCTTCCATAATGGAGCTCTCCCTTTGAAGAGAAGGAGCGGAGAAATAAGACTCTCGTTCATTAAAAGTAACATTGGCTGAGACAGAATTTTTTAGACGGTGGATGATAACATTTGTATCTTTTTTGGGTTGAGGAGTACCATACAAAAATACACTTGAGAGCTCTTGGATCTAATTTCTCCCTGTTTGGATGGTGAATATGGACAAAGGATACACACCCGAAGATTTGAGGAACGTGATTGTTAGATGTTTTAAGGTTAGGATAAAACTGGAATAACAACTCCATGAGACTCTTAAAGTCAAGGACTCGAGAAGGTAGTCGGTTGATGAGATGTGTAGCAGTTAGGACGACTTTCCCGCAATAGGACTTAGGTACGTTGTTCTGTAATAGGAAGGTTCGAGTTGTATCAAGTAGGTGGCTATTTTTCCTCTCAACGACGCCGTTTCGTTGTGAGGTGTGTACATAGGATGATTCATGAATGATTCCTTCCTTCTGAAAGTATGGAGTCAAGACTTGATTAAAATAGTCTTTCACATTGTCATATCAGAATTTCTTTATTTTTTGCTCTAAACTGATTTTGGGCCATATTATGAAAATTTCAGAGAACAAATCTCACATCAGATTTATGTTTGATAAAAAAATCCACGAGACACTAGTACAATTATCAATGAAAGATACAAACCAACGTGTGTCAAACATTTTAGGAATAGGAGAGAGACCCCAAATATCACTATGAATAAGATCAAAAGTCTTTGAACTTCTTTCATTACTAATTGAAAATGTTACACGCTTGTGTTTTGCCAGTTCACATACTTCACAATGAAAGGTTTCAATATCTAGTGTCGTAAACAAAGAAGGAAACATGACCTTAAGGGTGCTAAAGGAGGGATGGCCAAGGCGGCGGTGATGAAGCCATATTTTATTTGAATTGGAGAGATGGTGCTTAGAGAGAAAAAAAGGATATTCTCTTGATGAGATTCACTGGTGTCTCAAGATAATACAACCCGTCTTGTTCCTTAGCAAGTTCAATCGTCTTCCCCAAATCCTTGTCCTGAAATATGCAGTGAGTAGGATAGAAAATTACATTACAACTCAGATCATTTGTAAGCTTTTGAATTGAGACAAGATTAGTGGACAATTTTGGAACATAGAGTACATTTCTAAGTGTAAGTGTAGGGCTGATGTGAACATCTCCTATGCCTGCAGCTGTGATTAAGGACCCATCAGCTGTGGCTATTTTCCGACTACTTGGACATGGGTTATAAGTATGAAATATATGAGAGGAATGGGTCATGTGGTTAGTAGTGCCTGAATCTATAACCCAAGAGTTTGCAAAGTATTTATCCGAGACTTTGAATCTAATAGAAATAGGAAACTTACCTGAATGTATTAATGAACATGTACCTGAAGGTTTCTCAAAAGTGTCAAGTAAAGTTCGCAGCCGCTCAATGTCTTCTTGGTTGAATCTTGCTTGCTCTAGAGAGGTCTTGGCAATTGGTTGATCAGTGGATAAATGTGCTTGTCCACTGCTTCTCTGCTGCCCTCCTTTGTAGCTCAATTCTTTACTGGACGTTGATGGCTTGCCATGGAGTTTCCAACACTTCTCTCTGGTATGCCTAGCCCTCTGACAGTAAGTACACCATAGGTTATCTCTGTTTGAAACCTTGGATGATTCTGCTCTTTGAGTGCCTGTTTTCTGACCATTACCCCGATTGTCTACCATAGCTGAGCCTTCCATCTTTTGAGGTTTGAACGTAACACTTCTTCTGCTTCTTCAACTCCGATAAGGGAGATGGTTTCATTTAGAGTGGGCAACCTTTTGCTAAGTATTTGAATTCGAGCCTGCTCAAATTCAAAATTGAGTCCAACCAAGAAATCGTAGACTCTATCTTTCTCGATGTAGTTCTTCAAGATCACTTTATCCTCAGGGCACTTAGTCTTGATACATTGATAATGATCAAGCTCTTGCCACTGATTCTTCAAGACATTGGCGGACTCCGTAATCGTTTTATTCCCTTGTTTTGCGGCTTTTGTTTTGACCTTTATTTCCTACACTTGAGCTGCATCTTGTGCCTCGGAATATGTCTGGTGAATGAGACATCCCATATATTATCTTTAGCAGTGGTCAGGAACATACACGTATCACTAATCTCTGGTGTCATCGAATTCCACAGCTACACCATAATCATCGAATCTTCGTTGTCCCATTTCTCAAATTGAGGATCTCCTTTCTACGGTCCGGTTCCCAGAAGGTGACTCAATTTTCCTTTGCCTTTTAAAAATGTACGAACAAGTTGAAACCACTTAATTTTTTTTTTTTTCCGTTGAGTCTGTAGGCTGGCTGAGTATTATGTAGTTCTCCCGGCCCGTGATTGGACCCTTCTTCCTCGGACTTCACAGTGTCTGATACTATCGATATTTTGTTGTTGACTCTCTCTCCCTTTTTTTTTTTAATATTATAGAAAAAAAAAAGAAGAAAGAAAAAGGAAAGGAAAAGAAAAGAGAAAGAACGAAAGAAAAAAAAAAGAAGAAAAGAAAGAAAATGGGAAGGGCAGCAAGAGTAGCGAAAATAGCAGTGTCGCGCAACAGTCGCGACAATAGTAGCAACGACAACTACGACGGTAACTCTTGCGGAGAAGAGAGAAATTTTGGGGATTGCGTTGCCATTTAGAGGAAAAATTATTTTTAAAAGTTGTCATATCTAAAAGATACTGAAATTGTAAAAGTTACTATACGGTGAACAACTCTGTAAGTCTATTTATTTGGTGTTCCTCCATTGATGCATCATCACGAATAAGAAGAATTCTCCTCTCTTCTTCCGTGGACATAGGCCATAGAGTCGAACCACGTTACATCTCTGTGTTTCTTTATTACTTTATTTTACAACATGGTATCAGAGCATTAGGCTAGTACAAGTGGATTTTTTTTTTTTCTTTTTTCGGCCTTTATCGCCGGAATCGTCTTTTTCGGCCTTCATCGCTGTCGCTACCGCAACTCCTGTTCATCACGACCTTCATCGCTCCCGTGGTGCTGCTGCTATTGTTCTCGTCTCCGCCACTGTTCATTGCTACTGCTGTTGCAGCTGTTAATCACTGTTGTCATTCATCATTGTTGCCGCTACTGCTTAATCTCGCTGTTGCCGCTTCGTTTTGCTATTGCGATTACTGTTTCTTCTTCGTCTCCTTTCGCCATTGCCGTTGCTAATTCTTCGTCACTCTCTCCTGTGACTTGTCACCGCTGCCACCGAACTTCGCTTCCGTCACTGCTGCCATCGTTTTACATGGGTACCGCTGCCCCTCTTTTTTTTTTTTTTTTTTCCTTCTGTCTCTTCTTTTTTCTTTTTCCGTCTTCGTCTTCCTTCCTTCTCTTGTTTTTTCTTTCCGCAACTCCTTTCTTCTGTCTTTCTTTTTTCCTTTTTTATCTCTTTTTTCTTACGCCAAAATAAAAAAAAATCAGATTTGCACGAAAAAAGAAAAAGAAAAAACGAAGAAAAATTCAGATCTGAAAAAAAGAAAAAGAAAAAAAAATCAGATTTGCAAAAAAAAAAAAAAAATGTCAATCATTTCAAAAACAGCGCAGTCTGAAGTAGTATCCAACACGGAGAAAGGGGAACTACCAAACATTCAAGCAGCATACAGGCTCAATGGCAAAAATTATTTAAAGTGGTCTCAACTAGTTCGTACCTTTTTGAAAGGTGAAGGAAAATTAAGTCACCTTTTGGGCATTGGACCCAAACCTGGAGATCCTCAGTTTGCAACATGGGATAATGATGATGCATCAATAATGGCATGGCTATGGAATTCAATGACGCCAAATATTAGCGATACGTGCATGCTTTTAACCACTGCCAAAGACATTTGGGACGCTGCTCACTAGACATACTCTAAAGCCCATGATATAGCCCAAATGTATGAGATCAAGATGAAATTTAGAGCAACAAAACAAGGTAACATTACGGTCACAAAATATGTCAGTATATTACAAAATCTCTTGTAGGAACTTGTCGATAGGTGTATTGAGACTAAATGCCTTGCAGATGCTGTAGTTCTAAAAAACTACATTGAGAAGGATCGGGTCTATGATTTTTTGGCTGGACTTAATATAGAGTTTGATCAAGTGAGAGTTCAGATTCTAAGCAAAGAGTTGCCAACTCTGAACGAGATTATCTCTGTCATCCGGTCTGAAGAGAGCAGAAGAAGTGTTATGTTCACACCTCAGAAGACGGAAGGCTCAACTATGGTTGCTAATCGGGAAAATGATCGGAAGGCAAACACTCCAAGAGTTGAATCATCAAAGGTCCCAAATCGAGACAACAAAAACAATTTATGGTGTACTTATTGTCAGAAGGCTAGACATACTAGGGAGAAGTGTTGGAAACTTCATGGCAAGCCTTCGACTTCCAGTAAAGAATGGGGCTACAAAGGAGGACAGCAAAAGAACAATTTACATGTACAATCTGTCTATTGAACAGACAGTTGCAGACTCCCCGATGCCAGTAGGATTCAGCCAAGACGGCATTGAAAGATTGAAATCTTTGCTTGGCACACTGGACAAACCCTCAGGTACTTGTTTATTGGCACATTCAGGTAAATTTCCTACTTCTATTGGATTTAAAGTCTCTGATAAGTCTTTTGCTAACTCTTGGGTTATAGATTCTGGTGCTACTGATCACATGACCAATTCCCCCAATATGTATCATACCTACAACCCCTGTCCTAGTAGTCGAAAAATAGCAACTGCTGATGGATCCTTAACCACAGTTGCTGGTGTAGGTGATGTTCACATCAACCCCACCCTTACACTCAGAAATGTTCTTCATGTTCCTAAACTATCTACTAAGCTTATCTCTATTAAAAAATTGACCCATGATGTGAGTTGTAACGTAACCTTCTTCCCTACTTACTGTGTATTTCAGGACTAGGACTCGGGGACGATGATTGGACGTGCTAAGGAACAAGATGGGCTGTATTACCTTGAGACACCAATACATCCTATCGAGTAACACCATTTCTCTCCGAGCACAAGTTTTCCAATAAGGAAAAGTTATGGCTTCATCATCGCTGCCTTGGCCATCCTTCTTTTCGAACCCTTAAAATCATGTTTCTTTTTTGTTTAAGTCTCTAGATGTTGAAGATTTTCATTGTGAAGTGTGCAAACTAAAAAAGGCCTTGTACAGACTTAAACAATCACCAAGAGCATGGTTTGGTCACTTCGCCAGAGTAATGAAAGAGAAGGGACATAAGCAGAGCCAAGGAGATCGTACATTATTCATTAAGCATTCACCGTCAGGTGGAGTTACAATGCTCTTGGTATATGTAGATGATATCATTATGACTGGAAATGATGAGCATGAGAAACAGAGCTTAAAACAGTCTTTGGCCAAAGAATTCGAGATCAAGGATCTAGGTAGGTTGAAGTACTTTCTTGGAATTGAAGTGGCACATTCCAAACAGGGGATCTTTATTTCTCAACAGAAGTATATAACAAATCTCCTTAAAGAAACATGGAAGTTAGCATGCAAACCAATAACCACACCTATTGATCCCAATCATAAGCTTGGAGAAGTTGAAGAAGCACCTACTGTCACTAAAGAGATCTATCAAAGACTAGTAGGGAGACTCATTTATCTCTCTCACACAAGACCTGATATGGCATGTGCAGTGAGTGTAATCAGTCAGTTCATGCACAACCCTAAAGATACCCATTTGCAAGCAGCTAACCGTGTCTTATAGTATCTTAAAGGGATTCCAGGACAGAACATCTCATTTAAAAGACACACATGAGTGGTTCTTGAAGCATATATAGATGCAAACTTTGCTGGTTCAGTAGTTGACGAAAGATCAACTATTAGATACTGTATGTTTCTTGGTGGGAATTTGGTGACATGGCGAAGTAAAAAGTAGAATATAGTGGCAAGATCTAGTGCGGAAGCAAAATTTCAAGCAATGGCACAAGGGGTGTGTGAGCTATTATGGTTACAAATAATTTTGGGAGACTTGAAGATACGCTGGGACAACCCTATGCGACTCTATTATGATAATAAGTCTGCCATCAGCATTGCCCAGAACCCAGTTCAACATGATCGAACCAAGCATATAGAGATTGATAGACACTTCATTAAATAGAAGCTTGATAGTGGGTTGATCTGTACTCCATATGTGTCTACCAATAATCAACTTGCCGATGTGCTCACTAAAGGGTTAAGCCATACTGCATTCCACGCAAGTGTGTCCAAGTTGGGAATGGTAAACCTTTATTCACCAGCTTGAGGGGGAGTGCTGCGGAGAAGAGAGAAATTTGGGGGATTGCGTTTCCATTTAGAGGAAAAAATATTTTTAGAAGTTGCCATATCTAAAAGATATTGTAATTATAAAAATTACTATACAATGAACAACTATGTAAGTCTATTTATTTGGTGTTCCTCCATTGAGGCATCATCGCGAATAAAAAGAATTCTCCTCTCTTCTCCCATGAACGTAGGCCATAGAGCCGAACCACATTACATCTCTGTGTTTCTTTATTACTTTATTTTACAACTGTAACAACAACAACGATGACCAGCGGAAGCAACAACCAACAACGAGAGAGGCGTGCGTGCTGGCGAGAGAGAGACTGCAGACGACGACAAAGATGAGAGAGAGAGAGAGTTGACGAAGATCAGTAGTAGCGATGTGTGTGAGAGATGCGCGAGATTCCGACGATGAAGGCCAAATACGGTGAGAGATGACGAGGATGACTCTAATTAGGTCGCAACGTCTGGAAGTAACGGCAACAGGGACGAACAACAATGAAGGCCGAATAGACTGTGCTTCGGCCATGAAGGCCGAAAGATTCTCAGTTGTATAAACCTAAGGTTCTGATACCATGTTGTAAACCATAAAAAGAACAAAGAGATATAACGTGGTTCGATTGTATGGCCTACGTCCACGGGAGAAGAGGAGGGAATAATTATTATTTATAGTGTCTCAATGGAAGATCACCGTATAAATAGACATACAGGGCTGCACACATATAACAACTATTTCACATATTGCAACTACTAGTTACGACAACTACTAGGATTGTAATCTTTTTTGTAAATGGTAGCTCATCCCATAAACTTCTCTCTTCTCCGCCACAATTTCCCACAGGTAAGAATTTGAGGCCACTATGAAGCCTGAGATATTGTGCCCTAGTAATTGGCAATGAAGGTGTGGAGATGGCCATCAAGTTGGACAGAGGACACTCTTTATTCATCGTAATTTTCTTTTCTTGTTCTTGTAGCGTTAAGTGGGTGTCAATGCGAGGGAACAGGCACATAATTCTCTACATTCAATGGATCAAGCTACAAATTCTTCTTTGTCAAAATTCATTTGAGAAGATGATCGTGATCATTGATTTTTCATATTCTTTGGAATATATATTTCTTTTGACAGTGGTGTTAATGCAATGATTCTATGTGATAATTGTCATATTTGAGTGGACTTCTGTTACTCTTACTACTAGATACCTGGTAATAGATTTAACATTTGTACCATATTAAGAAGATTTTTATGGATACTTGAATACAATTTAGAAAGTGAAAATTCAGAAAATGACTTTTTGTTTTATCATTTTTTGAAAACAATATATTTTTTGCGTAAAATCTCAGAAAAACCAAACGCATTTTTTATGTTTTCAAATTTTTGGATACAGAAAATTGTATCCGAATAACGAGCCAAATACAACTTAATTGTCCTATGATTTCCAGGCTTTACCGCATTAACTTTTCTCGTTCCTTATTCAATCCTTCACTTTATAGACCATTGCTAATTCAATTATGATGTCTATTTTTTTTAATTTATTTATTTTTCTATTGTAGGTTCTTGGTAAAATTTGGTCTGTAGCCCTCAAGTATCATTTTAGTATGCCTCCTTATTATACACTAGTATTGCGTTCTTTGGCTTCCTTGGAAGGTAAGATAACATGTCATAATTTTATCCCTTCTTTTGTATGTGATCAAATCTTCTAGTATTTCTAACTTCTAAGAATTTTTGAACCATTTGACATATAATTTTTTGTGAGCTTATGCTTGTAAGTGATGTCAACATGGTATTGGTGCTGGAGGTTTACTTAATCCTTAGCTTTTATATACCTTCTCTCATGTGTGGTGTGTTCTTATGTGGAACCTTCAAATGTAGGGAATGGTGAACTAGTTTGATACACATTATTATGTTCTTCATACTTAAAGCTTATTGGTAGATGGTCTTTAAATTATATTGAACTTGTAATAAATGTTTTGATGATAGTTTGCTTTAATTTGGATAGTAAATTTTGGTGCAAACAATTTGAGGGGTTGGAGTGATGGCCAGGTACCTACCCTGCCTTAGGAAGTGGGAGGCACGAGTTTGGAACTCACCCCAAGGAGCCTCTCCCCTTTGAGTTTCTCAGTGCAAAGTAGGGTAGGATAGGAAGGTATACACTTGGCCCAAAGGGATTAGTTCAGCAAGGGGGTTGGATACAAAAATATTTTATACACTGCTATACAATAGTTAAATCTTCACATAAGATGGACTTCCTTTAGAGGCTAAGGGCTATGTCAATTTGTTTGATGCATGGCTTTTTTGGATGTCTCCATGTATTTTATACCTTTTCACATATTTTCCTATTCATAATTAGTTGCATAAAAAGGGTTGTACGGAGTGCATGGGGCTCTCGTCATTGTAGGGTTGGAGAAGGTACGATGTACACAACCTTACCTCCACATATGGAGATACTATTTCTAGATTTGGATCCATGACATCCAAGTCATAGTGGAGCAACCTCAGCCGTTGCGCCAAGACTATTTCCTTATCAGTTGCATCAATTGCATGTTTGATAAAAATAATACTGGTGTGCATGGGTAGCTTCATATCAAGTTTAGGATGAAATTGCTATTGATTTAATTTTTTTGGGATGGAAGTTCATCCACTTGTTTATCTTGACAACTTTGAATGTTTAGACCATCCAAACAATTGTAATCATGCCCAGCCAGGTTGGACAGTTGATTTATTACAAAACCAAGTATACTAAGAAGATTGGTGAGAAGAGATGAGCTGCAAAATAGAGTAGTAGTATGTAGCTACCTTGGGGGAGTTTTACATCTTTGTAAGGGTTAGGGGGCTCTTATTTTTTGCACGATTTGCACAAAAGCTGGCAGGAATTTTATGTGTTAGGGGGGGGGGGGGGGGGGGGGGGGGGGAGGGGGAATTGGGCTCACACCCTTGAGAAGAGCTTTTTCATCACCTATGAGGAGGAGGTTGTAGAGTGGGGGAGATCTATTAGGACTCAAACCCTATAAGCATGATGAAATTGACTCAAACGCAGGTGGGACTCATTCTTACGATGCAACTAATCAAATAGTTAACTAATTTAAATCCTTGAGTCATCAATATGAAAATTACTAAGCCTAGGCCATCTTCAAATCTAACCATAAAGGGGGAGGTGCCAAAGATCAGAAGAAAGGTACGGGAAGATCAACAATTGATATTCATTCAACTGACTTTCGATTATAACCCACATATTACAACACACATTTTCATCGAAACAGGGAAATTTGAATTAGTCACCTTGTTGACCCAACTAGACTTAAATACGAAATAATAGGAATTAGTGGATAAGGAAAGAGAATAAAATCTTAATTAGTTTTCAGAAAATACCATTCTAACTAAAAAAAGTGCAGCTACATGTGCAATTACACCTTCATGTCCATTGAATATGTGTATTTTACATATCTCAACGTTTGTAATAAATAATCTAATAGACAGAAAGGTGTAGTTGCACATGCAGTTTCAACTTTTTGTAGTTAGAATATCATTGCCCTTAGTTTTTATATCAAATACATTTGTAAAATTTGGTAAAAGGTGTTATATATGCTGCCTTAACTCTCCCTCGGTGTAGAAGGATTCAACTCTGATGAGTGGTGAGCAATGATGATGATACACTTCCAAAGATCAGGATCAAGGTAAAAGAACTCGTTCATTTAGCCTCAAAAGTATGACAACTCTTCTATGTGACCAAGTATCAACATAAATCACCTTTAGAAGTAGAAACAATCTCGTCAATTTGCTTTTTCGAACATGGAAATTACTTGAACCTACCTAGAAGACTCCACCATTCCCACATGACAGAGAGACTATTGGAAGGTTGTAGGGCTTACAATCATTTGGTAATAAAAGGACATTTGAAGGAAAAGATAGGGACATGTAGGATGTTTGGGCCTCTTCCCCTTTTTTTGCTACTCTGCTGGTTAGTGTATCTAGACTAGCTAGAGGTTATTGTTTTGGAGACTGGTTATGGGGCTGGCAGCCAATTTTGGATTGTATAAGTTAAGCATTATTTTGTGTTTTTGCTTTTTAAGGGACAACTTGTCCCTTAAGGCTGCTAATCACTCTTGTACTTGTTGACTTTTTATAATATAATCTATCCATGTTTCCTGTCAAAAAAAAAAAAAAAAAACCATCAATTTGCTCAGCAGTAGATTGTAGAATTGGAGGTATTCTCGAAATTGGCATAAAAAAACTAGCAGTGGTACTTGAAGCAACATCAACAGGCACTAAGACTGCTAGGTCTAACCAAAAGAGCATGAAAAAGAAGGCCAAAAGTAGGATAAGTTTGGAAAGAGTGTAACTGAAAATCCATTGAAAAATTTAAAAGTTCTTCAAAAGTATTTTCAATTATAAAATAACTGGCTTTTATTATTAAAAATCTATTGAAAAAGAGAACATTTCTGCAAAATGATTTTCAGTTATAATTGTTGTGGAGAAGAGAGAAATCTGGGAGATTGCGCTGCCATTTATGGTGTTGCCATTTAGAGAAAAAATTATTTTTAGGAGTTGTCATATCTAAAAGATACTGAAATTGTAACAAACTAAATTGTGCTGATATGCTTCAAAAGAGGTTCCCTAACTTCTGTCTCTCCCCCTCTTAGTGTTGGCTGTGCAGAATGAATGTTGAGACTGCTCACCATTTGTTTTGGGATTGTGCATTTGTGAAGGAAGTCTGGACGGAATGGACGAATAGATGCTTGAAACTTTGCCCTCCAGACACTGGCTCACCTTTTTGCTATCCTACTAGTTTATCTGATCACCGTTGTAAAAAATATTAGATTTGTGTGCTTTTGGCTATTTTATGGAGTGTCTGGGCAGAGAGAAATGATAGTCTTTCGTGACAGTTTTTGTTCTAGTTGGAAAGTTTGGGAAAAAAGTTTGCTTCTGTTTGTGGGTTTGGGTCAGTTCTAGCAATCTCTTTCTAGGTTATAATTTTGGGGAATGGGCTTTGAACTGGAACAATATTCTGACCTCTCTGTAATTCTCATGGGATATCTCATCCCCTACTTTTGTACTCTTTTTATTTTTAATATATGTCTATGTTTCTAGTAAAAAAAAAAAAAAGATACTGAAATTGTAAAAGTAACTATACAGTGAACAACTCTGTAAGTCTATTTATTTTGGTGTTCCTCCATTGAGGAATTATCACGAATAAGAAGAATTCTCCTCTCTTCTCCCGTGGACGTAGGCCATAGAGCCAAACCACGTTACATTTCTGTGTTTCTTTATTATTTTATTTTACAACAATAATATAGCTGAAATTTATAATTGACGAGGAGAAAAAGTTATGCAAAAATGCTTTTTGTTATGAAGGAATTGAAATTTACAAATGAAGATCTATTTTGCATAAAAAATGAATTTATGGATTATTTTTGGCGTGGGGTGGGACCTGCAAGGAAATTGGGATAGGGGTAGAGTACTAATGAAGAAATCACGGTACTGTTCTTTTTGACAGTTCAATGTAGGTCTTGAAGCCATAACCTTATAGTTTGCATGTCACATGTCAATCATTCCATTAATTGTTCGATTCCAACTTTCTGTTTTTTCCATTTCATGTAGTTCAATTGGAAGATGGAGAGGATGTGTAGCTGCAACTCTCACTTGTAATCGTAAAGCCCATACTTAGCTTGACCTAAGAGAAGTGTCTTCCCTTTAACCACATAACAGAAATGTTAAGTACAATTGAATAGGATTCACCATGCATTAACCCCAAATATTTTCTAGGCACAAGTTTTGAATATACTATTTGGTTGAAGCATCATATAACTTAGTTATGTTGTTTCCTGTTTGTCTTTTATAAGATTAATTTT
Source organism: Paratinospora sagittata (assembly GCA_035771175.1). Classification (NCBI taxonomy): domain Eukaryota; kingdom Viridiplantae; phylum Streptophyta; class Magnoliopsida; order Ranunculales; family Menispermaceae; genus Paratinospora; species Paratinospora sagittata. The sequence continues at coordinate 21,768,260 of CM069593.1, forward strand.
TATATGTTTTTGGTTAATCTGAAAGAAAGAAGAAAGGAAAATAAAATGTTCCAAATCAACATATTTGTTTATTAGCCAAAGCTTTAATTGACATGTCACTAAGCAAGGATCAAAAATTTAAATTAGCTTTGGCTTTGGTCCCTAAATATTTGGAATTAATTTAGGGAAGTCCAATTCAAATGAAGAATTTTGTAAAGTATTTGATATCTTGAAAAGTAAAAATAAATTAATTTAAACATTGGGAAGATTTGTTTTTCTTTCTAGATATACTAAAATAAACATAATCATAGATTTAAAACTCCTAAATTTATGAAAGTTAATTGTTTAAAGTAAGATTTATAATCTCTATATTCATTGAAGCATATTATATGTGAAACGAACTATTTTATAATTCTATGCTTCTCATAAATAGGATATGTATGAGATGGCTGCAAATGATTTAGTGCATGTGTTTTTATTCTTTTGTAGAAATTAGAGTTTTGTAGATCTTAGTTCCCTTCTTTCATGATTCTTTAATTTCTATCTATTACATATAAATTTGTGCTTCAACCTCATGTATTTTTATTCTTTAGAAACGTCTTTTGACAAAACTCGAAGTTAGTTTTTTTTTTTTTTTTAATAACTTTGCATTTGAAAAGCAAAAAACTGTTTTTTTTTTTAATTTTAAAAATTATTTCAATTTGTTGCTACCTTCAGTAGACTTTTTGGAATATTTTATTTACATGTTATTCGTATTTGATAATTAAAAAATAAAAAAAAAACTCGACGAAACTTGGAGAATTTCATTTCCATGTCATGGAGTAGGTGGTGAAAGTTTTGAGGAGCTCATCGTTACTTTCTACATTTGAGATAGGCCAATTATGGTAGTGTAGTTCTATTAAAATGCAATTTCATTTTATGGTACTCAATTTCCTTTTCATCAATATTTCTCTGATTAGTATAGCTATGCTTTATTTCATAATTGTTTTTTACTTGTGTCTTTCTCAGGCTTGGCAGTAGCATCAGAGAAAAATTTTAAAACATTTAAGGCAGCATACCCTTATGTTGTTCGGAGACTTCTCACAGATAATTCGGTCCCATCTAGAAGGATTTTGCATTCAGTATGCTCTTTTCCAAAACCATTTACTGTTCATATTCTTATTTGATAAGTAAACCATTCAGTGATTGCTGATGTTATCATGTTGTTTGACTTTTAATTCAACTAATTTTTCTGGATACACATTAAAGTTGTCCTTTTTTTCCTTCTTCATTTCCTTTTTGTATTTTTTTCTCAATTTTAGCGTAATTTTTTTTAACCAACTAAATGTTTTGACATGTATCATTACTTGTATATGGATAAAAATGTCTGATATTTGAGGGTTGTTAGATGCATCACATTCATAGTCTGCTAGAAGAATATACTTGTATAAGGATGTTAGATTTTTTGGATGCATCACATCTGTAGTCTGCTAGAAGAATTTCTTTTTAGGAAACTCATAAGAATTTGATACCGTCCATTTATCTTGCTTTTGTGTTTAGCTTTCTATTCTACGATCACAAACTTTAGATCTTTGTAGTCTTTCTGGATGGTTGTGTGCACTTTTTGTACATACCAAGGAAAACGTTTCAACAAGATGGTTCAATCCAGTTTTTTCTTATTCTTTAACAGTAAAAGAGCAATATATTTATGTGAAAAAACGACAAACAGGATGGAACATGTAGATGTAGGATGAGATGAAGGGAAAACAATTTGAACAAAGCAAATGATAATATTAATAATAATAGTAGTAGTAGTATTAGTGATTAAAAAAAAAGGGAGGACTAAGGAAAAAATGCTTAAAACGACAAGCAAAGTGAAACGTATCTCAATCATTCATTCATTTGCAAGAAGCTAAGAACCGTTCCCCTTCCATCATGATTGAAGTGAAAGAGAACTATTTGCACTCTGGAAAGGAATCTACTTTAAGAGGTAGAGTCCTATGTTTGAATCCTGTCTCAGTTGGCCACTTTCCACTGAGTGTCTTGTGGGTGAAGATAGGGAGGTTCACGCACATCTCAAGGGATAAGTGGGATGCTCCAAGGGCCTGGGTACCCTCAAATTAGAAAAAAAGGCACTTACTTCCATAATAAATTCCCTTTAGTGCTGCTGATAGTCCTTTGTACATCATCATTTATCACCACAAAGATTCTTTTATATGTTGAAAACCAAACTTCCTAAGAATAGGGGAAGGAATAATTATTAACATTCAAATATTTGTGTATGTATTTATGTGCAGATGCATTTATAAGTAATGGAATTTGACTTGGCTGTTTTCAGGAAAAAAAAATCATTTTGTTATTCAAACCCTAATAAAAGGAACCTGGCAATTATCAATTATCTTCACTGGTAATTTGTACAAAAATTTAATTAGGTTACAAGATTCGGAATGAACTGAGTTTTTTCAATTTTTTCCTTTTTTTTGTGTCAATCTATAGTATTTGTTACTTTGGATCATCACATACATACAAATTATTCTAGATCAATGAATCAAAGATAAGGGTGGCGGTCCCAACTACTTATATAGGGAGCAAATGCCCACACCTAGGCCCAATAGGGCCACAACAAGCCCTTAATAGGGGCATAACAACTCCTCACCTCATATGAGGTTGAGGAGATTTCAACCCTCCACCTTATATGAAGGGAGGTAGATGCCTAACTGGGTGTGGCGAAAATGTCATCCTCATGAAAAAGACAAAGGAGAGCATCCTCATAAATATCGACCCATTCTAAAAGTTTCTAAAAGTTCCATGCCTGACTAAATGTCATCGAGTGAAATTGTGATTCACATTTTGTAAGTCTGTGAGGTATTGACCTATGTATACAATGTATTGATGACTCTTATTGTTGACCAATGCAAATTGCAATTTGGCTTGCCAAGACCCTGCTGATTCAGTTTTGAATCCAGGCTCTAAGATTGTGACTATATGTCTTTTTAATGTTGAATTTGCAAGTTACTCTGCTCTATCAGATTTCCTATGGTTGGGGGCAAGAATGCTAGTGAAATGTTGGACGAAGCAGTTTGCAATATCCATAGGAGTGTACAATTCATTCCCATCGCTGTCCCCAGTTGAGATCAGTTCAATCAGTGGCTAAGTTTGTTCAAGTCCCATCTCCAAGCATTCATAAGCTATTAAAGCTCCATCTTGGATGTCATCCCCTCTCCTTGTTCATTAGTTATAATCTTTCGGAGAGCGCTCTCTGTTCATAGCAGGCTAGCAGCTACTAGCAATATTCTTGTAGTTAATTCCTTTGAGACTGATAATTTTGAAGTCAATGATGTCCTCTGCTTCTTGGGTTTTTGGAAGTATAGAAAGTTGCTATAAGATCCATGTACATAGTTGACAAAGTTGTCGAAGAAAAAAGTTCCACGCCGATCACCACTTGGGGGAAGTTCTTTCTTGTGGTCTCCAAGGAATGGTTGCAGAAATTCAAGGGGAACCCAGGAGCATGAGCTCTCCCCTGAAGGTTCCAGTCAATGATCGTAAATTTTTCTTCACCATAAATTTTGGTCACTTTATGATGATAAACAATCACATAATATTTGGAATTGATTTAGGCAAGTCGATTGTATGTGGATGGTATTTAAACAAATTCAGCCTTTTAAAGAAGTATTAGAGAAGTTTAATTTAGTGCGGAGAATATTTATAAAAATTCAAAATGTTTAAAATAAGTATAGAGAATCTTCATTAAGTGTTAAAAAATCCTGTTTCTTTCAAGATATATTGGAACAAGCATGATTAGATACTTAAAAAACACGTTCAATTGCTAAAATATAATGGTTTAAAATGAGATTTATATCCTCAATAGTGATAGGCTCACATTGTATAAGAAAAAAAAATTATGACTTCTATTCTTAACATGTACAGTAGATTTTTGGGTTGGTTAAGTACATTGTCCATAAATTGCTTGTTCTTTTCTTTTAAAGTAAATATTAGAGTTTTAAATCTTATTTCCTTTTTCTTTAAGAATTCTGTAATTTCAATTTGCATTATGAGATTGAGCTTCAATTTTTTATATTTATATTCTTTAGGGGCTGTCTAACCAAATTGAAATCGACATAGATTTTTTTTACACTTTTGTATTTGAAAAGAACAATATAATGTTGATTAATGAAACTAAACCTAGAGTAAATGTTAAAACAATAAAAGACACAAAGATGTAACGTGGTTCGGCTCTAAGGCCTACGTCCACAGGAGAAGAGAGGAAATATTTTTTTATTCTTAATGATGTTTTAATGGAGGGACACCATATATATAGACATACAGGGCTATGCACACATATAGCTATAATTACAATTTTAGTAACTGCTAAATAAAATGACTACTAAAATTATCATCTTTCCTTAAAGGAAATAAATCCCACAGATTTTGCTCCTCCACCACAGTAAATGTTATTCCAGAGGTTTGGAGAGAGGCTGTAGAATCTAAAGAGTTTAAGATTAATAGGAGTGAATTTGAATACAATAAATGTAATTTTAGCGGAAGTAGTAATAAAAATGAAGAGTCAGTGAAGATTTAAAGCCAAAAGATACCAAAAATTTTAGATATTTGGGATCTATTATCCATCAAGATGGTGAAATAGGCGAGGATGTGAATCATTGAGTTAAATTAGGATGGGTTAAATGGAGGAATGCTTCTGGAATATTGTATGATCGAAGCATCTCATTGAAGTTTAAAGGAGATTTTATATAAGTGTTGTTAGGCCAGCTATGGTATATGGAACAAAATGTTGGGCAATAAAGAAAAAGATGTGAAAATATAGAAAAAAGATGTGAACAAAGTGTAACAGAAGTGCGCAAGTTAAGATGGATATGTGGTAAAGCATTAAAAGATAGAATTAGAAATAAACATATGCAAGAAATGGTAGGAGTAACCCCAATTGAAGATAAAATGAGATAAAACCAATTAAGGTGGTTTGGACACATGCAACGAAGAACTTTAGATGCTCAAGTTAAGAAGAATGATCTTTTAACAATCCATGATAATGATAGAGGTAGAGGTAGAACTAAATTAACATGGACAAAATAATTAAGAAAGATATAACTACTTGTAATTTAAATGTCAACTTAGCGTTGGATAGAACAGAGTAGAGGAAGCAAATTCATGTGGCCGACCCTATGTAGTAGGGGAAAGGCTTAGTTAAGTTGAGTTGAGTATTGTATTTAAAAAGAAAATGTGAAAATTCAAAGGTTTTTTTCTTTTGAAGTTTGCTAATTATTTTGATTTTTACCTAACTTTGTTGGAATGGTTATATTATCTCATTTACATCTAATTCATAATTCAATTGTTCGAAAATAGAAAACTCAATGATCGTGTCAAGAAATTTGGAAAAAATGCATTCCAAGGTTCTAGTAGCATGAAAAACTTCATGTTCATCAACTTCCCTCTTTCAATCCTTGACTTTCCCTCCTATTTATCTCCTGTCATCATAAATCTCCTCACAAAAGGACATTGGAGTCACAAGACTCACATCGCTAACTTGCCTCCTAGCAAATGCTACATCATGTAAGAATTTGGTAGTCTGGATCCTACTCCTTTAAGTACCCCATAACAAATTTTTGCTATTTGAGCAGTTCTTCTCTATGGAGAACTCGGTAAGATTCCCATTTTAGCTTCATTTTCCTAGTTCTATAGCTCCTCTGAAATTATCATTCTAGTCAATATCCAAGAGAAGCTCATTTCCTCTTCAAGTTCCCAAATTATTTCTTATTTTCTACTCTCTGATTTTCCCTTTTAGAGCCTTCAACTTCCCAAATTATTCGATCCAGATCTACCTTGAAAGTTAAAAGGACATCCACAATTCATTCACCTTCTCTATAAAAGATTGGACACTCATCCACATCTTTTGAAATATAAATGGGTGGACCTTCTACCAAGTCTGAATGATCAAACATAACTGTTTTACGAAGTGATTCATGTGAAAATGTTACATTATGGATTAGATGGTTCAATCATTAATTTGGATTGATTTTTATTACATGAGATATTTTGGTGGGGTCTGCATGGATGGGCTCTAAATCTTGTATGTTTCTTTTTTTCTTTTTTCTATTTTTTATGTTCTTCATGCTTTTGCTTTTTATAGATAATAATAATTTACGCCATCTATAATTTGGTAATGTAGACCTAAGTTACTTACAAATATGACTGGCTTTTTCATGAAGGCTTTGTTTCTTTTGATTGCCATTCCCAAATTTTTATCATATTTGATGCATTTATTCAGGTTGTGCTGAATGGAAGGAAAGAACTTCAATGGAAGACACTTCTACTTTTCTTAAGAGTGGGTGCTGATAGGTAAGCTATACATACAATACCATTCCTCAATCCAACTTCATCTAGGATGATATATTTTTAGGTGCTTTAGAATTTTATGATACAAGTTCATCTTCTTCGTTGCAAAGCAAGCTTGCTTTTACTGCTTTGTAGTTTAATCTCATTTGTGTGTTAGGTGACTGGGTGAAACCATCAAATTTTATGAATTAACTATGTAAGTGGGCTCTATTTTTTAATATTTATCTGGAACATTTTAATTGTTTACCTGATTTGGGGAAATCATTTATTTGCATGCTATGTAAAAGTGGCACAATTGTGGAACTGGCGAAATTCAACTTATTTGCATGGGTATTGGCCCACATGAAGATGGCCCGAATGACTTGTTCTATAGTTGATTATTTCTTCACAGTGAATCCCACATTTGTAGAATTACCCAGATAAGAAAGGGTCTGGAATTGTTAAGTGTTATTTTTCTCTGAGTATTATCAAAGGAAAGGGGAAAAAAGAAGATCTGACATTCTAGTCACTGTCTTGTAAAAAAAACACATTTCTGTAACCATGGTAGTCAAAATCGTGAATCGAAAGCGAATAGTTTTGAGGCTTGACGAATTGAATCGAGGTTTGGATCAGTGAATCGTAAGATTCATGACATATATGCGAATCGTATATTTGTATATATGAAGTATATATAGGGTCATAAAAGCATTAGTATTTTTTAGCAAATTCACCATGATTCAGCTAGCATTCACTAACGATTCACTTCCAATTAGACCGATTCACTTACGATTTGGACCGAGTCACTTACAATTCACAGGTATAGCGATTCATGAATCCGATTTGAATCGCGATTTGGACTACTATGTCTGTAACTACTAATGTGGGTGGACTATAATTGCTCTCACGAAGTTTCAAAAGGCATAAGGCATGAATGAGGCAAGTTTATGACGCAACACTGTTTTACTTGAAATTCTAAGTTTAGTAAACATTTACTAATATCAGTGTTTTTTATTTTTTATTTTTTTTAATGGGTAAACCGTCTACTAATTTTTAAATTTCTACATTATATAAATAAAAAAGAACCTAATGAGTATATTAGCTCTGTTATGCCATTACATGTTCAAACTTCAAACCTGAAGTAAGCATACATCTTTGGCTAATGCATGTAATCCTAAGTTTTAAACCTTGGACTTAATTACAAACCAATGTCACGTGTCTTTGTCTAATAGTAATAGCAAGTAACTATTCCTATATATATATATATATATATATATATATATATATATATGTTTGAGACGAAACAAGTAACTATTACTATATATACATACATATGGTTGACAACTAACCCTTGATTTAGCAGGGACCCAAAATTCGACTTTGCCTTCAACTTTGAAAACTCTTTCAATGTATTTTTAAGTTTTTGTTTCATTTTAACTTTCTCTCTTAATTTATGTTTTTTGCTTTTTTTCTTCTTTTTTCCTTAAGATATCCTGTAAAATTACATGATTTATTAACTTGTTAAATTATTTTTATTTTTATATTGCTATGTTGGTTGATGAAGTTAAAAATAGTGCATAACTATTGGTATTTTTTATTTTTTTATTGATGAAATAACACGCATTTACTTCTTTATCGAATTTCATCAAGTTTTGTGTCAAATTTTTGTATTTTTTAATTGAAAAATTAAAAACTTTTATTGAAGTTTATCAAATTTTTTCTTTATTTTTTATTTTTATTTTTTATTTTATTACATCCATTCAGCACTTCAATGGTCCAAAAAACTGGAAAAAAAAATTCATCGAATTTCACCAAGTTTTTTCAAACCATGGATATTAGTAAGCAGAGACAAGTACCATTTTTTGTAGTTGGTATACTGTTTAATGTTTATATTTTATTTGGCAAAAGAACTGTTGCATTTACTTTTACTCTCACTCTTTGCTTGCAATTTCTTTCATTCATTTATTTTTCTTTCTTTCTCTCTCTAATTGTAAGACTTTTGTTGTAAATCTATCTATTATAATGTTAGAAGTTGGAGTATTCATGGTGTGGTCACTGTTGCCATTCTCTTGAAAATATTCTTAAAAACGTCATTGTTATTTTCAGATTTTGAAATGTATTTTTATTTGATGTAAAGGCAATATAGTAATTTGAATCAACATTTCCCACTACTTTCTACTCTCGTTTTGCTCTTCTCCAAGGTATGAAGAATAGAAAAAAAATTGCTAAATTTTTGGTGAATTTTTTCGATGGCAAGCTTGTCAAATTAAAGAGTGTAGGTAATTTTGAAAATGTCAGAATTTGATTGAAAATTTGACTTCCCATTGCTTTCTACCCATGATTTTACTCTATTGGATTTGATTTAACGTGATTACAATTTTGCTCTACTTCTAGTTCTAGGTATGAAAAATCAGAAAAAAATTGCTTAATTTTTTTGATGTCAAACTTGTCATTTAAAGAGTGTGGGTGATTTTAAAAATTCAAAAAATAGACAAAAAGCTTGATAAAATTCGATAAACTTTGATTGTAATTTTTTGTAGTTTTAGACTTTCAACACAAGGTGAGGAGGACTTGACAAAGTGAAGTAGGGCAAAAAAATCTTCTTTTTTTTTGTTTTTGTAAATTTTAGCAAAAAGCTTGAAAGAGGTGACGAGAACATACTCATGTATAGGGATGTAACGGGTTGGGTTGCGTCGAGTTCGAGCCAAAACTCAACCTAACCCAAACAGTTCGGGTTGGGAAAAATGAAACCTAACCCGAACCAAACTAACTCCTTGACCTAACCCTAGCCAACCAAAACTAGTTCGGGTTGGTGGGTTGGGTTGGTCATTCTGGTTCAAATGAGTCTTTTTTTTCTCACGAAGATGTCTTAAACTTAAGATGAAAAAAAAAAAAAAAAAATCTAAGATGAAGGAGAAACAAAGAAGAAGAAAAAAAATGTAGAAGAAAAAAATGGATTGAAGAAGAAAAAGAAACAAAAAAGAAGGGTTGAGAAGTTTTATGTAGAAGGTAAAAAAGGTTCTGATTTGGGTTTGAGACTTTAAAGGTTTCGTTAGTTTCGCAATTTGGTGGCTTTAGGAGATCAGAGATTTAAGGGTTGAGATAAACTTTCATATCTGCTACTAACCACACGGACCCAAAGAAATTCCACTTCCTTAAAAGCCCTCCAAATCCATTTGCCACATAATGCTAAGTTTCTCTTCACTATATTCCCAATGCCCAACCCTCCCTCCTCCACTGGTTTTTGAACTAGATCCTATTTGATTAAACTCTTTTGATCTTTCCCGCCCCTACCTCCCCAAAAGGACTTCATCATCTTTTCAATTCTCCTTGCCACCCCTCATGGTATCTTAACGTAGAAAGGTAGTATGATGGAATGGCCATTAATACTGATCTGAGCAAGGCTAGTCCCCCATCCTTGGATAGAAAAGCTTGTTTCCACCCTTCGAGTCTCTTGGAGATAGTTGAAACCACTGGATCCCAAAATTCTTTTGACAGAGGATTCCCCCCTAATGGAAGGCCCAAGTATCTCGTAGGCCAAACTCCCACTGAACATTCCACCATATTAGCTAGCCGCAGAATCTCCTCAGGATCCATATTGATTCCCGCCAATTGGCACTTTTCCATATTCACCTTCATACCGGAGAACTCACCAAAGCATCTCAAGAGATGTAATGCATTCAACACATTTTCCTCTTCTCCATGCAATAAGAATAGGGTGTCATCCGCAAATTGCAAATGAGAGACCTCCTCCTTGTCCTTCCCTCCTTGGAAGCCTTTCACCAAAGAGAACTGTCTTGCCTGAGTCATTAGCCTCCCCAACCTATTTGCAACCAGAGTAAACAAAAAGGGGGAAAGTAGGTCACCCTGTCTAAGGCCTCTACTGGTAGCAAATTTTCCCCTGGGTCTTCCAGTTATCACCACAGAGTAAGAAACATATTCACACATCCCATCATCCACTTGATCCATCTCTCCCCAAAGCCTTTTTTCTGCATAACCTGCTCAAGGAAGCCCCACTCCACCGTATCATAGGCTTTGGGGAAATCTACCTTAAACACAACCCCGGTGGAGCCACCCACTTTGTAATCTTCTACCGCTTCATTAGCCACCAACACAACATCAAGAATTTATCTCCCTTCTATGAATGCCGATTGAGTTACCTCCACCGTTTTATGCAAAACCGTCTTCAATCTCAATGATAAAGTTTTGGAGATTATCTTGTATAAGCTTGTTACCAAACTTGTAGGACGATAATACTTCAAACATCTAGCATCACACCACTTGGGAATCGAACAAATGTATGTCTCGTTTGTCAGATTGTTGATTACCCCATTGTGAAAGAATTCTTGGAGCACTCGCATAACATGCCCCTTCACCACAACCCACGCCTTTTGGAAAAAGGACATAGAAAATCCATCTGGACCAAGAGTCTTTGCACCATCACAGCTGAAGACCGTCTCTCTCACCTCATCCTCCTCGAATGGACGCTCAAGAAAATCCCTGTCGATATGAGAAATACCCCCCCAATCGAGTCCTTCCAACTCCCATGTATAATCTCTATCAGATGTAGACACCCCAACAAAGTAGTTTACGATCTCATCCACCACCCCACCTTCCTCCGTGACGGGTTCACCATTCTCCTTCACTATTGAAGTAATGCAATTCCTGTTGAAAAACGAAAATAATGAAAGACACAACGTGGTTCGGCTCTATGACCTACATCCACGGGAGAAGAGGGGATGTTTTCTTATTCATTTTGTCTCGATGTGAGAGCATGTATAAATAGATATACAGGGTTGTATACTTACAAACTTAGTAGATGATATAAATGGCAACTTCTAAAACACTCTTTCTTGTACATGGTAACACATTCCCATAGATTGCTCTCTTCTCCGCAACACTCCCCCTCAAGCTGGTGAGTAAAGGTTTACCATTCCCATTTTGAACACATTTGTTTGAAATATAGAATGGCTTAACCCTTTAGTGAGCATATCGGCGAGCTGATTATTGGTAGACACATATGGAGTACAAATCAACCCACTATCAAGCTTCTCTTTAATGAAGTGTCTATCAATCTCTATATGCTTGGTTCGATCATGTTGAACTGGGTTGTGGGCAATGCTAATGGCAGACTTATTATCACAATAGAGTCGTATAGGGCCGTCCCAGCGTATCTTCAAGTCTCCCAAAATTATCTGTAACCATAATAGCTCACACACCTCTTGTGCCATTGCTTGAAATTCTACTTCCGCACTAGATCTTGCCACTACATTCTGCTTTTTACTTCACCACGTCACCAAGTTTCCACTAAGAAATGTACAATATCCTGTAGTTCTTCTGTCAACTACTGAACCAACATAATCTGCATCTGTATATGCTTCAAGAATCACTCTTGTGTGTCGTTTAAATAAGTTGCCCTGTCCTGGAGTCCCCTTAAGATATTGTAAGACACGGTTAGTTGCTTGCAAATGAATATCTCTAGGGTTATGCATAAACTGACTAATTACACTTACTGCATATGCAATATCCGGTCTCGTGTGAGAAAGATAGATGAGTCTTCCTACTAGACTTTGATACATCTCTTTATTAACAGTAGGTGTTTCTTCAACTTCTCCAAGTTTGTGATTGGGATCAATAGGTGTGGTTACTGGTTTGCATGCTAACTTCCCTGTGTCTGTAAGAAGATCTGTAATGTACTTCTGTTGAGAAAGATTCCCTGTTTGGAGTGTGCCACTTCAATTCTAAGAAAATACTTTAATCTTCTAAATCCTTAATCTCGAATTCTTTGGCCAAACACAGTTTCAGGCTCTATTTCTCATGCTCATCCTTTTCCGTCATAATGATGTCATCTACATATACCAAAAGTGCAGTGACTCCCCCTGAAGCTGAGTGTTTAATGAATAAGGTATGATCCCCTTGGTTCTGCTTGTACCCCATTTCTTTCATTACTGTGGCGAAGCGGCCAAACCAGGCTCTTGGAGATTGTTTAAGTCAATACAAAGCCTTTTTCAGTTTGCATACTTTACCAGTGGTTAGGCTATTCTCAAATCCAAGAGGGACTTCCATATAGATCTCTTCTTCCAGATCTCCGTGAAGAAATGCATTTTTCACGTCAAATTGTTGCAAGTCCCAGTCGTAGTTGGCTGCCAAAGAGAGTGGTAATCGGACAATATTCATATTGGCAACTGGTGCAAATGTCTCCAAATAGTCCACACCGTATGTCTGAGTGTACCCTTTCGCTACCAATCTTGCCTTGTATCTCTCCAGTGACCCATATTCTCTGTATTTAATTGTATAAACCCATTTACATCCCACAGGTTTCTTCTCGGCAGGCAGATCAGCCAACTCCCATGTTGAATTTTTCTCCAGGGCTTCCATTTCCACATTCATAGCTTGTTTCCAATTTGTATTAGATAAAGCCTCAGATAATGATGCAGGAGTCTGGATATTGTTCAGGCTGGTAAGGAAACTCTTATGGGTTGGTGTAAACTTCTCAAAGGATACAACATGAGATAATGGATACAGAGGATGTTTAGTGCATTCCCTTGTTCCCTTTCTAATGGCAATGGGAAGATCACTGTCAGGTTCAGAGGCTAAAAGATCATTGTTAGTTTCAAAAACTAATAAAATTTGTAAGGAGGGTTCAGGATTTGTTACCTCATTTTCAGGGATTGGTTCAGATTCTTGAACTTGCATCGATTCAGGAGCTACAACTTTCTTCCTTGAGTACATTTGTCCAGTCATCCGATCCTTAGGTTCATCATTGGGTACAGAGGGTGTAGGAGATTCAAGTTTGGTTTGTTGGAGGTTAAAAGGGTCAAAAAGATCAAAAGAGTATCAAGGGAGTTCTGATCCTTGTCTTCCATGATGACACTCTCCCCCTGAAGAGTAGGAGCGGAAAAATATGGCTCAGGTCACAGAAAGTGACATCGGCAGAGACAAGATTTTTTTGATGGCGGATGATACCATTTATATCCCTTTTGAGTGGAAGAGTATCCTACAAGACACTTGAGAGCTCTGGGGTCCAACTTCCCCCTGTCGGGCTGGTGAACATGGACAAATGATACACACCCAAATATCTTAGGTATAAGATTATTAGAGATTTTGAGCTTAGGGTAAAATTGACAGAGCTTTTTCATAGGACTTTTGAAACCAAGGGTCCGGGATGGTATGCGGTTAATAAGGTGTGTTGCAGTAAGGACAACTTCCCCCCAATAGAACTTAGGCATATTATTCTGAAATAAAAAGGCTCGGGTTGTATCAAGCAGGTGGCCGTTTTTTCTTTCAGCAACTCCATTTTGTTGTGGGGTGTGAACACATGATGATTCATGAAGGATCTCCTCGTTTTGGAAGTAATTGGTCAAGGTTTGATTAAAATAGTCTCTAGCATTGTCAGATCGAAATCTCTTGTATGTTGCCTAAATGTTTGGTAGTTCCCGTTTCTCCGTTTTGTCAACTGCTTCTTCAGTTTGCACCGTTTCGGAAGTAATCGACATTTTTTTTTTATAATATTTATGGTGTAGTTGCAAATAAAAGAAAAAAAAAGGACGAAAAGTAACAAAAATAAAAAAAGGAAGATGAAAGGGTAGTTGCAGATATCAGACGGCGACGACGGAAGAGAAGAAGAAAAAGAAGAAGAGGAAAAAGATACTAGGCGTTGACGACGAGGTTCACGGAAACAACGACAGGCAGCGTCAATGGCGATGAAGATCGCGTTGATGGTGATGAAGAAGATAAGCAGTAGCAACGACAACAAGGGTTTATAATGGCAACAATCTGATGGATCTGCGAGACAATGGAGATCAGAGAGATGCTGCGATGCGCGAGAGAGATATGCAGCGTCTGTGAAGCAGCAACGGGATTTGCAACGTCAAAGATCAGTAATGGTGGGTTTTGAGCAACGTCAAAGATTTGCAATGGTGGGTTCGAGCAACGACGGCTGAAACACAACAATGTTGGAGACGAAGGCGTCGGCGACGATGAGGATATCGGCAGTGACCATGAGGAAGACGTTGTAGCCGCAATACAACAACAATGTTGCGATTGCGGTGATGAAGACGCACAGTAGCGGAGTTGTGATGGTGATACAGTAGCGGTGATGAAGACAAAGGAGTTATGGAGTTGTGATGGTGATACAGCAGCGGTGATGAAGACGCACGCACCAATGAACAACACGTTTAATGGCGATGAAGGCCAACGAGGAAGGTTCCGACAATGAAGGCCAAAATAAAAAAATTCTGACGATGAAGTTCGAAAAAAAAAAAGATTCCCAGTTGTACGAGCCTAAAGCTCTGACACCATGTTGAAAAAATAAAATAATGAAAAACAAAGATGTAACGTGGTTCGGCTCTATGACCTACGTCTACGAGAAAAGAAGGGGGATTTTTTCTTATTCATTTTGTCTCAATGTGAGCATGTATAAATAGATATACAGGGGTGTATAGTTTACAAACTTAGTAGATGATATAAATGGCAACTTCTAAAACACTCTTTCTTGTACATGGTAACACAATCCCATAGATTGTTCTCTTCTCCGCAACAATTCCTACTGCGGCGGTTGTTGAGAATGCTATGAAAAAATCTCGAGTTCGCATCATCCTCCTTGAGCCACTTGATCTTAGCTTTTTGGATTGCCATTCTATCCTCTCTTAAGCATAGCTCCTCCAACTCAGCCTTGTAGAGCTTCCGAAAAGATTTCCAATTCCGAAGACCAATAGTATTAGGCATTGCACAAATTATTTTTCTTATTTAACCATAAGTGTGAAGTTGAATATGAAATCCTTGTAGAAATGTTGAATATTTTCTCAAACATCTAATTACTTTAAATTACCCTAGTGTTTGCACGTGCGTTGCACGTGTTTTTTATCATAAATTAATTAAAATAAAGTAATATCTTTATGAAAAGACGTATGCTTTTGTCTTTTTGATACAATTAAAATGGGTAAAATTGTATAAAAATGAGATGAGGATAGGTATGAGTAAAAAATTAGACGTTAGAAGGATAGAATAGGGAAAATCCAAATTAGAAAAGGCAAAAATGTAGGATACGTGTGCAAAAGTGAAAATTGAAATTTTTTAGAGAATTATCAATAAAACCCTAGCCGTCTTTCTGTCTTCTCTTTTGTCACAACAATTACATATATTCACTCGTTAATTTGGCTTTTCACTTTTGTTTAGTTCAAGTTTGTTTCTAATGTTGATTTTAAACTTTATAAAACCTTTGTTTTTATGAATTCAGAAAAGGCTTTAATGCGGGTGTTGCTTCAAATGTGGAAACTTATCTTGCATATGGTCCATCTGAGCGTAATGGGGTTTTTGATATTGCTAACTTAGCCTTGAGACTTTTGCCATCTAAAGATGGTGTTGTGCTACGAAGACTTTTGATGACTGTGGTAAGTGTATTTTGACTAAGCTTTTATTCAATTTTATTTTTGATCTTTATTCAACTAACTGGAGTTCCTGCTACCCTTTGCCGTATATGGTTGTCGATCTAAGTAATTGTAGGAGCTAGTTATGACATGTTACATTCTTTCTGTCTAGACTTTAATAGTGTCTGCTATTGTTTCTATCAGTTTTGTCAAAGTTATGCCTAGGCAACAATTAATTTATTGCTTGGGCCATTTGCAACTAAACTGCCTAGACCATGCTTAAGCAGGCGGTGTTTTAAAATTTTTATGAAGTTTAAGGAGGTCAATGTAAATACAAAGTGTAGGGTCCTTTACTTTTCATATATTATACATGTGATTGTATAGCGTTAACATTGGCATAACTTGTACTTCCTAGTGTTATACACTTATATTTTCATCATTCAAGTTTTCTTTTTCTTGTTTTCTAAGTTTTTTTTTTGTTTTATTTTGTTTATATCCATTTGTGTTACATCAAACAATGCCCTTTAAATCATTATATTTTCATTATATATGAACTTGTTCTATCTTTTGATATGTTGTGGACGCAAACTTAAAGAGTGTATAAAATATAATAGATTTTTTTTAATGCAAGATTTGACTTCTATATTTTGAAATATGTAATTATATATACATAGTATATATGTATGAAGTTTTTTATTTATTTACTTGAAGAGTTATAAAAAAATACTATTTGTTGCTTTGTACGTCGGCGAAAACTAGGCACCGCCTCACCTAGATGGGGCTAATTACCTAGATATCGGTTTAATATTTGATATCTCTGGTTTTTGTTTATTTATCAGATAATCTGATAAGATCCATTTGTGGGACATTATTAATATCATTTATTTATCAGATTCTCATATTGATATTCTGTGTGAACTGATATGTTCTCCTCCGCGCTTATTACCGTTTCTAACCCTTCTTACTGATAACACAGGATGGACCTTCATTGATTCGAGCTATGGTTTCGAAGGAAGCAACCTTCTTCCGCCAAGAAGTTTGCAGAGCCCTTGCTGATATGATCCATCAATGGATGATCAATGCTTTTGGAATGAGGAGTTCGCAAATGAGTCTGTCCAGTGGCTCCAATGACAAAGAGGCGAACCTGTCTCTTGGACTATCTAATTATCAGTCTGTCCTGCAGGATAGGCGGTTAAAGGTGATCTTCTACAAGGTGCTGGGGTCAGCAAAGAGAGAACCATTTCTAATGCTCAGGCTTTGCTGGGCTTCATTTGTGATATTCGTATCAGCTTCAGCCTTAGCTTGGCATCGGATTCTGGTTTCCTGGTCAGAGGCTGTTATCACTTCTATATCATTTGCTCCTAGGCAGTTGTTTTCCATTAGTGCTTAATATGGTCATATTTAAGATGATTCTTCCTTCATAAAGGGAATTTTCATGCCTCGGCCATGTTATGTAAAGTAATTTCCAGAATAAGTTAATGTCAAAGATGCACTGTTGAAAAGAAAACGGTGTTCATATTTGCGTGCAATTTGTTAGAAGGTGATCCTTCTGCAAATCTCCTATGCTTTTGTTAAGGCCAAGTTGGTGGGGTGGATCAGTTTGTGGTTCAGAATCAGGATATACTAATTGGTCAGAAAACACAAAAGAAGTGCATATAAATTATTTTCAAAATTTGAAAACGAGTTTGTTGATTTTTTTAAGGTTTAACAAATCAAGTAAAAAAAAAAAGGTTGTTACAAATCAACTAAAGAAAATACTATAAAAAACAGTTTCTGTATGTTTTCTTTTAGAAAGAGAATGCTTTGGAAACACGTTTTCCAAATATAAATTGTAGGCATTGTTCTTGAGAGAAGTTGGATTATTTATAATTTAATAATTTTTATGGGGTAATGTTAATAAGTGTATTAGTCAAATATTATTTTTAATTTTTTTTTTAATTTATTTTCAAAAACAGTTTTTGGGACATGCTAAACCACAAATTTTTTCAACTTTCTTATCCTTTTCTTTTAAATATAGAAAGTTGAATATAAAATGGATACAAAATACAGGGGCTTTTGACATAATTATTTTTTAAAAATAAGAAAAATTTATAAATGTTATTAAAATATATTTATCGTCCAGTAAGCGCGCTAAACAAGTGTCATATGAGTGGTGGAGGTGACATTTTTTATAAGAAATATATTTTTTGAAAAGACGTTTTTTATTTAATTTTTTTTTTAAGTCAAAAGTATGCGTATTTTGAAAAGAAGCCTTCTATTCAATTTTTTTTTCTAAGTTAAGGGAAGGCGTTTTTATTTTTTATTTTTTATTTTTTTATTTTTTCTTTTTGTATTACGGGAGGGTAAGGCGTTGAAGGACCCGAAATGGAGAATCAAAAAGTGGAGGAATGGGCAATACATGAGAGTCGATTGCCTTCTTCTTCTTCTCACAGACCGGGAAAGAACGGGAAAAAATGCTCTCTGTTTGGTCATAGAGGGGAATAATGGTAATGGGTGCTAGACATTTCCAGAGAAAGCTCTGATAATGAGTTATGGGCTTCCATTTAATTCTGTGAGAAGTTGCAGAAGAAGATTTTGAGAGAAATTGCAGAAATTTTGGTGGATGGTTCTGATTATTTCAACAACTGGGTCTTGATGAAATTGCAGGAAATAGTAGAAATCTATTGGTTTTCTTAAAAAAAAAAAAAAAAGTAAATTTTCAGCTTGAGTTGCAGAAAGAAAATATCTTTGAAGAAAGAACAGTGGCCATTAATGGGTATCTGATGAAGAAAATTATAGAGCAAAACAAGGTTTATCTTACTTGGTTTTGGATCAAATTAATGAGTAAGAGATCCATTTTGGGGTAATGGGTTTAGCCAAAATTGTCTTCTTGGAGAAATTTAAGGTGTTTGGGAGAGAAATGACGGTGAAAATTTTAAACCCTTAAACCTCCGAGAAATTTAAGGTGTTTTCGGTTCCTTCAACGCCTTCCCTTTCCTTAATACAAAAAAAAAAAATTTTAAAAAAAAAGAAAAATTAAAAGAAGACCCCTTCCTTAATTTTAAAAAAAAAAATTGAAGGAAAGTCGTCTTTTGTAAAGAGGTCTTTCTTGTAAAAAATGTCACATCCGCCGCTCATGTGGCGCACTGAGCGATAAATAGTAAAATAGGGCAAATAAATCAATATTTATATTTTGATGGTATTTGTGATATATTTTTATTTTTAAAGAGTAATCATGTCAAAAGTCTCAAAATACAGCCTATCGCCATGATTAGTTTGGTGGGCGAAAATAAGGTTTTTGTTTTCACCGAGAAAAGGTGATTAGAAAACTTGGAAAATGACATTTGGTTGTTTTTTCAATATGTTGTTCTCATTGCAAAAAAAAAATAAAAAATAAAAAATGTTGTTTTCTAAAGGTGAAATTTAAAACCAAATTTTTAAGTCATGATGTCCCAAATGTGTATCTCTAGCTGTTTTGATTTTCTTTATTTTTTGAAATAAAAAACAGTTTTTTCAGATGTAAACCAAACACAACCATTTTTGGAAAATATTATTATTATTATTATATTTTTTTTGAGTGCTTGAGGATGCTGATACTTAGGCAAGAGGAAGCTGAAATTTTTTAGTAGGGCCAAGAAGGTGAGTACAATGGCGAGGGATATAAGGAGTTCGGATGATGATTATGTGAACTAATTACCATGGTCTTATTTTCACTTTTATTAGAAGAGGGAGAACTCAAACTTATTTTTAAGAGGAGAAAATTGAACTTCTGACTTTGAGTGAAGAGATTGTGATGCACACCATTGGAGCTAGCGATGTTTTACTTTTCTGAAAATATTTTAACCAAACAACCAATTAACCAGTATTATAAGTGGGATTGAGGTGTAGGTTTCGAATTCAAGTCTTGATGCGTCTCTATTTATTTATTTATGTTGGAAAGGTCAGCCCAAACTCTTCAATTATATTCGAATCTAAAAAGATTAGTATCGTCCAAAGAGAATAAGTACACCTCCAAGACGCTGAAAAATTGATAATTAAATTACTTACTAAATGAGCCCCTAATTGTTGTGATAAATTTGCCCTATACATTTATTATTGATGTAATTTAAGTAAAATTTAATGTGCACTTGAACTTCTGACCGAAAGAAAAAAAAAATGTGCCCTTGATCCAATTAGTGCCAACTTGGTCGACTTTGACGGATAGTCTCACCTTTTCAATTCTATCCCAGTTTTTCAAGGATAAGGTGAACTTACACCGTAAGATACAGATCCAGGAGTCAAAAAAGAACGTATCCTACGGTGAAGGCTGAATCTCGCGTTGGCAAATCATGCTTACCTCAGTTTTGGCCTTTTTGAGATACTTAGCGTGTAATTTAATTACATACTAAATAAATAAATAAATAGATAAAATTAAGTTAGAGTTACGCAACACTAGAATCGAGAAACAAGAAACAAGAAACAAGAAACAAGAACACTTGAGACGAAAGCGTCGTTGCGAGATTTGAGATTTTGAGAAAGTGAGAGAGAGAGAGAGAGGGAAAGCAAGATCGAGGACTTTCAGAGCTCGAAATCCTCCGTCCATGAGTTCTCAGGTAATTGCAAGAGTCAGTGTGAATTTCAATTCTTTTGGTGCTCTTTTAGTAGATTCTGGATTCTAATGTTAAGACGTAAAAGTTGATCGGATCTTCAGATCCATTTCTTTTGAGGTTCAATTGCACTAGGAAGTACGATCCACTTCGTCTTTTATTGATTTGTTAGGGATAATTTGCCGAGATCTGTTGTTGTCCGACCACGGACTGCAAGATCTGATCGGTCCGCTGTGAATTTTCTTTTTTTTTTTTTTTTATCTCTCCGAGCATCACAGTTTTGTGTTCTTGATGATTGTTTTGTTTGTGGAAGATCAAATGGAAGGAGTTTTTAGGTTTGTTAATCTTGATTCTTGACGCGTTTTGTGGTTGTCTTTCTAATTCGAAACTCGATGAAATTGGTTTTGTCACTACAATATCTGAAACCAAATTACTCTGAAATAGGTTGGATTATGGTCTAGTATATAGTTTCGTTTTTTTCTTTTCCATCGATTCTCCTCCTACTATAGTTTGTTTTTTCACTTTTTATTGATAAATATTGGAGTGCTTTGTTCCTGATGGTCATTTCCTTAATCAGTGGGTAAATATGTACATTGGATCAAGAACATGGAAAAGTAGTACCTAATCATTTCTATTAACTCAAATCGTCATTTCTTACAAATGACTGATCAAAGTCTAGGAGGCACAGCCAAACCAAATGCCAATTAACAGCTTTGAGTTTTTCAATGGTTGGGAACAACATCATGCCATCCTTGATCCTTTTTTAGATGCTAACTGTATCTTGGAAGGTCCTCGAGAATTCAGTCTAAAGTCATTCTGCTCCACCGATCTTTGACTGATCATTTTATCTTAGTGACTTTGTGATGGTCCTAAAGGGGTCAGTCCATTAACTTTTCTGTGTATAGGCAGAGTCACACCATTAAAAGTTCAACTTGGCTGACATATTGAAAAGAATCACTGATCTTTTTAGTTGGATTATTTATATTTTTATTTAGAGTCATAATAGTTGCTCCATCACAACCCTTTGTTCCATTTTCCCATAAAATAAGATCAATTATACAAATTCACTTAATATCTAATCCTCTTAACTTGTGATTAAACTAGAATTCTTATCAGACTAAAACTTGTTGGCCACTTAATAAATCTCAAACTCATTGCATTCTAATTATTGAACTTGAATAACTGATGCAACATCCACGGGTCTCTAACAATATTAATTAAAAAAAACTAATGTAAAAAATAAGCAATAGCACATTAGTTAGTACAAGCAGGAAGCCCATATTATTATCAATAATATAAAGCATAATTTTAGGGTTATTTAGTATTTAGTGTAATAGATCCTCTAATTTTGCACTCTATTCCTTTATAAACTTCCGTAATTGATGCTTATCCTCTTCCCTACCATTGTCCCAATCATCACCATTGTGCACTTGGTACGCTCTTTTAGTGAAGCCATCGTTGTAGATCACCTCTTAGAAACATGCAATAAGAGATTGTGATTTCTAAGGTCGAATTCCTAATTATAACTTTTTACCCAAGGTTCTTCAATTTGTATGTCTCTGAATTCTTTGGAGTGAAATCCATAGAATATGAAACCCTTTTGTGTTTCAAAGTCTCAAGGAAAATAAAGAGTTCTTCTAACTTCTTAATTTCTTTTCATCATTCCTTGAGATTTTGAAAAGGACGACTCACGTTGTTTTATAGTTTTTAATGGCAGGGCATCAGCTTCTCTTCTGGATTTACGCGGCTTTGCAAGGGCCTTGCTGTAATTCTCATTTGTGGCCATGCCGTTATACAGATTTTCCCTTTTGCTGTTACTTATCTTGCACTTATACCTGCAAGGTACTATACACAATTTATTCCATAAAAGTGTGTTTGATCATTTAATTTTTCCCTTTTTAATATCACTAAGGAAGTTATACAATATACTTTGTTTCTTGTCAAAAAAAAATATCACTAAGGAAGTTTATTTAGTTTGAGACATTCTAATACTTATGTTGGTTAAAAAAAGTCGAATGTCTCTCACTAATATTCCATGCACAAGTATTGCAAATGGGCCACTTCATTGTTGAGCTTGATCATAGATTTATGGGACAAATATTGCATTTGAATATTAACTTAGTTGTTTTGTTTTTGGATTTTGAAATTATAACTCCTTCATTCTTTCATCTCAAGCATATGTATTGAATGGGCTGGAAATGAAACAATATGTATTGGGTAAGCTATGCTTTATGGAACAAAATGTTGGGTAATAAACAAACGACATGTTAATAAATTTAAGTGTAAAGAAGATGTGGAACGGTGAGATGGATACGTAGTAAACATTGAAAGATGTTGTAAATTAACTTATTCAAGAAATGATAGCAGTAACCATAATGGAAAATAAAATGAAAGAAAATTGATTAATGATGGTTTGAATAAATACAAAAAAAAAAATAAAAAAAAATTCAGCTGTTAGTTAAGAAGAATGACCTATTAATAGTTAAAGGCGACGATAGAGGTAAAGAAAGCCTAACTAATATGGATAGAGATAATTAAAAAAGATATAAATACTTGTAATAATTGTCAACTTACATCTTGATAGAGCGTTACATCTTGATAGAGCGGAGTGGAGGTAGCTAATTCATTTAGTTGACCCTATAAAATGGACAACCCAGTGCATGAAGCCTCCGCCTAATGGGTTCTGGGGAAGGGGAGTTTCAGCGCAATGGTAAGAGTTTATCACTGTGTGAGCAATTGTTCACGAGTTTCTAGTTGGAAAAAGGCTTTGTCTCTACTTCTCATGTAGTGTAGGTTAATCAATAGGCTCACCAAATACTCTAATTTTTACTAATGTTAGAAGTCTTGGTGTGATTTTAACCCTATCTTCACCTATTTGCACTTTTAACCTGCCTTCTTGCTCAAGTGTGTGTTTGTGGTCTATATTCTTGCAAAAATTAGAAATGTAAGATGATCTTTATATGTAAAAATTGGGTGAAGTTTGCATGCTAAAAATAGTTTAGTCATGAAGTTAGGGGTCATGGTTGCTCTTTTGGGTAGGCATTTTGCCCCACACATTGAACATAGAAACCTTCATGGTTCTTTAGTAGGGCTAGCTTTAATGTGTGTAAGCACAATCTTTTAATCTTTTTTTTTCCTTTTGACTTTTTATAGTTTCAACTCATATAGCCACAATATTTCTTCACTTCCTTAGCTTCTTTTCTCCTTGTCTTTGTCTCCTCATCATCATTACTTTACACACATCTTTTCAAGCTTCTTTGGACAAATGAAGATGTTATGAAATAGTGTTGCCCGAGGTATGATCTACAGGTTTTGAATTTTAAATTCTTTTTCTAAGCAGAAAATCATGTTTAATTTAACATTATATCATGGATAGGGCACAATTGTTCACAAATATCATTATGTATTTTTTTTTAGTGAAAAATAGTGCTGATTAAATTATCAAGGCCCATCTAATATTTGCTAGAGACTTGAAGTTTCTTAAATCTATGAATTGTTGCTTTCATAGATATCTCTCTTCCTTAGAATTATCTATGCATTCCGCAAACCATGCATTCTCCTTTTATCTACAATTTGTTTGGTCTAGCATAATAAAAATGGTTAAAAAATGGTAATAGAAATAATTCTAATAGTAATTATAATATTACAATAGTATATATCTATACTATTATAATAAATCTTCTTTGAACTTTTCATCGCATGGCCATTTTTGCATTTCTTCCATATGTACTCTCACTTTTGTTCTTTGCTAAAAAAATAGATCTTAAATTAATGAGCGTATAAAAGACATTTTTACATTTACCCATTGTTCTTACCCATCTCACAAATCTTGCTACTAATCTGTAATGTAACCGGTAACTTCTAGGCAAAAGTTAATTAACTCATTCCACCTATTTAGAAACTTTCTAAACTTTCTTTCTTCTCTTCCAAATTCCAACGCTAAAAAAAAATTTCATTTCTCTTCTAAATTTGTATCTTCTTCTTCATTCTTTTGTGGTAGAGAAAAAAAAAAAAAAAAAGCAAAAAGAAAAAACTTCTACTCTTTTTTTTTCATTCTAGATTTGTTACCGAGATTGTTATCCGCCATCATCAATTTGAATATTGAAGAATGTATCATCAATCTGTCAGGTATCCATTTCTTCTTTACTTTTTTCCAGATCTGTAAAACCCCATCTTATTATTTCTCATACTTTTATTTGAAAAAAAGAAATTAAAGATAGTGGTATTTAGTGAGTTAAAGATTAAGTAAAATAAAAATTGGAAGTACCGACTGAGTGTTCTTGAAGGAATCCTGTTTTTTGTTTTCTTCTTTCTTTTCATATGTTTAGAAGATTGAATCACATAACTTTAGACTAATGCATCTTCAGAATCAATCCATAGGAATTCAAGAAATTGATAAAAGCATAATAATGGACCACTAGGGCCAACCTCACATGTTTTCTTCACTTCTACAACACTGTGATTATTTAAATTTTTCTAATTTCTATTATTATTGTTGTGTTTTTTTTTAAATTTAATAATTTATTTGAATTCTTCCCTCTAATTTCATCCAATAGTATTAATTACATAATCTCCTTCAATTTTATTTATTTCTCTTATCTAAATTGTTGTGATTATTTTCTATTTAAGACTTTAATTTAATTATTAAAAAAAAGAAATGCCCAATTACTTACATTTTGTGGTTGTAATTTTTTTCATTCTAATTTCATTTCGAATAGTATTAATTATAGGATCTACTTCATTTTTATTTATTTTCTCTTATCTAAATTGTTGTGATTATTTTTAGTACAAGCAATATTTAATTTTGAATATTATTAATTATAGAATCTAATATAATAATTGCATTGATTTAAAAAAAAAAGTAATAAAAAATCTTTTAATGCACGTTAAACAATTGAATTGTCCAAATTTTGGATAAATTAAAACAATTTTTTTTTAAACTTTTTCCCGTGCGAAAATAGTTGTATTAACTATTAACAATTTTAATGCTGACTAAAATAATAAAACACATCACCCAAACCTATACTTTCAGCTATGAACACATTAAACTTTACACATTCACGTGCAACGCACGTGCACACCCACTAGTTATCTATAATGCAAAAACAAGAAGAGCTCAGGCACGTCCATTTTTGTCACTGTCCCAATATTCCCCCTTTAGGGTCCGTTTGGTGCGGGATAGGATAGGATTATTTTTATGGGATGAGATTGGATTGGATATGATTAAAAATAGAGTAATCATGTGTTTGGTGGTATGTTTTGAATTGAATTGGATTGGTGTCTTTTTTAAAAAAAAAAAAAATTACATTAAACCTTAAAAAAAAAAAAAACAAAATCGCTGCGCTGGTTTTGCAAACCGTGCTGGTTTCAAAACTGAAATTTGTTTTTTTATTATTTATTTTTTTTATTTTTTTTTAATGAAGAAAGTTGCAGGAGGAGGAGGAGGAAGAAGAAGAAGACGAAAAAAAAAGGGGTGCGATAAAACAATCCCACCATTTTAGGTGGGATTGTTTTATCCTGTTGGAAGGGGATAAAATGGTGAGGTAAGATTATTTTTATCTCATTCCACCTCACCTCCAAACATGGGATTGAGACTATTTTTAGTCCCAATCCCATCCAATCCCCCTTACCAAACAGCCCCTTAAAGTTTATGTTACCTCATATTTAAATTTTAGTTTTTAAATTATTGAAGGTATGAAAAGTATGCAAAAATTAACTAATTTCTCTCCATCCTCCTCATTTTAAAGAAAAATGCTACACATTTTTTGGATTCCCTTGGATTGCAAGTTCTTTTTTACCCTTCCTTTCCCGTAGTTTAATTTTGCCTGTGCCGAGCATAATTTTCATTCCTTGATAGAGCGGAGTGGAGGAAGTAGATTCATGTTATCGACCCATGTAGTTGGTAAAAGGCTTTGCTGAGTTGAGTTTCTCATAATTTTTACCACTCACTACTCATTGGGGCAGCTGTGATCCTTGATCTCATGAATTTATATTTTTCAACATTTGAAAAACTTTACTTGTGAAAGATGAAAATATAGGTCATGTGAAACAAATATAATTAAAAGGAGTGAGCTGTTGTAAGCTGAGTGTATAGAGAAATGTAATAGGAAGGTTAAAATCGACTTGGATTGGAATAGTCAGGGAAGATATGGGTGTTCTAAATTCAAAAAAATATATTATCATATATAAAGCTGATGGAGTAAAACTTGTGTTGCTAATGCCAAATGATTGGAATAACTACAAGTCTTAATTTTGATGTTAATGTGAAATCCACATGGTTTGAAGTTTCATAACAAACTGATGTTTTTGCTAGAATGACTTGCATGGTGAAAACCATCTCAATGAAAAGTAAAAAATTGAATAATTCCCTTCTGGCTAGGGCTGTGTACTGGTTTGAAACTGCTCCAAAAAAAAAAAACATGCAATATGATACCTTTGTTAAGTTCATAAAATTTGACCCAAACCTTTTAGGTGATATCATCCAATCCGAACTGAATTAGTGCTAGTTGGTCTGGATTCATTCCATTCGTATCATTTAAACTCAAATTGTTATTTTTAGATTACATGTCACCCCCTTGTGTAGACCACATAGATTAAACCAATGGAAGTTTTCCACATACACAACATATGTCTGTCATATCATTCCATAATATTTGATACAAAATATTTGTGAAAAGAAACTTGCATGATCAAAAATGAAGAAAGTGGATGTTGATGTTGAAGTTGTTTATATCAGGGAAAATAAAGACCCAAACAACATAAAACTCAGAATAATGGAGGAAAAGTGATCATATTTATCAGATTGATCTTCACTATTCACTAACAGAATTAATGGATATTGATGGTCTCAAATGTTAGGAGGCAATGTAAATTAGTTGATCAGGATTATTGGGTATTAATTTATGAGGTGAATTAGATCCAGTATCAATATGGTTGAAACGTGTGGATGGTGCAAGATAAATGCAAAATCTGCTAGTCTATGTAGTAATCCATTTCAGTAGTTTTAGTAAATTGTGCTCTGAATTCTCTCATGAAAAAAACTCTGCCATGGCTGGTCCCAAGCACGGGTAAAAGAAGAGGGTTGTGTTAGGTAGTTGACAGCCAGCTTAAAACTTCACCAGAATAACTATGAACATGAACCCTAATCTAACTATGTGAAGGGCTAGGACTGCTTGCTTAACTTCAATAAAGCGGAGTGGAGGAAGCGGATTCATGCAGCCGACCCCATGTGGTTGGAAAAAGGCTTAGTTGAGTTTAGTTCTCTCATGAAAAAATGCTAAAATTACAACTTTATTGAGCTTTCTTAGCACCTTTTTAAATTAATGTAGGCATGGAAATGAATGAATGCATGTACTATGAAGGACATTTAAATCTACATTACGGAAAATTCATGGGATTGGAGCTTTGCCTTGTGCTGAGGGAGCTATAGAAGAGTTTCTCCTTGACTGATGTCTGCCTCTTTAAGATCTTAAGAATTGGTTAATTTGTTCAGTGATAGCATGATAATTTGATATCTAGTGTAAAGGAGTTGGACAAGCTTTGGGAAGATATTAAATTTGTGGCTAGCTCTTGGGTTTTTGCGGCATCCACAGTACAGGGTCTCTCTCTTTCAGAGTTTTGGGGATATTCAGGGTTCTGTTTTCTCTGTTTGCCAATTCAGTTTGGTGGTTGCACTACTGGTGCGACCGAGACATTGTGCTATATTTTAGAGTTAATATAAACAAGTTCTTGTTTCTGCTAAAAAAAAATGATAGTTTGATATCCATTAGTACTTTATATGATAACAATCACATTCATTGACTGAGGATTTCTCTCCACGTAATTGATTTTGTAGGACAATTCCATTTGCTTGGAACCTCTTGACCGCTGGATACACGGAGCAAGCTGTTGTTGGGGTATGCTTTTCTTTCTGGAATTACTGCCATCTCTGTCATTTGGATACTGGAAATAAGGGCTATATATGTGTTTGATACTAGTTCAATCACAGCATGCTCTCTCCTTAAATGAATTGTAAAATGCCATGCCTTTGCTTGTTTTTGCTGTATCGTTGTGTATTTGGTTAACTTAGAATATTGCATAGTTGCATTCTCACAGTTGTTAGAAATGCCCTTTAAAGAAATCTCTGACGATGCACATGTTTCTCAGGTCATTGTTAGCACGCTTGGACTTCTTTTCATTGGGAGGCTGCTTGAACCCATATGGGGTTCGAAGGAGTTCTTGAAGTTCATCTTTGTGGTTAATTTTCTTACATATATTTGTGCCTTTGTCACTGCCATTGCATTGTACTACACTACCACGCAGGAAAATTTTCTGTAAGTTCTGTTTTGCTCTGCTAACACTTCTTTTGGCATATTTTATGTTTGTTAGTGTTCTCTTTCCCCTCTAGCATCTTTTTTGGATTTTCAGTTTTCCTTTTATGTGTACCAAAATGCCAAGTATATATGTACCCTTCGTGATCTAGTGAAGCACATTATGAATAGATTACCGATGTTCTACTAAGGAACACTTTACCTGATGCACGCTGAAAAAATAGATTCAACAAAGCTTAAAATTGTGTTTGTGCAGTTCTACATCTACCTTGACCTAAGTGTTCCTCTGTTAGTAATTCATAGTTTATGAAGCTATGAGACAGTTAAACACGTACTTTCCTCACATCTATCACTTAGTCTATCTAAAGTAATAAGAGCACCTCACATATTTTTCTGAAATTTCTTTTCTTTTGTGGTAGTTATGCCCCTCTTTCTGGTTTCCATGGGGTCCTTTCAGGATTCCTGGTTGGCATCAAGCAAATATTTCCTGATCAGGAACTGCCTCTTATTCCTCCACTGAAGATAAAGGCCAAGGTACGATTTTGATTGGCTTATCACTTTCAGAACACTACTATCAGTTTTAAATTTTACATATTTTGAGCAAATCAAAAGGAATGCCTCTAACTCTTGCATTGTGCCATCTTCTGACCATCCAGTGGATGCCATCTTTGTTGTTACTTCCATCCATAGCTGGAAGTTTCTTTGTGGAAGGGTCAGCATCATACCTGCCAACCTTAATATTTGGTACTTACATGAGTTGGATTTACTTGAGGTATTTTCAAAGGAAGCCAGAAACGAATATGAGGGGGGACCCAAGTGATGAGTTTGCCTTCTCCACTTTCTTCCCTCAATCTGTGAGGTAATAGGACCATCTTGCTCTCTCTAGAAGTAATAGATTGCTCTTTTTTCTCCCTTCTTTTTATTCTTTCCTTGTGCCATTGATATTTGCAGACCGTTTATTGATCCCATTGCATTATTATTCGACCGGATGCTGTGTGGAAGATCTAAAGTTCCAGATGAAGTGAGGGGTTACACGTTGGGGGCAGTACCATTGCCTGGTTCTGACCCTATCGAGGCATCAAGGAGGAGGTAGCTCATTTTTGTTTGTTGTGCTATATTGAACAAAAGAAATCTGCATGTTACATATTTATATAAACAATTTTTTTTCCTGATTTTTAACTGTGATTCAATTAGCATGTTTCCTATTCCCTCTTACTTGGTACCCAAAATCAAATCTGTTTTTAATATGCAAAAACTGAAGCAGAAAACAAGTCAAGTGGCAGTATTTTTAGGGCTTTGCAGTGCCCTAGTGTCATTTTAACCATCATGATTGTTACAACTTGAGCAATGTTTTAATTCATGATAATACCCGATAATGAAGAAATGCTGTGCCACCTTTTGGTGGGAAAACAAAATAAGTCCCTCCTTTATTGTGATCTTTTGATCTCTTGAGTTTTTATTGAAAGCAGTACTTATGGTTGAATGCAGAGAAAGAGGAGCACGGGCGCTAGAAGAGAGATTAGCAGCAGAGAGTTTGGGCGCTGGGGGTGCAGAAGACCTGTCACACAAGGATGCGGCAGAAGCTGTTTGAAGGTCTGTAAAGTTCAATTTTTGCCTTTGGATTTGTTGCAAGTGTTTAGAGTCATGCGACTTGAGAATTTGGTTAGTTTCTGTAAATGCATGGAGGGCTTCTGAAGAAAATTGTCTGAATATAGTGCCTTCGAGCCTTAAACAGATAAGGAAAAAAAGAAAGGAGAAAAACCCAATTGTGGCTTCTACAAAAAAAAATTTCATGATTTTATAAATAGCATCTGACGTGGGAAAGGCGGTATACTACGTAATACGTATTCTCTATATTCTTATACAATTTTTTTGAAGTTATCTATTCATATTGTTCTTCAAAATCAGTAGATAAAACAGAGAGTTTATTGTATTCAGCTCCCATAATTTTTTTAATGGTAACTATTAACTTGTGCTATGCAAAGGTTTTAGAAGAAAAAACTTACATTAATGAGTTGGAGTATTCTTAATTAATTAATCATTCGAGTTTATCTTAGTTGGAAATTATTTATCTTTGACTCCTAAATTCTTTCACGCACCGAGAAAAAAAAAACTGGTACAAAGACGAGGAAGTGTCAATCTTAAGTGATGGTGCCGAGTGCTGATGCATATGGACTTGTTCATCAACTTTATATTTTATTAGTCACTTGTATTCCCATGTTAAGATTGACTTTATAACTTGTTATGTTAGTAATTGGTATAGTGATTGAAAAGTGCAAAATGTTTAATACTGAAAGAGGCGTATAACCATATGTGTATATAACAATTAGCATTTTATGATTGACTACTAGTTTTATGATAGTTGAAATTTTAAAGAATTTTAGGAAGGATAATAGATGAAATGTATCGAAAAACATGATTATTTTAAAATACACTTAGATGTATCTAACATGGATGCAGTAAGAGTATATCAAGATTTCATCAAATACACAACAAAATAATCACTATCCATGTATCTGTACTGTACATACGAAATTCGCTACCCACGTGCAGGTAAAATTATAGTTAACATAATTATAATATGATGATTATATATTTATTTCTACTTTTTTATAGTGAGAAAATAACTTGCTAAACACAATCTGTCCCAAGCTCTAAGAAGGAAGAGGATTCCATTACATGAACGACGGCCTAACACAACTTTTTTGAATCAACCATGTAGTACTTGAGAGAGTTGAGTAGAATATAACTTGCTAAACATTTGAAAACAAATGCATATTATGCATGAAGTATACACTAAATTCCTAATTGTATAATACAATATCATAATTACATTTATGAATGGTAATATGAAACTGTATAAATTTATAAAATAATACTATATCAAATCAACTTATTAACACCTTTTTTTCCAATTTCATTCACTCTTTCAAAGACTCGTAATTTTTACCATATCTGTGTATGTATAATCAAGAGTATCATAGGTACTTATTTACTGTGATGCTAAAATAAGTATATATTTAGCATTTGATATCAAAATCTTGAGTGTTTTCAATAGATGTCTGCAGGGACGTTCAGCGTGCAGTGAACAGAACTTAGAATGGAATCAAGCGCGTGGTTGAGTTTGAGCTTTTAATGGAGGAATTGGAATTAATAAACAAATAATTAGAGTGGAAATCAAGACATAGCATTAAATGGTCATAGGAGACGCCACAAGCTGAATCAAGTTTGAATTTCCGATCTCCAAGACTTATAATCCACATGCATAACCATATGTAATATACATAGTGAGAAAGAGAGATAGAGAGAGAGAAGCTGACCAGGATTAGATTAATGCAAAATGCTTGGTTGGATGATCCACTTGTCTCATGCATGTGTATATTACACGGTGGCATCGAGAAATGAAAAAGGTGACTCATCCATGAAGCTATTGCTACATAAATTCCGCACTTTATGTTATTAATTAGTTAGCAAAGCAAGCAACAAGTTATGTATAAATAAATAATACAGCAAAATCTCTCTAGAGTAATACTCTATAAAGGAATAACCTCTACATAATCATAAAAAAATTCGGTCCTAACTTGGGCTAATTATAAATAAGAATAGTTTTTACATTGTAATAAATTATAATTTTTCTAGATCTCATCTTAAAAAAACTTGCATCTACATAGTAATAATTAACTATATATTGCAAAAAATATATTTATAGAATTTACATTGAGAGAAAAACATTAAAGAGGAATGTAAAATCTTAGACTTTTAAAATGACTTTTTATATTTCTAACAATTCCCAACACTAAATAAATCTATGCACACTATTTTTTGAAACCATACAATAATTTTTCTAAGTACAACTCTTTTAAGTTATAACCTCCTTATAGTAATAAATTTAACTTAGTTCCAATAGTATAATTATAGAGAGGTTTTACTGTAGTATAAAAAAGAGTTGGGTTGGAAGGTGGGGATGGAAATAATGTGGGCAAAAGAAGCTAAATGGAAATGAAAATATGTGATAAAAAGACTTTAAAAAAAACTATTTAAAGAAAACAATTTAATTTATATACATGGATATAAAGACATAGAAAAATGCATAATTTCATTTATTATCTATTTTTATCTTCCATCATGAAATTAAGAAATAAAGTGAGGGCAAGTTTCTGCCTAGTTCTATTAGTAATAATAATATAAACCAGAGTAATGTACTTGGGTCAAACCTTGAACCAAATTGGAATACTAACACAGAGATCTGTGATGATTTATCAGCTGGCTGTATTGGTGGGAAGAAGAGGACTCACGTGGATTGAGCCAAACTCCAAGGCTGATTCCATGTATTACTCTCCTATAAATAACAATTCTCTATCTCAAACTGTTTTCCATCATAAATTTTACTAACTTTAGGAATTAAGATCAATAGCAAGAAACAAGAAAAACATGAAAATGGCTAGAAGCAAGTCATGTCTTGTAATAGCTTTCCTGGTGTTCATCTCCATGGTAGCTACCTTTGCTCAAGGTCAAGGCATGGGAAATGGTAAAGAGAAAAAAGAAAAGAAGGGGGTTTATGATGCGGCTTCAACGCATTACAAATTATTGAAGCCAGAGAAAGGGACGACACAAGAACGAGCTTTCTGCGAAGCAAGAGGGCAGTGCCAGAACAAGATTCTTGAGTGTCCTGCTGAATGCCCAGAGAGGAAGCCTAAGAAAAACAAGAAGATCAAAGGGTGCTTCCTTGATTGCAGTAGCAAGTGTGAGACTACATGCAAATGTAAGCCTTATATCCTTCAATACAATTATCACTATTAATATCACTTCTTGCTAAGTAAGAAGGTAGCTATATATATCATTTCTAATCATTATTACTATCACTTCTCTTTTGTTCATAACATGTAATTTTCTCAAAGCCGTTCACTTTCTAGGTAACTAGATGCTCTAAAACCTTTGACTTCATAACAAAAGAAGGTAAACTAAGATTACAAAGAAGTAGCATTTGTAATGTAACTGTCTCGTTTCAATCTTATGAAAGAATACTAATCATTTACTCTTCATGGATGTGACTCGCAGATAGGAGACCCAAATGTAACGGGTATGGCTCTGTTTGTTACGACCCCCGATTTGTCGGTGGCGATGGCGTTATGTTCTACTTCCATGGCTCCAAGGGAGGTGACTATGCCCTTGTATCAGATAATGATATCCACATAAATGCCCATTTCATTGGAACCAAACCAGAGGGAAGAACCCGCGACTTTACATGGGTGCAAGCTCTCTCTGTCATGTTTGATTCAAACACTCTCATTCTTGCTGCTAAGAGAATTTCCCATTGGGACGAAAATGTTGACGCCCTTATCATCAGATGGGACGGTAAAGAAGTTGAAGTACGTAATGAAGGAGAAGCAGAGTGGAAGACAAATAACGGGGCGAGAGAATTGGCCATAGAGAGAACTGATGACACAAACAGTGTAAGGGTCACTATAAGTGGACTTCTAGAAATGGATGTTAAGGTGACACCGATAGGAGATGAAGAAAATCGGGTGCATAACTACCAGTTGCCGCCCGATGATGCCTTTGCTCATTTGGAAACTCAGTTTAGGTTTGCTAACCTGACAGATTATGTTGAGGGAGTTCTAGGCCAAACTTACCAACCAGACTATGTAAGTCCCGTGAAGGTTGGTGTTCCCATGCCGATGATGGGGGGTGAAGACAAGTATAGAACTCCGTCGCTGCTTTCCCCTCTCTGTGGAGCTTGCAGATTTCTGGGGAAGCCATCTGTGACAGTTAGCGTTGACGGGGTGGCTCAATACTCGTAAGATGCCCATTCTTCAATCTTCACAAACAAGTTTCAGATCATTTATTTTATGTCTTAGGATACACATTTTCATTTGCTGTAAGCTTGTTGTTATGAATCTATGACTAAGAAAGTGAATAAGGGATGGTGTAAAAGACCCATCCAATCGTCCATGTATTACCCGCTCAAATAAGTGAAATCAGTCTTGAGAGTTAAATCAATTCAATGTCTATAAACTAAAAAATGACGTATATGTATGTTAGTAAACGTAGATGTATCTAAATTTTATCTCCGAGAAAGCCAGTTTCCACCAGTGAGAAGAAGTTTAGAGATACAACAATAGAATTAAACTTTAGAGCAATCCAACCATATAGCTAAGGCAGTGAAAGAATCGACACAAAAACGAAACAATAATCCAAAGGTGATGGGACATAAAAAGAAACAAATGCATATATCTCACTTTTATTTTTCTTCTTCTTCCTTCTTTTCCCCCTTTTTTGGAGAGTCCAGTCCAAATGCCAAAATTGGCACTGATTATCTAAATTGTTAGTCATGTGAGAAAAGAACAATATGCACCCAAACATCGACCTGTTAATAAGACAGGACAGCCAAAGAAAAAAAATGCAGTTACCAATACACAAGGTCAACGGTCTTGAAGCATAAAGTTTTAAGCTTAGAACATAGTAGAAATGCTCATTAAAAATTGAATTGGCTAAGTAATCTGGATAATCAACTTTTTACCTATAGATTTGTATGAAGACAGGAGAACATTGGTCTTGGGCTACTGGTGCTTCTTCCAGAACTTCGATGAACTTGCATAAACTTTCCAGGTAATCTCACTTTAGATTCCAGAATAAACCTGAAAACAACCACAATGAAAACTTGAAAAGAGGAGTAAGCTAATCTAAATTCAACAAATACAAGTGAATGATGTGTGTGCAGCCACAAGTTCAAAACCAAAGTTTTTTTTGTTAATAATTCTTTTCTTCCAAAGATTTATGGCGTAGTGCATCTCTCAGATCATTGCTTCACTAAATGGATTGAAGGAGTCGAGCAGAATACATTCAGAATATGAAATTCTGGAATGTCTTGAAAATGTAATGAATAAAACATTGGTTTAACATATTCAACATTGTTCATTATTGGGTTTTAAACAAGAGAAATGTCTGTACCCAGTTGCTACGGGGGAAAAAGAAAGAAAGAAATGTATGTGAATCATAACGCGTGTTACAGCCTAGCACTATAAAGATCAGGTGGTCTTTGACGCCCTCTTTCATTGTTGGTCTGCAAAAGCTGTGCAAAATTTGAAACTCTCATGAAAGTAAAAGAGTTTTGGTTATATTACAAATGAAAGAAGATGGTTTATATATATTTAGCAGTTAAAAGGTAAAGAAAGAAGCGTTAGTGTCTGCCTGATCACACATTCAGGAAACAATCTAAAAGTATAACATCTCAATCAAAGTTTTCTAGATGAAGGAAGCAGCAAGAGATTGGAGATAAAAAAAACCTTGGTTGAACACATATCAATTAAACATCCAATGGAACGTAACCATTGTATGTTCGACGGGTCGCTAGGAATGTGGAGGAGGTGTGGAACGATGCTGTTCTAATGGCAAGTTCTTGGTTATTGGCTTTTAGAATTAACAGGGATTTTTCCACTAATGATTGGGTGAGGAATTGGGGTGAATGCTTGTTGTGAGCTGGGTTGTTGTTGTGAAGGGTGGTTGGTTCTTTGTTTCTTTTGAGAGTTTGTTCTTTTTGTTTTGTTTGAGCATCTCTGGTGCTCTGTTTTGTTTGCGAACTTTTCATTATTAATATATCTGTTTGTTTACTCTCAAAAAAAAAAAAAAGATGAGGCATAGATATGGATATTCGAAAGACGAAAGCCAAGAAAGAGCCTTGACAAAGAACAGAAGTTGTATTAAGGAGCACATGACTACAAGCAATTGATCTAAGAATTGATATGTATGCAAATGTTTCTGAGAAAGATGAGGAGGTAATTCCCAATCTATGAACTAAGAAACAGTATGTAAAAATCAATATTGTTACAATATATTTTGGATATATATGATGCTTCCTCTTTCTCCATTCCTAAATTTACTTTATATACTTATGGGTGAATTTTCTAAGGCATTATCAGTTCATGTTGAGGCTGCATAGCTATCTAGCAATGAAACAAAGACATGGTGCTGAAGGAGTTTGAAGATACATCATCTCTAAATTGAAACTATTAAATAAATCACAACTTAAAAGAAACTAATTAAGTTAATTCATGTCATAAATAATCTCACTAAATTTACTTTGACTGTTAGAGCAATTGAAAACATACAATTCTCATCTTTTATCCAAGTTTAATTGGGACTTTCCTGTTTGTATAATATAAGTATGTAAATATGCTCAACACAAGTGAAGTAGTTTAAATTTACTTAATTACATTTATTAATTTGTAATAGCTTAAAGATTATTTAAAATAATAAAGAAATATTTTAGCAAGAATTGGCAAAAATGTTTCACTTTAAACAAGTAAAAAGATTCTCTTGGATCGAAGCATAAATATTCTAACGTGTTTAACAACACTCCAACACTGCTCTATACTTATCAATTATATACTTTAACAAAATATTATGCTTACTTTTCTTTATAGTACATAGGTTTAGGAATCCAAATTGTATATATACTCTATATATGGTAAATTTTATAGTTTGACTATTTATTTATGAAAAATGTTAATTTAACTGTAAAAATTACAACTACAAGTGCAAGTACACCATTAATACCCTGTGATATGCATATATTACACATCTCAATGTATGTAATAAATGATCTAATGATATTAAAAATATAGTTGCAATTGCAATTGTATTTTTTTGCAATTAGATTAGTATTTCCCTTTATTTATATACGTTGTTGAATTTGCATGTCTCTCTCTCTTAATGAAATATTTAGACACCCAGAAACTTTTAACAATTAAAATTCCAAGTGAAGTTGCTTCGAATTTAATAGATTCATGCATATATAAACCGGAGTAAGCAGGTTGGAAGTTTAATGTTTTTAATTTTTAAAAAAATGCTATTCTAACTACGAAAGTGTAACTATACAGACAATTACACCTTTATATTTATGTGATCATAAACTAACATTAATTTTAATGGGACTCGATTGAGTGCAGTGCACATATACAATGGTGCTTGCTTGTCATGGTTGCTAATAGTGAACACCTTTGCGTCTACAAGTCACTAGTAAAACTGGTTACAATACAATATTCTAGCTAACTCTAATGTATCATTTATGCATGTGATCCTAGAAACAATGCTACGTAACATATTAATACAATTACCATTTTATAGGAAGTATATGTACTCAAACTTTTAGTCTATGAAAGCAAGATGAGCTTTACTTCTATTTCCGGTCTCTCAAGCTCATGGAAGAAAAGCTAGCTTTTGCCAGCCTAGATAAAGAGATAGAGAAATTAAAAATGGGACTTTAATTAATTAAGCTTTGCTAGCTGAGGAATAAGGCCGGGAAGTAGTTTAAAGTCACTAATTAATCTTATAATCAAGATGATTAATTTTTAGTAAGGGCTTAATTTTAGGACCATCTTACAGGCACTCGGGCATGGATTCAGCTGAGTACAAGTGTGTTCGAGTCCCTTAAATCATCCTTGAGCCACTTAATACATGTATCTCATGATCATCCAAGGGCGCGAGCATTATTTGTTAATTTTATGACTGGCCCTTGTTCATGCATTTGACAAGTCATGTATTAATTCATATCCTTAATCCACCGAAGTGAAGTCTCTCTTAATCAAATTAAGAAAGCATGCACCGTCTCTTTGCTCAGATTCTAAACCATCCCAAAATAATGTATTCTCATAATAGTAATCAATCAGGTGGTTTTATTTTGAAGGAAAGAATTAAGAAACTTTCGCATGAATTAAGCCTAACTCATAAATCCTCCAGGTAGGTGTTGCTCCCTCTACTAATATATATATTAGTAGAGGGAGCAACACCTACCTCATATATATATATATAGTTATAGTTCATGATCATGCATCTCTATCAACCACTTCAAATTAATCCTATAAATCTGCTTCTAGTACTACATCAATATTTAGCATCAAGATCAAGCAGATTAGATACCCAGAGAAATACATATAGTTAGTAGTCATCAAAGATGAAAGGGAGAAAGTCAGTTCTTTTGTTGGCTTTCCTAGTTTTGCTGCTAATAGTCTCCATGGAAGCCACCTCTGTTCTAGGTGATGACAGCAAGGGTGATAAGGGAGGAGATGGTGGTCATGGAAAGGACGACAAAGGCGGCCATAAAGGTGAGGATGGAAAGGGCAAAGGCATTGGCAATGGTGATAAGGGAGATGGTGGTCATGGTGGAAACAACGGAAAGGACGAAAAAGGCGGCCATAAAGGGGAGGATGACAAGGGCAAAGACATTGGCAATGGAAAGGAGAAAGGAGATAAAGGGAATGGTAATAATGGAAAGGGGAATGGGAATAATGGGAATGGTAAAGGAAATAACAAAGGGAAGGATGATAAGAACAATAAGGGTAAAGGAGATGCAGCTGCAACACAATACAAAGTTTTGGAACCTAAGGAGGGGACTGGACAAGAAAGAGCTTACTGTGAGGCAAAAGGGCAGTGCTACAACAAGACTCTTGAGTGCCCTGCTGAGTGCCCCACCAGGAAACCCAAGAAGAACAAGAAAGTGAAGGCCTGCTATGTCGACTGCAGTAGCAAGTGTGAGACTACCTGCAAATGTAAGCCCCCTCATTCCATTACTCTTGTATAGTTGCATTTTTTTGTAATTAGAATAATATTTTACGTATTTTAACTGGTTTTTCTTACTTCTTCAAGAGATTGTTTATTGCCTTGAGCATGATTAATTAGAGTACTTGATCAACTATATAATATTTGCTTTATCAATTGGCAGTCAGGAAGCCCAAATGTGAAGGCTATGGTTCCATTTGCTACGACCCAAGATTTATCGGTGGCGATGGTGTCATGTTCTACTTCCATGGCGCCAAGGGAGGCGACTTTGCGCTTGTCTCCGACGACCAACTCCAAATCAATGCCCACTTCATCGGAACCCGGCCTTCAGGTCGGACTCGTGACTTCACATGGGTGCAAGCTTTGTCCATCATCTTTGATTCTCACACCCTTGTCCTAGCTGCCAAGAAAGTGTCCCACTGGAACGATAACATCGACAGCCTCATCGTTCGGTGGGATGGCAACACTGTCGAAGTTCCGGTTGACGGAGAGGCCGAGTGGGGTACTGGGGGCACAGGAGAGAGAGAAGTGGTGGTGGAGAGAACTGATGAGACCAACAGTGTGAGAGTAACTGTGAGTGGTCTGGTGGAGATGGATGTGAAGGTGACACCAATTGGAGCTGAAGAGAACAGAGTTCATAACTACCAGTTGCCTTCAGATGATGCTTTTGCTCACTTGGAAACACAGTTCAGGTTTCAGAAGCTGACAGATTTGGTGGAGGGAGTGCTGGGAAAAACTTATAGACCAAACTATGTTAGTCCAGTTAAGATTGGTGTTCCAATGCCTATGACGGGAGGAGAGGATAAGTATAGAACTCCTTCCCTTCTTTCACCTCTTTGTGGAGCTTGTAGGTTTCAAGGAGTGGCTTCTTCTGCTAGTACTAATGCAGCCACTGAGGGGCTGGCTCAATACTGATAATTGTTTATATAGATTACTGAGATATATATATGACATTCATGTGTTGAGATCGATCAATAATAGCTAGTAGTGCTGGATTTTAGCTATGTTTTCAAAGATTATGTGATGTGAATAAGGGCAGTTAAAAATATTATTGGCCCACATGTAAACTTACATGGGAAATTTGATAAAATATCACCTTTGTTCTAAACTTAATCAAAATAATCAAAGAATGCATTTTTAATCATTTCTACAACTCAATTCTTCATATTTTCTCTATTTCTCATTCTCTTTTCATTTTCTCTACATCATTTCTTACAACTTCTCTTCATGATCTCTCTCATATTTATAGGAAGAAATTTACATCAAAAGATCATCAACTCACATTATGAGTAACTATGTTTCTACATGATTCATGTGGGATATATATACATACATATTTATACAACTTGGATGTATGTACCACTTGAATATATATACTATTTGGATACACATACCACTTAGATATCATACTACTTGAAATATGTGTATAGTACATGTAATTACTATTTGAATATTCAACATATTTACAACATTCACCCTTTGAATATTCATCATTAATATAATGCATTTGCTCAGTCAATCTCGTAGATTAGATGCGTAACATATCATTAAATTAACATGTAATTTAACCGCTTATCTTCATTATTGATTCCAAGACCATCAATGTTACTACGCCCCTGACATAACCTGACGTCATGACCGGCACAGTATATTATACACTGTACATACTCGTATATAGTAGATAGTATATTGTTAGCCTTTACATAGTCTCATAATCCTTTCCAAAATTTTTAGAAATTTCGGCAGCATTTCCCCATAAAATGGACATTTCACAAAACCTGATATACCACAAATCAAATCATCTATATATATATATAATCATTTCATCCATGTATACCATAATCTAAAATACCATCATTGTCATTCATTAATCAAGCATTCCATTGTCCAAGTATATATATATATCATCGCTAAATATTTTAACAATCCAAAATAACTATTGATATCTTATTCTCCCAAAATAACCCCTCTAGATAGTAATACATATATAGTATGTGTGATAATTATATATATATATAAAACTTCTAAAACATACGTACATCAGCAATGCTATATCCTAGTCACGTGCTGATCACTCTCAAATTTTTCCTTTTCCTTTTGCTTCTGTACCTGAAATAGTGAGAGAAATGGGGTGAGCAAACAACAGCTCAATGAATATAAGTCTTGACATGACAATTGCATGCATTTTAGGAAACATGTCATATCAAATCGTTTAAATTAAAATATTTCAAAAACATATATGCAACATTCATCAAAATAATATACATGCACACAATATATAGTTTATGCACATTCATAAAAATTTTACCACCTCTCTCCTTCAAGGCAAGAGAGTGGGTCTAACCCTTGTATGGTCGTTACAAGGTAGCCACATCATCTCATTACCCAATTCACAGTCATTTCAAGGATCACAACCCTTGTTAGGACAGGCCTACTGACAATGAGGTTTCGCAAAACCTCATTCGAGTCTAATTTCTAACGAAATGACATTATTTTAAGCTCCAATTGCTAAAATCAGTTTGCATGATCACTAAAAACTCAATGCATTGCATATAAATATAACATGCATACAATTAAACATTTTATATGTATACAATGTCATACAAGAACCATATCAAAAAAATTATACTCAGAGTGGTTTCACGAGGTTTCTAAGCCAATATAGCCTCTAAAATCCAGCAACAATAAATGTTCATCATAATTGCTTCCTCAAGAGCATTTATCTATGCACTTAATCTCTTAATTCAAACACTGCAATTAGGTAATTCAAACTGTAAATCATCATGAGAATCACCATTTAAACTCACCAAAATACCATTACTAAACTCAAATTTCCTAGCTGGTTCAGTAGCTAAGATAGGGTTATTTTACCATGAAAATGCCACATTTAAACTAGATTTCAACACCAACGTACTCACATAAGCATATGAAAACATATGTCAATTTTATTAAAAATCTAGAACATTCCTAAAATTATTCTGTTCACATCGACACGTGTCAAATTAGTCATTCTATCATTCTACTACCTTCAACAGGTATTTTATTGAGGTTTTACATGTTCGCAGAGACATCCAAAGTCAATTTTACTCACAAAAATCATATCTTTAGCTACTAAAAATATCAAAGCATATCCAAAAATCATGCTCTTAACATCGAAACGTCCGGAATTCAGTACTCTACGATTCTATGATCTCAAACCGGAGTTTCACTGGAGTCCAATTCCATTTTATTCACTGGATATATTATGATACTGTTCACGTCACTATTTACTATTTATTAGAAACATGTGAATTTTTACTAAAATTGTCAAACGGTCTCCAAAAATCATGAAATTAGCATCGATGGACTCACAACAGTTCATTCTACCATTCTATAGCCTTAAACTAGAGTTTCATCGGGTTTTAATATGATTCAAAAGGTTTCTAATATAAACTCTAACTTCCAACAGCCATAAAAATTTCAAATGAACAAATAAATGAAATCTAACTACATATTCGGGGCTCCTACAGTCTAAGGAGTGTTTTTCAACCTTTCGAACAAATTTTTATTCAAGTTGGGTCAAAACCCCAATTTTGAAAACGCCGTAAAACGGCTGCCACAGCAAAAAAAACTCCGAAAGAAAGGTTACATTTAGCTTAGATATCAATTTCACGAAGAAATAAAGTGAAAAACAGTTACCGTGGATCCCAATTTGGCGAAAATCCCGCGCTCACCATCTTTTTCCTCTTCCTTCTTCTCGTTCTTTCCTTTCTCTGTTTCTTCTTCTTCTTTTTTTCTTTTTTTTTAACGTTTGAGAGAGAGATGAGAGAATGAGAAATTTAGAATATGTTATAATATCATCTTATACTAATATCAAGGTCATGTATATCATCTTATACTAATATCATCTTATAATCTAATGATAAGATGGCATTTAAGAATACAATATACTTAAT
This sequence comes from Paratinospora sagittata, assembly GCA_035771175.1. Lineage (NCBI taxonomy): Eukaryota > Viridiplantae > Streptophyta > Magnoliopsida > Ranunculales > Menispermaceae > Paratinospora > Paratinospora sagittata. The sequence continues at coordinate 21,811,276 of CM069593.1, forward strand.
TTAGGTATGTTTATATACATATACGTTTAACTCCTACGTTCGTATACATATCCCTCAACGTAGGTGTATAATTAAAACTACGGGGTGTTACAATAAAAAATACTCGTTCAAACAGATTTTAAGAGATATTTAGATAAATTGTAATTAAATAGTTCATATTCATATTTATTGATATGTTTGATATACTATCAACGTGATAGAAGATTGATATATCAAACATGTGTTGAGATATCAACTGCACGAACAGATACATATACAAAAAAAAAAACAAAAACAAAATAAACCATAATATAATACATTTGCTCAGTCAATCTCATAGATTAGATACGTAACATATCATTAAATTAACATGTAATTTAACCACTTATCTTCATTATTGATTTCAAAACCATCAAAAATACTTGTTCAAACAGATTTAAGAGATATTTAGATAAACCATAATTAAATAGTACAGGTTGATATTCGTTGATATGTTTGATATATTATCAGCGTGATAGAAGATTGATATATCAAACATGTGTTGAGATATCAACTGTACGAACAGATGCATATACAAAAAAAAAACAAAATAAACCATAATATAATACATTTGCTCAGTCAATCTCATAGATTATATGTGTAATATACCATTAAATTAACATGTAATTTAACCACTTATCTTCATTATTGATTCTAAAACCATCAAAAATACTCTTTCAAACAGATTTAAGAGATATTTAGATAGACTGTAATTAAATGGTACAGGTTAATATTCGTTGATATGTTTGATATATTATCAGCGTGATAGAAGATTGATATATCAAACATGTGTTGAAATATCAACTGCACAAACAAATGTATATACTAAAGAAAGAAAACAAAATAAATCATAATACAATACATTTGCTCAGTCAATTTCATAGATTAGATGATCATTAAATTAACATGTAATTTAACCATTTATCTTCATTATTGATTCAAAAAACATCAAAAGTACTAGTTTATACAAATTTAAATAGACTATATATAAATAATACTGGTTGATGTTCGTTGATATGTTTGATATATTTTCAACGTGACAATTGATTGATTTATCAAACAAATATTGAGATATCGATTGCATGAGAAGATGCACAACAGAAAGAGGGCAATATAAACCATAGTGTTATATATTTGTTTAGTTAATCTCATAGATTAAATGCATAACATACATTTGACGGAACATATAATTTAACCACTTACCCTTATTTATTGATTTTGGAAATATCAAAAATACCCGTACAAACATATTTAAGATAGACTATATATAAATAATATTGGTTGATATGTTTAAAATATTTTCAACGTGATAGTTGATTGATATATCAAACAAACGTTGAGATATCAACTGCATGAACACATGCATAATAGAAAAAGGGCAAAATAAATCATAACGTCATATATTTGTTTAATCAATCTTATAGATTAAATGCATAACATATCTTTGACGTAAAATATAATTTAACCACTTACTCTTATTATTGATTTTAGAAATATCAAAACTACTCATTTAAACATATTTAAGACATATCTAGATAGACTGTGATTAAATAATACTGATTGATATTCGTTGATATGTTTGATATACTATCAACATGATAGTTGATTGATATATCAAATAGGCGTTGAGATATCAGTTCCATGAACATATGCATAATATAAATAGGATAAAATAAATTATAATGTTATATATTTGTTTAGTCAATCTCATAGATTAGATGCATAACATATCTTTATAGTAACATGTAATATAACCACTTATCTTCATTATGGATTCCAAAAACATCAAAAAAATTCATCTTTGCATGAAGTACCAATTTTTTGACAACTTTTACAATTGAAAGAAAAATATAAAAATGAGAAAAGAAAAGAATTTAGGACAATAATGACTAAACAATGGAGACACTTTAGGTATCTTTGTTGTTTCATTCAAATAATATATAACCCTAGGTTGTTGAAAACAACTTAAATGAGAAGAAGATGGAAAATGAATAGCATTTGGTTAGTTCACCGTCTAGTTGTTGTATTATTTAAAAGAATGGTATTTTAGTCTTTTTATATTCTTAAAAGTGTTATTGATAAGAAAATTATGGGACATGTTGTTCCTTAGTTTTTAAAATTTGAAGGTGATATTTTGTCATATGTCCCTACTGACATTCATTTATGTTTTAATAAATCAGTTTTTCTTTATAAGCATTGTGTTAATGTCTATATTCACTTGATATACATAGTTTATTAGACGTCTACATAACTAATAGCAATAACTATTTAGGTGAAGTGGATTTTAACATGCTCTCCAAGTAAAGTTATTATGGAGGTCCTATATTCAACTGTCCTCGTGCAACTATTTACTTGTTTCTCTATCTCATTTATTAATCATTTTTTATTTCTCTTATTATAATTCTAGTTAATGCATTATCATGCACTTGGGAGAGAATATTAGTGTCTCTATTTGCTTGATATACATAACTTATCCTCTACTTATTAGTGATAGCTTTTAAGTTATGTGTTTTTTAACACATTAATTAAAAAATAGATCAAAATATATAAGATTAAGTTTCATTAATTTTGATGTTAAAAAAATCTTTGCAATGAAGCTAATACAATCTATAACAATATCATTATATTTTTAAAAAAATTATTAATAAATATATTAATATTAAAATTAAATGTATTTAAAATTCCAACTGTATATCTTCCTGTAGAAATAATAACGATAAAGAGCCAAGCAAAGAAGAAAGAAGAAAGAAGAAAGAAGAGAACATAGAGATTTTGATGTACAAGCAAAGGAGCAGAGCACGATGAGCGGCTCTAAATCAAAATCCAGAGAAAAGAAAAAGAAGACGAAGACGAATACGAATACGAAGAAGAAGAAGAATAGCGGCAAAGAGGCGAAGCAAAAGCCAGTAATCTTGACGGTGTCATCGTCCTCGGACTCGGAGGAGCGAAATGAGGTCGAGGAAGAAGCGAAGAGCAGCAACAATTCGAACCAACACATGAACGACGAAACCCTAGACGACGATCGCAAGGATAAGAACGTCTCCAGTGGCTGTGGTAATGGTGGAGGTGCAAGTGGAAGTGGAAGTGGAAGCTCTTGCTGCTTCCCTACCAATCGAATCCAAAGGATCATAAGGAGTGAAGGGACTGATTTTCGCATTACTCAAGAAGCAATCTTTCTCATCAACAAAGCAACGGTACCTTCGATTCCCAACTCATATGATTTTTTGTTTTCTTTGGATTTGTTTTCTAGGGTTAGTTAACTTTCTTTTCCAGTTTTTGGGTGAAATGACGGATTTTTTTTTCTTTTCTTTTCTTTCTTTAAAAAAAAAAAAAAGCTAGGGCTAGTCAAATGCGTTACAGGAACTCAGACCTATTCAATCTAATAAATTATTTCCGAGGAAGCGCTTAAGAAGGAATTGTGAAGAATTAGGTTTAGTTAAATCTGGAATATCACATCCCGTTTTATTTGGAGAATCATATCATGACCAGATTCTAGAATCGTCCTATTTTTAAATCAAGATAGTTTATCTCAACTCGATTAAGCCTTTTCTCAGGGCGGCAACATGAATTTGCTTCCTCTACCCCACTTTATCAAGAGCTAAGTCAATATTTAATTACAAGTATGTATATTTGTTAGAAACTGCTTGACCTAAAAGCTGTAGCTGATAAGTAGAGGCCCAATTATGTATATCAAGGGAATACAGACTATAGCAATATTTTTGTTCGTGATCTCTGTCTATGTTATTTTAAGTTTTCTTCTACTTCTATCATTACTATGGATTGTTAATAGGTTGTTCTTTCTAACTTGCGCATTTAAAGGTTTTCGTTGTATGTTTTCAAACCATATATCCATCTTGACATTCACATTTCCGTTGCTATAATTTGTTTACATGTTTTTTTATTATTTTATTGCTCAACATTTTGTTCTAAAGAGCATGGTTGGGCTAATAGATGTTTTATAAAATTTCAATTTCAATAGCATGTGTCAATCATATAGAACTTCAACTGTGTAGTCAAGGCAAGCTTAAGCGTGCGCCTCAAGAACCTTGAGGCGGGATGCAAATTTAGCATAAACAAACAGTCACTCCCCAATCCCCATTTATGAAAGAATTATAGTGGTTAGAATACATTTGTAATAGCATCAAAGCTCATGTCAAACTTTTCAAACAACAATGAAAGACATTATAGCAGAATACATTAGAAATTGTGGAAAGGGCCGCCTAGACATGGCCCAGTTTTGAGTTGGGACGCAACCTTTTTTGTCCATACATGAACTTCAAATATAAATTTGATGCTTATCTCTTATTTAATTTGGTTGAGACAAATGTGGGTGCCTCAAACCTAAAGAAAATTTCATCTTTAACTCCAAGGGTGTGCACAAGTTGGATTTATTAGAACAATATCCCATTTGATCAATGTTCTCAAGTGAGGTTTTATTTCACCCAAAGGCCCGACCTGACAATTTCTGCATAAACTTATACCTGACCAATTCAACCTTTGGGCCAGTTCATTTGGTTTGTTAGGTTTATATTCAAATATTCAATATGATTATGCCAAATCTTTGCTTTAACTAAAACTTTACCTTGGTTAAATTTTTAAAAGGGGGTAGGTAATGGAGAGAAAGACAGGGAGGAATGCGGAGGGGGGCTTTTTAGAAGAGTTGAAGGGATCTCCTTTTGTGTATTTGGGTAACTCTAATTCCATGAAGATGCTATGAGATCCTATTAATCTATTGTCAGACTTCATAAAAGGGATCACCATCACAAAGAGGAAGGTTTGGCATCATGCAGTGTTCACCATGCTTTAGTGTGTTTACCTTGCTTTGGTGTTTTTCTCTTAAGAGAAACCAACAATTTTTTAAGAACACTTGAGGTGGGAGTTATTTGCGATCAAATCTGATTTAAAGCCTCTAACTAATTAATTTTAAAAAAATATTTCTATTTTTCATTGCCCAGACTATAAGAAGTTTGGAACGTTCTTTTCTAGTCTATTTTCTTGAGGACATCTTGTTTTCTATATTTATGTTTTGTTTGTTAATGAAATAGTCTCTCTCTTAACCCAAAACAAAATAAAGAAAGAAAAAGAAAACAAAGGGTGTCCCCTTCCTGATGAGGGACCATTGAAGGAATGGGTGCTCTTCCACTCCCCTCTATGGAAACACCACCCACCCTTTGTTTGCTCCCCCTTCCTCTTCTTCTCCTAGTCCACCCATTCTCCATTTCTAGGGAGACATGGCTTTATTTAGGCCTCTAGTGGGTTTATAAGTTATAACAACATTATACATATTATAAGTATCTCTAAGTATGTTGCATAGTAATATAATATGTACTATATAATATTAGACCATAAGTATATACTTAATGGTTGGGCAGGTTAGGTTATTGTCAAGTCTAAATATCTGATTTGGAATTGTCGGTTTTGGTATTTAAATCCCTGAGTGACATGTTCATATAACACAAAATTAGCTGAACTTAGTCAATTTGGGTGGTGTTTAGCAGGTAGGGAGCTTTTTATGCTCATGCCTACCTCCATGGTATTGTGAAGGTTTTCTAGGGTACAACACTAAAGTGAATCAACCAACTTTTTTTAATTTTTTAAACAAAGAAAAAGTCATCAAATTGCTGAAAACAAAGTTATAACAAAGTGAACTTGCAGTCTATTCGCTTAAGTAAACAAGTTGATAATCAATAGAAAATTTACAAGTTAAAATTCCAGAAGTTTCAATTTCACATGGTTGTCTCAACTCTCAAATTTAATTAACTTTGGGAAATGTGTTACACTTTTGGATTGTAGACGAAGGGAAATATTGACTAACTGTTACTAAGAAGGATAATAATTTCACTATTTCAGATTGCAGAAGTTATTGTTCTGTTAACAAAAAGTTAACCCACACGATGGAACCTCAAAATAGTAATTTTGAGAAATTATTCGATAATGTGAAGGTTCTCAATTGTGTATAGCTTTGTCAAGATTACTTGACGTTGATCTGCTACAAAGAAGAGGTACGGCTTAAAGTAGCAAAAGTGTCAACTTTATACAATCAACTACTAAATTCATGATGTTTTGTCTATTATTTTTAAGGCTTCAAATGGTGTAATGGTGAAAAATCAATTGGTCCCCTAACAACCGTAGGGTTGTTTGGTATGAGGGTTCAAGGAAAGATTATCATGTTTAATTCACTCTTTGCTTTTTTTTTTTTAATTTTTTTTTTTTTTTTAACTTGGGAAAATGATTGAATCAAAAGTGAGATTCCCACAAAAAGGACTAAAATGCAAAATGAGATTACCTGAATTGCTTTCTTCAATTGATTCTTCTATATGTGTAATAGATATGGTGTTTGAGACTGATGTAGTTTCTCAAAGTCAGATACCTTTTCTTAGAAAAAAGAAAATTGGTTGAGCATTCAAACAACTTTTAGTTCTTTTTTTGACCAAGTTGTTTGAGGAAGTGTGAATTCTTTTCTCTACAAATTTTCGTTTACAAACTACACATTGTCCATGAATTGAATGTTCATGGTTGTTTAATGAAGCAAATGAGCATTCAAAGCTCTAATCGTCTCATCTTCTTACCCTGTCCTACTATGGTAGTTAAGTAACGTTTCCTTATTTTTGTTGCAACGACTAGACATCTTAGGTCTCTTCTTTTATCACACTTTTATAATCTTGTCTAGAAAGCATTCCCCTTTATGTAATTTAGAACTTCACACTTTTCCCCCCTAGGCTATTGTGTTGAATACTTCAGTTGATTCCCATCCTTAAACAACCTTCACTTGCCAATTCATGTAAAATGCCTAATATCATACTTGATGTCTAAAAAGGAATTCACTGTTATATTAGTCATTAATATTATGATGGTTGTCGAGGTTTTAAAACGTGTAACGCTACGGAGGCTATTTACCTATGTCAGGCACAATATATGCGTCATGTTTAAAAAAATACATAGAAATTAGAAAAATTCTAAAAGGATACTTGTATCAATAATAAATGAAGAAACATGTAAAAGAGGAAAAATATGAATTATTTTTTATATGTTGAGAATTTGAGAAATTCATCTTAAAATATCAATTGTCTTAATTGTTATTAGAAAGCTAGCTAATACTCTGTCAAGGTGCTACCTTTTTGCCACTTCTCTCCATCTTTTAGCTACATCTTAACTAGAAATTAAGACAAGTCATAATTAGAGTCATTTGTCAAAATGTTTTAAATTTTATGAGGAATGAACTTAAAAGCCTATTACTTGTTGGGGCCCTCTGTGAAGAGTGTTGGGCCAAAGCTTTATTTTTTCCTAAACAAAGGAGAATAAATCCTTAAAAGATTAAAAATAATTGGTTATCTCCAAAAATCATAAATAAGTTTTTTTATTCTACAAAAGATCAAATTTGATATGACCAAGTGATGTTAAAGTTTCGCTTTGCCTTTATCCTATTTGGGGGCACCTCATGTTGAAGCATGCTAAAAACCTTTCAAAATTTTGTATATCATAATGGATGGTCTTGAAGGATGGGCCTTGGTGCAACTGTTGAGGTTGTTTCAATGTGACTTGGAAGTCATAAGTTTGAATTCGGAAATAACATCTCCAATTTGGAGGTAGGGTTGCTTATACCATCCCTTCCTTAGACCTCAGTCCTCACAATGGCGGGAGCCTCTGCAATGAGTACACCCTTTATAATGGATGGTCCTTCTATCACATATATTTGTACTAAGGAAATACAGGGGAAAAAAATAATAATAAAAAAAGAATGAAAGAAAGAAATTGTCGGAGCCAAATTGATTGTTAACCATTTCCTTCCTCAAAAGTAGTTACTAGTTAGTGCAATAGATGCTTTTGCCTGATAAATTCAAAAGGTGTATTTTTCTTTTTGTTTCTAATCGAGAAAATTATTTGTGGTTATAACCCTTTAGCTGGTTTTTATGTTGCCAGTGATCAAGTCTTGCTGATAGCATTCTATACGGAGCAATAGGCTCCATGGAACTAATGCATGAACTGAACATACTCATCATACTTAAAAGTTCTGTTTTTATGGAAATATCACTGAGGGAATTATGATGATCATGTATATTCTTTCATCTTTCTCCTAGTGCAATAAGAATCTTGTGCATGGTATTTGAGAGCTGAGAGATTAAACATCAGTTTCTAGGCAGCCAACATGGAGTTGGTGCAGTTGGCAAAGTGGGGGCTTTTGGAACCCAAAGGTTCCAGGTCAACTCTTGCCATTGCCTCGCCCTAGGGGGTGACGGGGATTAATGGGTCAGGAATGGGCCTGATACCTCCCCAAGAGTGTGGTATGGTGATGAATGATGGAGCTAGTTATACTACTAACTACTAACATTGTTTCTTCTATAAAAAAATAATAATAATAATCAGTTTCTAGGCTACTTGCCATCAAATTATTCTTCCTTAATTTTAAGTTTATGCTTTATGACCTTGGCATAGATGTTTCTTAGTTCCTTTTTTTTGTTTTTTTTTTTTGGTTTTCTGATGGTTAAGTTTATAATGCAGTGTGATTTGAGAGGTGTTTTACTAGGCAATTTTATTTATCTTGTAAATCAAATACAAAGATATTTCTTCGTTGTTTTTATATAATTTTTTTTTCCATTCTTTTGTAGTATATCTCTGTTTTGAATACTCTTTTATGAATGTTTACAGGAGCATTTCCTTGAAATATTTTGTGAAGATGCATATGCTTCTGGTCGGCAAGACCGTCAAAAAGCTGTTAGTTACAAGCACCTTTGTAAGTCTCCCTTTATCTCTCTGTAATGGATTCAAGATTTCTTGCCCCGTGAATCTCAAAATTACTATTTTCTGTACTTAGTTATGATAATAAGAGGATTTACTTGTATAATTATGGATGGTAGTAACAGAACAGTCAGTCCCAGAGTGCTGTCCAATTTTTTGTAATCTGATTTGTGGATAAGAAAATGGAATGATAACTCATACTAGTTAAGATTTTTAGAGTTGAACATTTGGTAATCTGGAGTCCTGGACACATCCTATTTTGTAGATTAAGCCTAATAGATATTTGAGGGATGTATGAATGGTAAAAACATTTTTATTGAGTGGATTAGTAAACCCAACATGGGATAAGAAGATCTAGGTAAATTTATAAAGTTCAAGCATATAACCAATGACCCTATGAAGGAACTAGGAAAAGGAAGCTCTAATGTAGCTTTAATATTTTACTGTGCTTTTTTCTTTTTCTTTTTCTTTTTTTTTTCTCTTTACCTTTTCCCTACCTAGGTGTGGCTCCATGACATGTTAGTTGAACCTTTTGCCCCAAATTTTAGACCATTGAGGCTTTTTACCTAACACCTGGTTTTCAAAATACTAGGTTGGAAGCCTTAAGATAGAATTGAATTCATCTATCTAAACATGAAGTGAAACTCTAAACAAATCAAGCAATATCAGATGATTCATATTGCAAACCTAACACCTTTCTAATTTTTGGTATTTACTATAATTTCATAAGCAAATAACTTACATTATAAAAGCTTTATCTGTATATGCCTAATTTATTGATTTGTAACCAGGGAAAACAATTAAGGGCTCATATTGTAGACTTATTGTATTTTAAACTTGATTGCCTTTCACTTGAACACCCTCATTTGAGCTAAACCTTCATCATATATATCCTTAATTGAATTAACATGGTCTTTTTGAAGCCATGTTGGTTTGATCTCCTTAGGTGTTACCTAGAGAATTTGGAATATAATTATTTATTTGGAATTTGGCAGTTAAACCAACAACACGTTAACAAACTAAGGGTAACAAAAATGTGAATGCTAGATAGATATGTGGTAAAACTTTAAAAGATAAAATTAAAAATGAGTATATTTGGGAAATGGTAGTAGTAGCACCAATTGGAGATAAAATGAGAGAAAATTGACTAAGGTGGTCCAACATACAACGTAACCCTTTAGATGCATCAATGAGGGAGAGTTACCTATTAATAATAGATGGTAACAATAAAAATAGAGGTAGACTTAAAATAACATGGATAGAGATAATTAAGAAAAACTTCTTGTAATTTGAATGCCGAATTAGCCCTTGATAGAGTGAATGGAGGAAGCAGATTCATGTAGCCGACCCCATGTAGTTGGGAAAAGGCTTAGTTGAGTTGAGTTGAGTTATAATTATTTATTTGGGAGGGTAGCCTTGACACAACGGTAAGAGTTGTTGCTGCCGTGTGACCAGGTTGTCATGGTTCAAGTCGTGGAAACAACCTCTTGTAATGCAAGGTAAGGCTGCATACAATTGATTCAATGTGGTCCGACCCTTCCCCGGTACCCCACGTACGCAGAAGCTTCATGCATTGGGCTGGCCCACTAGTGGCTAAAAAATTTAATGAACTTAAAAATCTATATCCATGTAAAGATAGTAATAGTATATAATGGGACTAATAATTTAAGAAACTTATGAAACATGAATTAGCCTTTCATATGAAACAGTAAAAATTAAAGTGCAAACCTTGGTAGAATTGTAAGGTTGTTTGTATTTATTATTATTATTTTTTTATAATAACGCTTCGTCTTATTCGGTGTTGACTGTTTAGTACTAATTACATTAGGCACCTCTTTTTCAAGGCGAATTTGATTTTGATTATTGAAGTTCTTTCAAATGGCTTCTTTTCATATGATCAATTCTGTCTGTCAGTTTTCTTTTCTATTTAATCTCTGAAAGACAAGTTATATTAGCTTCTTTTCATTATAGATGCTAATTTTTAACTCCTCTTAAGCTACCTACTAAATAAATGAATAAATTAATATGCATATTGATAAGCATACAGGTGTTTCTTATGGAATTGGAATTTAAGATATGTAGGGGTCTTGCCTTAGATTTTCAAATGGCTTGTAATGAAATTCGAAAATGATGAGCCATTATTTTATTTTTTATTTTTTCTTAAACTCAACTCAACTAACCCTTTTTCCAACTACATGGGGGTCAGCTACATGAATCTATTTCCTTGTTGAGTTAAGTTTTTTTTTTTTTTGGTTTATAGCTCTTATTTCAAGAACCACTGTAGGCTAAATAATTAGGACTCAGCCTTATCTTTTTGCTGTGTATGAAACATGTCATCTTTTTCTAGAACAGAAAACAGAGTTCCTATCATACATTTGTTCCCATTCATTGAGTAATTATGCCCGCAACTCCACAAGCTTCAGGGACCAGGCCTTTTATGACTTTTATGTTTCTTGCTTTTCTCATCATTAAAGTGCCCCTTATCTTATGCTGTTTGTTCAGACAACTTTACTGCAGGCCTTTTATTCCTCCACTGAAATTTTTGTTTCCCTTGTTTCAGCTTCTGTAGTAGGCAAAGGGAGGAGATACGACTTCCTTTGGGGTAATTTCACTTGCCTAATTCTGTATTCGTGGGGCCCTTTCTAAGATTTGTGAATATAATCTTCTTATATATTCTCCGTGGTGGTTGTGTCAATCTTGGCATTCATCTGGGTCATTTAATTTTTATGCAGATTTTGTACCTGAGAAGGTTAGAGCTGAGGATGCCTTGTCAGAGAGATTAGCAGAAACATGATCACACCTGAACCTTATTATTTGATGAATAGTTGTGTTTAACAATTCTAACCGTGAATCCAGCAACTGTACACACTGCCCATGTTCATTTAATAGGTGTGGTTACTCAATGTTGTTACTTGTATAAAAATCCTTTAGCTGTTTTGAGTTTGGACAAGGGCCAATTAAATACTCCTCCAGTGTGATGTATACTTAGGTTTACACCTTGGCCCACATTTTAAAATATTGCAATCGGATGTTAATATTAGGTTGATTAAATAACAATAAAATTTGGGCCATATGTTTATGTGTTTTATCATGTAGACTTGTAGTTCATACCTTAGTAACTGTAATTTGTGCCCTGTTTTTTTTATTTTTTTCAATTCTAGCAAAGCCTAACTCATTATTATATGGAACACCAAAACTGAAACAGCTAGAAATGGCTTTAGTTTGCCATTTTCTAATTGTCCTTTCCATACTTATTCTACATACTGCATTCTCATTTTCATTATAAAATACATCATGTTAAACCAATTTTTATTCTCCCTCTCTTTCTTTTTCTTTTTCTTTTTTTATCTTTTCTTATTCTATAGAATGAGACTTGATAATGAGTTCTATTTTGTATGAAGAGATTCTTACAACGAGTAGGAATTTAGAAGGTTTGTTTTTTATAACGTTGCATCAGCTTTGAAATACTCATATTAATACCGAGAGTTTGTCAAAACAAATAAAAAGTCAAGATTTTTTGGTTTATTATATATGTATTTTTACAATATCCACTTTTACTTTTTATGAAGTACGTTTATTAATTGACTAAAAGTCTAATTTTGCTAGCGTCTTTTTTAAGAATTTAATGGTTGAGTTATCAAATCTCACCTAACTCTAGCAATACCTAAGATTGCTATATAAAAAAAAAAAAATGTTGAAAATGCTGAAGCATTGAGTCAACTTCATAGCTAAGCATAGTGCTCATCTTTTCATCTGAATTTCACTCCACGTCCTTTAGCACCGTAGAATATTAGCCCTTTTTGGGGAGAGCTTTTCTAAAAATATTATTGATGTAAAATTTGACCAATATCAGAAAGTAATAAATTAGAAAAGATGTGTTGAGCTGAAACTTGTCAAGTTGTTTGTTCGCGTGTTGTATTCCTGACTAATTTGTAGTGTTTGGTGATGCATGTAAGGATCGGTTGTACCAACGTGTCTTATTTGGACATCTAGTATTACCTTCACAGAGTGCGTAACTTTCAATTAAATCAATCAGACTAATACCCAAGCTTAGATGTGAGGTCACAATGAAACCACTTAAATATCAAGTCTTCAGAAGCAGCTAGCTGTCGTCAATTCACTATTTAAAGTTACTAAGAAAAAAACTGAGTCTGGTTAATTAAATCAATTATTGATTCAGCAGAGTAACGATATAATACATTGATTCATTATCAAGGTGCACGCAGGACTAATAGTATATTGTGAATAGTTGATGTACGTCAATTCCCACTATATCTCGTAAATAGTACCATATACATAAACAGTATCGTACACATAAATAGTGCTGCACACGTGAATAGTGTCGTGCTCGTGAATAGTGTCATTGTACACATGAGCAGTATCGTATCTCAAGGAAAACTTTTTTAATTTGGTAGATTAGCCAAGGCCGCAACCACAGAGCATCTTAAAAATTTTCTAGAGGTTCTGATACCATTTCTTGGGAAACGTATACTGTAACACTCCGTAATTTTAATTAACTATATACGTTGAAGTACGCGTATATCGAGATATATAATACACGTATGAATTGTGAGAGTACGTGAAGGCTTACAGTGTATTGTATACTGTATACGGGTATGTACAGTGTATAGTACATTGTGTCGGTCATGACGTCAGCCTACGTCAGGGGCGTCGTGACATATACAATATTATACTATTAAATAATAAAATAAAGACAATAACTATAAAGAGTAGAAATACAGAAGTTTTACGTGATTCAATTTTAAAACCTATATTCACAGGTAGAATATAGGAACTTCACTAAAGAATGTAGATTAAAACTTTCTCTTTACTTTTAAGGAGAGAACAATGAGACTATATATCTTTCAAGAACTCAAATATACCTATAATCACTCATATCTGAATAAATTAAATTAAAATTTGAGTCATTATTTATTTGAAAAGATTATGAATAAAATTTTATTATTTTAATATTTTTATTTTAATATTTTATTTATTTGTTTTGTTTTTTTCCCATTATATGACGAGGGTAACAAACACTTTTTCGAGAAGTAATTCTATTAAAAACATTTTAAAGAAAAGTTGGTCTCATTCAGTATTTCTTAAAAGCAGAAAACTATTTTTTTTATTCAATGTAATTTACTTAAAATCAAATGTTACCAAACGACTCTAAAAAGTTTTCTTTTTCTTTGAAAAAACTCTCCGGACGAAAAGAAAACCTTGTTATAATTGACATGCAATCACTAAATTATTCCTACCAAACCACAAAATCTAAATTGAAGATCCCATAAAATGAAACCTACAAAACTCAATTTATTTTTCGTAACAATGCATGAAAATGTGCTGTAACCCAATTATTTAAGGGGGCAGTTTAAGTTTTTCGAAATCTCGGGCATGATTAATGAAAAAGAGTGTTGGGTACATCGGTGTATATGTCGGGAAAATCCCTATGAGATCTTAAGCAAAAGCATCACAATTCCCGACGCATGCATAGCATCCAAAGACAAAAGAACATGTAGAAAAAAGGAAAAAATAAAAATAAAAATTCTAGTGTCCTCTCAAACACATGAATAAAAACAAACACTAGCATCCATCGTCCTCTCACCTCTTCATTTCTCTCACAATCCCGCCATTATTATTATTATTTTAAAACACCGACAGCCACAGGCCAAACTTATAAGGGGACTGAGTTTATGAATTATATAATGTAGAAAATACATATTAAAGAAAAAAAAAAGAAAAAAAAGAAGCCTAGACCTAACAGATCTCAAGTACTCTCAAATGCCACAATCAATTACATCATTGGGATTTAATTTTTGAATAATACAATAAAAGGGTCACGTTGGTCTATGTTGCAGTTACAAAAGAAAATTAATATGAAGAGATGATTATTTGGCTCCTTCATTTACTTATTTTTTTTATATAAAGGATAATTTTTTATATTATGTCACATCAACAGCAGTTATCATTTTTTGTAACTGATACAGTTGATTTAACATTTTTCTTAAAAAAAATAAATTACAAAGTGGACTTTCAGTAAGAATTGTAAAAACAATATCTCTGCAATATAAGTGAAGATAATATACAAATATCATTATAAATAGTATTTCTGTGGACGACCACATAGCATAGCGCGTGCCTCAGTAATAGATCCTAGCTAAGATAGTTTTATTTTTCTTTTTTGAAAAGGGGTCTTTTATTTGTATGAGGAGATGAAATTGTGTTCCATGTAGAATTGATATGTAAAGTAGAACCTACAACTGTATTAATGTGTTTTTATATATATACACTTATTATTGGGTTTAGAGAGGGAGTGAGGAGCAGTTGGGAAAAGAAGGGTCACATGAAGGGGAGAAGAGGGAGACATGACAATGAGACAAGGACCCATGCACCAAAGAGAGTCACAATTAAGTGGGGTCAAGATAGTTTGACCAGTAATGAAAGTGGGCATGAGATAATAGGAATTGAATTTTGAATTTTTGAAGAAACGTCAGGAGCTGCCTTTTAAAAAGCAGGCCATGTGGTGTTAGTACCAAAAGGAGGAATTGTTTTCTCACGGGCCAACGTACAACTTGTCCAATTTTTATTTTAATTAATTAAATATCCTATTTATTTACTAATGTTTATTCAGAGTTTCAACAATTTTATATATATTATATAACCTAAGATTAAGAAAGGCAACCAACCAACTAAGGCCAAAGCCATGGATAAACTCGACGAATGTGCGAGTCACTGTGCAGATGTCTCTCTTTTTCTTATAATTAATAACTTTTCCTTCACGTATGCATGTCTCGTGATTGTGACTTTGGACGAAGTCCCTCTCTTTGAAATTAGTTAACCATTGTCCCTTTCAAAAAAAATATAACCACACAATTCATTTAAAATTTAAGAAAAATACTTTGTGATATAATATAATTCGATAAAGATTAATATATAGTAATAGTTGAAAGTACTTTTCAACTATTAGTAGGTTTTAGAATAAATATTACTCTATATAATTTGCTTCATCTTATTAGATATCTTTAAAACTAAATTATCTCATAACAACTAATAAATATATTAATTACTTTTTGCATCTAATTAATATTAAGAACTAATTAATATTAGTACTGGAAGAATCTCATCATCAAAATAATAAAACAGCAGAACTTTTTAATTAAAAGCTTCAACCTGTCAGTTAATTAGTATACAATACCAAATCATGAATAAAATAATACTGGGTCATAGCAGATCTTTAAGAAATAAATAAATAAATTAGTAGCTAGTGTTGGTATTAGGTGCATTGGGGGTTGGGGATACGGCCGAGGGGATGTCGTATTCGGTCGAAGATTTAAAATAAAAACAACAGCTACCTTAAATATTCTTATATATATATAACCTTATATGTATCTTCATCTCTTCCTTGGAATTAGCTCTTGGGGAACATAATTGTGGGGTTTGAGCTTTGGGAATTGAGAATTTTAATTTATAAAGAAGAAGAAAAGAAGAAGAAGCAAAAAGGCAAAGGAACCCTCCCATCTTAGCATCCAGCCAAAAGCAGTAGGTTAAACTCAATTTTATTTTATATGCTCACCCTTTTCTCCCCTTCTCTTTGTCGTCTTTCTATATATACATAAACAACTTAATATACATACATATATATATATATATATAATATTAAAAAATTTATTAAATGAAACAGTTTAAATTTATTTAAGTTTTAAATTTAAATTAAATTAGAAAAATTGTTATATGTTTTAAATTGAATTAAAGTTCAAAATTGTAAAATAATTTAATTGAGTTTTAAATTTAAATTAAATTGAGAAACTGTTATATGGTTTTAATTCAATTTATTTCGTAACGATTGAGGCTATTTAGACATTAAGAGCACCACTCCCTTCTACTAGTATAAAAGATGGTGCCTTCTCTCATTTTGAATACACCAATTCTTAGAGTTTTCTACTACTTCTGAAATTCTCTTCTTCCTTATTAGTTTTTTTTTTTTTTGGTTTTAAGGTATGTTGGTCTATGGTAATAGTCTTCTGCAAAGCTCAGTTCGTCAGAGTAATGACGATGTGCTAATCAGCTGCTCATCTACCGTTGTATCTCGGGAGAGACACGTCAATCTACCTCTTGCACCAACATGAGGGGAGAATCTATTTTAAGGATATTGTGTGTTACACGGGCCTCAGTTCCATCTTGATCAACCTTTGCTCTGCTGAATTTGATTTATTTCTAAACTTGTTTTGTTATTGGTTATAAGCATATTATTGTTTGAGTTTTATTATTTATGTTAATATTATTTTAGTTATTTATTTATTTGTCCTTACATTATTGCTAATAAATAAAACTTTTTACACCTGTTTGATAGTGCAAAAGGAAATACGCTAAAAGCATTTTGAATCAATTTATTTAAAAAGTACTTAAAAAAACTTATTTAATACTCTTATTTTAATAAGTTTTAATTTGTACAAGCATTTATTTCATTAATAAATAAACCTCTTTCGAAGCAAGAAGTTTGAATCGTGAAACAACTTCTTGCGAGTTGCGATGTAAAGGTTGAGTAAAATAGATACAAAATATCTAACGTGGTGCAACACAAGTGGTCAAAGGTTTGTGCTTAATGTGATTGAAGGATAAAGGTTTCAAGATTGAAACTCAGGCCCACCTTAATCGTTCACACGGAAAAAGTCGCCTAATGCCTCTGTAATTCTCGAACACGGATTAGTTTCACCCGAAGGGCTTACCGAAATACCAAATGAAAAACCAAAAAATATATATAGATACAAAGTGGTCCAACTTTTTCTTAGGACCCACACATAGGTGGAGAGCTTCGTGCACCAAATTGTCATTTTTTAATCAATTTCATTAATACTTAAAAAAATGAAAATTATATGGAGAAGTAGTGCATATATACTATGCTAGAAATCAACTGATCTAAAAGTTGTGGTTGACCAATGAAAGCTGAAAAACTAAACATAAAAAGTCCATTTTTACCCCAAGTGACCTACTTAATTCTAGAAGAATTCGAATCCAAGATTCATGTTGCTTTTATAATCAATTTAATTATTATTATTATTATTATCTTTGTCTGTTATATGAACAGGGAGGTCTATCAAAGTCAGCTCTGGTGCAGACGAGCCCACGAGAGGTTTTAAATGATGATCAACTGTGAACACGCCACGTCGGATGAGAATGACGACTGGCCCCACACACGTCTCGTCTAATTACAGTCTGTTTCAAACGTACGTACGTACGACTTATGTGTATGCAAGACTTCTGCGTCTGCGTGTACTTGATTGAATATATATATATATCTAATACTGAAAGAAAGAGGGAGAGACAGGTTGATGAAGAAGATTATATTGTACTGTGTGAGCACATGGGGCTTCTTATGTGTAAATATTAAAGGAAATATTGATCGGTACTAGTACTCTCTGGTCATTGGAAAATGATTTTGGGCTCCAGACTAATTAGATTTCTATCTATGGTGGCACTGTGGAGTCACGTGAAACTTCATCTTAGTTCTTGTAAATCTCTAGGTATACAAATGTGAGTGAGTATGGTATATATATAAATAATGTAATATGTACGTTGTATCCTGACATCATTTTCTACTTCTATTTGATATTTTGGAGATGTTGTCCAATACATGGACATTCCTAAAATATTCGAAAGAGTTAGCATCCAACGTATATAAAATATTTATATATATATATATATATATATATATATGTGTATGTATAGGTATAAGAAGAAAACTTAATATTATTATAAATAATTGATTAGTTTACTTAGCTAGGACTAGGAGTACTATCTCTTCCTCGTTCTGTTTACCTAATTTAGGAGAAACACGTTAAGTTCTCAGGTTTGTACTTTATTTTATTTGTTGGGGGTTCGAGTTGAAACAGTGTAGACTAGTAGGACGCAGTATATATATGGATTAGTTAGCAGTCAAATTGTGACCTAATTCACTACTTTATTTATGTTGGACGGCGTATAATTGACGATTATGGCATTTTCCTTAAGGTTAATTAAATATGCGAACTATAGGATTATGCATGCATACATATGCTTGCGTGTTATACTTGTTCTTTCAACCACTTGTTGTTATTATTAATGCACTATAATTTATTTACTATAATTTATTTGGGGGACGGGGGCCGGGGTGGGGGTGGGGGGTGGTCCCTGAACGACTTCATTTACATATATATAATTATTTAAAAGAATTCTGATATGGTTAAACTAAGTATATATACACCAAAGTTTTAACAGCTGCAAATCTTGTTAAAGAAATTAAAGGAAAACTGTGCTTGTATATGTATCGTTTAAAAGCAATTATATTGCCTTTATTGATGGAGCAGATAATGATCATGTACATAATCATGTTGCCTATATATATATATATATATATCCCAGACTCTACGATTAAACATGTGTAAGTGCTTGTTAAGACCCTATTAATGATTTTGAATTAGAGACAAGATACTCAACTATTAAGGTAAATTAATCAAAATACAAATTACAATATTAATTATATGCTTTAGGATGTATGTATAATATACGAGCAATGCTATATAAACTGAAAACATTACACCAATTGCTACGTGTTATATCAGTTTTTAACTTTAATACATTAAAATAATATATTTTTCAATAAAATTACAAATTTAATGTAGATGCTTAACACATTAGATTTATAGCAATTGGTGTAAGAACTTCAATCTCCTTAACATTTTTTATAATATATAACTTCAACTCAAGCTTTAGAATGGGACCACTATTAATTACAGTTATTGAATTTGAAACCAAGACCAAATATATAATATATATATTCTTTTGTGCAAGAATATATGAAAAAATGCTCAAAAAAAAAAAAACAAGGAATATATGGAAAATATATAAAAAAAAAATATGAGTTCCCCTAGCTATTTGGTCGATCTAGATTGTATCGTTAGTAAATAGCTGATCTAACTATGGTTAAATCCTTTCTCTTCAACTGCCATGAGTAATTTTAGCTTTTCTAATCTTAGTTTTTTATCTCCTTTTTATTCACAAGTTCAACAGATGATGATTAGGTGGGGTTAGCTTGGTACATTATCATTAAGTATTAGTAACAGATCAAGTAATTAAGAAGCCCAAAAATGCTCGAACCTAGTTATTAGGTCCTCCTATATATTAGATCAAGTAGTTAAGGATTGACATGCTAAGTTTAATTAGTACTGCAATTTTGCTACAGTGAATAAGGTATTGATTGTAGTCTTAGTACTGATCTTTGTTAATTTCTTCTAGAAAAATATAGTACGTTTAATTTGATTTGAACGGACACAGCCAATAATATTGATGATCATCATCATCAAAAGAAGAAGATCAAATTAAGATGAAGATATATTTATGAATTAATCAATTTAATTAATGGACTGAATGATCATAAGTCAATTCTGATACCACAGAATCTACACTGCCATTTGAAATTTTTTTGACATATATATAATATATATCCAAAACTTATAATTCCTGATCAAAGAATAACATCAAACAGTAAATTACGTGACCCACATTTACTGATCACCAATGTGGGTCACTAATTAACGTCACATAAATCAACTATATTTACAGCCAGTGGACCCAGAAAAACACAAGGCATGGTTTTCTCCCGATCGGTGCAGGCTGCAGCCAGAGACAAACACATATATACTCACACAATATTACCATTAATTTCCAAAAATAGAAAACAGTATGTCGCTGCCCTTTTCCGGCCAACACCGGCCATATTCCAATCTCAGCTGCCCTAGCTAGCCAGCCAGCCCAATTGGCGAGGGACGCGCTAGTAGTACTATACTAAATGGATCTGTACTACACTGGTTCGGTTTTGCATAATTATCATCATCTTCGTCATCACTCTACAGATCAGTGGAGAAAGCATAGGTTTACTGCCTTACTTTTTTTTTTTTTTGGTTTGGTTTGGATGCTTCAGAATACTACTACTACTACCACTGCAATGGCTGCATCAGCTAAGACTGCTTGAAAAAAATAAGCAGAGATCAGTGGGTTCCACACAGTCACAGAGAGCTCTTGGGCAGTAGTACCTGTGTGGTATCAGTAATATCTCAGTATCACGGGGGACTATATATTAATCTATCTATCTAAAGTCACCTCGTGAGACGTGATGATATTGGCTCTTATTAATTCAAAATAATAATAATAATCTTATAAGCTATAGCAATAAGCTAGGGCTCGCTCGAGATCTGCTGCTGCTAAATAGGTCCAAAACAGCAAGCACTTGAAGCGGGAGAGATGTTTCAGCAATTATAGGTTAATCATTTAGGTCTGATGGAGGGCTGTAAAGGCAACTACCTTTTTTGTTTCTTTGAAAAAAAAAATCATGAAATAATAATCAAATATTACATTTCATTCTCATCTCTCTCTCTCTCTCTTTAATTTTTAATTTTTTTTATGTTTACATTTTTTTTTTACAGTCAGCTTTTTTATTTGATTCTCTCTTTTTAATATAAACGCTTCGGCTTGGCTTAGTATATGTAACTTTATGACTTCATATAATACCCCTCCAAATATAGACGCCACACAAGACATATTTCTTTAACGTCAGCTGTGCTTGTTCTCTACTAAATTACAAACCCAAGTGAAAGAGAAAGGCGGTGGCCCAGCTCTGTATGTGTGTGTGTGTGTGTCTATGGCTGACCGACTATGAGAAGGCGTATAGGATAAGGAAGGAAGGTATTGGGAAGGATATGTGTGTTCTTTTGCATGTTGTGTTTGTAAGTGAGAGCGAAGATAGATAGAGAGAGGTGCTAGCTAGCTGCTGTTGATGATGATGATGAAATATTGTTCTTTTTAGCTATAGTTTAATTTCTTGGTTGTAACCTAGCTTTGGTTGTTGTTTTCTTCTGAGATCCCAAACAAGGTATAGAAGCAAATTTAATTTCTGTAACAAAGAGTCAGATTTTTAGTTTGTTTGATTCACGTTCCGACTTGGATTTTTCCTTTTTTTTTCTTTTAGTTTTGGCAGAATCGGTGAATCAAGACTTGAAGACACTGGATTTATCTGTTCGTTGTGCTTGTGTTCCATTTTGTCTTGCTTTCTAAGTTGTTCTTTTGGGAGCAAGCAAGCTAGCTAAATCCAAACCCAGTTTGATTTTTCAATTCATCAGCAACAACAGGAGCTTGATCGATGCAGATGATGTCTGGAGACGGGCTCTCAATTCCCTCTTCAATCAGAGGATTTGTTCAAGAGCCAAATTCAAACCCTAACCCTAGCTCCAACAGTAGTAGTACTACTACTGCTCCACCAGCAGTTAAGAAGAAGAGGAATCTTCCAGGAACGCCAGGTATTAATTAAGCTTCGTCTTCAATTCTAGATTACATATATAAGTAAACTTGTAGTTTGGGTTTTGAATTTTAATGGGTCTTTGGTGTTTTAATAACAGATCCAGATGCTGAAGTGATCGCTCTATCGCCGAAGACGCTTATGGCAACGAACCGATTCGTCTGCGAAATCTGCAACAAGGGTTTTCAGAGAGACCAAAACCTGCAACTTCACCGAAGAGGGCACAACCTACCTTGGAAACTCCGTCAAAGAACAAGCAAAGAGATCCGTAAGAAGGTGTACATATGCCCGGAGAAGACCTGCGTGCATCACGATCCATCAAGAGCTTTAGGAGACCTCACCGGAGTAAAGAAGCATTTTAGCAGAAAACATGGAGAGAAGAAATGGAAGTGTGAGAAGTGTTCCAAGAAGTACGCTGTTCAATCTGATTGGAAAGCTCACACTAAAACTTGCGGTACCCGTGAATATAAATGTGACTGTGGAACCCTCTTCTCAAGGTATATAATTAAACCAAAATTCTTCTGCTATAGCTAATAGCTCCTTCTTCCTTCTCCTCCAATATTCCAAAGATGTTCATTGATCATTTTTTTGGGTATCTTTTCTTTCCATATATATATGTTTTGTAGTAGTAGAAATAAATGCTCTCTCTCTCTCTCTCTCTCTCTCGCTCTCTCTCTCTCTCTCTCTCACTCTCACGTATACACTTTTATAGTGGAATCTCATTTAATGCAACAAAATTAATTGGTTATATATATGTATTATGGAGAGAGATATATATGATGGGTCGTAGCTATTTTTGTTGTTTAAATTGAATTCAATTAATGGTTTCTCATATATTTGTTACATATGTGTGGTTCTGGAATTTATACAGGAAGGATAGCTTCATCACCCACAGAGCCTTCTGTGATGCATTAGCAGAAGAGAGTGCGAGATTCTCATCGGTTGGTCCGACGAATCTTAACTTCATGAGGACCGATTCCCTCGGCTCCACCGCCGGTAATCCTCAAGCATCGAGTCTGCCGCTTGGATTTGTTAGCCGGGGAAGCCACGAAGCTGCACCGAGCAATAATCTCCCTCAGTTCTGCCCAGTTTTTAGGCCGGAGTTTGCCATGCCAGACACCACTAATTCCGATGCCCAGAAACCTAGATTGTCACTTTGGCTGGATCAAGCAAATTGTCAGATGAACCCAATTGACGTAGCGGCAGCCAATTCTGAAGCTTATAATTTGGGCTCAAGCACGACGACCAGTCTGCCGGAGTTAGTGCAAATGGCATCATCAGGAAATCTCTTTGATTATGGAAGCTGTGTCAATGGAGGGCCTCCTCAATGGATGAACAGGTGCAATGCAGGAGGATCTGGGACAGGTGCCAATCTTTCTTTGTCCACTTCGCCATTAGGGCCAAAAAAAGAAGAAGGGAACAAAGGAAACATGGTGGAAAGCTTAGCGTCTTTGTACACTAGTAATGATCAGAACCAGCAGCATTCAAACAACCCTACCCACATGTCAGCAACAGCACTTTTACAGAAAGCAGCTCAAATGGGAGCTACTAGAAGCAGCCCATCTTTTGTTGGTAGCTTTGGAGTAGTGAGCTCATCTTCTTCGGATACAAGTAGTTTCAACAATCCTCAAACTACTCACAACAGAAATGATCAATTCCACCAATTATTCAGGCAAGTGAAGCAATCTTCAGACCATCATCAAAACATAAATGATCTTATGATCAACAAGATATCTTCGTCTTCATCACCAACAACTACAACTGCAACAGCAACAGCAGTAGCAGTGGCAGGAGGTAATAATAACACAGGAAATGGAGATCATGGTGATCTGTTATTAGGTGGATTGAATTTGAGCTCATTAAATGATACAGCAAGCAATAATCTTGACCATTTGATGATGCAACAACAACAACAAGGAGGGCAATCTTTGAATAATCCAGCAGTAGCTGGAGTAGCTGTAGAGCACAGTTTGACAAGAGATTTTCTTGGTGTGGGAGGAGATGCTAGTGGGCGTAGTCCATTTTTACAGCAAGAGTTAGCTAAGTTTGCTTCAATGGGTTCTGCCATGGACTTGAGCCAATACAGTGGAAGCCACTGACGGTCATAATTATGACAGTGATGAATCCATAAAACTTTATAAGATCCCGAGTCAGAAACTCAGGTACTTGTATGTTCATGAAAACAATAAGTTAATTAGAAGAAGCAATTCAAGAGAAAAAAGCTGAGAAAGAGAGAGAGAGAGAAAGAGACGTTAGAAAAGCAAAAGTAGGTAATATGAAGAAGGCTTTTTGAAGCCTTGGGATTTCCATGCAATTTCCTACTCATTACTCATTAGCTACTCTCTCTGTTTTCTCTTTCTCTTTCTCTCTCCCTCTTCCTATATTTTTCTCTGAAGAAAAGTCAAACCTAGAAAGTTCGTTGACTCTTGGTCAAAGAAATACTGCGAGATGCTTTGGATATATATTAATTACTTAATTAATTAATTATATGTCAACGTTGGGGTTGGGGATGGATGCCTTGGCGTCTCTTCTAAGTTCTCTTACTTTTTGTTGTATTCTCTCCTTTTCGTTCGGTTGGGTTAATTTCTTTTTCGTTTCAATCCCTTTCGAATGTCTTTGAGAATATATAAATATATATAGGAAATAATAGCTTATAAGTAAAACCAATTGAAGAATTCCTTCAAATTAAATTTCCCTTCCAATATATATATATGTGATGTATATAATACAACGCTCCAGTGACTGTGACTGGCAATATATGTGAAGCTGACCTTGCTGCCTCATTTATTAGTAAAGACAGTTTAATTGCTTTCTTGCTTTCTTGTTTATTTTTTATGGATTTGTTCTCAATAGGTAATTAAGTTTGGTAGAGTGGTCCTACTGGGGTGACCAATATATATATGGAATAAACCATAGTTTTTGGATAGTGATCCATTTGTCATTCTTCGATAAATTTTAAGTTCTTTTTTAATTAGACATTGGTAGGGATACACCTTCAAAATTTGGGGAAAACTTGCACATTCAGATCCCCTGTGATTGAACGGCTTGAGGGAACTTGAGTTTTCTCTAAATTCTGAATGGTGTATAGGGGTGGCAAAAAATTGGGTATAGGTACGGATATAGGCAATATCTCATACTAATAGATATATAGTATGCCCGTACCTGGCCCAGTTTGAGAAACGGACGACACATGTTCGTCTGTACTCATATATTTTAAAAATCGGGTAGCTCGATTTTGTTCATACTTGTATACTTTTTTAAAAACATTTGGTGGTGAAGTGAATATTTTCAAAAAATTCAACCTATATAGCTACGTATAAGAAAATTAAGATATATGTAGATTTTACACTTTATATTAAGTAGGAACCGGGCCAGTACCCCGATTTTTAAAGCCTATGTTTAGACCCGATCCGATTTTTAAAACGGACACATATTCTTTATCCGTACCCGGCCCGATTTTTGAAAGATATTTTTCTATACCCATCTCAAAACGGGTCAGACGAAAGCGGACAAATGGATCCAGACCCATTTTGTCACCCCTAATGGTTTACTTCTTTTTAATTTCCTTAAATAATTTAATCATGACTAGTGATGTTTATTAATTAATTTGGTTAATTAGGAGAGATTTAAAGTTATTTTTTTACTTGAGAATTTCTTTGCTATTAGATAGAGCAACTAACTGTGTTATGAGAATTTATCTATGATTTATTCTTTAATCAATCTATTGAATTCTCAACATGGCCCTACTATAAGTAGCATGAAATGGATATATATCATGAGCCACACACTCAATTATGGGCTATTAGAGATAGATTTGATAGCAGTGATAGTAGAATCCATTACGGATTAATGATACTTTGTCTTTGCTACAAAGATATTGCATTTTTAGAAGGTATTTCATTGGAAAAAAAAAAAAAACATTTTCCGTGAGGCAAAAACTTAAACCAACACAATTCATCAACACCTCTAATGTTATATATATATATATATATATATGACCATAAATGTTAATTTAACTGTAAAAATTTATAACTATACGTGTAACTATACATATACATACATATATATATATATATATATATATATATTTATTAGATTATTTATTACATACCTTAAAAATATAAATAACTAATATTCAATGGATAGACATGCGTAGTTGCATATGTAGTTGTAACTATTACGATTAGATTAACATTTCCTATATATATATGCTACTAACTAATGGATATTTAGCAAACCAAGGACTATATCTATATCATAATTGTACAACTATAGCCTTGAGTGAATGAAGGAAAAGATTACAAAAAAAATATTTATTAGCAGGCCCTTTTCTACCAATTAATGTTACTTGAAAAGCGTCTTAATTAATTGGTTGACCTGTCTAATTGGTGTTTTGAGATTCTACTTAATTATGTACTATCTTGGACAATGTATATATACGATTCAAACATGAGGGTGTTTTTTTTTTTTTTTTTAAATAATAATAATGATAATAATGGGGTGGTGCTAGGAAAATAAATCTTGATAGGAAAACACGTTTAGTTTAAAAGCAGGGTGGTTGGAACATCAACATTACAAAGACTTGCTAAGCATACACTCCCGCCCTTTACGTAGCTTTCAATGAGGATAACCAATGCAGGAAAAATATTCAATTAAATTTATTTTTTTAAAATTTTATTGATCTTATATTTAAATTTCATATTTCATAAATTTAAATACCTATCTAATTGGAACCACTTATGGCATGTAATACGATCTCGAGGCCTACAAGGTACCAACTCAATCTTTTTTTATATATTTTGTGGGATTAATTAAAATATCATTTTGAATTTGAGTTCGTGTTGATACTTGTTCGTCTAATTTGAAGAGGAATGCTCACTAGCCTTTACAGTTTTTGACTCTAAAATGGTTTCGTTTTAGCAAAACAAATAGTAGAGACACCAGGATCATAGACCAAAAACAAATTTATTGTATTATCTTTAATCTTTTTCATATTCAATCATAAATATAATTAGATATTCTTAAAGGTTAATCAATTTTCTCTTTGATGTTTTAATACAAAATAATATATATAGGTAATTTTAAATATATCCATCGAAAATATTTTACATGTTTTATAAATTTTTACCAATAATATACATAATTAAGTGGGCATATAGAGAGCCTTTTTAGTATCCTTAAAGGTGGCTTTGGCAAAGACTAAAGTTTAAGTCACATTAATAGTTTTTAATGAAATGAGTATTTTACGTGCACCGTGACTGAGTATAGCATGAACCCCTGTGCATATCTATTTTTATTAAACCCAACAAAAAAAATATTTTTGGTATATACAAATAATTTTAAATATGCTCATAAAAAATATTCTATGTACCAACCCACTTTATAAATATTCAACAATAATACATAATCAAGTGGATACATTTAAAATTACTCTATTTATAATGAATGCCCTTGTTTTATTTTATTATTTAGCAGACACAGAAAAGATTCTGCTTAAAAAACTATTTTTTTTAAGGATTTAGGCATCTTACACACCTCTTTCTTTTTTCTTTATTTATTTTAAATTGACTTGGCTGCAAAAACGAAAGTTGTAAACAGGTTTGATGACTCGGCCCGTCTTTATGAGCCCAAATGTAAAGCATTCCAAAAGAAGATACAAGTCCTGTTTGGTTCCGCGGTTGGAAGGGCGGCAACCTTTCGGCTTAATGCAGCAAACAAGTTGTTCGAGAGAACAACATTTGCGATGAAGAAACACTTTTTATGACTTTTTACAAAAGCTTCCCTCACCCACCCTCTTATGTGTTTAATTATTTTAATTATTCAGTCGTAGTGCACCTTCGAACTAAGAAGCCATCAATATATATATCAACTCATAAAAAGAAAATAAATACTTAGATAACAAGAACAACTAAACTCATACAACTTAAAAGCAATTACGATAAATAATATAAGCATTTCAAACAAAAATAAAATAAAATCTTGGTTCTATTTACTTGGAGAATAAATCTTGATGGCATAAAACAAAAAGGCTTGTGGTAAAAAAAATTATTATTAAAAAAAAAATAAAAACATAATGAAGAACTTATAAAGATAATTATAAATACATGACTACAGGCCACTTAACGAATCTGAATCATTGACAAAGAACCGGAAAGTCTTTCGAGCCACGTGGAGAGTAACTATTGGCTCGTGTTACGTGGAACTGATTTAGTCGATCGAACCTACGTGTATTAGATCTCGGACATCAAATGGCTTTGAAGTAAACCAAACGGTTTAAAAGGAAGACAAAAAAAAAAAAAAAGAAAGGAAAAAGAAAAACTCGATTGCGGTAATGAAGTTGATTGCCCTGCGAGTGCTGTTGTGATCGTCGGCCATGGATTTCTGGTTAGGGAGGAGATTTCTTCTCTTCCCTTTCGTCGTCTTTAGTTTTATCTCATCTTTCGATCCATTAGCAATCGCTCAAGGTTCGCTTTTTGATCTTTAATGGGGCTTTTGTTCTCAATTCCCTTTATTTTTATTTTAAATTGTAATGTTTGTGTACTTGTGAAGTTAATCGCATTAATAAAGAGAAGTTTTTTTTTTTGATAATATGTGATTCGGATTTTGGTCGTGCTATTGTATTGAGTGATTTGATATCTTTGATGAGGTTCCATTGTTTTAGGTTTATTAGCAGATTTCATCGTCATTGTTCTGTTCGGAGATAAATAATCCAAAAAAAATAAAAATAAATAGAAGCGATAAGCTTCTTTAGGTGATCAACTAGAGAAGCAAGAGCGATATTGTTTCGAGTTTGGTTCTTGATTAGGATTTGCTTTATTTTAAGGGATGTTCTGGAAAATTCACCATTAGTAGCTTGCATAAGATTTTTTTCCTTAAATAGAAAACAAAAGAAATTCATCATTTGTACGTGTGATGTTTGTATTTTCTAGTTTCATCATTCACCATTAGTTGCTTGCCTCAGACTTTTTTTCCTTAACTTGAAATAACTTTTGTCTTTCTTTTTGTTTTTTGAGATTGCAGTTTTCATTTAATCTCGTATTTGTTTTGGAACTTCTAAATGTAAAGAATATTTTCTTGTTTTATACATTTTCTTTTTCAAATTTATACAATGATTATGCGTACTGCCTGGATGTGCAGATGGTAAACCTGGTAATGCTGCTGATTTCTTAAAGAGAGCTTCAGAAAGAATTCAGTTTAGACGTTATGGTGAGGCCCTTGATGATCTTGATGCTGCTTTAGAGGCAGATTCAACCCTTTCAGAAGCATATCGACATCGTGCATCCGTCCTTCGCCAACTGTGCAGGTCCTTCTATGTTAAGATTATATATTCTCCCCTTCCATCTATATTTGATTTTTGATTCTTGAAACAGTACAAATACAATTATTAGTTTCAAAGCAATTTGGAAGTATAAGTTCCACCTGGTTAGTAGGCTAGTGGAGAGTTACTGGCCTTAAGACTTGAGTCCATGTTCCAAAACCGTTTTTTATTTGCACTGATACCAGATGAATTTCTTGAAGAGAAAATGGATATAGAAAATTTAAAGAAGATGGTTCAAAAACTTCAACTATGGATTTTGTGTACCTACTGCCACTCTTTCAATGTTTTGGCCATGTAAACAAATGTCAGTGCTTGCCCCAATTAGTGAGTTGGATGATCAACCAAGGTGTAAAGCTTGGTGTCAGTCTAGACTGCAGTCAATGTGTATCTGTTAGGATTTAGTAATAGTTATCAATTCCAATGCTTATATAAAAAAGTAAATCTCCATTTTGATGTATGTTATTATTAGAGTGTGGCATCTAAATTTTTATTTAGTACTAGTTGTCAATTCAGCTTCATGTTTGGATTTACACGCAATTGATCAATGATACATTATTATTTCAAATTAGTGGAATAAAATGTACATCCAATTTTTGTAACTTTTATTTTAATAGTGAATTGGTAATTTAAAGAACCTATATATTATTTTTAAGTTTTAACATATATTGAAGATTTATGAGTTAATTATAAAATGTAGTGTTGCTAGAGTGTCTGATGAAAGTTTAAGGCTCTTCTATCTTCCCTTCTTTAAAATGCTTATATTGGTTGTGTGCATTCTTTTGAAGTCCAACATCTCTCAAAAGACACGGGCACATCATATGTCAAAAATCATTGTAGTGGGTCCATGAAACCATATAACCCAAATTATGATGTTAATGGAAACATTTAGATGAAACTTAGTGATTTTACCTTTGATATTTCTCTAAAATTTTGAAATTTTGATTTTTTTGTCTGTATTTTTTATTTTTTTTATTACACAACCAAAATGATCAATACAATTGCAACACTAACCAAACTTTCGGTAAATACTGCATCAATGGTTCACAAAAACCAAGATGGATTGGTGGAAATTGACACACTGATGTAAACTTATTTATCATGAACGCAAGGGAAAGCCGGAAAGGTATTATAGGAGAAGGAAGAGGAATATCAAAACTGACTTGGATTGAAATAGGGAGGAAATGCATTCATAGAAAATATGACCTTGGAAAAATAGAGTTGCAAAACAAGAATCTTGCCCAAAGTAGAAAGTAAGATTTCTATCCTCACTATTTTGGGTGAGGCTTTACATTCTCAAAATGCTATGTATATTAGCGGCTTCTTGCGTGTACTCTCAAGCTATGTTTGTATTAGAACTACGAATTCCTTTTTATTCGATAAATTGAGTTTTTGGATCCAATGGTTGGGGTGAAAGATTCTTCATTTAGAGAATACACTACGACTAGTATAATGTTAAGTATTTTCATTAGGTTGCTTATCAAAATTGAAAATCAAACCGCCTGATCAAACCGATTGAGTTTGGTGAGTTTATTGAAAGACCATTGGTTCGGTTGGTTCATAAAAATAGCAAAATGACAAGGTTGGGTAGGATTGGAGGTCATTCAAAATTACTATCGGTTTGACCCAACACGCCTAACACACGCATATTAGCACTGAAGTATTTTATAAATGTTTAACTTAGAAGTAACTTGTGTACTCCTTAATCACATTAAAAGTATCTCGTTGTGCCTACCAAAGAGAGGCAACACAAAGAGATTGTAGAATGAGAGAATGGAAGAGGGTGGGGGGTGGAAGGCGTTTTAGAAGGGGGTGACTGTGAGAAGGGTGTTCATTATGTCACACATCGGGACACAGGACCAAGAACCCCCTTTTCCCCAGGTTATAAAATTTATCTTCCCCCGTCACCCTTTGATCATACTTTTAGCTATTCCCCAATCATTTCTTAGTGGGGGTTGGAAGTAGGGCTCTCTAAACATCAGAGCCCCTTTATAATTAGGTTTTTTATTTCCTTATTTTAATGGTATATGGGCTCTCTAAACATGAGAACCCCTTTAGATTACAAAAGATATTCTTTTGTTCTCCTTTCATATATCCTTTTAAGGAATGTCATGGATGCGTTAATAGAACTGATGACCTGACTGAACTGACCCGTCAATCCATTCTGTTTATCGGTTGAGTTATATTTAAGGTTGGTTTGGTTTGGGGTCTAAAAATTGCCTACTCGGCATTCTCGACATCCCTGGGTCGGTTAGGATTTTGGTTCAAACTTGATCTGAACCAATCTGTAAGCACCCCTAGTTTTCATCGTTGAAATTGTGTGCTTGTATAACAGTATGTTGCTTGCAACCAATGTCCAGCACCATTCATTTTTTGTGGTTTATATGTCTTCAACTGCCTATTTCTTTCAAAAATTAAGTAGTTGGAAACAATGATTACCATCAATGCAAATAAGTGGTAGAGACAGTTTTGCAATGTTTGGTAGTTTGAATTGTTAACATGCATCTTTTTTTGTTTTATTTTCTGATTGAAAGATCATATGATTCAGGCAATTTTTGGCTGATGTAGATTTGAGGAGTCTGAGAAAACCTACAAAAAGTTTTTGGAGTTAAAACCTGGATCTTCAGCTGCAGAGAAGGAACTCTTACAGTTACAGCAGGCTCAGAGTGCCCTAGATACAGCTCTGAATCATTTCAATTCAGGCGACTCTGCAAAAGCATTGGATTATATTGACAAAATTGTCCTTGTTTACTCACCTGCATGCTCAAAGGCAAGATATTTATTGATGTTGACTGTATTCTTTACTTATCAGGAATTCCTTTCCTTTGATGTGCCTGTCATCTGAATTTCTTGAATTGGTTGGTCCATCCTGTCATCTGAACTCAATGGGCTTTTTGTGATGCAGGCAAAACTACTTAAAGTGAAACTGTTGTTGAGCTTGAAAGACTATTCAGGTGCCATTGCAGAGACTGGATATATTCTCAAAGAAAATGAGGACAATCTGGAGGCTTTGTTGCTGCGTGGGCGTGCTTATTATTATCTGGCAGACCATGATGTTGCTTTGAGGTTTGTTTAGTGACTTGTTTCCAAAAACTCAATAACTGTGAAGACTACCCACCACTTCTCTCTCTGTCTCTCTCATTTCTTTTTAACATTTTTTTCCTCTGGGATAGGAAATGTTATATTTACACTGAATGATTTGAATATTGGCTCCAGGCATTACCAGAAAGGTCTACGACTAGATCCAGAGCACAGTGATCTTAAGAAAGCATATTTTGGATTGAAAAGTCTATTAAAGAAGACCAAAAGTGTAAGCCATGCTGAGTTTAAGTATAAATTATATGTGGATACAAGGCTGTTTCCATTATTTCTCCTATAAAACCATATATAGCAATGTAATCAAATTTATAGAATTCGATACATGCAGGCAGAAGATAATGTGGATAAGGGTAAGCTGCGTATGGCAGTAGAGGATTTCAAAGCAGCTCTTGCAATCGACCCCAACCATGTTGCACATAATGTTCATCTTCATCTTGGTCTATGCAAGGTCTCGGTCAAGCTTGGCAGGGGTAAAGATGCTTTGAGTAGTTGCACAGATGCACTCGACATAGATGGAGAACTTATTGAAGCTTTGGTTCAGGTATTTTGATTTTCCATCTTCATTCATCGTACACACTGTAAGTGGCCAAAGGATACACGTGAACATAACTATTTCCTTGTAATTATGTTTTGCTCTCATTTCTAATTTTATTTCCTAATTGAAAAGTGAACAGTGATAGATCCTTTCACTGAATTGCTGTATGAATGTCTGACACTCATATTAACTTAAATTTCAACCGGTTAAAGATCATTTCACTGAATAACTTTGCTATTACTATATATGTGAGATGTTTACCTTAAATGCTAAAAATGGAGCTAAATGTTTGCCAAGGATGCATTGCAAAGAAGAAAAAAAAATAGAGAAAACATTGTCTAAGAATGTTTCATTTAGTATTTAATTATTGCAACACATGAATAGGTAGGGCCAAATGTTTCTCATTCTATTTGAAAAATGTAGAGAAGATTGGGAGGGTGCAGTAGAGAAGATTTGAATCTTGGTGTCCTTTGGCTATCCTAACCTAATGATATTTTATTTTGTTTAGAGGGCTGAGGCTAAGCTTTTGGTTGAAGATTGGGAGGGTGCAGTAGCAGACCTAAAAGCTGCAGCTCAAAAAGAACCTCAGGTTTGTCACTGATTTTATACATTCTTCATATTATCTGTATTGAATGATTAGTTGTTTGAGGTGTGCTATGACTTTACAATTGAATAGTGCATAATCAGTAATATTTTTGCATAGAGCATCTGAACTTTCACAGAGTAATTATATTGCCAATCTTTTTCCTTTTCCCCAGATAACTCTGATTCTGGGATTCCTGCCCCATATGCAGGTGCTTTTTTATTTGACTACTCTACAAAGTACCTTACAGCCTCATTGTCTTTGTAAAATCTGCATATTGTCTATAGCAGCACTATTGATACCCCTTAGTACTCTATAAAGAAAATGTTTGAAAAATTCAAGTTCCATTTGAATAAAGGAGTACTGTATTTGCTTATCCATTCAAAAAAATTGGAATTTGGGTCTTGCCGATGCCTTGTTAATTAAGACATTGCTTCCATCTTGGAAAAGATGGATATCTATACACTTACATCAGGATGATCATAGCGGCAGTTTGACCAAGTCAGAAACAGTGTTTCTTCTGTAAAGCACTTGAAACTGGATTGCCCTTCCAGACTCATCTACTTTCTATTGTACTTCCAAGCTCCTTTTGTTTGGGAATTGTGGTGTTTCCCAGGATATATTCTTATAAATGCCCATTTGAGAAACATTACTTATATCTCTCTATTGTTGGAATCAAGTAAGAAACATTTTCATCTTCTCCTTGTCGATTATGACTTCATTTGTAGAGTGCAGAGTCTCTTTTTTCGCCCTGCTTAGTTTTAGTGAGCCTTCTGTATATTGGTATTCAACACATCTAAAGGAAAGGAAGGTTTCTCACGAAGCTCAATGGTTGGTATGGGGTATATAGTTGAAGGGGAACATGGTTATTTTGAATTAAAGGGGTATTTCATGATTTCAACCTTAACATCAAGGGTCTGCTTTAAGGGTCTGCTTTATTGTTGATAGTAACTGTGCTTGACTGTCTCAGTGTAGTTTGCCAGGAGCTATTTTTTTGCCTTCTAGCATATGTTCATCATGCATAAGGGTAATGCATCATCATGTAGGAGTAATTGTTACCAACTAATGCTTCAAATTTCTCTCCTTTTCAAAGGAAGAGGAGTGAGAACCCGTTGTCACGGGCATACCTGTTTGACCAAAATGTTTACCCATGCGGCACCACAAATACGCTTATTCGAGGTCAGCCATTCACACAAACTCGTGTCGCAGCGGAATACTCATATATCTAGCTTGTGCGTAGCGCAAGCTAATCACT
Organism: Paratinospora sagittata; assembly: GCA_035771175.1. Classification (NCBI taxonomy): domain Eukaryota; kingdom Viridiplantae; phylum Streptophyta; class Magnoliopsida; order Ranunculales; family Menispermaceae; genus Paratinospora; species Paratinospora sagittata. The sequence goes on from CM069593.1 coordinate 21,846,144, forward strand.
TGATGGATCACTCGGATGCCTTCGATAGCAGTACTTGCCTACTGCTGCCCCGGACCATACAATACCGGTAAGCTCCACGGATAACTCACTCATGAGTATCCTCACAAGCACACTCTAGCACGTAGGCTAGAGATAGCTCAATGCGTTCAACTCGATAGCGGGTGGCATAACAGTGTTAGGTACCCAGCCCTGCATATCGGTGAACCCCGCACTGCTACCTTGCTAACAGTGTCCCATAACCTACCCGAATGCTATGGGAACTACCATTATCCCCTTCAGGATGATGATAGCCGGCCCCTTGGGTTGCGCCAAGGGAGTGTCCTAAGCATGGCCAAGTATTGGCCATAAGGGAGAGTTGGACAACTACTCCTCCCCCTCAAGGTAGATGTTAAGCTTTAGGCTTGTTTCCAAATGGAAACATCAAAATGTGAGGCCAATCATACTGGGGCATATTTACGAGATTGCCACCTCGGCTTGAGATGAAACTTCACGGACCCTCTTCTTAAGTGACGGTGCATGTCTTGACATGACCGTGACACCGTGCTACTGCTAACTGGACAACCCAAGAATGCTTTCTACACCACATATTCTCTCTGTAATGTTTTGGACTAGGATAATCAATTTACAATTTTACATGAAGAAATTAAGCATCAATGCTGATCCTTGATGTGGCACCTCTGTTGAACTCCATTTGGTAGGACAATAATTTTATTTCAGTTATTGAGGATGCAACATACTAACATTGTTTCACCTGACACCTCGCACATCTTGAGACTACATAGTGTGTTATTTAGACTATCATTGCAATTCCTTGTTTTATATGATGAGGTCTGATCAACTTTCCTTGGACGGTAATTGTATTTATTAGACTGATTCCAGGTTAGATAATGAACCTATCTGTTATCGAGCATCTCGAATGAATTTGCTGAAAATGCTTTTGGCATTGTTTAACAGTATGCCGTTGCATGCATTATCCCCTCCCCATCCCCACTGAGAAAAAGCGCGGAAAGAAAGTTACTTCTTCATATTTTTCTTGTCTATGGTATAAAACTTAAATGCAAATCAATCATGGACTTCCTTCCGACTTGGTAATATAAGCTTAATTTCCAAATGTTGCAGGATATGAATATTCGGGAAGCATTGTCGAGGGCTGAGAAATCGTTGAAGTTGAGTAAGCGGAAGGACTGGTACAAGATTCTGGGGATTTCCAAAACTGCATCCATAGCAGAGATAAAACGAGCCTACAAAAAGCTTGCTTTACAGTGGCATCCTGATAAGAATGTTGACAATAGAGAGGAAGCGGAAGCAAAATTCCGAGAAATAGCGGAAGCTTATGAGGTATGATTTTACTACTGGTATCTTACCTTGCATTCTAATTGTGCGACCTCCTCTTATCCTGCATCCCTTCCCCTGGCCTGCTCCCCTGCCACACAAAAAAAGAAAGTAAATTAAATAAGTAATAAGCGATAGAAAGATCATATTTTTCACCTCAATCTTTAGTTTGATTATCTTTGTGCACTTTCTTCTTAGTGACCGCCCATCTTCATTCGCTCTACTTCTATTGGATTAATTTTCCAAGAAACTGCGACCAAAAGAAATCTTGAATTAACTTCGGTCTTTCTAGTGCTTCTTCCTCCTATATCCTATTAATGACCAAAGACTGATATGCTTCTGCTTAACCCTTGCACATGATGAGATTCTCAGATTACGGGATCATTGATTTGGTTTCTTTATTTTTAGTTTCTCTTACAAAAAATATTTGAATCAGATTGTAATATGCAAACCAATAGGGTTGAACTCATAACTCAATGTTTTGGCAAGTCCTACCTTTACCTTAAAGAAAAATACTATCCGAATCTAATTGTTATGAAAGGCAAAATGCTCCATTAAATTAGATATTAAGTTTCTCTTCATGTTTGAGGTTTTCCAAAAACCATATTCTGATTTAATCAGCTCTTCCTTGTTCACAGATACTTGGGGACGAGGATAAACGTGTGAGATACGATAGAGGGGAAGACATTGACGATATGGGCATGGGGATGGGTGGTGGAGGTTTCAATCCTTTTGGAGGTGGTGGACAGCAATTCACCTTTCACTTTGAAGATGGAGGTTTTCCAGGTGGGTTTGGTGGATTTCATTTTGGGTGATGAGGAACCTAGATTTTCCAACTACAGTTACAGAGAAGTAGAGTCAAAAAGAAAAATGAACAGCACCTTATATATATCCATGGGAAGGTGCAAAAGCCCCACATTGACTGACTGCTAACATGCTTGCTTGAGAGGGTGATAGAAGGGAGGCTTGTCGTCGGTCACGTTTCTTGTAATTCCGGCATCCCCTTATTTGGGATTTGTATCATTTTGTTATTTTAGAGAACTTCATTTTTAGTTATTGTTGAGAAAATTGAGAAATTCTCTTTTGGAACTTTTTACCCATTTTGTTCTTTCATAGTTGTGGAAGAAACTAACAAGCATTCAACACTGACATTTTTTTTTATTCTCCATTTGATACTTCTTTTCTCTAAATCAATAAAAGTTGATTTATTATTCCACTGAATTGAAACCTTTAATTCGACCATATTAGCCTATTCCCATCTCACCAATCATCCAAGAAATTTCTGTCCATATGAAGCTCAAGCTTCTTTGAGGAAAAGCAATACCAATGCTTGTTACTTAGGGGATTTGAAACTTTTCATTTGGTGCACGGAATTAGATGAGATAAGACTTTTTTTTAGTTTTAAGCTCATGTTTGGTTGTCGAACAGAATAAGATAAAAAATAATTTTATCATCATTTTTATCTTATTATAATATGAAAAAATAGTGATGATAAAAAAAGAATTAATATTTTATATTTAATTTTAATTGTTTAATATAATTTAATCTAATTCAATCTCATAAAAATAATTATATCTTATCATTCACAACGGGTCATATAAATTTGTTTGCCTAAAAAATTGTAAGATGGTTGGTGTGCTAAACCTTATTTTCTTTTCTACTGAGTTGATTTTTGGTAAAACAAATACTTTTGAAAAGTATAAATAATCCAATGGAGCTTGTGGGCATTTGAGGTATCTTCTAATCAGTCTTATATTTAGTAGGTAAGAAAAAAACTAAGACCATCCAAACCAAATAGGATTAGGATCATTTAATAAAAGTTGATGACGCTAATCTTATCTTGCGGCTAGCCTTGTATTTTTTGTTGATGGTAAAGCGTATGAATTTGTGCCGATTACAAGTGCATGAGACTTCACAAATAAGGTGATTCTGATATATTGTTGGTTCTTGTTTATATTTGATAAAAAAAAAGAAAAACAAAAAAAGATGATATATATACGCTCTAAATTGTAATTAAAACTACAAGTCTACAAGTAAGATAATAACACATGTACTCAATTCAATACCATATAGAATTGATTTGTGCTCGCATATATTTTATATCTATGTTATATGCAATTTTTAAAGCAAATGGGTTTAATTCATTTGAATTTTTTAAATACAAAAACTGTTCTTAATCTAACTAAATAAATTGTAATTAAATAGATGTTACAATCAGGATATATAATAGTAAAACCTTTATTCTAAGAGGACTCAATAAACCTTTTTTTTTTTTTCTTTTTTTTTTTTGGGTCAATAAGTTTGATTAATGCACTAGTATAAAATTCATAAGATGATCTGATGGGAAGCCTTCGTGTGTGGAAGGTTACCCCAAAAAGCAAATGGAGGACTTAAATTTTTTTTTTTTTTAATAACTGTGATATTCAGTATTCCGATCGGGCCGCCACTCACCCATAAGGCTACGAAAGACCTAAGGCAAGAGGACTCACCACACCACTTGAGAATAAATCTCAAAATGGATGCGAAGATTCGAAATTACAACCATCCAAATAGGAATTTGTTTTCTTTACTCCCCTATAGCCATTACCCGGTGCAAATGGAGGACTCAATAATATATACTCCCTCTAGTATTGGGGGATTTTCCTTGGATTCAACACCAAGTAATATTTTGTGATGAACACTGTCAACCCAAAGGATTTCTTTTCATTTTTTTTTTCTCAATTTTTTTTGTCCTTGCATGCAAACCTAAAATAAATAAGTAAACAGACATACATTAATTTATTCATTGGAGACAAAAAATAAAACATGGTTATCAACGGCAGACTTCTTTGAATTGAGCACTACCATCAACTCCTTTTCTACCTTAAATTAATTCATGATAATTTTTTTTATTTTTTCCACCAACATTATTATATATTAATTCGCTCTCAAAGAGTCCAATAATTGTAAAACTGTTTGAATAAGTACAAGAGATCGTTATGTTCACATGTGGAAGAAAATGTGAATAAGAATACATATATCATAAAATACATCATAGGGAATTGTTAAGCTACCAAACTACTAGTTCCTATTCCTCCCAATTTACTGTAGCCTCTCAAAGAAGTTTGTCAACTAAGAAATCACTTTTTTTCTAAAAGTGTTATAAGGTTCTAATTAATCAATTAATTAATCAGATGTTTTGATTTTTATGCATATAATTGATATTTTTTATGCAAATATGTAATATATTGTTAGTACATTGTTAAGTAAGTTAGCTATTTTTCCTTTTTTATGTTTTCAAAGATTCACCCGTAGAATAAACTAACTAATCATAGTAACCTTATTATTGCAAACGTTAGCTAGCTTTAATGGTCGGCATCCTCTGACCTTGTATTAACACTAGGAAAAAAAAAAAAAACCTTACTATTAGTTTATTAGTTATATTGTGACAAAAAACTTTCAATATGCATACAGAGAAATTGCTTTTGGATTTACATTAGTTTTTTTATTAAAATTCTACTCTTTAAAATTGAAAATCTTTTTTTTTTTGTTAAAAAAAAGAAGTACGAAGATGGGTTAACCCTATATTTAGGTGGGACATGTTGCATCCATATACACCACTCACATTTGAAAAATACCCTTATCGCACTTATGTTAGGGCCAAAACTTAAAATACTTCTACGGATGAGACTCCGGATGCAGAGTTGCTTACCTCACTCTCAATCCCTGACTTTGACTAAGGGGTCGTGGTCATCTTACAACTAAGCTACCTTTGAGGCAAATTGAAAATGTTAACTTTATATTGTTATTAATGTTAATTTGTGGTCTCTATCTATGGAAGAGATTGTTGTGTAATTTTTTTATTTACACGACAAACTTTTTACATTAAGCTTGCAATATTAATGCGTGTACTTTCTTAAACCAAACACCAATTAAATAAATAAACACTATTAGAGAGAGAGAGAGGATAATGCACCAAATCAAGCATATCTCGGTCGCGTCATGTTGGCCTCATTCTGTCCCTCCGTCCCTATTAGTTTGACTTATAAAGAGGAGGCCATCTTGGCATCTTATATATAGCCTTTAATTTCCTACCCTTCATGGACTTTTCTACGGATAAACCTAAGTTAAGCTTGCATTGAAAGCCAAAACTCGAATATTAGTAAAATATTACCACGAAATACGTACCAATACTAGGCAATATTGAATCACACGTACTAACGATTAATTAATACATAATTTAAAGTAATTTAATTATATATTGATACTCAAAAAAAAAAATTGTATATTAATACTAGCATTTTTAGAAAAATATTTTATATATACTGGGCTTTAATACTATTTTTTAACGTTGCACTCAGCTTCTTTGAATATTTTGGATATACGTGCATATTACACAACATTCCCAATATTCAACAAAAGTTGGATGTTAGTGTTAAAAAATAATGTTGGTACCCAACATCCCGGTATGACAAGAACCAGAGTTATAACTGGAAAAAAAAAAAAAAAAGTAAGAAGATTAATAAAGAAACAGACAAATACTTGTAAAGAGGTTCAAACATATAACTTCCCGTGATAACATGAGTATAATACCATAATTTCGAGACTACCTTAGGCCTTTTTTATCTTCTAGATAGAGGCCTATTTACATTTGTAACGTCAAGCAAATTACAGACGTTAACACTGTAGCATTACCTTCACCCACCTGCACAGCTGTGGTGTCCAGTGGGAGATAATGCAGCTAGCATGTGAGGCCAAAAGGGTTGCTTTCTGATCATCCTATTTCTTGAACCTGTCTGCGTGCAATAATGTTCTCATAATTTATATATTATCATTTCCATCTTTAATTAATAATTTCTCAGAAAGTCTTCCTAGATTGCTCCATAAGAACAGTACCTTCCTGCACAGTGCTCGCCATGTTTTAACTATCCATACAACCATTTTGATCGATATTCTCGGTGTGTTCTTTTATTCCACCAGCTTAGTTCCTTCCATCAACTAAGTGATTTGAACCTATCATCTAGCTCTCATCCATGGAGCTCCGACGTCCAAATCCAAATACGAATATTCAACTTCCTCCAGGCTTTAGATTCCACCCATCTGATGAAGAACTCATCGTTCACTACCTCAAGAACAAGGCACTCTCACGTCCGGTTCCCGCTTCCATTGTCGCTGACATCGATCTCTACAAGTATAATCCATGGGAGCTACCCAGTGTGTACATGTTCTTCTACTTAATCATTGTTAAATAATTAATATTGATTATTAATTTTCAAAGTAGTATATATATATATATAGTTTAAATTAGTTTTAAGAATTGATTCTTGTTGCTTACAGTGAAGGCTTTGTTTGGGGAAGATGAATGGTATTTCTTCACTCCAAGGGATAGGAAGTACCCGAATGGATCAAGACCGAATAGAGCTGCAGCTTCGGGTTATTGGAAAGCCACTGGAACCGATAAGCCGATTCTTACTTCTTCTGGACTGCAAAGCATCGGTGTCAAGAAAGCTCTTGTGTTCTACAAGGGTAGTCCCCCTAAAGGAACTAAAACCAATTGGATCATGCATGAATACAGGTTGCTTGACTCCATGATCAAGCCTTCTAAATCTAGAGGCTCAATGAGAGTAAGTGTAACCTATAGCTACCTACACACCATTCCATGCATAATCTATATATGAATATTACAACTATGAATGGATCATGCACTACACATGCTAATGTCTATATTCACTTGATACATAGTTGGGCCTCTACTATAGCTTTTTCTTAATGTCTATATTCACTTAATGGCGAGACCAATTTTATCAAAAAATATTTTTTCTGCAAGCACTTATAAAAAAAAAAGCACTTGTACAAAAGTTATACTACACGTGAGAGGACATATGTTAATGTTTACATTCCCTTAATTTACATAGTTTGGGCTTCCTTAATGCTTAATTTGTTGGTGCAGTTGGATGACTGCGTACTTTGTCGAGTTCGACAGAAGGACAACCTGCAAAGGAGCACATGGGAATCTGCAGGTCAAAACAATTCTGATACAGTTGTAAATAACCCTAATTTTGGATTCATGGAGATGGCTGATCATGGAGAAACACTCTCCATTAATAGTAGTAGTGCAGAGCCCAGTTTTGAAATAGTTGCAAATTATCTCATCAACAATGATTGCCCACTCTTAGCTTGCATCCTTGCTTCTCATCAAGGTGTTCCCGGCCGGATTATTGAGCAAAGTATAACTGATCAGTACTCAAACTTAAATTTTCAAGGTGGTAGCTCTAGTACTAGTACTAGTCCTGATCAGCAAAAGCAATATTATTGCTATTCATCAGTCCTAGAAGACAAATCAGAGGATGTTGGAAGTTCCCAAATCACAGACCATAGTAATTCATTAAAGAGGAAGATCAAATCCAATATTAATATTGATGGTTATCATGAGTTGCCCGGATCGTCGTATGAGAACATTGTAATGATCTCTAGTCCAACCAAGAAACAAGAAGGCATCAGAAATAGCAGTGTCTTCAGCTTCTCTGATGATCAACAGTACTATCTACCTGTACAGGATCATAGCATCTTCAATCCCAATGCTTCCAACAAAATCCCCTTCATGGGTAGGGATGAATTACAGTAATTTATCATGCTTGGGAGGAAGAAGATGATCACTATATATATATATATATATTGAAATTAAGCTGCCACTATATATTCCCTGTTATGTACAGTAAATATTTATATTGTAGATAAAAGCATGTGGATATATACTTGTATGTTATCTTGGTAAAATAGTATGAGAGGCGATTATCAGAGCAAGAATTAATAGTGGTCATGGAGATCACGAACCATTATATATGGGTTAATTCTTGCACTGGAATTCGCAATTTAATTACTTATATGTACTGTCAGTTGTAAATTTTAAGTAATATTTGCAGATTTCTTATATATTATTAATCTATATATTGTGAACTTTTTTGACCTTTTTTTTTTCAGTCTTTGTGCAACTCAAACCTGCAAATATATATACGGAGACCATCTAGAATAGCAGAGTCTGCACGTCGTTCATTTTAATTATTCGTGCTGAGGATTTTTTGTCAAATTCCGATGGCTCCGCAGAGAATAATCTGTTAGCCATGAAGTGAAATATTTAGATCCATTCATGGGTTTTAAAAAAAAAAAAAAAAGATTCATTCCTATATGAGGAGTGCTAAAAAGAATCCTAGATATGTACCCAAAACTATAGTAAAACTGATGTGACAATATACCACATCACTGCATTATCAAAAGAGAAAAAAGAAATGGAAACACCTTTCAATCACTATACACTACATCAACATTGGATATAATTTTGAATATAATTTTTGGGTCATAAAAACATTAATTTTCTTCATACAGGAGCGCTAAAATGACTTAAGATATAGAACTAAATCTATACGCAAACTAATATGACAATACACCACATTATCACATCATTAGAGAAAAAAAAAGAGAAAAAAGAAACATCCCCTAATCACCATATACCACATCAGCAAGGGTATTGTTTTGAGTATAATTTTTGGGTGATAAAAATATTTCTCTCTATATAATTCTTATTTTGTTGAAAATCATACTTATGAATATGGTTGTGTTTCACATGCATTACCTAATCCATCCATTTACAAGCTGATACCACTCAAGTAAGTGTGTAATATTATATACATATCATACAAAAGAAAATCATTGATTCAATATATATTGTAAAACTTTTTTCTTAAAGAATATCATTATTGGAATTGATGTACGATCAACATGTTAGCCCTGAAATGCCTATTACTTTGACATTCTGAGCTATATAGACATTAAGAAACTAGAATACAACATTGACTCCTATCGAGGTTATTACTCCTACTACTACCAAGTAAAAACTACCACTACACATAATCTAAAAAGAGTACAACCTATAAAAAGTTAAGTACAAAGGCCTCTCCTACAAATGTAAATCATCTCACTCACTTGCACAATAGAATATGAGGGTTTATTACTAATTATCAAATTAGGGTTAAAACCTTAATTCATACCAAATATCCAAAATGCCCTTAATAGATATGTGCCAAAAACTCAACATTAATGTCCTTATTATATGGTATGAATTAATGTCATATTATATGGTATAACCTAGGTACGTATTTTTTTTGAAATTATGAATAATAAAATTATATATTATTAGTAAAGAAGAAAATTGAGGCGCAATACTGCTGAAATCTTACATGCATATAGATGATGCACGGATCCATCTCAATTAAGTACAAGGCATAGAGAAAAGAGATCACGCAACACGTGATGCATGATGAGTGGAAGTTAGAGTTTGCGCGGATTTTGCTTTGCCTTGAAATTTGGGTTTTTGATTTGATTAACTTAATTAATTAAAATTATAACTCTAATATCAAGTTTTTAAAAGTAATGACTCATATACTCAACTTTTAACAGTAAAATGCCACGTGGACAAGCACTGATGTTTTTTTTTTTTGCCACATCGAAAGCGTCTTTTGTAAAAACACTTTCTATACAAAAAAGTTGGTATTGAGTAAAGATGCTTTCAAATCAAAAAAAAATTTCTATTGAGTTCAATACCAAATTTTTTTTGTATTGAAGGCGTAAAAGACGCCTTAAGATTTTTTTTTTTAAGTTAAAAAAAAATTGCGTTTAAAAAAAAACGCAGGTTTTTTTTTTACCCTCACTTAAAAAAAAAAAAAAAACTCTCCCAAAACCCAATCGCAAGCCCAAGCATACGCACGCCTCTCCTCCAACGACACCTCTCTTTCCGGCGTCTCTGTCGTCTTCGCCATCTCCTGCGAGATCTTGCTTTCTCCTCACAACATTCTATAGCAATCAGAAAAGGAAGTAAATAGACAAGTTTTTGTAGTTCCTTCAGTTTCTAATCAAGCTTCCTGTGATCTAAACCATTTTGTAAAGATTTTTCTTTTACCTCGTTTTCCTCCGCAGTTACGTTTTTCGCGGAGCAAACGATGCTTGACTTTCCTTTTTGTATAAGTTCACTACTTGATCATAAACATCAAGTCATTCAAAACTGGATATCTAACAAGAAAATCATTCGAAGAATTTAGGGTTTAGGTCAGGTGACGAGTTTTGCGCAATGAGTAGATAGCTAACAATGAATTTTGATTTATCACTGGATTAAGACATTAGTTGACAAAACTTCCAGTTCTGTTGCAAATAGTTAGGCATTCTAAGAATGTCCGATTGTAATATTTTAGTTTATTTCACTTTGGTTCATTGTTGAGATCATTGAACTTTCTGCAATTGCTACATTATTTTCATGAGAAGAATTATGCTAAACTTTTGTAGTGGGTAACCATTGCTTTCTATGAATCTATAGACTCCTACGAAAAGAAATTTGTTTGGATTTATCTCTCTTCTATTATGGAACGCAAAACAGTAACATTCCATGTTTCTGTAAATTGTTGATGAATGTGTTTGGAACTATATTTGTATCGCGAGGGTCATTTGTTCATTTATAATCATCTTATAATTAAATCATGTATTCTACTCGGGTTATAAGTTGTTTTTTATTTGTTCTCTTATGTTTAAAATGAATGTCAGGGCAAGCATAAATGATTGATCTACATTTTTTCATAAATGTCTCAACTTAAGCTGTGATTTTCTTTTCCATCTGAAGGCCATAGATAATATACCTCTAGACTCAAAGACATTTTTTGGTTTATGTCAGTTGCTTAATTATGTTGTTAACATATGCCATATTTTTTCCACTTAGCAAATTATGTTCATTGTTATTATATTGTGTTGATTTCTTTAATAAAGGCAATTTTCTTTTAATATGGAGAAGTAAATAGTTATACCTAGAGATAGAATAGATGGGAAAGCTTATCTAGTTACCTTCTTAGATGGTTAGGATCCCTTTTGAGTGGTGGTTGCTTGGGTCTCTGGGTCTAGCCTAGTTGTTCTTGGATCCGATGTTGGAATTTTAAACCTTCACTTTCCTTGTCCCTTATAATAAAATAAAATAAAAATAAAAATGTTATTTGGCGTAAGATAAGTGCCAAGCCTAAGCATCATCGCCAGAAGTTGAAATCTGGTTTGTTTTATTTTTTGTATTTGTATTTATTATTTTAGATTTAATTCCATGGTTTGTTACATTGAGTGTTCTTTGTTTTAGTAATATTAATATATTTGTTAGATTCAACGACGATCATTTATTTCTAATTTAGTTAGTTTTATTTTTAGTATTTTCATTTATTATTTTAAATTTAATTCCATGGTTTGTTACATTGAATATTTTTTGTTTGAGGGAGATTAATGTATATTAGTTAGTGTGCTCATAAAAAAAAATTATTGGATAAATAATTTTTTTTGGTGTTGACCACTAACAATGTACATTAAATATATGTTATTTTAGATTTAATTACATGGTTTGTTAGATTCAATGTTCTTCGTTTGAAAAAGATTAACATATTTGTTAGATTCGGTGTGATGATCAGTTATTTAGTTAGTTTTATTTTTAAAATTTTTATTTATTATTTCATATGGCTTAAAATATTGTTACGGGTTTTTTATTTTTTTTGTTTTTATAATCTATAACCCGCATTGCATAACAAAAGGGAAGAAAAAGTTAAGATTCATTTTTCGGACCTATTAGATAATGTTTCGAAGATCTATTGATTATTATAATTAATGAAAGTTGATGTATAATACATGAAAGTCGTCGGCCTTGAGTGCTTTCTAATTATGTTATTTTCTATAATAATGATATTCTCATGGACGTAGTTGTGATTGTGTACGTAAATGCAGATAATAGACATATTTGTCTTAGTAATATGCTACACAAATGACCAAGTGATACCTAGCCCTCAAGGTGTATTATATGATAGTCCGTCGGTTGGTGTTGCAAGAATTCAATTAGGCATTAGTTTTGAAGAATTCGAAAGGGTTATTCGAAATGTACTACAAATTTTTGGTGCTTTAATAATAAATATGACCTATAGATGGTCGTTGTTTTTTGGGGGTGAATATTGTAATTTTACGCTTGTTCCGATTGGAAATGAGTAAGAGTTAAGAAACGTATTTGTCATGATGCAAGAGCTCCCACCTCCTAATAGTATGGAGGTATATGTTGATATTGTTGGTAGAATTCCAACTCAAGCTCATGCGAGGAGTTTCCCAAGCTACCCACATGTAAGTGGCCCTAGTACACAAAGATCATTGGAGAACATTGGTCTTAGTACAATGTCACCCATTGAAGCTGTATATGTGGGCATGAGACTTGAGGCTGATGATACTTGTCCATTTGTTGCACGTTTGTCTGATGATGATTTTAATTCTAATGATGACCATGAACAAATCAGTGAAAATGGTGATGAAGACAGCAAAAGTGATGGAGGAGAAGAGACATCTAGTTCAGTTGATTTGAGTGATACACTCTTGAGGGTAATACGACATGATGGATCTTTGTGTGTAGCACCATTACAAGAAGAAGACAATGGGTTGAGCATGGAGGACAATGAGTCACATGACTCTCAATTGAATGGTGTAGGAGGTGCATCTCAACCTACCACAACAGCCTTTGATGCCCCATCACCGAGTTTCATGGAACTTAATAAAGAAGCCATGACACCAATGTCAGATGAACATGACAACATATCTATGGGTTGGAATGAGTGACATAATCTTTGCAAAGGACTCACATTTCCCAGTAAAGAAGACTTGCAGCATACTGTGAAATGATGTTGCATAACGCAACAACGTGAATATGTCGTGGTTGATTCATAACCCAACGTATGGTCAATTAGGTGCAAGAGATGAAAAGACAGTTGTCAGTGGAGGGTAAGAGCTGCAAAGCGTAAGAGAAGAGGGATGTTTGAGATCACAAAGTGTGAGGGAACCCACACACGTGTCTTTCCTTGAATATCACAGGACCATAGACAAATTGATTTATCACTGATATTCTGTGAGGTTTTTAAAATTGTAAGGTGAGATCCTTCAATTTTAGTTGGGCGCTTCATAAATTTATTAAAGACAAATACAAATATGATGTGCATTATAGGAAAGTATGGCGTGCAAAAAGGAAGGTGATGAAAAAGATATTTGGTGATTGGGTTGAATCATACAACGTGCTTCCTAAGTGGATAGATGCATTGAAGGCAAGCAATCCCAGTACTATTGCAGGAGTCCGACAATACCTAGAAGATCCAAGATATCCAGGTATAAGAATTTTTCGTCGTTGTTTTTGGGCCTTTGGTGCTTCAATCGAGGGGTTTAAGCATTGTAGGCCCATTATACAAATTGATGGTACGCACTTATATGAAAAATACCGCTGTAAGATGCTCATCGCAACGAGAATTGATGTAACTACTCACATATTCCCTCTCGCATTTGCAATCGTTGAGGGAGAAAATACGAATAATTAGGCATGGTTCCTCATAGTCCTTCGATATGAAGTGACAAATAAAACAAGCATTTGCCTAATCAGTGATCGCCACCCCAATATTTTGGCAGCCATTCGAAAACCCAAAGTTGGTTGGACAGAGCCCGATGCACATCATATATATTATTTGCGACATGTAAGGAGTAATTTCAATGATAAAGTCCACATCAATGAGTTCAGAGATTTGACTAAGAAAGCAGGGTCACAACACCAACTACGTAAATTTGAGGCATTAATGAACCAACTTGAACATAAATAAGAAGGTTTCACAAGATAGCTCAAACGCATTGAAAAGGAGTTGTGGACGATGGCTTACGATGGTGGAGTGGATATGGTTGGATGACTTCCAATGTAGTCGGTTGATGTTCTACTTTATTTCAGTTCATCGTTTATGGTACTTTCAACATGCATGATTTTATATATATGTGTGTCACACCCTGAGTTACACAGCGTACCCCTACCCAGGTGTGGGCGCACCCCCTCGGGGCGAACACCTAAGCCATTATGGATCTATAATATTGTCACATCTAGCCGAATTCGTGATACCTAACAAGGCCCTAGTAACGGACTAGATCATTTACCCCCACTATTCATGAATAGTGGGATAAGGCCTTTTTGTCACACCTTGGGTTGCACAGCGTGCCCCTTACCCAGGTGTGGGCGCACCCCCTCAGGGCGAACGCCTAAGCCATTATGGATCCATAATATTGTCACATCTAGCCAAATTCGCGATACCCAACAGGGCCCTAGTAACGAACTAGATCATTTACCCCCAGTCGGGGTGCGCCCACACTTGGGTTAGGGGCACGCTGTGCAACCCAGGGTGTGACAATGTGTGTGTGTGTGTGTCTTGATCTTCTTATGTTTGCTATGCATTTTTCCTATTTTTTATTTTGTAGAAAGCTTTAATGACGTTTTGAAAGGGGCTCGAATGTATCCGATCACAACATTAGTGTAGTTGACGTTCTACAGAACTATTGCATGGTTTCATATTAGATGGGAAGAAATAGAAAACGCAATTCGTCAATAAGTTTATACCAAGTAAGTTGTTGAGAAGATGAAAAAATGGGCAGTTAAGGTTGGGGGCACACAGTTACGTTGATTGATCGATAACTTGAGACGTTCGAGGTTGTTACAGGGATACAAAGTGTGCATTTGAACAAAAGAGGAAACATCTCAATTGAACTAAAAGTTTCGGTTGGGAGGTCAAAAGTTCACTGGAGCTTGGGAGCGGGGTTTCATCGATTATGGGAGTTCTTGGAAGGGTATTGAGACTAACTCAAAGTGTCGGACGAAAAAAAACCTGGCGGATTTGTCACGGTTGCCTCAAATGTGTTTTCTAATTTATTTAGTTCAATTGAACTAAAAGTTTCAGTTGGGGGGTCAAAAATTCACCGGGGCTTGGGAGCAGGGTTCCGAGGGTTCTTGGGAGGCTATTGAGACTTGCTCAAAGTGTCGGACGAAAAAAGAACCCTGCGGATTGGTCACGGTTGCCTCAAACGCGTTTTCTAAGTCTATTTAGTTCAATTGAACTAAAAGTACCGGTTGGGGGCTCAATAATTCACCGGGGCTTGAGAGCCGGGTTTCGTCGGTTCCCGGGGGTTCTTGGGAGGGTATTGGGACTCGCTCAAAGTGTCGGACAAAAAAAAAATCATGCGGATTGGTCTCGGTTGCCTCAAATACGTTTTTTAAGTCTATTTAGTTCATTTGAACTAAAAGTTATGTTTGGGGGGGTCAAAAATTTATTGGGGCTTGGGAGTAGGGTTTCGTCGGTCCAGGGTTTCTTGGAAGGGTATTGTGACTCACTTAAAGTGTTGCGGGTGGGAAAAAAGACTTAGTGGTATACAAATTTCTAACTTTAGAAGAAAAAAGATAAAAAAAAATTGTACTAAAGACGTCTTTTCAAAAGACGCTTTTAATACAAATTTTTTTGTATGAAAAAGATGTTTTCAACGTGACCAAAAAAAAAAGTCAGTCTTTGTCCACTTGACATTTTACTGTTGAAAGTTAGGTATATAGGTCGTTACTTTAAAAAAATTAGTATTAGAGTCATAATTTTAATTAATTAAGTTAATTATGGTAAAAATACCTAAAATTCCACGTGGTATTCACTTATTGGAGCACGGTAATTCCTAAGACGTCGCGCGCGTACATCAAATACAGCACGGAATTACAACCCCCCTCTTTTTCCTCAACCTCCACATACGACACGGTGGATCGGGGACGAACACAACATAAACGCTGCTTCTTTTCTGTTCTTTTCTTCTCTCTCTATCTAATAATATTCTTTCTCTTTATTTCGTAAAGTAGAAAGGGTGAGACTGTCAAAACGAATTCAACCTCCAGCGACGAGTCGACGACGCGCGAGCGCGAGCGCGAGGCTCTTGATTTTCGGAAAAATCTCATCATCATCGATCGATTCTCGCTCTTCGATCTCAAGAATTTGATGATCGACCTGCGTTGAACCTTAAATCGTTGCGTGAGGTATTTGTTTCTGCCGAATCGCCGCCTCGCTTGACTCGATTATCTGTTCAAGATTTCGGTTTTTCTACTTTCGCGTATTTCTTGGTGGATTATGCGATTATTGTTATTTATTTATGTTTGTTTGTTTCTTGCAACTGCCGTGGTTGGTTTCGTGGTCATCATCCGTAACTTTTTACGATCTCTGTTGAAGGATCTTTTTTCGTTAATGGTGGATTAGGTTAGGTATTATTGGTTAACTTTTCTCCTCGATCAAAGCGTGGAGTGGATCTTGGGAGAGAATCGGTTGGTATATATGTCGTTTTCGTTTGAGTTCTAATCCGATTGTGGGTGGTTTTGTTTTCTTTATAGCTAATATTGGCGTGATATCGTAATTACAATTTGTCTGAGGTTAGTTATCGAGATTCGTGTGAGAATCTTTTCTTTAGTACTGGGATTATTGGGAATCTGTTTGGAGGGGACTACTTCTGTACCGATGTATTTCCTCTTTAGAATTATCATATTAGTCGATGCGTTCCAACTTCGGTCTTGGTTATTTTCTCTCTGATTCCTTTTCTTTTTTTCTTTTTTAATTTTAGTTTTAGGAGTCTGTCTCTTAGTTTTCTTGATGGATGTTGCATGCATCAAGAAATTGGGAATTCTATCTATATATGTGCATACATGTATTATTCCTTATGTCGGTTCACATGCCACTGCATCCTCCTTTGATAGTTTCTGGGGATCGGCTATGTCTTTTGGCTGGATTTTCTTGGAATTATCCGAATAATTGATTCTTTAACTCGAATCAATTTGACTAAAATAGCAGGTGTTCCACTTATGGTGAGCATTCTACGCATCAGTACCATCAGAGGGAATGCTTTTATCGTCCAAGTGAGCTTGTTAGCAATTTCCTTATTCCACTCTTTTATTAATTGTAAGTCAAGAGCCTAAATCATTGAACATTTAATTTATGAAATTATCCTCTCTTACCCCGTTCTCAAGAATGATGGGAGAGTAGAAGTCTACCATTGAGTATATTATGAGTTTAAGGCATTGTTGCTGAAATGCAAGCTCTTTTGTTTCCTTTTCATGATAGATAAATCAGAGACAACTTCTTGTTTTTGAGGCACAATTTCCTCCCATGTATGAGCCTAAGTCTTAAAGCAAAGGCTATGCTGTTCCCCATGTGATTGCTCGACAAAAGCAGGAAAACTTTCAGATTAGGAATAGCAATGAAGATTGTTTTCTATTATCCATTAAGTATTCCTATTCCTCTTAAACAGAAGCCCCAACAAAGAGCAAAGGAAGCCTGTTGCTTTATTGTCTTTTAATATCCATGAAGTACTCCTATTCCTTTGAAACAGATGCCACAGCAAAGAGTAAAGGAAAGCAGTTTGCTTTACTGTCTATCTGTTCCAGATAAGTTCTGGGAATCCTCTGAGTACATCTACTAGAGGCGCTGTTCATACCCAAAACTCTCTAAGAAATTCACAAAGCATGAATGAGGGCATAACTAGCTGATTCCTTTTCTCAATTTCGAAATGCTACAACATGGTCAGTTACGATAATTATATCAATGATGGTGCACCAACAAAAAAAGCTACCATGGAAGGTACATGTGAACCCTTGAGGTTGGGAAAATACCTACAAGGGTGAAGGAGATGAAACTGGGGACTGAGTGCTCCGTAATTGGAGGGTCTGCTGTCAATTAGTATGCTAATCTATCGCTAGAGTATCCTCCTTCAAGAACTGCACATCTAATATTCAAATAATGCTTCACACTGAAATCTCACCCATGTGTTATTTTTGCTCAGCCTCTTAAGACTCTTTTTCTTTTGTTCTAAATTTGTGTCTCTTTCCCATTCATTTTCCTTTGTGGCATGGTTGGAGACAATTCCATGTAGTATTTACTGACCACTTTGCTGATGTAGTTGAATAGCTGTTAATGTATGTGGGGTGGTGAATTTGTCTGGAACAACATTTGGTCCTTAGTGGACCAAATCCCTTTTCTTTATTGAAGAGAGTCTAGCTATTATTGATTTTCTGATCCTAAGAATTTGTGGCACTAGACATTAGGACCCAATCAACATCTTATGCACTAGCATTAAAATCTAAATCACGTTCATTTCTTTGTTGTTCTTGTCAGCTTGTCCACTCTAAAAGTGGACTAAATGATGAGAAGAAAACTGATTCTGCGCAGCATCATAGTATATCAAGTCTTATATGTTCCATGGTTCTTGGAAAAGATGCTTCTATATGTTGTTTTTCCTGACAGCCTCTTGATGAATTTTTTCCCACATAGCGTTGCATTTAAACTTACTATGGGCCTTTTTTTTGTCTAATGTTCTAGGGGGACTTGAACAGAGTCTATGGACCTCTCTTTAATGGGTGGATGGGTGACAGAGAAATTAAATGCTACTACTACTATTCTCTTAAACCTGCAAAGTTTGCTACATGAAAACCTTCTGAATGAATGATGAAAACCACTCCTACATTTTAGCATCACACTTCTCCTTTCCACGTTATTCAGCAGCTGCTGCGAAATCACTGGATTGTTTTTTAAATAAGAGTTTCTAATTGCTGTAGGTTATAGCAATCTTCTAAATGGGACTAATCCTAAAGCTCTAACTTGAGCCATGTGCAATACATCATAAAGTAAGTTCTTCTTAATTTTTGACTTATGATCTCAAATGTTTGTTTTGTCTTCTTATTGATCTCTATTCCTCAGTGTAAGATGGAACCTAGATTCTTTGAGAATTATGGGAGTTCAATTTCATATCTTATTGAGGTAATGTGATTCCCCAAATAGAGATGCTTTTTCTTGGAAAATAACAGGTGCTGAGAAGTCTACAGACCATTTAAGTGGAGTTCATGCAGTTATAGATGCACTGTCAATGTGAATCTGCATTATGTAAAAGAAATTTCACTGATGATAACACAACTCGCAGTAGTGAAAGTGAAAACTGCCATATTGCTTCAACGACAGTTTTTTCTTTGTCAATTGAGCCAAAAATACCTAACACCTAAGAGGTTCAAGGAATTTTTCACTATCCAATGCCAGATTCAGGTAGAAGCATATCTAGTGATCTAACTTGCATGGTTAGGGAAGAAGGTAACCTTGTAATTCCCAAAGTTCTTCATTGTTGTGGGGTTTTGTTGTTAGGTGAAGTATTTTTTAAGTTCTTAATTTTGTCGAATTGCTCATATAATGTTTTCTAGAGTTAGTTTTATTTTTGGGTCTTCCTAACCTTTTGTTGGGTTTTGAGGTTACAGGTTCAGCGTAATGCTGGTATGCCTTTTTTAGCAAACAATTTCATGTTTGAGACGATTCTAAGAAGTTATGGTTGTTAACCTCCTAGTTAAGTTAAGGTGAAGACTCTTCTGATGATAAGATTTGGATTTATTGGCATAGCGTGAGGCTCCCGCCATTGCAAGATCTGGGAAGAGAAGGATGTACACAACCTTACTTCCACATTGGAGAGGCTGTTTCTGGATTCGAACCTTTAAGTACTAATTTTTAAGACCATAATTACTACTTCAGATTGGTTTTTTGAGAGTTTTATATGGTTAATTCTACTATTTGTCGTTCCCTGCTTAAAGGTGATGATACTCCAAACATTCTTTTCCTTCCTTAAAGACTCCATAGTATTTAATATTTTTGGGTTGTTCAAGTGTCATTTTGTTTCGCCATTAACAAAATCCCCTTCCCTTTATTTTTAAAGAAAGACATATAATCTTCTTTTTTGGTGACAATTGATTACTTTGTAGCATTTTGTAGTGGTGTAGTTTTGATGCTTTTATCAGTCTTCATACTGCCTTAGACTGAAATATAAGTGTGTTGCGCAGGCACTTTCTAGCCTCCTTGGGCCACAAGAGAGACATTTTTTTATGAAGTCCTATCTTATATGAAGTTTTATTGTGTTTAAAAGGATGGATCTCACTCTATATGTCATACTTCATTGTGGGAGAGCAAACCATAGAGACGGCAATTCTTTTTTGCGGATTTTTCTCTCTAATTTAACCTCATTTACATGGACTTCAACATTTCAAAGCCACGTTCTTGAAAACTCAGACTTCTTGAAATGGGAATTGAGTCTTTGCTTTGCAGTTTCTCTGGAGGATAACAGAATATTCCGCATGATTAAAAAAGATGCAACATTTGGTTTCTAGGAAGGTTATTAGCAGTATTTGTGGCATGCTGCTTGGAGATGATGGTTTCCGTTCTTATAACGTAGAAGTTAGGGCTCTTTCATTTGAACGTTGTTTGTGCAAGTCTGTAAGATATGGGAACTCTTGAAACTTATATGAAGTGGAAAGGAGTATCTAATTCAATTGATTGCATACGTAGCAGTTGCGAGATGGGATTGTTCAGTATTCCACAGAGTAGAATGCTGCTTTTCCTTGTGTTGTGACATTCAGGAGAGCATGTACCTAACAAAAGATGAAAAGCTACTGTGATTTCTATTGACATCAGAGTTAGTTTTTTTGATGGCATGATTACCAACGTTGTACTTGTTGCATCTGGGGTGGATGACTCTTGAA
This sequence comes from Paratinospora sagittata, assembly GCA_035771175.1. Lineage (NCBI taxonomy): Eukaryota > Viridiplantae > Streptophyta > Magnoliopsida > Ranunculales > Menispermaceae > Paratinospora > Paratinospora sagittata. The sequence continues at coordinate 21,866,884 of CM069593.1, forward strand.
TATAAATCATGCTTTTGGACATTCTATGGAGAGAGGATGCCCAATACTGAAGATTTTGATCATTTCTCATATGTAATTCAGATTTTCATGATAATTCACAATCATGAAAGTTATTACATAAAAATGGAGGGTGATGGCTTCTATTACAGTGAAATTGTGTGAGACAGATTTTGACATGGTGGTAGCTGTAGCTCCTAGGAAAGTGGGAAGGAGGATGCTCTTTTAAAATAGATGAAGTTGAAAAAGAAGGGATTATTTTTTTATCGTTCCATTTCATCAAAGTTTCATTAAATTATAAGATGCATTTTTTTAAATGAGTGTCATAAGATGATAAATCCCTCATGGCATTCAGGTGATCTGGTTTGGGCTTGCAAGATGGAGGAAATGGTTCTTTTTTAAAGGAAAGAGAGGCCCTCGTCAACAAAATGTCAATTTCAATAGGTTTGTTCTCCGAGAAAAGTTGTTTTGTGTGGTGAAGGACCTGGGTAGATAATTATGTCTGATGCAGGTGCCAGAATGCTTGGTGGCAGTTCCAGTCTTATTCTGGATTGTAGGTATAATTTGGTGTTGTATCCTACGAATTTTCAAGTTTCTCTGCCACATCCTTTGTTGTCAACTAGTTGATTCCCTTAAATTGCTTGGTGTATTGGTTTATCGGAGGGGAGCGTTTCTAGGGACATTTACTTGTAACTACTTTTATATGTGTTTGCTAATAATAAACATCTTTATCTAAATCTCTGATTTGAGGAAGCTATCTTTTATCAGGTTGATCTTGTTTATACTACTAACATGTCTACATATTGGCTCTTGTGTTCATTCTTCCAAGTTCCTGATAACCACTTGAACTAAAAGTTATCACTAAAAGGTGGAGAGCTAACAATGTATATCAAGATATCACAAGCAATTCCCGTTAACATTATATTATCCAGTAGTTTCAGACCTTCGCTAACAGCTTTTTGATAACTTTTTCTTAATCTAAATTAGTATTTTATTTTTGGAATACCTTTAATTGATTTTTGCATCTTTAGGTTTTGCATAGCTGCGTAAAAAAATGTATGAAAGTTGCGACAATCTTTTTTAGTTAGTTTTTTTCAGTCATATGTAAAGGCCTCATCCTTTAATGCATTAATTATTATTTATTCTTTTTTAATTCTGTATTAATCTATATCCAAGGATTGTAAATTTAATTCGCCCTATATGCTTTTGTTGCTTAAACTTCAGAATTAATTATGGGAAGCCCAATATTTTTTTATTTTTTTATTTTTTTATTTTTTTTAAAGAAACTAAAAGGTATTTTTTTTAAATAAATTGGGAAGCCCAATTTGACTAGGAGAATTTTTAGTAAAACTTTATATTCTATTATATTAAGTAGGAGCAAAGGATGGGACATACTACATTGCCATAATCTCTTTCCCCTTTTATGAGTTTTAACTTGTATAGATCAGACATCTAGCGCTTGTCAGTAGGGCTTGCATGTGATACACACCATGGCACATTCTTCTCCTAATCCAAAAACTACAACAAATTATCTACTTTTGCTTGTTTTTGTAAGTGCATTTATATGTATACTGTGTAAAATAGAAATTCTACATTATGGATATGTGTTGTTCGCTTATTTGAGAGAGAAAGTGGAACTACAATTCCTATGAAGCTTAAATCTCTCTCTCATTTTTTAATATCTTCCCCATTTTCATATTCTTAGAGCATCTATTGGCTATAACTGTTACTCCTCCTTTGGAATTATTTTGTCGAAAATAACAAGTCATTTTTTGGATTTTTTAGAAGTATTTAGTTTGCTGTTTGAAAATTCCCATATTGCTATTGTGAAACATAAATGGTTTTTAGTCATGTGTTAACCATCTGCAAATTCAAGTTTTTTATATGAAAGAGATTTGCTTCCAAGTTCTTCATTGTTAACTGAATAACATTTTCCATATTCATGCTCGAGTCTTGTTAGATTGAAACTGGGAAAAGGAGCTACTACCTGCTTTTGGGAGGACGTTTGGTGTGGTACCCCTAAGTTCTTCTCTTTATTTCCAATCCTCTACCAGGTCTCAACCCTCCATAATTGCCCCATTTCTTCTTTCTTTCGAGTTTCTAACATCAACATCTCTTGGCATCTTCAGTTTGTGAGAAAATTAATTGTTCATGAGTAGGGTGAAGCTAGATCATTATTACCTATCCTTGATAGCGTTTATGTTTCCAACGAAGAGGACAAATGGTGCTGGTTTCTTGAACCCACAAATACCTTTCTATAGAATCTTTCTTCAATCACCTCAATGACAATCGTTTAGATACACCCCTTCCCTTCCACAACTTTAGTTGGGAAGCTCATGTTCCATATAAGGTCAGGTTTCTTTTAAGTTTTGATGGTTGCTAGCACTTGGGTAGTTGCTTTTAAGTTTAACGGGGTGTACTCCATTAATTCCTGGGTTAGGAGCTGGGGAGAATGTATGAAGTGAGTTAAGGTGTTGTTGTGTGTTTTTTTATTTCTTCTTTTGGTGTCGTTTTTGTTTGTTGTGTCAGTTTGAGTACTGCTGGTACTCCTCAGCATTTGATGTATGTTTTATGCCTATTATTAATACAACTGTTTTGTTTACTCTCAAAAAATAAAAATAAAATATAAGGTCAGGTTTCTAGGGTGGCTTATTGTTCATGGCAGGTTGAACACAATAGACGTGATTCAAAGGAGATTTCCCAACTTTTTATGTCTCCTCACCGGTGCTGCCTTTACAAGCAAGAAGGAGAGTCTCTTGATCATCTTCTCCATAATTATTCACTTGCTATTAGTCTTTGGGAGAGGTGGACCAGGCTGATGAGTACAGGTTTTTCAGTTGCTAATAATTGCATAGATCTCTTTCATTTTTAGAACATCAGGGGGCTCCTTTTGATGCAGAAGAATTACCAAAGACTCGCTTTGTTTGTTGTGGTTTGGTGCGTTTGGAAAGAAGTAAATTAAACAATCTTTGAGGATGTTGAACAACAATTTTTTTGCTATTTGGGAAAAAGTCACTTTTCTTCGTTGCTTCTTGGGTGGTGGGTGGTAAGCTTTCTAAAGGTTATGAGGTTAGCGAGTGGGTAAGGAGTTGTCTCTCGCTTGTCAATGACGTGTAATTAGCTATGGGATAACTCCTTGTGATCCCGTAGCCTTTTGTACTCCCTTTTTAGTTAATAATATAGTCTATTTCTTATAAAAAAAAGATCTCTTAAGTTTTTGGGCCTCCTAATTCAAGCATAACTAAACCAAATGGAAGCTCCAAAGAAACAAATCCCCAACATGAATAATTTATTATAAATAATTCATTCATTAAGAAAGTAGACCACTTCTAGGAGAGGACTATGGATTGCTATAGTATAAAGTTGTGCTCATATGTTGCTATCCAACTTCTCATGCATATTTTTTACTTTGAAAATTTAAACATCATATCTAGTAGCCAAGAAATCTAAGTACAAACTCCTGAACAATTAGAAATTGATGATCTATACTATGATAACGATTAGCTCATTCATTCGTACTTGGCACAAATTGGGAAAGTATGGAAGCATTGTCAATGAAACCTCTTATTTTCTTTTGTCCTTGAGCCATCTCACTCTGATATTTCTTTTAGTGGCTTTACCAATTCATCCCTTGAATCACCCTCTTTATATCAACCACATACATCCACACCAGTAGAACGACAAAGTTGGTGTCTGCTCCACTTAGTTTGTAAGTGTCAACCTTTGCTCTTCCCGCTGTGGCATCTTTTAATCTTTAACAAATGGAGCTAATAGTTCTATGTAGCTCTCCAAATCTCTTAGGACCTTCGTTGATTTCTTTTGACCATTATTATATGTCAGAGGATGTAACATTTAGTTCTACTTGCCTAGATTTGTGATATTGGCTATCAACATGTATCCAAAAGATACATAGATCCATATTCAGAGGATTTGACAAAAAGATTAACTAACAGCACACACATTGAGGGCTTCATTTTGTGAAATATTTTTATGAACAATAATTTGATCAAAGTAATCAAATGCAATGTGACATGTAAGATTTATGATAATAGATCACTGAATTGGATAAAGAGTTTTGATCAATATTTTCTTTTTGTTATATTATTTTCTATCTTGCAAATTCTTTTTATTGTTATTTTTAAATAAGAAGCTGCAAAGTGTTATAAAACACTAAATAAATTAGGATCTACTTATTAATTCTTTGGTCAACTGTTGTTGATTGGGCATAATTAAATCTTATTCTAGTATATTTTATTGTAGTAGCTTATTATGCATCTAGACACTTACAATTTGTTCATGCTGTTATTGAATGTGGTCCTTAACACTAAATCACTAATTTGATCGCTATAAAGGGGAAAAACTGAAAGTACTTTGTTTCTTGAAGAATTATACGTAATGTAATGACTTTATTCTTGTTCCCATAGTTCTTATTTTAGTATTTTATGTATTTAGGCATAAGGGTGTTTTGATGCATTTTACACATCTACAATTTGCTGATATTACCATTTTTTTGTTGGAGCCTTGGAGGGAGGGGGTGAGAGTTTGATGGCAATAGTCAAATCATCCAATGTTATCGCAACATTTCTGGTCTTCAGCTGAATATGCCTAAAAGCCTCTTGTTGGTTACAAACTTGGAAGAGGCTAAGCTTGGTGAATTGGGGGAGGGGGTTGGAGGTTCTGTAGGGAATTGGCCAATGAGGTAACCCTTTGAAATGGAGTTTTGGGACCCTATCTAAAAAAGATAACTAAGAGACTTGAAGAGTGGGGAGGGAAGTTCCTTATCAAGAAGGGGAAGACTAACCTTAATCTAGTTAGTCTTATTTGCCCGCCCCACATGCTACCGTCATTATTCAAGGATTCAAGAAGGGTGATTGACTACGTCAAAAAACTCATGAAGAATTTTTTTGGGAAGGCATGAAAGGTATCATTACGCTCATCCGTAGCTTGGAAGGTGGTGCTCATCTTGTGGCTTGGAAGATGGTGGGCAGTTCAAAAGAGAAGGGTGGGTTGGATATTGGCAACATTGGGATGTGAAACAAGGCCTTGGTGGCAAAGTGGTTTTGGCACTTTCCACAAGAACAGTCCTTCTTGGGGGCCAAGGTTATTAGAAGCAAATATGGGGTTCAACTGGGTGCCAAGCTGGCACCAAAAGATCTTCATACAAATTCCCATGGAAATTCATATCCTCCATATATGTAACTTTCTCAAACCTAGTTAGGTTTAAAATAGGTAGTGGTGCTAATACTGGATTCTTGGAAGATAATACTTGGTTTCGCCTCATAAAGGGAAATCACCTTGATTATGCCTTGCAAATTTTAAACCTTGGATGTTACACTAGAATTATAAGTCATGCATATGTTTAGGCTATACAATTACATATATAACAATTCTCAACTCATCTCAACTCTTCTAAGCCTTTTCCTAACTACATGGGGACATATATAACAATATGAAGAAAAAATAATATCACGCTTTATGTATTTACATGACTCCCCTTAAACTTTTAATAAATTTTCAAGGAGTCCCATTGCTTGCCTTAAGTATTGCCTAGGCGACAGACTAATTGTTGTTTATGTACGACCTTGACAACATTAGTCTAAGATAAGTCTATATCTATTATTCCAAGAAATTTCTTTAAAAAAAAAAATCTATGGTGATGATATGATTATGAAATGGTATCGAACAAGTTGTCAATACTCAAATTTAAGTACAAAAAATAAAAAAATGATCTACTGAAGAAGATATATTCTGAAGAAAACAATGTTCTAGAAATCTATTATTCTTTTGAAGTTATGTTTACCTTAAGTAGGGAGTGAAGTTTATGATACACAATTGAATACGACTATACAAAAAGAACAACATACAACATCTTTTAGCTTCCTTTTGTGCTAACTCAATCTTGAGCTCAAACAAGGATCAAAAATTCAAATTTTCCCTAAACTTTGGTCACTTATATTGGAATTATCTCAAGAAAGTCCAATTCAACTTGAAAAATTCTAATGAGTTGGATTTAAATGATGGGAAGATCTATGTTTCTTTTTAATTATGCTAAAACAAACTCATTTAAGTTAAAATTATTTTAAAGTAAGATTTTATAATCTCTAATATACTCGCTTTCCTTTCATTAACAACTGGCCTCCTGTTTGTACCTCTCCCTTGGCCTAGGAATGATAGAAGAAGGAATGGAACGAAGCCGATAGAGGAATTTGTTGAATAAAGCCTGCCCTTGATTGAATGATTGATGGAAGAAGCTTTTCAACCACCGGATGGATTGATAGTTGGAGATTGGAGGTATTCAGCGGTAGACTGCCTCGTCCCTTTGATTGATTTGATTGAGAGAAAGAGAGAGAGATCGGTCCCTAACTTCTTCCTGGATCCACCGATAGCAGAACGAATTGAACTTATCGAGATCTTGACCTCTTGCTCCCCCTCTCCAAATATCCACATTGGAGGGGCGGCTTAGAAGCGACAATACGAAGCACTCGTCCCTGTACCCACAATGTATGGACCCAATGAACGAATCAATAACAAGCTGGGCCAATCAATTAAGATGTCAGGACCTGGGATCAAAAAGGTCCCTACCGCCAGTTGGAGAAACCATAAGTCTAGGCAATCCACTTTCCTCCCTTCTCGCTTCATTCCTTCTGAAGCCCAACTAAGCCACTGATCCATCTATTCAAATCATTATTTCTCCGGATAGGAGTCGGTCTCGGGCCAAGTGGCAGCTTCGATTCATTCACGATCGACTGGAAGTGCTTTTGAGCCCACCCTCTCCTTCTCCTCTCCTTTCGGTTCACTTCAGTCGAGTGTTGATGATCGGGACTAAAAGACTTTATGGATACTCAGGACTGGGGAGGAGGCTAGCAACTAAAAGACTTGTTGTTTGGGGGCTGGGGAAAAGCCAAACAAAAAAGGTACGGAGGAATGGAAGGCACGTCTAGCCCTATCTTTCTGATCGAAGATCTGTGTTTCTTTTTATTATGCTAAAACAAACTCATTAAGTTAAAATTATTTTAAAGTAAGATTTTGTAATCTCTAATATACTTGACACATATTTTATGAATGATAAATTATTTTATAACTTCTACTCTTAAAATATGTAGGAGATTTATACATTGCATGTTCTTTTCTTTTTTAAATGAGAGTTTTGAAAATCTTATGTCCTGCTTCCTTTAGTGCTTCTTTAGTATTTATTTATTATTTTGGTTCTATCTCATATATTCTTTAGGAACCCCTTTGAACATAATTTGAAGGTAGTATTTTTTATTTTACTTTGCATCTGAAAAGCAAAAAGTGGAAGGGAGGGCCTTGGTACAACGATAGAGGTTACTCCATTGTGAGTTGGAGGCTCTATTATTCGAACTCTTTACTTTAGCCCACATACTCGTGTTGACAATTCATGATTTGGAAATGGGTGTGGGATGTGTCCAACACCTTAGATTATGTTATGTAGATTCTCCAAAGAAAGAGGAGAAAGTAGGAAAGAAAAAAATGACTAATAGGTGAAAATTCATTCAAGTGAAAAAAGGACAATAAATGATTGAAAAAAAAGGAAAGAAGAAGATAGAATATAGGGTTAGAAATGAACAAAATGTACATGTACCTTAATTCAAGTTTTTAGACATTTTTTAGTCAAGTCCCTATATCCCAAAATTTGAAAATGAACAAACCTGACATTTAGATATGTACACATATCCGACACCCGTACCCGAGGCCAGGTAACATAGGTTGGAGGTTATGGGATCAAATTTGGAAAGAGCCTCCCTTAGCTCCCTATAATGCATGCATAAGCTACTTACATTGTTCCTTGCTCAGACCTTGCAATGGTGGGAGTGTTGTAGACTAGGAATACTTCTGTTTGAAAAGTAAAAAAAATTAAAGGTTTTTTTTTTTAATTTTATAAATTATTTGAAATTTTTTCCAACTCAAATAGAACTTTTGTAATATTTTATTTACAATAATTCATGATTCAATTAGAAAAAAATTGAAAAAACTCAAGTTCGGAGAATTTGCATTCCATGAGCTCAAGTTTTGGTTAATGGAAGGATTCCTAAACAGGTCAAGCTTTATCTCACCTTACACTTGAGGAACACGAGTATGGAGGTCACATTTCTTCATCATAAGTCATGCTTTGATCTCAACTAGTGGAAGTTGGATTGGTGGTAGTACTCTGGTCTGCACAGGTAAATCATTTACCATCATCATTAATAGAAAATCAGTATCCTTCTTCCTTGTTATTCCTTGTATGACAACCTTTACGATTCCCTCCCAAAGTGTTCGTTGGGTGTGGCCTTTGTTCTTGTTCGAAGTCAAATCCAAGATATGTTGTCTTAACAATGTATCAAATATGATTTTTTGAGTTTCATTTTCTTACATCATTATTATGTTACTGTTGGTGTGGACCTTTTCTGAGTTCATATCATTTTTTTTTACCTTCTAAACGGTAACTTGATCATGATGTCATCTACTGTCATCAGGAGAAGTTTTTGTTCCCTTATTCGCCCCCTTTATTATTATACTAGAGACATTAATTCCAACCCAAATATCTCAAAATTTATCGCTATTAGCTTCTTTATAGATCTGTCAGAGATCCACAACAAGATAGGTTGTACAATGGATTTCAACCCGAGATCATGCTACTTTGGTTTGGAGATTGCATCTACTAGTTACAGTACCTTTGGTTATCTTGAGTTATCTATTGCCTTGGGTAAAGGTATAATATTTGATACTCCAAATCCTATTTTTGACTTTGTTTCTATGTATCATATGTTTCATGCTTTTCATTCCTTTTTTTCTATTCTTGTATGTAGTATCTATTTTCTCTTCTTATAAGCATGATTCCATCTTTGGGAAGGAATTGGGCATTGGATTAAGAGATGCATGCTTTTTAAGACAACTGAAAGTGGGGGCTCACTTCACTTCCTATCGGGAGCAAATTGTGTATTCTACATAGGTTTATTCCTTTAAATATCTTCTTGATGGTTGACTTGAGCACTTGAAGACTCAATTAATGGGAAGGGGTGTAGATCATCTTGAGACTTTTTTTCATTATTAACTCTACTTGAATCCCTTTTTTTTGTTATATTTTGTTTTGAAAATCACTTGAATTTACTAAATTTAAAGAATGTGTTCTTGCATTAATATGAACAAGAGGCGGTGTATGTGCATTATATTGTTCGATGAGTGAATATAGTCTGCCATTTATTGGTTGGAACTTGGAACAATCACCACATGCTTGGAAATATGTTCAGTGTTTGGTTGTGGTTCTTCAATGGAGTTATAGTACTTGTTGTTATATAGATGATATTATTATTTTCTGGGGACTCGGGGTGATTTTGTTAGCATTTGAATAATAGTTCTATACCAAAGACTTGGTCTTTGATAATTGATATTTCATAGGGATTTAAGTTGCTTGCTCTGAGCAAGATGTCAATTTATCTTAGTGCAAGTATGTCATGGATTTATCATATGAGACTAGATTATTGGGGCCTCAACTCGTCGATACTCTAATGAACCTCATTGTCAAACTTGATGTAGAGTAGAGGGAGGTGTTTGTTGTTCTAGAATGTTATTAGTGCTTGGAAGGTACACTTATTTACTTAACTCATCCTTAATTCTTTATAATAATGAGATGTTTAGCTTGTTCATGCATTCACCTTGCTAGCCTCCTTAGGAATCTGGGATGCTATAGTTTGTACTTTATGGTGTTTCAAGCAGATTCTTGGTAACGGACAATTACATCTTCCTTGCTGATTTCAATCTTTTTTATCTTTTTAAATTTTTTGATACTGATTGGGCTGGTTTAGATTGGTCTATGAGCCTATAACCGACATGGCAGATTTGTCATATGTCTGTCAGTTTTGCTTGAGATGTTCACTACCACTCCTTGTATGGAGTTGTATTGTGACAATTACGTTGCAATTTCAATTACCAGTAATCTTTTGTTTCATAAGCCAGATAAAATATATTGAAGTTGATTGCCACTTAGTTTGTGCATTGCTATTTGCTAATGCACATAGAAAATTATTGCAGTTGCTTTTAACTTAAGATTCTTGCTTTTGCAACTTATATTCGGAAAAAAAAAAAAAATCTCTAGCTAAATTATAGTTGATGTGAATATGAGGTTCTAATTTTTGTCATTGTTCCAGTATTTCCCCTACCGACCATATTATATTTTGAAAGGTTAGTTAGTTTTAATGTTACAAAGGAGTGATATAATATATTTAAGTAGTCTTTAGTCTTTTCTGTGTTCTACTTTTTGGGCTTACCCCTATGGAAGTCCTATACCATGCTCAACAAGCATCCAATAAAACCTAATTAATCTTCACTGGAAACCCTATTTATTTATTTATTTTCCAGAAACAATATTTTATAATTTAACTTCAATTTACCACTATGAACACCCCCACCTCTCAAAGAGGACAATATGTTCTCTTGAGGAGAGCTACAAACATGCCATGATAGCCCCTCAATCCCTCAACTACTCACCAAACCTATTACCCTTGGACAACTTAATTGTTATCCACAACGATGCCAAAACAATTAAGGATTCATCCCAACTTATTAATAAACAACTTGCTAATAAACAACTTAGTAATAGTTATCCACTCTCAACATATTAAGGATACATCCCATCACTGGCCAAGAAGAATACATGATTGTCAACAAAATTGCATATGAGAAATGTGAACTGCCTCTCTTCTCATTGTAAAACCCCTTGCCAACCTTTTCTCATTCGTCTTCTCCAACATCCCTCCAAGCACATTTGGCACCAATAATGTGAATAAAAAATGCGACAAAAGGTATCCTTGAGAAAGTCCCCTTGGGCCCATTACCTAAACCCTTGGTCTGCCAGTGATAAAAATGGAGGACATAGTCTTCAAATATTCACTAATCGACTTCCTCCACCTAGGACCAAACCCCTTCTGCCTCTTTACAAAATTTAGGAATTCCCAATTCACTGAATCATTTGCTTTATCAAAATCAATCTTGAAGACAACTGCTCTTATGTTTACCTTGTACTACTCAACTGTGTCATTTGCTATAATAATAGCATCAGTGATCTGTCTACCCTTACCAAAGGTCATTGGTGATATTGACCACTATGCCACATTTTGTAAAATGCTCGAAAATCATATTACATGATATTCATGTTGATGAGTAAAATACCATCATATTCATGTTAATAATTAGTTTGCTTTTCCATACACATATCATTATATTGTAGTACTACCTGTTTTAAGATGCATATAAATTACAGTATATATGCCTTTTGATATGGAGAAGTGGTTAGTATATTTTCTTAAATGGCATTTTAGAAGTACTACTATTTTATGTTTTCATTGTTACAAATTTCCCTAATTTATCTGACTTTTTCTGAATTAACTTTGTTTAATATTTTAGTACTCAATTATAATTGATCATGGAATGTGAATTGTAAAAACTTTTCTCCCTCTAACATGTTGATTCAGGCAGTTTGTATATCAACAACTTTTGGACATGGGAAGTAAGGTTTGCTTCTTTTGGTTTTAATGTTATTAGATTATCACTAAATACAAAATTCTTAGGTGGGGACTCCATCCTCCATGTGGAATGACAAAGAAACAACCGAAAACAAACTAGGCAAACATGGAACTTGTGAATAAGGATTGAAATTTTGGCTTCATCTTAAATTTTGGTCAGTAAAACTCGAAATTAATTCGAGAAAGTCTAATTCGACAGGAGAAGTTATATAAAAATCCAATAAGTACTTTATGATATATATTATAAATATAAGTCGAATGCATAGTTTATAAGTTCTTAAGTCGTTATTTTAGTTTTTGGATCTTATCTTCTTCTTTCTTTAGTGATTCTTTAGCTTATGTTTATTACCATTTCAATTATATATATATTGTATTCTTTAGGATTATCTTCTAAAAAAATTGATCTTGGCAATGGTTTTTGTACATCTACGAATTGCAAAGTGACAGATCAAAGTTTTCTTGAATTTCTTAAATAATTTTTAATTTTTTTTACCAAATTTTAATGAATTTTTTGTATTTTTTTCGGAGAAATTTCATTACATGTTTGTTAGGTGGCTTGGGTCTAATACTGCCATGAACTTGCCTGATACCATATTAGATTACTAATTAAACTCAAAAGTTACATTTGTTAGATAGATGCCAAACAATGTTAAACACTTTTTTTGAAAAGATAAACAATGTTAACCACTGATTTGACATATGGAATCCAAGCTTGATATAAGGGATTCAAATACATACGAAAAGACAAACAAACATTCAAATACACTGCAGCTGACAAGGAACAAGCTAATGCTTGCAAAAGGCGGCTTGAGTCAAGTATCTCCATGAACTTGCTTTGATTCCATGTTTGATTACTACTAATCTCAAAATCTACTACTATTAGGTAGATGCCAAACAATGTCAAGCAATGGTTTGGCATATGGAATGCAAGCTTTAAGGTCATGGGTTTAAATCCTGTCTTTTGTGGGGTACACAAGGGTTTTAATAGAGGCTAAAAAACTGAATTGAGACCCTTTTGGAAAGTTTTGCTTCTAGTTATTTAAGTGGGACAACCATTGTGTGAAGGCCTCTAGTATCCATGGCACGATCAATGAGGATGAGCCTTTGTGCTAGATGGACCGTCTGATTTCATCTTGGTCTTCCCTTTACAGATTGGGCCCCTTTTTGTAATTTTTCAAAACCTAAATTTCTCAAAAGATATGAATCACCTCGAGATTACATTAACATGGAGTCCCCACCACACGTCTTTCATGCCGCTTGACATTATCTCACATCATCATCATTTTGAACACTTCATGTAAATTATCAAAATGTATATATGGTCAGGAATGAAGATTAAAAAGACCAAGGTTGAAAAGGACTCTTTGGTAATGCCTTGCACTATTCTCAATGAAGACACATGGGGGCAACTTAACTCGAATGCTTGATCTCACAAAGAATCCCAAGTCAAGATAGATAGTGTCATTTTAATTTAAACTTTTGAAGGTAACCAAGGTAGATAGTGTCATTTTATGGAAGCTTCTCACACTTTGACAAACCTATGTGCTCCATTTTTCCCTTTATCTTTAGTCCCGACTCCATTAGTTTGTCGATGTCCCCTTTCTTGTTATCTTGTGGGAAGAGTCATTTTACACCTTACTATATTCCACATTTTCAATGCCCATCCTTCCCCATGTCATAGTAGTCAAAATTGCGATTTGAATCGCTAAATCGTATAATTCGCAATTCGATTCAACCCAAAATGATTTGAATCGAATTCATGAATCGCTATACCTGTGAATCGTAAGTGAATCGGTTTGAATCTAAAGTGAATCAGTAGTGAACCGCTAGTGGAATCGTGGTGAATTGATCTAAATCATGAATTTGGTAAAAAACACTAATGTTTTTATAACCTATAGGTACTTAATATATACAAATATACTATTCACATATGTGTCGTGAATCTTACAATTCATCGATTCGAATCCCGATTCAATTCATCAAACCTCAAAACGATTCACTTCCGATTTATGATTTTAGCTACCATGGTAAAAACTATAAAGTCATTCTTGGAGAGGGCCTAACTACATAACATAATAACATATGATAATGATAGTAGTAGATATATGCATAGCTGTTCAATCGAAATTGAACTCCAAAATCATTTGTAGTGGGATAGGATTTAAATCATAAATTGTAGATTTTTCTGATTTTTTTTTATAATTATATAAAACATAAAAATATCTAGAAAATTCAAAAATATTGCAATAATCATTGTTAACCTAAAATGCTTATCGAGAGATTAATAACAAAAGCGCAAAATTCAAAGACTAGCTTTCAATGAACATTCATCAAAGTTCAAGCCACCAAACATCTATAGTCACTTCACAATTCATCATGTAGTTGGCATATCTAAATCACGTTATTCATTCTTAATAGAATTAATGACCTAATTCTTAAAAAGAAAAGGTCAAAACAAAAAAGAATACCTATTTAGGAAGTAGAAGATGCATATTATTCGCTATCCATTAACCATTGTCTTCATTCTTCATCATCTTTTCTCTCATCAACTAAGCATTGTAATTTTCGTACTTGTTTTTCTTTTTTGTCTTCTTCTGATTTCATGTCAGTCTCTTCATTTTCATCTTCTCCTTGCACTATTATTTTTCCTTTTTCATTGAGAGCAACTTATTGCATTTTCCTTGGACCTAGAAAGCAATGTTCAATACTTAATATTTCATTGCAAATTAATGATATATATTTGGAAACCAAATCAAATTGATATGTTAAAATACCTCTTCTCTTTTGTGTGGGAGATTTGTTACCTCCTTCACAGTGTTCTTCTCTAAAGCACGCTGCTAAATCTAGCCATGAGTTGCTTGTTGGGAGTATTGGATCTTCTTTTCCTTTTTTCTGTGACCCACTCATCATTTAAATTTAAGTCTTATAGACAAGATTGGATCATAATTTTGATTTGCCGTACACTTCTTTTTTCAAATATGAAGTTGAAGATTATATTTGACAAAGATGAGTGCATTTAATCTTTTTTGCTCTCAAGTGGTTACGAGTTGCGTTTCTTAGAATGAATCTAAAAAAAAATAAAACAAAATTCAAGTCAATGACACGCAAATTTAAATTCTAAAGACTCCAAGTCTAAATTTTAAGCACTTACATGTTCATATGTACTCCAATTCTACTTACAACTAGAAGAACTACAAGTAAGGCTTACAATTCTCGCCACCAACTTTTTCAAATTTGGAGCACTATCTCCATAGCCCTCCCACCAAAGAGCTGTAATAGGTAAATTCCAACTCAAAAATACAAAAAATGAAAACAAGTAAATAATAAGGATGTGAACCAAATAATACCAAAGAAAAAAATAATTTATATACTAGTTTGGTTTGTGCCCAAACATGCCTTCAACTCTTCATCTGATCACCAATCAACACCCTTTCTCTAATAGATGGGACCATTCTATCCAAGCAATCATATAACCCTTGTTTGATTTCAATGTTCACTCTGCAAGTGTCATCATATTGAAATTTTGGGTTCAAAAAGTATGTTGTTGCATGTAGAGGCTTGTGTAGCTGAAGACCACACCTTTTGTGAATAATATCCCAAATGGACTTACCTTGCCAAAATTTCTAGCAATGTTTTCCTTTGCACGGTCCATTGCTTCATAAATCTAACCTGTTGGTGGCCTTTCATCAGAATCAACTAACCTGAGGACCTTCACAAGAGGTATAGTGCCTTTATGCAATACTTGATTGATGACCAAGAATTTCCATCTACCAAGATTATATCTCTCACAACCATATCCCTTCTTTCTTTTTGGCAAATGAACTCCTTAGTCAATCTTCTGAAGGAAATAAGGAAGCTAAGGCTGATAACTGATTTATGTTTGAGCACACTCTTCATGGTTAAGTCACATGTAGCGAAGCGTGTCATTGTAAGCCTCACCAAATCCCCTCCTTTTAGTGAACTTCCTCCTTAGATTCAATACTCAACAATGATTGTAGATGTAAATAATTATTTTTCTGCATTTACTGATTACATCTGCATGAACAGGCAATTTGCTAATATCCATTAGCATCAAATCTAATCTGCTACACAAGGAGACCAAATAACTGTCTCCTTTTCTCCATCAACATCTTTTGAAGACTTGCACCACATTTCCTCCCCTACCTCCTCAACATCATCAAGTAGAAGAATGATGCAGTACACAACCATAACGGCTCAGTTTCTATTTTCAGATTTCTATTTTTAGTTTCCTACTTTGACTATATTTCTATTTTGTTATTTCCTATTCTTTCTCTAAGTTTCCATTCTTGTAATTAGACTAGGATTAGTATTTCTATTTTCTGTCTATTTTTCAGCAGTAGGCATGTTATTGAAGCACATTAGAATTAATGAAAATCAGATTTCTGCATTATTCACTTACAAGCTTGTGTTCTTTGTTGAGAAATTCCTCTCAACGCTATTTTGCTGCACCAATTGGTATCAGAATAGCGTTGAGAGGAATTTCTCAAAAAAGAACACAAGCTTGTTAGTGAAATTAGAAGAATAAATGCAGAAATCTGATTTTTCATTAATTCTAATGTGCTTAAATAACATGCCTACTGCTGAAAAATAGACAGATAATAGAAATACTAATCCTAGTCTAATTACAAGAATGGAAACTTAGAGAAAGAATAGGAAATAACAAAATAGAAACCTAATCAAAGTAGGAAACTAAAAATAGAAATCTGAAAATAGAAACTGAAATTTTAAAATAGAAACTGTGCCGTTGTGGTTGTGTACTGCATCAATCCCTCCCACTTGAAGAAAACTCATCCTCGAGTTTTTTGTGACTGCATCAATCCGATTCTTTGACTTGCTCTAGAAATTCAGATATCGATATAGTAGTGAAGAGATACCTAGTCAAGGTACCAAAAGTTGAAGGCTTAGGCTGTTGCTTTTGTGGCAACAACAAAATTTTCTTATTAAACCACCAAAACATGTAAGTTATGAACACTTGGGGAGCTAACCTATCTTGAATGGCTAACATCAAGCCTCCAATGTAGCGAACCACCTGTTGTTCCATTGTTTTTGACGAATTACAACGATTGAACTGTAACTGTTCCCACCAAGCCAAGGCTCCTCCTTTCAACTTGTATGCCACTAGTTTAACTTGTTGATCTTCCGGGATCTCCAAAGAATCAAATTTTTTTCAACATTACGAATCCAATCGAGGAAGTCCTTGATGTGTAAGCGGGCATCAAAAGTGGGCAAATACATCCTCATCTTGAAATCTTATCGATTTTGACCATGCTCGAAGGCATTATTGGCCACATTGATATCATCTTCTTCTTCGGATGAATCGTCAGTTGCGTTGCCCAAAAACTCCGCGGTTACCCCAGCCATAAATACAATACGGGACCGGCTGATGAGGTGGTGCGCGAACCGTGCCTATGGGAAATTCCTCCACGCGTTGGATTGCGTCGCTCTGAGCCAAGCTGTGCCTTCGGCAGTCATCGGCCACCAAGACGGTGCCGATTGTCACCGTCCGCCCCGCACTTGG
The DNA here is from genome assembly GCA_035771175.1 of Paratinospora sagittata. Taxonomy (NCBI): domain Eukaryota; kingdom Viridiplantae; phylum Streptophyta; class Magnoliopsida; order Ranunculales; family Menispermaceae; genus Paratinospora; species Paratinospora sagittata. The sequence continues at coordinate 21,883,942 of CM069593.1, forward strand.
GTCCAACTGTGTAGCTCTATGATCTTGTCTTCCTTCGAGGACCATCGCAGTCACCATCTGCGGAAGGTTTCGAAGGGTATCTTCGTGTCCACCAAGTCGTTGGTCGATTTTCCCAATTCGCTTATCGATTTTTTCAAATCGTTGATTGACTTCTTAGACCCACCATTCGTCGTCAATGGTTCGTTTCCCACATGAACCAGTTTCAGCCATCTAACTGAGGTGAAATCCTTGCTCTGATAGCTATTGGTGCAGCAGAATAACGTTGAGAGGAATTTCTCAACAAAGAACACAAGCTTGTAAGTGAAATTAGATGAATAAATGCAGAAATCTGATTTTCATTAATTCTAATGTGCTTAAATAACTTGCCTACTGCTGAAAAATAGAAAGAAAATAGAAATTCTAATCCTAGTCTAATTACAAGAATGAAAACTTAAGAGAAAGAATAGGAAATAACAAAATAGAAACCTAGTCAAAGTAGAAACTAAAAATAGAAATCAAATAGAAATATGAAAATAGAAACTAAGTCGTTATGGTTGTGTATTGCATCAAAGAAACAAATTTTGAGCACTTTTCATAATGTCAGAAGCATCAACAAATCTAAGACGCACAGGCACAACCTTCTTAAGGCTATTCACCAAGAAATTAATAATGGTGTTGTTTTTGCCATCTGCCAAATCATCTAATGTTATTGTGCATCCCATCCTTCCATTCACTATTATACTTGGAAAACAATCACTCCATATACTTGACTTCATTTCAAGGTAAGGTTTCTTATCTCATGGTGGCTAAGGAGCTTTAGTCTATACCCAAATGTAGTAATAGATTGAATAGTGTTTGCAGAAAAAGGGTTGTTAACTACATTGAAGGCTATGCTATTACAATAAAAAAAGTCTTGCTATTTTTTGACACACTTCCCTTTCTTATTTTTTCCAATGCTCATTCAATGTAGTTTTCTTAATTCGCCTTTCATAAACACATCAACAACAACAAGGGCTTTTTCTTTTTTGAGAAGCTACAACTGCCCCAATATTTGGGTTTGCCTCTTAGAGGTAATCTGCTATCTATAAGTCTTTCTGGTACTTGATGATAACCAAGGTTTCTAAAAGGCTGGAGGGATGGAAGAGATGTTTCTTTTCAAGGGTTAGCAGGCTCGCTCTTATTCGATCGGCTCTTCCTGCTCTGCCTTCCTACTTCATGTCTCTGTTCAAAATGCCAGCAGATGTGGTGAGCTTGTTAGAGAAGAGAATAAAGCTTTTATTGTGGAAAGGTGCAAATAATAACTTGTCCTTCAATCTAGTTAAGTGGAAAACAATACAGAGACCTGTGGCCAAAGGTGGACTTGGCATTAATAACCTGACAACAAGGAATAAAGCGTTGAGTGCTAAGTGGCTATGGCGCACTCTTTGGGAGAAGCAATCATTTTGGGCACAAGTTGATTTTAGCATTCATGGGCCTTCTATCATGGATTGAGGTCCGAACAAAGGGGGCCGATCCACCTTTGGAAGTCCTTGGAAATTTATCAAGTCTCTAGTTCTAGAATTTCTTCCTCATGCAGTGGTGAAAATTGGAGGTTGCACCTTTCACTTTTGGGAAGATAAGTCGAATGGAGACTCTACCCTGGTTGAATCCTTTCCTCACTTATATAGATTGTCCTCCCTTCATAATGCTCTTATTCGCTCCTTCATTTCTTCCTCCCCTTGTTCTCCTACCTCACTTTCCTCCTATTGGGTGTCTTGGAACCTCCACTTCCCAAGGGCTTTCACATGTAGAGAACAAAATGCGATAGCTCTTCTTATTCTTAGACTTGATCAAGTCTCTTTGTCATCTTCTTCAAATAGTTATGATTGGACGCTACACCCTTTTGGTAGGTTCACTTGTACATCCTTCTTTGATTTTCTCACTGAGAATCCTTCATTCTCTCCATTCCGATAAGCTTCTTCTGTGTGGTATGCTCACATTCCTTCCAAGGTTAAAGTATTCAAGTGGCTAATTGCCTATAGGAGCATTTGCACTATGGATTTTATCCAAAAACGATTGCCTTATCTCTATATCTCTCCCAACTGTTGTTTTTTGTGTTTTCAAGACAATGAATCTGTGGAGCATATGTTTGTCTCCTACCCGTTTGTGTTGAGGTTGTGGCACAAGTGGGTGCAATTCCTTGGGGGTAAATTTGCGGTTCTCTCTTGTGAGGAGTGTTTGTCCTTGAACCACATTCAGGGGCTATCAAGGAGGGGCAAGGAAACCTTGAAACTTGCAAGTTTTGCGACGTTATGGTCCATATGGGGTGAGCGTAGCCGAAGAAGCTTCGAAGGGACAAGGAAAGATTGGAGCCATTTGTGGGAGGAAGCTCCTTGGCTAGCTTCTATTTGGGTTGTATTTACTAAATTTTTAGCTGGATTTTCCATATCTAACTAGTGAAGGGATTGGGTTAGTTGGAAATGGGTGCACCTTTAAGTTATGGGAGGATCGGTGGATTGGTGATACCCCTCTTGCTGATTTGTTCCCTAGAATCTACCACGCCTCCCCATTTCCTAACCACCCCATAGCTCACTTCTACAGTAACGATGCCCAATCGGTGGAGCCTTTGGAATTTTTTTATCCCAAATTCTCTTACTATTGGCCAGCATGTGGAACTAGTTAATTTACTTTCCTTTTTAAACTCTGTCCATCTGTCCTTGGATTCTGATTCCTTTAAGTGGTCCCTTCACCAATGGGGACACTTTACCTGTAAATCTTTCTTCCAGTTCTTAATTGATGACCCCTCCTACCCTCCTTTTCCCTTGGCTATTCTGATTTGGAATGCTCATGCACCATCAAAAGTTAAAATGTTTGAGTGGACTTTGGCCCATAACAAGCTTAACATTGGTGACAAGCTTCAGAGGAGACTTCCTTTTATTTTCCTTCTTCCTCATTGTTGTTCGTTATATATGGCTAGTGCAGATGATGTGGTCACATCTTTTTCAGATGTCCTTTTTCACTAAGGATTTGGGATGAGTGGCACATTAGAGTTGGGGAATGCTTTTCGCCCCCAAGGTCAATGGAGGATGCCCTCTCAGTCGCACACATTCAAGGACTATTTGAAAGGCAAATCAAGATTATGAGAGCGGCTAACCTAGCATCATTGTGGATGATTTGGATGGAACACAACCATCATATTTTTTATGGACTGTCTAGAAGAGTGGAGGAGGTGTGGAATGCCATTCTTCTTCTTTCAAGCTCGTGGCTTTCAAATTAAAAGGGGACTTCTCCATTAATGTTTGGATGACGAATTGGGGTGCATGCTTGTTATGAGGGTTTTTCGTTGTCTTTGATTGTTCTCTTTTTGTCTTTTCAGTTTCTGTTTGAGTACTACTGATACTCCTTTTGTTGTTGCTCTTGTTTGGTTTTCATTACTAATAAATTTGCTTTGTTTACTCAAAAAAAAAAAAAAAAGGGATTGGGTTAGTTGTATGTAATGATTAGCGAGACAATGTGATTTTCTACTCCATGAATACTCCTAGTACTCATTGTGGACTTCCTTTATGTATCTTTTAGCTATTATTAATAAATTGTTTGTTTTTTCTCAAAAACATATCTTAATCAACATTAATAGCTTATGTGCCGAAAACATCTTCCTTACTACCATTTCTTTTGTTAAATAATTTATTTTCGCTTTCTTCCTTTTCTTTTTCTTTTCCTGGCAACAATTTCTTTAAAAATGAGGCTATCATCACCTAGGACATTAATGCAAATCTTCACATTTTTGTATGTTTTTGCAAGATAATGTTTCATTCCAAACACACTTTCATTGAAATCTCCTCCATAATAATTAGATCTGAAGTAATTTTTGTTGTTTTGGTGCACCATGGTGAAATGTGAATGTCAAACATTCCCAAAACTTCAAATAGAACACCCTAACAAAAAATCTCTAAAATAGAGAGATTGCAAATCTTAAATAGGGCAAGAGATGAAGACCACGTGCTTACTTTGTAGTTTTCCCCTAGTGGTTTGAAGCTTTTCACAATAGAAAACTTCAACGACAAACAACTTTTGATTTAGTTGTGAAAGAGAAAGAAATCAAGGCTTTGAGGTAGGGTAGTAGGGACCTAGAAGGAAAAGTTGCTGAAGATGGGGATCGAGACCTAAAGAGACAAGCTTGTGCTTTTCAACAACACAAGTTTGTCTCCTTAAAGGACAGTTGGTGCACAAAACTCTCACCAAAACAAAGTCACTAGGAAGGGGTGGACCGAATTGGGTCTAATGTACGCAACCTTACCCTTTTTCTACAAGTCGAACCTGTGATGACCTATTCACATGATGACAACTCTTACCATTGACCAAGGCTCCCCTTCACAAATTGTAAGATTTATTACAAAATCAATTTAACGCAATCAATTACCAATTTTTTGGAACTTTTTGTTATTTTTTCTCTTTCAACTTTAACTTTTTTTTAACAACTTAATAACCCAATAAGACAACCTTGAGCATTTTAAAAGCTTAGGTTTGTCTCCATTGCATATAAATAAGAGGAAATGCTTTCATTCTTACTTCTTTTACCTTTGATAAGTTAATTATTTTTCACCAAAAAAAAATTCATTTATTGCTTAGTTTTTCAATAGGTAAAAGCTTCAAAGTGTTTAGTAATTTCTATCGTTACTTTGTTTCTTTCAATTATAAGGTTTTTTGTTGTTTGTTTGTTATTGTGTTATTTCATGTTTTTGGTGGTTTCATTTTATGTTTGCGTTGAGAAGTAGGAAACAATAGAAAGATAGATAAAACTTGGGAGCAAGGCTCTATGGTGCACCTAAATAATAAAAAATAAATTGTGGAGCTCTATTTTAGAATGAAACGTCATCTTTTGAAGAATGCCAAAAGGTTAATATTTCTAAAAATGAGCCAGAAGATGTTAATTCATTCTTAAAAGATTTTTTTCAAAAAAATGAAAGGAAGAAATAAGAAAAAGGTAATGAAATGTTTGATACAAGAGGAGGAAGATTTGTGAGCTTAATATAAACCAAATAAGTAAATAAATGATTATTGTATTATTAAAAAAATTTACAAAGAAAAATAAAAGAAAAAATTGAATTTTTTTTTTACAATTTACGATTTGATTTCAATTTAAAAAACTATGCCATGGGCATATGGATAAAAATGAAATCTAGGTTAAAAAAGAAAAAAAGTATTTAACCAAGAACTAAATGGTCGAATTTGGAGAAAATATAGATATATTCATAGGAAAGCTAGTTCAAGAAATTACTTTGAATGTTCATGTTGAGCCTAACCTAATGTGAGATAAGATAACTAAATGCATAAAAATGTAGCAAAAGTGGTTTTAGGAGAACATAGATCCAGGGGTGCCTACATTCCACAAATTATTCGGTGTTCATTAATGGTCGCCCGAGGGGTAAGATTACGGGTTCTCGGGGTCTAAGATAGGGAGACCCTTTATCACCTTTCCTCTTTATCTTAGTGGCTGATGTGCTTGGAGATATGATGGAGAAGGCAAGAGAGATGTCTGTGGTCCGAGGTTTTGAAATAGGAAGGGATAAAATACAAGGCTCACATCTACAGTTTGCAGATGACTGGCTCTTCTTTGTGGAGAATGATGGTCAGAGTTTGGTCAATACACTCAGAATTACACAAGGTTTCAGTTGGAAATCAGGCTTACAGTTAAATTTGGAGAAAAGTCAGATAACTGGCATTTGTGTGAAGGAAGATGAATTGTGAGATCTTACTGGCCTATGTGGCTGCTCCATTGGCAATTGGCCAATGAGATATCTGGGGATGCCTCTAGGTGGAAATTCAAGGGCGCTCAGCTTTTGGGAGCCAGTTGTCCATATAATTTCACGTCGGTTAGAAGGTTGGAAGAGGGGATTTCTTTCCAAAGGTGGGAGGTTGGCATTACTTAAAAGTGTGTTGGAGGCTATCCCAACATACTACATGTCAGTATTAAAAATGCCAAAGCATGTAGTTAGGGTAATTGAGAAAATGATGAGAATGTTTTTCTGGAAAGGACATGATAATGGGAAAGGGGGATGCCTCATCAAATGGGAGGTGATGAGTAGAAGATGTGACCAAGGAGGATTGGTTGTTGGGAATCTTGAGGCAAGAAATAAGGCCTTAGTGGGCAAGTGGCTTTGGCGGTTTCTCAAGGAGACAGACTCATGGTGGGCCAAAGTTATAAGAAGCCGGCACGGTCTACAAGGTAATTTGAGAGATGCTAGTCTAGTTTCCAAAGCAACTTATAGAAGCCCCTGGAAATTTATCCATTCCCTGTACCCCATCCTCTCTAGCCTCATTAGACTGAACTTAGGGCTAGCTAGAGACCCAACAGAAAGAGAGCTCAAGATTTAACAAACCTACTAGGATGTCTAGATGGTATCAACCTCCGGGGGGGGGGTGTTAGGGATCGAGTTGTATGGTTTTCACATGACTCAGGAACCTTTATCTCCCAAAGTTTCTTCCACTACCTAAACTTCCATCCTGAAACCTTACCCCAATTCCCACACAAATTCATATGGAGAGCTCATATACCATCAAAGGTCAAATTTTAGGATGGGTGGCAGTGCATGGTAAGCTTAATTGTGCAAATATGCTTCAGAAAAGGTTTCAGCTTTGGGCTCTATCTCCAAGTTGGTGCTGCCTATGTATGAAGGAGAATGAGACCACACAACATTTGCTGTTAGATTGTGAATTCACCAAACACGTATGGGGAAGATGGAAAGACAAGCTACAATGGGAATGCTTCCGAAATGGAGAAAACCTATGGGAATTTCCAAATGAGGAATTATGCCCTAGGAAGCTAAGGGACTATTGGAGAGTAGCATTGTTTGCTATCATTTGGGCGGTATGGAAGGAAAGAAATGCTAGGATTTTTGAGGAGAAGGTTCGGGATGACCTTGGGGTTTGGGAAAACTCCTCCTTTTTATCTTCGTTGTGGGTTAGTGTGTGTAAACTCTCCAATGGGTTTGGGTTAAACGATTGGTTAAGAAATTGGGAAGCAATCTTATATTGTCTGTAATCATAGCATCAAGGACCTCTTGTCCTTGAAAAATCTTAGGTTGTACATACTCATTATATTATATAAATTGTTTCGTTTCTTGTCAAAAAAAAGAACGAGAATCAAAAGGGATTTGACCATTAGTAACACTTACGTTGATAAGCTGTAAAACTTGGCAGCAAGCTAGGGCTGTGAAAAGTCTTAAAAATTGTTGAGATACAAATAAAGAAGCTAAAAAAGTGGTTAGTAATAGTAATTAAAAGCATATGATAATTTATGTACTAGGCTATGTAAAAAGGAAAGCAAACGAATGCAAAAGTGAGGGAAGAAAAAGAAAATGATCTTAACTATATTAAGTGTATTGAAAGTGATGATCATACAATCTTAATATCCTTGGGGTAGCTAATCAAAATTAATTCTTTCATGGAGTTAGTATGCTTGAAGTTAATTGTAGTTTAAGGCTTTAGGAACACGTTTGTTCTTATTGAGGTTTGGAAGTGTCTACAGGAAGTTGGGAGTTTTGTGGATAACCAAATTATTTAATAAAAAGTGTATTGATTAGACGAATGCTTGATGATTGAAGGAAAAGCACCTTAATACATATATATATATATATATATATAATTAAGTGAGTATTCTTTTTTTTTTTTGTAAAAAGAAAAAATGATATAAGACTGTAAGAGTTGAAACTTTGGTGTTAAAAAATCTGTTTGGATTTATGTTTAGGAGATAGACTATGGAAGCTATTTACTTATTAAGGAAATTAATGAAGAGGTATAAGAAGAAGAAGAAATACATAATTACATATATATAAAGATCAAGCGAGTATTCTTTTTCTTTTTTGTCAAAAAAAAGAGAGAATATAACACTATAAGAGTTGAAACTTTTGTATTAAAAAATCTATTTGGATTTATGCCTAGGATATAAACAGGAAGCTATTTACTTATTAAGGAAATTAATGATGAGGTATAAGAAGAAGAAGGAGAAATACCTTCACATGGTTTTTATTGATGTGGAGAAAACATGTGATAGAGTACATAGAGATAAAATATGTTGGTAGATTTCTATTGTTAAAACACATTATGCGCGTGTCATGCGTCCCCGCAATAGTGGTCCATTTGGTTAGAGAGGAATAAAAGATTTTGTTTTCATGCTAACTATAGCTAGAGGTGTCATTGGTCGGTTTAGTGCCCAAACCAAAACTAAACCGACCTTGGCCAAACCTAACTGTACAAAACTAAGTCCGTTTGACTCGATTTTGGTTTTTCAATTTAGACCTTTAATCTATGATAATATTTATTTTAAACATAAAGAATATTTATTTGCAATAATATAACAAAAATATGTAATTTTACAAATAACAATTCTTTTGTAATTATGTAACAAGAACATGCTATAATATTTTTAACATAAACTATAGTATTAACCTTGATCGGTTCAGTTTAGGTTAGTAAGATTTTTAAATTCTCAACTCGCAACCCTAACTGAACATGCGAAACCAAACCAAATCTAACCGAATGCATAAGTTCGGTTTGGTTTTCTGGTTTTGAACCAAACCACTAACACCCTAACTATAGCTACTTCCCAAGGTTTGGGATTTGGCAAAGATTAGGGTTTCTTCTTGGATTGCAACAAGGAAATTATCTTTAGGTTAGAGCTTGAGTCTTGACAGAATGGTTAACGGGTTTGACAACCTTGATGTAAAGAGTGATCCTTTATGCTTTGATCTCTTGTCCTCTCTCTTTGTACCTATGGTTTTGTTACTGAATTTGAAGTTTCTTATATATCTATAATACTTATCATACAAATACTTCACCATATGACCATTTTTGCCAAAATTAACCCTTTAAACCATTAGTTTCATTTATTTTAAAAATTAGTTATGGGGCTAATATGGTAATTTAAATAGTTTAGCCAACTTCCTCTCCTTTTCATGTCGCATATTTTTGGGCTTACTTGATTTTATACTTTCTCCATTTTACCCTTTTCAATTTTATTTTTTTACTATTTCCTACCTTTTGCCATTTTCAAACAAAAAAATTAATCCCCTTTTACTCATAATTAACATTAGTATATTTTAGCAATAAAAATAATATTAGTAATATCTATAGTTTTGTTTTTATCTAAATATTCAAAGCTTTAGTTTGTATATAATTAAAATTGCATACAACCAAGTGCAGGCACACTATATATATCAACAAAGAAAGAAGTATTGTGCCAGCTCTAACTCCCTAAATCACAATTCATTTGGAAGTTCTAGCATACCTGTATAAACTTTGTAAGCCACAAAGGGAAACTGGAAAACTGATAGTGTATAAGTATCAATTCAACTTATCATTCTATTTTGTACACCACTCTCTTGAAAAGGCCATAGCGGTCCATCTTACTCCACAGCTAGGGATGACATCTTTTGACGGAGCTCCTTTCTACTGTTAGGGCACAAGTTTCCTCCTACTCATCTTTCCTGCAGATTTTTTGTTATTGCTTCATTATTTATTTAGATGCTGTTTTTCTCAAAAGCTGATATATTTGTTGAAGTGACTGCAGACATCACAATCGGGAAGTAAGGTGTAATTGTTTGTTTCTTATTCAGTTTCTTCTTATTTGAAATTGTGAGGTTTGAAATATTTTGTTTCTTAAGGTCAGTTTTGTGTCCACTAAGGTGATGAGGCAAAGGTCATTTACCACTGCCCCAATTAGTACATTCTTTTCACACTATTAATCCTTCATTTCGTAATTTATTGTGATAGACCCACTATCTTCAGAAAATAAGCACTAAAGGCTCTGCAATCAAACTGGAAAAAAATGGCAAGGAAATCCTCTACTTTCATTTCGTACTCCACCTTCAATTGTATATTCAATTGCGGGTTTTTTTTTTTTGACAGTTTTTTTAAATAATTATAGTCATCAATTATGTGAACTGTACTTTTAGAGATGTAGTCAATTATATAACTTCAGAGTATCTAAGAAATTTGTGAATTTATTAATCTATCTATTTGGGTTGTCCATGAGCCTTGAATGCTTCACTAATGATTTGAAAATGCAATCATCAGAGCCTTCAAGCTCATAGATCAGTTGTTTCATAAATGAGGTTGTAGATTTGATCTGAACTGAAGCTGCCCAAAAAGAAGTGTAAAAGAGATGGACAAATACATGAGAAAATTTTGATATTGTTGAGTCCATTAGGGATTGATGGCTATGTTAAGGTTCATAATACATTTTTAGCATTAACAGCAAAAGAAGAAGAAAAAGAGATAAAGAGTATGTTCAATCAGTATGTTCTCCTTTTTGTGCTACGTGAAATTTTCTTCTTTTCTTTTTCTTCCCATTCTGACATCAGATGTAGAAAGTAATCTGTCTTGGCCTTGAAGATATTTCTGTGGAACATTATGCAAATTTTTTGACAATGAAACCTGACTGCTCCTCATTTTGATGCAGGTTGGCATATTCATGTTTCTCTTCTAAATCATCAAGTAATCTATCTTGAACTTATAGATCCTACAGTGATGGGACATAGACACTTATTCAGCACAACCCAAATGTTTGAGGCAGAATATCAGAACTTGAATCAGATACATGGTAAGAACTCTCACATTCATTTGTTCTTCTGCAAGGGCAACAACTGTCCATTTCTTTTCATAATGATTATTATTTTTTATGTGCATCAGAAAATCTCATGTCTTAGTGTGACAGGCAGGGGAAGAGTTGCAGACAATCATGCTCTTTCTTTTCCTAGAGAAAATGTGAACACTGAGGGAGTAATGTCCTCTAACTGGAGTTCTGTACTAAGGTCAAATGAGTATAATGCATCTCATGTCAGAACGGATTTACCATGCTATCAATTGGATACATCAGGCCCCTCTTATGATTCCTTGCTACCACCATCAGATTCTGTAAGCTTATATCCAGCACTGAATTATACTAACCACCCCTCTTCCTCTGGTAATTACCAGCATGTACTCCATGAGGTTGAAGGTGAAAATATAAGAATGAACAATGGAAGTAGGGGATCCAAAAGAAAAATGCCAGCAATTCCCATTGTCCATGAGAGAGGTAGTAGTAGTTCCACTAGATACTCAAGTGCTGGGAGTTCCTTTGATCTCTCTATTTCGTCCGTGGAGAAACCAGCTTCAGGTCTGCAGCATTGGCCTTGGGAAACAGTGAGGCAGACCACTAGATATAGAGGGGACAGCCACTCAGTTGCAGAGGGTGGTCTGCAGAGGAATGTGAGAAGCCGTTCTACACTTAACATGAACATAAGCCAAACTAGCACCAGCAATCCATTTCGACATCCCTATTATGTGGATGGTGTGACAGACTATTCTAGCACAGTGAACCTTTCTGGGAGGAGTGCTGGCATCTCTCAGCTGTGGACCCGTCATTCTATTTCTTCTGCTGCTCAGCAAGGAATTTTAGCTTCAGGTCAGTTTACTGTCAATTATGTTTCATTCTATGTTGTGTCAATTTCTTATTTTTGAGAGAAATCTCTGTAATTATGACAGATGCCAGTGGATCAATTCGTGACACAACACAGTTCCTTGCCAGAGGTGGTGCTAATATTTCTCTAGATGTTGATCACTATCCCTTCAACCACATTTCTGGTAGAAGTGCTGTCATTCCTCCACGTAGTATTCATGGTTTGAGCATTCAAGCTGTAAGGGGAGCTCAAGGATTCTATTCTCAAAGAGCAGAACCTGTTCACAGGGCCATGCCCAGCTACCAGAATATGAGACGTCTCGTGGATTCTCCTGAAACTGGTTGGCAGCCAGTGAGAGAAATTTATCATTCCGGACATTCCTGGCACCAATCTACAACAGGAAGGTGTAACAGTGAAAGGAGTGGACGAAGAATGATACGATATGAGACATTCCATCCCCTCAGTAATGAAGTGAATGTCCATGATAGAAGGGTAACTGAGGTATCTTACGTTTCCTTTCTAAACAAACCTTGGTTCTTTTGCTGCATTACCATACCCTTGGGGAGCATATTTAGCATTGGGTGGTGCACATGTACCTACTCTAATCAGTCCTCCTTGCCTGTTAAAAGCATAAGACCAGCAACGAGGATCATTTTATGCTTGTATGACATTGTTCAAAATAATCAGATTTGTGCTTAACATCCTGGAAAAGGTCCTTGTGAAGGGCTATTTGCAATTATTTTGGATATATTTATTTTGGCAATTGCAAATTAACGTTGCATACTTAGGGTTCTACCCTTCTTCTTCTTCTTTTTTTGTGTTTTTTTTAGTATTGAAACAAGGTCAGAGGTAACTAGGACCCTAATAGCGCTGTGAAGGCAAGCACAGCTGAGGGGAACACATGGGAACCGGACACCACGGCATGGTCCAACTCCCACACGGGGAGAATAAACTTCCACATATGCCACAGGGAGAACTGAGCCCCTGCCTCGCATGAAGGTGGGGCTGGAGCCAACTATGGGGCCAAGGGCTCATTGGCAGCACCCAAGAAGTATTTTTGGGAAGCCTTGTTTCTGAAGTCTTATTTCTTTAATCTGTTTTAAATTGATCTCTACTCGTATTGAGTGAATCTTCTGTTATATGGAACTTGTGGGGTGGCTATTTGATACAAGTTTTTGAGCTGTTGCTGCCTTACTATTGGTTACATTTTGAGTCTCATTTCTTACCAAAGGACCTGAAACTGTTATATTTTTCCTAATATACTAATCTCGTTTAAGGCTCTATCTCAACTGACCAACATATTCCAATAATCAGGAAATTTAATCATCTCGGTTAATGTATATTATTTTGCAGGATGCTGTTATGTTGGATCATTCAATCTTATTACATGGTTCTATGAATTCACTTGATCAGCATAGGGACATGAGACTAGACACAGAAAACATGACATACGAGGTTAAGAGCTGAACCCTTGCTGCTCATATTTGTTTTTTGGGCAATTATTGAATCACTATTATCTTCTATTGTTCACTTGAAGCAGGAATTACTTGCTTTGGGGGAAAGGATTGGGAATGTCAGCACAGGTTTGACTGAAGATCTGATCTTGAAGTGTTTAGTCAAGACCATTTATCATCCTTCGGATAAAATTGAGGGCGAAACTTGCGTGATCTGCCTGGTATGACCTCTCTTTAAACCTTATCTACTGCACTAGATGGTTAAATTGTTCCTGTAACTTCTTATTTCCAGTCATCTAACTAGCCATGTGGTTCTTGTGTTTGTGACTGGCAACTGGCAGGATGAATACATGGACAGGGATGTGGTTGGAACATTTGTGAAATGTGGACATAGTTACCACATGAGCTGCATCAAGAAATGGTTGTCCATGAAAAATGTGTGCCCAATTTGCAAGGCTCCTGCACTGGTGTCTGTCTGATAGCTTGAAGAAATAGGGACTTGTTTTTTCTTTTCTTTCTCTAGGTTTGTGATTGTTGATGCATGTATATTCATTTAAAAACACCTCCCCTATTAGAGTTAGATGAGATCACATTCAATCTCTATGATTTTGTTTATTCTTCTGCATTGTTATTATAATCTTACTTGGTTTGGTTGAAATCTTCTCAACCTACTTGCTTTTGTAAAGGTCTTGGTGAAGATGTTGGTAAGAAAAGACCCCTTAGGCTTGGTAGCATATTACTGTCAAAGCTGTATATGTTTTAGCTGATTCATGTAAGTATTTAATTAGGTAGTTTGTTCCATTATACACAACGAGAAATGTCTTTTCTTTTTTCTTTTTTTTTTTTTGAGAAGAAACAAAGTATGGTTTTATTAATAATCATAGCATATACAAAGCAACAATGTCTGGGAAAGCTTAGGACAAACTCTTCTCAAAACTTGAAAAGCAAAACAACCCAAATGACAATAAGCATAGCCATAGTCAAAACTTAAACCAAACCAAATAAGCATTTATCCCACCCCAAAATCTAATTTGAGAGTGCAAAACTTAAGTTCCATTTTGAAGCAAAAATTTACGCACTTGCAACCAACTTAATAGATTTTCAAACTTGGTCATCATTATGAGAATAATTCTATTATTCCTCTCAAGCCAAACGAATTATAGTGTTTAGTATGTAGTGATTAGGAATTCTATTGCTTGGATGAAGTTGTAGTGTGTGAAAGAGACAAGCCATCGCTCACACTACCTTGAGCGGATATTCCCCTCGAAAATACATGCCAGCGTTGCCAAATTCTTCGAATAAATGGCACGTAGAACACTAATGTGGGGAAATGCATAAATTAGGGAGCCTCCTTTGTAATGCATCAAAGGTGTTAAGCTTCCTATGGACCAATAGCCAACCAAAGACTCTTACCTTAGATGGAACTTGAACCTTCCATATATATTATGGGAAAGGGTGGTCGTTGGGTGAATCTACCATCAAATTGAACATAGATCTACATGTATAATGGCCAGAACTGTCAAAAATTCATAGGACATGATCCGAAGAATTGGTCAACTCAAGGTTGGCAAGATTGTTCAGAAGTGAGCGGGTCTCATCATGAATCCTATGGGAAGATGAGTTGGGTATTTGTAGATTCCAAGACCTATTGTGAGAAGAAGGTGTGGCCAGTGATAGGGTAGAGGAAATGGTTTGGTTGTGGGCGGAGAAGATTTTGTATAGGTTTGGGTACATTTATGCAAAAGGACGTTCCCCCAACCAAGTGTCTTCCTAAAAGCAGAATGTGAGTCCATTTCCAACTCTAGGCCTAATGTGTTCAGAGACCTTTGGGAACAATGAGGCGATGAACTTCCATGGGCTCTTATATGTCGTTCTCTGCGCCCTTTTTTCATGATCCTCCCAATCTGCAAGTGATATCTTCCCATACCGGCTGGTAATCACTCTTGTCCACAAATGAGACTGATCCTCGAGTGCCCTTTAAGTACATTTCCCACATGACGCCATATTCCTTTCTACAATCCTTCCAATTCCCAAACCATCTTTCTCAACTGGTTTTTGCACAACCCACTTCACTAGACTCATTTTCCCCTTCCTGGCTTGCCTTCCCAAAAGAAGGACTTCATCATTTTCTCGATATTCTTTGCCACCTTCATTGGAACCTTGAACAAGGACATATAGTAAGATGGTATGGTTGATAGGACCAACCTAATCAATGTCAATCTTCCCCCATTCGATAGAAAGGCTCGTTTCCAACCTTCTAACCTCTTTGTTATGGTTGCAAGAACCAGCTCGCCAAAACTTATCCCTCTAGGATTGCCACCTAGAGGGAGCCCTAAAATAATTCAATGGCCAAACCCCCACAACGCAACCTGCACTCTCTGCCAAACTTAAAAGTAAATTTGGGTCCATATTAACCCCTGCAATCACTATGGTGAATAGAAAAGGAGAAAGGGAATCCTTTTGTCTCAAGCCTCTACTGGCCTCAAACTTACCCCTTGGTCTTTCGTTTATCACAACCGAGTATGTAACTGAGGACAAGCAGCCAAATATCCATCGAATCCATTTCTCCCCAAAACCTTTCATATTCATCACATACACAAGGAAATCCCACTCTACTGAGTCATAAGCCTTTGCGAAATCTACTTTGAACATGACACCCTCGGGCCTTATTAATTTGTAATCTTCTACTCCCTCATTGGCCACCATAGCCACATCTAAGATTTGTCTCCCTTGGATAAAAGCAGATTGTGAATTTTCGACCATCTTATGTAAGACCTTTTTTAAGCTTAGAGACAACACTTTCGCCATCACCTTATACAGACTGGTAACAAGACTAATAGGACAGTAGTCTTTTATGCATGTAGAATTACCTTTCTTTGGAACCAGACAGATATATGTTTCATTTACTGGATTATTTACCACCCCATTTTGAAAGAATTCAGCCATGACTCTCATGATATCTTCCTTCATAATATCTCAATAATGATGAAAAAAAGCCATTGAAAAGTCATCAGGACCAGGCGCCTTTGAGCTTTCGCAACTAAATACTGTTGCCCTAACTTCATCTTCATCAAATGGTCGTTTTAGGAATTGTCTGTATTCGTTGGATATGATGCCCCAATCTAGACCTTCAATTTCCCAATTGTGTAATCTTGATGAGAAAAATACTATTCTAAAATAATCCACAATTTCATTCACCACCTCAAGCTCATCTACCACCAAACATCCATCTTCTTTCTCAATCCTAGTAATAAAACTTTTATTTCTCCTGCAATTCAAAATATAATGAAAAATTTTGAATTGACATCTCCCTCCTTGAGCCATTTGATTTTGGCTTTTTACATTGCTATTCTATCTTCACGAATACATAACTGCTCCAACTCAACCTTGTAAATTCTTCTAAAAGTAGCCAAATCCTCAGACCATTCTTCGCCCTCCTCCATTCCATCCAACTTCCCAATTATTTCTTCAACCTCCTTCTTTTTTCCCTTAACTACCCCAAATTCCTCATTGTCCCATTGTTTTAAGCATTCTTTCATTTTTCTCAATTTCTGCATAAATCTGTGACCTTCTCACCCATAGGCAGTGGAAGCCTGCCACCATGATTGTACATTACTCTTGAAATTCTGGTGAGAAAGCCATTCATTCTCAAATTTGAACGGAGTCGGACCCCACTTTACCAAATTAGTCTCCAATAACACTGGTCTATGATTTGAGGTGACTCTTGTAAGTGCTTCTTGTTTCTGAAATGGGAATATCTCCTCCCAACCCACAGAAAATAGAAATCTATCCAACCTGCAGCATATTGGGGGGGATCTCAGATTTGACCAAGTGTATTTTGCATTGCACAAGGGGGGTCTTTCAATTGGAGCTCATTGATCATCTGATTAAACTCCTGCATACTTCTGGTAATCCTCCCACTATTCAATTTTTCGTCCACAAATCTCATGGTGTTAAAGTCGCCTGCAAGGCACCACGTACCATCACAGATCACAAAAAGTCCTGCAATTTCATCCCAAAAATTTTGTCGATCAGTGGCTGACACCGGACCATAAACCCCAGTCGTCCACCACTGAGTCTCCGATTTGCCCTTAATTTGAATAGATACAGAGTAAGAACCTATCAAACTAGAGGATACTTCAACATGTTTGGCATCCCAAACGACTAGAATCCCTTTTGATGCTCCTACGGATGGTGTAAGAATGTCCAACCTTTGAACCTCGAACTCCATAGTTGCTCTATCACTCTTCTTCCAATCTTCTCTTTTTTGGTCTCCTGTAGAACCACAATGTCTGGATTTGTTGCTAGACCCACATCATCTAATGCTCCATGCTAATATCTTCATTTAATAACCTTCTTCTCCAATTTGTTCTTCGTTCCCTGCTTCAAGAATTCACAGTTGTCCGACCCCTTGAAATTACGGATACATTCTAAAATATGATCACGTTGCGTTGTATTAACCTGTAAATTCATACACTGCATATAATCTGTCAGTACCTCCTGCGAGCCCAAAGCCAGCCCGTGAATTTTGTTTTCAGACTTAGAAATCACAGTCGGCTTATTTCTTTGCACATTTTTACCTTTTATTTTTACTTCATCACATCCGAGTTTGGGACAACTTTTACTGATAATGGGGGGGTGAAGCCTTGGCAGATGTGAGATCGAGATGAGAAGAGTTGATAGGAGGGATGGGGGTCATGGCTGGAGCCATGTCAAAGCATAATGCAACACCAATGGGAGAGGATTGAATATACATGGAAGGATCAACATCTAAAGGCAAGAGAGGATGGCGTACCTTAGCCCCATGATGATCCACCTCCGAATCCGCAAGAATTGTATCCGCTAAAGCCACATCGTCACATGGACACTTTCAACCTCATTGAGATCCTCTACGAACTTCTTGCACTGGTTTGTCGTAGTTGTGCCAACCTTTCTTGAAGATGCCCTAATTCTCTTTTGATGAGATTTTGACATCCTTTGATCAGGTTCACCGCCGCCTTTGACTGGCGGATCACGAACGACATCCCTATCAACCCCCAACACACCCCTCGCAGCTTTACACACATTCTTCGCCTCACAACTTGTATTGCCATGAGACAAAGAGATTTGTCCCCTTTGCAGAGCAGATCCTCCACCTCTATGTAGAAGACGTTGATCTTGTCTAGAACCACCCCCAATGGCTGATCCAACAGAGTCAGATACATGAGTTGGAATAGTAGAAGCTGAGCTGAGAGCGACCGTCTCAATGTTTTGGTTGATCAGTTCTTGGTTTTGACTGTCTCTAATAGTGCCGCTGCAATCAAGATCCAACACTTTATTATAATAAGCAATACTCCTGCGAACCTGTCCACCGCCCTGAACACACCCAGCCAAACATGGGTCCACAGACAAGTCATGACTACCAGGCCCAGGCACATTTGGGGGGCCCGCCTCGTAACTTAAACTATTCTGGAAGGCGTTGGATTTCAAATGTTTGCCCGAGGCCCGAGGCCCATGGCCTGATCCAGATCTGCATCTGCCTGAACCCCATGATTGCAAATTTTAGGTGTCCACAAATCCTAACCTGCATCATTGATTATTGCATTAGGAGCAACGCCTACTACGCCCCCAATACTCTGACATGCCCCTCTCCAATGGACTCGTAGCAACCTTAAGTGTCACACCCTGGGTTGCACAGCGTGCCCCTACCCAGGTGCGGGCGCACCCCCTCGGGGCGAACGCTTAGCCATTATGGATCCCATAATATTGTCCCATCTCGGCCAGCCACGCCACACAAGGACGCCGGTCACCGAGATCATTTGTCCATATTATTCACACTCCCATGAATAATATAGGGCCTCCCCCAAGTTCGAACTCGCAACCTCTTCCTCATAAGGTTAGATTTCGCAACTTGAGTACCCATTGAGCCAATAGCAGTGGATACATCACTTCGAGCCGACCCCCACCTGGTTGAAGCGCTAAATTTGGCAACCACCACTGCATTACCCCATAACTTCTTCGACCCCTCCTCTCTTGGAACAAAGATAGTTTTCAGTTTCGGATCGTCAGAGGATGAAACGGCGAAAAGTTCACGATGAGAATTATTTTTTTGAATGCCCTTCAAAACTCCTTATGCAGAAGTTCTTGCTTCATTCAAATTTAAAGATGCTGGTTGTTTTCTTTTCTGAATGACACTCAATAGCTTGGCCAATGTGCTCCTAAAACTCTCCCAACCATTACCAAGACCGTCGTTAGGGACGATGATGGCTTTTGCAAACCCATTAGCCACCTTTAGAATCCGCACAAAATCACCTCTCATTTCTCAAAGCTTCAAGGAAATATACGTTCCCGGTCGACCGAAACGAAGCACCCTTCGAACCACCGACTTTAACCCTGCCCTCCAAAGAGTGCAGCCACACCGCTGCGTCCTTGCAACTGAAAGCTTGAAGGTCCTCCGCTTTGTGCTTTCCTCGATCCAGATCAAATTCTGGTCCACACTAGGATTCAACGAGAAATACTTAAACCCTACCCTCAAACGACATACCTCGGCCATCAAAGTATTGATTCAACGATAAATACTTAAACCTTACTCTCAAACGACATACCTCAGCCATCCTTTATTGATAATGAATTGATCATCAACTGCCTTATTTTATAAAAGTTGGTCATAAAAGAGTGGGACAGAGATTGAGAAAAATCTAAGTGCAAAGATAAGGTTTTTTGAAATTCAGGAACACATGCATCACACAAGGAGAAATGTTGTTTCTCCTCAAAAAGAAAAATGTAGAAGAAATGTAATTCATTCTTACAGACTAAAGTTGAGATTGATTGACATTGATCTACAATAGTGGTTTTATACTTTTATATGTTGTGTGAGCATCAAAACTCTATTTCAATATGTTATCATGATTTTTTAAATTTTTTTTTTTATGGACAAGATTGAATTTGGATGGAATTAATAATAATAATAATATATTATATTAAAAATACTCGGATCACTTTTAGTGGTGTCTGTGTTTTGCTACAAATATGATACTATATTCATAAATAATATTATCCAATGATTTTTCAATAAAAAACTGAATATGATGCTAAAACTTGCCAGGAGAATTAGCTGGTGTGACGAACAGAATTTTGGTCGCTAGTGAATGTCAGTGACCCTACTTTGTTGGTACATTCTTTCATTATTTAATTATTGAGGGCAAGCTTAACCCACTGCCAGAGTTTTTAGAATCGTTTTTATTCAGACACATTGGATGGCATGGCCCCCACAAATTAAGTCAACATTTGGGGCTTCATGCACCCCAACCACTCTCATGAAAATTGTTTTGTATTGGTGTCGCGAATAACATTAGATTAAGGTTAAAATATGAGAATCAAATTGGCGTAGAGTAAGGCTGCTTTCGACATTGATTAGAAGTCTTACAAACAAGCGCTCCCATAAACCCCTTCGTCCCCTATTAATTCTCACACCAACCGGTTACGACACAAACTCCACACAAATCGAATTTAAGAATCTAACGTTAAGTTTCAAATGCGATACTTACTCTTCAAGAGAACCTATGTCATGAAAGCCTTTCACTCGATTTAAAGTGCACCACAAACATATTTAGTAATTATTTATAAATCTCACCATTCCCTTGTGTGGGAATTCTTTTATATCTCAATAAAAATTGAAAAAAGAGGATAGAGGTTCCCTGTAGAGAAGGCAACTTCAAAACAGACTAAACAAACCCTTCCATTTTTTTAACCATGTAGTTGAGAGAAGCCAAGATGTTTCATAGACAAGCATATTGAGATTTTTTATTTTTTTTTCTCCCCTCGATGCTCCATTAAAAAATGAATATTAGATATGATTCAGCTTATGATATACAATGCAGGGAAGATTCAGGGCAAAAGAAACTTCTCTTGCCTCTTGGGTAAAAGGAACTCAAGCTTGCAAAGTATTAATGCAACAATCGTAACTACGATTGTATTTCAGTTCTTCTCAGTAATCCTCTCTTTTATAAGTCATGCTGAGAACCAGATGATCATCTTCTGGAAACAAGTGTAAATATCAGCATTCAAATGCTTCTCCATCCATGAACTGCTTCTGAACCATCTTCTTGTAATCTGCAAGGGAAAAATCCAACATGAGACACTCAACAAGTTTTTAGCAACCCTTCATGAGGTTAGTGGTGACAAAACTTGACCATATAATAGATTAATCTAGTGTATATATGTAGGACATATTGCTATCACTTCACAAGGCCTTTCCAAGTTTTTTTTCTTTTTTTCCACAGAAAGCCATGGTATGTTTCTTTTGTAAGGAAGAATAATATGCATCTGCTTTCAGCTTTTCTTGATGTGCCATGCATAAAGGGATGAAGAAATGCACAACGAAAGCATCACTTCCTACATGAAAGGTCATAGCCAATCCAGTTAAATAGTTTCTAATATCCAATTCAACGAAGATTTAAGGGTCCTAATAGAACTATTTTCGAAGTGTAGAGGAATCAGTGAATGGCCCTAATACTTCATCTATCTCAACCGGTCTAGTGGGCAATACCTCCTTGATTGAACTGAGATCATGGGTGTCCCAGCACAAATTTTCCCTCATTTCCATTGGGTAGGAAATTTGGGGTCATGAACTACCTTGTTTTGCTAGGAAAGAAAATGAACAGTTGCATAAAGAACTCCTACAATTACAGAATATTAAGAAGAAAAACAAAAAGGTATGAAGAGACAAATGTGACGACCACCACCTTCTTGGTTACTCCATAGTGTTGCCGCGTAGCCATTAAGAGGACTTTCGGTATTTGGCTCTGTGCACGGGGAAGGAGTTAAATGTAGAGAGAACTGTCAAAGAACATCAGACACCACAAATATACAGAGAAAAAACCAACGAACCTCCCAATAGGCTTTGAATGGATAAAAGAATGGTTTTGCAATCATAAGCTGATGACCACTTGTCCTATGAAAGAAAATAAAGAAGATAGCATCAGTTCTACATGAAAATCTAAGACAAGGAACAGCTCAGGCTTGAGTAGAAGATGGAATGAGGCGGTGAATCAGAATCTTTTAAATGAGGTTACCTGAAGAATGTCAAGGCAAATATTGCCATACTGGTCAACATTTGGATGGAAGCATGCAGTCTCAAACTTAACCTGTGGAGCCTTAAAAGGATAGTCCAAGGGAAAATGAAGAGAAAGCTTGTAAGATAAACCCTCGTACGGAGTTCCTTTGCCACCTTCAATGGTCCCAATCCAGGAAAAGATGTTCTCACTTTCAGGAAAGGCCGACACTCCAAGATCACCTCCACTCATCTGAAAGGAAGATTATCGTCTGATACTTTCTGATATAAAATTGCATAACAAAGAAAGAACAAAACAGTGTTCAACGATCCTAGTTTATTATGAAAAATCTGTTGATGGAAGCCTCTGCTTGATATTTTAAAACTTCTTACACACACACTCACACACATATAAACCTTTACTAAATTGCAATTGTATATGAACATTCATGTGCCAAATTAAGTTCATGACTTGGACAATAGCATGTAGGTAATGGAATCATTTGGCCCAGAAGCATGAACAAATGCTTATATAGATAAACAAAGACACTTATATGAGATAGGGACCCAGAAAAATTTGCAGTACTATAGAAAGTAACATGCCACAATGTCCATAAGGTACTCCTACACCACGTAATTCATCAGGGAGAATCACAATATTAGAAGAAACCTAAATGGTTGTTTCTTTTCAAAAATATAAGGTTGCGGTGTGCCCTTTTTAGATTTGATTTGCTCCAGAGTTTAGATTACTTCGCATATTAGGCTTTTTTTTTCACCAAAACCAGTAATTTAAAGCAGTTGTGAAAATTTAAAAAGATCCAAACAAACCTAATGCACTCACGCAAGGCATAACAACAAATTGTTCCTGGGCATAAATCAAATAAAAACGAAAAAAATTCAGCTTATGATCCCAAAAGCATGAACCTTAAACTCCTTTATTTCTAATCACACTAGCAATTAACAGAGTCATGCAGTTCAAGAACACTTCAATTTCAATACCCAAAATCCAATAACAACAAATCTTTCACAACAAAGGCCTAAAAACTCATCCAAAATTGTAAATTCTTCTTGGGCACAGTCCCCTGATTTGCATTCCCCCCCAAAAAAAAGAGAAACTAAAGAAAGATTCACCACCAATTATCAAAATATCAGAAGAAAAAAAAATTACCATGAGAGTCATCAACTCCTTCTGTAGCCTACAAAAAAAAAAAAAATTAAACAACGAGATGAAACAAACAAGAAACAAAGAAAAACATAATTGAACAAGATTAGGAAAAAAAAAGAAAAAAAGAAAGAAAGAAATCAAAAGGGTGGGTCTCATCTGACCTCTGTGTAACGGAGTTAGTATCAACGGGATTCGGTGAAGCTTTAACCTGTTTAGACAGAGATGAAGCAGCAGCAGCAGGAGGAGAAGGCGTGGGTGTTGTGCGAGAAATTGATCTGTTGTCCGTCACAAAACTGTTTCGAAGCTCCATCGCAACCCACACTAATTCGAACCGATTTCTGAAAAATTTGCCACCTACCCACGATTCTTATCTGCAACTACAGTACTAATTCAAAGAAAAAATAAAAACCCAGAAAATTAAAAAGATGAAGAAGATTAGAAAAAGATGCGAGGAATCAATCATTAATGCAAATACGACGACACTTGATTGAAAAAGAAAGGATTCAGAAGATGATGAATTGTAGTATTAATTGCAGAGATTACGATTGATGTTTTGTAGTGGACTTCTCATGAATTACTTCAATTCAATCTTCTTTATGTCTTTCTTCTTCTTCCTGTCCGTGTTGTGTTGGGAATCGAACTGCAACAAGAACGTAAGAAATTAAGCAACTTCCATGATTCCTGGTTCACGGGTGTTAACCCGACCCGATACCGGGTCCCGTGTGAAGCGAGCGAGACTGAAACAGCTTAGTGAATAGTGATTCCAACCCGCCGCATCAGCGATACACAGTATCCTTGTTGTACGTGGCAGGGTTGTCTTAAGAACTTGTTTCCATCGAGCGTACAACAGAGGAACACTTCCTCCGGAAATCCGAATTCTTACGTTTACGAGAACGCTACATTACATTCATACCATCGTGGGGTAAAAGACAAAATGTATATTACAGTTTATTTATTAAAAAGTTATTTGCATTCTTTAAAATTTGGAAATTTTATATGATCTCCTTGTTACCTCATATCAATAACTTCTAGTTATTTAAAATTTTATTAGCTATGGAACTCAAAACTTAGCTTTATTAATGAAATGAAACATAGTAATAATAATTGGATGTCTAGACCACCAACTGGTTTGCTCAATAAAAGCGAATTGAGTCTCAAAGTTCTCGTATATAAAAAAATTTCAATATTCAATTCTTAAAGACGCTCTACTTAAAAGAAGTCTATCATTTCGCTCCTGCCTTCAAAAAAATCGAATGTATATAATTCTAGAGGATGAGTTTAAAAATGCATTTATCACATAAATAAAATTAAAATTGGTTCTTCAAACGTCATTTGACATTTTGGCACATGTTAGATGAATCCCAAATGCATCACTCACCAATAAAATTTAAGATGCGGACATTTCAATGCCCTGAAGTATCCTCTTATGTATATATATAATTAATATGTGCAAGCCTTTCTTAAAAAATTAATATGAGCAAGAAAAAGGAAATTTCCCAAAAAATACAAGGGAAAGGCGATGTTTCATGAAATAAGCGCGTGGTTGACTTTCATCACATCATGTGCCATGTTATTTAGCTTATTCATTTAAGTGAATCCAACGCTTATCCCCCCCATGTTCTTCTTCACGTTGATAAGATATAGTCAACTTGAATAGGCCTTTTTTTTTTTTTTTAATATCTTTATAAAGATCTAAGAAAGGTATGTTAATCTATGATACACTTAGAGCTAGCTTGAAACACAACCTGATTCAGCCAACGACTTCAATTTTACTAAAAAATTAAGAAAAATCCATTGAACTTATTACCTTCAGGCAAGAAATGACACAACCATCAAATAATTTAATAAAATTTTGATGTATTAACTTTTTTTTTTTTTTTTTGGAGGTGTCGAATTTCTAACACCCGATAAGTGTCGTCCTTTTTCTAAAACGAGACTAATCCTTCCAAGTTCAAGAATTTACATTGGCAAAGACACTTTTCCCAACAAGAATAAACGAAAATGAACTCAAACTCATGATGAATCCTCCAATCACATATCGTAATTCGCTCCCCAAACCAATTTGCTAACGCCTTATTAGTTTCATATTTTATTTTTCACTTATTAACTCTTAGAGTTGATACTCAATGGATCATTGGATTGAGTCTAGAGTCTCATAAGACGAGCACAAATACAGTTCCACACAAACAAATAATTACTCCCACTTAAATTAAGAAAGCTCATTGAACTACTACAAAGAAGAGGTTATCAATATTAACAGTAGGTTAAGTTTGTCATTTCAATTGAAATGTAATTTTAAAATACTCCGGAAGCACGTCCATAAAATGTGAGATAAATATGTGTGTGCGTCTATATATATATTACCAAATAGATTTTTAATTTCTTATAAACACTTATTTCATATTCATGTTCACATGTATAAACTATAAATTATCACCAAAACAATACCAGTTAAGGAAGATGAAACGCAATGCATAATCAAGTTGACATATATAAACAATTCATCATCTGAGTATCAATTTTATTAATGGTATTCCGGACCTGGTAACCAAAGATGTAAACGAAACACGGTAATGTGACAAGGAGAAATTTTTTCAATAAACGAAAACCAATTACAATAAAATAGGCCTACAATTACCAACATAAATATAAAAACAATGTGATTAAAAGCCACACCCCAACCATATGTTGTTGGGCTATATAAATCGTGTTCCGCCTACAATTCCAACAATAAACAAAACCACCTTCAAGATTTAGGCATGATTGATTTGAAGAATTTCATCTTAATGTAACCCTTCAATTTCGGTCCAGCTTGGTTCAAAAAATAATTACAAAATAAACATAAAAATGCTAAGGTGACCTTTAACTATCACGCGAGTCTCTTAAAAGAGTGTCCTTATTAGATAGGTGTTTTTTTAAGTGATTTCCATGATCGATATGTAATGCAAGTCATATTATAAATCACTGTAACATTTCTCAAACATAGAGAATTATCCCTAAATATTGAGAAAAAAAAAAGCAAGAAAGATTCAAAGAAACAAAGAGGGGCAAAGGGAATCTACCAACTTTTGCTATGCCAGAGAAAGGGTTTGTTTATTACAAAGAAGGTGACATGGATGGGTTGGGATGGAATTGAGTAATGAGGAAAGGGAAATAGACAGGGCAGGGCCAAAGGGATGTGATGGGGAGCCCTGTAGCCACCACCTACAGCAACAAACAAAAGTGAGAGGAGATGGGTTCCCAATAGTTTGTCAATATAAACTGATCTTACTTTACCTGATTTGATTGTCTTAGCTAACTTTCTGAGATGTAGTGTGATCCAGTGATTGGAAGAATAGAACAGGCCAGTTGAAGGGGAAAATTTTGTTCTGTGAATAATCAGCTAGATATTTCTGATCCCAAACTAATAGGAATTCAAAAACCACAAAAATAAGCAAAAACAATAGCTATTAATCTATAGAAACTCTTGAAGGGAAAGAAAAGTTCTGCTACATTATGTGAAGAGCAAGAGCTGAGAACTGGTTTAATCAGAGACCATTACAGCCTTTTGGAAGAATTTCAATCTCACCCCAACACCAAGCATCTTATTAACTTCAGTTTCCAACCTAGTACGACTCCATACCTATTCAACGTAAAACCTTTTCCAAGCATCTCTTCACCCCTACCGAACGCCATATTGGCCTTTAACAAGCCACTGGAAGATCTTAATACTGCAACTTCAGCTGAGTTTACTGGGCATCTCATTCTCTACATAACAGAACTATGACAATTCTTTTTCCACTCTATAGTAGGATACCATTTGACAGAGCAAGACAAAAGTTTAAGCATCCATGGCTCAAGCCTTCGCCTCTATTCCAAAGCATATACCATTACAACATTCAGAGACATCATATAATTTCTGGCCAGTATCATTTTTTCACTGAAAGAGGGGTAAAATTTGTAAGGCTACCATAGACTAACTATACCAAACTAAACATAGGTTTCAAAATAACCAATGCTGCAGCCTCTGGTTCAGTGAAATACTTGAATGGATTTCCTGTAGAATATTACTTTTCCTAGCCATAAAGATGGTTTTCAATTTTTTTTTTTTTTTTGTTTTTGACAAAAAGCCATAAAGATGGTTATTTGCAAAGCCAGATTTTCATTTATCTGTCTTCTAAAGAACCAACATACCTTGACTTTAAAGTGAGTAAAAAATGACCTACGATTTTAATCTTCTAATATATGCAACTACAGTTAAGATTCAAACATAAGCAAAACCTCTTCTATTTTAATCATTGATGATAATGATAAATAATAAATGATCATTATAGTGAGGACTAATGATTTTAATCTTATGATCTGTGCATCTACAATAGGCTTCAAACATAAGCAAAACCCCTTGTACTCTTGCTAAAATAAGCTAAAGCTTATGCTTGAACAACAAAAAAAATTTGGTTTCATCCAGGCAAGTAAATTAAATGTATTATTGGAATAGAATTCCGTATCAAAATTGTAGGTTATATTCTCCCAAAGATGGTGATGGTCCACAGCCCAGGCACTGTTTTTAGATGGGAACATTGAATTCAAATTTGAAAAGAACTCTTAACAACTGATTTACACACCCAAAGGCTCCTTTACTTGCAGTCGACAATGAACAGAAGATAACATTTTTCTGATTCCATGGTACGATGAAAGAACATTTGTATTTTTCTAAAGATGCAACCCTCAACCCTTTTGATCAGCTCATAATCTTCCAACAACCAAAGGCAAACCAACCTCACCTTACTTTTGTGACTGTCTTGTATCCTAAATTATGTGAAGCTGATACAAAACCATGGTTACCAAAGGCAAACCAACCTCGCCTTACCTTTGTGACCATCTTATCTTAAATTATGTGAAGTTGATACAATCTCATGGTACCCTACAGTCCTCCTTGGAGTCACTCTTCTTCTCGCTGCCACCTTCGCCAAGACAGAGCTTCAAAGACTGTAAGCAGCCTGGACTCGAGGAAAAGTGTTGAATTCAGATACATATCTAGAAATCCGATTTGTTTATTTTCAATTTATAGGATACAGAGACTCGGTTAAAAAGTGTTCAAAAATTTGAATTTAGGTACTTAAATAGGGTTATGTTCATTACTGGGCTCCCTTTTTTTCAATTGTTTATAGTGTTTTCGTTCCAGAGATGTTGACTATTATGCTAGGTGGAGCGCATATTGGTGTTAAATTATTCCGGTTGGATACTCACCGGCACTTTCCAAACTCCAGCGAAGGGTTTGCAGGGACGAAGAACGGAGCACATCATGCTCAGTTCCATATCCATGCTAAGGACAGTGATCAAGGTGCATCAATGGCAAGGGTGGATTCACGATCGTGGAAACAGGTTGTGCAGAACGTGGATTGTACGGATCCAATTGGTCAGCGACACAACTATCATCCTTTCGAAAAAGGCGTCAGTAAGGACAGAATATTAGGTGGAGATATTACCGCGCTAGCTGAAAAGTACCCTCAGGCCCAATTCATTGTTGGGTCTTGCTCAAGCCCAATAATTGAAGGCCATCAGGCTTTCTCTTCTAGCCCATCTCTAAATGTTAATGCCCTAGCTCTTAATGCTCCCCTACAATTATTCTCACATAATGTGGGCCCTGCTGTTGAACCTATGATTCCCATTCCACCTCCCCAAATCCAAGTGAATGCGCAATGCCCACCTCCCCAAGATTTGGGTATTAACGCTAAAGATATTGAACCAGTTCGAATAAATAATGTCATCATTCTAGATGAAAACCCTATGGACGACTTGCTTCAGATCACAGAAAAACCAGATTCATCGGTGGGGGTTTCGGACGGGGGAGATTCATGTACCCACGTCTCCAACACTCAGGTGGGATGCTAGGGTGTGCATAAAGCATCTTGCTCTTCTAAACAAGGTAGCAGTTAATCCAAGATGAATATCAAGACGAGGGATGTGCGCCATATTCAGCCGGCCTTTCAACCTAGAGAGATTCAATGCTCTTCGGAGAAGGAGGATGTGTTTGACGTCCTAAAAAAATAGAGTTCGCTAGGGGTGTTGGCGGAAGACGTGGTGCACAAGTGGCAAGAGGAAGTGCCTGCTAATTTCAGGGGCGCTTCGCATTCCAAAAGGAGCTTGTGCAAAGAACGATTGAGGCGAAACAAGCAGGCAGCAAAGATCGAGGATGCGAATTTTGGTGCTCAAAGCCAGAGGATGTTGTGGGAGAATTGCATATCCGAAAGTAGATCTAATGATGAAGAAGGCAAACTAAAGGAAAACGAAGTTGAGGCATGTGCAACAAATCTCAATGAGGAGATCTTTGAGGTCAACTATCATTCGTGTGAGGCTGATAATGTGGCCCAAGTACGCGACAAACACTTAGCTTTGGATTGTAATTCTGAGCTTTCCTCTAATGTTAATCTTGTTAATCCTTCACTTTGTGCTCCTACCATTACTCCCATTCTGTGTCAACCCAAAACCCTTTCTCGTGATGCCCAAAGTGTGGAACATGATGTTAACGAGCCCAAGATTTCAGCGGCAAATGTCATGCTCTCCAATGGAGGTAATCTCCATTTGGTATGTGAAGCCGGGTACAAATCTGAAAGGTCGATTGGTACAACGGAACCAGTTGGCCATTTTTTCAAGAGATTCAAGCTATCAACTCGCAAAGTATCAAGACCAACAGGGGTTAATAAACAGGATATTTCAGTTCCAAAATGAAGATACTATCCTGGAACATTCGGGGATGTGGGTCCAGTAAAAAACAGAGCACTATCAAGTGTGTTATTGGGAAGGTGAAGCCGAACATAATTATTGTTCAAGAATCCAAGAAAGGGGATATGGACAGAGCTACAATTTCCAGGATATGGGCTTCTCGGTTTAAAAGTTGGGTCACTCTTCCAGCTATGGGTGCGTCTGGAGGTTTAGTTGTCATTTGGGATTCTAGAGTGGTTCAGGTGACTGATAGCTTGATTGGTGGTTTCTCGATTTCTGTTTGGGTTGGTAGCGAGGATGGAAGTAGTTGGTGGTTGTCAGGTATTTATGGGCCTTCAAATTATTCAGATCGAGAAGGC
The DNA here is from genome assembly GCA_035771175.1 of Paratinospora sagittata. NCBI lineage: Eukaryota > Viridiplantae > Streptophyta > Magnoliopsida > Ranunculales > Menispermaceae > Paratinospora > Paratinospora sagittata. The sequence goes on from CM069593.1 coordinate 21,914,052, forward strand.
TTTTGGACCGAGCTTGCTGGTCTTAGTGCTATTTGTGGTGAACGGTGGTGTCTCGATGGTGACTTTAACACGGTTAGAACCATCAGAGAGAAGGTTAATAGTCCTAGGCTGACCACCAGTATGCAGATGTTCGACGGGTTGATTGATGAGCTTCAGTTGTCGGATCCTCCTTTGCTTAATGCCCGGGTCACTTGGTCAAATTTCAGAACCAATCCAATCTATTGCCGCCTTGACCGCTTTCTTTTTACCTCTAGTTAGAGTTCTCTTTTTCCTTTTGTGAGACAGGAAGCTTTGCCAAGATTGGTGTTTGATCATTGCCCAATCCTCTTCGATACAACAAACATTAGTTGGGGTCCTACTCCTTTTCGTTTTGAGAATGTCTGGTTGGATCATAATGACTTCCTCGTTTTGATGGATAGGTTGTGGAATTCTTCCTTTGCCTATGGGCACGAAAGCCATAGCCTCATGGTTAAGCTCTCCAAGGTGAAGTTTATTCTTAAGAAATGGAATAAGGATGTCTTTGGCTCCATTTCTGAGAAGAAAAAAGATCTAGAAGATCTCATTGGATGCCTCGACTTCTTGGAAGGTCACAATGAATTATCTGTTGACAATTTTGAGTTTAGGAATCGAGCTAGGATTGAGTTGGCAGACATTTGCGTGAAGGAGGATAGAATGATGAGACAGAAGGCTCAACTTGATTGGATTAAGGATGGTGATGTGAATTCTAAGTTCTTTCACAAAGCCCTCAGTATTAGAAAGACTTGAAATTTCATTTCTAAAGCTGAGCGTGCTAATGGGACATTGGTTGAGGATGAACAGAACATGGTTGAGGAATTTATTAACTACTTCGCAACAGTCTATTCAGAATATAATTAAGCTCGATCTCATGAAAGTGATGAATGAGTTCTATACCAATGGAGTGATTAACATCAAAACAAATGAAAGCTTCATTTGTTTAATTCCAAAGAAGAGGGATTCTTGGTTACCTAGTGATTACAGGCCAATTAGTTTGGTCACAAGCCTTTACAAGATCATCTGAAAGGTGCTCTCCATCAGATTAAGGGCCATTCTTCATAAGACTGTGGGGGAAGCACAATTCGCTTTCATTCATGATCGACAGATTCTTGATGCAATCTTGATCGCTAATGAAGTTGTAGAGGATTATTGGGTTACTAAGCGTCAGGGGGTGGTGTTCAAAGCTGATTTTGCCAAAGCTTATGACTCAGTTGATTGGGATTTTCTGGACTTTGTATTGAAAAAGAAAAAATTTGGTGAAAGATGGAGAAGGTGGATGGGTGGTTGCTTAAGGACTGTTACTTTCTCAGTTATTATTAATGGCAAGCCTTCGAGGAAGTTTAATGCTCACAAGGGTTTGAGGCAAGGGGATCCAATATCACCATTCTTGTTCACTATTGTGGGAGATCTTCTTAGTAGAATGATGAATCAAGCATGTATGCGTTCTGTCATCAAAGGCTTTTCTGTGGGAAAAAATTGCAGTTGAAGTGTTCCCATCTTCAATTTGCCAATGATACCTTATTCTTTCTTGATGGATCGGAAACTAATGTGGAGAATGCACTGTGTTTGTTGAGGTGCTTTAGTGCTTTGTCAGGGCTCCGGGTTAATATGTCAAAAAGCCAGATTACCGGTATTAATGTTGACAGTGACATGTTGGTGTGGCTAGCGTCTAAAGCTGGATGTTCCATTGGATCCTAGCCAATGACTTATATTGGGATGCCCCTTGGTGGTAATCCCCTTTGCAACACTTTTTGGGATCCAGTTGTGTCAAAGATCTCCCGCAGGATGGATGGATGGAAAAGGGGTTTTCTCTTGAGGGGTGGCAGACTTGCATTGTTGAGCTCTGTTCTAAATGCACTTGCCAACCTTACTACTTATCCATTTTTAAGGTTCCGGATCGTGTGGCAAAGATTATTGAGCGGAAATTTAAGGGGTTCTTCTAGAAAGGGGTCGATAAGAAGAGTGGATGCCATCTGATTAATTGGAAGACTGATCAAAAGCCCAAGAGTAAAGGTGGCCTCGGCATAGGCAATATCAGAGCGAGGAATAAGGCGCTATGTGCAAAATGGGTGTGGAGGTTCCAGCATGAGCAACTGTCTTTTTGGGCTCGTGTCATCATTAGTAAGTATGGGCATATTGAGTTTGGTAGATTTATTGTTCCCACTGTTAGAGCCACCTATCAAAACCCCTGGAAGTTCATCGCTTCTCTTCTTCCCGAGGTGTTCCCTCATTTACACCCAAAGGTGGGGGATGGTTGTTCCTTCCACTTTTGGAAGGACCGTTGGTCAGGTGATCTCCCACTCGCTGAGCAGTTCCCTAGACTCTACCATGTTTCACCATTTCCTTTTCGGCCTATTGCCTATTTCATTTCCACTCAAAATCCTCCTCATCCTCCCTAATGGAATCTTCTCCTTTCGAGCACTCTCACCGTTGGCCAATAAAATGAGTTGAACTATTTGATGTCCTCATTGCATGATGTCAGTCTTTCTCTTGGTCCTGATAGGTTCTTTTGGTCACTTCATCCAACTGGAACTTTCTCTTCTAGTTCTTTCTTTCAGTTTCTCATTGATGATGATTCTCTTCCTTTGTCTTCATTGGTCCTCGACATTTGGAAAGTTCATGTTCCTTCCAAAATTGAAGTGTTTGCGTGGATTATGACTCATAAGAAGCTTAACACGGGCGATGTTCTCCAAAAAAGAATGCCTCATGTTTCTTTACTTCCTCATTGTTGTCCATTGTGTTTACAGGATGAAGAAACTGCTGAGCATATTTTTATCCGATGCCCATTCTCTACTAGTTTGTGGGGTGAATGGCACAAGCGGCTCGGAGGAAAGTTTGCTATTCCATTGTCTTGCGATGATTGTCCGTCTTTGGGTAATTCCCAAGGCCTTTCTAGGGATGGGCTAAAGGTTATGAGAGTGGCTTCTTTGGCAACCCTGATATGGGGTAAGCGTAACCAGCGTGTCTTTGAGGACCAGGCCAAATCAGCTAACACCACATGGGATGACACCCTCACAATGGCTAGTTTGTGGGTTGTTGCATTTAAGATAAATGGAGAATATTCTATCAATGAGTGGGTTCAAAATTGGGACTGTTGTATGTCTTGAGATTGTAGTGTAGTTGTGTCATTCTTTGTGTTTTTGCTTTGGGTTTGGTTGCTGGTGTTCTATTGTAGCAGCACCTCTAGTGCTCTCGTGAACCTCTTTTCATTTTACTTAATATATATGTTTTGTTTACTCTAAAAAAAAAAATAGTGTTTTCTTTTTCCCCACTTAAGTGAATTGTCACCTATTAGTCATTCTTTTCTTTCATGCTTTCTCTTCTTTCTTTGGAGAATTTTTTTTAGAAGAAACGAAGAAATGATTAAGTTAATACTTTAAAAACAAATATACAAGGAAGAGGGAGGCCCAAGAGCTCATAATTGCCCTTAAAATTTTTACAAGTTTCTAATGTGAGATTTAGGATCATAACAGAAATGATCTTTGGTTTGCATTCCAAGTGTTATTCCTTGCTAAATGCTTGTAGCCATTTTGATGATTAGGAAGGATCATACATTGTCTTAGTCCTCACTAAGGTATATTAAGATGCCACTTTCTTGTTTCCTCTTCCATCACTCAAACAAATCAATGACAAAGTGATCAACTATCTCTATGACTACTGGTATATTTTGTCAAAATTTATTAGTAGTTCAACCAGGAGATTCTATTTAGGAGTTCCAATGCACCCTTCTCAACTCAACTTAACTCAACTAAGCTTTTTCTCAACTACACGGTTGTCAACTACCTAATGCAACCCTCCTCCTTTATTCGGGCCTGGGACTGGCTTTGTTTAAAGATCTGCAAATACACACAGCACGAGCTGAATTCCAATGCACCCCTCTGTCAATAGAAATCAATAGGGGGAAGAAGACAATCACAAACCAGTTCTATGGATGAGCATCTATGCAACAATTGTCACAAAATGCAGATTGTGCCCCAAATCTCACTTTGGGACAAGAAAATGCCAGATGCTAGCAAAGGGGGTCTCAACCCTAGGGAGAATACAAGAATAGCATGCCCACGTTGACAGGTGTACAACTTTAGCATTATTAGTGTTACCTCAATGCGTGCTCCCTAGTTTGTCATTTCAATTTTCCAATATTGTCTAGCACGTTACTGAAGTTCTTCATTTCAAATACATCCTTTACTAAGAAGACTAGGTAATTTTTGAACTGCAAAACTTCCCGCAAGAAACAATAATTTGTCTCTTGAGCCCTATACCATCCTCAAGGACATAGAATCAAAACTAAGAAATAGGCTATGTTGGATAGGCCTAGCCTGGATCTCAACTAATATTGATGTCATCCTTTAAGCCTGGGCACGAGGTTTTACTCCAATTCCAATAGACCTCAACACTAATAAGAAAGAGATCTAATTCCTATTCGAGGTAATGAACTTGCCTATATCTGATGTGGGACTATTATTTCAATCCATACATTCCTAATAATTTTCACCTTGGATTGAAATCCATCACTATCATACATCACATGATCTATGTCAAATCACTGATTGTTATCATCTTGAGAAACCATCCATGACCTTTGAGCATGCATACATGCTCCACCTTAACATATGGGTCTTGTCCTAGTCAAACCGTCAGCTCCAATACCACATGCTGAGACAAATAAAATATAAAGTCCTTACTAGAAAATTTATTTTCTTCCCTTTCACTTTTTCGAGACATAAAAATACTAGAGCACAAATGCAACCAAAATAAATAATCAACACGCTAGATTTTTACCATGAAAAACACTTCAATGTAAAGAGTAAAAAACCATGGGACACAAATTCGAAACAACTTCTACTATAAAAAAAAATTGAGTTGCAAAAACAATCTCAAGACAAAAAAAATGAGTTCATAACTACTATTACTATAAATTAATTAGGGGTTACCAATTCTCAAGAGAATAATATCTCTTCCATTATAAGTAAACTTTACCTACTAATGTTTAACAAAACAGCATCATGCCTGACACGCCAATACTAGCCAACATGCCTGACAACGGCAAAACCTTAGCCAACAGACTTACTATTTTGCTCTTGTTAAACACAATACAACTAGTTTCAAGCCTGAAATAACAACACCAAAGATCTTTTCCTAATTAAGAAATTATATTTATTTATAGTTTCATCTACTTCCCTTGTGCCTTACCTTGAAACTAATATATAATTAACTTTTAATAATTATATTTCTTCTACAAAGAGCACTATATTTGATGATTACTTTTTTCTACAGCACAGATAACTAATAGAAGATAAAACTACTAAGATAAAGAAGAGAATGAAATATGCATTAGCTAGATTTATAGCAAGATCAAGTTTATTCATATTAGAAAAACATACTTACAGTGCTAATTTGTACAAACACTTGAACACACAAACTTTATAAAAGACTTAATGCGAAGGGCAAGACAATGCATTCAAGAGCAATACCGAACTATTGATTCGATCTGTGATGCCCCTGGTTATGCCTTCGCTTCCTATTTATAGACGATTTTACGAATTTAAAACATTTTTACATCTGTAACAGTAAATTCTGATTATTTGATTTTACCATTCACACCTTGCCACCTAAACAAACTTTATTTAATGTTTCATGACATTTTGACAAAGAGACAAAATTAACATGACACCTAAGCATACTTTAATTAATACTACATATGACACATTGACAAAATTAATTTACCTTGTACGAAACTTTAGTATACTTTACTATTTACTTTTACTAAGGATGAAAGAATTGTTGACACATCGTATGCTTGATAGTTGTGCAGTTGTTCAGTTGTTTTATTCTTCCATCATATTTTGAATATTATGGAGTTCCATCGGATCAAGATTTTCCCACCAGTCATAATCTTCATTGTCCTGTTCTTCGTCAGCATCATCATCATCTCTGTAAAATTCGACTTTGTATTTGTCTACTAGTGCTTGGTAATGTGTCTTGGACAGGAACGGAATCTCATAACAGTCTTCTTCACAATAGATTTTTTGAATAAAATCTTCAATAATTAATTTATGATTTTTCATCATTTCTTCTATCCAAAAATCAGTACCAATTACCCTTGCTTTCCAGTCCCGAATTTGTTTTCTGATAGACTGAGCACAAACCCATGGTTGATCATATCTTAATATTCTGAGATTTTGATCGTGGTCGTTTAATATGATTTTGTGTTGGGCTGGTATGATGCTGCCAGTCTTTGTCCATTCTGGTGGTTTTGAATTAATTATGGCCTCCACATATTGATATCTTGAGAAGATTTGTAGAACTGCCCCTGCAAATTTTCTTTCGAACATGTCGGTCTGATCTGGATATGTGAAGACGATTTGAATCACTAGTCCATAGTCCAATAATAACTGAGGGTTAAGCTCTATTTCCTCTCCTTGAAAATTCATTTTAATATTTTTGCATCTTTCTAGATTTAAATTTATTTTGCATATACTATAACTAAAGTACAGGTACAATTTTGTTTTCGAGTTTTGTCATCAATACATTCTAGTTTATTTTTACATACTAAATAGTATAGTATAGTAAAGTTTCGTACAAGGTAAATTAATTTTGTCAAGGTGTCATATGTAGTATTACTTAAAGTATGTTTAGGTGTCATGTTATTTTTGTCTCTTTGTCAAAGTGTCATGAAACATTAAATAAAGTTTGTTTAGGTGGCAAGGTGTGAATAGTAAAACCAAATAATCAGGATTTACAGTTATGGATGTAAAAAAGTTTAAAATTCGTAAAATCGTCTATAAATAGGAAGCAAAGGTATAACCAGGGGCATCGCAGATCGAATTGATAGTTCGGTATCGCTCTTGCATGCATTGTCCTTCTCTTCGCATAAAGTCTATTCCAAAGTCCATGTGTTCAAGTGTCTATACAAATTAGCACTCTGAGTATGTTTTTCTAATATGAATAAACTTAATCTTGCTATAAATCTAGCTAATGCATATGTCATTCTCTTTTTTATCTTAGTAGTTTTATCTTCTATTAGTTATTTGTGTTGTAGAAAAAAGTAATCATCAAATATAGTATTCTTTGTAGAAAAAATATAATTATTAAAAGTTAATTATATATTAGTTTCGGGTAAGGTACAAGGGAAGCAGATGAAACTATAAATAAATATAATTTCTTAATTAGGAAGATATCTTTGGTGTTGTTATTTCCGGCCCAAAATCAGTTGTATAATGTTTAACAAGAATAGAACATTAAGTTTGTTGGCCAAGGTTTTGTTGTTGAAAGCCATTGTCAGGCGTGTTGGCTAGCATTGGCGTGTCAGGCATGATGTTATTTTGTTAAACATTATATTTCTGGCTAGGTTCCCGGCAAAAGATGGTATTAGAGCTTTGACCAATTAAGATATTACATTTTATTTATAGGAGTAGTCTAACTTCCTATATGCCTATTTACAACTGTTGAAAGATCTTTGGTTGTAATGATACCAAATAGGAAAAGTTAAGAATATTCAAGTTTGCCCCGCAAAGATACATGAAGCAAAAAAAATCATGCAGGGTAACGAGTGTAGTTTCATCTCCAAAAAAAATTATAATATTCGGAGTAAAGAGGAGTGTTGTGCACTTATAATAGGCATAGGCGCAATAGAAGATCTCATTTGGGTTGCTAAACAAACCATGATGGAGATTTTTAAGTTTGTATTAATGTTAGCAACCATTAAAAATGTTCAAATCCAAATCTATGGTCCCTTTCTACATAGGATTTTGGATTATTTTTAGGATGCCTTAACATAGATACCCAAAAAAGGTACAGATTAAGATGATGTTTGATTTTCTTATAGCACTAGAAAGAAAAAGGTAGATGGGCGTATAAGAGTTTCAAGGCTCCAATTCGAGAATCAAACTTTAGGTTTCATATACTACTTTTTCTTTAATTTTATTCTTAAGTAAAGAAGAAAATTAAATTATGTCCATAGATGTACAAATCACAGTTAAACTACATATATATGATTATGTGTTTCTCCAACTTTGATTTCCTATTTTTTTAAGAAAAAATAACACACTGATTTGTGGTCTTGGAAATTGGGATCTCATCAATCAACAAAATATTTCACGACACTGAAGCAACCTTAATTTGTACCTCACTAAGAACTCAAGATAAAAAAAGAAATGGAAAGTGAAGTTGGTCAAGGAGCTATTTAAAGTTTAAACATGACAAGGAGGTTATTTTAGAGAGAAAAAAAATCCAAGAGTATTCAGTAACCCTCACCCAACAAATGGGGCAATGTGTGGACCTCCTTACCCCACATGCCTGGAGACTCAAAGGGAAGTGGCCCTAGTTCTGTAGGAGTGGAGAATTGAACCCGGCTCACCTTACTTCTTGAGGTGAGTGACTGACCATCACATCAACCCCCTTGGGGCTGAAGAGAAGTATGGCTGTATGAGCTAAGTCTCTCACCTGTCTAGTGTAAATTTCTAACTTTTCTTCCCCGGGTCTTCTTCTGATTGTTGTTTCTTAAGTATTTCTCTTCCTTTCCAAGAAAAGCATGATTTTTCAGGTTAGAAAAAGAGTCAAATAACAGAGTTCAATGACTCAAATGGACAAACTACAAAAATAAGACAATGATTAAGAATTTAATGGGAAATGTGGAGGGGTCACACCAGCATTTAGAACATAAAAACCTCTAAATCCTACAATTCCTCATGGAATGACATCTAGCATTTAACACATCAAAACTCAATCTACCATTTTTAGTCACATGGAACACACACAGCATAAAAAGTGACCTCAAACAAGAAAACTAACAAAGACCTAGACCTCAAAAGACCAAAAATCATCACCTGAGCTAAACAAAACCTGCAACTATCTTTCGATTCTAAAACAGAGCAATCAACACAAAGACGAAGCAACTACAAACCTCCGTAAATAATATAGTCCGCAATTAAAGCAACAAAAATCACAGATAAACAAACAAAAAAACCTCATCGTATACCGTATGAAATAAACATACAAGAAAATTAAATTTACAAAAAGAAAGAAGAAAGAAAACCTAGAGCTACAGATCAAGTGAGAAATCCGAGAGACTTTTACAGTACAAAATCCAAGAACTCTTATATAATCAAGCTCCACCTGATTTGTACCGATAGAGCTTACCAAACACATGGAGAGCGGTGACGAAGCCGATGAAGCAAACGCTCATGACGAGAACGACCGTCGGAGTGATTTTCAGGCCCGGGGCGTCGTCGGTGTAGAACCTCAACATGTTGCTTCCGCTCGCGCCGCCACCGAATCCACCAGATCCGCCGCCGGCGCTACCGCCTGCGATCCTTCGCCGCCGCATCCCGGCGGCAGCGGCCGCCGATCCGCGCGGCGCCATCCCTACCGTTCCCGGACGAGACGAAGAGGAAGTTGAGGAATGAGACTGAGACTGAGACGAACCTCTCGCCATTGTCGTTGCTCCAAAGATCGACGACAGAAAGTGAGTGAGTAGCGAAAGTGAGCTAGTTTTCTGAAGTCAGTATTAAGTTTGTTAGGAAATTGCCATGTTTGTGAAGCTTTGAGATATGGTAAGGTCGGAGGTTGGATAATATTGCAGCTTTTATCTGAGATTTGGGTTTGTAGTCGTTTTGGTTGGCAAAGATTGACGGTGCATCGTATTAATGTAGAACAATGAGACACCGTAAATTGGATTTTCCGAGGCAAAGCTCATGGCCACGTGAGATTGACTATTAAGTACAAAACAAAGTTTTGGATAAGGGTAAGGTGAGATTATATTGCCAGCGCTCTGATACTTATCTGGGAAATAAAAATATTTTTTCACCCAATATTCTTTGTTTAAGATGAAGTTTTTTTTTTTTTAGAAAGTCTGTTTAAGATGAAGTTATATGTGTTATTACAAGGAAATTTTCATTTATTTATCTATCACACATTTTTTTTTATAAATAGTAAGTTTTATAAGTTTCATGATTGACCTACCTTTTGATAATCTTTACGTCTTTCTGCAATCAATAAGTATGTATAAAGCTGCTTGACACTAGCTTTTTCACTTTTACGGCTGAGATCTACATATTTTTATCCATCCATAGTATAAAGGTACGTAAAATTATGATTTCTAAAGTAAAAAATTTATTTCAAACAATTTTTCGGTTTTTTTAATAATATTTTTATAAGTCCTCCCTATTTTTTATTTTTTTATCTATTTTTTATCCGGCAGGTATCCTCATCTCCTTTAAAACGAGATTATTAAAAAAAATATCCAAAATCTTTCAATCTCATAAATTCAAAAAAAATAATAATAATAGAGATTAACAATCACAACTCAAAGATATACGTGAAAAAATCATAAAATCAAGAAAAAAACTACGGACAAAAATAATCTACTATCAATTAATAAGTGCATCAGAGGAATTAAACATCTCAAGTACTTCTACATCAGATAGTACACAAATCTGAGACTTTGGTAAAGAAGAATAACAGAAAGAGAATACTCAAGAGAAAACTAGAATTTCAACTACATCACTCGCACAAGTTCCAAACTCTACACTCTTTCACAAAGCTTCCAAGAACCAAGCTTCACATTTTGTTAGATCTCACTCATTAGTTGAAATGATCAATAAACAGTTAGAAACCTCTTATATATAGACTTTCTAACCACAATATTTAGTAATTGTCATTTTACACCAACATGATTTTCTTATTTAAATACAACTAGATTATAAAATATTTATTCATATTTAAAAAGTCCTAATGTCACACCCCAGTACACAGCACACCGCAGTGTCTAGTACCCCCGGGATGTGATGGGTACGCATACCCCAGCCATAGTACCACATAATATTGTCATATCGCCATGTAGCAACCCAACCGCAGCTGGTCTACATCGAAACGATTATTTGTCCCTACTATTCCCTCATAAATAGTAAAGGGTCTCCCCCAAGTTCGAACTCGCAACCTCCCTTAAGGAGTTAGAATTCGCAACTTGAGTAACCACTGAGCCAATGGTTCAGTGGTTACTCAAGTTGCGAATTCTAACTCCTTAAGGGAGGTTGCGAGTTCGAACTTGGGGGAGACCCTTTACTATTTATGAGGGAATAGTAGGGACAAATAATCGTTTCGATGTACACCAGCTGCGGTTGGGTTGCTACATGGCGATATGACAATATTATGTGGTACTATGGCTGGGGTATGCGTACCCATCACATCCCGGGGGTACTAGACACTGCGGTGTGCTGTGTACTGGGGTGTGACAAAAAGGCCTTAATGCACCCCTCTTTTATATTGTCACGACGCCCCTGACGTAGGCTGACGTCATGACCGGCACAGCATACTATACACTGTACATACTCATATACAGTATATAATATACTGTCAGCCTTCACGTACTCTCACAAACCTTCCCAAAATGTACATAATTTTTTTTTCCTATACCACAAATCAAATCCAATATAGATAATCATTCCACTCACATTCATTCCAGTCATTCCACAATTTAAATTCTCACCTGATAAATATCTATGATCATCTCATTTCATCATCCCAAGCATTATATAATCTTACCACACAACCCATCTAGGTGATATTACATATATATAGTGTGTGATAATTATACATATCAAAATAACGTAAATAGAATTTATTTCCTCCAAGCATACATACACATACCAGACAAGTTTCTTTTCCCTTCGACTCAATACCTGAAAGATTGGAGGAAATGGGGTGAGCAAACAACAGCTCAGTGAATATAGTTCTTGAGATGGCAATTATATACATTTAGAGAAATATGACATTTAAAATCATTTCAAACACTTATTCAACACATGCATCATTCAATGAATATATTGTACATGTCAACATCATAAATTTCGTGATTTTCAATAACATAATGCACAATCTCCCCCCTCCGCAAGGCAAGAGAGCGGGTCTAACCCTTGTATGGTTGTACAAGGTAGACACAACTTCTCATGACCCAATTCAATAACACCATGCACAATCTCCCTCCTCTGCAAGGCACGAGAGCGGGTCTAACCCTTGTATGGCCGTTACAAGGTAGCCACAACATCTCATTATCCAATTAACAGTCATTTCAAGGATCGCAACCCTTGTTAGGACAGACCTAACGAAATGACAATGAGGAATCGCAAAGCCTCATCATTACAAACTCCAATGCTAAAATCAGTTTGCATGATCCATAAAACTCAATGCCTTATATATAATATCACATGCGTACAATCAAACAGTTTATATGCGTACAATGCCATACAAGAACCAAATCAAGAAAACTATACTCACAGTGGTTACACGGGTTTTCTAATTCAACTGCTAAAATCGAGCAACAATAGGGCTTCCTCAAGAGCGTTTATCCATGCCCTTAAGCTCTCAATTTAAACACTGAAATGACCATAGATTATCATGAGAATCATCATTTACCATTTCGGTAGCTACTAAAATATCAACTCACTGTTCACAGGACTATTCATTTTTTTACTATTCACTTTTTACTATTCACTATTCACTCTTCATTATTACTATTCGCTTTTACTATTCACTATTACTATTCACTTTTACTATTTACTATTCACTATTCACTATTTACTTTTACGATTTACTATTTACCATTTATTTTTACTATTCCTCCGAAAGATGTAAATTGTATTAACATTGTCCAACGGCTCCAAAAATCATAAAATTGAATCTAACCACATATGCGGGTTTCTAACAGTCCAGGGAGCATTTTCTACCATTCTAGCGGAGTTTCATTCACGTTGGGTCAAAACCCCAATTCCTGAAAATGCCGTAAAACGGCTCCCACAGTCAAAATTACTCTGCTAGAAAGTTTACATTTAGCTTAAATATCAATTTTACAAAGTAAAGGAGTGAAAATCACTTACCGCAAGTCCCGATTTCGCGTGATTTCCGAGTTCTCCCTTCCGTTCTTCTTTCCTTCTTTCCTCTGTTTGTTCTTCCGTCTGCAACTTCTTCTTCTTCTTCCCTTAATTTCATTTTTGTTTTTTTTTTTTTTATTCTAGTTGCATCCCACGTTGGATGCAACTAGAATATTTTATTTTTTATTTTATTATTTTTTTTATTTTATTATTATTATTTTTATTTTATTTAGATTTATATTTACAAATGATTCCATGCACCGTGACTCCCTTTATTAACTAACTCCTCCATCAAATTTCATTAAATTCATTCAATCATAATCAAATCCACATTTTTATTAACCAACCCCATAAATTAATCAATTTACTTCAACTCCATCACATAATTTTATTTATTTACTAATCATACACGCGTATATATAGCGCATAAGTATAAAATACGTGTATTATACATCTTGATATACGCGTACTTCAATGTATGCATTGAATTAAAATTACGAGGTGTTACACCTAATTACTTTCTAAATACATGCTGCATGTTCTATAACAACAAAGAATTCATGTTTGAGCCAAAATCTAACAATCTTGGCCTTGGCGAAACACCGATGTTTCATCTGCTTCAATTTCATGTTTTTGCCCCTTTGCCCTCACGGGCCATGATACTCAATGTTGAGAATTAACCAAGTCCAAGTCACCCTTGAACTTGCCAACTGAAACCCACTTTTTGATCAACCTTTTAGACCTAGATCTTGCTCCATGTGTTAATCCTGGTTTGCCCATCAACACGTACAAGTTTCTATTTTGAACACTTTTTATGATCATAGTAGACTTCCAAAAAACTTTCAATACTCCATCTTTACTAGAGTACCAATAACCTTCAGAATCTAACTTCGAAAAAGAAATAAGATTCTAAGTAAAACTCGGTACATGTCGAACATTATGAAGTGTAATAACGAGTTCGTCAAACAACTTCATCCACTCCCATTATTGGCCTTTGGGAGCCATTGGCCATCAACACAAACTCGTCACTCGTACACCTTGCATACTTGCCAAACCATGCCTTGTGTACAAATATTTGATGTGTGGCCCCGGTATCAATCACCAAATTGCCCTTATACTGTAAATTTCCACCATTAATAGATGACATAAGAACAAAATTATCATTGAACTCGACAATATTCAGATGGGTACGGTCGTCATCGTCATTCGTATTTGCCAACTTGAAGCCATTTGTCGAACTTACTCCTTTTCCTTTCCAATTCTTGCAATTTTTCCTTAGGTGTTCGAAGTGCCCCCAATGTAACGCTCACACCTTAGGATGACGTCATTTTGACTAGTAGAGTACCTGTATATGTGTACGTATGCATATTTAATGCTTGACGTGTGTTAGTTCAAGTATCTTTTCATGCTATTTTAGAGAATTATCATTATTAATATTGTCATTTATGTGCTAATAACATTGATAGTGATAATAATACACATCACTAAAGTAATATATTAATAGTGGCATATTAATATTAATGTATGTATTATTAATTGTATAATGGGGCCAATTGGACATTGGTTTGAAATGGGCATGTATTGATTAAATAAATAAATAAATGATTGAATTATTGGAATTAGTGGATGTTAACAACTCACATGTGAATTATTGGAATTAGTGGATGTTAACAACTCACATGATTCATACAATCTTAGCAATCTTAACAGATACAAGTAAGAAGTCAATCGGGCATGAGTTTCGCGCACACATGACCCTTGTATTGATTCTTACTCATTAGGTGTTTAGGTCGCATATGCATATTTATAAAATGGTATGTATTGTCTTGTTTATGACATGAAACATTATATTGACTTGTATGTAATCTTGCTTATCCCCATATTATTTAAATGGTTTTAATGATCTTGCAATGTTTTAATTAAATGCATACATAAGTTGTCATTTGTATAGAACATTCACTGAGCTTGTTATAGCTCACTCTCATCCTTATCTTTTAAGGATCGGATAGGAAGGGGACAGGGAAAGCTTAGGTATTTAGTACTTTTTCGCAATTTATTTTAATAAATTATACTATGTAACACCTAATGATTATACTTAACATTTAGATGAGTTTGTACTTAATGTTAAGTATATTATGTACTTTTGAACACTATAGACTGGGAGAAAAATTTTCTGGTTGTCATTTTGGATATGTTTTATATGATGATCTTATATTATGTCCATGTGTTTATTATTGTATATTTGGGATTATGGTTTGTGTTAGAAGGCTTATCAGGATACCGTGTATGTCAAGGGAGGATATACACGGGGTTTTGTGCCGGTCATGACACCACGGATAGTGGGTCGTGACACCCAACATGTCCCCTTTGCGAACTTTTTATGATTCCCCTTCTTTCCACCTACTGTCAATGTCGAGCCCTCAAAAGAATCATTATCAGCACCTTTTAATCTTCTCTCTTCAGAAAGTAGCGTATTAGTAACTTCTTCAAGATTAACAATATATTTCTCATACATTAACGTAATCTTAAGATATTTATAGGAAGTTGGAAGGGACCAAATCAGTCGAAGTGCCTGATCTTCATCCTCAATTTTTACTCCAATTGTTTTTAACTCATAAACAATACCATTGAGGACACTAAGGTGATCAACTATTGTTGTACCTTCTTTCATCCACAACGTGTGAAACTTTTCTTTAAGATACAATCGATTTGAGAGACTCTTTGTCATATACAAGCTTTCTAACTTCTTTCAAAGATCTTTTGTTGTAAAATTACCCTTTATATTCCCAAGGACATTCTTTGTAAGACAAAGTTGTATCATACTAGGAGCTTTCATATTCTGCTATTGCCAATCCTCGCACTTTCTTTACCTTTACCTATCAAAGCCTTCTGCAGCCCGGACTAAATTAATAAATCTTTGACTTGCAATTGTCACAAGCCAAAATTAATTTTTCCATCAAACTTTTTCACATCAAACTTCAAGTTGGATGAATAATTCGACATCTCTAAATCTCATCACACCTTAATGAATCAATTGAAGTGCAACTTGAGGAGTAGCTCTGATATCAATTTGTTGGGAAAAATATCCAAAACCCTTTTAATCTCACATATTCAATAAAGAAAAGAATAATAGAGATTAACATCCACAACTCAAAAATATACGTGAAAATACCCAAGATCAGGGAAAAAACCACTGGTAAAAATAATTCGCTATCAATTAATAAGTAGCTCAGAGGAATTAAACACGTTAAGTACTTCTACATCAGATAGTACACAAATTTAAGCCTTTGGTAAAGAAGAATAATAGAAAGAGAGTACTCAAGAGAAAACTAGAACTCTAAACGCATCACTTGTACAAGTTCTAAACTCTACACTCTTTTACAAAGCTTCTAAGGACCAAACTTCACCTTCTTACAGATCTCATTCACTAGTTTGGATGATCAATAAACATTAAGGGACTCTTATATATAGACTTTCTAGCCACAATATTTAGTAACCGTGACCAACAAAGATTCTTCATTCTACACCAACATGATTTTCTTATTTAAATACAACTAGATCATAAAATATTTATCTGTATTTAAAAAATCCTAATTACTTTCTAAATACATGTTTTATGTTCTAATACAACAAGGAATTTATATTTGAGCCAAAACTAATTTTTTCGAATTCGAGAATTTTGCAAGGACAATGGCACATCTTCCAACAAGGATGAACGAGGTCGGACTCGAACTCGTGATAAATTTTTCAATCACATCTTGTAGTTCGCTCTCCGAACTAGCGAACCAACTCCGTATTGGTTATAAGCTCCACCTATCAAAAAGATAGAAGATTGTTAACAATAATACCTTTTATAAAATCATTTTGTATGTATTCTAATAGGGCTGTTAATTTATTGGTGCACCAAACAATGCCTGTATCTGTGTATTCTAAGGCGCCATAAGTCATTGATAGCTGCTGTACCAATTCATTTCAACTACAATATATGACACGGAAATTGGAGTCAGAATCTGAAATAGGCACGAGGCTCCTGCTTTGGAAAGAACAGATATCATAATATATATATATATATTCAAATGGCTACCTAGGCTAGAAGGAGACCAACATATCACTAGATTTAATTGACGTCCATAATTAATAATGCAGTGTGCCGGCAGAGGATAGCTAGAAACATCATTAGATTTATACTACTACTCCATATGTATTATTCACCAATATCCCTAAGGGCCGGGTCGCTTAACAATATTTATTTAACTCAACTCACAAAAAAAAAAGAAAAAGAAAAATGCAGAATAAGGCACTATACAGTTAAATAGGGATTAAAAATATGAGAAAAGGCCTTCATCTTGTTGAATAGGCCTTGATCTCCACGAGTAATACTGTCCTTTAACTTTGCCCCTTTTAGGTTTAGGTTTGATTTGTTACTTCAATAAAAGGTTGTGGTGGAAGATCTCAATTTATATGATAAACTTGCCTTTTTAGCGTACACATACTCAACCATTATCACATTAGATGCCAACGGGCGGTTGACATGATAGTCGGGAGCGTGAGGGGCTAATCGAGGAGTTAGGAGTTCAAGTCACAATAGACAAAAAGATTGATAAATACGTTCATGAGATATTCTAAACCAAGCTAAAAACTTTAACCAAGCTAAAAACTTTCTTGGCGTAAGTCCCTGTTAGATTTTCAAACTTGATTCGTGCGGTCACTCGTGTGGAGTTTGTGTTGTAACGATCGTGGTATACAACACCATTAGTGTCAAAATTAATATGTTCCCAGTGGGCCTGATAACCCCATGGAAAAAGACAGAAGGGTTTTAGGAAACGCATGTTTCTACTAAAAAAGAAAAAAAAAATGAAAAATCACATTAGACTGGAATCTAAGAGCATTTAATCATTTATTACTTCAGAATACATCATCACATGTTATCATCTCAAAAGGCACACATCTTGAAGAGACCCATAAACATTCATGTTTGATCTTAACTTCACATGCGTGTGGGATGTTGAACTCGGATGCCACTTGATGACTACTCTAAGACTTTAACAAAAAAATTTAAAAAAAAAAAATCAAGTATAAAATTTTAATATAACTACAACTCCAAAATACCAAAAATAATAAAATCCGTAGCTAAGTTAAGATTTTGTGTCCAAACTTGTCAAGTCAAAGGTGGTGGTGAGAGTAGCGGCGGTGACGAGAGTGGTCATGAAGATCTACTTGGCGGTCATGAACAGAAGCAGCAGAGGCGTAGTGGAAGATGGTGGTAGCAATTAAGATCACCCCAACGCATAACACTCCATACAATTGCTGACTCAACTTTCTTAATCTTCCCTGCGGATAACTTTCCATCTCTCTTCAATTATATTCACTTGTTTCAGAAACAGGGGAAATTAAGCTAGACATGGGTCTGTGTATATATATATCGAGAGAGAGAGAGAGAGAGTGAGAGGAAAACAGAGGGCTGTAGAGTGGAGTGGAGTGGAAAAACAGGGGCAGCACCTGGAAACAAACGCCCACCAGTCTGTGATGGCAGATTTAATTTGTTTGTTGTTTTGTGTTGTGTTTGGTAGCAATCTACTTGCATTACTGCCACCTGCATTGATGTCACGCCATGGCCACTTGTTCTTTCATTTTTTATTGATTATTTTATAAAAAATGTTAAATGAACGTTTAAAATATATATTTAAAGTACATATTATCATTAAATATTATTAAATTATCAAATTGTGTACTAATATATTATTTCAGATAATTTAATAATAAATATAAATAATATAAACTTTGAATAGTACTTTAAATATTAATGCATCATTATTCTTATTTTATTTTGGTACAGTGACAAAGGGACTGATTCCGTTTTCAAACAGTTTTTGCAAAAGTGTAAGGGATTAGAAAAGCAATTTAAAACTCATTTGGTAAAACATATTAAAAGTCTTTTTTATAAAAAGTACTTTTACACAATTAAGAAATACATATACTTACTCCATATATTTTCCTATTAGTTCAATTATAATATAAATAATGATATAAACAAATAAATATATTTGATAAATATAAAAATAATTCAAAAGATAAGGTTTAGCTTCAATAGAAAATGAGAGGTTAATTACGATTTTTAGAATAAAATAATGAGGTTAGATTGATATTTTTAAAAAATTAATAAAGGAATAATGGAATAATATTATTTAAAGGCATATTTGAATAGCATGGAAATGCAAATATTTGAGTTTGCATTGGCAAAAATAGGGTTTCTAAGGAGCACTCAAACAGAGCCATTGTGCAATTAATTAGTGATTGATTATTTTTTTAATAGTTGGTTGTGAGCTTCTTTAATTCTATGTTAGGCCTATGCGCCTTTATTGAGTAATTGACTTTTCTTTTAAGTCATAGAGCGTAATATATTGAGGGTTAGGTCTTCCTTTGGCCTTAAAGCTAGATAATATGACCTCCAAACAAATCAACTCAATAGAATATGGGATATATAATTTAGAAGTAATTAACTTTAATTTTATATAAGTTACTAAATCTTATCATTGTCAAATTCCTGATCATGCATGTATAGATTGAGAGTGATATGCTTGCCGCATATAAGGGGTAATTTAATAATTAGGGTCAAATTCAAAGTCATTAGAGCTAATTTATCTGACAGATTTTTTAGAGTAACAAACACGACGCCATTATATATAATTAATCATGTAAATTATACTAATTTTTGGGTTACCTCTATAGATTTTTGGATGTATTTCATGATATATAAATCATTTAATTAATTGTTTTTATAAGAAATCGTTTAACTAATTAATTTGTCAACCCATTGTATTACTAAAGTCGTTGAGAAGGGTGGAGCGAACTTCTTAGAATAATACAAATATTGTTCAAGAGATCCATGGCATAAAGTATAAACAATATGTAAAGATTGACTAGTTTTAACGGTGTGCATCTGAACCTTTTCAGTCGAAGTCAGAAGTTTGATTATCTCTTTTTATAAATAAGTAAAAATTTTATTTTTCTTAATAAAAGTGGGAACGAGACCATAGTAGTTAGTTTGCATAGTCTTCATCCAAGCCCTTTACGCCTTTCATCTTTATGTTCGCCTTCTTAGCTATATTTAAAGGTCTCGACTTCTTCTGACTTCAGTGTCAGCATCTTCTAAACTCAACATCAGCACTCAAAAAATAGATATATATCAATTAATGTTTTTTTTTTCTTTCTCAAAAGATAACAATTAATGTTCTTAGAACTTTTAAAACTCAAAGAAGAAAATAAGTCGATGGTCTACCAATATCTTTGGCATTTCGGTGTGGGATCATTAATCTTTGGCATTTCCGTGTGGCATCATTAATAGATAACAAACTGATTGACTTGGAAAAGATGGCAATTAAATTGCAGATTTTCCAATCGCCAGACATTTGGAAGTTGGACTATTTTTTGTCCACGTTATTAACACTTAGAATCCAAAATGATTTGGTGGGTTGAAGTCAATTATATTCATCATCACGAACAAGCACGTAACTTTGGAAAAAATAAATGAAGAAGAAGAAGAAGAAGAGATAAAGTAGTTTTGAATGATACACAAAATATATATAATTCCTTCGCATTTTATCTATATTTCTTCTATGGGTATGAGTTCTAAATGATATATGATTTCTCTCAAAAAAAAAAAAGAAAAAAAAAGAAAGAAAAGAAAAGAAAAGATAGATGATTATGTTTTCCTTACTTTATCATTTATAATTTTAATAAATAAGTGGCATGTATCAAATCACAGAGGTCTGGGCTCAATCTCTTGTTACACCATAAATGTTCTAGTTTATAAGTTGACAAAATATGATTTCTTCATATTCATTTTCAGAATTAATTAATCCTTTCACACTATACTAAATTGACTTAAATGACACATGAGGTTGGTAGTTAGCGGTCATATTTGATTTATAAGGAAAATAATATATTGGTTTGTTTTCTCTCGACCTTAACAACCAAAGATCAATAAGAAGACCGGAAAATTCTGCCCAATCTTTCGCAAAATAACACACACATATTAAAAACATGCCGGAAAAAAAAAATCATCTCTTTAAAAGGTTAAGGAGATATGTGCATGCGATGTTGATCAGATATCAAAATCTTATACTAGAAAAATAAATGTTATTTACAACTTGACGTACATTGAAAATAATCTATATTATAGTTTGTGTTTAATTAGATCGTTTTGGGTATTTGTCTAATTAAGATTTTTAATTTGTGGTTAGATTATGGTTTTAATTAGTGTTTTTTGTATTATATAGGATTTTATTTTAGAGTTTTTGTTGGTTAGAAATTAATGTTTTTGGTGATTATAAATACATTTGTAGGTTGTAAAAATAAGATGAAGAGACATAAAAAATTCTCCCCAATTATTTTTGTTTAAAGTCTAACAGCTTGGGATTAGGAGCCTTTTGTTGTAAATTATTTAGCCTTAGAAGCTCGCTGTTGTTCGGGATCCACTTGCTTTTATGAGTGAGATCCTGGTTTCTGTGCCTCATTTCGATGCTCAATGTGCTCAAGGCTGGCTGGCTCTTGCTAGGGTATTAATTTTAAAAAATAAAAAATAAAAATCTCAACCTTGACGTCTTAGAGGCAAGGGGATACCATTTGCCACTCAAGCCAATAAATGTTGGCAGGATCCTATATGTACTAGATAATTATAATATTGTAAATTTTCTCATTAAGACTTTGTGTTATTTTCTGAATATTTTGGCAAAATTACATTTGAGCAGAGATATAGTGATGAATAAGAGATACTTGAACCTCAAACATCTCTCTACATTATATATATATATATATATATATATAAATAAATTAATGAAAGGTTTCCTTGACCTGCAAAATTCACACAATAAAGCAAGACTATAATACAAAGTGTGTTGTTGCAAATTTAATGGCCTTTGGCTAGCTAGCTAATTAATTAATCTCCTCTCTTTCCATTGCTTAGCCTCTATTAACCAAATTTGGCCATTAAAATCTCGCTTTATAACTCATGCCGCAATTAAATGATCATATGCTTTGATCTGATCATCATCGTTATCTTTTATCAAACGAAAACTCCTTAGAACCAGACCTTATTTCATGCGTGTGCACAGCTCTCATGTCAATTTCATATTGATCATGGGCAAGGGTACTCGGCTCACCCGGAGGCGATTGATCAGACAGACCCACATCTTCAAACTTCTCGTTTTCGACAGCATCATGGTGCCTATAATGGTTGTAACCTGCGGAAGAGCCATCGGCGCTGTGCCGGTGCATAGGAGACGGCGAGCCTTGATCGCTGTCCCAGTGATCATAGTATTGATCCACATTGTTAGCAAACCTTGGAGACGCTTGAAGACTGTCCGCGTCGCTCCGGTGGTTGCGCAGGAGATAAAGTGGAGATGTGCCGTGCAATGGAGTCGCCGGCCGGCTGGACATCGGTGTCACCGTGCCGGATTTCTGGTTCTGTTTGATGTGTTTTCTAGCCGTGTGGTGCCAGTTTCTCAGTGCCGTAGCCACTCTGTCGTTGAAGATGGTTGGCTTCATAGTTGAACCCATCTGTTTGACATATAAATCATGATTAATTAATCGTATGTTATAACATTAATAATTATTGCAAGTTTATCATGAAGATTAATTGATGAAGAAAGTAATTATTAAGAGGTATTTTTTATGATCACCTGTGTTACTAGAGCATACAATGGAAGTGTTACATAGCTGCATAGGAACTGTATGAGGACCCTGATGGTGATCAAATTAATTAAACAGTAAGTATATATATATATATATATGATAAAAAATATGATTTGAATAATATAACTAATAATACTAAAATGTGATTAATTAATTAAACTCACCCCATAGAGATTCTAATGATTATGTCTTCCACGTGCTCATGGAAGCAAGATTTCCTCCCAAATTCATACTGAAATCGAGACAAATAATAAACAGTAAATTAATTCATGCTAGCAAGGTAATTAAGGATCAAAAAATAAATCAACATATACACATATAAATATATAAATGTGGGTTCAAGATTAATGGCTTACCCAAGACCACGCAAAGAAGGCAAGCTGGAAAGCATTCTACAAGATAACAAGTGGAAATTTCAAAAAAAAAGAAAAAAAGATTAGTAATTAATTAAAAAATGTTGATGGGTATATATGCACACATTAAAATTACTGCTTATAAATAAATTAAATAAAGATGTATTGAAATAATTAATTTAAATATTATATTATGGAAAATACCTGAAAAAGAACAAAGTTGATGAGAAAGAGGAGGAGGCGAGGGCGGTTGAACCAGAAAAGATCATCAGCTGGCTGAACTGTTAGGACACCCTTCACCACATCTCCGCGTTCCTGAATTCTTAAACCCATTCTTGTTATTATCACTTGTAGCTTTGTTCCAACCAATAGAATTATCTGCATAATCCCATTTTAATTACACACCCATTAATATATATATATATGAAACTATTTTAAAAATACATCCAAATTTAACTAATTGAGAATATTATATAGTACTTACAATCAATGGCACAAAGGGTAGCCACAGATAAGAATAAAATCCTGCCCACCCACAACAAAAAAAGGTTTAATAATTAATTCAATTAATCAGTATATATATATATATATATATATATTTATTTATTTCTCTCTATATATATTATTTTCTCACCATGTGCAGTGAAGAGTAGGAACAGCACAGCGAAGAACCAAATTATTGGGCTGCAAATAAAAAATAAAAAATTTGCACTTGAGACTTAAGAGTCATAATTAATTTTACATAAATAATAACAAAATTATATAATCAAGGTGTTATATTTTATTGATAAGTATTAATTTTTATTGCTAGAGTGGTAGGATGAGCCGCACCTGATGCCCACGACAACTTTGAAATCCTCTTCGAGTGATCTATTGATGTACTTTTGAAAATCGAATTTAACTGAGCTTTGAGGTGCCAAATGTGCCTGATAATCAATAGTAAAAAAAAAATTGAGTTCAACAAATTTAATTACAATAAAAATAATTATATAACTTCTCATTATATAATAATATGATAAATATATATATATATGCTGAAGATTTAAAAGTTTTTATTATATATTACCATGATGAACCCATGTCGCAGTGTCAAATAATCAACTTTAGGAACCGACCTGAAGAATTGTCTGAAAAAACACACCTGAAAATTAATAAAACTAACACGTTAATGCATGACTCATCTTAAGATTATTGATCAATGACATCTAATTAGATGTAAGTTTAGAAGGATGATCTCTTTATATATAAAATTCAGAGTAGTAAGTCAAACCACTCATCACAGATTTATTACACCTTCCTTCGGGTCTATTCTGGTTTCTAACGACTTTTATTAATTTATTATTATTACGAAAAAAGTATGACTTTTTAATATTTTAATAAATAAATTCTGGGCACGTGCATCCAATTTAATAAATAAGTTTTCCCATTTAAAAAGTCAATTTATTTTTTAACTAAAATAAAATGATAGATTCATAAGAAAGTTAATTAAAATGCGTACTTACAATCCAGATGAGAACTGGTGATTTGCTCCAGAAGTTCAAGTGCCTGCGTCCAAACGATGTGTCTCTGGCGAATCTAAACCTCTCTGGGTCTGCATCCATTCAAATTTTCATCATTAAATTAATTAATGAAAATGCTAAAAATGAGACTAAATAACTATACATTGATATACATAAGAGACAATCTTATGAATACACAAGATTGGATATAAAGAAACATATAAATCATCAATTTGAATAGGGGTTACGTATCTTAAATTGAATTGAAGAAGATAGTGAACCCATTTTATTGGTTATTATGTGTGTAACTTACCGTGTGAGACCTGGTATTCAATGGTTTTTGTTTCTTTTTCCCAAGCCTTCCATCGGCTCATCTGCAATCTCAACCATACATATATCTCCTCATCAGTCATCTTTAGTAAATTACTTCTAATTTTATTTGATATATTTATAGAATGACAGGAAGAAAAAAAAATTAATATTAAGTTGGACGAGTTATGAAATTGAGGGCATAAAATTTTACTATATAATAAATTTTGAGTTTAAACTTTTTAATTCATACAACGACGTCTTTGAGTATTTGTAGTCGTGCTCAAAACAGATACTTTAACTTCAAAAAATATATATATAATTAAAAAAAAAAAACATACCTTAACTCTGCCCAAAACCAATGTAATTATGCAGTAAAGAACATGAAAAAGGGCCAAGACAAAGATGAAGATGTGAAGTTGATGAATCCCATCTGCAGAAACAAGTGGAACTTTTCCCTGTGTACACGTGTGACAGTGACACCCACCTTGTTAACATCTCATCAAAGACTAAAAGAATCAAAATTATGCAGTTGACAACGATATATGAGATTATATATATATATATATATATATATACAATCAGCTCCTAGCCACATTTATTAAAATGAAATGGTTCCCACCTCGGCTCACAATTGGCTCGAACCCAATTAGCCATGGTGGGACCGAAAAGTGTCCCAAAAGTTAGACAAATAGGCCTGCAGAGGTTCTACGTACGTTCCCTCCTTAATTTGCCGACCAAAGAAGACGTAATTGAACATGAAAAAGAACAATTAACTAAATAATATAATATTAATTATAAGGAAAATGGGTGAGAAGACTTGCCTTGGGTGCACATTTATCAGTCCCGCCTCCGGCCAAAACACGCCGGACACTGACGCCGGAATCGGAGAGAAGTCTCCGGCTGTGAGAAGAGTCTTCTGAAGATGAAGAAGAATCAGAATCAGAATGATCGTCTGAGCCATATTTCTGGCGCTCCCGCTTCTTACCACAAGGATGCCAAGTGTTTGCGACACCCTTTGGTATGCAAATCTCTGAAATTAGCCCTTGACCTACTGTTAGTAACAACGATATGAACCCAAGTAGCATAAGCTCTGCACATGTATACCCAAAATTTAAGTAATTAGTTAACCAATAATATTAGTTAGACCATATATATATATATATAGATAGATAGATAGATAGATAGATATATAAGATTACCACTAACCTGATTTCACCTTCTCTAGTGCTTCATAAAGAGCTCGCTTGTGCTTCTTAGTTAGCCACTGCATCAACACATGCAATTAGGTGCAATGATATATGTGGTGTAAATAATTTTAAATAAAAAAATTGAAAATTAACCAAATAATTCAAGTACCCATTTGATATAAGGAATCACTGTAACAAATATCATAGATTGACAAAAAAAAAAAAAACTAAGGAATAAATTATAAATTATACCTTTCCTATAAGGTGGATGATGTGCTCAATTATGATGGAAATCACAACTAGTGCAAAACAAACAACTGCAACAGCCCAAGTCGGCGTTTGCTCCAGAGAACGGCCTCCTCCGCCACCTGCCATTTCTCTGATCAACAACAACAACTTCTACTAGTACTAGTAATTGCCAGAAATCACAGCAATAACTAATTCTAACAGAAGAACTGGAAATCTTGCAGAGATGATGATCAGCTAGGACTTTTATTATAAATTATATAAAACTGTTCTGATTTGCTTTCAGAATAAAGAAAGCAAAGAAAGAAAGAAATTAAGAGAGACACAGAGACTCAAGGAAGAAAGGTATGATTTTATATATATATGTGTGTGTATATATGCATATAAAATGACTAAGAAGGAAAAAAGAAATTTGAAGGAAGCGAAGGAGGAAGGAAGGGTAGAACAGGGAAGTGTGGGGATATATTGATGATGATTGACTTTGACTTTAAGACGCGTGAAGCCTAATCTTGACCTCTTTTCGAGGTGGGTCCCACACAACTTGATCAATCTGTGATCGTAAAATTTTCATTTTTCAAATTAGATGTCTATTGGGATTTGTGGCCGTTGATTTATTGAACTAGTCAACGCTTCAGTTTTGTAGAATTTAAATCTGTTGATAATTGATATAATGTTTCCGTGTCTACAGTGATTTGTGTGATTTAGCAAGGCAAGTAGGCCACGTGGTGCGTGAATCAAGTGTTTAGCGTTTCATTTAATTAGTTTTTTATATTTATTTTAAAAACTAATATGCGCACGATCTTGTGTTAAATAAAATTTGGGTTAATTAGAATATTAGTCAAATTAAATGGCTGATAAAAAATGCCATTTGTTTTTAGATGAATTTAGTCTGTTTTGAAAAATATATTAATAAATAAAGCATATATAATTTGTTGCTTGAATCCAAAGGTTCCATGGGAAATTAATTAAAATCGATTATAAAACTTATATAATTTCAAATATTTTGATTTCTCGTCAATGCCTGTTCAAATTCGGGTGATACATTAATTATCCGCAAAATAAATCTATTAATTATATTAATCTGATTGTCTTAACTTGTCAATAGGTGAGGCTATAGGGTCACAGACATGCCTTTTCTTACATAAATCAAAATTTTGACTTATTTGAATATTTCAATCAATTTTATCATAAATTAAAATAATTAACCGTAGGTTAGTTATGTGAGTGGAGGCAAGCGCCTTAGACCATGAGGTAGAGTGTTCGAATGAGGACTCGTGCTATCCACTAATATATTGACCAATGATTTTAAAAGTGTTTGTGATGGTATTCTAAAAGAATTAATAAGTAATTAAAGAATTTTGATACCTGCCGTCCTAAAAAAAATAAAAATAAATTAAAACCATTATTATATAAAAAACAAAAAAAAAACAGTAAAAACTACCAATGGACGAGTATTTTATCACTTCAATTTATCAAAGCATACTTTCAAAATAAAATAAAAAATTATCAAAGCATAGTAATATTTCCCTATTTTCCATAAATATATATAGCAATAAACTTAAGATTTTATAATGAAATGATTGACTGAGCAAGTTTATTCATCATTATAAATTAATAATTAATAAAATCAATAACAATAATTTGGACACATTTCCTTTCTTTTTTTCTTTTTTTTTTTGGACACATATCCCTAGGTTTTGCATATATCGGAGACATTCTCGTTTAAAATCAATCTATCAAAAGACCCTTTAAAAAACAAAGAAAATATGACAAAACATATAAGATTGTGTGCTAACATTTTCAAAATCTGGAGTTTAAATGATTTCATTTCACATCCTGAAATAAATTAATTTTTCGTAATAAAACATATCAACTATATATAAATTAAAGTGTTTCTAAAGTTTCCATAATTATGTTCCCGGTCCCAACCAATTCTTCTTTCTTACATCAATTGACAGGGACAATGAAGGTAGGAATTAATACAAAGCCAGGTGAGGTGACCATTTCAAGTAAGAACTTTTACATATTTCTATGAACAAGTCTGAAAACAACTCTTTCGGAAAAAAAAAAAAAAAAAGTCTAAAAACAGCATATTAGGTTCAAACCTTGGGCAAATATATATATATATATATATATATATATATATATTTGGGTTTTCCGCCCATGGTGGTCCTGTCCTCCGAGTAAAACTAATTTACATTCGAACATTTTAAGGATAATGGGGGCTTTCCTCCAGTGGGCACAACTAAATTAGACAATGAATTTAGATTTTAAAACCTTCATCCCTCAACTAATTTTAGCATAGACCATAACAATTTTGTATTACGTTGAGTCTTGGGCATAATAAGGAAACCAATGTACCCGATAGCTAGTTCGTAAGTTAAGTACTATAGTTAGGTGGTTAGGACTATAGTTAGTTTGTTGTAACTATAGTTAAGTCTGGTGAGTTAGTTCTACTCCATTATAAATACTATGTTATCATTGTAAACATGATGTTGGGCTCACATTTAGTAATGGGGCTCACATTTAGTAATGAGCCTCACTTCAA
Source organism: Paratinospora sagittata (assembly GCA_035771175.1). Taxonomy (NCBI): domain Eukaryota; kingdom Viridiplantae; phylum Streptophyta; class Magnoliopsida; order Ranunculales; family Menispermaceae; genus Paratinospora; species Paratinospora sagittata. The sequence goes on from CM069593.1 coordinate 21,942,771, forward strand.
ATTAAATAAGGAAAAGAAACAAAATAGCTTTTGGTCGAGTAGGCCCCACATGTCTACAAGAAAAATAAAATAGCTTCCGACTGGGTGGGCCCCACATGTTTATAATAAAAATAAATAAAATATTAAAATAATAATATTTTATTTATAATCTTCTCATATAAAAAAGGGTTCAGAAATTCAGTTCAATTCATTTAATTTGAACTAAATGGGTCATTGAGTTGAGCGAATTTGACATTGAGTACCAACCTCGTACAACCATGAAAGGTCAGGCGCTGGCAGATTTTCTATCCGAGTTGCCTCCGATAGAAATTCCTATTGACCTGGGCCCTCATGAAGCCTAGAATTTGTTGACGGCTCTTCCTGCAAGCAGGGATGTGAAGCGGGAATAGTGTTCATCTCCCCCAGAGATGAGAAACATTTATGTGTTCTTCGCTTTGGTTTCTTAGCATCCAATAACGAAACAGAATACGAAGCACTTATGGCTGGCTTACGACTCACTCTCAGTTGGGAAGTGGGTAAGCTGGTCATCCACTGCAATTCTCAACTCGTTGCGGGGCAAGTTAAATCAAAGTATCAGGCAAAAGACAATAGAATGCAAGCATACCTGAAAGAAGCCCTATGTCACGATCATGTCAAGACATGCACCGTCACTTAAGAAGAGGGTCCGTGAAGTTTCGTCTCGATCGGAGGTGGCAATCTAGTAAATATGGCCCAGTATGATTGGCATCACATTTTGATGTTTTCTTTTAGAAACAAGTCAAAAGCTTAACATTTACCTTGGGGAGGAGTAGTTGTCCAACTCTCCCTCATGACCAATACTTGGCGATGCATAGGACATTCCCTTGGTGCAACCCAAGAGGCCGACTACTGACATTCTGAAGGGGGTAATGGTAGTTCCCATAACATTTGGGCAGGTTATGGGACACTGTTATCGGGCTAGCAGTGCGGGGAGTATACAGGGCTAGGTATCTAACACTGTTATGTCACCTGCTATCGAGTTGAGCGCATTGAGTTATCTTTAGCCTACGTGCTAGAGTATGCTTGTGGGGATACTCATGAATGAGTTATCCATGAAACTTATCGGTATTGCATGGTCTGGGGCAGCACTGTGCAAGAACTGCTATCGAAGGTATCCGAGTGATCCGTCTGAGTGACTATTCGGAGCTACGCAAAAGCGAGATATTCGAGTACTCCACTTTAACATGAGTATATGTGTGAATGGTTGACCAAAGATATGTGTATTCGAGGTGACGCATGGGTAACATGTCTGTCTTACAGATATGCTTGTGACAAGTGGTATCAGAGATGAAACAAGATTGCACGAACCTCGTGGTGAGCTAGTGCAAAGAAGAGATACAGTAGAAGAAATGTGTGTTGTATGCAATGGAACCATCATGGGGAATGAGATATACAACAGTGGTGTTGGTACAATGCCTAAAGTGGCACAATGATAGGAGGATACTCGATACAATAGTTGACCCAAGCAATATCTGATCAGCAAGTAGAGCTTCAATGGTTGACAACTGTGTTGACATAAATGTCAAGTGAAGCATATGGGACAAGATGGCTATAATCGTTGTTCCGGGTTGCGAGGACAAGGCATCAAGCGCGTGTCATATGTGAAATGATGGTGTGATTCAAGCGGTTCCATTTGAAGGAACTCTTGAGAAACATTTGGACATGTACATCGGTTGCGGTGATTATTTCTTCCTGGGTGAAGACAGTGGTCGAGGTACTGGAAGAAGCCCCATCAATGAAGCAAAATTTGTTATTATGGAGGTCACGCAACAAAGGAGATTGAGAATCAAGTGGGATAGCCCTTCAGCATAGTGTTAGTCCATATTGTGATTAGTTCGAGGTACTAGTGCAAGCAGACGTACAGGATGAAGAACAATCTTATTGTGTGGAAGCACGGAGATGCGAGGGTGAGCTACATTAGGTAAATGATAGCTCGTCCCAAAGGGGATACTGAAGATCTCAAAGGTACAGATCATTGCTACGTCGAATAGTAGCACAATGCCCAAGTATAGATGATTATCGTCGGACTGAATAGGGTAGTGGTTCCTCATGCAGAGAAGTTTAATAGGATAGAGTTCCAAGTTCAAGTCAAACAGCGAGGCCACGAGTAGGGGTGCGACAATCAAAAGGTGCATATGGAGATGCCGATGAGAGATGATCTATCAGGAAGATGCAGCATGAAGATGAACTCAGCAATTGTGTCGATGAATAGCATCGACTATTCAAGTGGGGCAGTTTTTCACGGTCATGTCAAGACATGCATCGTCACTTAAGAAGATGGTCTATGAAGTTTCGTCTCGATCGGAGGTGGCAATCTCATAAATATGGCCCAGTATGATTGGCCTCACATTTTGATGTTTCCTTTTGGAAACAAGCCAAAAACTTAACATCTACCTTGGAGAGGAGTAGTTGTCCAACTCTTCCTCATGGCCAATACTTGGCGATGCATAGGATGTTTACTTGAGACAACCAAGAGGGGCTTACTACCGTCATCCTGAAGGGGAAATGATAGTTTCCATAGCATTTGGGTAGGTTATGGGACACTGTTATTGGGCTAGCAGTGCGGGGTTCACCGGTATATAGGGCTGAGTATCTAACACTGTTATGCCACCCGCTATCGAGTTGAACGCATTGAGCTATCTTTAGCCTAGGTGCTAGAGTGTGCTTGTGGGGATACTCATGAGTGAGTTATCCATGGAACTTACCGGTATTGCATGGTCCGGGGCAGCACTGTGCAAGAACTGCTATCGAAGGTATCCGAGTGACTATCCGGCGCTACGCGCAAGCGAGATATTTGAGTACTCCGCTGTAACATGAGTATATGTGTGAATGGCTAACCGAGAATATGTGTATTCGAGGTGCCGCATGGGTAACATGTCTGTCTTACAGATATGCCTATGACACCTGGCCCTGCTATGAAGGTTCAAGGAGCATGTACTGATGCAAGTGCCGAGAACAGAAAATACCTTGGCCGATGCCATTTCTAAGTTGGCTTCCTCCTCCGAGGCTGAACTCGTGATCCAAGTCCATGTGGAATTCTTACCAGAAAAGAGTATTGGTAAAATAGGTTTCGACCAGCAGGTCGGCAGCCTCAGCCAAAACTCATCAAAGATGGACCTGATTGAAGATTTCATACTAAGTGGCAACCTCCCCGGGGATAAGGTCAAAGTAAGAAAAGTGTATAAACAAACTACTAGGTACTCTATAATAGACGATCAGCTCTATAAGCGTAGCTTCACTATGCCTTATTTAAGATGCCTACAGGAAAAGCAAGCACTACCAGTTTTGGAGGAAATTCATAGAGGCGTATATGGTAGCCATTATGGTGGAAGGACTCTCGCGTACAAGGTTCTTTGTCAGGGTCATTATTGCCCGACGATCCACAAAGACGCTGTAAGGATAGTTCAGAAGTGTGACAGTTGTCAGAAACATAGAACAAACATCCGAGCTCCAGCGGAGAATCTCTCGCTAATTTAGAGCCCATGGCCCTTTCCTCAGTGGGGGTGGATCTGATAGGATCCCTACCGACCTGTAAGAGACAGGTCAAGTTCGCAATTGTCGATGTTGACTACTTTACCAAGTGGGCAGAGGTTGAACTTTTGGCACAGATTACTGAGCAAAAGACCACGAGCTTCATTTGGCAGTCAAATGTGTTTCATTTTGGTGTCCCGTACTTCATTATCTCTGATAACGGCAAACAATTCGACAACGCTAGGTTTCAATCATTTTGTGATAACATCAGCATTTCACATTTTCTTTCCACTCCAGCACATCCTTAAGCCAATGGTCAGGTAAAAGTCGTGAACAAAATCATCAAACATACATTGAAGGCCAGACTTGAAGAAAAGAAAGGAATGTGGGCCGAAGACATGCTGCAAGTCCTCCGGTCATACCGTACCACCTCTCGAACAGCAACAGGAAAAACACCATTCTCCTTAGCCTTCGGGGTGGAAGTCGTCATACCGGTGGAGCTCGGGATACTGACCTTGAGAACCTCCTACTTCAATGAATCTAGGAATATGGAGGCTCAATGTACTGACCGAAATTTACTTGAAGAAAAAAAAAGAACAGGCACAACTCAAACTAGTAGCATACCAGCAGAGGGTCTCTAAATACTACAATGTCAAGGCGAAACACAGAAGTTTCAAAGTTGGCTACTTAGTACTAAGAAAGGTCATGCTGAACACTCGTGAACCTGGAGCAAGTTCCCTCGATCCCAACTAGGAAGGGCCTAACAAAATCACCGCAATATTTCACACTGGCGTGTACGAGCTTGAAGATTTATCAGGAAGAAAAATTCCTAAGCCCTGGAATACAGAACACCTCAAGAAGCACTACCAGTAAGCAATAGCAGTAGCAACACATTAGTTAGTTTCTAGTATCTACAGAGGTGTTGATTGCCTACTGGTGTTGATTTCTATTTTTTACAATCAAGGTTTACTCTTGATTTTTCTACAATCAGCGTGAAGTTTAGTTCTATAAATCTGCGTCTATGATTTACAACCAAAGTGCCTTGGGGGGTACTCTACGAGCCCCTACCAAGAAGAAGGGATCTGCCCCTACAGTGCCTTGGGGCAGCAAAAACGTTAGCTACCGAGAAGAGGACTTTAAGTCTAGAGTGCCTTGGGGGTACTTTGCGCCAGCTTGGTACCTACCGAGAAGAAGGGTCTGTACCCTAAAGTGCCTTGGGAGGTTGGTCAATCCCTACCGAGAAGTTTGAAGTGGTTGAAATCATTCACTAGCCCACCAACTCAACGACCACGACTCAACGAACAACCGATCAAATAAGTGCATTAAATTATTAATTTGGAAAAAATTACTTGTGCACTAAATTGTAGGTACCCTCACAACTTGATAATCCAACGATCGATATCGACGACATCACTAACGGAAAAACATGAGACAAAATCTACAACTGGTTAACTGAAAAACTCCTACAAGCTGCCACCGGCTGATTCAACTACAAAAATCAGTTCTACATCAACTATGTGCCCTTCCCAAATAAGACACATAAAAAGATCTTATTATACATCAACTTTCGACATAAGATACCTTCAACTTCAAAGATTACGAGTTTCACGCTACTTGCCAAAACCAGGTGGGGGAAAAATTGTTGAATCCCTGGGAGCAGTATTCAAAGTACCTCCTGCAGAAGAACCTTTTTAAGTTTTAAGAACTATTGATATTTTGGCTTTTTCTCAGACTGGTGTCGTGGCTTTCTAAGAAGCAGTCGATGCTCAAGGTGGCTCAACAGGAGCCTTAGATTTCTCAATAGTTGTGGTATTGGCCCTATCTCCAGCCTGCGACTGGGTCCCCTCTGCATCTAAACCTACAACTTTCTTTACAACCGGAGTCTTACTTTTCTTCGACGCCATTGCCATAAGCCGATCCATCTCAGCTTGTTGTCCGGCTCTCACCGTCTCTTTTTCCCTAGACTTTTGTGCGGCTTCCTCCGGCCTTTTAGCCGCAAAAATATTGTCATGCCGATGCAGTCCTTGAAGAACGCACCTACATCATACACAGCATCGTAGGTGCCTTGCATATACCGCTCCTGTAGCAGTAAGCCAAACTTCGCAGAATCTTTAAATTAGGATATAATCTCGTTCTCTACCATATTTGTCTCGTCACGTTCTACCTCGAGTTCAACGTATTTCACGGTCAAATCGGCTTTAAGAAACTCAATTGTTTTCTTTTGCTGGTCAAAAAGAGCACGCCACTCCAACTTCTTGACGGTCAACTCTTTCTCGTAACCCGCCAACTTGCTCCTCAACCCAACAATCTTGACATTCTTCTGAGAACAATAGTCTGCCTCATTACAAGTTATCGCCTGCTCAACCTTTTTCAGGGCGACCATGGCATTCACGGCAATTTGTGCAACAACGCACCGAGCCAGAGGTAGCAAGTGAGTAAGATGCAGTTAAAAAAAAAAACATACCCCTACTGCATTGGTAGCGCAGAGTTTAAGGTTGACAACATTATTTTCTTATGCGCCTTCTCAACAACATCCTACGAACACCTAACTCGGCAGTCAACAAGAGAAAACTCAAGGCCACTGAGTTTAGCCTGTTTCGACCTCGCCTTTGTGCTATAGTCCGCAAAAGATGGGAGCTGAGATGGATGCCTCTCAGAAAACTCAGCAGAAGTGCCCTGACATTCTGACAAAACACCTTCGGGCAAAGTCGGTATAATGGAAAGATCGATAGAGGAAGAAGAATCTACCACATTCATCTGATGAGCCCTCAACGTGGCTTTAGCAAAATGCTTCTTAGAATCGCCAAAGCTTATGTTAAGTCGCGACATCTCTCGGCAAAAATTTCTTTGCAAGATGAACTCTCGATAGAACTCTTCCTGGCAGATCGCTTCCTGGCAAATCGCTTCTTCACCTCCTTCATCTCCGACTATCAAGAAGGAAATAAATAGATAAGAGCCTCTGACCAACTATTCGTTAATCAAAGCTTGGGGGTAGATGTTGGGCCTACATTTAGTAATGGGCCCCACTTCAAATTAAATAAGGAAAAGAAACAAATTGGCTTTCGGTTAGGTGGGCCCCACATGTCTACAATAAAAAATATTAAAATAATAATATTTTATTCATAATATTTTCCTATAAATAGGGGCTCAGAATTCAGTTCAATTCGTTCAGATCGAACTGATCATAAGTATATTTGAGTTCTCAAGAGAGAGAGAGAGAGTTTCATTGTTTTCTCTTTGAAAGTAAAGAGAGAGAGAGAGTTGTACTCTCCAGTCTATAGTAAAGTTTCTACATTCTGCCCATGGACGTGTCACGACGCCCCTGACGTAGGCTGACGTCATGACCGGCACAGCGTACTATACACTGTACATCCTCATATACAGTAGATAATACACTGTCAGCCTTCACGTACTCTCCCAAACCTTCCCAAAATGTACAGAATATTTTTTTTCTATACCACACATCAAATCAAATCCCAGATATATAGATGATCATTTCATTCACATTGATAAATATCTATGATCATCTCATTTCATCATCCCAAGCATTATATAATCTTACCACACAACCCATCTAGGTGATAATACATCACATTTTCATTTCCTCATCCAATATCTTAAGCTATATATATGCCCACACATCCCATCTAGATGATAATATACATATCAAAATAACAAAAGCTATTTCCTCCAAGCCAACATACACATACCAGACTCACTCACGGAGTTTCCTTTTCCCTTCGACTCAATACCTGAAATATTGGAGGAATTAGGGTGAGCAAACAACAGCTCAGTGAATATAGTTCTTGAGATGGCAATTATATACATTTAAAGAAATATGACATTTAAACTCATTTCAAACATTTATTCAACACATGCATCGTTCAACGAATATATCATACATGTCAACAACATAAATTTCATATTTTTCAATCATACAATGCACAATCTCCCTCCTCCGCAAGGCATGAGAGCGGGTCTAACCCTTGTATGGCCGTACAAGGTAGCCACAACCTCTCATTACCCAAGTAACAGTCATTTCAAGGATCGCAACCCTTGTTAGGACAGGCCACAGACAATGAGGACTCGCAAAACCTCATCCGGGTCTAATTCCTAACGAAATGACGATGAGGAATCGCAAAGCCTCATCAATAAAATCTCCAATGCTAAAATCAGTTTGCATGATCCATAAAACTCAATGCAGTATATGTAATATCACATGCATACAATCGAACAGTTTATATGCGTACAATGCCATACAAAAACCAAATCAAGAGAACTATACTCACCGTACAACACGTTCCACTTAAACCCAATCATCGTCGCTTTCGAGTCCAGCTCCAAGTTACATCCAATTAATTTAACCTGTCACAATCACTCCATAATTTAATTGCATGTCTTCCTATTTATGATCTTTAATTTCTCAACTCACTTCAAATCACTACAAATAAATCCCTTTAGGACTCATAAGCAGTTGAAGAAACTATTATCTCGTTTCTGTGGTCAATCTAGATATTTCCACAAGAAAGAACAGTGAAAATAGATATCCAAATCATATTTTCACGACACCATATACTTAGTTACTCAAATAATCAAATCATATTCAATATCATGTTACCTCCGGAATGTAGTTCTTCACGATTTTATAATCTCAAACCGGGGTTTCACTGGATTCACATCACTAGTCACATCACTGTGCACAGTACTATTCACATCACTCACTATATCACTATTTACTGTGCACTATTCACTGTACACTGTACACCGTGCACTATTCACTATTCACTGTTCATTGTTCACTGTGCACTATTCACTATTCACTGTGCACTGTGCACTATTCACTATTCACTATTCACCGCTATTCATCCGACACTATTCATCACTATTCATCCGAAAGATGTAAATTGTATTAAAATTGTCCAACGGTCTCCAAACCTCCTGAAATCAAATCTAACCACATATTCGGAGTCTCTATAGTCTAGGAAGTGTTTTTCTATCTTCCTAGCAAATTTCTCATTCACATTGGGGTCAAAACCCCAATTTGTCAAAATACCGTAAAACGGCTCCTACAGTCAAAATTAGGCCGCTAGAACGGTTACCGCTAGCTTAGATAGTAATTTCACGAAGAAAGGGAGTGAAAATTGCTTACCGTGAGTCCGGATTTCACCCGAATCCCGCTTTCTCCATTTTCTCTCTTCTCCTTCTTCTCTCGGTTTCTTTCTCTGGAAACCTCTCTCTGTTTTGTTTTTCATTCAGCAAGTTTTGTTTTATTTTTTTTTTAATTTTTTTATTAATGAACGAACAGTAAACTACTATTCACTACTATTCGTGATACTATTTGATGAACAGTATATTACATGCAAGTACTGTTCATTATATCTTTTTATTTGTTTTTCGTCGTACCCTCAATCACACACACGTATATTTGGCTTCTACGTATAACATACGTATATTTCAAAGCGGATATTTAGCTCTTACGTATAAAATACGTGAATTATAGCGCGTATATTTAGCTTATACGTACACAATACGTGTAATATACATCTCGATATACGTGTACGTCAACGTATGTATGTACTTAAATTTACGGGGTGTTACAATCTCCCCAACTTAAGGAATTTCGTCCTCGAAATTTAGAATCAAGGACTATTCCTCAAGTGATACTCAATCCCAGAAAACTGCTCCCGCATTTTATATTCCGCTTCCATGTTTGCTCTTCTTGATACGCGGTATCCTCCCCAACTTAGAGTTGAGTTATATCCTGGAATCTGACTAATATTTCCTCAACATCAATATATAGCAAATCGTATGGACACCTAGCAACCGTGATAGTAGAGCAAATCGGTAAGCCTATGGACCTATCCTATCAAGGATCTCTAATGGTCCAACAAATCGCGGTGCGAACTTTCTGTTCATCCCAACTCTCATTTTGACCTTTCTGTGGTAAGACCCTTAACAAAACTGAGTCAGCCACAATACACTTCAAGGCCTATATACCAACCCTGTGTATTGAATAAGATCATGTGGCACCAATAACAATAACTCCATACTTTCAAATCAACAAGTTGGAGATCTATAAGGCTTACTATCAAACCTTTAGAGTGTCATTATTATGCTATTATACGAGCTGTTTATACACACAAGTTTACACAAAAACAGTATTCCTTCCAACTTCCACCAAAATTCAAGTATACTAGACCCGAGCATGCTCGCAAGCATCAAAGTCACTCTCTCAGTCTGTCAGCCAGTCTGAGAATGCAATATCCCACTGAGAAGGAGATGAGTACCAAATCGAGTCTGCCTCATATATCAGATCTCGACACAATCTTCGGATCTTAATCCGACATGAAAAATATCTGAGTACTCCCATCAAATCTCTCTATCTCACACATAGACAACCTGCTCAGTCTATCAAAAGAATTCTGGCGTTCATTGGAATAATACAGAGACTTATCAGTCTACTAATGGTTATCCAAATGGTATCATATCTACCCATAACCCATAAGATACTATTTGAATCCCATCTTTAATTAATACAATCCATATTACCAATTCCATAATCTTTCATACTGATATCATACTCGTCTCATCATAAATCTTACTCTCTGAATATGAGTATCAATCAGCTGAACATGCATTCGAGCACAAATATCAACACATGGAGTAATAGAGAGTACACTCATAACGGTACCTCTCACTCACAAACAATCTCCATTTATGGCTAACTGATAGATACCATTTCAATTTCAGCATGTTTCCTGCTCAATGCCTCAGCAACATATTGACCTTTCCCAGGATAATAATAAAATCAAATCCTTTGGGAATTCTTTATTATCTCATATCCAGTTTCTTTCCGTTCAAATAAGTACTTCAGACTCTTAAAATCTGAAACTAGTGTGACCTTTTTATTATAGAGGCAATGCTCTCATCAATTCAAAATAGCTACCAACAAATTTTTTATTCACCCTCAGGATAGTTATTCTCGTGCACTACCAAATATCTGAAGGCACAAGTAATTAACTTATCCTTTTCTATCAATGCAAACTCCAGATCTGGACGTGATATTCATCAATCACAATTACTTCCAGATTCTGAAACTAGTCACAACATTTACTACTATGAGAGCTTTCCCATGCACAACGGTCCACACATTATATAACATCCATCTGGTTTCGTTTCGTGAGTGGAACATATAGCTCTAAGGATCTTTCCACGCACTTTCTATAACATACAACTAATACCAGAGAACTTCTGATTTCCATTATTGACATCAGTTGTCACAGTACTATGAGCACTTTGACTTTCGCAGCATCCTTAACGATACTATTTCAACTAGTCACGTGATCCAAAAATTCTTATCTCAATTATATTCAAAACTCATATTCACCGAGCTTGACACTCAATCAATGCTCTCTCAGTGACTACAAGATAATTCCGAGGTGTTATTCATGCTTCTCTCATTTTCTTGGGACGATTACATCTATTATCATCGAATACTATGTAATACTCAAGATATGGTTCATATTCCCACTGCATCAATCTTATAAACGTGATTGACACATTACTCAAGGTTACCAAAATTTCTTAATATCCATATCTTGTCTTAGCACAGTCTGCATTACATCCTTTTCTCGAAGTCTTAACGGATGGTGCCTAGATCTCAAAATGATCTTAAAGAAAAGTTGGCACTATTTGGTTAATCGAATTCGACCATCTATCCATGGTAAAGGATATTCGTTCGTTGTTGTTACCTTGCTCAGTTAACAGTAATTCATACGTAAACCTATTTCACTATATCTTCTTTCCATCTTATCACAAATGCTCACCAAGGTGGCATTTCAAGAATAATAAATCTTTTGCTCATTAACACATGTACCTATACCTTAAATCCTCACAATTTCTCAGGTGCTTGGCATCAGTTTTATATGCTACCAATCTCCTGTCCAGGTAGCACTTTTAATAATTCATCCGATAATACTCCAATATACCAGCTCATCACAAGAAGTGTTAATCAACTGCATGTCTTATTACATTATTCTAAATGGCTTTGTACTAGCCATATGCTCCATGTCCTCATCAAGAACTAGCTTATCTTAGAAAGACAATTTTGAGGGTATAAATTTCTCGAGATTCAAAAGGAGAATTTTCCACTTATTCAGAATATTCCTTCTTTTCGGAGAGGCGGTACACCTGACATGAGAGGTGACCAACCAATCATACCCACAAAGCATCCAATTCCAAAAATTTTAGATTCTAGAGTCCATAATTATTTGATGACTCTCATATTTATTACACATAATCTTTGCTAGCCATATCAAGGTTGATTCTTTCTCCTGTCGACATACTCACAATCAATGATGTCTTATTATAATCTAAACTAATACCATATGTCTACCATATCACCAGAGATACAAAAACCAGGTAGATCCAACAATACATCAGAATATACACAAGAACAAAATGTTGATCATACATGTTATCAACGCCTTACTACTTTTTGGATCTGGTAGAGTCACATTGATAAAAAGTATTGGGGCATTCCATATCGACTAACTGGACAGTAATACATCTCGTGTCTCTTTTTTTTTCAGATTGATAAGCGACAATCATAGGTCGAGATACAAGATACGCAATTGTGACTCTTGCTTAGACAATGGAAACCACTTTTGGTTTTCATACTTCGTTAACATCACTTCCCTTTTTCCCATTCTCATTGGGTTTGGTACTAAAAAAAATTAGTCACAAATAATGCCAAAATCTCATCCTTACTCACTGTTTCGTTTAGCTTGAATTTGCCCCAACATTTCCTTTACTTATTTCTCTTTTACCTAACACTGGTGTTGATGACTCGGCTTTTAACGGCAGTGCAAGCTATCTCACTATTGCTGGGGTTAACAATTTCACCACAGCTTTGGCTAACCCAAAATTTATAGGCTGCCTCACAACTTGCGTATATAATTATAACCCAACAATTATCAAACCTGCCGTATAGGATCCTAAAATTTATTCTAGATCCTTATCATTCTCAGAATATCCTTAGTTCTAAAAATAAACTATACCAGTCTATTGAATTCATGTTTGTATTTATGGTTAGGCAAGTCACTACATTTGAACAAGACAAACTTTTTCATGCCTTAAATCAATGTCAACATGATGATAGAAGCCCTTATACAATAGTTTCTTTAATTAATCTCATGTCTTAATCGTCTCAAGAGTCCTTAACCAATTTTTTTATCATATCTTATCATCAGTTAAACTTAGCTAACTTGCTTTATCATTTGCAGAGTAAGGCTAACTTGCTTTATCATTTGCAGAGACTTACTCCTTCTCTAAATGGTCTCCATTCAAAGTCTTTATTTCGTCTACTATCAGACTGCCAGTTAAGATAGGAGAGTATCTTCTCCTGAAAGTTTTCATACCTTTCACATCTTTTTATTTCATCTGGCTTATTCTTGAGACCTTCTATTTATTTTATTTTTGACTTCAGTATCAACTATATATGTGTTTTCACAGAAGTAGTCACACCATTAGCATCCACATCTGGAGCTATCAATGGTTCAAGCCTCTGTCTTTCTCACAGTACAACTAAGCTATATAATTTATTCTCACTGGATTACATCCAGTTCTTTTTCTTTCAGCCATCTGATCCTTTCTTGATCAGCACTTTTCCAATGTTAATCTTGACTATTCTTTTCCAAATCTAGGATTCATCATCGCAGATGATTCTCAGTCAAGATAACATATTGGATTAGGCTCGACATAATATGACTACCCATATGTATACCCATACAATCAATCATAATATCATAAAGCTTTTATCTTTTTAAGAATTTTAAACTTAAGGCTCTGATACCAATATTGTCACGACGCCCCTGACGTAGGCTGACGTCATGACCGGCACAGCGTACTATACACTGTACATCCTCATATACAGTAGATAATACACTGTCAGCCTTCACGTACTCTCCCAAACCTTCCCAAAATGTACAGAATATTTTTTTTCTATACCACACATCAAATCAAATCCCAGATATATAGATGATCATTTCATTCACATTGATAAATATCTATGATCATCTCATTTCATCATCCCAAGCATTATATAATCTTACCACACAACCCATCTAGGTGATAATACATCACATTTTCATTTCCTCATCCAATATCTTAAGCTATATATATGCCCACACATCCCATCTAGATGATAATATACATATCAAAATAACAAAAGCTATTTCCTCCAAGCCAACATACACATACCAGACTCACTCACGGAGTTTCCTTTTCCCTTCGACTCAATACCTGAAATATTGGAGGAATTAGGGTGAGCAAACAACAGCTCAGTGAATATAGTTCTTGAGATGGCAATTATATACATTTAAAGAAATATGACATTTAAACTCATTTCAAACATTTATTCAACACATGCATCGTTCAACGAATATATCATACATGTCAACAACATAAATTTCATATTTTTCAATCATACAATGCACAATCTCCCTCCTCCGCAAGGCATGAGAGCGGGTCTAACCCTTGTATGGCCGTACAAGGTAGCCACAACCTCTCATTACCCAAGTAACAGTCATTTCAAGGATCGCAACCCTTGTTAGGACAGGCCACAGACAATGAGGACTCGCAAAACCTCATCCGGGTCTAATTCCTAACGAAATGACGATGAGGAATCGCAAAGCCTCATCAATAAAATCTCCAATGCTAAAATCAGTTTGCATGATCCATAAAACTCAATGCAGTATATGTAATATCACATGCATACAATCGAACAGTTTATATGCGTACAATGCCATACAAAAACCAAATCAAGAGAACTATACTCACCGTACAACACGTTCCACTTAAACCCAATCATCGTCGCTTTCGAGTCCAGCTCCAAGTTACATCCAATTAATTTAACCTGTCACAATCACTCCATAATTTAATTGCATGTCTTCCTATTTATGATCTTTAATTTCTCAACTCACTTCAAATCACTACAAATAAATCCCTTTAGGACTCATAAGCAGTTGAAGAAACTATTATCTCGTTTCTGTGGTCAATCTAGATATTTCCACAAGAAAGAACAGTGAAAATAGATATCCAAATCATATTTTCACGACACCATATACTTAGTTACTCAAATAATCAAATCATATTCAATATCATGTTACCTCCGGAATGTAGTTCTTCACGATTTTATAATCTCAAACCGGGGTTTCACTGGATTCACATCACTAGTCACATCACTGTGCACAGTACTATTCACATCACTCACTATATCACTATTTACTGTGCACTATTCACTGTACACTGTACACCGTGCACTATTCACTATTCACTGTTCATTGTTCACTGTGCACTATTCACTATTCACTGTGCACTGTGCACTATTCACTATTCACTATTCACCGCTATTCATCCGACACTATTCATCACTATTCATCCGAAAGATGTAAATTGTATTAAAATTGTCCAACGGTCTCCAAACCTCCTGAAATCAAATCTAACCACATATTCGGAGTCTCTATAGTCTAGGAAGTGTTTTTCTATCTTCCTAGCAAATTTCTCATTCACATTGGGGTCAAAACCCCAATTTGTCAAAATACCGTAAAACGGCTCCTACAGTCAAAATTAGGCCGCTAGAACGGTTACCGCTAGCTTAGATAGTAATTTCACGAAGAAAGGGAGTGAAAATCGCTTACCGTGAGTCCGGATTTCACCCGAATCCCGCTTTCTCCATTTTCTCTCTTCTCCTTCTTCTCTCGGTTTCTTTCTCTGGAAACCTCTCTCTGTTTTGTTTTTCATTCAGCAAGTTTTGTTTTATTTTTTTTTTTAATTTTTTTATTAATGAACGAACAGTAAACTACTATGCACTACTATTCGTGATACTATTTGATGAACAGTATATTACTATGCAAGTACTGTTCATTATATCTTTTTATTTGTTTTTCGTCGTACCCTCAATCACACACACGTATATTTGGCTTCTACGTATAACATACGTATATTTCAAAGCGGATATTTAGCTCTTACGTATAAAATACGTGAATTATAGCGCGTATATTTAGCTTATACGTACACAATACGTGTAATATACATCTCGATATACGTGTACGTCAACGTATGTATGTACTTAAATTTACGGGGTGTTACAGGACGTAGGTCTCATAATCGAACCACGTAAATCTTTTGTCTCTCTACTCTTTATAGTTATTGTCTTTAGTTTACTATTTAGTAGTGCAATATTGTATACGTTTCCCAAGAAGTGGTATCGGAACCTTTGAAAAATTATTAGTATGTTTTATAGTTGCGGCCTTAGCTGATCTTCCACATCAGAAAGGTCTTTCACCCATACAACACTATTCACTTGTACGACGCTATTCACCTACGTGACATTATTCATATATACGGTATTGTTCACAGGAAATAGTGGGAATCAGTGTATATCAACTATTCTCGCATATCACTGTTCATCTGTGTATCATGTCAAGGAATCAATGCATTATAATGTTACTCTGTTGAACCAACAATTAATATAGTTTTTCAGATTCAGTCTTGTCCTTAGTAACTTTAAATAGTGAACGAAAGACAACTTGCTGCTTCAGAAGACTTGGTATTTAAACGGATCTATTGTAATCCCACCTCTCAGCCTTGGGACTAGACTGGTTAGCTTTATTAAGAATTGTTCACTCTATAAAGATAAATGCTAGATGTCCAAATGAGACACGCAGATAAAGACACCACAGGTCACTAAACAACTTGATAGGTTTAAGCTCAACAAGCCCCTTTCAATTTATTATTATTTGGTGTTAGTCAAATCTTGCATCAACACATAATAATAATAAAATAGTGTAGATCTTTCCTTCTCTGCGTTTTCTTTTCTATTAGGCCAATATATTTATAGGTAGTACCCAAATCAATGGTTTCAGGAGATTTTGTATTATTTCTTGCACGCAATATTAAGTTGTTCTTTGTAAATTAAACTCATTTACATAGGTAGAAGTACAAAGAAAAGTAAAAGAAAAAGAAAAAGAAAAAAAAGTTAGAAAAATATTTAGAGTTTGCATAGAAATTTGGTAAAGTCACTTTGCGAGCTTAATTAGTTAATTTCATAATCTTTTAATCATTAATTAAGACATTAATAAGATTTCTGTTTAATTACAATGTCCTTCTCCCTTCTATTTCTTTTTCTCTGCTGTGTTAATATCATATTAATCTTCCATATAAATTTCTGTTTCATATTTTTTTGTGATTAAAGAGGTATATGTGATCACATTTTTCTCTTTCTTGTGTAGTGATACATGGTATATATGTTCACAACTTCCAAATAGTTGAAGTTAAAAGCTAGTATAGGGCTATATATATATATATGATCAATCACGTGTATCTTTTGGCAAAAAAACAGAAAAAATCACGTGTATCTACATATATAATATTGGGTTAAATAGCAAAATTTTTACAATTAATTAGAAAGATAATCTTCTAAGAATATATACCATTGACTAGCTAACTATTAATCAATGAGCGCTCAGAAAATGTTCTCCACATACAATGTTAAGATTGTATTAATTAAAAATAAACAATAATATTAATTTGCAGTTGGTTCCATGGTCAAGTATAATAAATTTTAGTATATATAGAATATTAGTTAATTATGGAGATCTAGAACGTATACGGTGAAGGTAAATGTTGAATTAGGCTGGTAACAGAGTTATTATATGAGACTCTGAAGTTGACTTTGGAAGCTAGGGTTTGTTTTGACTTTTGAAGCATCCATATAATATTTCCCTTACTCCCCCTTCTAGAATAGTTTTGCTTTCCTTACCTAGAGGAAATTATTTATTTATTTATAATTTTTGGCCAACTTGTTGCATAGATTCGCTTAAAAATCCTATTAATTATTTTATGTTTCTAGAATATCAATATTCTTTCTATAAGAGAACTTTAAGAATTATTAAATATTTAAAGTATCACACTCCCGAGGCTTTTTTTGAAAATATGCAATTGATGAGTCTTTTATTTTCAAATACACCTTCTAGTGTATATAATTTTGAGATCTATCATCGTTGGACCAATGAGTGATTGTTGACCAAGTCCAATGGAATAGATCTATTTTTTCAAATTTGATTTCCGTTCAAAGGAGTTTTATCAAAATGCAACTCTAAGAGTCGCGTTTTTAAATACAGACTCTTATAGTCACTTTTTAAAAAAACGACTCTTAGATATATATGAACATCTACTTTTATTGTCAAAGCAGTTAACTTTTGAAAATGCAACTTTTATAGTTACATTCCAAATAGGTTCCTCCAAATAAAAATTGATTTAAAAAGAAAAATAGATTTACCTCAGTTGGATTTGGTCAACAACCACGGACCGATCCAACTAGAGTAGATTCTAAAAGTGTATACACCACGTGGTGTATCTAAATATAAAAGAGTCGTCAATTGCATATTAAATTTCAAAAAACTTGGGTAGAGTATGATACCTTAAATATTTGGTTAACTATAACCCTAGTTAAAAAAAAAAAATCATGGTTAAATTGTATTACATTGCATTCGTGACTACAGGGGCATTACTTTGACTGTCGTGATTGTTATTTTACAAATTCATAATACATGATTATGATAATAGATTAGTCAAGGTAATGATAATAAAATAATTATTCTAATTGAGGTAGTCATGATCAATAAAATTAATAAGACTAATTTAAATTATGAGTTTGGTGATTATTAATAGTGTAGATGGTCCAGTCGTTATATTATTAAAAATAGAATAATTCATCACTTGCTCTCATCAGTAAAGCTTTTTTTTGCTTAAATATTTAAAATCGGCATTTAAACTATATATACTAATTAATATGATCTATATGTTTTGTTTTAATAATAAATGTCACATGCAATGCATCATGCTCACTTACAAATTAATATACTTTAAATGATGATTAACTTATTATAATGTAAGTGACCATGAATAGTTGTACTATTATTGATAATGACTTATCAATATTACGAATGTTCCATTACAATTTTATCAACGAAGACATGCACGCAATAACTTTCATGAAAGATACATACAAATAAAGATATATATAGTCAATATATAGTTATTGACTTATTTCAAAAGATCAATTTAATTTTTGTTAGCTATAAAACTAATAATATTCTTGGTTGGTTAAGTCCATTTCTTTTTTTCTTTTTTTTATTACTGATTTTTTAACACCCGTAAGGTTCGGACTCGAGCATTACAGAGACGTATTGGTTGGCCCTCCTAACAGAGACGGATAAATGAGAACATGGTCAGACTCTAGATTTGAACTTCAACTTTACTTATACTTAGTTCCTCAACTAACTAAGCTACCACTTATTAGTGGTTAAGTCGACTTCCACGTAACGACTAATCTTACCCAATGATAACTAATGGTGGAATTAATGCCTTTTTACTAAATGTAATTGGAAGGCACTCATCTGAAAAGAAAGTCTAAGTACCATTAATATTTTCCAGGCAATATTAATCTTGATCTCAATTAATGTGATAGTTTCATAATTAATGAGAAATAGGTCGTGTTAATAAATTAATTCCCATCTGTCTCTTTCGTTTTATGTATTTATTTATTTGTAGAAAAGATTGCTTGGTATGATGAAGTCATCTATCTGGGTCAGGGTCACATTAAAGCCTTGAGGAAAGAAATTATATAGTAATTAATATGACTATTCTATAATCATTAATACGTTGCTGTAGTGACTTTGACTAGTTTTAAAATTAATTACTGGAGCTTGGCTTTGCAATTGGAGTTTCTGGGTAATAATAATAATAATAATCATTATCGTTAATACCTTGTTAACAAAAACATTAAATATATCAAGGATAATGCTAAATAAACTCAAAATACAAACCACACTATTTAATATTTTGATCACTTGAATTATACATGATCCCATCGATGATGCAGATGATGGCATCTAAGCCTAGTTTTTATTTTAAGTATTTTTTTTTTTAGTTTATTTATTAGCATTACCCAATCGTCAATGCATTATTACATTATTTAAAATTAAATAAAAATATTAGAAGCAATTTAGGGGTACATTAATGACTATATAGTTCTATCAACATCATTTTTTTCATAAAGAAAATTAATAAAAATGATTAGAATGAGGCAGTGAGGTGCACGTAATTAATCGTTGTGATCAGTTTTAGCTAGAGTTCTAAGACATTAATGATCAGTGCCTTGATTAATCTTCAATGAAACTGTAAAACAGGCAAATCAAATACGCATTTGAGGAAGGAAAACACTCTTCTTCTTTTTTGAGTGCTGATGTCAGATTTCTCTCACTTATTTATAAAGGGAGAAAATCAAACTCCTAACTTCAAATGAAGATGTCCGAATGCACGCTGTTGAAGCTAACTAATATTTGCAATTCAAAATCCTATTTGAGATACCAATACCGGTAGGTTAATGATTTTTTTTTCAATTACATTATAAAACATAATTAATTAATGAAATACTATTTGTGACGCCCCGAAAATTATTTCATCTAGCCCATAACTCAATTGCATTTTGCCCAAACTCTATGTGTTGCCTTGATATGTTTGGTGTTTGTTTGATGGTTGTTTAATGTTTGTATAGTTGATGCTTGATAATGTATATAAATATGTACATTAAAAATTGTATATGAGTCATGTTAAATTAAAGTATAATGCATATGTTATTATTTATGCATGGGCCCATTAAACCATGAATTGATATAGGTTAGGATTGATTGAATAAAATGATAAATGAGAATGAAAATTTGGTGTATTAAATAGATTGGACATTTAAAATACATGAAAGCATGAGATTGGTTAAAGTACATGTGGTTAGTATGGGTAGTATGAGACCAACACATGTGAAGGTTGGTGAGTGCTAGAAAGTGAGGTGAGTGGAGGGAAAGGAAAAAAAAAAAAGAAGAGAAAGGAAAGAAGAAGAGAAAGAAAGAGGGAGTTGCTTGAAGAAAATTTCTACAATGTTTTCATTAAAGAGCTGGATCTTTGGGATATACGGTTAGATTGAGCTCAAACATTGTCATTAAGTTCGTAGCTTATGGTTATTCATTCTGAGCGGTGGAGATCTTGATTAGAGGTTTCGTCTAAGAGATCTAACCTCTCAAACAAAGCTGGTCGGAAAGTTTGGATTTCTTGCGCCGTTTCGCTCAAACTTATAGATCTCCTCAATCTACCGTTGGATGGATATTAGATTTGGGTATGTAGTTTGCAACTGATATTTCTGCATTCAGAACGGTGGAGATGTTTATGGTTAAATATGTTGTGTGATATAGTCATCTGAGTTCGAGTATTTGCCGCAGGAAAGGAGAAATTGTCTGATTAGAGACTTATTCATCAAAGATACTTATCTTTTCGGTCCACCGTTGGATTGGACTGATATTTGGACAGAAGATTTGTTTCTTCACATACTTTAATCTGTACGGTTGATTTTGTGATTACATATTTCTGTTGGTAGATTGATACATCTGAACAGAATATTAAATGAAGAATTGGAAGAGTTGCTTGTATTAGACCTAAATTTAGAATATGAACTTAAACCTTTCCAAATAGCTTGCATGTCAACTATGTTGACCTAGTTGCCATTGTTGATGAACCCAATGGTGCAAAATCAGTGATATACATGGCTGAACATGGTGACCTAGTGTAAATCGGCAATATGGCCTAAGTATGAAAATTTCATATTTTAGGGCTTTTGATGCTTTTGGCCTAGAATCATTGAATTGATGCAACTTATGTTTAATTAAGCATGATTAGGGTTGATTATGCTACTGATTTGGTGGTTGTGACCATATCATGGGTTAGGCCTACTCGTGATCAAGTGACCCAATTTGGGTATGTTTATGCCTAAGGAATTGAAAATCAGTATTTTTGATTAAAAGAATGGTTTATGTATGAGAACTATGCATTAGAGGCCTAAGTCATGTGATTTGATTTGAATGATGGGATTAGATGGGATTTAGGCCTATTGTCTATATGTGGGCTGATTTAGGGTTGATGTGTAATGTTTATGTGATTGAGCATAGAAATTGATGAATGTTTCAGGATCTTGATTGGGTTGATTCGGTTTGGTAGTCGTGTGTGGTTAAATACTCTCGCAAGGCTTGGTTGTGAGTAGACTTCATTTATGATTATATATTTTATGTCATCATATCACTTATATATATTGTATGTTGAAAGCATGAATGTGTTCTAATGTTTTGAATGATGCATTGATTTGAGAAAATCTTATGACTTTGGTTGGGCTCATCTATCTGGCTAATAGGGGGACTTAACCTTGTCATATAAGGGTTTTAAGAAAAGAAATATTTGGGGATGAGAACGGTACGGTGAAATAGACGTGCACTAGTAACCCCAAATAAACATGATTGATGTCAACGGTACGGTGAAATAGACGTGCACTAGTAACCCAAATGCATGTGGAATGTGGATTCAAATTGATAAGCTTTTACTTGCATCGAACTTATTATAAATGCTTGATATATATATAATTATGAGCTTTTAATCATGCTACACATTGACATGCATACACGATATTTATTAATGAGTATTGATAGCATATTTGAATTCTATTCACTGGGCACCGTTGGCTCATCCTCATTTTCCTCTTTCAGGTCCTTCTATCACGAATAAGGGTAAAGGAGTAGTCATATCTTGAGGGCCTTGCCTGCGAGAGAATCCAAGGCCTCGATGTGAGTTGAGAGGCATTTTGATTGATCTGTGTTTTAAATTATGATGTATTATATTTTAGACTATGTAATTATAACATTTACCACATTGTAGTATGGGTGAGTTGGGACTTGTTAGATAGACCATGTGGGCATATGACAGTTTTTATTTGTACCCACAATTTTGGACTTTATGTGTATGTCAGTATTGATGGACTGTAGGGATTATGACGATTTTATTTATGGTTCATTTTTATGGAGTATCTCTTGTCTTAGATGATTAATACGGTTGGTAGTTTTGTTTAGAACATTTTTATATTATGTCGTTATTTGGGATAAGGCTCGTAGGGTCTCAACCACCTCACGGAGGTTGAGAAGTGGTTGGAGATGCTTATGTCAGGCGTCCGGCCCCGGCATTCTGTACACCATTCCTTGCAGAGTTAGTGGCCCGGGGTGCAGGGTCGCCACACTATTCATACAAATTAATTAATAGTCCAAGCTCTCCTATATCTTAAACCTCTCTCATTTCTTTAATTTTATTTTCTACACATAATAAGCTCACAGGTCACCATTACAATAAAAATAAAAATAAAACATTAAAAGAAAAATATAAGATTTTCACATCAAAAAGGGGTTTTTTACATGATTACCCTTCAAAAAAAGAATAATTTCACAAATGCCATCCCCTCAAAAATAATGTCACATTTGCCACATTTTACTGTTCACTGCACAGTCAGCGCGCCAAACAAGCGTCACGCCGGCGTCCAGGTGGCATTTTAAGAAAGGCGTCTTTCATATATTTTTTTTAAGTGAAGGGAAGGCGCCCCTTCACAATTTTTTTTTTTAAGGTAAAGGGAAGGCGTCTTTTGAAAAGACGCATTCCCTTTACGTCTTTTTTTTACAAGTGTAAGGGAAGGCGTCTTTTGAAAAGATGTCTTCCCTTGCAAGTTTTTATTTTATTTTAAGGGAAGGCGTCGCCTTCCCTTAAACCCTACATCCCAGTTTTCCCATTTGGTGCCTTGACCATTTGTTTCCGTTTCAGGACCATTTGTTCTCCGTCGGTGCGTTGTCCGGCGATCGTGTTCTCCGGCCACTTCGTGACAGGTTAGTGGTTTCTTCGTCGTTAAGGCCTTGTTGATTGTTATTCTAGATCACGACAAACCAAGCATTACAGTTTTAGGGCACCTTTACTAATTTTTTGTTGAGAAGAGGTTCTCACGCTTGAAATGCTTTTGTGATGATTCATGAAATGAAGAGAGAAGGTAGATCTTGTACCCGTTGCGTCTCTTTTACAGAAATTTCTCTGTAAAACAGAAATGTCGCTTCTGCGACTTCTAGAAATAATTTTTGTTGGAGAATGCTTGTGAGCTTAACAAACGTCTTCTTTTTGGAACACCCTCAGATTCATTGGTGTTCGAATGCTTGTTCTTAATGATTCTGAAAGTTGACTGGTAGGCGATGTTCGGAATGGGCTGGACATAAATAAAGGAACAATAGCTACAGTGGAGAGATGACTTTTCATGGTTTCAGTAGTTATTCTATTGTTTTAATGTTGTAATTAGTGGTCTAGGAAAGTTTTCATGAATTATTTCGTAAACTGAAAGTGGGACGTGCTGAAAGTGGTCGGCTTAAAAAAAACCACGTGGTTTGGCTTCGGTGAGGATGAACAGTTTAGAAAAAGCTTATGTTCTTTATTTAAACTTGAATTCAGGATGGGGGTCCAAAAATTGAACCGGACATGGGAATGGGATTCGATCGACTCCGGGGGATCGGGGGAGGATAGTGGGACGTGCTGAAAGTGGTCGGCTTAAAAAAAACCACG
This sequence comes from Paratinospora sagittata, assembly GCA_035771175.1. NCBI lineage: Eukaryota > Viridiplantae > Streptophyta > Magnoliopsida > Ranunculales > Menispermaceae > Paratinospora > Paratinospora sagittata. Next base: position 21,966,783 of record CM069593.1, read on the forward strand.
TGGTTTGGCTTCGGTGAGGTCTAACAGTTTAGAAAAAGCTTATGTTTTTGATTTAAACTTAAATTCGGGATGGGGGTCCAAAAATTCAACCGGACATGGGAATGAGATTTTGTCGACTCCGGGGGATCGAGGGAGGATAGTGGGACGTGCTGAAAGTGGTCTGGTGAAAAAAAACCAAGTGGTTTGGATTCGGTGAGGTTGAACAGTTTAGTAATAACTTTGAATAAAACTTTAATTTTTCATTCATTTAAAAAAAAAATTATAAAGGGAAGACGTCTTTTCAAAAGACGCATTCCCTTCAGTTAAAAAAAAATAGCGTTGAAAAGACGCCTTCTCTTCAGCTAAAAAAAAACTTTGAAGGGAAAAAAATTTACGCCTTCCCTTGCACAAATTTTTTAAGTGGAAGGGAATGCGTCTTTTCCCTTCACAATTTTTTTTTTTATAGTGGAAGGAAATGCGTCTTTTTACCTTTCACTTAAAAAAATTCCACCTCCGCGCCGACGTGGCGCGTTGACTGTGTGATGACTGTGCAGTGAACAGTAAAATGTGGCAAATGTAACATTATTTTTAAAGGGATGACATTTGTGAAATTATTATTGTTTTGAAGGGTAATCATGTAAAAACGCCCATCAAAAAGCCTCAACTTCTTTAGTCAATTGACTGGAAATTTTAAACCCCTTTTTCCCATATTTTTCTTCTGTTATTCTATTAAATTGTTTATACTTTCTAAATAATATAAAGGAGGTGAGAGATCAGAATATAAAAACCTTGTTAAATAGCCATTTCATTTTATGATTTTTTTATATTTTAATATTAAAAAAAATTAATGACCACAAATCCTAATTTTCTGGTGCAAAGACCATTTCAAAATTTTCAATTTGTGCTTTATTGACTTGTAGTGGAGGTTGGTAGCTGCAGTCGTGACACGTACCACATGCCGATTTAATTTACCATACAGTCGGGTGGTGCCTTACTCGGCCAGTCATCTGCATTGACTTTGACCATCATGGATACCAAACTCGTTTATTTTATATTCCGCACTGATTGAGATGACGCATGTGTGACGTTGCAGAACCGTTTCCTACCGCAAGTTTTCCGTTGCTTTCCTTCCATTGGCTATACTTGGGCTGGAAAGCCCAAGCCCATTAGTCTACTTTATGTAAGACTGTAATTGGCATTTTTTCTTTTCTTTTTTTTTCTCACATTTTATTGATGGATCCAGTTATTTTCACTTACTCTTTCCTATCTTTTCACCCACTTACTCTTTTTACGCACATACAAATTTAAAATTAATCATTTCATCTATCTTTACTCACCTAAATTCTAATTCTACCCTTCTCACCCCAAGGCCCTCTCTCTCTCGTTTCTTTTCTTCTCTTCACCATTGATTCACCATTTCTTCACGATTTTCAATCATTCAAAGGATTAGAACACCGTTAACATTTGCGAGCAACAATATCGTGAAATCTTGCCAAAAAATTGGGTTATTTCTGGTTTTTAAGGCTTCGAACTCAAAGTGATTCAAGTACAATCTTTGACCACAAATTGATAAGTAAATCATGATATTTACATGTTATAAGTTGATTTCAATGCTACATTTTTGTATTAAAATATTTTTTGGCAAAAAAATGGATGAAAATGGTGGAATGAGGAGGCGAAAATGGGTTCCAGAAATCCATTCCGCTCGCTTGAATCTTAAACGTCCGACTCACCAGAGTCGAACATTTCTTTTTATGTTCGACCACTATTATTCGGGCATAAAGAGATGTGTCTGACCCTATTGGGTCGAACAATACATTTTTTATTTTTGATTTTTATTTTTATTTCTGTCCGACTCTGATGGGCTGAACAGAGGAGATATGTTCAACCTGTTAGGGTCGAACAGACTTCATTCTGTCCGCCCACACAAGGTCGGACACGCCCAATCCGAGGGCAATTTTTATGAGTTTTGAAACTCATTTTCGTCCCCCTTTTATCTTCGATTTTAGGTATGTTTTTATAAAAAAAACACTTCAAAAGGGTGAAAATGATAGAAATGTATGCTTTTGATTTGAAAAATACAAAAAAATGACAAGATTACAAATTGAGATGAGTTGGAGAGTTGGAGGGTTTAGGGTATAGAGTGGGTGGATAGAGAGAGATGAGAGAGTTTAAGAGATTTAATATTTGTCTTTTTTGATAACTTCACATGAGATTTTTTTTGTCTTTTTAATTTTTAGATGAGGCGGGTGAAAAGATAAATGGTGGGTAAAAATAGTTGTACCCTTTATTGATATACATACCTAAAAATTTGGTGCTGCTAAAATCACCCACCATTTACTCTTTGTCAACCCACCTGAGTTAAATTTTATGATGGGTTAAGAGAGTGGGTGGGTTAAGAGAATGGGTGGGTGTACAAAGAGTAAATGGTTGGATGATTTTAGTAGCCATCAAAAAATTTTAGGGTGGTCATCCTACCTTCCAACCTGAAGCTTTTGGGTTAGATTGAATTTGGTTTAAAATTTTGTAACCCAATCTTGTTTAAGTTGAATCAAGATTTATAATTAACCAAAACTAACCCGAACCGACTCAAACTAATAAAAAATAATAAGTATTACTCTTTATTCATTATTTTCGTCATAAACACTTACTATGATTGAATTAATTAACATGTTATGATGTAAATAATATAAAAAAAATCATCATATTATTTATAATCTATAAATATATTAAATAGATTATGTAATTTTATAATTAATATATTAATAAACTAACCCAACCAGACTCAAACTAACTCGAAGTTGTTGTGTTAGATTGATATTTGATCGAAACTCAATCAAACTCAACCCATGAACAGCCCTACTCAAACATATATCCATGCACACTTACAAGGTGGTGCCTTGTACCACTACATGAAAAAAAAAAAAAAAACAAAGGAAGAAAATAAGGTATGGGTTTGGGTATAACTTTTTTTTATCGTAAAAACATTTCTTATTGGTAAAATACTTAACTATTTAAAAAATTGTGATGTTTATATTGTATCAATATTTAACTATTATAATTGGGAACTTGATGTAGGAGTTTAAGATTAACTAAGAACCATTTTTTAAAAAATAGATATAGGAAGATTAACTGACCAGTTTTCAGTCAGTTGTGGAATATATCATTTGCTTATATATATACAACATGGCTCCTCTGATTACATGAAACACAATAAATTAAAGAACATAGTAGATGGAATTAAATCAAAATAGAAGCTAATAAAAACAAGAACAAAAGAGAATGATGTTCTTCTGAAGCATTCCATGGCAAAACAGAAACCCCAAACACATTTTTTTTTCTTTTCTTCTCATCATTTGGGAGCTTCAAAGCAACTATATTATGCCCAACAAGAGATTACATGGCTTCAAGCTTTACATTGATTTATGGAGCTGAATAACTAATCTATGAATCATTCAAAAGAATGGCTCGAGAAGAGCATAACGCAAACCCGCTCATCAGAACTTCATCTTACTGAGCAAGAATGGCTTTATTCCTTCTTTCCATTTCCATGAGCTTCTTGAGCTCTTTTCTTTATCTATCAATCTTGTTAACTAGTTGGAAATCAGATGAAATTTTGGCTTAAATAGATGGCATTTGTTTATTTTCTAAGAATGATCTGAAGAGTATAAACGCTTGTCTAGGTCGATGAAGCGGAACCTCATGACCAGCGCCTGTTATCGTCACAAGCGTTAGTCCTTTGTACACTTGGCTCCATCCACCAACCTATACATATATATATCACATACTAAAAATTTTAGATTTAACAAAAAAACGGATAATTTATGGCTTCGGTTCTGGAGACTAACCTTTCCATTGTCATACCAGGCGTACCAGTTTGTGAGGGTAGGTAGCTTAAGGGCATCGATGGAGTATCGAGTTGCAGTCACAGGCACCACTGAATCTGTGTCTCCACTGGTGAGAAGAGTTCAACTAAAAAGCATGATTATTACAGTCTTAAGAAATAAATAGATTAATAAGTTACCAGCAATTAGTCATAAACATAATAAATAGATAGTGACAATCCAACTTGTAATATCAAATCCATGCTAAGGTTGGAGTCTGCAACAGCATACTATTCTAGAAACATAGACTTGTATTATCAAATACATGGATGATATGTGACGCATCCGATAAAAGTAATTGATATTTTAACTCTTCTTTCTCATAAAGAAACGGGCATATGAAGCTAACGAATCCAAGTAATACATTAGATCAGAACTACAGAGAAAAAGACATTGACAGAACTCGGCAACCAATATTACGGAAAATAAAAGATCTTTAGAGAAATGGCATGGCTCCAAATTCAAAGGCACAAGACTTCAAAAGAGGGGGGTCAAGGGCACATGGCACATGAGGCTTTACCAAATACAAAGCCGGGATAAGCTTAGAAGAATATGGCTAGGAGTATGGGCTAGCCTTATACTCATCTATCACTTTGAGAAGGTTCCAACACCTATGGATTTTAATGATGACAATTAGCATTGTCTTTTAATATTAATAGAAACATTTTCTTTACATGTCATTGAATTGATAGACAAAACATCTCTCTTCAATGCGCCTACATGTCATCGAGAAATTGAATTAGGCAAATCATTTCAAAGTCAAGAAACTAAGGTTCAATCAAGTAAAGAGCCCAAAAAGAGCGTCAAGTTAAAATAAAAAAACCAAGCCAAAGTGAAAAATTGAAGAACGGATGAAGAATAGAGAGGTAAAAAGATTTAAGCTTGAAATGAAAGCACATGAAGAAATATATAAAGTCCTGTAGATATATGCTTTGAGTTTTGAGGTATAATGCTCACTCTTGGCTTAGTGGTGATCTTAGGTAAAATGAAATTTAGACATCATTATGATTATGAAATTTTATGTTATGCTTGAACAAGAGCCAAAATGTTTATTATTCACTGTCTTCAAAATTCAATTTGGTTGAACATGCAATTTAGATCGAAATTGGATTTTGTTAAAGCCAATAGAAAATCATTTAAACTTCTTAGACAAATCTAGTTGGGTTACAAACAAAAGTTATTAAAGGTGCGTTCAAGGCAAGGGGGCCTCGACACACAAGGTACAAGGTGCAACTACGTGAAGAAAGGAACAAAGATACATAGTAATTTAATATACATTAACAAATAATTGAAAAATAACATTGCATGTATATTTTGTTAACTACGCGTCTATTTTGAACCAAAATACCAAAACAAAATTTATTTTTAACAAAAATAAATGATTTTCATAGTTACATAACATTATAACATACAACAAAATTGAGACCTATAACTTATTAATTATATGCCTATTCAACTTAAATGAAAATATTTCAAAAGTTTCAAGCATTCAAAGCATCTAAGGTGAGGGGTCTTTTTGAAGGGTGAAGGGCTGAAGCCAAAGGCCTTGGATGCATAAAAAGGACATACACACAACACAGATGTGCATCTAGCTGTGCCATGCTCCCGGCCCAGTCGTACACTTGAGCTTGATGTGCCTCACTGGGTGCTAATCACGGGTTCCTACCAAGGCCCACAAAGCCCAAACTCCAGGAAGCCTATAGCTAGAACAGAATGTAAAATATTTTGCAGGAATATAACACTTTCTCAGATGAGATGTAATGACACCAAATTATTGTGAAGAGTTATTAAGATGCATGAAATATTTTATGAAGTACTTAATAACTTAATTTTTAGTCATCAAAGAGAAAACAGAAAGGCATTGAATAATGGCTTTTCTCTTAAACTGAACTTAAATGGTCCATCAGATACTCCGACAAGTTGTAAAATTAAAAGCTGATTTTTGCTCTCTAACTCGACATGTTGTCCAAGTATATTTATTATCACCAAAACACTGTTGGTCATTATTGAATCACCACATAGGGCTCCAGTACGTGATCCATGAATCAACTCAGTCCGCTTATTTGACCCATGTGGAATGGATAAGGTTGGGCAGCAAGTTTAATCAAACTACAACTCTCAAATCTACAAAAGCCACCCTAAATCTAAACCATATTAACTTTTGGCTCATTTACTCCATTGATCTCTCTTGTTGACGGAGTTTGTTTTAGGATCTAATGCGAAAGATTTACAATATGGAACATCAAGACTGCTCCGGTAGCTTTGTCCAACCATGGAGATTCAAATTCCTCCGTCTTTGGCTAATCACATGTGGCATGACTATGTAGATCTAAATACTCCATTTGTTTTCATGAAAATTATAAACAGATCCATTCTCTTTTAGTTTTCTTTGGCAAGCACATTACCATGCTTAGTACTAATACGATTTTGAGTTTGATTAATATAAGATTATAATATAACAAAATAAGACGGGAAAATGGAACCTACCTGAATACCCAAATCCTAAAACCAGCTGCTATAAGTTCTTGATAAATAGGAAGCATGGATTTTGGAGAATCAGCCCAGTTGATCTCAATAACATCACTGCAAGAGACATACACATATCTCTGCACGGTAAGCAACTCATTCAACCATATTCTAGTAAAGTAAGTAAGAAAAAATAAATACCTTGAAGGTTCCAAATCAGAATGAATTACCTGCATGTGTCCCAATCATAGGAAATCTCAGTAATATTGGCATGCAAAGCTTTCTGCACCTCTGGTAAATTGAAGTACACCTTAGAATACCGTTCAGTGCAAGGATCATATGCTCTGATCATCCATGGCTGAGCATTGATGAAAGAGATCAGATAATCATAAAGACATTACAGCTTTCCAATAGACAAAACAAATTGGAAACATTTAAAGGTACAATAAACAAATGTTACGTGTGACATGTAATCAGAAAAAAGAAATCCAATAATTGCCCTTAGTTGCTTAGGAAAAACTGATAAGATTTAGAAAACTTCCAATATAAATTGCATTTAAATGAATGAAAATGATCGAGTGTACTTGAGAAACTGAAGGGATTACTGAAATCTTACATAGTGACCCCTTAAATTGTGCTTGAGGGATTTAATTTTTTGGCAAGGAAGTGTGTAAATGCTATAAGGATCTATATTTCCTCGCTCGGCGTCTGCCATTGTAAGAGTTTGGCGGCATTCAAATGAAGGATGCTGAGAGTATCCTAAGTTACAAGTACTTCTCAGACGTCGATAGGTAGAATCAGAAATCAACCCGTGAGTCCACCAATACTCAAAGGTGCCCACATAATCATGGAAATCATCAGTAACAGCATTTCCAACCTGAAAGAAAAGATCAATTACCATCTATCACATATAATTGTTCAACCACAAATCAGCATCAGGAAATCTTGGATATTTTCTCATGAAATTCTTACCAAGAAACCTTTAAAATTAAGAATAGGATTCTGAACTCCCTTGTTTTTCCTGTAAATAATTTGAGATAACTGAGGAACATAATGACCTGAAATAGGCAGAAATTAACAGCAATTAGCTCCTCCAAGAAGAACTATACTTCAAATAAAGAACCAAAGAAATGATGGGCAACATTAAATCGACCTGCATAACTTTCTCCAGCAATGTAGAAATCTCTGTGCTTATATTGAGGGAACCTTTCTAACCATTTCATCAGGAAAATATATGAATCTTCAGCTACAAATTCCAAAAACCCAAATCCCAAAATCATCAAAAATTTCCAAAAATTAACAATTTAGAGCCAAAAACAAGAAAAAACAATCAGACCCACTTCATATTTTTAACTCAAAACGAGATCCATCAAAGCAAAAACTATAATTAATATTACCTGTTCTCTGATCACCAACACCAAACAAATCTGATGAAGTGTTTGAATAAGAGAACCCAACACCAGCAGGAGAATCAAGGAAAAGCATATTTGCCACTGCAGAGCCACCAAAAAAAAAAAATTCCCTCAAAACACATCTAAATTAAACCACGTTTGAAGAAAAAAAGAAGAAGGATAATTTGCATCTATTTTTCACTCACATTTATTCCAAGAATAAGGATTCATGTAGAGGCTCTGCCCATCTGGATGTATTCTGAAAGGCCCAATTTCTTCTGCTGCACCAAAAGCTATAGATGAACAACCAGGCCCTCCATTGAGCCATAAAACAAGTGGTCTTGACTCAGCTCCTCGAACCGTAGGTGACTCAATCAACCAGTAAAACAAGCTTCTACCAGCCTTTTCATCTACAGTCACATACCCAGAATACTGAGAAAATCCCACGTTTGTTGGCTGACCAGGCAACTCAAAAATCCTATCTTTTTCCTGCTCTGAAGAAGAAGAACAAGAGCAAGAAGAGACCAGAAGAACAAAAGCAAAACCCAGAATGGTGAACAGAGAAGAACCCATTTTTTTTTTTTTAAATTGTACTACTACCCAGAAAAGGTAGAGAATAGAAGAATCAAAGTATATCCAAAACAAATCAGAAAACCCAGATCCCAAAATGTTCTTGAAAGAGGGTTTTACTGATCCATTTGAAGAATCCTATAAATAATACTCTAGTTGGAGCTTGTAGTCAGAGAAAAGAGAAAATGGGATTGGAGGAATGAGTGAAGTGGTTGTTGGTAATCATCTAGTCGTGGTCAATTCATTTTACAACTTGGGTGAGAGCCAAAAATTGGCTGTAATGAGTTGTGATTGTGGCCAAGATCCACGGAAAAAAATTGAAAAAAAATTAAAAAAAAAATGATCTTTCTTCCCATAACTTTCCTTTTATCTTTATGTTTCAAATTCTTTTAATTAATAAAGGAAATTGACCAAAACATGTAAGAAATGCACATGGGGGATGATTGATGAAGCTAAGCATGACGATGACCCATACAAAAAAAATACTAATACAAGATTTAATTAATTAAATAAATAGAAGGACAAAGAAAAGTTCTTAACCAACTACAAACTACAACGCAACTTTAAATTTAGCATTTGAAATCAGGAATCTGGGTTTCCTAATTCTCTCTCGTGGGACCTGATGATTCAGCTTCTAAAATTCCGACGGCAGCAGGATCAGTCATTCTTCTTTTTTCTTTCTAATATAATCCAATTTGTTATCAAATCAGTCGTCACACGATAATCGCTGGGCCGTTTGACGTGGCCGAAATAATATTCTCACATTTTATATATATATATATATATATATATATTTTTATTATATAAAATATAAGTTAGATTTTATTTTTATTAGTTTCAAAATTTTTTTAAATAAAATTTTAATTAAAAAATAATTAAATTAAATATAATATCAGTACTAATCAAGATTTAAAGTTCATTTAATAGTAATATTAGAGCCAAAAATTTAACAAAAATACACGTATATTTAGATAAAGTACATATATGTGTTTATAATAGTAGATGATTAAATATATATAGACTATAGTCTTACATTAAATATAAATATGTTTATCATAAGACATTTACATTGTGATCTTATTTTTATTAATATTAAAATTTTTTAAAGTAAAATCTTATACCTGAAAGTGGTTAAGCTGAGACAATCGAGACGTACTCATCAAAGGCACACTTGTCCTGAAAGTGGTTAAATTAAAAAGTATCAAGATTCAATAACTTCCAATAAACATCAGCACTGTTCTTTGTGGCCCACAGGGAAAAAACAAAAGAAAGAAAGTGCAAGCTTTCTTCTTTTAAACTGCAGCGCCATACGGCCCATACTCTGCTTTTTGTGGTCATCTGAACATCTTTTTCTGATAGGTTCTGGTTCGAGGTTTGGGATATAGGTATCCGTTAAAAAAGTTCCATTTGGACAGGAAGATTAAGAGCCCCCACCGTACATGATATGAGTCTTAAGTTTTAACTTAGAATTATTTTTAGAAAATAATAAATAAATACCTTTTATTTTTCATTTTTATTTATTTCATTTGATTTTTTTGAGTGTTTAATCAAATGGGGAACTGAATTCTTCTCCTAATTCAAGTTAAAAAATATATTTGTATACTACTTGGTGTTGATTAAATCATCGTGTCTATCACTCCATCTTACCTATTATCAATTTTTGAGAGGCCTCCATTAAAGCAACTCTTTGTTAAATAGAAAAGTTAGTGTTAATACAATAATTAAGATTACTTCATTGTGACTAAGAGGTAATAAATTAGCATCTAAGAACAACTTTTTCAATGTAGATATATTGTCCATTGTCCAAAACCAACAATAACAGAAGTCTCGTGCATTGGATGCATATAAAGAAAAAGATTATGTATAAATATGTAGATCGAAATAATAATTTACAACTGAATAAAAAATATTTGGTACTTGAGATATAAAGAAGGATATCAAACTCATTAGCATCGACCTTTTGATTTACAATGTTAATAATGCATTTGCCAAAGTAATCAATAAAAAATGGCAAGTGACTATGATTAATATTAATGAGTATGGGTTGGAAGATAAAACAAAACAGCAGCCAAGAAAAGACAAACTTGTTACATATTTTACTCACATAAAAATCTTGAAAAATACTCTCCTCTTGCATTTCTTGGTTGAATTTTCAAAGTGGGGATGTAGATAATTGTATATCCATTACTGAGGCTGCCATGTCTGACCCTTTTTTGAGTTTTTCCCTAATTGCCTTGGGATTTTTTTTTTTTCTCTTTTTCCCTAATTTTTTTTTCTTCTACCACGTAGTAACTTACCTCTTTCAATTAATTAAATGTAATATATCTACACAGAGTTGAGAAGATTGCTCCTGAAGTTAAGCTTGTGGCCCTCTTTTAGTGTTAAACTCAATTTTTAACTAAATGAATTCACTTCTTGTTGTCTGTTAGGGCGGCATAAATCTTTACTAATATCGATATTATCTCTAACTTAAACCCATTTATATATACGGCTCATTTGTGAGATATTTACTTTAAAAGGCTTTCATGCTAACGAAAGTGAAATTCTAACTTATATTTCATAAGATATATTTTAATTTATTCAATCTCAGCACTTTTTACCTCGGACTAAAATCTTTTTTAGTTTTTAACTCAAGTCAGTATGTGAAAAGCATCCTCATTTATCAATAAAGTCTACTTTCATCTCAACCAATCATAAATGTGAATATTTAAACATGTTGCACCTAATTATATAGGCAATAAATATAAAGGGTAAAGGACAAAATGTATAAAAGCAAAAAATAAGATATAGGTTAGGTGAGAAATATGGACATATATCCTTGGTTGAAACAACAAAAGTGATAAGTTCTTGTTTTCAGTCACTATCTATAGATTCATATATTCTCAGTAGTTGAAAAGACAAAAACGAGAATTTCTATTGTTTAATCATCACCTAAAATAGTATGCTCTACTAAGAAGCTTATTGGATTAGGTTTACATAATAATGAGTTGGATAAGACAGATATTCTTGAAATTAATGATATCAAAGAAGCATCTTAGGTTAGGTAATAATGAAATCAAACATCTGGGTCACAAAATTAAAATTTAATTTGAGTGGAATTAGATTTAAAAAAAAAAAAAACTCATGCTTTTGGACTTTTCTAATACTCAGGTGGACCATGGAGTGGTAGTGCAGCGGGACAAGGTAAGAGAAGTGGATGCCAGGACGAAGCACACTCCACGCCAACAAGGGGTTACTTTAGAATTAGTTACGATTAAAAAATTTATCATAAATTTGAGTTAACTCTTATCCATTTCTATTGAGAAAGGTATCCCATTGTCTCATCGAATCCGAAAAGATTAGTCTCGTCTTAAAAATAAGAAAGACACTTGTCGAATGTCAAAAATCTGGTACCAATAAAATAAAATAGTGTCCGTTATACACGGCGAACTAGAGTTGGAGAATTAATTGTTGCATTAGCCACATGAATCTTATTGTATTGTTATCTTATTATTTATCAAATTATGTGTTTGATAGTTAAGAACATTTAAAAAAAAAAAGTTCTCTAAAAAAACCCTTTTTGAATTTTTCATGATCGTTTGGATAGGCATGAGAAAATGATTATTTAGATATCTTTTTTTCTCCAACTCCGTCATCAAACTGTACTTTTGAAAAGGTATCAAGTGTTGAATTTGTAATAATCTAAATTATATAATATTAGAGTTAGAGTCTAATTAGGATTTGAGAATTGTGTCTAATTAGAAATTTAAGTTAGTGTTTGAGTAGACTTGCTTATAGTATTAGGATTACAAGTTGTTTAGAAATTGTGATTGGTGATTATAAATACACCATGCATATAGTAGGTTGTAATATATAAGTTTATGAAAAATAAAGAATTAATGATTTAGATCCAACATCAGGCTCGTTCCTGACTTATTAATCCCCTCACTCCCTAAGGTGAGGTATTGACAACAGTTGAATTTAAAACCTTTGGGTTCTAAAGTTATTTTTTTATCAACTACACCAACTCCATGTTAATAGTTATTTAAATATTATTGCATTCCTATGATCTTTCAATTTTAGTTTTGAAAAAAAATTATGAGAATTATTTTTTTGTCTTTTTATACATGTTATTTTTAAGTTTTTTTTATAACAAAAAAGAAGAATAGAAGAATTTTAAATTATAAAAGCCCAAAAATGTAGGAGACGTAGGTGCTAAAAATGAAATTAGTTTAAAGATAAACTAAAAGTAATATTTTCTAATACCATAAGTAATATTTTTAAATATTGTAAGTAATGTTTTATTAAGGGTATCTTTAGCAAAAATAACAAAAAGGCTTCATTGTCAACTATTAAGTATACATAGACAATTAGACATTTATAAAATAATAATTTTAAAATTTAGACAAAATAGATAGCTTTTTTTTATTATTTAATTGACAAAATACATAGCTAGTTTCAGTTAAACGTGTATATATATAGACAAAGAAATATATTATAATCGCACTAAATACAAGTTATTGTTTGTACCACATTGTTTTGTAATTTCTATAGTAAGCCCTTATAATTTAGCCCAATTGTAAGTCCACCAGTGAAACTTATGAATAATGGGGAATGTACAAGGCCCGAAAGGTTGTGGGCTATTAATTGGTTAAATGGTAATGTGCAAGGCTTTGGTAATAACGAAAGGGTTCAGCTAAATCCATCCACTTTTTCTTCTTTGTCCACTCACTTGCTATCTTCATTTACCAAAAATTTTAAAATCAAACAATCTCTTTCTCTTCAACCACCTAAATTTTCATTTTGCCCCTCTCATTTTTATCCTCCTCAAACTCCAACGCTCCCCTCCTATCTTGTTTCTTCTTCTTTCTTATCCATTGATTCATCAAGTTTTTCAATCATTCAAAGGGTTATGACAACATTCGAAAGGTTTGTGAGCAATAACCTATCAAAATCTTGCAAAAAAAAATCGAGTTATTTCAGGTTTTCGAGGTGTCCAACTCAAATCGGTTCAAGTCAAATCTTAAATCTTAAATCGGTAAATAAAACTTGATTTTTACATGTTCTAAGTGGATTTCAATGTGTTGTTGGATTTGAATGTTTTTTTGCAAAAAAAATGGGTAAAAATGGAGGAATGATGCGGCGAAAATGGGTTCTCGCAACCCATTTCAGCGTCGTATTTGTACACGTCTGACGCTGGTGAGTCGAACAGTTCGATTTATGTGCGACCAAGATAGGTCGAACATAAGCAGGTCTGTTCGACCCATTAGGGTCAGACAATATATTTTTTTAGTTTTTTTTTTAATTTTTCTTTTTTGTCCGACCCTGATAGGTTTCACAAAGGAGATATGTCAGACCTATTAGGACCGGATAGACCTTGTTCTGTCCACCCACACAAGGTTGAACATGCTTAATCTGGGGCGATTTTTTTGGATTTAGAAACCCATTTTCTCCCCCTTTTTTCTTAGATTTTGGGTATGTTTTTGCAAAAAACAAAATAGTGAAAATTGTGGAAGTGTATGCTTTTGATTCGAAAAATACAAAAAAAATGACAAGATTGAAAATTAAGATAAGTTGGAGAGTTGAAGGGTTGAAAGGTTTAGGGCAGAGAATGGATGGGTGAAGAGAGGAGAGGGTTTAAGGGAGGTTTATTAATGTCTTTTTTGGTAATTTCACATGAGAGCTTTTTGTTTCTTCAATTTTTTGATCAGGTAGGTGAACAAAGAGTAAAGGGCATGTGGATTTAGCTGGACCCTAATTGAATATACGTGCATGATGGCACGTGGACTTGATTTATAATGAAGAAGAAATGAAATATATAATTAATAAATGAAATAAACAAACAAATATGTTTGTGAAGATATTTGAACACAAGACCTCTAGAATAAAACTACTCATATACTATGTCAGAAACTACTAAACCTAAAAGTTGTAGTGGTCAGATAAGGACTCAACTCTTTATATCAAGCGAAGATAGATAAATATTAATAATAAGAGGATATAGCCTAGGTAGCTTTTTATTTTAAAAAAAGTCTGTAATACACTTAGCCGCCTAGAAGCATTTCTTTCTTTTTTTTACTTCTCCTACAGCTTTGTGGACTTAGCAATTTTTGGCTCTTCTTGGATACTTCTTTCTCCACGTTTTTATTAAACCCCCAAATCGCACAACTGTGAAATCGCACAAAACAAATCACCCTCAAATTGCGGGAGCTCCAAATCGCACAAACCAAATCACTTGACATCCACTAGATCACTCAACTCTATCTCCACTTGATCTCTTGCTCAATCTCCGTTGCGACTCTCTGCTTCTCCTACGACTTAGAAAAGTTTCTACCCATTTGAGGTTTGATCATTTTTTTCTCTCCAGTCTCCAATACAATTTTTTTTTAGGTTTTTTTTTTTCGTTGTTCTCTGTTTCTTTCTGCTTCTCAACTTATTATCATTTTTTGAGTTTTTATAGATTCAGAGAGAGGGAGACCGAGGGTGAGGGCGAGAACCAAGACAAGTGGACAACAATATTTCTGGCTTCGAAGACCGTTGTCCATTGTGTTAACGTTTGGTGGTGATTCCTTCCCCCTTCAAGCTCCTTGCTTTCTTCGCAAATCCCTCGATTTGGTGTGTTGATTTTCTTTTTTTTTTCTTTCCAATTTTCTTGACTGTAATATTTTGTTTGCTAATCTGATTTGTTGTAATTTTTTTTTTGATATGTCAGTGATTTTCTAACCTAGCCGTTAAATTATTTTTTTAATTGTAAATAAGTATTTTGTTGTGAGATTATCTTTATTATAAATATTTTTTTAATGCTTAGTTTCTTTTGTCAAGAATGTTTATTGCATTGGATGGTGGATATTAAATATTCTCATTTAGTTATTTTCTTGTTTGCTAATAATGAAGCTTATTTATTAGTAGGTTTTTTTTTTCTCTCTCCAATTTTCTTGAGTGTAATTTTTTTGTTTGCTTGTCTAATTGTTGTAGTTTTTTTGGTCAGTGATTTTTTTTTATTTTATTTTCTAACCTAGCCGTTAAATTATTTTTTTAATTGTAAATAAGTATTTTGTTGTGAGATTATCTTTATTATAAATATTTTTTTTAATGCTTAGTTGCATTTTTTTGTCAAGAATGCTTATCGCATTGGATAGTGGATATTGAATATTCTCATTTAGTCATATTCTTGTTTGCTAATGATGAAGTTTATTTATTAGTAGGTTTTTCTTTTTCTTTTTTTTCTCTTCAATTTTCTTAAGTGTAATTTTTTTGTTTGCTTATCTAATTGTTGTAATTTTTTTGGTCAGTGATTTTTTTTTTATTTTCTAACCCGGTTGTTAAATTATTTTTTTAATTGTAAATAAGTATTTTGTTGTGAGATTATCTTTATTATAAATATTTTTTTAATGCTTAGTTGCATTTTTTTTGTCAAGAATGTTTATTGCATTATATAGTGGATATTGGATATTCTCATTTAGTCATTTTCTTGTTTGCTAATGATGAAGTTTATTTATTAGTAGGTTTTTTTTTTTTTTTCTCTCTTCAATTTTCTTGAGTGTAATTTTTTTGTTTGCTTATCTAATTGTTGTGATTTTTTTGGTCTGTGTAACCCCGTTGTTAATTATTTTTTTAATTATAAATAAGTATTTTGTTGTGAGATTATCTTTATTATAAATATTTTTTTAATGCTTAGTTAAATTTTTTTTTGTCAAGAATGCTTATTGCATTGGATAATGGATATTGATTATTCTCATTTAGTCATTTTCTTGTTTGTTAATGAATCAATGATGAAGTGATGAAGCTTATTTATTAGTAGGTTTTTCTTTTTTTCTTTTTTTTTTCTCTCCAATTGTTTTGAGTGTAATTTTTTTGTTTGCTTATTTAATTTGTTGTAATTTTTTTTTTTCAAATATCTAGCAAAAAAAACTGATTTTTTCTTTCTTTTGAGATAAAACTGATTTTTTTTATAATCTTAGGGAACTAAATTTAGTGTTTATTTCATGTATGTAAATTTTATTTCAAATTGTTTAACAAAGTTATTTGATAATGTTAGGTTACAATGTCAAACAATCATTCATCTAAGCCACAAAAAACTCTTCTTCCATACTTTGAAAAAAAATTAGATTACCAATCAAGTGGGTCAAGTTCACCAAATATTGTTAGTAGTTGTAGTTTGCCTTCTTCCTCCCAAAGATTTGACGTTGAGAAAGATGATGACACTCAAATAGATATCAATGCTCCTTATTATGAATGTGATCCTGGATTACGTTTCCCAATAGGATTTTATCAAGCTGACAAAATATTCGAAGAGAATATATCAAAATGGGACTTTTCCAACCCATGATGGATAAATATCTATCTATTAAGGATGGTAACCAAACTTGGCGGTTTCAATCTTCATGGTTCGAAAGATTTGAGTGGTTTGAATATTCAATTGAGAAAAATAAGGCTTATTGTTTTGTATGGTATTTTTTTTATAGTGTTCCATCAAAGCATTTGACATTTACGAAAGATGGCTTTTAAGGTTGGAAAAGAGTCAATTGTGGGAAAGATGGAAAAAAATGTTTATTTGTGCAACACATGGGGGACCATAATTCACAACATAGCCATAACATGCAAAGGTGGAGAAAGTTGCAAGATTCATCACGACATATCAACAAAGTCATAAATAAACTCTCTCTTCAAGAAATTTCACAAAATCGATTAAGGCTTAAGAGCTCATTAGAGTCGATAAAGTGGCTAGCAATGCAAGGGTGTGTATTTCGAGGTCATGACGAATCCATCAATTCTACTAATCGTAAAAACTTTATAGAGATGATAAAATTGCAAGGAAGACTAAATGAAGAAATTGGTGGGATTGTTTTAGAAAATGCTCTACAAAATGCCAAGTACACCTCACCCGATATTCAAAACGAGTTGTTGAACATTCTTGCTAATAGAGTGAGGAAGTCGAGATGTCAAATTTTGCATTCTAGTTAACGAAACACTTGATGAATCCAACAAGGAACAAATGACAATTATTTTGAGGTATGTTGATTTGAAATGCTTTGTTCAAAAACATTTTTTTGAAGTTTTGAGTGTTAATGACACTAACGCTTTAACTCTTAAAAAAGAGATATGCAATATATTCATTCGATATGATCTTTTACTTGAAAACTTGAGAGGCCAAGGATATGATAGTGCAAGAAACATGAGGGGTGAATGGAATAGTTTACAGGCCTTATTTTTTAGAGACTGTCCATGTGCTTACTACGTACATTGTTTTGCACATAGACTTCAACTTGTTTTAGTTGCAGTGGCTAAAGAAGTGCATGATATATGGCTATTTTTTTCCAAATTGACTTCCATTGTCAATTTTGTGAGTAGTTCCTTCAAGCGTCATTCTGAGTTGAGATTTATTCGAGAAGTTGAAATTGATGAATTGATTGCTTTAGGCAAACTTGAGACTGGTGCAAGAGCAAATCAAATGCGCATCTTGCAACGACCTGGAGCTACTCGTTGGAGTTTCCATTATAAGGCTATTGGTGGATTAATTAAAATGTTTAGTTCAGTTTCTACATTGCTTGACAAGTTGATTGACTTGGGACTAAACAACAATACACGTAGGGAAGCCAAAGGTGCGTATAAAGATTTGAGATCCTTTGATTTTGTGTTTATCTCATTATTGTTAGATGAAATCTTAGGAATCTCTAATATGCTTTGTCAAGCTTTGCAATCAAAATCTCAAGATATTTTGAATGCTATGAATTTAGTGTCATTGCTCCTTCAAGAGTTAATGGAGAGTAGATGGAATTCTTATTTAAAAAGTGTAGTGTCATTTTGCTATAGATATGAAATTGAAATTCCTGATATGAATGCACATTATATGCAAGGAACAAGGCGTTCTTGTCAGCAAAAAGATAGTATCACAGTTGAGCATTATTATCACTTTAATATATTTAATACTATGATTGATTTTCAATTGATGGAATTGAGTAGTAGATTTCCAGAGTAAACTGTACAACTTCTTACTCTTAGCATGACATTGAGCCATGTTGATGGGTTTAAGTTATTTGATGTTGATAATATTTGTACTCTTGCCGAGAATTTCTACTCTCTAGATTTTAATAGCAATGACATTGAAGATTTGAGAAGACAATTGAACCATTATAGGTTTGATGTTTTTTGTGGTAAGGAATTTTAGAATATTACTTCTCTTTTAGAGTTATGTCAATGTTTAGCAGAAACAAGTAGATCAAAACACTACACTTTAATTGACTTGAGCTTCTCTACAGCTTCAATCAATGCTTTCTATTATTGATGAATTTAAAGGTTTAAAATATCGTAGAATAAAGTTTACATAATTTTTATAATTGTATTGCATTGCATTTTCTTTTCTTTTTTAGTTTTTATGTTCTTGTGTTATGTATTATTGTTAATGTATCATTTTAAGGGGTAAGGTTCATTATGTCCCCTCTTATGAAAGTGTATCTTTTACTTTCAATCAATGAATTTTTCTAGTACCGTCAAGGTTTATTTAAAAAAAAAATTAGCTCATCCGAGAGAAAAATCCTAACTACGCCCCTAAACCCCTCGGTATATATATTATACATTCTTTGAACCAAAAAAAAAAAAAAGAAGAATAGGGGTAATATAACCTGTAAAGATTGTTAGGGGGCCCATTCACAAGAAGGTAATGATTAGTGTGAAAAATTGACATTTTTTGGCACATTTATTTGATAGTCAAAAATGTTGAATGATGATCAAGCCCAAATTAATACATAACTAGAAAACAGAAAGATGACTACTTTGCTTTTTCGTTAAGTTCTTCCATCCACGCATGTTATGTTGAGCGCATTTGTCGAGCTCTCTAATAATATTATATATAGATTAATGTAGAATCATAAATAATTATACAACAAGCATTTTGACTAATACAATATCTAACAGATTAATGCCTCAATGAAGTAGCCTTGCTACTCCAACATCAATATTCTATACAAAAGATACCGTGCACCCCTATTCCCCCCCTCTCTCTCTCTCTCTCTCTCTCTCTCTCTCTATATATATATATATATATATATATAAGCTTTTTTAAACAAAATCAGAAACATTTTTATTTTTTTATTCAAATCCTCTACAGCAACATTATCTAATGGAGTCCAATTCATGAGCACGAAATCATGAATCTACAGCAAAAACTCTAGTGCTACAAATAAACACCTTGCTGTACCACAGCTTAGTATCAATTATTAAATAAGGTTGCTTCAATATATATATATATATATTAAATAAGGTGGCAGAGTGACCCACCTTCTTATTTTTGTTTATGGTTGTATTTTTATTAATTGCAATAGTTGGTCCAAGTTAAATGAATTCCTGTGGTTAAAGACTTAATGTCGTGTATATATATATATATATATATATTATTGTATATTAAATTTCTTATTACGATTCACACAAAATGGTGAAAACTTATTCAGTATTCATTGTTTACCTTTCTTTTTTTTTTAAAGTATTTAATTAAGTTGAATTAAGTTTTTTCTAAAAACAATGCAATCTTACCCTTTCTTAATTTTCTTTTGTTCTTAATTTGACTTTGTAAGTCATTTTTCAATACAAGATTTTTTTTAAAAATAGTCATTTTAAATTAGGTCCCAAAATTCTTTTTGACATTACAATCAAAGGGAAATGATGATAAGGAGACTGAGCGGCAAACTCAACGGTGTACTCTCAATGAAAGTCCTCATTGGATCATGCTAGAGATGAGTGTATTGACTGACTTTAGAATGATTTGAGAAATTTGATGTAGGGGGTACGCACCATCCTTATCATCTCTCGTAACCAAATGTTTTTAAGATCCTATACATCGATCGCGGTTCGTACCCGAGATTGAATGAGATAGAATTATTTTTAAACTTATTCTTATATTTGGCTATCAACTTAAAAATAATTTGTTCTTTCTTTTTATTCCGTTACAATTTTTTTTTTCTTTTCAGCTCTTCTTCTTCTTCTTCTTTAAACAAAAAATAATAATAAAATAATAATAAAATAAAATCTTGCGATTGCAACAAATCAAAATTTTTTTAATTTTTTGTGATTGCTTAAATTTATTATTATTATTTTTTTAATTGTTTATAGTTGAAACTTGATATAGTTGAAATTTGAAAAATGAAATTAATGAGTTTTTAACTTAATTTAAATTTTTAACTTTTCAATTTAAAGCTTATTCTATGTTGCACAAAATATAAAAATATTTTATTTTTAATTCAATCTAATCCTATTATATTCAATCCTGCTTATTAAATATTAATCATCCATCTAATTCGACGGTTCACAAACTGATCCGTATGTACGTACGATTTACCGAGTTGGATCCCTCTGTTTAATTCTCTTTCTTTTTTTTATATTATTATTTTTTATTTTATGAACTCCGCTGTATAGTTAATGCAGGGCCTACTGCCTCCTTATATCATTTATTTTTCAATCAATGATATGTTTGACAAATTATAACCAAATTAATTTATAGTCCATTTGTGGGTCCCAAAAACTTGCCTCTATATTTCTGCTATGAAAAAAGAGACTTAAGTCTCAATAATTTTTTTTACATTGTATTATATGACCTATGGTCTAATTATTTTTTTAATTATTTTTAAAAAAATAATTTTTTATATTTTATACAAACCGTTATATCAGCATAAGTTAATGAGTTATAGTAATTAATATATTATTTTCAATCTCTTTAACATTTTTCTCTTGAAAATTGTGTTGACAAATAAAATTGATATAACATGACTCAGTCCATCTGCATCCACCAGTTTCAACCCACCAGTGCACCAATAATTAATGTTGCCCAACCATATTAATTAATTTATAGTCATAGATAGAACCCTCCTCAGTTCCTCTTCTTCTTCTTTTACTTCTTCTTCTTGGCAATCAATTTGAACATAATTTTATTTTCAAATTAATTAAATTGCTGATGAATTTCCCATATTTCTGAGCTAGATAGATATTGAATTGTTGAACTTGAAAAGAAGAAGAAGATGGCAGGGGGAGAGGAGAAGACATCTTCTTCTTCTTCATCATCAGTGCTATCTCTGCAAGAGACACCCACTTGGGCTGTGGCCACCGTTTGCTTCGGCTTCATCGCCATCTCCATCACTCTCGAGCGCTTCATCCAGCTCCTTTGCAGTGTCAGTAAATTAATTAATTAGCTAGGCAATAATTTCAAATTTAATTTCATGTTAATTAATTCAATTCATGGTCATTTTCATATAATTAATTACCATTTTGTATGTATAGTGGCTCAAGAAACACCGCAAGAAAGCATTGATCGAAGCTGTAGAGAAGCTCAAGTCAGGTATTGATGGGTACTTGTTCCTTATTATTAATGATAGTTTAATACACATTAATTGTTGACCCTCTTTCTATCATTAAGTACTATATATAACTTTTAGATCAAGGTTTTAATTAGAAGCATATATATATGTGTGTGTGTGTGTTTGATATTTGTCAATGTATTTTTCTATATTCGATCTCATGGTGCAAGATTATATATAATTAAGGCTGCATTTAAGAAAACTTTTAGATGAATTCAGTGGTATATATATATCTAACAATACTGCTTTGTATTGGGGTGGTGCAGAATTGATGCTTCTAGGTTTCATATCACTTTTCCTAGCAGTGGCGCAAAGACCCATTTCAAATATATGCATACCCAGTAAAGTTGCTGGCAAAATGCTGCCCTGCCGCAATCTCCACACCACTAGCAGAATAGGAGAAGGCAATACTAGTGCAGCTAATCATGATGATCAAGATCATTGTTCCTCCAAGGTATGCAATCCTTAATTTCTAATTAATTAATCTAATGTTGTTGATATATATATATATATATATAGTTCTTTAATTTTTGTTGTGTATATATATATATATTATCAGGGGATGGTTTCTCTAATAAGTCAAGAGGGGATTCATCAGCTTCATATCTTCATCTTTGTGTTAGCTGTTATGCATGTGCTTTACAGCACTCTTACAATGGCTCTAGGGAGGGCTAAGGTAGGAGACGAGGATTAAATATATAATTAATATTTGCAACACAAGTTAATAATTAAATCTCATTCTTAACTTCTGTTTATCATACTTATTAATTTAACAATGTATTAGCTTGCTTAATTAGGGATAATTATTAATATAAAAGACCATTTTCTTGCATAATTAAGTACTAGCTAGTGAGACTGACTTGTGGCACTTTTTTTTTTTTTTTTGGGTATTTATTGGGGTTCTATTTTTTATGCTTAATTCCAAAGATGAAGCGTTGGAGCGAATGGGAGAAAGATACTCGGACCACCGAATACCAAGCTTCTAATGGTATGTTGCATGCATTTCGACCTAGCTTTTACAAATATTAATTAATCAAGACAAATGCTAATCTAATTATAAAAAATATAATTAATCATTTATATTTATTTGATGTGTATGTTATATATATCTTAAAGTGTGTAATAAATAATTTAATGAATATAAATATATAGTTACATTTATTTTTAATTAAATTAATATTTTCCAATTAATGATCAATTAATTAATTTAAGCAACAACATATTTTAATTAGGCACATATTACCCACATATTTACGCGATAGATTGTCTACGAGAATTCAAAGTGTTAAAACATTATTTAAGAAATCAATGATTATATATATATCCTATAAATATTGTGTATTTAAAAAAATATTGATTTATTTTTTTATATAAAAAAATAATAATAATTAAGCCACGTGGCATATGTAGATGTAACTGGGTCGTCATCTTCACTAAACACAAAAAATGTTGACTCTAAAACCGTGCTAAAAGCCTAAAGAGTGTTCGAGTCATATCGGCAGAAAATTGAAGTTAGGATTACAACTCTCTGATAGGTAACTGAAATATAATACTTAGTCGTCTGTGACCCAAAAAAATAGGAACTACATATTATATATTGATTATTTATTTATTTTTGCCAAAGTTTCGTTTCATTCTCAATTTTAGAGAAATCTTTAAGTGGATTACATCTTACCTATAAATATAATCACACACTAAAGCATAATGCAGGCACAACTGAGTCTTTGGTCGTCCGTGACCCAAAAAATAGGAACTATATATTATATATTGATTATTTATTTATTTTTGTCAAAGTTTCGTTTCATTTTCAATTTTAGAGAAATCTCTAAATGGATTACATCTTACCTATAAATACAATCACACATTGAAGCATAATGCGGACACAACTGAGTCTTCGGTCGTCTGTGACCCAAAAAATATGAACTACATATTATATATTGATTATTTATTTATTTTTGTCAAAGTTTCGTTTCATTTTCAATTTTAGAGAAATCTCTAAATGGATTACATCTTACCTATAAATACAATCACACACTGAAGTATAATGCAGACACAACTGAGTCTTTAGTCGTCTGTGACCCAAAAAATAGGAACTACATATTATATATTGATTATTTATTTATTTATGTCAAAGTTTCGTTTCATTTTTAATTTTAGAGAAATCTTTAAGTGGATTACATCTTACCTATAAATACAATCACACACTGAAGCATAATGCAGGCACGACTGAGTCTAAAGACTCAGTAGAAAAATAAGAAACCCCAACAACAAAAAACTGAAATCCTAACATCAAAGGGAAAAACCCCACAATAATGGATACATCCCACAATAAAAGGGTATAACCCTCACAACATGATCTCCTTAACCTAGATCCTGAAAATAGAATGAAAACAGGGAAAAACACATGAACAACAAAAGCTTGAACATAAATACTAAAAAATATTTAAAAACCTTGACCATTTGCCTCAAACGGACGCAAGTGTTGCCGGCTGACAAAGGAGGGGCGACAGAAGGAGGCTGAGAGAAGAGAGATGGAGAGCAACGATTGGCGAGAGTGGCAAACGTCGTGAGTGACGACCAGTGAAGAGAGAAAAAAGAGCTAGAAAAAGGGCAAGCAGTGAGCGTCGTGCTAAAATAAATGCATCCAACAGCTAGAAGAACAGTGAGAGAGGGGAGAGAGATGGACGGACGACCCCGCCGCTTAAGGTTTGAAGGTTTTCTCCTTTTTCGCAAGAGAGAGACGCTAAAGCAGATAATATATTTTGAGATGTGTAAAATTTAAGATACGTGTTTGGTAAGGATTGATTTTCAAATGACTTTACAAAGAGGAAGAAACTTGAAAAACAACGTTTAAGGTTTAGGGTTTAGAATTTCACCATTTTCTAAATTTTTCTTTTTGAGTATACTGAAAATAGAATATATATTTTCAGATGTTGAACCACATGTACACTAAAAGAACATATTATTTTCAGAAGAAGACGATAAAAAACCATTTTCTAAAATTTCAGTTTTCTGATTGTTTTTCAGCTTTTGAATTACGAACCCAACCAAACAAAGCAATAAGCTCCCCACCTTGAATCTTCATTGGTGTATCTCTAGAAGCACCTAAATTAATAATTTGAAGCTATCTCAGAATTAGTCAGTCAGTCAACCAGTTTATATGTTGACTCTTGGTGTCGAATGCTGAGGGAGGTCATGTGGCAGCGACTTCTTCGTGTTTTTAACCTTGCTGATTGACTTATTATTATTATTTTTTCTTTAAATATAAAGTTCAATGAATCCCCTACTGATAAATCCATATTAACAGTCTTCAAAGTCGGCTCTTCAGCGTCTTTGAACCAACACCACCACAGTCAATATTCTATAAAGTAGTTAAGTCAACCACATATTTTTAGGCCTGGGCCCCACGTAAGCCCACTTTTTACCCTAATGAAGAAGCCCAAAACTGAATTTGTAACTCTCCACCAGTTTAGGCCCAAATCTTATTGAACTCATTTTATACTAATCTCGTGCAGTTCATAGCTTTATTACAAGTAGTTATATCTTTATTAATATTTTTATTTATGTTATTTTAAGTTATTTTAATATATCGTCACTCATCAAATGTTTAAACAACAAAAACTCGATAAGATATGTATGTTTTGAACATGATATTTATGTCTTACATTAACTATTGTTAGGGCATTTTTCTGATTTTGTAATATAGCTAACACTTTTTTCTAAAATTTACATAATTATTTTTTTAAAATTTCTAACTTTTGTATTTTTTTAAAAAAATTATTGTGTTTGATTCAGATCCTAGTCGATTTAGATACACAAGGGACACAACATTTGGGAGAAGGCATATGAATGCTTTCACAAAAACTTCACTTCATCTCTGGATTGTGAGTTTCAATTTTCCTTCCCATTTGCTCAGCTAATTGTCATATCTATATGTATATCAAGTATTTATTATTTTTGACAAATATATATCAATGTAACTGAGAAATGGTGCAGAAATGTTTCTTCAGGCAGTTCTTCCACTCAGTTGCAAAAGTTGATTATCTCACCTTGCGCCATGCCTTCATTGCTGTAAGCTAGCTATCTCCTAAATATTCTTCAAAATCCTACCAACTTCTTCTTCTACTTAAATCCGTTAGTAACAATTCTTGTTAAAATTTGTTGATTTCTATGAATGTTATAGACTCATTTGTCCCAAAACAACTCCTTCAATTTCCAAAAGTACATAGAAAGATCGTTGGAGGACGATTTCAAGGCCGTCGTAGGGATCAGGTTTCAAAATCTATACTATTTACTCATAATAACTAGACCTGTTCTTGAACTAATTTTTTGTGCAACTTCCTTGAATTAGTTTGTTTTCTTAATTACAGCCCTCCATTGTGGTTTGTTGTTGTAATCTTCTTGCTCTTCGACGTCCATGGTAATTATAAGTTCAGAATTCTCTTCATTCTTCTCTGTAATTTCAATATTCTCTTCTCTTAATAAATTTTTCCTTGAACTCATCTCAGGATGGAATGTATATCTTTGGGTGTCTCTAATTCCTTTGGTTGTAAGTACCAGAGCAAGAAAATGTTACCTCAGTATTAGTAGTTTTCCTTAGTTTATATACTTAGTTTCTTTTGTTGTGTTTTCTGTAGATAGTATTACTTCTGGGAGCAAAGCTTGAAATCATTATTGCAAGAATGGCTCTACAACTCAAAGACCAGAGTACAGTGATCAAAGGAGCACCTTTGGTGCAACCTAACGATGAACTCTTCTGGTTCGGTCACCCGAGATTTCTCTTGCATTTTCTACATCTCACATTATTTTTGGTAAGTAAAAAAAAGAAATACAATTTCTTTTGCAATTTCTTAAAGGTTTTTTTTATTCTCAAACTGACTGAATCTAGTTAATTTCCTTGTAAATGTTCTAGAATGCGTTTGAGATCGCCTTCTTCATTTGGATTACCGTATGTGTTCTTCATGCCCATCTTATACACATACCTCAAATTTTAGTTCTAATGATTGAGACCCCCTTCTTTTCTTGTATGTTTCTTTTCAGTATGAATTTGGGATAAAATCTTGCTATCATGAGAATATAGAGCTCATCGTCACAAGAGTTGTAATAGCGTAAGACCCTAAATTCTTTTCTTCATCTCTTATTCCGTATTTTGCACCAGAAAATTACAACATATTTATGATTTTTTTTTTCTTAGTTTGTTCATTTTCATTAACATCTGGTAATGAGATTTTGTTTAATTATCTTTTCCTCCTCAGGGTATGTGTTCAAGTCCTCTGCAGTTACATTACTCTTCCCCTGTATGCACTTGTGACACAGGTGATGGTCATTGCTACTAGTTCTACTTCTCCTAAAACCAAGTCCAAATCAAAATTTAAAGAAGTGATACTAGAATTAATCATACTTAAACCAAGCATGTATACATAAATATAAGTTGGTTTGTGGTTTGTGGGCAGATGGGATCACAATACAAGAGTGCAGTACTAGAAGAACAAGTCACCAAAGCTCTAAAAGAATGGCATGAGAGTGTAAAATACAATAGGAAGAAGAGACAAGGGAAAGAAAATCCACAACAGCAATCACATAATAATTCTTCTCCAACTGATCATCCTCACCAAGTAGAAGAAATCGTCAACAGAACTAACTCTCCAAAAGCTTCTACTACTTCTTCTTCTTCTCCTTTATATTTCCCAAATCCTTCACTTAAACTTGGTGAAGATGAAATTGTTCCAGTCCCTTGCACAGAAGAAATCAGTTCCAAACAACATGATATTATTGAAGATGGAAGTAGATATGTAAAGTATAGGTTATAGCTAGGAAGGTTTCATGCAATTTTCAAATTCTGGCATTTTTCAATCAATCCCAGATTGATTTACATGCTTCTTGATCAGTTTTGTATGATAGAAAATGATGTTAAGCTTGTTTTTGAGAAAGGAAGAGCACTATTAATTTGCTGCTACATGTATTTATTTCAGTAAGTACCATTCATGGATTTTGATTTTCAGTTGCAATTTGGATTGAAAATGAAAAGCCCAATTGGCAGAACAATGAGAATTTAATGCATTTTGGAATATATTGTTATATATTTGAATACCTTTTATTTTCTTTAATGGTTAAAAAGGTAAAGGAAAAATCTTTTTTTTTATTTTTTAAGTTAATTTATTATACCTCTTTTATGAATATCAAATCACAGTGATGTAATTAAAATATAATTTAAGTACAAATAAACTAAAATTAAAATATTAATAAAGATTAAAAAAAAAATATGAGCAAAGCATATGTACACTTAATATATAATGTATGAATATCTATTAAAAAAAAAAAACCTAATTTGTGATTTTAGAACTAAAATATGACTGATGGGACATCAGAAAACACAAGATCATGCCTTGACCTCTTATCTACATATATTGTTTATTTTTACATCAAACATATTTATCAAGATTGCATCATTTGAAAAGGTTGATTTCCTTAAGAGTTATAATTCTATGTGTCTATTTCAGTTTGGACAAATGTATCTATCATGCTACGACCCCATTCCCTCTTACAAACATACAATTAATGGATCTAATATAATTACCCGTTTATTTTTTATTCTGTTTCCTACTCTTTTTTGCTAATGCAATCTTTAAAAAAATATAAAAAATAAATAAAATGGATTGAAAGGGAAACAACACCTCAACCATCAAGCTATACACAATTGAAAAGCACCCATCAACTGCCTGTTTGGAGACTGACTTCTTTTCTTTTCTTTTTTGAAACCTAGGAGACTGACTTAGAAGGGAAAGAAGAAAGAGAAAAACTAACGAGTGGTTGGCTCAGTGAAAGTGAGCTGAATCTCAAGGTCGTCTTTGTATAAAAGTTTTAGAGTTCGATTCTTGAAGACGTCCTTGTTAAGAGAGGTCTATTATTATATTCTCATCTTGAATGAAGACTAGTGTCATACTCAAAAGATATAGGGATTCCTCTTCGGAAACCAACCCAAAAAAAAAAAACAGAAGGGCCCAACATTTGTTGGTAGGAAGCATTAGGGATTGGGTCTTTGGAAATTAGGGTTTTTTGTTTTGGAACATATATGCACATATACTCAGTTGGACCAAGTTTATCTAAATTGTCAAATCATGATTAACCTAATTTTAAAATTCAGACAGCCAAATCTTATGTGAACCCTGATTTTTGAACAAGGTTTGCTACATGTCCACACCCTTCAATAGAACCTAGTCCAAGAAAAAAAAAAAAACAAACAGTTGATACCAATAATCAAACAAAAAATTGCCACCCATAATAAGATGTTCCCAAACCTGACAAAATGATATATATACATTCGTTCTACAAAATAATTGCGTATCAAGAAAAAAAAAAAATCTGTATGCTGCGTTTTTTAATTTTGTCCTTATTTATAACTAAGATAATAAGATTTTTAAGGAAATTCTCAATTATCAATCCATATAACTAGATTGAAGATGCAGGGTAGAATTAAAATGGGATGATTTCAATTTATTTAATAAATTAATCATTAAAAAAGTTATTTTAATTTATTTATTTATTTTCCTATTAAAAATGATTGAAAGGGTCTTAATGTGTATGTATGTGCGTGTATGTATAAATATAATGTAACATATGTGACAAAACTCGATCTAGTATATATGCTTTAATAAGTGGATACAACATGCATGTTACATTTGTCAAGTTGGTGCAAAATGATTGTCTTACCATGACAATCTTTTGGTATATATATATATATATATATACATATGTATGTATTTGGATGTATTGGATGCTTTTCCATATATAATTGGTAGAATTTTAAAGTTATATTTTAAAAAAATTATCATGAGCTAAGCTTTTTAAGAGAAGTACTGCCATTATTGCAAAATCTAAGCTTCATATGACAATGAGATTTTGATTGCTCGAGATAAAAAAAAAATACATGTGAAAAATACATTTAAAAAAAAATCATTCATTTTAACAATTACGCGAGTTTAAGAAATATAGCATATATATGTGCCCATTAAAAAGTATAGAATATTTCAGAACCAAATAATTCAAAATATATTGGCAAGTTATAATACTACTATTACTAGCTAATACAACACTGTATATAATATTTACTAGAAATTCATTTATGTTCTATAATAACGTAACGTATGCATTAGTATTTTATTAGTTTGGTTGTTTATGATGATATATATCTTCTGTTGTCATTATTAACGTAGGTGTCCACAGGTCTGATGACTCAACTTAAGAATTCGTAGAAGGAACAATACAAAGTATAGAATAACATAAAAAGAAAGAATAAAAAGAAAAATCTGAAAGAGCCTATTTTTTTATAATTTTGAGGTGGTAAAGCTTTTAAAGATGTTAGTGTTGGCTTTTCAGTTTGATTTTGATAATGAAGGATGTGAGTAATGGCACGGTTGGTCGGATATGTCTCCTTTAAGAGAGTGTTTGTTGTTTGGTTTAGATTCAAAGACGTCTCCGCAACAACTGTGACGGTTGCTGTCACTATCTATCTTTATATGTGTCTTTTTATTTTTGTATAAATCTCAGATTCTCACCCACTTCTCATTACATCTGCACTATTTATTAATATATATATATACATAAAATATAATTTGAATACTAAAATTACTACCAAAAGAACTTTTTAAATAAAGTTGTCAAACAGATTATTAATAATTTCTTGTAAGTATTTTTTTCATAAATATTTTTATAAAAGCTATAAGCTACAAGTAAAAGTAATATCAAACAAGCCCATTAACTTAATAACTTATCAAGGTTTGATCAGTACATTTCTCTTACATTTATTTTTTGTCCTTATGATACTTTTTTATATCATATCTAAAAATTATCGTTCAATGTAATAATAATGAAGGAAACTTTTGATGTTGAAAACTGTGGGAACACCGAATACCTTAAGCAAATATGTATGGAGTTTTAAGAAATTATCATTTTAGTCTTTGATTAAGTTAATTTTTGTCACTTTTAAATTAACATTTCATTTAGTATTTTTTTTTTTGCAAAAGATAATAACAGATATGTTATTAATATTCAGTAAAATATAAGTATATTATAAACTTATGATGATTCTATATATGAGATTAATTTTTAGAATTGAACTCATCATGCAAATACGGGTATAACATATCTCTTTTTTATCAAAATAATTATTTTTTATTAAGAAATAATAAAATTAAAGTAGTATGTACAATACACGTGCAGGAGCGAGCACTTGTTTAATATAAAGAAGAAAAGCAATAGGAGTACATGTATTAATGTATATTAGGTTCAGGTCAGGGTATAATCATAATCAAGTTGAGGGTGATGCCACAACCACCAAGGCACTACCCCCTCCCCCGCCCCCCGTTAACGTTAATAGGGGAAAAAGAGAGATTTTTTGGGAGGCAAATCATGGCTCGACCTTTTTTTTCTTCTTTTTGGTGCACCAAGGACGACGACGACGACGACAACAATAGCAGCAGCAGCAACAACACGTGAAAGAGGGCTCACACTCGCCAAAATGTCTCTATGGGAAAAAGATGAAATTATGGTTGTGGACGTCCTTCTCAATCTCTTTGCAGACAAAACACAAAAAGACAGTTCCTTTCCTTGTTTTCTTTTCTTCCCTGTCCCTACTGTTTTTATTCATTATACTTATTTTGTTGAAGTGGAATGATTGCGTACCTACGTCGTCCACTCGAATACCCAATTACTTGTTTTGATCCCTACTAATTGTGCACAAGATCATGATCATGATGAGTGAGCCGGCCTGATGATCAATGAATGATACAGTAAACGAAGAAGACAAAAATTATTACTTACGGTTTTGACGAAGTAGTCATGGATGGGCCCATGTATAAAACACAAGTACAGATCATCCAATAAGAATGAATATTTTTGTATATAAAAATGGTAGCATGAATGATATTGTTAGAAATTAATTAACCTAAAAGTTATAGTTATAAGATAAAGAGTCTATCCCCTCACTTGCATAACGACACATGGACTTAATTTATAATGAAGAGAAAATATATAATTAATAAATGAAATATACAAGCAAATATGTTTTGCAAGTAGGTTTGAACATAAGACCTTCAAAATAAAATTATTTTGATACTATGTTAGAAACTACTTAACCTAAAAATTATAGTTGTCAGATAGGATAAGGGGTCCAATTATATATATCAAATGAAGATAAGATGTTTGAGCTTTTCAATAGGGCCAAGTTACAAATTCTAAAAACAAACTTTTTGTTATTTTTCTTTTGCTTTTAAATTCAAGAGAACCCTTTTTTTTCTTAATTTACTAGGGATATTTAAACTAGTCTATTCCAAAGCTGAATTAAGCACTTGTTAGTTGAGCTATACCCTTTTCAAAATCTAACATTACTATTTACTTTACATGTACCCTTAATCTTTTTCTCAATCCATTCCATCAACCTTTTTTTTTTAGAATAGCAATTACCCACATCACAGATCAAGACCAATTTTTGAAACATGTAAAACATGTTGAAAAAAAAATTACTTAATTAGTAAGAAAAATAATTAGAGTATACGGTTATAGCAATATGCGCCCTTATTATAATTGAATGCCCGCAAATAAAGTATGATTCGAGAACATCTCATGTACCTAATAAGCTGTGTTGATTTCGGTACGTACCAAAAATGAATAGCACTTTTTATTAATTAAATTGATTAGAAATTAAGACAGAACCCAATGTTAGCGGCCAATGACCCTTGAGAAACTATTTTTGTAACGCATGGCTTCCAATATAAAATGGGCATGATCAGAATTGCTCATTAGTGTCTAGTACAAGAATAGCACTATTAAAATATACATCTTCAAATGAGGAAAAAAGCATTTATCCAAAGTACTAATGATGATTACATGTGTTCATGCGAATGCGTGGGTCAGTTATTGCCGAATGCGGCCGAACCGAACAACCCCTTTTCGTTGTATTTCTTTATCCCTCCGTCAAGTGCGCCATTGCACGCTCGCAATCATGCTGATGCTCTTTGCCCCCTCATCCTCAAATTAAATTAACTAAATGTCTTGTTCATTGGACCAATCAATCTCACTTAATTAAGGGTGCACATGTGCCCACGTCCTTAATCATCTCCAAGCCGTCTTATACACACATATAGAGGATGATCCAAGAGATAATTCAGACGTACGTGTACCAGTCAAAACAATTTTATTTCTTAATTAATGAATATAAAATTTTATGTACAATGAATAAAGAAAAGATCTTAATTAATGGGAAATGTCATTTTTAGTTGGGCATTGATGGGGGGGTTTGCATTATAGCAGACCGCGTATTTGGCGGCTCCATCCCTGCTGATTCAAAGGCTTGGTTTGTGCAAAGTATCCAATACAGTATACAACACAAGAAGTACTTTTAAGCTGCTGGAATAGTATTTTTATTTATTAATCTGACTAAAAGGAATAAGATAAGAAAAAGCCTCATGTTGTTTGTATGGAAAGCATTGGAAGTGGCATTGATGCGTAGTTTTTAGGGTTGAAAGAGGCGTCGTTGTCATGGGGATGCCAAGGGAGAGAGTAAGAGAGAGATGGTGAGACTACGATGAATGCGGGCGAAAATGCATAGATCGAAACGAATGAGTTGTAATTAATAAAGTTAAGAGTTGTAACTCTCGTGTAAAGAGAAGCAGAAGCAGCAGTCACTAGTAACACTCTTAACAACAGATTCATTGTTAAATAGTGTTGCGGTAAGGAACCGGCATGAGTCTCGAGTGCTGCTTCTGATACCGACACCTCAATGTTACTATACTCATAAAGCTCTGTTTTTTCTTTTTTAACTGTTTTGGGCGCGCTAGTGAGTGGTTCATTCCCATTAATGACCATGCATGTGCACCATGTTTTGTCGTTATGCCACTTTGTCCTGAACTCTTGGAGCTTTCTGTAGATGCCATGCATTTTGTCTGTCAACTCGTTTTCTTTTTTTAATTCATCCATTTATTTTAGATGAGTAATAGTCTCCTTCAATTACCAAAAGAAAGAATTCCAAAAATCCGATTTATTAACAAAGGAGTAGTAATACATCTAAGATATGTGCTCAAATCAATATATATTCAAGCTGATGTAACAAAAAAGAAAAAAAATATATTCTCTAGTCACCGTACATCACATCAGCATGAATATGATTTTAGATATAATTTTTTGATCGTAAAAATATTTCTCTTATCAATAAGGAGGCCCTAATATATGTGGCTATAATTTCCAAATTAAGTCAAATTAAATATTTTGTAAGGATTTATATAACATGTCATGTCATGGCGCTATGTCTTGTGATGAGTACACGTGGAGTGAAATAATTGTCTTACATTAGATATGATTAAATTTATTACTTGAAATGTGAGTTTAGATCTACTCTCGTTACTATCGAAGTATTTTAGAAGTGACTAAGTTGGGAGCAATATTATATGAAATCTAAGCTCACCCAACACTAGCAACTTAAGTACAATACAATGCAATACAATAGCTTCCTGTTAGAGTAGCACTTAGGAACAAACACATTTTTTTTAAAAAGAAGAACAAACACATTTGGGAAACATACCATGGTACAAAGATCATATCACATTTTACTTTCTTGAATTACACATTACATACATGATTGGATGGTTTTTGAGAGATGTGTTTCTCACTCGCATTTCTAAAATGTATTATTTTAACATTTTACATTCAGTTTACTTTAAAGGACAGTAAATGATCACTTGGTGCGGTAGTCACAAAAATTTGTGCGTGTCCTCGTATGTGGCTCATTTTAAATCCCCTGAAAAAATAAATGTTATTTCCAGCGTAATGTGCGTGTTTATAAGCCCTTTTGTTGTAAGTATATTCTAGGTACGATTGTATAGGTTTTAAGCTCACTTTTGTAAGGGGTTCACTTGCTCTTTATGAGTTAATATTTGTACATGATTAGTAGGTTCTTTTGGTAATTGTGTTGAGGACTTTTGTGAGTTAAAATAAAAATTCCACGCCAAATTGGGCATATTTGTTATATAGAATAAAGCTGAGATCTCACCCTGATTAGTATTGAAGTCTTTTAAAGTAAAATTTAATACTTGGACCTAAAGGTGGTTAAGTTAAAAACAATATCAGTATTATTCGAGATTCATGTCATTCCAACGCTATGTCTGAGGCTTTAGCATGGAGGATTAACAAAAAAATAAAAATAAAAATGGTCCTTTGAAAGGATGAATTCTCAATGTGATTGGCAACTAAATGAAGCCAAACATGGAAGCAACAATAGGTAGGGAGGCAGAAAAGTCTCCTTATGCCACCCAAACCACAGCCATTTCTCTACCTCTCATTGACTTATAGGGCCACTCCCTCATGCTCAATGTTCCTCATTCCCTGTATAATCGCAATATGTCGCTTCTAACTACCTTCAAAGATGTGATTGAACTTGTGCAGATTCCCTCTTATGTTAAAAAATAAGTAAAATCCCCTCCTCCTCCTTTTGCTGCATCTTTTTTTTTCACCAACCAGTTTGGGATCTCATAATAATAATGAACTTGATCATGAGGAGATGCCACAACACAAGTGAGACACAAGGCCTGAACTGTAGGGTCCAAGAGCCTCTAATTAGCCTCACCAATGTCCTTACAGAAGGTGCATGGTTTAAGGGGCAAGTGTACTTGGGGTCTTCTTCTTCTTGTTAAGTTCATGTTTCCTTACATTGGAGCACTTGGTATTTCAAAAATGGTCTCATGTTTCCTCTTGAAAATACACCTACTGGCCCCCCCTTTTCCTCACTCTCAGTACTCCTCTTTAGGAGTTGCAGTACCACTAGTTCTTCTTGTCGGGGGGATGAATTGGTCCCTGATTAAGAACCATCGATCTATTTTATCAATAACCAGTTCAATATTTGAGAAAGATTTAGTTGGATAATTGGCTATTTGGTTTCTTTATGTATCACTTTTTTTCTTAAACAAATCATTTTTTGAATTTTTTTGAGCAACTAGAGTTGGGCTTTTAAGCACACTAAACCAATCTTGTATGTTGGATGCAATTGAATTGTGTATGTGATATAGTATCTAATATGTATGATGAGCGCCGAAAATGAGTATAATTAATGTGTATGTATAAGAAGTTATGTCATGCTAGCAAAAAGGAAAAATGCTAAGGGAATTAAAATCTCCACTGACTCCACATCAAATCTGTAGCTTTCTTAAAAATTGTTGTATTAATGAATTAATGTTAAAATTTAATGTAACAGTAATTTGTAGCAATTTATGTGCTAATTTCAATTACTCTAGCATTGCTCAACATAAAAATGTGTACTAATAAATATATACAAAATGTTATAATAGTCATGTACAGCTAGGAGTGTGTCAAAAGGTTTTAAAGAATTGTTATATATTAAGCTAGCTTTATTCTTAATAGTAGTCTTGTCATTTAATCTTTATGTCATTAGTCAATTGCATATATTTCGAAATTGTTAGAAGTTTGATCACATTGGGTCTTACATGCATTAAAAGTTACTGGGATAAAAACACGAATCGGGCACTTTACTAAAGAATTAATCTGGTTATCTTGTATTAATCCTTTAAGAATCACCAGTAATTATTAACTTATTAATCATAACATGTATATGATTGTTATATATGTTAGACATTTAAAAAAAAAAAACTGTCATCCAATATTGGATCATGAGTCTTATAATTAATTAAGAATATATAAAAATACCAATAAAATGGGGGATAATACATCTTTATTTTAAAAAAGAGGTAGTACATGTACTAAAATCATCTATTTATTTATAATATGAAGTACTCCAACTACTTTCAAAAAATTGTAGGGCTAAAGATTGAATTGTATTCTTAATAGCCAACATTTCTCGGTGTTGTAAGAATACCTAAAATGGTTGCCCATTATTTTCAAGTTTAATAGATATAATAATCAAAATACATGCTAATTATAATAATGTACTTGACATTTTTTTCTGAATTTATCAGAATATAACTAGTAAAAATACAATTGCATTCATTAAAACAAATTAATTAATTTAAATAATTTAATATTAAAACATATGAATATTTCAACCATATCTCGTAGTTCGCTCTTTGTCTAGATCGTAACTTGGAAGCAGAGAGAGAGAGTGTGTGTGTGTGACGTCTGTGTCTCTTTTAAATCCCACGATAAAAGGGGAAGAAAGGAGACAGCTTTTTTTAACTGATACTGCAATCTAGCTATACAGTCGGCAGAGAGAGAAGAAAAGAGAACAAATAAATGGACAAATCTGAAACTATGGTCTACTGACCACCCCTTTTTCTGTTTTTAACACAGTGACACAAGTGATATAGTTGTGGATCGTATACCATTCATCAAGTTGATTCTTGGAGTTGTTCAAGAATATCAATTTTGCACACATACACAGAATAGAAAACAAAAAATAGTTATGAGATTTTTATGTAATTCAAAAAAAAAATTGTTAGGGTGTGCATAATCCTTTCAACTCATAATAGGGTTTTAAGAAAATGTATTTTTTCCCTACTTGATTTTCATGACTTAACATAGTGTTACAATTTTGATTTAGACTTTACACTCCAACAGCATTACATTGAAGGAAGCAGAAAAAGGTAATTTGGAATGAAGGGAACAGAAAAAGGGTAATTTTTAATTATGGGTGGGATTAAAGGAATATAATTGAAAAAGAGGGTATATGGGAGTTGTGGTGGCCTACCAACAAACACGCGATTACGCTAGCAAAAACATGAACACAAGATGATGTTTTGAAGCCAAGATGAAAGGAGAGGCCCAACTAAAATTGACAACTCCTTCATCAATAACTCTTTCTTTCTCTTTTATTAAAGATGTCAAAGCACCCATTTTCTCTCTCTCTCTCTCTCTCTCTCTCTCTCAAAGTCAGTTCTGACACAAATACAACTGATAGTAATAATCACTGTATCAAAACCACTTTATTTTATTTTTTTAATTTCTATTTTCTTTTGATCAACTTGAATTCTATATAATACAGGGTTTAATCTATTCTTTTCCTTTTTGGGTTCTTTGCTTTTGTTATGTGAAAATTGTTAGTGCAGATTAATGAAAAAAAATTCCTTTTTGTTGTGAAGGGGAAGAGGGGAAAAGAAGAAGAAAAGAAAGATCAAAGTAAAAAAGAAAAGAAAAGAAAAGAAAAATTATAAGACAGAGAAAAAGAAAAGCATGGGAGAGGTGGGTTCTGTACTGTCTCAGCCCTGTCCCCCCACCCAACACACTCATACTCTTCTCTATATACTCTGATTAAATAACAGTCACATATCCCTCAAAAAAACTCACCACCAGCATCACCTTTTCTTTCTTCTTCTTTTTTTTTTTTGGTGCCTTTTTAATTTTGTTTTTCTCTGCGATTGCTCTTGCATTTGTCTATGTATGCTTCTTTCCTCTTCTTCTTCTCCTTCTTCTACTGCTTGTGCTTCTGCTCCCTATGCTCACTACTCTAAATGGGGGAGGAATCATATTTTGAGTTTCTTGTTATTATTTGATCTTCACCTTCCAATATTTTTCTATTGTTTTAGCTTTCTGGGTTCTTCTCAAAACATGATTTTTTTGTTCTTATTTGTCTTCTTTTTCATCTGTCTCAAGCTTTTGCTTCATGGGTATCAATAAATCATGCATTTCTCCTCAGTTTTTCATCTTCTTTCCATTTTTCCCATCCTTTAGCTTTGTGGGCATACCTCAATTTCATCCCTCATAACATTTTTTTTTTCTTTCTTTCTTTTATGTGAGGAGTGTGAGTGGTGGATTGTTGTTGTTCTTCTGTTGTGCTTTTTTTGAGAAGAATACTTGGTGTTCATGGAAATTGATCTGAACCATGCAGTGAAAGATGGGGAGAAGTGTGGATCTTGTCATGGGGAAAATTGTGAAAAAAGTGGTGGTTGTTGGTGTTCTCTGTCTAATTCATCTACTTCCTGTTCAAATTCTGCTGTTTCTTCTGTTTCTTCCTCAATTTACTTTGAGCTATGGCATGCTTGTGCTGGCCCTCTTACCTCCTTGCCCAAGAAAGGCTGTGTAGTTGTTTACTTCCCACAAGGTCATCTAGAACAGGCTTCTTCATCATCTTCTTTTCCATGCTTGGATGTTCCTGCCTTTGGTCTTCAATCCCAGATCTTCTGCAGGGTTGTCAATGTCCAATTACTTGTAAGTTGTGGGCTTTTCAGAAATTCAATTCTATGTGGCTTCATGAAATTCTTAAATTGTTATCTTCTGGTTGGTGTTTTGCTTTGCTCTCTTCCTAATCCATTTTTGCTTCTTTTCTGTCTGGACTTTTAGGCCAATAAGGAGAATGATGAGGTCTACACACAAGTGACCCTATTACCTCAACCAGAGGTAATTTTCCTCATTGCTCCATAAACTTTATTCTTATTTTTTTTAATTGCTGACCTCACATATCTGTAGACTGCTTTTTATTTTGAGCAATGTGAAGCAAACCTGCTGAAAATTGAATTAGTTTCCCTTTTCTTGTATGATGTTGTGGTGTCTCAATGTTGGTGTTGTTAAAAGTTAATTTGGGTATTTAACCTATTCATTGAATTCAATTTTTCTTCTATTTGTGAGCTTTTGTGCAGTTGGAAGAGAAGAATTTAGAGGTAAGTGGGCAAGAGGAGTTGGGAGGGGAGGAGGGGAATGGAAGTTTTCCAAGCAAATCCACACCTCACATGTTCTGTAAAACTCTGACGGCATCAGATACTAGCACCCATGGTGGCTTTTCCGTTCCACGTAGAGCGGCCGAAGATTGTTTCCCACCCTTGGTGAGATTGATTTTTCCAGTCTTCTTGAATTTTCATATATGTTAGTTTACAATCTCTTGATGGAATTGTTGCTAAGGTTTATAAGTTTTTCTTTAATGTTTTGCTTGCAGGATTATAAGCAGCAAAGGCCATCACAGGAGCTCATTGCCAAGGACTTGCACGGAGTGGAATGGCGGTTTCGCCATATTTATAGAGGTTTGTTGAAGTAATTTTTTGAGTTATAGTACCATGAAACAAAGCATGAATACATGTGTTCGCATCCTAACAAATTAGATACAAAAGCCATATGTAAAGTATGCTATTATGTTTCTGATTCATTGGTTTAGGTCAGTGTTGAGTGTGGCAAATTCCTAGAAAACAAGTTCTCTTGTGACCATAGGTGTAATTCTATTTACTTTTAGTATTAGATAACTAAAATGTGAATCTTTTGCAGGTCAGCCACGCCGGCATCTGCTCACTACTGGATGGAGTATCTTCGTTAGCCAAAAGAATCTGGTTTCAGGGGATGCAGTGCTCTTTTTGAGGTACATGCACCTAGTCAGACGTTTTTTTTTTAAAGATTTTTGTTTTTTTTTTCCTGTTTAGATGTCTGGATCTTTCTCCTAGCTTAGGTAGGTTGTGGATTGTAGGGGTGATGACGGGGAACTCAGACTAGGAATTAGAAGGGCTGGCAGACCAAGAAACAGTCTTCCTAGTTCAATTCTTAGCAGTCAGCAAACGCATCTCAACATTCTTTCTTCGGTTGCCAATGCAATATCCACCAAGAGCATGTTTCACATTTTCTATAGCCCAAGGTACTTTTTAAAGTGTCATCTTTCAAGTTTAGATAAGATATCTGAGGAATTTGTAGTTTTTATTAATGCTTAGTTTTACGCTCATTATATTGTGCATGTGATGGATTTTTGTTTTCGATTCAAGGGCTACAGTAAAGAACTTATTCTGGACCAATGAATTGATTTTTGTAGTTGTTCTGATAATGTGTTTTAGCAATGTCTGTAAATGCTTTTTACCCTCCTCAAAGAACATGAAAATCAGCTTTGAGTCATTCTTGTATGGGGAAATTTCGCTGGAGTGAAGAGTCGATGAATAAGCAAATAAATATTCGGTTTGACATTAGTATAGCCAAAAATGTTATAGGGTTCAAAAATTGTGATTTCCAACAAATCCTAGCCCCAAACCTTTGTAACAGAGAACTAAGATGGTATATAATTGGAGCCAATAGAATCTTGTTTATAATTACAAACAACTGCTCTCTTCCTCAAGTTTTGAGCAAAGACCATGCAATCAGAAATCATTTCTCTGATCAGCATTTATCCTTGACTACATGTTTCTCTGGTAGAGGTGTAGCTGAGACATATATATATATATATATATATATATATATATTAATAGCTACTTAATTAGTGCTTATTATATGAGCGTAAATTGGGAGAGAGTATCTATTAGATTATTATCATTGTCACTACTTGGTGTAAATCACATTTAATGGTCCCAATGTCCTAGTTATTTACAGTTATATTTTGTTTAGGGAACTTTGATTTCATAAAATTAATTGTGGTCCATACAGGCGATATGGAATTGTGGACAATCTTTTCTTCCTTAAGAGTCCTAGGGAACAAGTTTCTACAGAAGAGAAAAAATTGTTAGTATTACCTTGATGACCGTTGTTGGGCCTTTTACTTGACAACTAGAACTTTTAGTTCAAGTGGTTTTTGGCAAAACTTATCTTGGCAAAGCATATTAGGGTATCTGGGGACATAAACTAGTAAGAATGGCTAGTTTTATGGAAAGAGTTTTTCCTGTTAAAGTAGTTTTGTTGCACTAAATTCCAGCCAATACTTGACATTTTTGTAGCTTATCTGTATGTTTGATTGAGGAAACTAGATAAAGAATGAAGTGACAAAAAGAGAAGTGCAGAGAAATACATTTGAAATTGAGGGTATTAAGATGTGTAACCATGACATGACTCTGTGGGAATTTCCCTTTTGCACATATTGTGCAGATAAAAACTGCATCTATCATCTGCTTATTCTTGGTGCAGTAGGAATTTCCCCTATGCCTATATTGTTCTCTAAATTTGCTTCTTTGAACAACGTTTTAAACCTTCCTCTTGACAGGAATGGGTCATGGTTGGGAGAAAATAGAGTAACAATTAAGCCAAATATGGATTGTTTGGTAAAGCATGCTCCATGGAAACAGAATTTTGATCCTCTCCATTCCACCATTGAGTTCTTTATTTGAAGGCTTATTGACAAAGTCTTCATCTGACTGCAAACTTGGGAATAAAGAAGAAAACTAATAATAAAAAACCGTAATCCTTATTCTGAAGTAATATCTGTCAAAATTTCCTTCCTTCCTTAAACATCATCATTTGTGATTGTTGTTTATAAATGGACTTGATATTTTGTTTTCTTGATTTTACCAGAAACTTGATTTTTATTTTATTTTTTTGTTTATTTATACAAAACCCTGTTGATGTTTTAATCCTTTAGAATCTCTAGAGTCCTGACTCAAGTTAACTTTGGTGCCATATCTTTATTCACTTCAATCATGTGGTTCACTTCATTTGACTTAGTTTGCAAGTTTCTGACCTTGTTTAAACTTTCTGAGCACAGAGGAAGCCCCGCAGAATTTGTCATACCCCACCAAAAGTATGTGAA
The DNA here is from genome assembly GCA_035771175.1 of Paratinospora sagittata. Taxonomy (NCBI): domain Eukaryota; kingdom Viridiplantae; phylum Streptophyta; class Magnoliopsida; order Ranunculales; family Menispermaceae; genus Paratinospora; species Paratinospora sagittata. The sequence goes on from CM069593.1 coordinate 22,008,829, forward strand.
ATACATCAGCCATCCAGTGGCTATTGGGATGAGATTCAAAATGAGATTTGAAAAGGACGATACAGCAGAGAGAAGGTGTTATACGGTTGGACTAGCTTGGTACATTCAATCACACATTATTCTCTCAATACTTTGACTTGACTATGTGGATGTTCTTTTGTAGGTGCAGTGGTGTGATAACTGGGATCAGCGATCTGGATCCTTATCAATGGCGTGATTCGAAATGGAGATGTTTGAAGGTACAGATACTTAAATTTTTGGATAAGCAAATTTCTTCAGAATGCTTTGAAAGCCTGTGGAGAAGGTACTGTGAGATTTTTTTTTGGAGTGGGGGGAGGGAGGACATATTGAGCTAATGGGGAAGCCTCACATCATATTATCATAAGAATGCCTGTACTGGTAGTACCTGGGTGAATGATAATTTTTTTCCATTGAATCTCTTCTTGTGAGAAGATTTTGTATACCATTTAGAATGATTTATTTTATTTTCCCACCATCATCAACTTTCTTGTATCTCCAAAATTTGATTTTTTAACTTGGAAAATCCCTGCCATGAAATCCAACAGGTCAGATGGGATGAAGAATTCGTGAGTGATCATCAAGAAAGAGTTTCTCCATGGGAGATCGAACCATTTGTTTCTCTTCCAGGTTTGACTGCACCATCTGCCCCGAGGCTGAAGAAACCACGAACCACTCTGCTGTCACCCTCACCCGATAACCCTCTATCTGGTATAAATCTTTCAACAAGGGTATCATTTTCATTCATATTTTCTCTGATTTAGCTTGTCTTCTCAATTCTATTTCGTGTTTCATCAGTAGAGAGCGGGTTCGTGAACTCAGATGAATCTGTGGGATCCTCCAAGGTCTTGCAAGGTCAAGAAAAAGTTATTTTTGCACCACCTCAACATGGCGGTGGCGATAAGATAGATAACCCAGTGGGCTTTGAGATGCACAAATTTATGGGCACAAATGTTGTTTCATCAACAAACTTAATCGAGCCTATGAAGGAGCAGCTCACTACTTACACAGGCTTTATGGAGTCTGCAAGATTCCAGAAGGTCTTGCAAGGTCAAGAAATATTTCCTTTAGGGTCCATCCACGGTGGAACCAGGTTGGACGATTTAGCTTGGAAGAAAAACGAGCTTGGGTGCAATGTGTTTAACATGTACCAGCGGCCGCATCCCAGTTTCTACCCTCTTGTTTCCAACAGTATTGAAAGCACATACCCGACTACAAATGATAAATACAAAGCAAACTGCGACTCCACGCTACCATATATTACCAATTTCCAGGGAGCAAGTCTTCCATCCAATGTGTCTACTATTCATAGAATGTTCCCGAGAATTGTTAGTAGAGAAGATGCGTGCAATCCAAGCACGACTAAGATTTTGCTAGAGCAAAGACCACCAGAGAACTTATCTGTTGCACCATCTTCCATAGACGGAGACCCAAAAAACCATGCAGAAGTTGGCAATGGCACAAATTCCAGCTGTAAACTTTTTGGGTTTTCCTTAACTGGGGAGATTCCAGCTTCCAATTCACAGAATTCTAACCGGCGAAGTTGTACCAAGGTAGCTAACTTCAATGTCTGTTAGTCTGATATTTGTTTAACTTCACTTCACCTGACTCTTTCTCACTAATATTTGCTAACTAAAGTGAAGGTTCACAAGCAAGGGAACTTGGTGGGAAGAGCTGTGGATCTCTCTAGACTAAATAGCTATGATGATCTTCTAAGTGAATTGGAACGGCTATTTAACATGGAAGGCCTTTTGTGCGATCTGGATAAAGGATGGCAGGTGGTTTACACAGATAGTGACAATGATATGGTGGTTGTTGGGGACGATCCTTGGCAGTGAGTATTATTGTATCATCTTGCTCCTGAATTAACCTGTTAATTTGATTTATTCGAAAATCTCACTACATTCTTGCATTTTCACACTTGGGTGTTTTTGCAGTGAGTTTTGTAAGATTGTTACAAAGATCCATATATATACGAAAGAGGAAGTGGAGAAGCTAACGATTGGGATGATCAGTGATGACACTCACAGTTGCTTGGAAGAAGCACCGGCAGTAATGGATGCGTCAAAATCGTCATCGGTTGGGCAGCCAGATTCTTCTCTGACGGTAATTACGATTTGACACAGGCGAGAACATTCCAATTAAGTTCTCCCTGAGATGGTAGTGTGGGACTTGATGCTAGATTTTCTTCAAAATCACCATTTGTACTAGATTTAGAGTGATAAGTGCTACTTGAATTGGTTAGCTTTCCATGGCATATTCAGCTGCAGGTCGAAGACCCATCGAGCTGAACTGCCAAGAAGTTTTTTCTTTGAACCAGGTTGCTTACAGGGTGAACTTGAGCTACCTGTTTCAATGCAGCCCCTGTCCTACCTTGATTTGCTTTACTTCAAAAACGGCAAATCAATGTTTAAGTTTTTATGGTTTTTTTGGCATGGCAATGTATCATTTATCACATGTTACTAGCATGTTTGCTTCTTCTAAATATAGTAGTCTGATGGTTTTGTTTGTTGAATTTACAACCTTTTTTTGTTATTCTTTTTGCTCCATTAGAACACTTCTCCCAGAATTTCAAAAAATGCTAAAGCTTAAATGATATATAATCCATCAGTATATTACTAAGCAACAGAGTTGTTTTTGGATTGAATCTTAAGTTTGAAATGAGGATGGTGAAGATCTTTGAAAAAAAAAATCTAACGCAAGGAGGACACAGAAACTGATGTATCGAATCCATTGAACACTAAATAAGTCTTGTTTTTTAATTCCACTTGTGAAAATGATTACGCGGGAGCCAAAGCGAATGTTTTGTACACGAGCACACTTCGTAAATCCAAAACGCAATATAAAAACGTCAATAATGAAGGCTGCGAGGAGAAAACCAGACAGAACCAGAGAGCCCAGATTTGATTCTCACTCGCTACTAAGCTGACTAAGTCACATGCAACTGTTGAACGCACACACACAAACAAAAGTCCAACTTACTGTTACTCCACCAATAAATATAGCCGTTAAACATGCCACGTGTCTCCATCCCACCGCTCTTTTGTCCTCTTCCTCCCTCGTATTCCTTCCTTTCTTCTTCTTCTTACAAAAACACAGCAATTCTTCCTCTTTTTCCAACGATTCTTCATCGTCTTTTGCAAGAAAGCAACAAATTTTAATAAAAACTCCACCAAATCTCTAATGGGTATTCATCAGAATCAGCAATGTTGAAGCTTTTCTCCGATCTTTCCCTCTTCTTCTTCTACTTCTGCTATTTCCTGCTTTTCTCCGGCGAAATTAATATAATCACCGGTGAAGAAACAACAGATTTCGACTTTGGCACATTAGCTCTCAGCAATCTGAAGCTTCTCGGAGATGCCCATTTGAACAGCAACATTATAAGCCTCACCCGCGATCTCCCCGTCCCGAATTCCGGCGCCGGCAGGGTTCTTTACAGCAAACCCGTCAGATTCCGGCGACCCAGTACCCGTTTTCCGGCATCCTTCTCCACGTTCTTCTCCTTCTCCGTCAACAATCTGAACCCTTCTTCTGTCGGCGGCGGACTCGCATTTCTCTTGTCCTCCGACGACAAAACCGTCGGAGACGCCGGCGGGTTTCTGGGTCTGAAAGGCTCTGATTCTGCTTTTGTTGGTGTCGAATTTGATACGTTAATGGATGTTGAATTCAACGACATTAATGGGAACCATGTGGGATTGGATCTTAACAGCTTGGTTTCTGCTCAGATTGGTGATTTGGGTGAGCTGGGAATTGAGATAAACAGTGGGAATCTCGTGAATGTTTGGATTGATTTCGACGGCCCGTCTCGATTGTTCAATTTATCTGTTTCTTATTCGAATCTCCGGCCAGATTTTCCGTTCTTGTCGTCTCATCTCGATTTGGAACGGTTCGTGAACGATTTCATGTTCGTTGGATTCGCCGGCTCGACTCAGGGCAGCACCGAGATTCATAAAATCGAGTGGTGGAGCTTCAGCTCTTCGTTTAGCAGCCGGTTTCCGCCACCTGCGCCGCCTCCAACGGCTAGTTTTAATGGCCCTCCAACGGCTACTTTTACTGCCCCTCCAACGGTTAGTTTTACTGCCCCCCCAGCGCCGAATTCTACTACTGTTCCTTCTTCTTCTCCTTCAGAATCTGCGAAGGCTAGTGGGTCATCTCCTTCTTCTTGCCATAATCAGCTTTGTAAACGGAATCCCGGTGCCGTCGCCGGAGTTGTGACCGCCGGGGCCTTTTTTCTGGCGATTTTAGCTTGTTTTGTGATCTGGGTATTCTCCAAAAAGCCCAAATTAGTTACAAAATCAGAGCAATTATTACCAAATGAAATCATTAAAACACCAAAAGAATTCACCTACAAAGAGCTCAAATCAGCCACAAGGAGCTTCAATTCGTCTAGGATCATAGGCCATGGCGCATTCGGAACTGTTTACAAAGGAATTCTTCCAGAAACAGGAGCAATGATTGCTGTAAAAAGATGCAGCCACAATGGTGATCAAGGAAAAGCAGAATTTTTATCAGAACTATCAATAATTTCAACATTAAGACACAGGAATCTTGTTAGGCTCCAAGGATGGTGCCAAGAAAAGGGGGAAATTCTTCTGGTTTACGACTTTATGCGAAATGGGAGCCTCGATAAGGCGTTGTTCGAATGGAGAATTCCGTTACAATGGCATCTCCGGCAGAGAATTCTCGTTGGCGTCGCCTCTGCGCTTGCTTACTTGCATCAAGAATGCGAAAACCAGGTGATTCACAGAGACATTAAAACTAGTAACATTATGTTAGATGAAGATTTCAATGCTAAATTGGGTGATTTTGGATTAGCTAGACAAATTGAACATGATAAATCGCCGGACGCAACAGTTGCAGCTGGAACAATGGGGTATTTAGCACCAGAGTACTTGCTTACAGGAAGAGCTACTGAGAAAACTGATGCGTTCAGCTATGGAGCTGTGGTTCTTGAGGTGGTTTCAGGGAGAAGACCCATTGAGAAAGAGAGGCTGAGTAGTAGTAATTTGGTGGATTGGGTGTGGAGTTTGTATAGAGAAGATAGATTAATGGGAGCTGTTGATGTGAAACTTAATGGTGAATTTGATGAAGAAGAGATGAGAAAAGTGATTTTGGTTGGATTAGCTTGTTCAAATCCTGACCCAGTTGCAAGGCCTAGTATGAGATGTGTGGTGCAGATGCTTGTGGGTGAGGCCGAGGTTCCAATTGTGCCAAGATCAAAGCCTTGTTTGAGTTTTAGTACAAGTGATTTGTTGTTGAGCTTGCAAGATAGTGTTTCTGATTGCAATGCTGCTCTGGTCACTATTTCCACTTCTTCCTCATCTTTAGAGAACAGCTTTAATGGTGGAGGCGGCGGTGCTGGTGGTAAAAAATGAATCTAACTGAATTATTCATGGTGATTTTATTCTATTACCACTTATAATTTTTACATGTAAGATAGAGATGTGACAGTAATGTATTATTCATTTATTTTTGTATGTATATGATACAATAAGATAGAATCATAGAAATATCAAAGCAACCTTTTTTTTTTCCTCCTATTGTATCCAGACGTTCTTGAGTAAGCATCTCTTCTTTTCTCTTCTGGAATGAAGTCAAGTGGTTTTCAAACAAACAAAAATAAAGTGGAGCAAAGTTGTAAAAGGGTGGAAAAAACCTTTTCTTATTTTTATGTAATGTAATATATATAACAAATGGTAGAGATAAATGATAAATTATTGAGCATGGGAGAAAAGGGCTGTTGGTTTCACAAGTACTTTTTTGGACAAAAGACCGGATTGGAGCAAGTTGGGGGGAGCAAGCAATCAAAAGTGACATGAACGTTACATTTACTTGACTTTTGAGTCATTCTTAAAGGAAAAGATTAGGAAAAAAAAAAATATTTTATAATCCCGAATGACAAGTAAAATTTAAGATTATCTCGAATTATGTATAACACATTATTCAAGATAATTTAATAATTTTTAAAAATAATGTCAAAAAAAGTGTGTTACTCAATTATTATTAACAAAGAAAACCTTATTATTTTTATTTTATTTTTTTGGGAGTTCATTTTTCTTTATTTGTTTAATAACTAAAAGTTAGTGTATTAGTGAGTTATAAAAACAAAAATTATTAATATATAGATGTGGTGATAAAAAAATGCTAAAACACACGCACACGCGCATATATATATATACTCAATGCCCATACTTATGGATTCTCTTGCAGGAGGCTTAATTTACAGGTCAGGAATCTGTCAATTTCAATAATACAGAAAACTTTCCTTTCCTTGAGCGGCTTCACAAAATTCCTTTTTATGAATGAAAAGATGTATTATGTATCACGTCATTTAAAAAATATATTTTTTTCCTATATATATATATATATTGATAAATCTTGTATGATATATATAGGAAAGATTTAGTTTAAAACAAGGAATTTATTAGTTAAGGTGTTGAAGAAAAAGCTGGTGTTCACTGGCATCTGACACCATCCAAAAGTGAGGTATAACCCACTTCATTAATAAGACAAATTAGTAAAGAGATTCCTTTATGTTTTATAGAACTGAAAATTAAAACTTTGTCTTCTCACTTTTGGGATTAGCCATCAACACGGAGATTTAATAAAGGTAATATTATAAAGATATACTTTTTTTTACACAAATTTTTAATATTATAAGTGAAAGTTATTAAATTATCTTAAATAATACGATAATATCTTAAATTACGTAATTAATGTGTGATATGAAGTTCTATCGCATAATTTGAGATAATCTAATTACTCTCACTTACAATATATAAAATATGTTTAAAAAAATTATTTATTTATTTATTTATTTATTAATTGTAACATTTTGATATTTATTTGATATTAGCCATTAAGACCCTATTTGTTAAAACTTTTTTAAAGTGCTTTTAGAGCAAAGCATTTTTAAAAGAGTTTGGCAATTTATGCTTCTAAAAATAACAATTTTATGCTTTAAGAAAAGCTGGGTAAAACCAACATTTTCTAAAAACGCTTTTTATAGAAATATTTATTAAAATGTGCTTTTACCAAAGGGAGCCTAAGTTGATTTGAAGTCAGCCTATTTTCTTTTCTTAAAGTTTGTTTGATGTTATGGAAAGTTTCTGTTTTTGAGTAAACAAAGCAAGAGTTTATGGATCTATATTCAATCCACACCTCTAACAATAATAATAATAATAATAATAAGTTTATGGCATGTAAAAATAGTGACTTTTTTAAGTTTTTGAGGGACAATTATTTAATTTATTCTATTTTGTGACTTTTTCTCTATGGCCTGCCAAGACCGATATTGACATTTAATCATTTTCACAAAACAATTGATCTTGTTTTTGGATTGCCACCAACTTATTTCCAGATATATGGGCCAACCAAATCCATAATATTTAAAAAAAAAATTCCTTATTTTTTATTGGTGAATGATATTATCATCATTTCACTATTTAATTTGAGCAAATGCAAAGATTATATTTGCTAAATTGCAAACCTAGACCACCTTACTTGCTCTATTTTATTTATTTTGGTGTCTAACACGGTGTCCCTACCCTTCGGACGAAATTAATTCGCGTTCAAGCACTGTAAGGACATTAGTAATGAAGTACGAGTTTTAATCTTAAAACTTTCACCCCTCAACCACTTTTAATACAGACTCTCGATCATCTGTGTTACACCTAAGTAGACGCGACTAAAGTGACAAAAATTTTAATCTTAAGACCTTCACCTTTCAACTACCTTTAACACATGCTCCCAAACATACATTAAATTTAAAATTAAATTAAATTAAATTAAATTAAATTTGCCATTACATGTCACGGGCAGCAAGCATACATCCAATAAATGCCTTCAACTGAGTATTTGGGAATCTTGAGCTCTACTCCCAAGAGAAAGACTAAGAGGAAGAGAAAAGAACACTTAAATTATTATTATTACTATTATTATTATTTCTTTGTTTAAATCAATGACTAGTCGACTCCACGACTAGTTGAGTTGACTCAGAAGACATAAGTGCACTGACAAGGCACACTTCTAACACCAACCTTAAGTACACCGAGTCAACTCGTTTTCAAAGGTTTCAATTAGTTGGATGGGCCTGAGATCATTTGTGAGAGCAACTGGAAGGAGGCCAAGATGAAACTTCTTACTGTTCCTTGAAGAGCTCGCGACCAATAATAATTCTTCTGATCTCACTGGTCCCTGCTCCAATCTCAAAAAGTTTCGCGTCCCGAAGAAGACGACCCGTTGGATACTCGTTCACATACCCATTTCCTCCAAGACATTGGATGGCCTGCCAGAACAAAAAGAAACTAAGTATGAATTCAAACTGATCACAACTTGGTGTCCAGAAGCCCTTTCATGCAAGAAAATGTCATAAGTTAATTTCTAATGATAAAGCGCATTTGGCAAGACTGCCTAGTCTCTCATGAAATCTTCTTGAATTTGATAGAAACACTTCCAACTAGAAAATTTAGAGAAGTACCCTTTTATGCCAATTCTAGAACCATTTTCATGACAGAAGGAACATATTAATAATATGAGAGATTGGCTTTGTAAAATATAATGCACTGAAAGAAATTCAGGAAGCTATGTAAATTCACCTGTAGAGCGACTTGGGTGGCTCTTTCAGCCGCAAAAAGTATCACTCCAGCGCAATCCTGAAGTTCAGAGATTCATATTACTTTCAACACCTAAGCATCCAAGAAGACAAATAATTCCCCACCAAAACTTGTAAAAAAAAAAGATGTTTTATCGTGCCATGTTCCTCCCGTCAAAAGGGGAAGGGACTGGGTCTAGGGCACCCATGAGGTGAACCCAAAGGATGGACTGCCAAAGGTATTGATGTCCTATCGATAATTATGAGGATCTTCTAGCTTTAAATTTGATGTATCAGGTAGTTTAGATCAGATGAAGTATGCAAGAGAAAAATTTTCAAAAAAGCTATATAAACGGCATGGACACCCTATTGTTACTATTGTGTATAGGGCATCTGCAACTATGATGCCCTTAGAAGACAGTCCTTTACAGTCGAAGAGATGGGTCCCCCAGGATTATATTTTTGCAAACATAACAAAGGAAGGATATTAATGAGCACCTTTCGATCTACTTTCCCACTGTCACAATCCCTTGCAACAGAGTAGACAAATGATCTGCAATGATAGAAGTTAAGGTTCTGTCAAATAAAAATCAAAAGCTAAGACAAAAAAGCTATGAAATCAAAAGTTTTTACCTTGAAGACTGTAAGGAAGTATACATATCAGCTACTTTACCCTGTATTTGCAAGCCAGATAAGGAGATTTAGTTATAAAAGAAAGACTGATGGTCACAATTGTAATAGCTAGTAAGGCAACATGAGGTGTTGCTTGGTAGCCATATATGAACCTGTATTAACTGAAATTCTCCAATTGGTCGACCAAATTGTTCTCGTTGTCGAATGTAAGGAAGAACGGCGTCAAGGCTTGCTTGCATAAGGCCGAGAGGACCAGCTGCCAAAACAAGCCTTTCCAAGTCCAACCCTGACATCATCACATAAATCCCTGAAAGAAATAATAGTTGTCTAATCAATAAACTTGGAGAAGTTGTTAGGATTCATTAATGATCACAAAATACATATTGATGGGTTAAAATTACGGATGCAAGACAAGGGCATTAGGGATATCAAAAGGATACTGCATGAATAGCAACAGGATTCAATGATATGATGGTAGTATGTTTTCTTTTTCTTTAAGTACAAAATGATAGCTAACTAAACAAAATAGTATTTCATTCTCTACCCGGCTGTTTTGCATCAATACTCTGGATACTGAAACCAAGATAAATTTATCCTTCTGAGTAATTGTTACTTCATTAACTACAGATCTGGTGAACTCCAGGATACATACCTTTCCCTTCCTGACCAAGAATATTTTCTTCCGGAACAAAGCAATTCTCAAAAACAAGCTCGCACCTATATAATTGCAGAGCAGAAAAACATCAGCTATGGTCACTTCAAAGATAAAATGAAGAACAGCTTACAGATCATTATGAGTGAGTATGGAGGACATACGTATCACTTCCTCGCATCCCTAGTTTATCCAGTTTTTGGGCAGTACTGAAGCTGAAAGAAAATTGCAGAGAAAGAAAAAAAAAACAACATAAAAATACACAAGGATGCTTTAGTTGGCAATCAACAAACTTTTTGACAATTTTGGCTAGTGACAATTTCTCATGTTATTAGTCCTTTTTTTTAGTTTTTCCATATTCCTTATTAGGGCTTCCTATCATTTTCACTTAACATTTTTTATGAGAATAGTGTAGCATGCAAGAATCCAAGGTTGTTCAAGGAAAAACTGAAATTAGGATTCTCACTTGAAAGCTCTATGTGAGACTAGCAATTGTTGTTGTTCAATACCCGTATTACAATAATGGTTCACAATTATCAAACAGCATTCTGTAGTGTATATCACTTCAGCATATATTGGAATAAATGCCAGACAAGCTAATATGACTCTGTGACTCAAACTATTGCACCAAGGCTCCCTGTCAAACAAGCTAATATGACGTTTAACAAAAAACATCTAATAAGATGGATCTTTTTGTTTATGCAGAAATTGACCAAAAAGCTGATGAAAAGTCTCAAAATTAGTGATAGCATAGGGCAGTGGAAGATCCAACAGGTAATACTCATAGTTGGAAGGGTCATCTGATACTTGAATATTTTTCAACCTATGTACGACATTATATCTTGTTTTCTAACAATTTTCATAGCCAAACACTGACCGGTAGACAATTAGTAGACACATGCCCCAACACTTTATATAGGATTAGTGCGAAAAATAGTCGATATGTCTGCAAGTTCTGTCAGAAACTGACAAAAGTCCATGTCATTGATATAAGGACTTGAATAAAACTTATCAACAACATGCAGTACTACACTAGACAAGTGAAAAACATTATTAGCTTCTAGTGCCATCTGCCCTACCTTAATATGAGTCAACTGGAACAGGAATAGATGTAAATAATTACCCTGGCATGCCCTTTTCAACAATAAATGCTGTGATTCCTTTAGATACAGCTGCAATGTCTGTTTTCACATAGACAACCTGAACTAAGGCAACATGTCAGTGACAATCCAATTATGAAGCAGAAATACCTTCTTGATCAACTATAGCTGACACGAGAGTTGAGAGAAAAAAACAGTAAATGCAGTACTCTAAAAACTAGACAGGACAGAACAGCAAGGCAAATGCCAAACACCAGCTCAGTTCAAACCACATAGTACTCTTATTAAAAAGCAGTTCTAGATAACTAAAACCAATACCAATCAAAGCTAAAAAGGCTAAACATTCAAAGTGGATAGTTAAACCAGTTACATGGTCCACTTTATAGTATCTCTGTAACAAATTTACAAATAAAAATTATAAAGATGTCACGGCCAATCAGTTAACTAGGTTCGTGCTAAGGTTTGAATGGAATGTATAGGAAAGAGTATAGGGAAAAAAAGATGAAGAGAAGAAAAGGAAAATTTGGGTATAATGTTGGTCAATTTTGCTCTTATTTTAATTGTATCTATTCTACTAGAAACTTAGCTTATTATTAACCATACTAGGTTGTAGACCATGCTGCTTCATTGTCGCATAAAGGCTCATGACTATATGCTTCCAATTCTCATATTAAGATACGCTTAGTACCCACATACGCCCATGAACTATTAATTGGAATTTAACCTCTATACTGGATCTAGAACCCATGAACTCTTATTTATTTCCCACATATTATGCATAAAATAAATATCACATTAATAAGATATTTGCTGTCAAATGAAAGAAAAAGGTGGATACCCATCCTAACTAGCCTCTGACATCTCCTGCATATCTACAAAAACTGCTCATCAAGAATCTCACTAGGCTTATGGTTTAGATCAGTAGGTGCAGTTTATCTCACAACTGATCATGCCCATTTGTTGAAACAAGGGTAGTATATTTTGCTAAGAAATGGAAAACATATTACAAGCTTTCAAGAAAAAAAGTGGTCAGATACGCAGGTGTACTCTTCACGAACATCAAAAGATTCCAATGCATATCATCCATAGTTGAATTTCTTTACTCTAGGATGGAACATTGTAGAATTATCATACAGTGGATCACATGACTAGCTAGGATTGAGTGCTACTCTGCACTCATCAAATTGAGATACCTGAAGGATCTCCAATTTGTGGAAACTAGTAGATCTGTAAAAGTAAAGGTAACTTAAGTAATAAGAGATTCTTCTCTCCCAAGAAGAATTAAATGTCTAGCAAGAACCTTCATATCTTAACGCTGTACTAGATAGGTGGAGTTGATCACAAAATTAAATTATTGGACAGAAAGATGGATATCCCAAATGATAGCAGAAGAAAACTAAAATGTCCTAAATGGGAAAGGGTGGCAGAAGAGCTGAATAGCCAAGTCATTAAATTTACACAAGGCCCATTATTTGCAAGCCCAAGACATCAACTCAACTTTTGTAACTTTGTGTCCAATTCACCATGTTTTCTCCATTTGAAAAGACTAGCAAGTGTTTCAAATCTGTCATTCTCTTTTTTTGTAGCTTTTATATGCAATCAGTTATGAATACTAAGCCACAATTATCTAGTTTTATTTCAGTACTTAGTAGTCAACAGATACCTAACATCACTACATTATTTTTATAACCTAATAATGGTCCTAAAGGTAAACAACTAGAGTCTAGAAATGAATCAATTATATTTAAAAGAAAGCTACGCAGATCATAAACAAATATCAATCTCATGCATTTCCAAATAAAGAATAGTTTCCAGTAAAGTACCAATGTTTGAGCAACTGGACCATTGGTACACCACATCTTGTTCCCATTTATAACATAGCCGCCACTTACACTATCAGCTTTGCATTTCATGCTAACAACATCAGAACCAGCTGATCATAAGACAAACAAATTATAAATAATATGTAAGCATGGATAGGACTGGTAAAAATACATGCTGGATCAGAATGTGAAACTAAAGCTGAGCATGAATTCCATTAAGTTACCATTGGGTTCACTCATGGCCAAAGCTCCAACGTGCTCCCCGCTCACTAACTTCACATAAATGCATAAGAACATCCAAAGTAAATATCAATGACAAGATCTACCACTAATAACTAGAGTCTAGATGCTTCGAGAAATGCAAAAAATTAGGGACAATTCCGTCTTGGACCAATGAAATTTACAACAAATGCAATCGATTGATGTTTCTTAATAGGTATCAGTACATCGAGCAAGGTGCGAACTAGCAAGGCTGCATAAGATAAGATGGTTTAGCTATAGTCTAGCTACTTCCCGAAGTTTGTGTTAGCAGATCAATTATGGGCAGATACCTCAAAATTCATGACACAAAGTTCTGCTTTCACTTCATGGTCAAGAAAAGAATGAGAGAGAGAGAGAAATGAAGAAAAAAAAGAAAGAAAGAAAGCTGCTACTTTATGGTCTCAATTTGTTAATATTCTTAGTTTAAATGTGTAATTTCTATAAAGGTCCTTGGGTAATTGTGAACACAGAGAGATATGGGTGTAAACCTTCGGTAAATACTTTTGCTTTTGAGCAAGGCTCCCATGTCGCACCTACAAAACCAGGTAAATTGTTTGTTTTAGAAAACACATTAATACTTAGAATGGCTTAAATAAGAGTGACCGGGATTACCAATTGATTAATGCATAGGTTTGAATGGGCACCATAAGAAAGACCAACTGATCCAGAAGCACGACTAATTTCTTCCATTGCTATGCAATGGTACAAGTAACCAAGACCAAGGCCGCCGTACTCCTCTACAAGAAAACAGTGCATGAAATTCTTTAAAGCTTAAAGCAACTTAAGGAAAATATTTGAAATGAAATGAAACATACATCAAATAAAGAGACCTGACAGAAAATTGCTAAAAGGAGAAAGAAACAAAAGCAATTTATTGATATTTAGATTCACTTACCAGTTTATAAGAGTACTTCACACTCAAGAAAGTACTTTTAGCACAGAAAAAATGACATACTAATGATTTGTTTCAATTTTTAATTGGAGACAAAGAAAATATCAATTTTATATACCAACATGTGGAGCATCAAATACTCAAGAACAACTCAAAATTTGAAAGTCACAACAAAACAATCGTCAGTCATGAACTCATGATATTCGTAGTCCATTCAAAAAACTATTTCATTTAGTAAAAAGAATGATTGAGATCATAACCTAAAATGTGGGATCTGGACAGAAGTCGGCAAATTAAGTGCTGTCCTCACCTCATAACAAGATCAATGTGAGGCTTATGAGCTATGTAATCTACATGTTCTACAAATACTGGAACTTACTGTTGTACATATATCTTTCATGGAATGTTTTTTTGTAAAATCAAAGGAAACCAAAAATAAAAACTCATAATAGAATCAAAGTTTCATTCGTAGTTCTTCTATGGTATAGAGCTATACCTGGTACAGTGACGCCATGGAGATTGAAATCCCCCATGAGTTTCCACAAGTTAACCTCCTAGAAAAGCAAAATGAAAATTTAGATTCCGTAAACCAAAAACTTTTACGGAGGAAATGTTTGAGACGACCTGTGGAAAATGGTTTGTCACATCAATCTTTGACGCATGGGGTGCAATGTTTTCTTGTGCAAATTGTGCAACACTTTCTTTAAACTGTTAAGTATCATCCAGTAAAAACAACAAATATCAGAAAACATTCATAGATTAAAAGAATTCTCACAAAAATCTGAAATGTTAGAATTGTCCCCAACTAGATGACTGATAATAACAATGACAGAACTTGAAACCAATTAGAATAGTATATAACATTAAGATAACACCAGTAGAAACTAAAAGATAACTCTTGGTATTCTTTCCCATTTTTTTACTCCTATACCAACAAGAATTGGAGGGCGTGGTGCTGGTGACTCATTCTATATCTAGAGCTGAATATTTGAGAATAAACATTATATAACTCATATTCGAAACAACAGCAAATGCAAATAATAATAGTGCCAAACAGACAAATAAAAAAACTTATTTTTCCATAAACGCTCTCAGTTCTGTACAAATAAGTTCACCAAATGAAGCGAAAGGTGCTTCAAACATAAACGGAATTCCCATGAAAGATACTGAAAAGCTTTATTGCCAGGTAAATCCATCCTATAAACAATACACCAATTTCTTCCAAAAATAAAAACAATAGATTGAATAAATTTAATCCCTCAAACCCTTATTAGTTGGACACTTGGACTCAGAATAACAACCCACCACAATACCAAAATCATCAAATCTCCCAACCCAAAAAGGCTTTAAATCCAATAAGTAAAGCACTGCAAATGGAACCCAACTCAAAAATTTTATTAAGTACCTGAATCTGGGTATCATCGAAAAGTAGGGAAGTTGAGAAAAAAGCCTGTTGTCTTTGCTTTCGGAGAAGATGGGCACAAAGAGACCTCACCGCTGATAATCTCTGCATCTTTGAGAAACTCAACTTCTGATAGAAAATTTACCAGAAAATCTAAGTAACTGGGAAGAACAAGAACCAAAGAAGGGTGTGTCAGATTAAAACCTGAAATATTGTCAAAAAGAGAAACACCTGAAATATTGTCAAAAAGATTACTCTTTTTATTTAGGTAATGTTACTTATACTTTTTTTAGGAGTGGTTAGATTCTCCTGAATCCAATCCAACCACTTTTATTTATAATATAAAAAATATATATCAAAAAAGTATGTCATCAAATTATTATTGATTTTTAGAATTAGGGGCATGGAAGTATAGGTTTTTATAGCAAACGTCCCAAGGTTTTGAAATTAGATTTTGGGTCGTGACTCGATTGGCATGCATGACTATTTTGTCCTTTTCTTTAATAGTAATTTACGTGACCTCTCGGTAATTGATATTTCTTACCGATCGGGATCAGTAAATTTAAAATTTTATCAATGGGTAACAAACTTCAAATAGCCATAATTTTTTCATTTTAATTCTGATTTAAGTAATTCAAGATCCGTTAATTACTGATCGGTAAAAAACTTCAAATGGTCATAATTTTCTCATTTTAACTCCGATTTGAGTAATTTAATATGATTTGGTAAGATATTTTCTCTCTTTCCAACGGATCTTGAATAACTCAAATCGGAGTTAAAATGAGAAAGTTATGGTTATTTTCAATTTATGTTCTCATATGTTAACACGAGTATATAAACTTCAAATGACCATAAATTCTTCGATTTAATCTATTCAAGATTCGTTGGAAATAAAAAGCAAATATCTTTCCAACGCATCTTGAATCACTCAAATCGAAGTTAAAATACGAAAGTTATGGCTATTTACATTTACTTACCAATCGATAAGAAAATTTAAATAGTCATAACTTTCTCATTTTAACTCAGATTTGAATTATTTAAGATCCGTTGGAAAGAAGAATAAATTGGTAAGAAACTTCAAATGGTCATAACATTCTTATTTTAACTCCAATTTGAGTGATTCAAAATGCGTTGTAAAGATACTTTCTTCTTCTTTCCAAATAATTTTAAATCTATTAAATCTGAGTTAAAACGAACAAATTATGGTCATTTGAATTTTATATACTCGTGTTGACCCATCGGTAAGAAACTTTAAATGGCCATAAATTTTTCATTTTAACTTCGATTTGAGTGATTCAAGATGCGTTGAAAAGATATTTTCCTCTTCTTTCCTAATAAATTTAAATAGATTAAATCGGAGTTAAAACAAAGAAGTTATGGTCATTTAAATTTTATATACCAGTGTTGACCGATCGGACCGTAAACTTCAAATAACCATAATTTTCTCATTTTAACTCTGATTTGAGTGATCCAAGATCCGTTGGAAAGAAGAAGAAAATATCTTTCCAACGCATCTTGAATAGCTAAAATTAGCATTTGGGTCTTCAACCGATCGGTCAACTCGGCACCGATCAGTGAGTTTTATGTATATGGTTTGGTCACCGGTGACCAAAAAGTCATTTAAAGCACCTAGATTTATAGATCTTTGATTCCTCTTTTTAACGCATGTTGAATTACTCAAGTCGAAGTTAAAACGAAAAAGTTATGATCATTTAAAGTTTACATATCGATTGGTCACCGATTGGTCAACTCAGTAACCGATCGGTGATTTTTTGGTCAACTCGATGACTCATCGGTGATTTTTGGTCAACTAGGTGACTGATCGGTGATTTTTGGGTCAACCCGGCGATTGATCTATGATTTTTTGGTCAACTCGGTGACCGGTCATTGATTTTTGGTGAACTCAGTGACTGATCGGTGATTTTTGGGTCAACTCAGTGACTGATCGATATTTTTCGGTTATCGTTTTACCGATCAATAAGAAAACTTCAAATAGCCATAAATTTCTCATTTTAACTCTGATTATAGCGATTCAAAATGCGTTGGAAGGATCTTTTCTTCTTCATTCCAACGCATCTTGAATCACTTAAATTAGAGTTAAAACGAAAAAATTATGACTATTTGAAGTTTTCTTATTGATCTGTAAAACGATAACCGAAAAATATCGATCAGTCACTGAGTTGACCCAAAAATCACCGATCAGTCACTGAGTTCACCAAAAATCAATGACCGGTCACCGAGTTGACGAAAAAATCACAGATTAGTCATTGAGTTGACCAAAAATAACCGACTGGTCACCTAGTTGACCAACAAATCATCGATCGGTCACCGAGTTGACCAAAAAATCACCAATCGATATGCAAACTTCAAATGACCATAACTTTTTCGTTTTAACTTCGATTTGAGTGATTCAATATGCGTTGGAAAGAGGAATCAAAGATATACAAAGATAGGTGATTTAAATGATTTTTTGGTCACCAGTGACCAAACCATATACTGGAAACTCACCGATCGGTGTCGAATTGGTCGATCGGTTACTAAGTTGACTGATCGGTTGAAGAACCAAATTCTAATGCGATTCCATATGCGTTGGAAAGATATTTTCTTCCTCTTTCCAAAGAATATTGAATCCCTCAAATCAGAGTTAAAATGAGAAAGTTATGGCTATTTGAAGTTTATGTTCCGATCGGTCAGCACTGGTATATAAACTTCAAATGATCATAACTTCTTCGTTTAACTCCAATTTAATAGATTTAAAATTATTTGGAAATAATAATAAAATATCTTTCCAACTCATCTTAAATGAATCGAATCGGAGTTAACATGAGAAAGTTATGGCCATTTGAAGTTTCTTACCGATCGGTAACCGATTAGTAATAAAGTTTATCGATTGGTACGAAACTTCAAATGGCCATAACATTCTCATTTTAATTCCGATTTTAGAGATTCAAGATGAGTTGGAAAGATCTTTTCTTACTCTTTCCAACGGATCTTAAATCACTTAAATCGGAGTTAAAATGAGAATTTACCAATCGGTAAGTAAATTCAAATAGCCATAATTTTCTCATTTTAACTTTGATTTGAGTGATTCAAGATGAGTTGAAAAAATATTTTCATTCTCTTTTCAACGGATCTTGAATCGATTAAATCGGAGTTACAACGAAGACGTTATGGTAATTTGAAGTTTATATACTTGTGTTGACCAATCGGAATATAAAATTAAAATAGCCATAACTTTCTCATTTTAACTCCGATTTGAGTGATTCTAGATCAGTTGGAAATAGGAAGAAAATATCTTTTCAACGCATCTTGAATCACTAAAATCTGAGTTAAAATGAGAAAGTTGTGGCTATTTGAAGTTTTTTACCTATCGATAAAATTTTAAATTTATCGATTGGTAACCGAACAGTAAGAAATATTAATTACCGAGGGGTCACGGGAGTTGCTATTATAGAGAGGGGCAAAATAGTCAAGAATGTCAATTGAGTCATAATGATTTGATTGAAAGATGACAAATGAGTTACAGATGACCTAAAATCTAAATTTTAAAATCTTGAGACTTTTACTATAAAAACCCATATTTTCAGGACCCTAACTCTAAAAATCCCTATTTATTAAAGTATTGAGGAAGATAAGACTTACATGTTAGATTATCAAAAGAGCTGACCTTCTGCAACTGGGCTTAAATTTTTGGTTTGATCTTGTTCCCGGTTCCATTCAAAACAAAAATCCAACTAATTGGCAAACTTTTTTTTTTTTTTTTTGTCTTAACACAAGGAGGCTAACTGGCCAACGAACGTTGAGACGAAATCACACGAAATCGAAGTTTTTTTAGTATGGCTAAAAAAGTAAGCACAACAATAATAGATATAAGAAACCGAATGAAAATTATTCAAAATAACTATTATAATTTTGTTCTCACTTTTATTAGAAAAGAAAAATCTCTCACTTTTTTATAATGAAAGAAAATTGAATTTTGACTTCTAGTAAATGAATTCAGATGTACACTGTTAAAACTAATTGACAATTTTATGCAGGTTGTTAATCCTCCAAATCAATTGAATACATATCAAACTGAATTAGATTACATTCAAAATTCTGTAAGGCAATAGACTTAAGTTGGGTCAAATTTTAATAAAACATAATCCAACACAAACCGGACCTAACTCGAAATAATTAAAAGTAATAGTATTACTATCTTAACAAACTTGTGCATTGCACATATTCGCATAAATTAATTATTAATGATAAATAAATATTTTAATATTATATATAGCAAAACAAGATTTAACTTTTTTATAAGTATATTAGTTTAATTAAAAATTAGTACTTTTATACAGTTTTTTATTGATATTACATAATTTATTTTTTGAGCTTAATATTAATAATTTATTAATATAATTTATTAAATAATATTAAATTATTCATATAACATATTTATTATGACATAATGTATTAAAAAATGATAAAATGCTTAAATTGTAGACTCATAAATTAAATATTTTATAAATTAATAAGTATTTTAAATGAAGTTTTTATCTAATTAATATAGATTGATTGTAAACGTCACTTTTAAATCCTCTGGCGAGCGTACAGTGATAAGTACAGTGATAAGAGTTACGTACAAAACATCATTCCTCGACCTTTGACGACTTTTGTAAGCATTAGTCTTATCGTTCTGTCTTATGTGTTGTAATAACATTTAATGCTTTTGTGAACGTTATTCTTATCATTCTGAATGTTGTAATAGCATTTAATGTTTTAAAGCATTAATAAATAGAAAGTATTAAATGTTGTACAACGTTTTACTTGTATTAGAATTAAAAATAAATATCTTTTCCTCATTTTTACTATAGCTATTTATTATAATTAAATTATTATTTAACATGTTATTATACAAATAATATAAAATAAGTTATCTTATTAACAATTATAATTTTGACATTTGACTTTGAAATATTTTTATAAATTGATATTTAAAATTCATAAATTGAATAAGTATTTATGCAATTATAATTTATATATAAAGTAAATCAATTTGATCAATTCGATCCACATCAACTCAACGTCAATAGATTGAGTTGAGTTAGATTTAAAAGTTATGTTGGGTTGTACTCAATTAAATTTTTTTAACTCGACTTAATTGAATTGAATTAAAATTTGACTAAAACTCAAAAAATCCAACTCAAGAACTGGGAGTTTCATCTTACCAATATATTTTTATTACTGGGCAAAAAGTTTTCTTCAATTATCAAATGAAAAATGGGTTCAGATATTAGCAGGTTTTATACTTTTGTTTCCTTTTGACCTGCAAGCCTACCGCTTTCCATTTGGATTAAAAGACAATATCTTTTATTTCAAATTAAAAATGATAATATCATTTAATGATCTAATTTAGTATAATACGTGAATAAAAGGACAAATTTTTATTTTTTTTTATAGCATCTTATTACTAAATAAGCCAAAAATATATTTTTTATATAAAAAATAATAAATAATTATAAAAATTATAAAAATAGCATACTATGTGTGTTTATGTAAAAGCTAAAAAGGGAAAGAAAACCTTTAATGGACGAAGTTGATTAACTAGCCAATCAACCGGGTAATTGAGCTTTCTTCAACCATGGACAATGGAAACAAAGGGTCCCTTATGCGCATCACTTGATCATGGGTATCTTCTTGGTTCAATCTAATGGAATTTGGATTCTAACCTATCTAAGCATTACCCAATTTGATACAAGCACCATCTTTTTTTTTTTTTTTGGTTACCAGTTTTTTAGCATTCAAGAGATGTTTTCTTTTTTTTTAAGCGAGACTAATTCTTTCAGACTCGGGCTGACCTTTTTAACAGGGGCGGATGAATGAGGCATGACGAAGGTCGAACTCGAGAGCTAAACCTTAATCCTTATTTATACTCAATTCTTTAACCAATTAAATTACTACCTGGTCACTATCACAACCACAATATAAAGTCATCTTAATAAGGAACAAAAGACAGAGAGTATATGCTTCTCTTGCCAAGTTTGAGATTGGGACATGCAAAGTGCTTTTTAATACATTTATAAAATGAGTAAATTGTTTGACAAAGGATTTTTTTTTTTTTCAGAAGTGCCAGCATTTTAAAATTTAGAAAAATCTTCAATTATCACCTTTTTAATAAGTTGAAAATAACTAGGCCTTTTCCTTTATATATATTCGTCAGCGGGCTCTTGCATTGCAAGTGTTTGAAAAAATTAAATGTTTTAAATAAGTTTGTTGTATTTTTATCATACATTCTTTTCAAATAAGTTTCATCCCTACCCCAAAATTTATAAAAATTAGGGAAATTAGGGACTGAGGGCAACCTTTGAATTGAATTTTGAAGGGAAATTAGAGACGTGGGCAACCTTTTGAATTATTTTCTGTTTAAATTTGTAGGGTGTCCGTTGGGGATATAGCCAGCTTTTTAAGAAGTTTGAGATTTGATATAGTTTTTTTTATAAAAATACCCTTTTTCAAAGTTAAATGTAATTATATATATATATAATGTTTTGTAAACACATTTTTCTAACTTATTTTACTGATATTGTTTTAAAAGTTGTTGGATTGTCTTTAATAATATGCCAATATGCCGTGTGATTCTTGTCCTTGCCTGGTTTAAACCGGGGTTGATAGAACTGGTTCAAAATTCCAGTTCGTTTAGTAAGACCTACAATTTAAATTCTCTAGCGAAGAACCACAGAGCGCCTTTTGTTCGCACCAATTACCGTAACTTGCACTAGACCGCAGTTAGGGGTCGCAATTTGTGTTATCATGTCGTAATTGTATATAATGAAATATATTATAAACCTAAACACGACATGTTTAAATAACTTGTGATTACATGTAAACTTAAATCTGACACGTTTAATAAACGGATTAAACATGTTAATTTATTTATAACCCTTAAAGCTTAAATAAAATTATTCTAATTTATATATATCATAAATATCAATATAAAATATAATCATAACGGATTAATTTTAATTTTAAATTTAGTAGGTTGACATATTTTTGACGTAAAATTTAATTTTAATCCGATTTAACCTATTTTCATCGTATACAAAATCTGGTATACTCTTTACCTATATTGCTAACCATCTTCTTCTTCTTCTTCGCGAGCTAAGCGAACTGATCTCAGTTCGTTTCGCCATGGAAGGTGCAGAAAGGAGCTCTTCGCCATTGAAACCCTCGAAGTTCTCTGTATATCAGAATCCGACATTGTCAGCTGCTTTGACGGCCAAGAGCCTTACTCCTTCCAAATCCACTTATCTTTGCATCTTCTCCGTCTCCACTGCTTCTGCATTGCTTCTTCTCACCATCATTTCTAGGTATTTCCAAAGTCTTTTCTCCATTTTGATCATATTCGTTTTGTTTCCTGAGCTTGAATTGTTGAACCGAGGATTTGATGCGTTCAGTTCATAGGTAAGAAGAAATGTAAAAGAGGAAATTTGGGTTCTTGGAGATGTCTTAAGATGGTTTAGTTTAATTACGTGGATGAAGATTAACTAGGGTTTTTGCATGGGTTTTAATAAAGTTCGGTTTTTTAACCGCTTTCATCTTGGTTTAGAACTCAATGCATCTGAATGAATGTTTTAGGGTTTAGGGTTTTGATTTTGTGCTTTTATGATGTAGGGAGTGATTAGTAATTTAATTGTATTATTGCCTGGGTTTTTATTGAAGGGAAGACGTGTTCATCAAGAATCTGGGCGTCAGAAATGTTTCTAGAACTGCAGCTCGTGAGCTAAACAACTTCACTATTTAATTAAATGCTAATGTTTGTTTTTTTTTTTTCATGTCTAGGTTTTGTTTATGATCATTTTGTTGTTGTGTTTCAGATTGGTTTAACAAGATTGCACAGCTTGTCGTTGGTTTGGTGTTCTTGGGGGCTCTATCTGCCCTTTTCAGAGCCTTATCCCTGCAAAGGGCTAGAAATGCTGCTGGTTATTCGGCTGTAGCAGCTTCTTCTAAAGTTTCTAAGGAGCAGAAACAGCTCACGGAGCGTCAACTCGAGCTGTTAGGAATGAAGTCCAAGTCAGTTGAGAGGGTGGATTCTGGGTCTCTGAAGAAACCCCCCAAGTCCATGCGAAACTGTGTGTCGTCTCCGTCAGATGCTCTAGTCCCACTTCATTCATCTATTTGTAGTCCTAATCGTTCTTATCGAATTGGCTCGGAGAAGCCTAACACCAGCAGTGGAAGTAAGGCAAGTTCTTTCTACTCGCTATCGAAATCCCCAGGGTCTCCGCCTTCCGTGTACCTTGCTCCTTCGGCTTCTTCACAGGGACCATCTGTTCAAACTTCACCTGGTTTGGATAGAGCTGTTTCAACCCCTTGGTCAAAGCATTGGCCAATGGGTGGAAAGGATATTATATCCGAGGAAATGCTTGAGCAGTTCTTGGCAGACGTGGATGAGAAAATAACAGAATCAGCAACAAAACTGGCTACTCCTCCGGCAACCATTAGTGGTTTTGGTGTAGCTAGTCCTGCCACTCCTGCCAATTCAGCCAATGCTTCTGGAGCCAAAAGGAGTACTCCATTGAGGCCTGTAAGAATGTCACCAGTTTCCCAGAAGTTCACTACTCCCCCAAAGAAAGGAGAGGGTGACCTTCCTTCACCTATGTTGATGGAAGAGGCAATTGAAGCTTATGAGCATTTGGGCATTTATCCTCACATAGAACAGTGGCGAGATTGCCTCAGGCAATGGTTTTCTTCGGTTCTCCTGAACCCACTGCTTGACAAGATCGAAACCTCTCATATTCAGGTTTGTTATGGTCTTCTATGGTTTCATCTTTTAATTCAAGAAATCAAAATTCTTGTCTTGGACTGTTTGGTACCTATTGGGTGGGTCTACCAAATGTGTCCACCGACATTATACAAGTAGAGAATTTGATGTAGGGACATTTATCCCACATTAGTTGAGCTCAAGACTTCTCTGAACTTTATATGTGGGTTGCCTCTACCTTCCAATTAGCTTAAGCATTTGGAATTATATGCTTCCTGGCGTAAAATGTTCCTGCATTGTGTGGTATCAAAGCTACAAACTATGGTTGCCTTCCACCCACCTGTGGGAGAACCCTGTCAAGGCCACATCTTTTTGGGTGGGGTGTTTGATGCAAGGACATTGATCCATCATTGTCTGACCCAAGACTTTCTTGGGCCTTATATGTGGGGTGACCTCTTCTTCCAATTAGCTTAAGCTTTTGAAAGTGTGTGCTCCTCTTGTTAGATTTGAGATCAACCATTATAGTGCTTCCCTTATAGAAATTATAAGGCCCTATAATCCAGTCTAACTAGACAATCACAATTCACAACCATCTGTTTGCATGCTTATTTATTAAAATATCTCTGCATTTGCAGGTAATGCAATCGGCTTCCAAACTTGGTATTTCAATTACTGTTAATCAAGTGGGAAGTGATTTGCCAACTACAGCAGCCGCTGCTGCAGTGTCTTCAGTAGATGGGACAAAAGAATGGCAACCAACATTTATGCTGGATGAAGATGGGCTTCTTCATCAGTTGCGTGCTACACTTTTGCAAGCACTTGATGCTTCTCTTTGTAGGTTTCACCCATGATATTATCAGATATTAAGTTTTTAATTCATTAGATTGTAATTGTATCTCTCATGGAATTTATAGCATTCATTTGTGCGTGTATTCTCTTATCTCCACAGCAAAGCTTCCTTTAAGCAATCTGCAGCAATCCCCACAGCAAAATCCATTAATCCCTGTCATACAGGAATGTGTGGACGCTATAACTGAACATCAAAGGCTTCATGCACTGATGAAAGGAGAATGGGTGAAGGGTATATTACCACAAAGCAGTGTCAGGGCAGATTTTACAGTACAAAGGATACAGGGTATACATATATTTTCCTTTGTCTATTCTTGTTGCTTAGATTTTTGAGCAGTTTCTATAAGTGCCTACCATGTACACCTAACAAGTAACAAGTAGTATTAACCTTGGATTATCCATTTCTGAAATTTCACAGAGCTCGCAGAAGGTACCTGCTTGAAGAACTATGAATATCTTGGAAGTGGGGAGGTTTATGACAAAGTAAACAAAAAGTGGACTCTTGAGCTTCCTACTGATTCTCACTTGCTTTTATATCTGTTCTGTGCTTTCTTGGAACACCCAAAATGGATGTTACATGTGGATCCTACTTCATATGCCAGTGCTCAATCTAGCAAGAACCCCTTGTTTTTAGGAATCTTGCCTCCAAAAGAAAGATTTCCTGAAAAATATGTTGCTGTTATATCTGGCATTCCTTCAGTTCTTCATCCTGGAGCTTGTGTACTGGTTGTTGGGAAGCAAAGCCCTCCACTTTTTGCACTGTATTGGGATAAGAAGCTGCAGTTTTCTCTTCAGGTGAATGTAGATGATGCATTGCAACGTAGCACATGTGGTTAATTTTTCTTTAGTTTGTTCTGGTGACTATTTCATTCATAATTGAGCCAATCTATTTTTAAATTGATCAATTTCTTTTTCCATTTCAATTCCATGAATGGTGGTCTCACTCTCAGTGGATATTGCACATTCAGAATTTAGTTATAGGGACCTTCTCCATTCCTCAATTACTCTTGTATGACAAATATCATTCTTGGAGGTGATACATCACAACATCTTGACCTGAGCATAAAAGAAGCATGGGGTATGGATAATTTTTTATTTCATTATTTTATGAGGTTGTATCCATAGGGAAGAAAATTTTAACTAAATTTACTAGGTGGTTTGCAAAGACAAAAGTTGGGTAAGGTTTACTTAAGTTGATTGAGGTTGTGAAGACGAAAGGCATGAGCGCTATAGCAAATAGAAATGAGAGCCCTCAGGCCCCCTTCTAAAAGTTCATTCCTCCCTAGATAATAGCGTCTGCATATAAACCAAGATGTTCCCAAAGATAAAGTATTATAAAAAAGAGGAAAATAAATGAATTTCCTTCAGTATAAAATTCCAACAAGCTAGGACACCTTTAAAGTTCTTTCATATCAAATCCTGTTCTTTCATTCACTTCAAATATTACAGCATATGACAAACAGTCAACTTCTTCCATTTTTACTTCAAACTGATTTACATTGGGATTTTTGAAAAAAAAATGAAGTGATTCTTCTTTTCTGAATCAGTTGGTGGCAACTCGGTGATTGGTATACACCAAATTGTTTTTATTTCATTTGTCAGTAACAATCTTTGGTGGGTTTTCCAGGGAAGAACAGCACTATGGGATGCCATATTACTTCTCTGCCACAGAATAAAGGTTGGATATGGTGGAGTTGTCCGTGGAATGCATCTTGGTTCATCGGCTTTCAGCATCCTCCCGGTAATTGATTCAGAGACTCAAGACTGAAGGACATTTCTGGTCCCCGAAGTTCTGTTGGTAAGGCCTTTAACGATGAGAAGTTGACATTGTAGTCCTGGGAAATTTCTACTTGCACTAATCATTTTTTGGCATATTTTTGTATGGCTGACTAGCTAGGTTAGACAACCAAACTGAGAATTTTGTTACTGGAACACATGATGTTTAAACTACTGTATCATAGTTATGTTGTATGACTAGAAATTGGATAATTTGGAAATGAATGGTGTTATTGCAAGCGAATTAGTGGAAGATTTTACTGATTACTGATAATTGATTTGGAATTCATTGGTGTTTGGTTGCCATGGTATCATCAATCAGCATCAGCATCAGCATGTAGTTAGCTATTCATCTTGATTATTCACTTGATAGAGTATATGGTGAACTCATGTAAGTAGGAGAATTGGATGACTTGTAACTGACTGTATTAGACGTAGTTTAGCTTATGCTTATTTGGTTTACCCACAAACTTCTGAAATCTCATGTCTAGAAGTGTCCAGCCTTCCTCTTTGAACAGCTAAGGCCGTTGTATGATTTTGGGCACCGAAACCACAAAATTTAGTTTTTTTTATATGAATGTCACATAGTTATGTTAGTCATGTAGCTGGAGGATCAGTAAGTGCTGCAGGATAGGAGGTACTTCTCCTGTTAAGGTATGGGCAACTTGTACCTTTTAAAAGCTTTGTTCTCATTTTGGTGAAACTTCAATACATTTGGGATGAAAGATTGCTCTCCATGCTCCCATGATGTTATTTTCTACTGTTTTGTTGTTTATAAACAGAATTGATGAAAAACTACGTTAAGAATGTAATAGGAAGGCACTTCTCCAGTCCATGTGTAACCGAAGAAAAAAAGAGAGGCAATAGACGTATTTCAAATTCAAAAGCATGAGTTTAATAATAAAAATTGTCATCACAATGAATAACAATTCCCAAAACATATCATCTGTGGACCCCTTTCTTATTCATATTAGGGGGGTTTACCACATACACCAAAATGCAATTAATAAGTTCCAAATTGATCATCTTATCAAGGGCTGCATATCACAAGCATTGCTTATCAACAACGTACATCACCTGCAGAAGGTCCAGTCACCTTGAGAAGAAATGGATCCCATTCCACAGAATCACTGCAATGCCCCTTTGTCAACTCGAATACCTGAAATTGACTAGGCTCAGCAACTGAAGTTTTCATCTCAACATTTCTTCCTACAGCAATAGTTTTCATACGAATCCGTTCGGCCCTGGACCCTATGACCTGTCCCAGTATTGAAGCAGCAATTGTGAAGGCCATTGCAGATTTAGGCATCAACACAGATTTTCTAAGCATGGCTATGATGGGCACAGCTGCATGCACTGCTACAAACCAGGAGGGTGAGAATTTCTGTGTGTGCTCCCTCCAAATTCCTAGCGGGACATTGGCAGCCATGCCCAAGAGACCAATCACCAGCATCTTTGTGGGTAGTTCTTGAGGACGCAAAGTCTTCACAAGAGCTGTCCTGGCTAGAGCCGCTCGAGCTGCAACCACAGCTGGTGGGCACTTAAATTTCATGCCTGGTGGAAGCTTGAAAGCATTTGTAACCAGCGGCAAGACTTTGCTGACTGCCTGGTAGGACTTTGCAATTGGGCAATTCCCAGTTTGCAGCCACTCATTGCTCAATGCCTCATGTGATGTATCGCCTCCCTGACAGATGAAATAGAATAAAAAAATGAGTGAAAAGAGGGATCCAAAACCCTTGTACATAGCAGAACAAATACATTCCTCAAATTCTTTATAAAAATATTATGAACATCTATCTACCTGCGAGGAAGAATCCTTTTTGGAAGACTTGGATTTCTTCTTTTGATTCTTCCACTTCCCAGAGAAGAAATCAAAGCTAAAGGGCCCTCCAGGTCCGAATGCAGAGAGACTGATGGTGGCTGCCTTGGCTGCTAAAGGATTAAACTGCGACGAGACAGCCTCAGGCTCCAACCGCTCAGCATGAGAAAGCATTCTCTCAGAGAGCGGGACCACTCCATCACGTCCATGGAAAAGTCTAAATGCTAAATCAAAATTTGGACCATCTTCAAAAATTGGACCTTTGGCTCCACGAACCTGCAGGAAAAACAAAACAAAAAAGACCTGTTTAGATTCTGGAAATTTCATAGAAGAGAAATATATATCCAGAATAAGGATTACATTTCAGGGGGATCAATGATACTCTAGATTTCAACAATGACGTCAAGCAACAGAAGGAACGAGAACTTACAGGCATTGCCAAATTCATGGGCGAGGAGAAAGAGAAATTAGTGGATTCATTGATGTTCCTCAAGAAGGGGCACCGTTGGATACCCTGATTATTGAAAGGGCACTCCGATGATGACAATTCCTCATTTCCGCTTCTAAAGAAAAAATCCATTTGAATCGAGCTGCTTCACCTGTATAAAAAGGAAATCAGCTTTAAAAAACAGGTTTTGCAGTATCTTGAGTAGAAAAAGCCATCCCAAGAATTCGAGCAAATGTAATTAATAAGAAAACAAAACTCTAATGTTGATTTGATCTTTATACCATCACCAAGTGGTATCATCCCCCTCCCCTTTCCTTCATATTTCATTTTCAACTATTTCAAAACGAATTAACCTATAACCAAATATGTTAACAGACCACCATTAAACTAGAATTAAATTGTTTCCTTTGGTAACTCACCCATCAGATTTTCCCTCACTCATGAGGCCAACCCAAAGCTAGCCATATGGAAGGCTGCCTGCCAACCTACATGGCCCAACATCTCATGCGGTCTAAAGATTTCCCCTAAAATTAGGGTTCATACGTTGGAGCTTGTCCCCAATTTATCATAGGTCAATGAACTCCTTCCTTTCTAATATGGGGGAATCACAAAATATCTTTGAGCATTGGGGGTGATACAGCTGATTGAAGTAGCTTGTACCACATGCATAAATTTCCCTTGTTAAATCTTTCTTTGGAAAAAAAATAAACAAATCATAAGACCTCATAGAAATGAGCCAAATACTGGTCTCCTATAAAGATGATTTCAACACATGGAGATCAAAATCAAACTCTTATCATACCATTAAATCAACATCATACTCTTATCAAAAAAAATCCCCAAAGACAAACCATGTAATCCTTATTACAATTTTAATGTGTAGTACAATCCATCCATGCAAGCATTGATCCCTAAGGAAAATTAAAATAAAAGATCAGACCTAGGAATCTTCAGAACTTCAAAATCATTGCAATGAATGACTGAAACATACATAAAATGAGATCAGCAGTTCCTCTGTCAAAACTACAAAAGTAAAAAATAAAGCATACTTTCTCTTTTGAGAGGAAACAAGATAATTGTATTAGTGTACATCATACTTATACTTTGGATGGTCATCAATGCTCTAGATGCTTCAAACTAAGAAAATCAAATTACATCAAAATTTGGTCTCCAGGTTTCAAGAAATCCACTAATGAAAAAAATGGTTTTCTTGAGACCTCTCAGTGATCATGAAGGGTACTCACTCAAACAGATTAATTTTTTTTTTTTTTTTATCAACCCTCTAATTGATAATGAAAAAACTAAAGAAGACCAATAATCTGCTGAATTTCTTCTATTCTTAATTTAGTCGATCTAGATTTAAGCCAAATGATATAACCGGCGCATGAATCGCACGTTCCAATTCCTTGATAATGAACCCTAAACTAAAAAACCAATCATACCCAGAAAAGCCCCAAATCTAAAACTTCAAATTCAACTTGAACCCACAACAACC
Source organism: Paratinospora sagittata (assembly GCA_035771175.1). Taxonomy (NCBI): domain Eukaryota; kingdom Viridiplantae; phylum Streptophyta; class Magnoliopsida; order Ranunculales; family Menispermaceae; genus Paratinospora; species Paratinospora sagittata. The sequence goes on from CM069593.1 coordinate 22,039,330, forward strand.
CACATGAGATCCACCTCACATAGACGCAGAATCATCACCAAAATAAATAAAAAAATTCACAGAATTTGATTTGAAACAGCAGAATTATAATAATAAAAAAATACGGTTGTAAGAAATGGGAATGGATGGAAATGAAAGAAGAAATCTGACCTGAAAAATATTGAGTGAATTACAGAATTAATCGACGCAGGAAGAAGAAATGAAGAGAATAATGGGAAGAAGTTGGAATCAACAACAACTATTACTACTAACTCCTATTCTGCAAGAGTTTAATAGCTGTGTTTAACACGCGCCTTCTCTCTTTGACCTTGAGGCCTCTTTGGCTTGGTCGGAATTAATTGATTAATGAGAATCTTTCAAGCCGGCTTGGCCAGCCATCACGGATTCATGGTTCTATTCTATTCTACAGCACCCACCAACCCACCCAAGAAGGACTACTGCACGTGGGTGTCGCACGCCCACACTTTCATCCTTCTTTGTTTTTTTATGCTAATGTGGAAAAATAAAATAGAATTGGCCTCGTGGATTTGATTTTGTTTGGTTTTAGTTAGATTTGCTATTCTTATGTTTAACATAAAATTTAAGCATATGAAAACAAATAGTTTAGGAGTATTATTAGTTTGATTTGAGAGAATCAAACCAATCACTTGATCAGTCGAACTAAACGAATTATAATTAAGAATATATAGTTTTATAATTAAGAACTATAATTATAATTATATAACAAATATATATAATAATATATTTAATATAAAATATTATTTTAACCTTGATCAGTTTGATTTAGGTTAATAGAATTTTTAAATTCTTATCTTAACTTACATGTTAATAATAGAATTAAATGCATCGGTTCATTTTCACAGTTTTTGCCAAACCATTGATACCCTTATAATAATTAATGAGTTACTTACTTATGTCTATATATATATATGGCTCATATAAAATTAAATCAAACCAACCATTGTATCAAAAATGGCAATTATACATCAGTGTTATGAACCTCTCCCAAAAAAAAAAAAACACTGTTAAGAGAAAGCTAATACTCAAAACTTACTTTCTCGTTACGTATCAACCTCTTGTCCAAATAAAAATATCCATATTTGGCAATTCATTTATTATTAATTTTGTATATTCATATTTATATTATATAATACAAATATTTCTCAAAGAATTTCGTAGCTATCTTTTATTTTAAAACTAGTCATAAGCTAATATAGCAATTTAATTAATTTATCTCTTCTTTCCTCAACTTAAAGAACATGGGCGTTGTGGCATCTGTCATTCACCAACGGCATCCACTCAACGCATTCTACTTTGGTGTAGTACAACAAAAGAAGAAGTGGCTGAACACCACCTCCCAAACTGATCAAGCTTATGTTCAGATCTTGCGTGAATGTGCGTTGGTGTCGACTTCCAACTGGACTGCAACAGAATGGGAGAGTAATATCACCCTCATGTGGGCGTTATGGGGCAAAAGGCCATCCCGGTACAACTATCACACAATGGTTTTGAGAGTACCTCATTATGTATCAAGAAGCACAGAAGACCAAGTTTCGTCATCCAACACCAGAACGAAATTGGGTGTGGCAGCCACCACACACAGGCACCTTCTGTGAAAAATTCATTAAATAAAAATTAGATTTGTAACAGTTTAAATTTAATTAAATTTTAAATATAAATTAAATTAAAAAAACTGTTATATATTTTAAATTAAATTAAATTAAATTAAAGACTGTAATGGTTAAATAATTTAATTGAGTTTTAATTTTGAATTAAATTGAAAAAACCTTTATATGATTTTAATTCAATTTAATTCGTAACGGTTGAGACTATTTAGTGCTCTTAATAAGGACATTAAGAGCACCACCCCCTTCATAGAATTATTTTTTTCCTCTTCAGTTTTCTTTTATTGGTTTTGAGGTGTGTTGGCCAGTGGTGATAATCTTCTTGAAAGCTCAGTTCGCTAGAGTAATAACGATGTGCTAGTCAGTTGCTCATCTATCGTCGTATCATGGGAGACAGACGCTGATCTACCTCTCACACCACCGTGTGAGCAAATTTGTTTTAAGGACACTGTGTGTTACACAGGTCTCGGTTTCATCTTGCTCAACCTTTGCTATGTTGAATTTAGTTTATTTTTAAATTTATTTTGTTATTGATTATAAACATATTGTTGTTTGAGTTTTATTGTTTATGTTAATATTATTTTAGTTATCTATTTATTTGCCCTTACTTATTGCCAACACATTCAAGCTAAATACTGATGCTGCCATAGATGGGACAAACACTCTAACCAGTGTTGGAGCTGTTATCCGAAATGAGAGGGGAGAGATTGTTCTAGCTAGCAGGAGCAAAACACCTGCATGCTAAGATGACAGTAGAAATGACATAGTGTTGGGCATCGAAGATTGGTTTACAATGGGCGAAACAAATTCTATGTCACCCCATCTACGCTAAAATTGATGCTGACTTAGTGGTAACCATGATCAAAGAGAATAAGCACACACGTTCTGATGGTCCACCTCACGTTTTACGTGGGTGGCCAAGCTATTGAATATGCATGGAACAAAGCATGACTTCACGTGGGCTGGTGGGCAGCCAACAACCATCAAGCTTCACGTGGGGTGGCTGAAATTTTCAGCATGCAACACGTGGGCTGGTTGGCTCTATATATAGCCCATGTTTCATTCTTATAAATCATCGGAGAAAGAGATCATTAATTCTAGAGAGATCTATTAGGATAGCCTCAAAGAGAGTTTCTTTGAGAAGAAAAAGTGTGAGCCAATTTGTGAAGTGTTATCCACAAATTGAAGATACATAATTAGTGTATATTTGTGAGAGATCCACCGAAAGGTGACGTTTGTAATCCCATTTTTATTATAGTGGAAGTCTTTAAGCGGCCTACGGGTCCCGTGGTTTTTACCTCATCTTCAGAGGGTTTTCCACGCTAAAATCTTTGATGTTATTTTGTTGTATTTTTAGTTTGGGAAATTGTCCTGGGATTGTAGAATTTATTTCTTTACAACCATCGATTTTCCCAACACGTTCTGAGGTTGGTCCAATTCTTAAGGACATTTAGATACTACTAAAAGCACTATCAACAGTCAAGCTTTCTTATACTCCCAGAAGTTGTAATGGCGTTGCCCATAAGCTTGCCCCATTTGGGTTGTCTATTGACGATGAGTTTGTATGGCTGGAAGCAGTGCCGGAATGGCTTCATCTATATGCCCACAAAGATATTGTTTCTTTATCATATCTGCCTTAATAAGATTCCTTTTTTTCTTAAAAAAAAAAAAAAAATCTCTTCGTTCCTCAATATCTTTTATTTTTTAGCTTACTTTATATAATATTTCTTCATTTCACCTTTCTATTCTAAAGTTTTATCTTTTTTTCTAAACTCTTTCTATTTTCAAATAAAAAAATAATAATTACCTCATATACATAATCAATATATTAAAAAAGATAGACAAACTAATTCATTATTAGGTAATAAAGTCACATTCAATGGGTATAATGAGCAATCATTTATAAAAAAATAATAATATATATATATATATATATAATAAGTATTTTTACCATAAGTAGAGTACAAAAAAAAGCAAAGGATAGTAAAAAAAATTATTTTTTAGATAATTTAAAATTTTTTTAAACTTTTAATTGATAACCTTTACAAGAATAAACAAAAAAAATTTTATTTATTTTAGTAGAGCTTAAACCTTTATTATAATTAGACGTTAGTTTTGAAATAAAAATAGAGGTTAAACAGAGTTACTAAATGTTATAAAGAGGATTATATGGAGTTATTAAGGTTGTATCTAGTTTGTGATTCGGATACAGTTTTTTGTATTTAAAAATTTAAAAACACAAAATATGCATTTAATTGATTAAAATATGATAAAATATCATTTTTAAAATTTTTACTTTTTGCATTGTATTTTTATTTTGAAATTATCACCAAACGCAACCTGGATACTTGTTTTCAAATAGTTGAATGTTGAGACTGCTCTTGTCAAGCAGAAAAGAGTGTGTTCATCTGGAGCGATAAGTAGAGATGAAAAAGGAGATGTCATAGTTGCTGCAGCCAAAAAAGAAGACATGATCTACTGTTGACGTTGCAGAAAGTATTGCAGTGCAAGAGGGATTACGATTAACTATCGACACGGGATGCACACCTCTTCGTATTGAATCGGATTCTCTTACGGGAATTAACCTAATTAATTCAAAGAGCTTCTCTCGTTTTGAAATAGATACGGTGATTCGGGACATCAGAGACATGATCACATCAGAGACGCGATCACAGTTGAATCTATAAAAGTCTTTTTCTTTGCCAAAAGATCTGGTAAGGCAGTTACTCACTCCATAGCAAAGTTCGGTCTTACCATGAAGAGGTCACCCGATCACACGTTTAGTAAACCAAACACCTGCTTAAATCGCTTTGACCTTTTGTAAAAAAACAAAAAAATAATTTGACTTTGACCAAGTCAAGATGCGGTCCTTAGTCACTTATTTTGACCAATTGCAATGTACAGCGTCGTGTTCACAACTCACAAGTGCGTATAACATCCAACGCACTATACACGTGGTGTATCCTAAAGAACCGCTGCTCAACCACCACGTGTCGCAATCCCCCTATGGTCACGATCATTGAAAATTAAAACCCTCGTTTTGATCACGAAAAGACCTTTCTTAAACAAAACTCGTCTCCGATCCCGTTGAAATTTCCGTGCTAATTTGGTCGAATTTTCTTACCAAGAGGTACAGATCATCCATCTATTTTTTTCGATAAGTTCCAATAATTGCGGGTTTTTTTTTTAGTTCCTAATTTTGCAATAAATTTTTTGTTTATATAATTATGATTTGCTGTGAGTTTAATCTTTCGTTTTCTGGTTTTGATTTGACGCGCTGAGTGTGCAGAGATCAAAAGGGGATTGTTTGGTGGGGGCGATCTCTCTGTGTTTCGGTAATGGCCGAAGGATCTAATTTCGATCAAATGGTGTGTTTTCTCTGACATTGAATCCATGTTGCATCTCTCTCTCTCTCTCTCTCTCTGTCTCTCTCTCTCTCTCTCTCAATATCTTGATTTTTGTGCCTAATAGAACCCTAATTACTCGTTAATTGCTTCCGGATGGAATCTGTAGGTGTTAGGATTTCTTGTTTAGATTTCATGAAGTTTTTATGTTGAACAACTCAGATCCTTTCAGAAAAATTGTATCTTTGGATGGTTTAAAAAACTTTGGGATGGTATTTGCATGAATGGAACATTAGGGATCATGATAAATAGTTATTTTCTGGGAACCTGAATGACATTGCTAATTGGTTCACAGCTTAATGCTGTATGGATTGATTTATCATGCAAGTCTTGTAGTTAATCCTTGGTGGCTGCTGAAAAGCATCCGAGATCTAACGTTGAAAAGCACAATATTATCGTCAAATATAAGGAACATAGGGAGGCTAATTCACTTTTCTTCAAGGTCAACATTAGTTTGAATAGAATTTTAAGAAGTTTTTTGGCCTTGGGTAATTTACTACGAAAGGAAAGAGCTTGATACCTCCCTGAGAGTGCAATAATCTGGTTATGGAGCTGGTTATACATTAACTACTAACTTTGTATTTTCTCAAAAAAAAAAAAAAAAGTTCACTACGAAAGGAGTATACTTTGATCCAATGATCTCCTCATCTAGGATATCACCTACGAAATCTTCAAGAAGCCCCTTTTTAACACTTCCAGCACTATCAGATCAGGTGGCTTCATTTGTTGAAAACTATGCTCACATTTGACCTAGTTTAGGACTTGTGGGATTTGTTTGTGTGTGTGTGTGTTGTCATGTTTGTGAAATTGTGAATGACACCAAAAAAAAAAAAAACAAAAAACATCCATTTGGTTGTCTCTGTAGGTGCATGGAGAATGGTTGGTGTAGAAGTTTGATATATTATATTCCCTGTAACATGAGTAGCTTATCTTTCCCTTTTTTGTCTCACCATACTTCAACAATACACATTCTGTATATGTAAGAGTCTAAATGAAAACTAGTAGAATTTTTTTTAATAGAATTGTGGTTTATGTTCTTGTTTTGAACTAGTTAATCTTGTGTTGGGTTCAAAAAACTGGGAGATGAACATTCATGTCTTTGTTGTCTGAACCTTTATCACTTTTATTTCCTTAAATCGTCAGAATCAGTAACAATGCTATCTCTGTAATTTCAATCTCTTTCTTTTGGATGCATGGGGATTCTCACAATGTATGTTTGCATTTTTACTATACTATTAATCATGGGTTGGTGTCACTTTTAAAGTCAAAACAGTGATTATCAATAATTTGGGAAGTTAGTTTATCATTTTTATTCAAGTAAAAGAGGAAAGTTGAAATGCTAGGGAACTACCTCTCTATGGGTGCATGGATGGGTCCTTTCAAATGTGAAGCGGATCACTGCAACAAAAGGATGATTTTGAAATGGTCTGCACTTGCAGAATAGGTCATCTAAACATGATTTTTCTCACGCTTTAGTCTTTTGATTCTAAAACCAAAACAGATACGTTGGTTGGTTTGGGGTTCATCATATTGCATTTCCTTTTGCTTCATACCAGTTCACTTGGGAGAAGATGTGGATTTTTCATGCTTTTTCACATTTTAGTTTCAGTCTACATTTTATATTGTCCTTGAAAACATTCGAGAAATGGTAGGAGTTGCATTAATTGGATAAATTTGAGAGAAAATCGATTAAAATTGTTTGAGCATATACAATATAGATCATCAGATGTGCCAATTAAGAAAGTGACATATTTAACAGCTCACTATAATAATAGAGGTAAAAATGTTAACTTATAAAATTCAACTCAACTCAACGAAGCCTTTTCCTAACTACATTGGGTCGTTTCCACCACTATGCTTGATTAAGGGCTAAGTCAACTCTTAAATTACCTAAAATGACAGAGAGAATTAAGAAAAATTTAATTACTTGTAATAATATATTTTTGATCCCAGCCCTTGATAGAGTAGAGTGGAAGAAGCAAATTCTTGTGGCCAACTCATGTGGTTGGGAAATAGCTTTGTTGAGTTGAAACATTTGCTAATGGAACCAAGTTTGTCCATTTTCAGGTCCTCTTGGCACATGCATTTTTGTGATGTCCTTAGTGCCATAGGGAGCCTTTTCCATTCTTTTCGTTAAGCTTGATGTGTCCATTTAACTTCCTTGAACAATTAGCCCTTTTGTATTTCTAGTTTCTTCAAGTCTTCAAATCATTTGAATATTAGTGCTAGTTTATCTGCTCAACATATTGATTACACAGCTTGCACAGGCCTGCCACTGCCCTGTTAGAGTACTGACATAGCATAACATATTCAAAAGCTGTAAATTGCTGAAATCCAATGATTGAAACATCTCTGTATGCATTGACCTATCCTGTAGAACAAGGTTATTATTAATATTTGAGGACCATTCCTCAATTTGGCTGGGTTGGGTTGGCTTGACTTGGTTCATACAAGTGACAACACTGATGCACATTGGGACACGTTTTAACATGTGAGGCTGACTAGGTAGTGTCCACCAACTTTGGTGGTCCTCGCTCCTCAATGGAAAAGTTATTTTGTATGAGCGTAAATAACAATCTTATGGTCAAAATCTACTAGTTCAAAGTATGAAAAAGTATCGAAATGTTTGCTTACTATTTATATATTAAAAATGGATAGTACTATCTTATCATGTGTATGTTAGAGATGCCATGTCAATCACTACATACCTGTTATGGACACTGACATACCTTTCTGTACCATAACATATGTAGTCATTGAATGATGACCGCTTGCTTTTTGTGTGGTTCAAGACTGTTGTGCTGCAATTTCCATCGTATTTACTTATTCACACTACCAAATACTACCCTTTTTAACATTGATATTTGGTGAGACAAGCACATCATATAGCTAAAACATATTTTTTGGTCTGCAAAGTGGATAAACAGAGCTATCATGTACTTCTCCATTTTTGTTGGTTTGTATATCATTTTTATGTAATGGATTTGCAGGGAAATACAATGAATAATTCAGAAGTGAAAGGTTTCAATCCAGGATTGATAGTCTTGCTCGTCGTTGTTGGTCTACTGCTGGTCTTCCTCATTGGAAACTATGCACTCTATATTTATGCTCAGAAAACCCTTCCGCCAAGGAAGAAGAAGCCTGTTTCCAAGAAAAAGATGAAGAAGGAGAGGCTGAAGCAAGGTGTCTCAGCACCTGGAGAGTAGTAACCATGGGGAAGAGAGTGGTAACAGTTCACCAGATTAAATGTCTCTTGAGTCTCTTATGTTCAGGTGTAAGGTTGAGATTTTTCGTGTTCTTGATGTCAGTTGCCTGCCATGTTGATAAAATGTCAGCCTCTTTGCAGATGTTTATTGAATTAGAAATTAACACTCTTAGTTGTTGAAGTACAAGAACAAGATTGGTAATGTTGGTACTAAATTACTTGTTTCTCCACGTTGTTGCTGATTCAAGCGAGAGCCACAGATCTAATGGATTTATCGTACTGGCATCGTGAATAATTATGGTGTGAAGAAGTATATTTACGGAAAAGAAGATACCTAAAATAAATCAGTTTCCACATATTACACAGGAAGCTTGTATCAGTAATGTCAAAAGAATACTTGAAACAAAGGAACAGAGGTTCCAGTATGACTAGTTTAAACATATTTAGTGAGTTTGTAATTGTTCTTTGAATCAAGCTCAATCTGATCCGCAAGATATTATTTCTATGATTCCATTTAAGAAACATGAAATATGAACTAAAGTATCATATGGGTATAAAATCTCAAGGGAAATGCATTGGTAAAATGTGAAAGTAATAACCCAGTAATAAAAATTGAAGCAGAGCTTGATCATGTGCTATGAAAGGTTGATTGCAGAACTACAAAAAAGTGAACCAGTTTAGAGTCTGTCAGATGGTGGTATTGGCGCCAGAAATGAAATGTAAATAAGTAATGTGATAATCAAGACTTTTGAAGAAGAAATTCCAGCATTCAAGGTTATTAATGAATTCCATTAGATGTATGTTTCATTCAACGAAGTTTATCAAGAATTCTTGTATGTCGAAAGAATGTTTTGTCAGAGAAACACTCACAACCAAAAAATATATCTGCAAGGAAGCAATTGCGGCACTCCATCAATGATTTGAGAATTGTTGCATAATTCTATCTTCCATTCCATTCTCTAGTCTCTAAATGGGCTATCAACAGATACGAAATCTTGGAAGTAGCTTCCATTCCATTCTCTAGTCTCTAAATGGGCTATCAACAGATACGAAATCTTGGAAGAACCAGACTAAAATATCTCTGCAAAATGTCTTGCTCAGTGGCAACCAAATTAGCAGCCTTAAGGCCTAGTTGGGAATTGTTTCCTCATTTGATCTTTTGTACTCTGGCTTTAGCTCATGGGTGCCTTGATTGGCGCCCTTCTTGTTGTAGATGCACAGATCTTTCAGCATGTCTTTCAGGATGTCTTTCAGGAATTGCTGCAAATAGAAAGAATTCAGGTATTGAGGTTAGGGATTAACGGACAGAAAGACAAATGGATCACTGTTCAATTTGCATCAATAAACAAGATTCTCAAAATGGGGAAAACCCTCGTGGAATCATTCTAGCCAATCCACATAGATGATTTGGGACACCTTGTGCTTATAGTCTACAAGCTTGATACTAGGAAAGTAAAATTAAACCAGCAGAAAAGGGCTGAGGAAAGAAGGCCTAGTCAATCCGTCCTAGTTAGTGAAAAAGTGTAAGCTTCTCTGGTTGGCGGTATGGAGTCCTGACCACACTGAGTGACAAGTCCTGAAGTGAAGGAAAGCTGAATTGGGTAAATATACAGAAGCAAAAATCTGACATAATATCAAGGATGGATTGTTACAATTAAAGGAGAGAAGATTCTTCGTGGAATTCTGTACAATCAACAGAACTCCAGGAAGCTTCTGTCACTCGAAATTGCAATGATGCTGAGGAGAGGATCTTCAGAAAATTGAAGTTTTTGTCTTGATTTCTCAGACTAAAGACTACAAGCAAAAACCAAAGATAATGAGCTTTAGCCAGTGGATGAATGGAAGGTGGAAAATATTGAAACTAGAATTTGTTAGGAAAGGATATAGACAAGAAGGTTCCCTTATTTCCTGTCATCAGGCAAAATAAGGCAATGGTCTTTGGAAAGAGATGAAGCAATCAAAATATAAGTAAGTGATACACAAAAATAAAGTGTTACAGACTGGTACGTCGATAAAAATGGAGAATCAAAATTTGCACCACTGAAAATCTTGTCATCAGACATTAAGCTATGAAAAGATGAGAGATCAGAGCACATACTTCAGGTTGGTCTGTTTCTGTGACTAATTGTCTGAGTGTCCAATTTGGCTGCCTTTCAAAGAGCTTAAACATAATGGTTTCCATTTCTCCACGGTCCCTTCTTGTTCTTTTGGTGTCCGATTCCTTCATTGGCATTGATTTCTTCTTATCCTACCCACATAAACAGTAGAAAACTTCTTGAAACAAGAATTGCATTGTATCATGAGCATCCCATTACTTGGGGAAACTATCCAAAATGAAGACATGAACAAGAGAAAGCTAATAATGGTAGGCAATGTGTACCTTGGAACTGAATCCGGTCAAACCAACCATCCCAAGCATTGGTCTCATATGTCCACCACGGTCATTATCTACAACCTTTAAAATCACGAAAGTATAAAATAAAATAAAAAAAACCTAGTACAAACTACAAACTCCTCAAAAGTCAAAACTAAGAAAACATAACTGGAGGTAATTAAAGGAGAATCAAGTAAACCTGCAATTGTCTACTTTTGGTTGTATATTTCTCTGTCCTTTCACGGCAGAGTTTGCCATAGTCCTCCATATGTACATCATGGAGCTTCATATCAAATCGACTCAGCACTTTCCCCTCCACACAAACTTTGCCTATTAAATATAGGGAGTGACTCAAGTTCTTATGATATTCTTTGAAATTTCACATACTATATATCAATCATCCAATGATGAAAAAAACATGGTGGATAGAAATATCTTGTCATATGTTGAATTACCTAAGAAATCTTAAAGTTAACCTACATTATGGATCATTTAAACATGATGATTCCTCTCACCAGATCACAACGACAGGAAGAAGCATCTCTCTCTGATCAAGCATAGTAGAAAAGTAGGTTGATTGTTAACCAAATATAGCTCCCATATAGAAGATCTCCGAGTCCTGTTTTAAATCTCATCGGGTTTCCAGGTTAACTGGGATAACAATTTATCCAACAAGGGAAAGAATTATTATTTATCATCGCAGTGTACTTGAACTAAAGAGGCCATGATAATTACAGAATTCATCATGATGGCTAGTTCCACCTTCACTGCTTCACAGATCTATAGATCAGATTCTAAGAGATATCTCTTTTGAGGTAAATTGTTGTTTTGGTTGAACATACGTGCTCACTCTTATCTCTTCATGTCCTAAATTCACGGAACACAAAAATTCAATCTATAACAAAGTCTTCCCAATGGGTTACCTGGTTTCCCCCACCGCCAACCCCACACACCGCCTGCAGGCTGTAAGGATTGGATCAAAGTAAATGTTGATGAATTATTCTCTCAGTTGCAGAGGTGGGAATGGCATCGTTATCCAAGATTCTGCAGGTAGAGTCCTACTTACTGCTGCTGGCTCTTACAAAGCCCCTACCTCCCACCATTCACAAGTCACAGCCTTGCGGAAGGGTGTAGAGTTTGGCATTTCTATAGGTGTGACATAGACGAAAGTGGAGTCAGATTTCTGTTACTGGTGGACATTATAAACCTGAAGAAGAGTACTTGCGGCTGATCAGGCCCCTAGTCCAAAAGGTGAAGAATAAGAGATTCTTACTGCGGTCCCTGTCCAACATAGCTAGAGAGAAAAACTATCCAGCTGATTGGCTTACCAAACGTACTTATTCTTCTCAGATTGTTTATCAAGGTGAAAATATTCCAGCTGAGCTTAGTTTTTACATTACATTAAGATATGCATTTCCGGGGTGAATAACCGCAGAATATAGATTAGGTATGGTTCCTGTGTAGTTCCCTGTTTTGCTCTTAATATATTAATCTCAGTAGTTATCCAAAAAACTACATAATGCATCATTATGAATTTCTTTTTTACTAGTAAAATAATCCGCAGAATGGATTTGGATTATATAGCTAATTCATATTCACTTTTTCTATCTCTTCAAGCATTGCTTATATAATTTCACCAATTAAAAATTTTTATTGCATGAAGTTTCAATTCCAATTGCGTAGAATGCAAGATCCATGATGTAGTATAGAGGAAAGCCATTTAGGTAGCACCTACAATGAAATACAATCCAACAGTCGCAATTCATTCAATTAATTAACAGGATTGCACATGCAACTTAAAATGATATGTATGAGTGCCTAAATTCCACATGTTCCCTCGCAACCTCAAGATACACGCGCCCAGTTTCACAGACGTAAAGCTGCACCAAAACTCACAAAGAATAAAACAAAAAAAACCACTAGCTTGCAACTCATCCACCAAATTTCGAATGCTAGAACAATAATACTTTAGAATCACAAACTCACCTTGATTCGTTTGAGAAAAAATACACATTGGAACAATGTCTTCAAACATATCCATAGAGTAACACATGGGTACATTCTCAGAATTGTTTTCAGCCAATTCCATCGTGAACTGATCATCAGTTGAGAAAAGTTCAAAAAATAGTGAACAATAATATTCTGAGAAGATTAATCCAGACAACAACAACAAAACACATTATGTATTCCCACAAATAAAACTAAATAGTTAAAGCAATAAGGATAACAAATAAAGTCACTTTCTTAAAGGAATGAGTACAGTAAAAGGTGAAGCAAAAAAAATGTCAAGGTTTTGTTAATTATCAATGCAACTGACCACCTCAACACCCACTGAAATGGAGAATATGCATCCAAAGAAAGAAATTATTATTATATATTTTTAACCAATTTAGCTTGTTTAAAGCAGGTTGCAGGTTGAGCTGCAAATTAGTTAAAAACTAAAAAGAATAAGCACTTGGTGCAATTTCATGAGGAAATAATTTTATATCATTAACTCTTTCTTACCTAATTCTCCATATGGTCACTAAGGGGTATGCTTCACTGTTCATACTAGCTTAATCGGGTAAGTTCTTCTCATTTATAAGACTGTTTTGTCATGATACTTCAAGAACTTTGGTACCAATAGCTCTTTTTCTATACCTAATACTCCATATGGTCCAAGGATCTCCTTGTTGGGCCATTGGAACATGCTTCTCTACGTCAAGAATCCCAATTTGAATCTATGAATCTTACAATTCACGATTTGATTGAAGAAAAATCAATTCAGATCCTTAACATGAATCCATTGCTTCTAAATCTTATAATGAATCCTAAAAAGAGAGTAGAATCTTACTATTCATGAATCAAGTCTTACACTTCAAGCAATTCATAAAAGTTTTACCAAAAGTGAAAATATATATATTTTATATATCAAAGATTTAAGTATCTTGTCTCAACTTGTGCTATGACTACTAGATAGATACATATTAGGACTTTAATGCAAGGTTTGCTACCATTGAAACAAGATAAAAAATTTATTATGAACTAATTTTTGTAAGGTTAGGTTCTTCAATGAAGAAATCATTTTATAAATTAGTTATCCTAAAAATCACATCGTAGAAAACGGGAGCGAGGAAATGAATAATTATGAAGCATTAATTTTTAGTTTTAATTTGAAAAATAATTTGATCAAGTTACAAATTTAGAAATTGCAAAATAACATCCTTTAGTGAAAATCGGACTTTCAGTTAGGATGAATTAATAAAGCCATATGTTAAATCCCAAGTGTTTAAGATATTGACTTATATGCGTGTTCCATATACAATTGAGAGACACATGAATCTACGATATATTGATTCAAGTTCCGATTCGATTTACCAAACTTTCAAACGATCCGATTCCCATTCACAATTCTGATAACTTTGAGTGGATGGATCACCTCTTTGCACTATTAATCAAATTTGCAATGAGACATGCCAATTCTTTTTCACATATCAAATTTGCACTATAAAAATGTAATCCCTTTCCCAAAAAAGAAAAAGAAATGGGTACAATTAAAGAAGGATGAGCCAATCTACAACCAACACAAAACAAAGAAGCATAAAGACAAGTTGGCCTAGACAACTATCCCCATCCATATCCCTAAACCATTTCGCTGAATTAAAAAGGATTCAAAAAGAAGATGCTGCAATCAAAAAGCTTAGACCATTGTAAGAGGCATATCATGTGATCTTGTTGGTGAGTTTAGGGTAGCAAGGAAGCATAGTCCCAATTGTGTGGTAGATGTGGAAGTAAAATTAAGAATGTAGCGCAATGCAAACAGTGCAAATTGGCTTGGGACTTCATGGGTAATCCTTCTATCAAATATGCTCCTAAGAAGGGAAGAACTACATGGATATTGCTTCACCTTGGGCTTAGTGGACCACCAGTCCTGGTTATTACCACTAATGAAACTTTCCCAAACTTCTGCCAATTTTTTTCATCACTAAACTAGAATTTAAATATAAAGAAAAAAAAAATCCTTCAAAGTTAGGTAAATTATTGAAATAACTCACGAAATTCTTTAGAATTTTTTGTACCTTTGAAATGCAAAATTGTAAAAAAGTAACATTAACTTCAGTTCTTTTTAAGACAATTCCCCAAGGATGCTAGTACATGATGGTAATGAAGCAACTTTGTCTAGGGTGAGCGACACCCAAACCGCAACAAGGGTGCAGTACAAGGTATTGAGATTCATGTTAAGAATTCAAATTTTTTTTTCTCTTAAATCAATTTGTTAAATATAAGATTCAAAGATTCAAATCAGGATTCTAACAATTAAGAATCCAAACAAATAAGCATACTTCTAAAGGGAGCTTCAAATTGCAAACATCAAAGGTAAAAACAAAAAAAAAAAAACAAAAAAAAAGAAGGAAGAAAAAGAATCACATGATCAAACTTCCAAGTATTAACATTTTTGCATAAATCCAAGGCTTAGTTGAGTTGAGTTGAATTGATGTGCACAAGTCCAAGGTTTAAAATAATTTAAGAGTAGACTTAGCCCTCGACCATGATGAGTGGAAGAAGTGGATTCATATAATTAAGAAAAGACTTGGTTGGGTATAATTCCAAGGTTAAAATTCCAAGAAGGGCAAATACTCTCCAGACATTAAAACCCTAGAAAAAAGAATTTTTTTCTTTAAAAGAAACATAAAATAAAACCTTCGTAAGCTAATTCCATTCATTTACTTGTTCTTCCCAGCTCCTTCCAAAACTCCTCTTTACCATCCCTTCTCATTTGTATTTGAATACAAATACCCAACCACAGGACCACTTGTACAAGCCAACTCTCCACATCCACATTGAGCAACGATACCATCCTTCCCATACACTCTCCTTATCCACATGAAATCCCCAATCACAAATTCCACAAAAGAAAACAATTTTATGAGGTAACAACCTCTACATCATTAACCTAACCCACCAATCTCTTTAAGCAATCCCAAACGGAAACAGAATCAATATAGAAAAAAAAAAAAAAACTTCAAATTCTCAATTTCTCCTAATTTCAAGAATTCAGTTTCGGAAACGAGCCCTCAATTACCAACGTCGCACCATTAGGCGAATACAACAGCTTTATTAATTCTTGAAAACGGAAAGGAAAGTCTCCAAAGATTGCCACATCAGATGACCTACTCATTTGTTACATTACAATTTCTAAATTAATCAACAGAAAGAGAAGAATTCTTGGTGATGCATGTGGGGGAAAACCAACGATAGAACCGTAAAATCGATCTGCAAGAATGAGGGAGAGTGCAAGATAGAAAGATAGAGAGAGAAAGAGAGGAAAATTGAAGAAGAAAGTACCTGAGAAGGAGGAGAGGAGGTGTGGTCGTTGGATTGAAGAGGGTCGAAGGAGAGAACCAGCTTACCAAGGTGTCTTTGAGATGATGGTGAATGGTAACAGGTCTCAGATTCCCAATAACGACGTAAAATTGAAGGGCATCTCATCATCCACACTGATCTCTCTGCTTTCTTCGTCTCCAAATCTCCGCTGCTGCGCCATTGCTGATCCTCCCTCATCATCCTTCTACTCCAATCTTCACACAATCCAATTGTTTTTCCACATTATTTATATGATTAACCGACATGCAACACCGGCAGCTAACCGCTGCTAATTTTTGCCTGTTTGTTACTCCACATGTAATATTACAATATTACAATGATTAGCATCCAGAGAGCCAACTAGTAATATTGTAATAATGTGATTCACTTTTTCCTCAAACTAACACTTCAATTAGCTAATAAGAGTAAACCCAAAAAAGAAAAGCCGGCATATAAATAACATCATCTACAAATACGTATTTGATTATACGAATCACGATACAAAGTGTCTTATACTATTAGAGCTTATAAGCGCGGTTCAATTACAATATACCCAGCGTCCACTTAAAGAAAGTACCAAAGATGAACAACTTTTTTAGGGAGTAACAATTTAAGTAGGCAGAAGCAGCAGTGGAATTTTCAGGCGAATGATTTGAGAAAAAGGTGGAGGTTGTTATTAACTCAGCTCCCACCGCGGCCCATCATCTGCTCAGATGGTGGGATCATAACCAAGACAGGACGTCCATTAAACCCGGGATGAGGTAACCTCCGCCGTAGTTCTCGCCCTTCCTGGCAAAGGGAGCATGTATGACAGAAGAAGTGAGTCATGAAGTCGCAGGCTGATTCGCACTGCTCACGTTGTACGTCGTCCTTAATTATGCTTCCACAACAACCACATGATCGGGACAGTGCTTCACAGCTACCCTGTTCTCACCAACATGATCAAGATGGACAGGAAAATAATGTTAATTAGGCAACTTTTCTCCATATTAATAATTAGAAGAAATATATAGGAAAGGAAAATTGGAAGCTTATAACGCATCATCACATGAAGAGCTAAATCTCTTCATAAACTATATTTCTCAGGGTATAAACGGAGCATGCAAAATGAGTTCATGCGACCAAATTAGGCACACTAGTCCCCACAAAAGGCTACATTTTACTAAACATAAAAAGCCACATCAATACCAATTGGAAGGCAGGCTGTCTTCAAGTTAAAGCTGTCTTCAATTTTGTCATTCAAAATGCTAATCAAGACTTGAGAGTTTCCTTACTAAGCAACAGCACAGCACAACTCCCATATTTTATTCCTACATTAGCTACAAAAATCACTGCCGAAGCAACAACTCAAATATCTTGGACTATTGTTGCTATAATTACCAATTTCACTATTGAGGCAAAAATAATTCAAAGTATTGTGAATTTCCTTACAGCACTCCAATATCTCATGGCATATACGTATCTCCTTTTGCAACTGATCTATACAACCCAACTCAATTTAGACTCGATAAAGACATGTCCCAAATTCCCAATTTCATAATATTGACAGCATGGATCCACTTTCTCTAGGATTCATGTCAATAAAATACCTAATAACTAATAAAACTCTATGATGGTTGACCAAATGCAACTCAACACTTTTACCTAGGCTTGGGACTGCCTAAGATTAAATGTTAAGGTGAATAAAGCTCTCCAAGAGTGGAGTCTAATCAAAACACCTCAACTCAATTACTATTTATATTTAGTTTACATTATTTTGGCATTTTGGCTACAAAGATAGAATTTGATTTGGTTGTCGTAATTAAAATAAATTTGGAGATGATATCTTTCTATGGAACTGTGTGAATTTCAAATCAATGAGACAATTGGTCGATGAACAATTTATTGTTGTATCAACAATCTAACTTACACACACCCAAAAAATAAAATAATAATAGTAATTGTATCACAAACAACATTGGAAATGGACTGGATAATCAATACTTGCCTCTAGGTTGAATTTTCGGCGTATTGCAGTGCGGTTTACATATGAAAACCAGGGTGCCATCCAGTTCCAACCAAAAAGAGAATTTCCAAGCATGTAAAGACCAGTGTAAGGTAAGCAATGATTAGCAAAAGTCCCTGGACCTGATCCTAGTCTCTCAGCATTGCTCCCATATAGCACACAAGGGGCCACACTTCCAAGAAGACCTGATCAGGTAATCAATCATGTTGTCAGATGGATGATCACAAAGCATGTAGCCAAACCAAACTACAATTTGCATATTCTGCAGAATACCACCACATATTCAACATTTGTTGGCACAGTGTAATCATTTTCAAGATTAAGTTAAGATCAAGGACTGTTGGCTTGTATCTTTCCTATATTTTTCAAAAGTAAATTGTATATAATCTCAGATCAGCATGTCCTTCAGAAAAGGGGAATATAATACTTTCTAACTGCCAATCAATGGGTGTACATACCCTGGAGGCACATGACTGGATCCAAAACCTTAGATAACATAACAACAAACAAAGGAAAACTTTAAAAGATCTATTCCAATTTCAAGGGTATCAGGTTCTAATTTCAAAATACCGATATAAACAACAAGGCAATACTGCCTGATTCTTCCTTACAATTACCAACCAAGCTAAAACAGGAGGTCCTGTTCTCCCCATTTCACTTGACCGAAAATGTCTAAATCCAGCAGGTAACACCTAATGGGAGTTGAAATTGAAACCATGCTTTGAATGAAAAAGAAAAGAGTACACACCAAAAGTTCATTATGAATTTAGATGCAGTGCTTTTTTCTTATTTTGAATACCAGCTGCAAGATTTGACTCAATAGTCTTTCCTAAAGTACAATAATAAAGCATCTCAGAAAATATCTCAACCAGATCTCAGTTCTCTCCGTGATCATTCACATGCTAGCAACCTCTTCAAGTACAAAAATTCTCTTGTATCACAAAGGTCCAGGAACGATCAAATGATCTTACATTCCACGATCTATTTAAACAGTTAATCCATACGAATTACAAAAAATTCCACAAGTATCATTTGCTCAAAATCAAAACCCTCTCAAATCAAACAACCGAACAGGAGACAAAACCAACCAAAAAAAAAAAAACACCCTAAATCTCCATAAATGAACATAACGAGTCCAGAATAAATAATCCACCACCACAACCAAACAGACAATACAAATCAAAACAAAAAAAACACAAAAAGAAGAAGAAGAAGAGATTGACATTTATAAAACTTACAGACTTCAAGATCGCTGCTGCAGAACTCATCGTTCCGCCCGAGACAAGCGAAGAGACTCGAATTCCACTGAGCACGAGCCACCGGCTCACCAACGACACTTCCGTGTCCCAACGGCAACCCATCGGCGGTCCATCCGGCACGATTATCGTAGATCGGATCCGATCGATCTTCTCCCACCTTTGATCTCGTCGGCGCCACCGGCGCTTCTCGCTGCTTCGCGTCGCCTTCACCGTTGCCTTGGTTGCTCAGCAGAGGGCTCGACTCTTCGGAATTCGCCATTGAAACTCCAACAGATGCACAGATCCAAAAAGAAGAAACAGAAGACGATGATGATGACGATGAAAAAAGTAGGGTAGCGCGGTAAAGAAAAAGAGAAAAACTGGAACCAAATAATACGCCGTTTAACGACGCGTAAATAGTTTTCAACAGATATTCCGTATTTTATACGAGTGGACAGAGAGTCACACAGATGTCCCGTTCATATTTCACGCCTCCGCTTCAGAATCTATGCCGACGGCAGCAACTTGGGCTTTTTGAGTCGGGCATTTCAGATAGCCCGACCCAATCTTTTCAAATTCCAAGCCCGAGCCCAACTTTCATTCGATCCAGATTTTTTATTTTTTATTATTGTGTTTTTTAAGGAGCTAGAGTCAAATTGATTTCTTTTTTTTTTAGTAATACTACGCTAACCTATTTTGTTGTTATTATTCTTAAAAGTTGTTAAATTATCTCGTATCACGTATCGATAGGTGATTCAAGGCGATTCAACGATTTTCAAGGGAATGTCAATAAAATATTTTTTTAAAATATTTTTTTTAATGATAAAATTTTATGTGAAATAAGTCGGAGCTTTAGATTAATAATCTAAGGGTTTGGGGTCCCAGTACCACCATCTATTAATTAAAGCTATTTACATCTTAATTGTAGTGATTCAATGTCTCTTTCTCATTTTTCATTAGATTAATTTAAGTAATTATCTCTTCAAGGGAACCTGAATTTGTGTTTTTATAGTATTCTCGTTGTTGTGCTTGTTTATTAAAGTCTAATGGTCTCATGATCTATTATATATTATATTGTTAATACTATACTTTAATAAAGAAAAATAACGATTGTGTATCTAAATATTAAATTTGATATAATCACGTCACGTGCCCCTTTAAGCCCCTTGCTTATACATAACATGGACATATAACTTGTTCATTAATGAGAGATGGATCAAGCTTGAATTGCTTGGGACCTAATAGCTAAAACAAAATTCTAAATGAACGAAAACTTCATGTATTTAACTATATACAAACTTACATTTCATTGACAAGATTTTTTTTTTTTTAATGAAGAAAAATTTTAAAAAAATTAGCAAAAAGATGAACTTAATATTGTAATACTTAGTATTTTTTTTTAACAAATTATAAAAAAATGTCTCTACTTTTAAGTATGGCATGTCATATTTATACATAAAAAAATACGTAGGCCTATTAATTATCAAAAGTGATATAGGTGATGTAGGGTCTTTAAATTGATCAGTAAGTTTTTTTCTATTAATGATGTGGTGCAAGGCATTTTGCAAATTGCTTTAAGCTTTAATGAGCAATGTGACATGAGATCCATAATTTTCAGCCATTTATGTTCATCAAAATGAAGAAGAAGAAGAAGAAGAAGAAGCAGAAAGGAACTTTTATCTTTGGAAGCAAATATTTTAGTTTTATATATATCAAGAATGACTTGGATGAATAATTTATAATATAAGAATACACACATATGGTTTTTTAACCTTTGTTCTTTAAATATTATAGTAATCTATCCATCTATAGAGCTAATGGGCATACAGGATCTTAGCTTTAAAGACAAAAACTTTATTTATTCACTAATAATTGTTCAAACTTCAAACAGCACATCCACAATATTAATTCCTCATTTACACAAAGAAGAAATAAAATAAAGTAAAAGGAAATTACTTACCTAACAATACACTCATCTAGACCAATACCCTTATATATATATATTATATATATAAAATAACCATATAGTTCTATATATTCTTACATACAATATAATATAACTGATCATCAAATGAGCTCCATATATAACTCCTTTGCTTCTCTACCCATTAATGGTTTTCCCCTGCAAAATGCAAAATAACACAAAAGAATGAAGAAAGCATGTAAAAAAATGAAACTTTATGATCATACAAAACAAACTGATCATCATCAATTCATCATCATAATAATAATATATAATAGAACTCTTTATATTTTACTTACTTTATCTCCAAAATTATGAGCTCTTGGACCCCTAAATTTATGCTGATGAGCCATCACAGTTTCACGGTGAATCCAATGGCCACCACCACCACCACCACCACCAGCTGCTTGATCCGGTGGAGGAACAAAGGAGTGAGTCTCAGGGCCTCTGTAATCAATCTCATACACATCGTTGTTCAAATCACCAACTGCATGCGAATGGAATTCCCCTAACCCAAAAAAAAAAAAAAGAAAAAAAAAAAGAAAGAAAGAGAGAGAGACAAGATAAACATGTTAATTAATTGCCTAATTTAAAGACAAAATGCATGGAAAAAAAAAAAAAAAAAAACCTTGGGATAAAGTTGGGTGAGCAAGAAGAAGAAGAAGAAGAAGAAGGGCAACGAAGAGAATCATAGCTGATTTGAGCTCCATTTCATTCCTTATTAGTGCCTTGTAAATTGCCTAGTGGGAAGGTTAAGTTTTAAGAGCAATTGGATCACGGAAGAAGCAGCTGATTTTGATCAGCTTTTGGCAATTGAAACCGTAGAGCAGAGTGGTTGCAAGGAAGGGGTGAAATGGATGTGTTGGGCATTTATGGGGATTGTGGAGGGAGGCCTGGAGGGAGGGTTTGTGTGTTAAATTTGGGGTGGTGTGGACAGAGGCATGTGTATGTGGTATTATTGGGGTCCCCAAAAACCAAAGGACACACCCAATTAGCTTCTTTGCCTGGAGGGGCACACCTACCCTCCTCAAGCACTTATCAAAACAGCTGCTCTAATTGGGCACTTTGAAGGTCTCTCCAATAATAGTCCCAATTAGTCACTTTGGAGAAGAGGATTGTAGTCAAACTTGAAGATAAAGAGACAATTGGTTAGGTGAATGAATGTGTTTAAAGTATTAGATATCTTAGTATCCAATCTCAACTCAACTCGACCGAAACTTTATTTCAAATAATAAGTAACTCATGTCATAATTTGTTTTCTTCTTTCGCCGATAATAAGTAAGTCACGTGGTCAAGCATTTACTTTCCCTTCCCCTCTTAAAGTGAGGAGTTATAATCTTATTAGGGTTTTCTTGTGGTCACGTAGGGTAGTGTAAGCATTTGTTTCTCGTGGTAATAGTTAAGACTACCCTTGTCCTTAATCTATTGATCTTGAAAGACTTATGTGAATGCGATTCAATATAACAAATACTTTAGTTTCACACCAAAAAAGATGTGACAAAAGGTTTTACATTCTCTATTTGCTGATTCAAAATTAGTATGATGTTTGTTAAATATATATATATACACACACGTGTGTGTATTTTTAAGAAGAAATAATGTTAGTAATTAGTTGTATAACTAGCACCATCATCATACTATATTTTTGGAGAGGTATCAGACTCGTTCCTAACCCATTAATCTTTCTCACCTTTTAGAGTAAGGTAATAACAAAAATTAAACCTGAAACCTTTAGATTTCAAAGCCATATTTTTATCAATTACACCTATATATATATATTATCTTTCTTATGTTTAAGAATCCGTGCGGGGTTAGTGATGCTAGAGAGTACTCAGGCACACACGATCTAATTGCTAAGAAGGTTCTACAGCATCCAAGCTGCCATGAAAATGTATTAGAGAAACATAATAATAATAAAGGACTATCTAATATTAATTCTTTGTTCAAAATCAAGGAGAAAACATGATCTTATAGACTATATTGGTGAATAAAGTGAATCGGAGTTGGATGGGCAAGATTATCTAATTAATCACAGATTTTGGGTTGGAAAACAAATGATCTGATTGAATTGATGAGTGGAATTTCAGGAACATGTGCATGTGAAATGGTCACAATCATGCAACAAAAAAAAAAAAAAAAGAGACAATAGAGATCAGAAAATAAGAAGAAGGGCAGGAACAACTTGTCTTGGACAAACAAGTCCGTGAAGACGAACTCAGACAAAAACAGTTCAAAACCCTCTCACCAAATCCCTTTTAATTAAAGAGCTACATGCAACACTTTCATTGGAAAGCTCTCCTCAACATGAATGAGGTTGATGTCGATTATACTCTTTATAATTAGATCTTAAATTTTTAAAGTTATCTTTGTATGATTACTGTATTAACAAAAATATTGTAATTTTTTTTTCTCTTTTTACAAACCCTAAAGTGAATCATTCCTTAGAGCACGTGATTGTTTATGGTCACGGATGATTTTTTGAGTTCCTCTTTATTGAGATGATGACGACAGTTGATCTGACATGGGTTGTGCTCGTAATGAAGTTAGATTTCGATCTAAGGTAAAAGTTTGTTGAATATGTGTCGACCGAAATCCGACCCAACCCAATCCGTGAATAATCCTACGCGCATTTTAACTAATTAACTAAAAAGATAGCTATCCAATTCTTTTTTTGTTTTGTAAAGCGATTCATCTTATAGGATTATGCATAAGATTTTATTGGTATCAGTTTTATTTTTCTTTCTTTTTCTTTTTCTTATTTTATATGTACGAGTATTGAAGATGCAGTAAAGATATTTTTAGAAATTAATGGTGATCAATAGCTCTATCACATCATTAACATTAATATGTATATGTAACACAAGCATCAACTTTTAGAGGATTTGTAGCCTCTAATAGTAGCATCAAGAGGTTGGAAAAAATTCATTATCAAGCACAGATTTTCCATAATATACCATTAATGCTAAAATATATGCACAAAACTCAAAAAATATTTGGATTTTAGAAAATTATTTATATTCCAAACTAGTCTAGATTAAAACCCTATCTGAAAATACATACATATATATATATAGAATAATGCATGTACAATGTATTTATATATTCTTTTTTTTTTTTTGAAAACGTATTTATATATTCTTATTTGTAAAATCATAATATATACCTATACCTGACTTGGTTTTACAAGATTTCCTAGATCATTGAAATATACTTTTAATTTTCATATAAATCTACTTTAATTTGAGATGTGTAAAACATACACACATCTAATGAACATGAATATATAATTGTAATTTTTGTAGTTTCATATAAATATAGTGTTATTACCAGCCAACCACTCTAATAATTTTGTGAATATAGAGAGACCTTTAACTTTTATATATATATATATATATATAAATCATCAAAACCCCTATAGCAATACTAAAATTAACCTGCAGTTTTTATTAAATAAATAAATAAAAGAATGCATTACTAGCTAGGGTGAACTTGAAAATCACTTTAAATATGAATTTTTGATGAGTAATGTTAAAACGACCCAAAAATATACTAACACTTATATGATAATACATCATATATCACCATATCATGAGAGAAAAAAAAAAGAAAAAAGAAATAACCAGCACTCGTAATACACCACACATCAACATAAATATCGTCCTGAATATGTATTTTTGGTCGTAAAAACGTTTCTAGTTCTTTGAAAAGCTGTTTTGAAAGTGATGTATAGGAGATTGGAACATAGCATCCATTTGGGTTACACAAGAAGGCTGGATTTAATTTGAAAAGAAACAACATATATAATGTAGGAGGGGCATGCTTGGCCCAACTCATTTACATCTCAAATGAATTTCTATATAAAGTTGAACATACCCACTTGCTCTCTTAATTTGATTCAGAATTTTAAAGCCACCCCCAGCTGCATTTGCTATTTAAAGTTGGATCCCACTTTGACACTGATATATATGCTTCCTTTGATTATCACAAAAATATTCAAATTATAAAAAACACTTCCAATCACAATTTGAAAAAGTCATAAATGAAGGAAGAATCCTTTAATTTCTCAGAACATATATATTTTTAACCATTAATTCATTGATTTTTATTTTCATTTCAAGTACTATATGTATCACAAATTGACCTTACATTGATAATGAATTAATGGTCATCCAAAAGTTTCAACAATTATTGTCTTTGGCTCTTGACTGACTGCCTGGTTTCAATATCCTAAGATATGATCAGTTCCTATCCATAGATTAATGGTTAGACTAGCTAGTTAACCTAAAGATTCAACAAATTTATACAGCTCATGCATATATACATACACTGATACACCCCGCGCGCGCACACACATATATATATGGAAAGACACCTGCCCATACCTTTCTCCTACATGCATGTGTACTAGTAGTGATAGGAGGAGAGTAGGGTCCAACATAAACAGCTATATATGCCATTATATTGGCTGGATCTTTGTACTTATATATATATATATAGTAGTAGTAGTAGTAGTAGTTCATAACATTTGCAGTTTTGTTGGTGACTGGTAGCACAAGAAGTCTGGAGCTTTTAAGTCACTGCTAACTGGGAGACAAGGACATCAACTCCTCCTTTATGTTCCTCTACCTTACATTACAATTATATATATAAAACTCTCATTCAGATTCAAGAGTGAACACTAAGGAGCATGAGTAGCAATGGTTTTCTCTAACATCAAAAGAGATCAGAAGTAGTAGTTTGTGGCCTTATTGGGTCAGATTATGGCTTTGGACCTTGGTCCCTTATATTAATGGGATTGGTCACTGTTATATCTAATTTATCTAATTTTCTAATGTATGGTTATAGTCCAATTAATGTAAATATAATAGACTGATAGAAAAAAAAAAAACCTCATTAGATTGTCTATAACCTCCACTCTCTTGATAAGGGTGCATCATTTTTATCACAATTGTAAATTGAAATTGAATTGTTTCAGATCAGTATAGTGAATTGAAATGGAATTTAGACTGATAAATAATAAAAGTTACTCTATAAATTGGGTTATCATTAATGGGAATCAATAGCAATTTAGATAATCAAGAAAAATATATAGTCACTCAAGGAAAATATAGTAGATAACCTATTTTAAATACAATTCCCAATACTGTTTGTTAAATTTCACATGTTTTGGCCCAAGTTTTTTTATTTTATTTTTTCATTGTTGGTTTAGGGAGTTTCTAATTTTTCGTTATCTTTTGAGAATTAATTAAAATTTAACTGCAGGTCATCAACTTGTAACCCAAAAAAAAGATATCTATTACACATAGGGGTGAAACCATGACGGATTGGGTCGAGTTTTTGTCCCTTGACCCATCCGACCCGATGGGGTCGGGTTGGTCGAGTTGGACCCCTATTAAATAGTCTATTTTTTTAAAAAACTTAATAACTACTATTTAAGTTTATATTAATAATAAAATATGTTGAATTATCATGTATCAGCTAATTAAACTACTATTTAAGCTTTAAAAGATGATATTTTTTTTTTGGAGAACTCACATATGTACAAGCCAAACTACTCTTAAACTTGACTTATGATAATGAAGATGAATAAAAAGTTGATGGGCTTTTATAGAGAATAAGAGTTTCTCATTCTTCTTAATAAGCAATGTGAGACTAAAATGAAAACTTGTCTCTTTTAGTCTTAAACACTCATTTTATCTTATTTTTCTTACCATCTAACTCAACAACTCAAGAAAAGTAGTTGAGGGTTATAAACCTTCTTAATTAGAGGCCTTATATGAAATAATTTTTTAATAATTTTATTATATACACACACATATATATATAAATTTTAAGAGGTCGGCTAACTTACATATTAGATTTATTTTCTTCATACTATCATTTACTTTATTGTAAGTGGTGCCCATCTTAAATAAATTTTTCCAACTTTAGATAGATCTTCGCCAATTATTGAGGAAGAATTGACTAAAAAGATAATGAATAGTTAATGATTTATGCGAATGAGGTATTGTCGCAGTTAGTCGTCAGCTCCTTAGGCATTACACAAGTCGTAAGTTCGAGTCACGGAAGGATAACAATTTTTTAAATCACGTGTTGCGACAGACGCTTGCACAAGGTTCGTAAAAGCTACATTGGCATGAAGTACGAGTTTGGTGGAAGAGACATATTTTTAAACTCGGCTTAAGACCAGTTCGTGTCACTAGGTGGTTATTATAGTCTCACCCTATTAGTATGAAGATTAATGGAATCAGGAACTAGGCTTGATATCCCTCGGAGGACAAATATTACATTATTGCATCTTCTCTATAAAAAAAATAAATAATAGTTAATGATTTATAATTTTATAAGTGGGAAAATTAAAAATAAATAAATGTTAGAACCTCAAATTGGACCATGTGGGTTGGACTTGGGTTGGGGTTTTCTAGTGGTTAGTTGGACATGGGCTTCAGATAATTCGAGCCCTCCTTGCATCATTTTAGCATTAGTCAGCATATTCTTTTTCTATTTTATTCTGTTAATAAGAGTCTCGTATCCTTGCCTATGTTAACTAGTCACTCTTTCAAGCTGACTCATCTAGAAGTCTTCCTTTATTTATGACCATACCATCTTGCGCCATATACTTAGATAACTTTAGTGAAAAATACACAAAGGAAACAAACCAAGATCAATTTTGAGAGAATTTGTGGCATATGCCGACCTTGGCGTTGATAAACAAATTAATTTGAAGGGCCTACAGAGACTTAAGAGAGGATAACAACCCGAACAGGAGGCTTGTAATATACTTTAAGCACTATTTCTTTATGTTACTTCAACAGCTCATCTTACCCTTTAGGTAGACCTTAGTTAGGAGGTTCTCTAACATGAAATAATTAGAACAAAAGCAATGAATATGCTTCAATCTTGGGATCCACCATGAATCAGACCTCAAAGGCAACACTGAAAAGCACTTCAACTTTCCCCCACCCATCACCATTCACATTTTCAAGCTTATTGTTCAAAGGAAAACTCAAACATAGAGACAATTTTAATCAACTGTGCCATCATTGTGTCCAACCCTCCACTGTAAGGGCCCTCTATGCACTATACATTAAGAAAGAAAGATGGAGACAAAAGCCCACCAAGAATTAGTTAAAATATAAATTTACTATTTTATCATTCTACATTTATATTATTAATTTTTATTTATTTTTGATATAATAACACAATTAGAGAGCTAGTAGAACAAGGGCAAATGAAAGAGGAAATGGTAGAAGGACTGAAGAACTTAATGAATCCACCCTAAAAGAGTACCTCAAATAGAATATAAGCCAATAGCAATCACTACAATTTATGAGAGACTTAAAAAGTTTACATTTCCTATAACTGTTAAATCTACAATTACACACAACTGCACCCAAAAAAAAGAAAGAAAAAAAACCAGTAATAAATAACTACAGTTGCCCATAACTGTTAACAGATTGATTCTCTCTACCGGATTAAATAAAAAAAACATGGGTAAAAGTAATTCTGCAGTTTCAAATTTCATCATCTTGTATAGGATTGAAAGAAACAACATTCTCAAACTTCAGTTTCTTACAACAATCTTTGTAATAAATAATAAATAATGTTGGGTTGGTTTTTCAAGATTCTTTTGCTTCATCACCCCCCAGGCCCCCACCCACTAACATAAAAATCAGAGTAACACTAACGCAACAGTAAAAAGTTTCTAAGTTTTTATCTTTATCTTAATAAATAGAACAAACTCATGAGCATCATCATCATCATCAGAAGAATAACGAATCAAAATCCATCAAAATCAAAAACGTGTGGTGTTGTGCATCTCGAAGATATTCAATCTTCTCTTCCAAAACCATGTTTCTGAATCCACATTCTCCGGTGGCCTTCTTCTTGCCGGCTCCGACTTACTTCTCGGCAGTATGACCGGCCGAGCAACTTCTCTTCTCAACACTTGTTCTGCAAACTCTGTTCCTGTTTTCCCTTCTTCCCCTGTTTCTGCTGACTTTGAACTTTCTAATAATCTCTCTGTATAAACAACATTTTCTTTATTTTCGGGATCTATTCTCGATTCTGCTGCCGAATCTCTGCAAATTGGCTCTTTTCTCGACATGGGTACCTCTCCTCCTCCTCCTTCTTCTTCTTCTTCTTCTTCTTCTTCTTGTTTTTTTGGGTGTGTTTTTTGTTCTTGAGATTCAGCAGCAACAGTAGCAGAAGGAGGAGAACCCCAGAATTTATAAGCCAATGAGGAAACTCTTGGAGGTTCTGATTTGCATCTCATAAGCATCAAAGCGTTCTTGGGTGGAGAACAAGACACAAAAACCTTCTCTCTTTCATCTTCTTCTTCTTCCTCTGTTTCCTCTGTTTCTTCATATTTCCCTGTTTCTACATATTCCCCTGTTTCTTCCCTTTTGATATCTCTTCTTCTTTCTGATGATTTCCTCCTCGACCTTATTCCAAAGGGCACACAACACCATCGACCCCAAAACGACGGACACAAGCGGAGCTTCGCCGGCTGCCTGCGACAAGGGTGGTCGCAAAACAGAGCCTCAGGGATTGGAAAACAGGGGATTTTTTTATTAGATGAGCTGGTGTTCTTCGTGGATGATTTTTTTTTGGATCTTGTGACACGAACTTGGCCCATACAGGTGACTTTTGGGGAAGAGGGTTCTTCTTGAGTGTTGTCTGTGTTTGGTTCGTTCCTTCTTCGAATGAAAATGGGGCTGGAACGTGACCTTCCTCTGCTTCTGCTTCCTCCATTGTTTCTTAGAAACCTCATTAATGGAGGTGGGAACTTGTCCAGTCGACTTGGACTCGAGATGGGTTTCGAGACGAGCTTCATAATTTGGTGTTTGAATGAATTTAACTAGAAGAAGAAACTGGTATAAATGGCTAAGTTTCTCCAAGAAATGTAACAGATGTCTTCCAAAACAAAAAAAAAAAAAAAAAAAAAACTCTGTTTTTGCTGTGTCAGTTAAATAACAGAGTCTTGCTCGTTGCTTCTTAGCTCTCACTCTGCAAAAGTCTGATGCTGAGAAGTGAAGAGGGCGTTGATAGGAGTATCAATTAATTCCTGCTTTTCCCTTCTTCTTCTTTTTTTTCTTAATTAGAGGCTACAAAGGTTCTATCAGCTTCTTTTGTTTTTTATCATTTTGATTTTTTTGACTTTCTATCATTTACAATAATACTTACATATCATCGCCTACTAATAAAAAACACACCTTTCAAATCTGAAGGAAAGACGAACCGAGCCAGTCGTTGTTGGCAAAAGGGGAAAGAATTATTCATTGTAACTTAAAATTATATTTGGCAGTTAATTAATTATTATTTCAGTTTTTATTCCTTTTTTTTAGTGGGAAGAATTTGGGCCGTAGGATGATGAGACTTATTGGAGTGATGGGACCAAGTGGGTGTGTAAATTGATTGATGGGAATTAGGTAAGGTGTTTTGTCTGTGAAGAGGGAGTGATTTAGTGTGGAACGGGAACAGGATTGTTAGGTAGAACAGTTATTTTTTTGTGTAATTATGGTCATTTTTTTAAGTATTATGATGACCTTTGGTGAGCCGTTTTTCACGTCAAATATTTTTTTTATTTACATCATAATAAATATTTATTTATTTATTTTTAATTTTACATCACTTTTTTTTTTGCTCATCACATAACTAGGCTGTTTTGTTTTACAATTTTATTCAAAAAAAAAAAAAAAACTTGTTGCTCAATTCCTCCTATTCAAAAGTAGTCCGGATCTCTTTCAAATTCTTATTATTGAGTTTTATATTATTTTAATAAAAATATTTTAAAAAATATATATTTTAATAAGATAATTTTTTACTTATCCTCAAAATTATTAATTTTAATATATTATAATATATATATATATATATATATATATATATATATATTTTAATGTCTTAAATTCTATATGTAACAAATCACAAGAATATTATATTCGATAATAATATCAATTAAAAAGTTAAATTAAAGGTAAAGTCGTAGGTTTACGACATGGCGTGTGAAGATATAGGATTTGAACGTCCATTTTAAAAAAGTTATATGTAAAAAAGTAAATTTAAAAACGGTTATTTTAAAGATAATAAAAAAAAAGTTTCGTTTTACTTGGTGTAGGAGAAAAGGCGGTGGAACGAGCCGCTGTCTGACCTTTGATGTCATCGTCAGCATTTAAGATTTAAGAGAGATAAAAAAAATGAAAAGATAAAGAAAGGTCGAAAGATTACATTACATTTGAGATGTGTGAGGCTGTAGCTTTAAATATTATTGAAGCCTTTTTCTTTTACCTAAAATATTTATGAAGACCTTATTTTACTTTTATTTTTTAAAAATTAATTTTATTGTTATTAAGATCATGATAGTCAAAATCACAAATAAAAACGTGAATCATTTTAAAACATGATGAATCAAACTGAAATTTGAATGAATGAATCATAAAATTTACGACATATATTAGCTTCAATTCATGATAGAATTCAGTTTAAATAATTAAAAATAATCAGAAATACTAGGATATATAGATTTCTTTTTAACTAAATCAAGTAGAAAAGTATTATTGTTTGAAATTAATAAGCATTTTTACCTTCAATCTATTATTGAAGTGAACTATTACCTTTACATAGATATAATTCTTTAAAAATGTAATTTTGAACGCATATGAAACTCAAAGAAAGGACCATGTGTTCAAACTCTCGCTTATTTAGTTACTTATTATAAAACGGACTTGAACCTAAGAGGGGAATTTTACTTCAATCCTTACCATTAAAGTAAATAGAATTAATAAGTTAATAACAAGTGAAGGTAATAAATGATTGAATTAATTATATTACTAACTATTAAAATTATTTATTCTTTTAAAAAATAAAAAATAAAAAAAAAATTGAAAAGCAAGGAAGAAATAGTTAAAGGTGTATTTACTTTTCTTTTCTTTTTTTCTTTTCTCCATAACTTAAAAAGGTGGACTGCAAATAATGACAACAAATGTGGTCATAGTAAGCAGGACTAACGTCACAAAATCGATCAAAAGAAGCAAATTAATTTGAGTAAAATCATTGAAAGACAGTTTGATAAAACCGATGATAAAGTCAAGACACAGAGATCCATCCAACATCAAACATGCATCATGTAAGTTCAAAAAAAAAAAAAAAAAAAAAAAAAAAAAAGAGGTAAATAAAAGTCAATAAAGGCATTGAAAGAAGTGGGGACAAGAAGTAAGAAGAGTCTCAAAAAGCAAGAAGAAGAGGGCAGGGAGGGCGCCCCCACCACCCACAAGTCTTCTTCTTTACCAGACAAAATCTCTTTTACAGACACTCCCCCCCCCCCAAGTACTACTACTACTACTACTATTGCACACTGCAGTCTTATCCATGGCACCAAAGAAAGAATACATTTCTTGTTCCAGACGTTTTGTTAAGAGAAAAAACAGAACATTATAACATGTATAAACAGTCCCAATGATTTCATTTTGAAGGCCCACCAATTTGGTTTCAACATCCAAACAACACACCCATCAATCACAAGCAATAAGAGAAAATGTGTTTTTATTTTTTTGAAAGAGCAATAAGAGGAGCTACTACCAGACAATAATTTGTAATATGCATTCATTTTTTTCTGCTAAAGAAGGTAAAGTATGAAATCTGGCCTGCAAAAGTATTCTCAGATTTACTACATGTTTGTGAATATATTTATCTATCTACCTTTACAAGATTCAATATTTGATACATTAACATTAATGTAGAGAAGCATAAGAAAGTGAGGTAGCATTCAAGATAACTTCAAAGAATTGGAAAAATGATTTATTTTTCTCATAATTGTAAGAAAGAGAAACATTCACAATTTACAAGGAACATTATTGAGGCACAGAGCCCCATCTAAGCATTTACTAGTTAACATCATCTCAAATTTAAATGAAGAAAATGGAGCTTTGAGGTCAGACTTAGTAACTTACAGCTTCTTCTCAAGTTATCATGGGAAGTTTGCATATCTGGCTATACTCTCTATCCTTATAGAGAGCTCAATAGCTGGTCTCTGTTCCAAACTTAGAAATTAGCCCAGTTAATGATTCATAGCAGTTAATATGAGCATTTAAACATAACAATTGCTAGCATCCTTCATCATTCACATGAAAGTTAAATGGTTCAATCTCCATCGGTCTCTTCACCCCAACTACAACCCTCTGTCCTGAGGTAACCCTGCTGCTACCACTGTCAAACAACATTCTACAAGGTTCCATGTCTAGTTCCGTAGCATCCACTGTTTCTTCATCTAAGAGAGAACCAAAATAATGCATTAGGGAAAATCATGAAAAAATAAAATAAAAGTAATATTTGGGCTGTGATGCCATTGTTATTAACTTTGGGGACAGCGCCCGGTTGCGGTGCAGTCCAAGGGAATTGATGCGGTTATGGTTCACAGCACTCATGAAACATGATAAAGAAAATTGGAAGGTTTTGGCTTTGCAGTTGGAAAGCATACCAGAGTTGATTTCAAGAGACAAATCTCTAAAATGACGGACACAGTTCTTTAAAGATAGAAGTTCTGCTTCTCTGTCACAGAGCTTGATGTGAGTAGATTGCAGTTTTGATTGCAGATCCACTATTTGGCTTTCCTGCTGCTTGATAAGCAAATAACATAGCTTCCGATCCAGTTCATATGGTGACACTCCATGAAATTGGAAAAAGTTGCAATCCTTGCTTAAGTTTTCATGCGAGCCCAGTGGCCCACCTGAAAGTCCAGCATTTTTGACATACACAAGATAGTCTTGGTCAACCTGAAACAATTCAGTCAGGAACATCCACAAGTTTCACTTTCACCAAATTTAACAAATAAGGCATTAGTGTGCTGGGAATGAAATTTCTCTATAAATAGTAGATAAAATGCATAACGCAACCATCAGCGAATTTAACAAGGAGATTTATAAAGAAATCACCATCCCAGATGCATAATTCATAAACAAAAGAGGAGACTGACCACAAAGAATGGGGTTTAATTTGTCAAAGAAGTGTTTTTAGATTCTTTATGATACTACGTACCAACATAAGACTAGCCCCAATCCTTTAAGCCACAAGTGAATATGATCAACATAAACACAAGAGTAAGGCACATTCAATAAATGCACATACGCCCACTAAATGAATTTAGAGAAAGAACTGACCAACAGAAATCTCACCTCGCCCAGATTTAATTTTTCGCCTCTAAGATTGTAGGGTTCTTCTGGTGCATCGCAAGAAATCTTTTGCAGCTCAAATTCAAGCTCAGCTTCAAGCTGATCAATTTCGGGCACCTGTGGCTCAGGCTCTTCAGTGAGAACACTACTGGCGTATTCACAGTCATTGATAAACTGGTGTCCCGACACTTTGGTGTCAGCAAGGTTTGCTACCTTAGCATCTGAAAAAATGATTTCAAATTGCTTATGACCCATGGTTTCTTCAGAGCATCTATTTTCAAAACTTGAGTCCCGCAGGAACAATTTTCCTTTATAAAGCTTGTATTTCAAGTCATTAATGACTTCTTTTGCTTCATCTATAGCTACATTCAGCTTGTTGATTTCGGCTTTCCCAGCAGATATCATGCACATTAAGCCAACACCAATTCCCCAACTGAGGTGTGAACTACCTGTAAATAAGCATAAACAACTAAATCTCAAACTAAATAGAAGAAAAACAATACACAAGGAATCAATAAGATATAAGCTCTAGACACCTTCAAAATTAAAACATCAGCCTCTTCAATAAAGAGTACAGAAAATGTCCACAATAAGTTACAAGCAACTAGAATGATCATCTGAAGAACTAAGTCAGTGTTTTCATTGCCTACACTACGACAGAAATAGCATGTATCTTCTATACTTCTAATAGCTGTTGGGAGAAGTGGTTTCTAGCATGTACAACTATCTCAGATGCCAACAAGGTTGCAGAAACTGAAAAACCAAATTTGTAACTGTATCTTGAAAAAGATTATGTTAGCGTACAAAAATAATTTGTTGCAGTAACACCGATAAACAATTGGCATTCCTTTTCTCTGCATGCACATCTTGAAGATGGTCCACGTTCCACACCCATGAGTAGGAAATCTAGGCACAGTAATAATAAATAACAACTTTTTATCGGAAGTTTAATGTTGCCAATCTACCACCAGGTTCACATAAACTGGATAAAGTAACTATCATCCATTATTAAGAGTTGACAAGATAGTTGAAAAACTCAATAGGTAAAAGGAAGGTTAAGGGCCACTTAGCAGTCCAACACAGAAACATAGTCCGCATAAGCATCTAGTCAATCACACTTTTGGGATAGTCTATTTCATACATTATAGAGGCATCAAAAGATGTCACAAATAAAATGTCATAGGATCATATGCAAATGATAACATAAAGGGGAAATGCCATAATTTTTCTCCAAAACACAAGGAGGGGTCAGACAATAATGATTTTCATGCTTTAAGCATCAGCATGCAAACCGATCAAGTAACTAAAGTTGCAGACTAATTGAAATTCTAAAACCCCTTGGCATCAGGAATACATTGTAAATGCATGCTGGATAGGCCCCACATTGCAAAAAATATATTTTGTTCAAATCCAACATAATGTTAACAAATGACTAGCAATATTTACAAGTCCATTCACACAGGAAAATGTTTCATGGGCAAACAGCTTACTGGTTCATAAAGAGTGTTTACAAGCCAAAGTAACCCAATAACAAAGGGCAACATATTTTTGAAAAAAAAAATTCCTCCATAGTAACAAACACACCCGGATCAATGGCTGTAGTTGAAGATCCACATTAACCAAATGTGTCCAGTAACTATTCAAGTTCAAATAACCAAAAGAGATCAACAACCAAGATCTAACAAACATATCAAATCTCAATCCAATAACAGAAAAATCATACTTACATACAAAAGTAACAGAAACAACAGGCAAACAAACACATCTTGATTAGCAATTACCCTTGTTCTCGTTCCAAGAAATTAATAAAATTACCTTCAGAACAACAAGATTCGCAGTTCCCAGACGCATTCTTCCCAGTCCTCCTCTTCTTCAAGCAAACAGACAACTTCCTCCCCTTCTTGTTCTTGTTCTTCTTCTTCTTCTTCAGATTATTCAACACCACCGTCATCTCATCGGCATTTTCCGAATCCAACTTGTTCCCATCTTTCTGAACCTCAACATTTCTCTTAACACCATCCCTTTTCCCACTCAAACCCTTCGACTTTGATCTGAACCCACCACCACTCAAACTACAAAACCTAAAGATACCCTCTTCTTCAGCCACCGAGCTCTGCCCCTCAGACCTCCCAAAATCACACCTTTCAACAGACCCACTAAAAATGGGAAACGACGAGGGCTTCACAACTTCAACGTCTTCTTTTTCTTCCTCTTCTTGTTCTTCTCGTTGTTCTACCACTTTCTCCTCCTTATGCTCAAAAATGTAGTGACCCTTAATGGGATCTCCATTAGTGCCGAAGATTAGTCTTCTCGCTAAGTACCCAGATCCTGCCACTGCGGCAGCTACCAACAACTGCCACATCTTCCAAGCTGAGAACAACACTGAAATCACTCTTAAAAAAATGAGAAATTAAAGATCTAGCGCGGGAGCAGAGGAAACTCGAATTGAAAATAAACAATGAGGTGGTTTTGAAATGAAATCTGTAGAAGAGAAGCGAGAAGAAAATGGTCTTAAAGACTAGTAATTTGGTCCTCTGTTCTGCATGCAGTGGCAGTGACGACACTGACTGAGACTAAGCTGTGCGTTTCGCTTTACTCGTGTGTTTTCGTTGTGGAGTTTCAATGTATTGCTGCCACGTTTACAATGAAATGGAGAAAGTGGGTTCAGGGATGTCAATTGTGTTATACGCCAAACAGAGGATTCGCGTCGTCTTATACTGGGTAATTATTATGGTGGGTGGGCAGAATCTATGAGAGCACTGTTTCCTTTTCTCAGACCCAGTAATAGGAAACATACAACCCAAGTAAATAAAAATAAGGAATGGTTATTATTTATTATTAATTTCTTTTTATAGTAATTAGGAGTTTTATATACAGTCACATTGGTATCATAAGCTTTATTCAGTTTTAAGGTGATCCCAAATAGAATTAGATATTGTTAAAAATATATATAGGTGGTCTTGATTAATGGATTAAATTTTTACAGGCTAATAACTTGCTAGCATGCATGATATAAGATATGTTGAAATTCATGTAAAAATAAGATCTAGGGGTACCACCATGCCGGACCCTAAATGGG
Organism: Paratinospora sagittata; assembly: GCA_035771175.1. Lineage (NCBI taxonomy): Eukaryota > Viridiplantae > Streptophyta > Magnoliopsida > Ranunculales > Menispermaceae > Paratinospora > Paratinospora sagittata. The sequence continues at coordinate 22,076,735 of CM069593.1, forward strand.
ATAACCTCCTCTCACCTAAACTTTTTTAATAAATAAAAAATATGTCAGACCCAATTAAATTTAATTGATTTTTTTGTTTTGTTTCTGGCTCCCATTGTCACTACTTAATACTGTTAGGCAGCTAGTCAATTTCAAATTTTCATGCTGTGCCGATCAAGCTAGTACTTGCACTTGGGTTTGAGCATGATTGAAATTAAAATTGAATGCACTGAAAAATTTGGCTAATATTGGCCATGTGTAAAGAGAAAAGATTTGTGGCCCCTTTTTACAAAAAATAATATTAATAATTAATAATATAACCAACACCATCACCGCAACATACTTGTAAAGAGATATCAGGAACGTTTCAAACTCATTAATCTCTTTTATCCCAAGGCATTGACCAGAATTGAACTTAAAAACTTTTGAATTTAAAAGTCACCTCTTTACTAACTGTACCAACTCCAAAATAAAAAATACCTTCTTTAACAACTGCACCTGAAATCTATTAAACAAGCTTATAGATAAAACACTTAACCATAAATTAATTAATAGTACAATTGTTGAAGAAGCCAGCATATATAAGCTGTTCATAAAGCAGAAAACTAACTAAACAACAATTAAGTAACCCAGAGCATTGTAGACGAGAGATGAAAAGAACCCTCCAGTAGCGTACTTATTATACAAATAATGTCTGCCTCTCTCGTTCAATTGATCAAAGAGAACATCTAAGAACACATCAGCTTTGGCTATTCTTTTACCTCTTCATCTCTGAATCAAGATTGACTCGACAATTGCTTGTTTTCAGAGGGGGGGGGGGAAAAAAGAGAGCATGGGAGGTAAAAAGCCATATGATAATTTTGCTGTAGCTATGAGACTTCGCTGCGAAAAAAACCCATAAAATCACAATTTTTCCTGGGAAAAAATTGAATCTTTCTATTAAGTATAGTATATATCGAGTGGCAGAAAAATTTACAGGGTATCTGCTTTTACCGTCTACCCGAGCCATAACAGACCAGGGAGACATGGAACAAAAGGGGGGTCAGATTTCCCCCCACATCTAACTAAAAGGCTTGCACCTTTTCTATCTATTTGATAAATGGGTTTTACAATTTTGTCACTGAATGCTTTCCATTTTGTTACCTTAAAAAGTACATTTCTCTGTTGCACAATTTACTGCAGACAGATCCAAAATATGCCTGCAGATCTTTGGACCAGAGAGAATAACTCAAACTGGATCGAGCGGCAGATATGACTCAAATGCTTATATCAAAACCCAAGTCGGAGCACAACCAGCATATCAAACTAATGGTGTGGCAGGGCTGACTGGTGGAAGGCAATTCAATAGGTCCCGATAAATATTTGATAAAGAAGAATGCAGAGAATACACAGGACCAAGACAAGCAGAGCAAACCCAGCCAATATTTTGATGAGGGTGGATAGCCAATTGAAAGATTGAGTACCTGATTCATATGACACAGCAGAGATACATGAAGATCAAGAACTTCCATCTGCAGCAACTGGGTCATGTTTCAGACTTCGGAATCTCTGAACAAGCACACTTTCATCGAGATGAACTCTTCTTGCTGTATCTTACCAATCTTTGAGATGTAGAGATCAAAAGGACTTAACAAAAGGAATCTTTTCACCGATCAATTGAAATAGTTTGGCAATCCAGATGCACGCAAGTGGGCAACACCCTCTCTCAAGTGATCTCAAAAGATTCTTCCATCTCAATTTAAGCACTCTTCGGTCCTTAGTCAGAGTCGGAGTCTATAGATAGATACAACCGTGGGCGTACAGATCGTGGCTGGCGAGGGTATGAGAAAGGGCCTTCAGACCTTTTCTCATTAGTAGTTCTCTGAGAGCTATCACCATTCATACTAAGAAGCAATGATGCTGGGCAAAGGAGAATAGAAAAAGCAAAATGATGCTCATCAGCCACAAGAACAAAAAAATGCATAGTTCATACAAAGTTAAGAAAGCAGTGGCCATCCTCCTAATCTGGGAGAAGCAACTCAAACAAGAAATGCTACTCGCTTTGCATGGGAACAAGACTTCTAGCAATTCCACGCTCCTTGATTATGTAATATGGAGCATGCAATTGCATCAAAATTATAGCAATAGATAGAAATAAAACAAAATCAATAGAAACGCACCAGTGTTAGCTAACGATTCCAACCTGCCCTCCTTGGGCGCAACCTGGTTCCCTACATTCAAGCCATTTGCTGCTGCTGACTCACCCTGACCACCACTGCTACCACCACCACCACCACCAAGACTAAGAGAAATCCAGTCTTCAGTATGTATGCCATCCGACATAATTGGTTGGTCTCTTAGAACATCCTGCACTGACGTGCCAGCGGGGCGTGAGGGAAGAAAAATTTGCAGAGATGGGTCATCCCTACTAAATGCCATAGGATTATTCACCAAACTACTTGTGTTGGCATTGACAGAGTATGGATTCTGTGCTGCAGTTGCAACAATTGCATCTGGAGCTAATGAATAACCATTCATGGATGTGGAACAGGTACCAGATGTATGAGGTAGACCGACAAAAGTATCAGAGACACCTGCCCCACCAAACAGTTCGAATGCAGGCCCACCTGGGGTACCAGATTGCATTGACCAAGGCATCCCAGTTTCATCATCATTAGGGTTAAAGAGACCTAGGCCACCAGTTCCAACACCTGGAACTTCTGGGTATGGTTCTGGAACTTCGGAGTTCATTGGGAAAGAAATGCCATTGGCATTAGCTTGACTATTCACATAAACAGAGTCAGGCGGAATTAGATTTCCATTCTCCTCTTCTGAATCACTAAGAACTATGACATCTAAATTCCCCACAGGAGCAGTACTTGCAACTCCATAAGTTCCATCAAAATTGAGAGACATAGAATCAAGCTTATTTATGTTGCTGGCAGAGAAATGGGACTGCCCACCATCATCTTGGTTAACACTCAAATCTTCACTGCCTCTACTCCCTGTAGCACTACTGCTCATAGGCATCGCTTTTGGGCCATTTTTATCATATTTCACTTCTAATTGGTTTCCAGAAGACATGCTTCGCATATCTTCAGGTTTGCTAACTTCCCAAACCCCATTTTGGTTCTTCTTGATTCCCAATTTCAAACTCCCATGTCCCTCTGAAGCTCCTTCCCGTTTGATCTGCTTTACGCTTTCCAAGTTGAGTTTCACCTCTTTCTCTTCTGGGACACACAAAGAACCATCAGGAAAGTGCCATTGTACAAGATCCAAACGCTCATTTTCATTCTTAGCACGCCAAGACCCATCTGGTTTAACCTCTATATCAGTCACATCTTCTCCACAGTCCCGCATCTGTCCACCAGATAGAATTAATTAATCAATAACATGTAACTACAATTGAGGTAAAGAAAACAAAACCAGGTAAAAGTGCAGCAGACTACCATATTTGTGATTTGATTGAAATATAGGTCAACAATGGCATCTTCCAGTGAGTAGTTTTTGAGGCAAATCGGACACTGCCACTGTAGCCAACATACAAGGTTGGTCAGTATTTTATGAATTGCTGAAAAAGATTTAAAAAAAGAAAAAAGAAAAAAAAAAAGCAGTATGTTAAATTCCTTGCCTTCCTAGAACGTTGATTAAGCTCCACAAATGTTTCAAGATCAAAACAACCCATATGAGCACAAGGTTTGAATCTGCCAGCAATTTTCATTCTCGACCCACTCATCTGCCATTTGCATGCACAGGGAAAAATAGTTAAGAGTAACATACGACTGAAACCGCTATGCCCATTGCAATACCACACTTTGGCCCTAAAGTAAGCAACAGTAGAAAATAACATCAAAGTGAACAATAATTTTAATGTCAAATTTAGTGCAGGCTACAATCTTGTATACAAAATCAAAACTAGCTGTATTCATCAAAAGTAACGTACACTAAACAAAGGGAGACAAGACACATCACAAGAGTACTTATCCATCCAGCTGATGTAACATTTATCATTGATAAAGAGGTAATAGAATAATATCCAAATTAAATTCCCTTTTAAATAGAGTTTTTTTTTTTGAAAAACAACCCTGAGAGAAACTAAAAGAAAAAACAAGAACTACTTCACCTATCATGCTTTCCATTTTACTACTACAAGAAACTTGAAACGAAATTTCACATTCTCACCACACTAGATATTTCATCTTAAGAAGACGACAGCTCCTCAATCTCCACAACTGAAGAAGCATTCCCCTTCCCTCAAAGACCCTATTCCTTTGGAATTAATGCAGCAAAAAAATATAGACATTCTAGTAGAATATATATTTGATGACCCCTCTCAGAATGGGAATTGAATTCTAATTAGCACAGAAAGACCGGCACGAATCTATAAACAAATTGGACACTTTGGATTCTAGGAATGAAAGAACTAACATAGAAGAGAATAAAGAGCTATAAATATTAATTGATTGGAAGTTTTATTCACGCCAAAAAAAAAAAAAAAAACAAGCATATTGGCCAATCCCATATCACTGTTCAAATAATTTCAGCTTCTATGATGTGTGAGACTGATATATATAGCTAGGCTAAGCCAAGATTACTAATCCAGCTAATTAACAGTACCAATGTGAGTGGGGCATGGCACATAGACTGACATAGGAATAAAAAGAAGAAAAGATTTGAAAAATGACAGCACTTACAGGACACCGCAGATTAACAGTAACTGATTCTGCAACAACTTCCAAATCACTATCACTATCTGCATTATCCATTGAGTTTCCACCCCCAATACAACGGCGAACACGTGCAAGAGCATCTTCTAGAGGCTCAGCATCAATTTTCTTGAGAATCAAGCTGAGAACCTAGTTGGGGAATAACACAGTCAAATAAAAACATGCATAACAAGAAGATGAAAATCAATCATCACAAGCAACAGATCAAGCGTAAAGAACAACAGGCAATCATATGACTTTCTACAACACTTGATGCAACATAAACATGTTGGAAAACTAGACATCATTGATACTTCTACTAAAGGCATGTATTTGGCCTTATTGAAAAAATAAATAGGAAAAAACAAAAACGAAAGAACACTCAAAAAGAGAACATTCAGTTATTTGTTTTGTAGCATTTGTGTTGGATTATTATTCATTAGTAGTCTAAGGCTAACCCACAGCCTCAGACTACTAATATGCTTTAGACTGGATTTAAATAATTCTTGACCCCTTCACTGATCCTACTTAGGATCCCGATCCTGACATCCTCGGGATAGAGTTAAATTTACCAAGTTAACATGCACTTGTTAACATGCACGTGATCCATCAGATACTGTTTTGACTTTCTTTAGAATGTGGGAGAGTTCCAATCTTCCACTCCTTGAGCCTATTATAGGAAATGAATGAGAATCTCTCTCCAAAGGTATAACAAAACACAAGATCACCCACACTGAAGGTCTAAAAATGAATAAAAGGGACATGAATGTTGTTCTTCCCTATTCACAGTTTATGTTCAGAAAAACTATGCTATTGCAACATGGGCTATTTGACACAATTGAAATCAATTGTTAGCAAAACTTCCCAATCAACATGCAAATAAGAGGAAAACTTTCACAAGAGATGGTACAGTGAATCAAAATGAAATTAGCTTCACCAATATGTATGATTAAAAGTAGAGAGTTACTTGTTGAACTGTGCGCCGCCTCACAATCCTAACACCCAAACAGAAAATGCGAGCATCTTGTCCTGATAAGAAAATCTTGTTAATCCCTTCTCTGGTACATGTCTTGATCTAACCAAGAAAAAACAAGGGAGGCTACATTATAAGCAATTCAATGACAGAAACATAAAAGTTAGTCCAATCAATTTAAAAATAAAATCTATGGGTTTAGACCCTGTTAAACATATCAATAAAAAAAAGAGGGGAAGAATAACTGAGAGAAGATTTTATACAAAAATTACAACAAAGCATTTATCGATCTTAGAGAGATTACTCCATCTATATATATTCTTCTCAAAAAGCACTGGTGCTTTTAATATCCTGAAGAAATATTTAGCAATAGAAAATATCAATATACAGGAGATGAGAGGAACTCACTGCTGCACCATCATCACGACCATTAGTCCCTAACAACTGAGCACCGGGCCTATTAATAGTGCGAACAGGTACACCTGCATAGATCAGACAATTTTGAAACAAAAATGAACAAACAATATTAGCAATTTAGCATTAAGCGTTTGATTGCAAGTATGACTTCTTAAAGACAAACTTTCACATAGAATATGCCCTGGAATATGCAAGACTTACTTATCTTGAAACAAAAAACATTTCAGATACACACACAAACATATTATATATATATATAAAGTGACTATAACTTGTATGCTAGTCAAAAACATGTAAAAACAACAAATAAAAATAAAAAATAGAAAAAGAATCAAGTAAAGCAGACAACCATTCATTGTTCCAATAATATAACACCCAAATGAGAACAACCATATATATATATATACATATAGAAGTAAGAGTTCACACACCATTGACCTGCAGATCAGCGTATTGTGGCCATTGCATCCTAAATTGAACCTTATCATTGAGAAGCATACACCAAGCCTGAATTGAAGTTTAACAGTTCACATTAATCATCAGTTAGAATTCCTTAATATGAAAATAAATTTTCTTTTCTGTTCTCTGTTTTAGGCTTTCCGTTCTTTCCTTCATTTATTCCTCACATAAATCAACTCTCAATAAACATGCATAAGGAGAAAAAAAAAATCCCAACATGCATCAAATGAGTTAATACAGTAAATAAAAATTTGGAAAACAACCTGAACTTCATATTCTGCTTTTTGCAACAGATCTCTGTCTGCTCTGGTCAGTTGAAACGTTTTTTCCACATTTTGTACTGGATTTGCCCTGCAATATATTGAAAATTAGGAAATACTTTCAAAAGGGCAGGAACACTGAAGCACAGCCTCTTTTACATCACTAGTCTGAGTCAAGAAGTAGGCACTTTCAGTAAATAAAGAAACAACAGAGAAGAAACCACAAACACAGTCCCTAGAAAAAGAGGGCAAGACAAAAAGTACCACAAGATTATTTGTACAGAATACACGGGCACTTCACATGTGTGCTTACTTGAGTGTTTGTTTCCTATTTAGGATATTATCACATGTTTCTTGACACGCCCCACCCAAAAACATCAATAAAATATGGGCCCCCACATTCTGAGGAATCATTAATTCAAACATATGGAAGGTATCAGCAGCTTATGAAATAAAAAACAAATCAGAAAAATAAGCACTTACCCATCTGCTGGAACTGCAAGGTTTGAAGTAGTCAATTTCACAGGGAGCAACGGATGTCCCAATGTCACCCAAAAACTATTGATCAACAAGAAGGAAAAGTAGACGTAAGTCATTCTATATGGAACTTAAAACGAACATTTATAACTAATCAATTAAACAGTTCACAGGATAAAATAGTAATATGTATTGTGTAATTTTGTTTGACATCATCAATAAGGAAGAAGATTTTATCCATCAGAAAGCAATCAGTACAGTCTGTACAGAGGAACAAATACAGGACAAGATTGCTGGCTAAACAAAAGAAGACAACAAAAAGGCCACAAAACTACCACAATCATAGCTACTATATGTGGATTTGGGACAAACTCATCTGCTAAGAACATAAAACAAAAGTTGGCAAACCAGGAAAGCTTGTTGTGGGTTGATTGGTGGGGGCCGGGTTATAAGGGCTAATTTGGATTTTGGACCACCGTTATCGAGGCATCAACTAGGCCATCACTGAGCTGTTTCATCTCAAATCGCCTAGGCAATTCTTTAAAGAGGGGTAAAAAGGATATCTCAACTTTTTTATCAATTTATACCTTTTTTTTTACAAATGCATATATCAAAACCAGAAATATCTGCTGATCTTAAAAATCAACATGTTTCTTTAAAAAAAAAAAAGAGATCTTGCTCTTCAACTTTAGAATAATGATAAATCTCTTAACAAGGTATTGCTTTTCTTTAAGGTTTCTAGAAATATAAATCTCTTAACAAGTTTGTTTAAGTTTCAAAACATTTAAATACTTGCTACTACATGCAAAACTATAATTTCCACTTTGCAATTTATTTAATTTTTACCGACTAGGTCCCACCCAGAGGATGCCAAAGCAGTGCCTTGCCTATGTTAAATCACCAAGGCATCATCTAAATGCCTTGAATGCACCATTTTGGACTAAATTAGTTAGCCAAAAATTCAGGAAAATAAAAACTCAAAGCAGCATCTTCTTTGAAAAGAAACAAAAGCAAATAGAATGAAGTTTCAGCACATCACTAAACATGAACAAAAAAACAAAAGTAAATAGCATGAAGTTTCAGCATATCATTATGTGAACAATTTCAGAGGCACTAAATGGATTCATAAACAAGGGACCAAGCACAAACAACAGCAATGTACAGATCAACTTTGTTACTTGCAAATAAAAGGAAAAAAACTCTCACCTACATCATGTTATCCATGCAGCCAAAAAGGAAAAAAAAAAGATTACGACACAAATAGAGAAAACAGTTGAAACTTACGGATCAGCCCGAGTGACTCGACATATTTCACAAAAAAATTGAGGTGGTCGTTCAGGTTGAGCTCCCTCCATGGGCTTCTCTGAAATGATAACACAGCTCATGTGTTGCCAAACATGACACTTTGGACCTTCACACTGAGAATAGAGAACAAAAGAAAGGTGGTCAATGACAACCCAAAATACATTAAAAAATATAAAATAAAGGCAATCTAATATTAAATAAGTGGAAACAATAACATGTCGCCAGTACCACTCTTCTCGAAAAAGTTTCATGCATTTAAGTAATGTTATCTCATAAAACTGAACACCAACTCTTTAATCGTTTCAACCAAAATACCAAATTTAGGAGACATAAGATCAATAACTTTGTCAAACTAATCCAGTAGCATGACTTATATCTCAAACACTTTCTTCTCCTTAGGCACCTTCATCTTACTTGAAAGTATAAAATAGTTTTTCTATATATAGGTCTTTGAACTACATATTAAAATGTGAAACAACAAATGCATACTACCAAAAGCTGCCCAAATAGCGTACAAGAAAAGCAGCAAACTTGTAAAATCTGCAGGGTGCCTCACACTCACAGTGATCCAACATCCCGACTCTCCTTTTTCAGTAACAGTTATGCACATGCAATTCTCTTAAGAGGATTTCACATCTTGTGAGGATCACCAAACTCCCGCTACTGTTACCAATAAATAGGGGTGGCAAAGTGTGTATGAACCCAATTGCCTAAGTTTGCCAGCATTTTTCAAATTTAAACTCACACCAGTACGGAGCACAAGCACTCCAAAAAATCAGGGTATGAAACCCAATGCGCGCAGGCATAAAATTGTCAATTTCTCTTACCCTACCTAAAAATATTATACAATCTGATCATTCAATCACTTTTGATATATATCATGACGACTTTCTTAAATATAAATATGATATTTTAGTCATGAGATTCTATGTAGTATGGTCCATATTTAACCTTTATGAGAGAGTTGCTTATTAAAGTAATCATAATAATAATTTTTTAAAATCTAGGCAAAGCTGGGCAACCCAATTTTAAATAGGGTTGGGTTTGGACAAAAATAGTACCCAAATTTAAAGCTAGGCCAGATTCTCACACGCCATATGCATGTAAATATAAGGTGTTGTCCGATTTTTTGACACCACTGCCATGAGTACATTACTGTGCACCACAAACTTAATTGAGGACAAATTCCATTCATGAACTAGCACAAGAAAGCTAAAATCAAACTCAAACTCAACAAAGTATTTTCCCAAACTACATAGGATGGGTTGTGTGAAGCCACTTCCTCTACTCTGCTCTATTAATGGTCAAGTCAACAATTAGTCTATAAGTACCAATAACTTTCTTAATTATTGCTATTCATATTATTTTAAGTTTTCCTCTACCCCTACTGTTATTTGTTACCATTGATTCAATAGGTCACTCTTCCAAACTAATAGTATCTACATACCTTCATCACATGTGTTTAAAATATCTCAATTGATTCTCCCTCATTTTATGGCCGAATGTGGTCACTCCTACTATTTCTTGAATATGTAGTTCAATTCTAATTTCATTTTTTAATATTTTACCAACTATCTATCTTAACATTCCATTTCTACTAGGCTAAGTTTGCTAACATATTGTTTGTTTTATTGCTCAAATAGCACAGTGAGCTATATTTCGAAATGGCTTCCAACTGCCAACCATGTTGCAATGTAAAACTTTATACCCATGTGGTGTAAGAACTAAGGACTAAACAGAATCTAGCATATTTGGATGATAAAGCAGGTACAATACTAAGATACACAAACCAGCAAGCATTTTACAAGCATTAACGATCAGATAACTGATCAGATAATTGATATCTGAATATATTATAAAATAATAAATACTAAACTAATGTTTGTTTGGAAAAAGTTAGCACAAAGACTGACATATGGATAGAAAACAATTTACAACTAAGAAATTACCAAAAAACAGGTGTCCTTAAAACAGTTACAATAATTGATGAGAAAGCAACGTCAGCAATACCTGAATTAATGAATCAGTTGACAAAGAATTTCCACATGGACAACGGATCTTCATATCAAATGAATCGTCAACTTCCTCTTTAAATTTAACTTTATTGACATCAGATCCACAGTGCCCACTTGACGCCAAATCGCTGGCCCCAGGTATTCCCATCTTTCTGGCAGGACAGGGAATTCAGCTTCCATTTGACAGTTAAAAATAGAGAAAGCCATGATTGGGAGACAGATAGAGTAACAGCTTCCCAACAAACAATGGAGAACCAGGGGGAGACAGTAACTTAGAATAACCACCCCAAGTCAAGACAGTAAATACTTTGCAAGGGGTTTAAACAAAACATACATGTCTAAATAAACAAAATGCTTACTATAGTTACTCAAGATAGAGAGAAAAAAGACTGAACCTGTATGTGTCATCAATTATCTTGGCAACACCTTCCTTCCCAATAGAATTTTTCTTCGCCCAAATAAGTGTTTTGGAAGCTACATCAAAAGGTCAAATCAAATACTTCTTAATTATAAATGACGAATAAACAAAGGATTCACTTATTTCACTTAACAATATTGGAAAAAGATTAGAAAGACATTTATCTAGTGAAAAGGTAGCTTCAGATAGCATATCATAAAGTTGGATAAATTAAAATGTCACAAAAGAAGCTGTACAAGTTTATTTCTTTACACTTGAGGTGTGGATGCCCCAAGCTATGCATAAACATACACAATCTTTTGGGTTAGTGCTAGTAGACTAGCTAGAGGATATTCTTTTGGGGATTGGTTGAGGGGATGGAACCCCATTTTGGACAGTTTCTGATATTTTGATTTGAACCATGGGTCCATTTATACTTTTGTTGTACATATTACATTTTTTTTATTTTTTTTTTAGAAGAGACAAAATGATATATTGATACTTAATAAAGGAGTACACAGACGAAATGAGCATAAGAAATGCTCATGAAATGGCAGTAACAACACAACGCAGTACAGCACGCCTAAACAACTAACAAAAGTCCCCACAAAACTACAGATTACAGCATAGCATTCCAGTTCCTATGCCACTCTGCAAATGAGTAACAGCTCCTAACTTGGAAGAAGAAATCCATCTAGCAGCAGCAATGTTGGAAGCCTTCCCAACAATCTTCTGCATCCTTAAAAAGCATTCTTAAAAATCCTATTGTTCCTCTCTCCCCAGATACACCAAAGAACTGCTACTGAAATAATGCTCCCAATCTCCTTACGTCTTCTACTCATCCCAACAATATGATTAAAGGTAAAACAGTTTTCACATGTTAAAGGTATAGAAAACTTTCCATACAGCAGTACCTCCCATCTCCTCCAAACCTGAGCAGCAAATGAACATCTAAAGAAAAGATGGTCAACCAATTCATAATCTTGGAAACACAGAATACAACAGTGAGGTGAAAGGTAATTACGAGGCAAGCGTTTCTGTAGTAATTCCTAGGTGCAAATTCTCTTACGGGTCACAAACCATCCAAACACTCTAATTCTATTTGGAATTGGAGCTCTCCAAATGTGATGACAGTAGGTAGGAGTGGGTGGGTTAGGGGGGGTCAATGAGGTAATTAAAAAAAGACATGCAAGAATACATGCCCGAATTCTCAAGGGACCAAAGGAAGGTATCAGGCACTAAAGGGGATAGGTGAACCAAATCAATTCTAGATAAGAAGGGACCAATCTTAGATTCCTCCCTAGCAGTGAGGTTTCCAGGAAAGCGAAGGTTCCATGATGGTTGTTCAAGAGAGTGTGGGGTAATTCGTTAGGAAGTCCATAATAGGGGCGTCAGGACTGTTAGCAAGGCGGAACAAGTGTGAGAATGATTGGGCTAGCGAGGTATCACCACACCAACAATCCTCCCAAAAGCGAATAGAATGACCATTCCCTATTTTAGGAGAAATGTGGGGGAGGAAGATCGGGTAAAGGCTAGAAATGTGCTTCCATGGGCTTCTAAAAGTAGCGCGAGCAGAATTGCCAGATTAGCTTCCAGACATAGAGCACCCATTCTTACTTCGAATGACTTGAACCCATAATGCATTACCCTCCTTCATGAACCTCCACAACCATTTCGCTGCAAAAGCCTGATTTCTTGTTTTAATATTGCCAATTCCAAGGCCACCATGAACAGTTCGTTTTTGGACCTTATCCCAACTCACAAGATGAAAGCTTCTGCCACCATCCAACCCCTTCAAAAAGAAAGAACACATCAACTTTTCAAGTTTATAGACCACCAAGGAGGGAATTTTAAACAAAGACATGTAATAATTAGGCACAGCCATGAGCACCGACTTTATGAGCACAAGTCTTCCACCTCTTGACAAAAAACTCCTCTTCCAACTACTAAGTCTTTTTTTCCACTTTAGATACAACAGGATCCCAAAATTCAGCTTTTGAGGGGTTACCTCTCAAAGTCCTAGGTAAGAAAGAGGCCAAGACCCTACATCACAACCAATCCTTCCGATAAAAAGAGCTATGGCTGCATGATCCATGTTGATACCCACTAATTGATTTTTAGACATTGATTCTCAACCCGAAAATCTTGCAAAAGCAATGAAGCACCTCCACCAACTGCAAAACATTCGAATCATTCCTATAGAGAAGGAAAAGGGTATCATCCGCATATTGAAGGTGAGAAACCTCCACTCTGTCCTTGCCAACGAAGAGACACTGGACAATAGCACATTGGGTAGCTTTTTGGACCAAACTTCCCAACACATCAGCAACCAAAATGATAAGAAAAGAAGACAATGGGTCTCCTTGCCTAAGACCTCTACTGGCAGAGAACTTATCTCTTGGCTGCCCATTGATGATAATTGAATAATTCACTGAACTAACACAACCATAAATCCAACGCCTCCATTAGTCACCCATGCCCTTGTTGAGCATAACATGATCTAAAAAATCCCAATCCACCATGTCATAAGCCTTTGCAAAATCAGCTTTAAAAATGACCCCCGGTTGCTTTGAACACTGATAATCTTCCACCGCCTTGTTGGCAATAAGAACAACATCCAAGATTTGTCTATCTTGGACAAAAGCAGATTGAGAACGGCCAATGGTGATATGAAGAACTCTTCTAAGCTTGTTGGACAAGACTTTGGCAATGATTTTGTAAAGGCTTGTAACCAAGCTGATGGGACGATAATCGTGACTGTTGCTGAGTTGATCTTCTTGGGAATAAGACAAATGTAGGTTTCATTCGTCTTTTTATTAATAATGCCATGCTCATAAAAGTCCTCCATCACCTTCATAATGTCACCTTAAGAGTATACCAGCCTTTTTGATAGAATGCCATGGTGAAGCCATTTGGGCCCAAAGCTTTGTTCCCCTCACAGCTAAAGATAGCCTTTTTGACTTTCTCCTCTTCAAAAGGTCTCTCTAATGAGAGCTTATCATCCGTCGTAATTGGTCTTCAATCAATACCCTCAATACCCCATGAAGTCTCTCCTTGAGCCTCAAATAACTTTTTGTAAAAGTGCACTATCTCCCCCACCACTCCTCCTTTGTCTTCAATAATGTTGCCATCATATTTCTCAATCTTAGAAATACAACTTTTTGCTCTTTTATTGCTAAGGATGCGGTGAAAGAATTTTGAGTTTGCATCTCATTCCTCTAGCCATTTAATCTTAGCCTTTTGGAAGGATAGCCTATCCTCAATCAAAGTAATCTCCTCAAGCTCAGCCATTGCCTTCTTTCTAGACATAATAAGATCAAGATTCCACCCTAGTTGACACTCTCAAACATCAAGGCTAGAAATCAACTTCTCCAACATTCTTCGCCTATTTTTTATGGGCCCAAAGGTGGTGTTGTTCCACTGCTTGAAATTGGCTTTCAAATCTGCCAATTTCAACATAAACTGATGCCATGGCTACCCAAAAGACATTGAAGAATTCCACCAAGACTCAACGTTTTTCCAAAAACCCCTATGCTCAACCCAGAAGTTTTCAAACCGGAATGGTGATGGACCCTTCAAAGCAATATTTGTATCCAAAACAATTGGATAATGATCGGATGTAACACTAGACATGGCTTCCTGCCTAAAATACAAAAAAATGGAACTCCAACCATTAGAGAGTAAGAAGTTGTCAAGGAGGCAACAGATGGGCTCACTTCTAAGGTTAGCCATGTAAATCTAGCGTTGAGAAGCGGTGGATCATGAAGCTCCAAGTCATGGATCATGGCATTGAACTCCTGCATGGACCTGGTGAGGCGTGTGCTGTTCAATTTTTCGTCAAGATTTCTGACAGTGTTGGAAGTCACCCCCCAAAAGCCAATTCTTCCCACAGATACTGCTCAAAGCCCCCAACTCCAACCAGAAGTTCTCCTACAATTGATAAGAAGACGGCCCATACACACCAGACAGCCACCATAGCTCTCCACCTTCGTCCTTAATTGGAATAGACACCGAGAAGTCACCTACCCAGCTTTGAACCACATTTATCAGCCTTGTATGCCAGACTATCAAAATTCCACTTGCAAAACCCCAAGTTGGAAGAGATACCCAGGCCTTGAATCTAGAACTCCAGATTCTGCTAATGAGAGCCTTGTCAACAACCTGCCTCTTAGTCTCCTGAAGGATGATAATCTCTAGATTAACTCTACAAATAGACCTCTTTAACATTCTACACTTCTAACCACCCCCGCGCCCTCTAGCGTTCCAAGTCAAGATCTTCATTTGGACACGAAACTTCTCCCTTTACCACGGCCAAGCAGCTGAAGTCGTCCTTTACTGTTGGCATAAAGCAATTTCCTTGAGTTCTTCATAGCTTGTTTACGTTAAATTCTTCGCATGTTCAGATCCTTTCTTCATATAAATTTAGCCACTCTATCGGAAGAGCGTGACTGATTCTCTAAAGACCTAGAATAAATGGAAAAAGGCCCGTCTCCACCCCCATCTTCCTTTCCTATTAGAACATCATCTTGGCCCTGCAGGTTATCTAAATCTGCACTTAACTGTCTTGGGTTTGGTGGAAGAAGCCCTTGACCAGGTTGGGTTTGATTTGGAAGAGAATCAGGACAGAGGAGTTGGGGTCGAGATGTTGTGGAGATAGTATCGGGGGAAGAGAGGAATCACATTTAGAGAGCTCGAAATCCAAATAATTAGAACAGGGTGATGGATGTACCTATGGGATGTTGCATTCATGGCGAGGTGCCTTATCACCAGTAGCATGCAATCGTTCAATCCCAAAGTCAGCCATCTCGTTCTTATCCTCCACGCCGTCTTGTTCATGCTCTGATTCACATGAATCCTTGAGATCATCGCTATTCTCCATCCACGCATCCTCTCCATCTGAAATGGCCTGTCCACAATGATCGCCCTCCCCTAGTGTCCGCTTGCCCTTGTCCTTCCCGAAATTTTCCCGTCAACGCTCACGTTTCATTTGACGTCTTGAAGAACTTTAGCGTCTTACATACTGACCCACCTTTGAGCTTGGGCTCTCTCGGTCACTATCGTCATTGAAGGCGATATTCTCTGTATCAGATCATCCCACCATCCTCTCCAACGTTTCTTTTAGAGGAATAGATTCGTTGGATCGTTCAATAACACCAGGTTTAAAAATAACATTGGTGATAGGACCTGCGACATGGGTTTTCTGACTCTGTTGGGCCTTGCTTGGGCCTGTTGGGTAGTAATAAGAAGGCTCGTTACCAACAGCCAGTGTAGATGATGTGCGGCCTACTATGGAAATGGGTTGAGCAATCCCACCTTTGTAATTATTATCAAACTTACAGGATGCTTTCTCCTGGGCCTGATGCCCTTCACAATGTGGGCCGACTCGCACTTCAGCCTGTTCGTTGGACATGGAACAGCCAGTGGAAGAGGCACGTTGCTGCTAGTACCTGCATCGTCTTCTGCAACCAATTCATTTCTGACCATATTTTGTGTCAGGCATCATCCGTTGGTTGCAACAGAAACCTTCTGTCCTGGCACAACTACTACCCAGGTTTTGGTTCAGCCGCGTCCCTGCCCTCGATCCATAACCATCTGATTTCCTTGAGATTCGTTCAAAGCATGCTATCCTGAACGTTGTTGATCATCGTCCCTACACTTTCCATTAATCTTGCCGAACTCCGACAACCCTTGAAGTTCAATCTTGAACATTCGAATCTCAATATACTCACCGTCAATATAGCGGCAATGGTCTCCGAGATGAAACCATCCCTCTCCCCTCGAACTTTGATCTTAGTGTAGCTGAGGAATGAAAAATGTATTGTCTCCCCGTCTACCTAAAGAAGACCTCTGCATTTCTCCCCGATGGAGCGAAACAACTCCATATCCCATCGTTCTACTAGAACGCCCTCTAGACCAATCCTGCCATTAAAGCACCTGGTTCATTGTTTCTACCATTGGAAGTCCGGGTGCCACTCCACAAGTCTAGCTTTCTGGAATTTGAACTTCTTGCGAATGTCTGACTTTTCATATGCATTATGGCATCAGAACACAGCCCTATCATCACCCATAATTGATAGAAAGACGTGTTTGCGAAGAACATCTGAAATCTCATGTTCAACCTCTTCTTAACGAATCGTTGGATGCAATCGAAAAGTGACCACCGCCATTTCCCATATCCCGTTGCTACAAGTTTTTGTCGGCTTCACGGACACCCCACCATTAGGAAGGACACGAGTTCTAGAAACAAGGAACTTATGCAAACACATTTCAAAGTCACCCCATCCTTTTGTCATTGTCTTCTCTGGGATGAAGATGGAGCGCGAACGACCACCTTGGATAGTCATGACTCTCATAAAACCACCTCTGGCGTTCTTGAGGGTTTCAACAATAGTAACATAGGACCTTCCCTAAAAAGAGCGTTTGGAAACTGCCAATGATACTTGTTTTACCTGCCTCACCGATTTGGTTAAGTAACCAAGACGCTGAATCAAAATCCATGACAATGGAGAACATCCTAACACCAGTGTCTTCCTCGATCTTAAGTTCTTTCTTGTCATACTTCAACTAAATCGTAAACCTTTTTTTTCCAGCTTAAAAACTAGAGGTATCAGTAGTGAAGCGAATAGCCTACTATCAGAAATCTCTGAAATCGTTACCATCGTAAATATGAAAAGCAGATTGCGTGATTAGGCTAGGGAGAGAAAGGTGGTGAAAGGAGTAGTTGCAGTAGGAGACAAAGTGGTGAAAGGATTAGTCGCAATAGGAGACGTGGTGAAAGGAAAGTAGAGGTCCTAGAAAAGGTTAGAAAAAGAGATGTGAAAAGTAGAGGTGAGCAGGATTTCAGACGCGGGGATAGGGTTGATGAGGGAAGATGAAATCGTTAAACCGAGGGATGGAGTAAGGGAAGGAGGAAGACGAGAGTCATGTCATTCAGACTTCTACTCCTTTTCAAATCTAACATTAGAACCCTAAACAGGCATTTTGTCCATATTATATGATTAATATAATACAATTTATGTTTCTTGTCAAAAAAAAAACATACACAATCTTACATTAATGTGCTTATAGATCTAATATATTGAATCAATTCGTCATTTACATGAGAAAATAATATAGGAAGTATATATGGAAGATACAAATTTTCGAGGCCCATTCTCTGCTCATAAGTATGATTTCCTTCTCATTTCTCAAAACCTTAATTTAGGACCTGCTTGTTAACTCTACTTAACCTCTACTTCTCCTTCGAAATCAACCTCTAGCAAGGACTAAAAATTAGCCGAATTTCGATGAAATTAGCCGAATTTTTTCCGTTTTTTTACCATTGAAGCGAAAAGTAGGATGTAAAATAAAAAATGCAAAAATTCGCTAAATAATTCAATAAACTTCGACAACTTCGACGAAATTCGATAAACTTCGACAAAAGTTTAGTTTTTCAATAAAAAAATGCAAAAATTCGAGCAAAAATTCGATAAAATTCGACAAAATTCGATGAAATTAGACAGAGAAGTAAAAAAGATGTTACTTCATCAATAAAAAACAAAAAAAAAACACTAATAATTATGTATTATGTTCAACTTCATCAACCAACATAGCAATATAAATTTTAAAAAATAATTTAACAAGTTAACAAATTATGTAGTTTATGGGATATGCTTTACCAAAAAACAAAAAAAGCAAAATAAATAAATAGTTAAAGTCGAAATAAGATAAAAACTTAAAAATAAATTAAAAGATTTCCTAAAGTCATATTTTTTAGTTAACTCTTATGAAACAAGATTAATAAACAACACATTCAAATAATAAACTAATAAATTAAGCATGATAGAATTCAAACTAGTAAAGTATATGGTTGAGAAGCAAGCCACTACAAAATTAAATATCAAAATAAAGAAAACAAATTAAGACCAAAAGCCGTCATTCAAATTCATCAACTCACTTAACAAGATTGATTTTGTTAGGAAGCTTATTGATATTTTTATGTATTAAAAGTGTCTATTTATATTAGTTTTTAGCTTATACTACAATAAATTTAGATATTTAAGCATATATGCAAAAATTCTCTAAACTTATCTAATTTAGCAAATTTTTACAAAAATTCTCCATGTCGAATTAAACTTCTCCGAATTAATTCTGATTTTTGAAGGTCAAAGTTTAGGGCGAAATCGAAGTTTCGTACCTTGACCTCTAGTAGTAGTAGAGATTTAAGCTCTACTAAAATAAGCCAATTTTTTCGCTTATTCTTATAGAGGTTATACCTCTACTTCAATTAGATGTAGAAAAAATAAAAATATATATCGAAAACAATTTTTTATCAACCTCTAATTTTTTTAGAGTTTGCAAGTAGAGTTAACAAACACCACCTTAATTCTTATCGTTTTGCCTATTGTTATTTGATATTCTAAAAAACTTCAGCCAGCAGCAATGTCTTCCAACTTAAACATTGTCATCAATGCTCCACATTACACATGACTAAACTATATCAATATGGTTACCAAAAAAAATGCCCCTTCACATTTATGACAATTTTCTTTTGGATTTAAAAAAGCTTATAATAAGGTAACCAGAGAGATTTTTGTAGATTTTATCAAAAAGAGAATCCCAAGTAGTATAAAGGAGTAACAACGGTAAGTTCACACCACAAATGAATCATAACCCACCATTTGGTCACTCCACTTACATATCAATTCACCAACGAAAAATATACAAAGGTCTTTGTATATCACCTGATATTTAGTTGATTGATAAAATTACATAGTAAATTTAAAGGGTTGACCAAGAGGATGAGCGGAACAAGGAGTCTACTAGACACGGTTCAACTAGTGGCGACTCTTGGAACAGCCGGAGTAAGAAGTCCGCAAGTGAGCATATATTATGGGGGACTGTCAAGCACATTCGGCAAGGACAGGCCTCAAATCTTACGTCGTAGCGTGCCAAAGAGCTGCAAACCAAGCTACCCTAGACTACCTGAGCTAGCAAGTCTTCAAAAATCTAAATTTGAAAAAAGGAAAGAGAACAACCCGAGAAGTACTCTTGGACGAGCTCTAGAGTGAGCTGAAAGGTTAAGAGTTGGGATTTATTCCCCTTCTGGAAGTTAGGGGGCCTATCCACGTCAGTTGTAAACTACCTTTGAAGCATCCAATAGAACAATACAAACCATGGCTTGACTTTCACTTAGAAAAGTTGTGTGGCTTTGAAGCAACTTTTATTTAAAGAAGTATGAGTTTGGCCAAGCTTAAGGTGCAACGGTTTGTTGAGCGGAGTAGGCTTGTCGGTTTAAATGGCAACCTGACACGCAATTTGCCCAATGGATTCCATTTCGAGAAGTCACCTCCTTCAAACCGACAAATTGTGAAAGAAATTTGGAAAGAGGCTCTATAACCAAAGGACTTCTATAAGATATGTTGGACTGATCCTATAACCATGTCATTCTCTAAGTGAGCAGATTTTCAATCTCAATTTAACAAGGATTTGATGGAAAAAATTAATGAAGTGAAAATAAGATAGAAAGTATTCTACAAACCAAAACAACAAACACCTAAGGATTAACCAGTGTTGCCCTAAGTGGTTTTGCACTTAGTTTTTCTCCTAAGTGTTTTGATGCTAACAAACAATATAACAAATAGTGCTAATGTTTCTATCTAGTATATTTCAACACCTAAAGATGGAAAAGAGCCAATACAAGATCTAAGTCTTCAAGTTCAAGAAGTTCATCAAAACAAAGGATCAATCATACTTAAAGCTTGGACAACTTGAAGGGATGAAGACAAAAAGGTTGACTGGTTGAGAGTCTTTATGTGTCTAGAATTAGGATATAATCTTCTTGCATTTCCTATTGCTCAATCTTTCTTAAAATCACGCATTCATAGTTCACATATGCATAGTTTTGATAAAATTAATTCATGCATTAAGTTTTTTTTAAAAATGATTTTCAAGTATTCAAAAATGTTTGATTTATGTTCTTAAACTATTTTGAATCATATTTGCATTAGTTTTAGTAAAATTAACATTTCTACAAAGTTTTTCAAAATAATCAAAATTGTTTTGATTTTCATCAAAATCTTGTTTGATTGTTTAATTGTTGATTTCAAAGTATTTTAATCATCAAACTAAATCTATTTTAATCATATTTTGATGCCCAAATAAGCCCATATATTTAGAATTTCGAAAAATCATGTTAACCTTTAAAAATGTTTGATAGCTTTCTCTGATGGCTTTGAAAATGTTTCAAATGGTTCCGAAATGTTCTTTACATAAATTTTAAATTATTATATGTCTATATTTGGTTTTCATTTCATAATCTTTCAAAAAAGAAAACGTTTTAATAATTTGCAGCCAGAGTAGGACGTTAATCATGCATTAGTGCGCTACTCCAAACTGTTTTTTTCTGGGCAATGGATCAGCAAGCTACTGCACTATCAGCAAGCTAATGCGAACTGTCTGAAAATTTTCTGGGTGCATTTCCAATGGTCCAAAACCCAATTTTTCACCCCCCAACGGCTATATTCTTGTGTCTAACAGCTATAACTTGATTTTAATCTATAAATACAAGTATTTTTCAAGATCAAATCATTTTTCCCATTTCAAAAACTTAGAACTTAGATATGTTGATTTGAAGATTGGATTTCAAGCTTTTTCATTGTGAATCATTTAAGCATCTTCATAATCATTCTCTTGAGCAAATATGGTTGCAAGCATAATAATCAAAATCGTGCGATTTATGATGTAAGTCACATGATTTAAATCGAATTGCAGCCCCTGCAATTCACGGGTTGCAAAAAATCACAACCCACAGAAAATCGCACGACTTAGGTCGAGTTTTTTTTTTTCTCTCTTCTGTGAAGAAGACGAAGAAGAAGGACGCAGGTCGCGAAATCGCGACCTACGACATGAAGAAGAAGAAGAAGATCCACCTCCCCAATCTCTCTCGATCTCGACTCTCTTCCTCTCGATTTCGACCCTCTCTCTCCAGCGGCTTAGATCTCGTTCGTTTACCCTAAAAAGAGGGGAAAAAAAAAAGTTCATTTACCCTAAAAAAAAGGGGGGGGGGGGGGGGGGGAAGAAACAGAAAAAAGAAAAAATAATAATATATTTATATTTAAAAAAAACATAATATATTTATTTTTACATATTTATATAAAAAATCATAATATATTTCTTTTTGTATATTTATATAAAAAAGGAAAAAAAAAATAGGAAAAAGAGAAATGAGACTTGAAAAAAAAACATAATATATGTGTACTAAACTTGTTTATATATATTATTTGAAAAATCGAAAAAAATCTTAAGATTTACGATTCGATTTAAATCTTATCCTTAACGATTTTACAATTCGATTTCGATTTAACAACTATGGTTGCAAGTAGTGTTGTCAAGGCGGTGGTAGGCGATAAACCTTAATTAGGCGAGGCGGGGCCTATGCGGGACTAAGACGGGATATAAAATAATTATTTAGAGGTCCCTGAAAAATTTATTTATTTATTTATTCATTGGTCCCTCACTCGATATATATATATATGTACTTATTAATTTAATTTATATATTAAATCATTATTAATTTATATAATATAAATTAATAATTATATACATAAATGTATTTAGGGTTTGTAGAAGTCGAATTGGAAGGAGAGAGAGGATTTCGCAAGTTTTAACAAAAAAAAATTCAAAAAAAAAACCCTTTAAAAAAAATATTTGCTTAGACCTCCCCAAACCGCCTAGGCGGTGCCACTACCCAAGGCGCCTAGGCGCCGCCTTGACAACACTTGTTGCAAGAAAGGTATAAATCGTTGTAAGGTCACTCTTCACCTTGAGCTCAAATTTCCATATCTTGTAGTTGGTATTTGTTTTTATGAGTTTCATTGTAATTGTTCTAATCACTTAGAACAAACATTATATTCATTGTTTTTAGTCTTTTGGATTGTTTCATGGTTTGAAACAAACCAAGTAAAATGATTTAATATCACTTGTGAAGGCTAGTTTCATCCTTTCTCTTGAAAAGGGTTAAGTGGTTCTTCCTTAGCCCGCGAAAAGAAAATTAAGTCCTTATCCCGCAAAAGGAACAAGTGATTCTTCCTTAGCCAGTGAAAATGATATATGTTTCATCCTTACCGGCAAAAGGATAGGTTTGCCTTCAACCTGTAAAAGGGCATTTTGTAACGGTTTGGTCCTCACCCTTAAGAGAATTCATTAATGAAGTTTAAAAATCCTAATCGGGAGCTTAGGTAGTGGATGTAGCGCGCGGCCGAACCACTATAAATGCTAGTGTGCTTTACTTTATGCATTTTACTTTATGCTCATTAGATTTATTTAAGTATTGAATCCAATTAAGTCAAGGAATCTCATAAGAAATTAGAAAAGATAAAAAAATGGTCCATTACAAACCCAATTCACCCCCCCTTCTTGGGGTGTTCAACATCCAGTACATAAGACTTAAGAGCAAAGCATAATAAGAATGTTAAACGCATGAGTGGAAACGCTAAAATAGAAAGAATGAGAAATTGTGTCACTTTTGCATAGCCCCACAGTTAGTACCACTAGTGATAAAAGAAAGGTCTAGATGAGGTGGTTTGGCCATGTGACAAAGACCAAAGCTTGGACCCAATGAGAAAAATGAAGGCAATGAAAGAAAAACCCATACCAAAAAGGAGACAAGATAAAATAACCCCCCAACCTCAAGTGAATTTATGACGTTTCACCTTAGAAAAGAAAAAAGAAAAATTAAGTGGCCATAGCAACCCAAAAATGTAATTAAGACATAAGAATATGAAAAATAAGACTTCTAAACCCATACTTACAAGTTACAATAGCATTCACTAAAAAGAGAAGATTGGAAGGGTTAGAAATAGCTTAGAATAACTCGATTATCCTTTATTTGTTTCAGATGTTTTTAGATATATGGTGTTTATGTTTTGACTTATAGGGTTGTTTTGGACCTTTTAATTTTACAATGAGTATAAATAAGTTAAAAAGGGAATGGCAGTATGTTTAACGTACTGTTTAGAGCACCTTTTCTACCGTTTTCTCATCTCGTTTTTTCTTTTAGTTTATCTTCCTTTGTTCTTTGATAATGATACCACGGTATTGAAACTCTAACTTTAGTATTAGAGCATTTTTCTTCTTCTTTTTTTTTTTTTTTTGAGAAAGAGAGAGAGAGGAAGCAAAGTATTGTATTAATAATAAAGACTAACACTACAATGAACAAGAAGAGAAGCAGGAAGTTCTTATAAAAAGAAACAAGAAAGACCTAAATGCAACGAGACCAATTTCTAAACCAATCCTAATGGAAAATGCCCCTGAGAGATTGGAAGTGACCATCCAATTACAAGCTGCCAATGTAATCTCATTCCACAAAAGTACATCAAAGATAGATTTGTTCCCCGTAGATCCATCTATTCCATTCCAACCAAATGCCCCACAACATAGCCATAGTCACCACTATACCGATGGAAAGCTCACTTTTAGTAAGGTGTTGAAGATGCAGTAAAGAAAGACGATCATTGTTTTTTTCTTCAGTCATTGATCACCTCCAAACTTGATTTAAAATTACACAATAAGCATGAAATTATGCAACTTAAATGAACACTTTAGATCAGTGTGAAACTACTAGAAAAGATAAACTTCAACATCGAACAAAGGGTGGCCTCAACTAGATGTTTGACTCTGTCCACACTTTTTGCATACAAGTATGAATCTAACCACAACCTCCTATATAATGCATTCAATACACACTGGTCATAAACAAATTACTCACACCACACTCTATCCGCATAGAGCATTTTCCTTCTTTTCCTCTTCTTTCTTCCTTTCTCTTTTTTTTCTTTTCTTTTGGTTGAAGCTTTAATCTCTAGATGTTAATCGAGAGCCTTTTTTTCTAGACCAGTGTGTATTGAATGCATTATACACGAGTTTGTGGTTAGATTCATACTTGTATGCAAAAAATGTGGACAGAGTCAAACATCTAGTTGAGGCCACCCTTTGTTCGATGTTGAAGTTTATCTTTTCTAGTAGTTCCACACTGATCTAAAGTGTTCATTTAAGTCGCATAATTTCATGCTTATTATGTAATTTTAAATCAAGTTTGGAGGTGATAATGACTGAAGAAAAAAAAAAATTTCCCCCACCTTTGTCGAGAATGATCTTTGTTG
Organism: Paratinospora sagittata; assembly: GCA_035771175.1. Taxonomy (NCBI): domain Eukaryota; kingdom Viridiplantae; phylum Streptophyta; class Magnoliopsida; order Ranunculales; family Menispermaceae; genus Paratinospora; species Paratinospora sagittata. Next base: position 22,101,843 of record CM069593.1, read on the forward strand.
TGTTGGGGATCATAGTACCCAAGGATGGCATGATAATTGCACCACTTGAGGGTTCATAGTCATCTTGATGGCCCTCAAATTGAGGTGGACATAACTTTCATGATATTTGGAAATGGGCACATTGATGCAAGTTGTTGGGATAAGTTAGGAAAGCTTACATGTGCCAATCATCTAACAACAAAAAGCATTGATCGTCTAATGTTTGTATTCCATTGGGGAAAGGTGCCTCCTTATCTAATTCTTGTAAATGCATGTTGAATCATATACTTAATTAATTAAAATCCCTTTTCTTAACTTCTACACCAACTTATATTACTACTATGTGTGATTGTCCAAATTCCATATCTTTTTGGTTTATTGACTCGAGTGCAAGTTCATATGTCTAGTAATTCTTCCCTCTTTCATAAGTTTACGTCTTCTCAATCACATGTTATCCTTCTTGATGGATCTTCTGGTCCTATCCTTGTAGGGGGTGATCTTCACCCTACCAAATCTTCACCACTATCGTCAAGGCTTTGTGTTCCTAATTTCCTTTTAATTAGTTAATCAACTCATCAAGGTTTTACAATGTTCAATGGCATTCACTCCATATCAATATGAGTTTCAAGATCTCAAGACAAAGATAGTGATTGATTTAGGGCATGAACAGAATGGTTTATGTTACTTGGTTCACTGTCTCCTTGTGCTTCATCATTGGGTGCCAACGTTCTTCTAATCACTCTATTTTTGCTAGACATTCTTTTGTTGGGGATATCATTCTTGCCGTCTATGTCTACGACATTATTATTTCAAGGAGTGATTCTATAAGTATTTCCAACTTGAATACTCATCTTGCTAAGCACTTCCATATCAACGATTTAGATCTTCCTCTCAACTATATTAGGAATGAATAGTAAGGAATAGTTTGGCCTCAAATAAAAGTACGTTATACATTTATTATTTGAGAATATAAAATTTAGTAGGACAGTGCTACATGAGCCTGGGCAAATACACAGAAGAGTAGGCAGTCACAGACATCCGTTGGATCAATCAAATTAAGAATGCAAGAAGATAGAACATGCAATTTGCATGAATATGAATCAAAAAGAGATGTGAAAGCCAACCCCAAACTTCCTCCCCTTTTGCTCTCTAGGCTATCTCCTAAATGTGGAAGTACATTTTCCACTACAAAGTTCAAACATTATTGACGCAAAAACCACTCATATGCATGCCCTAATTGATGCCATTAAAAAATAAACAGTTTCTAGTAGAGAGAGCACAACAATGTCCTCAATAGCCAATGCTACAACTACAAGCCTACAGCCCCACCTAAATTGTCATGGAATCAATAGGAATGAAAAAAACTGAACAACATAGATAAAGCATTTGCAAATAAACTTGAGAAATATGTCTATCATCCTAATTAATACATTTTAGTAACAAGTCTACTACTTATATTTCTCAAGCCCAGTTTCTGAAATATGAAATAAGGACATATCAGTTTTGGCAAATCTTGAGTTGTCCACTGTCTAGATTAACAAATATATGTTAGAAAAACTGAAATAACCAATAAAATGCAATCATCAACAATTTACCTTGCTCATCAGAAAGCATTGCTAAAATTCTGTCCATAAGGTCCTGTACAGAACAAGAAAAAAGAACGTAATTATAAATAATTCAAGAAAGAGCAACAAAAAACAGAATGAGCAAAAAACCTAATAATATAAAAAGAGAAGTTTAGACTTTCCTCACTTGAAAAATTGAATTAATTCAAGGAAGTTTAATACTATGTGGAGAATTTTTGTAAATTCACTATATTAGAGAAGTTTAGAAAAATTATGCATGGATGCTTCTAGATTTATTGTAAAGACAAGCAAAAAATCTTATACAAATAGAACTTTTTAATACAAAAAAAAACTTATAAATGACTTAACACATCAATCTTGTTAAGTGTGCTCATGAAATTTGAAATGGTGACTTTTGTTCTTGATCCTTTTTCTATATTTTGATTTACAATTTTGTGGTGGTTTGCCTCTAGACCATATAACTTGCTAGTTTGACATTGTATGCTTAATTTATTAGTTTATTATTAAATTGTATTATTTTTTCATCTCGTTACATGATATTTTAAATAAAGAAGATGACTTTGGAAACTTTTTCAATGTATTTTTAAATTTTTGTCACATTTTAACATTTTTTCTTTACTTTTGTTTTTTTTGCTTTCTTTCTTTTTCCCATTAAGGCATTATACTATAAGGGTGCGTTTGGTAAAGGGGATAGGATGGGATAGGATTATTTTTAATCATATTCCCACGTTTGGAAGTCGAGCGGGATAGGATTAAAAATAATTCCACCCACCATTTTATCCCGCACTGGGTTTTTTTTTTTTTTTTTTTGTGATTCCCTTCTTCTTCTTCATAAATAAATAAATAAATAAATAAATAAAATAAAATAAAAAATCGGGTTTTGCGATTTGCAAAACCAGCAAGCAGGTTTTGTTTTTCTTTCTTTGTTTAATGTAATTTTTAAAAAAACTAACTTTAAAAAAATATTTAATTAATTTTCATTCTAATCTCATGTGTTGCACCAAACACAGGATATACTATTTTTAGTCCTATCCTATCCAATGCAATCCAATATCATAAAATAAATTTTATCCTATCTTGCGCACCAAACGAGCCTAAAATCATTAATTTGTTAGCTTGTTAGAATTTTTTTGTTTATATTGCTATATTGGTTGATGAAGTTACTTAAAAACGGCGCATAGTTTTTGGTAATTCATTTGTTTTTTATTGATGAAATAATGCATGTTTAGTTCTCCGCCGATTTTTGTCAAATTTCAATGAATTTCGTGTCGATTTTTTCCATTTTTCTAATTAAAAAATTAAACTTTTTAAAATTTTGTCGAGTTTTTGCATTTTCGACATTACCTACACTCTTTAATTCAACAAATTCGACCTTGAAAAACTTTGGCGAAATATTGTTTTTTTTCTATAACTTGCTAGATAGCGTATAAACTGAGAATTATATATAGAATATACACGGGCATAAAGCATCAAATTACTCTTGAAAAACCCAATTTACAACATAAGGGAATTTTTAAGCGACATGCACCAAAGTATGGAAGTTTACCAAAACAATCTAGTTCAAGACATAATTAACAAATCACATTAAATCATGCAAATATGCTTTGCATAAAAATCGAAATAACCAGATATTACTAGGTATGAAGGGAAAAGGGCCAGGATCAACTGTTCTTGTCCCTATTCTAAATCTTTTCTCTTTGAGAAACAGAAACAAGCGCATAAGAAAGTCAACCTCGCCCCTTTGGTCAAAATGACCCCAATGTTCATTGGACATGATTTCAGTCCTCTTTTTTTCCAAAAATATGAAATAGATATATTTTAGAAAAGATAAACTACACAAATAAAAAATCTATGTTGATGAATAGAAGCTGAATAATTAAGAAGGGTTAAAATGATTACTGTTTTTAAAGGTTATCAATACGCATATTAACCATTTCAATTACAATAAAAAAATATGCAAGATGAATAATATGAAATAACTATATCAATAGATTGATAAACTTTTTACGTGTCATCTTAGACAACTAATTTCTTAACCTATTAATGGACATAAACTTACTAAAAGAAAAATTACTCATTAAACAGCATAAAAATGATAATTCATGGTTAAGAAACATAATATAATTATAGAAAAAATATACAAAGAAAAACTAAAACTCTTTAACATTTTTTACTCCATAAAATCAGCCTCGTCTTGGACTAATTTTAGGATTAGAAAAGTTCTAAAAACATGAATGGAAGGAATAAGTTCCCCTGTTATACCTCCTCCAGTAGAACAACTTCAAAAATCACAAATAAACACTCAAAAGTTTTTGATTTTTCAAATAAGTACAAAATTTGTAAAAAAGAATTCAATGCCTCCCTATTGACAGTTTTGTCAACCCAAAGAATTCAGCAGGTTCTGAGTGGTGACAATCAGTAGACATGACAATAACTGAGGAACATGAAAAAAAAAGGTCCTAAAGCCTTTTCAAAGTCTACTTGTATCCAGGCTATTGCATCATTTTTTTTTTCATATGGCTTTGTGATGCTTTGATAAAAGTATGTCCTGCATCATGTTTGTTTAGTTTTCATATTTTAGTGCAGGTTTGTGAAATCTCATAACAATCTGGAGTAGGGATAGATAGCCAATAAAATTTGAACCTAGCTAGCGCTCTGGTCTAGCTGGTCAAGCAACCCTCAATACATAGCTATCCCTCAAAAAAGCCATCTCTCGATTTATCAGGCTTTTGTGAAAAATTGATTTGTAAGGGTTTCACTCGAAAAAATAAAAAATTGCCGGTATGCCAAATAGAAGGGTAAGGCAGAGATCTCCTTTCATTACCAGTTTTGTGACAAAGGGGGCCTCTTTAATTTGAGAAACCAGAGAGAGGGGCAAAGATATTTCGTGATCGAAAGCTACTTGATCTTTTCGATGAAATAAAAGTGAGTAGAGATTGAGACCCAATAGCCTGTCACCGCTAAAGGTGATAGAGGCCTATTGAATGTAGGTTGTTGTAAGATGCCCTCAGTCTCATTACGTGTGGTCAATGAACGTTAATGTGCACAGAACCCTGCCTATGTAGGTAAGTCTCTACTGGGTAAAGTTTAGTTGTACATAGAAGCTCTCATGAGAAACCAAACGAATGAATCTTAAGCCAAAACTTTAAGAACAGGAATGCAGGAGCAGAACATCGCTGTTCATTAAGAATTATTTCCATTCTACTCTTTATATTATATTGATCAGATTTTACACTTTTACCAAGCCAAGGAGAACATGCTCCCAACAGAGGCCAAAACCAAAAATTCATACAAAAGAGTCACAACTCTAGCACCACAAATTACAAATACCCAAAAATGACACTAAACTAATTAATTAGCTTCTTGTGGACAGCCTACTGAGCTCCAAAAACATCTCTGTGAAACACAATAAAATCTTACTGCATACCTGTTTTTTCCCTTGCTTTGCAAGACCAAGCTGAGTTAAAACATCCTTAAGTTCCTTTATTCGAAAGTAAGCCAACTTTTCCTGCAGTAAAACAAATAACTTATCATGTCAAAAAACAGTTCAACAAGCCTTGTACCTCACAATTATATGCAATGAATCAACCCAACCTTTAAAATTAGAAGAAAAAGGGAGTAATATATATCAACTTGAAGAAGATCATCGATGCAAGTTGAACATTTCAAGTGCAGTACTAGATCTTTTGATGCGACTCATCAAGTAGAACAAGCTGTTTCAAGTATATCAAGTGATCTTTTGCACATTCCAAGTGAGTCTATTACAAGAGCCCAGGCTAAAAGAAGCTTTGATTGGGCTTGTTCAAGACATATGGGCTAAGCAAGCTTTGAGTGGATCTACAGACATAAAGTTGGGCTTGAGCAAATCACAAGAAGTCATCAATGTCATTCAAATACAAGATGGGGCTGTTGAAGACACTTGGGCCAAATATATCATAAATTAAAAAAGTCTGGCTGAATTTCATATATGGGCTCATTCATTTGAACCTGGACTTCATTAATTTGGGCTGAACATGGTGTTTTTGTCTTCATTTAATGGGCTGCACAAATTTATTAAGACTTTTCATATTCTTAGGAACTTACCTTTTGTATTAAGTGTTAAATAGTCTTTATAGTTTAAGACTTTTCATTTTCCTATGAGTTACGTTTTTGTATTAAGTGTTATTTAGTCTTTTTAGTTTAAGACTTTTCATTTTCCTAGGAGTTAACATTTTTTGTATATTTAAAGACTTCTTCTTCATTGAAGAAGATAGAAAATTAGAAATTATCAATGAGTTTATTCTGAATTTTAGATCTGAGAGGAGTTTTCTCTTATGTTCTTCATTGAACTGTCTAAACTTATCAAGGATTGATCAACCTTGTGGCATTTTCAACAGTTGGGTTTTTGATTCATCAAATTCAAGGGTTCAAGGGGATCAACCAAATCTGATTTCAGCTTTCCTGGGGTTAGAATACCTTCTTGACCGTGGGTTCCTAGGATCTAATCCTTGTGGGTTCGCATCACCTTTCTTCCTTTATTTTCTTGAATCATTTCCCAATGTTCCTTTTTTCATCATCATGCAATTTAAACTGATAAACCCTTGATTCCAGTTAATTTGTTCCATAACGGGTAAAGCTTTCACATGCCAAAGATTTTGAATAATTACAATAGGAAAAGCAAATCATGAAAAATTATGTTACACATGGTGTTATGGAAGATCATTGCAAATGTCTTTTCCTTGTGAGCACCACTAATTATATTTTAGATGCTGATAGCTGCAGTTTTTAGAATAAATTCTGATTCTTTGCTGTTTAGTAAGACTATGCATTATCTTTACAGCACCCTGGAAATATTGTTTTTAATGATGTAAATGGCGGAAGGCTTATTTTTTATGACTTTGGAATGATGGGAAGGTACTCTCTACATCCTATACTGGCCATTTCTATGTTGTTTTTTCCAGCTTAATTCCATTTTAAAATATTGTTGTTTCCAACAATTCTGGTTGCACTAAATGAATATTGGAACCTTAGTTTCAATCCAAACATCAGAGAAGGCTTTCTTGAAGCATTTTATGGAGTCTATGAGAAGGGTCCAGATAGGTAACTCTTTCTTTTTCTAATTAATAATTATTAATTATGCCCTTGATTAATTGAACTAATATAGAAGGGCCAGCCTTGGCGCATCAAAGGAAATGAAACATAAGTTCAAAGCAAGGATTCCTTCAATGCCTCAAGGCTTACCAAAAAGTTAGAATTCCTCATGGACAGCAAAACTGCTTGTTCAATTCATTGAGGCAGTAGAAGTAGAACATGCATATGCCTCACATCTTTTTTTTTCCAACTCCTCCTCCCCCTCCCACTATCCAACTTGCAATTACCAGGTTAGATGCGATCAAGTTGCAATCTGATTAAGATGAGTTTCGAACTTAAATGTTAATCAAAATTCAAAATCATAAAAATTTTAAATTTCTTTTTCAATTAATAGTCATCTTAGCTTCTCTTCACCAAACTTCCTACTTTGTATTATCAATAATGTTCTCTTAAAACCATCCAAGTGATAATGTGGTAGTAACTACGACCAACTCCAACCTTGGAAGTCCTAGGTTTAAATTTCACTACCCACAATAGAGAGAAGGTCTAATGCTAAGCATGGGACTTTGATGGCCATTGAGGGCTCTCTCACTCGAGCAACCTAGGGCCTAAAGGATTAGTTGGGCAAAGCTGAATGTCGTCGGTTATAAAAAGAAAAATACACACACACAATAAAATAAAATAAAAAACCAAAAGAGCAAGTTTATTAATCTTGCGCCACAACTAAGTTCACAAGGGCTATCAGCTGCTCAAAAGCCTTGCCTATTACCTAGTGAAACTATGGGCGGCAAAATGGGCCTAGACCCGTTTGTTCGTCTGACCCACTTTAAAGCGAGTACGAACAAAAATCTTTTAAAACTGGATTGGGTATGGATAAAAAATATGAGTCCCTTTTAAAAAACGAGTCGGGTTTGGACATGAGTTTAAAAAACCAGGTATCTAGTTCCTACTTTAAACAAGGGGTAAAATTTACACATATTTTAATTTTCCTATGCCCTAGCTACGTTGAATTTTTTTTACTTATATTTCTTTTTGAATCTTTATTTCTTCTTGTTATCTTTTCCTTCTTCTTCTTCTTCATTCTTTGTTACTACTATTGGCATGAGATCCCCTTTTTCCTTAGAAAAAAAAAACATCCTTTATCACCATATGTTTTTGAAAACGCATACGGCTACGGACAAAACCGGGCTACCCAATTTTTAAAACATATGGGTACGAACAAACGTGCTATCCGTTTCTCAAACTAAGCCGAGTATAGACATGCTATATGTCCGTTATTATGAGACATTGTCCATATTTGTACCCACATACCCGATTTTTTGCCACCCCTAAGCAAAACCACTGTCACCAAAGTACTTCAAAAATTATGCAAACACTGTTTTAAAGATTGCCCATATACAACTCCAGGCCTAAAGGGACACCAAGAAGAGCCTCAAGGGCCGAGGAGCAAACATTAAAAAGCATCTAAGAGCTTACACGTACACACATTCAAGCCCCAAAGCATATACCAACGTTCAAAGTACATACAAGAGTTCTCCCACATTTCCATAGAAATCTCACTCTGCCTCCTCTCTCCCCCGTCTTTCTTTTTCTACAAGCCAAGCCACTAGAAGGGCTTGGCTGTCCCTTTCAAAAAATAATATCAAGTCGGATTTGAGTGAAGATACTCATCTTGCTTACTACATACGTCAGTTTGGTGAAAATGTTCCACATCAGACTCAAAACTAGAAGAACCAACTATTCAAAAACTTGATTTTCTGGTAGGATCGATCAAGTTTTTTTTTATTTTTTGTTATAATAATATCAGGTTGGATTTGAGTGAAGATTGTTTTTCACCCAACATGTCAGGTTGGATTGATTTTTGGTCCGAAACTAGCCAAGCCCAAGCCATACACAAATGCAAGTTCAAAATGCAAGAAGAAAGTAATAAAGGTCTAGGGAACCACTCTTTCTACTTTAGGGCCTTTAATATCTCGACCTTCAATCTTTCAATGACCCTGCTGCATTTACTGCTAGCTAGGCAGCAAAGAGATTTTCTTTTTTAATTTCTATGCATTTTCCATTCATATTCTCCGACTCTAGTTCTAAGTAACATACTGATTAAGTGCTAAAATAATATACAAGATCACATCCAAACAAAAAGTAAAGGTTTGTAGAGCAGTGAACCTGTAAACCAATTTCAATCTTGCACAGAAATTTGGTAACAGAGAATGCTCGCAGTCAAATAGAATGTGCATCCTCGTGGACATACATTATATCAATGGTCTCTTGATCTTCTCTGTTGGTTTTATCGATATTGAATCCAATCAATTTTCGAGAAACCACATGCTATAAAAAAAGGAGGAAATGGGGAGCATGTAAGAGGCATGAAATCAATTTACCACCTATTTGAAACCCGGCGTAGCTTCTTTGGATATCATCAGAACGCATCAATTCAACTCCTACTACTCAAGATGCATTTATTCAAAGCAAAGTCGACATTTTATATAATAAATACAAATTTAAAAAAAAATTAGGAGTTGAATAATCGAACCATCAAAATCAACCAACTGTGCCTCAATAAAAACAACATCTAAACAAAGTAATACCTTGCAACTAGCTACTAAATCCATCTTCAATCGCAGACGAGCACCACCGCAGCCAGACGAGTCAGTCTCCAGATACCCCAACTCGAACCAACCGAACTACCAAAGATAAATACTAACCACAAAACAAACAAAAATCGATAACCGAACCATCAAAAACCACCAGCTTTCTCTTTGCTCCACGTAACAAAACATCAATCCACAACATAATCATAATCATACCCAAAATAAATAAATAAAGGAACGTGAACAAGATCCATACAATCATCATAAAATAATAATAATAATAATAATAATAATAATAACAGAAAATTAATGGGGAAATTCTCGAAACATATTCGAAATACGTAATATCTTCAGATTCTGCGAAAAAAGAGTGAGCAGTTCTGGTGCCCTAGAAATGGAGAGAAATCGACTAGATGATTTAAAAAAAAAAAGGAAAACCTAATTTATTTTTGTTTACTGAAATACGTACCGAATCGAAGAAAGCAGAGATAGAATCGAGAATTGAGAAGAACAGAGGAATTGGAGAGTGCGGTGGTGGCGTTTCTTCCTCTTAGGTGGAGGTGGAGCTGTAGCAGAGGACGAGGAGGCTGCATCGATCCCCTAGTACAACTTGAAATGAAGTCCGGACGTATCTCCCTTTTATCAAATCCAGTTTATTTTCCCTGCTACCGTCCGGGCTCCCCTGTTCTTGCAATCTCACTTTTTCGTTTTTTTTTTTTTTTCTTTATTAATCTTTGTGCGTTTCCGGTTTTGCCCCTGCCAACTTTGTGTTCGTCGTCATCTTGAGCGAACGTTGGGAGCCGACGTCACAGCTTTTCCATCGCCCACTCTGACTTTTTGGTCAGCGTTTTTAGCAGCTTCCACGTGCTTCCTACATTTTTATTTTTATTTTGTGACTTTAAAATATATATATATATATATATTATGCATAAATACATGATTATCATGACAATAAAAAGGTTGGTAGGAGTGCTTTGTTTGCAAAAAAAAAAATGTAAATATAAATAAAAGGTCGAATAAGAATAGCACAATATTATAGTTTATGAAGTTATAACAAACAAATTTTTCAACTTTCTTTTTCACAACTCGTGCCATAAAATGTTATTGTATTGATGCACGTTTTTTTTTTTTTTGTAAACAGTGTTGATATCATATTACAGGGGATATAAAGAAATGATATTGTTTCCGTGAGGGAATAAATCTCCTACCTTATGAAACTAATTATTATGGCATAAATTTGACCAACCTTTTTTTATTTTGATTTTTATTGTTTTCTTTGCCCTTCTCTATTGTTTATAACATTATCACCTGTATTTTAGAACATATCATCAGTTATCTATTTCTTGCAATATAAATGTCAACTTAGCATTGGTTAAAATATAAAAATAATTTTTTAAAATTTATAAAAAAATATATATTTTTTTAAAAAATAATAAAATATTATTTTTTTATTTTTTATTTTTTGAATTATATTATTATTTTTAAATCACGAACCAAACGCAACCTTAACTTCTAAAAAAGTTGAGATTAACTAGTTATTTTTACAACCCTGTTTTTACTCAGAGGTTAGCTACTCGAACAAAGACCAGCCACCTATTACATTAGCTGGTAGCAATAGGCAACTTGAAACTCCCAAAAGGTTGGAGGATCAAGTTTCTCCATTTACACATGTAGTCAATTCTAACTACCCTAAGAGCATTTACATTATAGGCTGATGTAAGGGACTCGAGTACACTAGCCAGAGTTTGCTTCCTAGTCCATGTAACACCATCCTAAACAAATATACTTTGGAGGAGCAATTTCATCTGAACTTAATCAGTAACCACCTCAGCTGGAAGAAGCACATCAAACAATAAAAATTTTAGACCACCGTTTCCCACATTTACATTCTTGAACTTGAACCAAATTTCACACTTTCAACAGCTATGAGGGCATGTATAATTACAAATTTATAATGCTTGGTGTAACTATTTGGTAATCGAAGTACTTTATAATCATTATAAATATTGAAACATAAATTAAAGTTGCAAATATTTTTGTCTAATCTCACTAATAAAATATCAAATCAGTAGTATTGTCTCAAAGCCCATAAACTGCTTCATCAGCATATTAGAAGTAGTGAGGCTCTGAACTGCACCATTTCATGTACGCTCACATAATAAACTCTTGAATATGGAAAAAGTCTTCCTGAAAAAGAAATGAAAGAAATAGTATTAAGTCCTGTGTCATTTTTTGACTGATTCTTGAAATCATATAATTTTTCAACACAAAGTGATAAAAGTGAGATGAGAGAATGTGAAAGATTACAACATTTCTCCTACTTTGATATTGACAAAGTAATAATTGTTCTAAGAATCACGAGTTTATTTTGTAACCTCAAAAATAAAGAAAAAGCAATACCAACCATAGATGAACCAATCAGAAGAAAAAGAAGGGAAGAAACAATATGTTCCCTTTTCTCACATCAAGTTAGATTCCTTAAGTAAGTACAAAAATTAAAGAAAAAGGGCAAGTGATTTTAACACTTTCATATCAAGTGGATTGATTCCTTGGATACCTTATGTTCAGAAGATATCCAAGGATGTTTCTGCAAAAGATTTTTGTAAGCCATTTAACCGTAGTAATTAGGCGAGATGTAACATTGGCAAAATAGCATCTCACAGATCCTCCAACAGTGAGACAGACAGGCAAGATAAATTTCATCTAAAACTAAAAGAGAGAAGGAAGGCTCTTCATGGAAAATCCTAAACGGAATCGGATGCTCAATTGTTGAAAACTATGATTTCCAAATTACATCGACCAGATTATCTTTTAACTAACAGTGGACAATTATCTATAATTTTTGGGAAGAAAAAACAAGTGCATTACTCATTCAAAGAATCACTGAAGGGACATCCTAGATGGCTCTACTTACTTCAGGATGTTAAGTTGTCAATTCAAATCACTAAAGGGACACCCTAGAACGCTCTACTTACTTCAGGGTGTTATGTTGTCAATTCAAATATAGTATATTTTGTTTTCAATTTATCGTAGAAATTTGTGGTAGATTATTTTAGTTCCAATGTTGTTAGATTGATTTAAGAGCTGCTGGATCAAGTTTCCAAAGCAGGATCAAGTAGACGGCTGCTGGATCAATCCTAGGTTGCTAGATTTAAGTTTAAGCCATTCAAGATTGGTCTCAAGAACTTCAAAATCAGACCCATGGACTGAAGGTCGAGTACATTAGGGATAAAAGAAGAAATTTTACTCAATACACAAGTCTAAGAGATCACATCAGAACATTAGTAGCGGTTTTGGAAGCCAGAACTCCCTCTAACTGAAAGGATAGGAAAATTCGGAAATGGAACCTGAAAGGATGATTTGAAGGCCATTCTTTCAACAAGTCAGAAGACATAAAAGGGTAGATTGAATGACAGATCATTGCAATCAAAGAGATGACACTTCTGGGCAAGTCCACATCTTCCCCATAAAATATTCTTCCTTCATAGGAAAGCTCAATTCTAGGAAAAGTTCTAAATAAATACATGGGTTGCATTTGTATAGCAACATCTAGCACATATCTTGTCCATTCTCTAAAACACATATCATTATGAATAAATGAAAGAATTTCATAGACTCTTAAGGAAACAAAGATTCTCTAAAGGGCTCTACTTGAAACTAAGATGGTGACAGAAGGGGGTAATCTCTATATGGTTGTGAGTCTGTGACTACATAAGCATTGTGTTTTGTTTTATTTTGTAATAAATAACAATTAAACAACACTGTAAAGCTTCATAATCATTTCCATGGATAATATATACTTATTTTAATTGTTGGACTCTTCTTACTTGACTATAGTTAAATGCAGTTGACAATCTTCATCTCCACATCCCATATGATAGACATATTTTACATCTTTTCTTGGTGCTCCATCATTCTCTAATGTCCCAACATAAATTTCTGCCATTTCAAAGAATCTACTTCCAGATGGTTAAAATTTTCTAAATTTCAGGCTGACCAAGATGATAAAAATGAAAATTTGAATTCTAGATTATCTGTATATGAAGCTCATGCCAATGCTCAACTTGGTACCTCTAACCTAAGAACACCAGAAATAAGAGCATATCACATAATCCTAGCAAAATTGCTGCTCTAAAATACTTGCTAGCTCATGACACCAAAGACAGAAGTAAGGCTCCTCGTACTTCCTTTAACTATCAGATTTTTATCAGAGCAGATTCATCGTAGCAAATATATAAACTACACTTGTCTCTAATTTTTCTCTTCAATCCATGTGCTCACAACCAATGTAAAGCTAAAACTTCCTGCTGTGAAGAATTAACTGCAAAACAGATCCCTTCAAGGGTAATGGTGAGCGGACCCAAGGAAGACTCTGAAATAGCTAACTTTGAGTGGCAATCCACTGATCTGAGAGAACACTGGAAAAGGAGCAAACCCAAGGAAGCACTTTAGGAACATCAATTGCCAACTAGCTCAAAGCCAGGTTGACTTGGTTATAACACAAATATTAAACCAACAAACTACTCCAAAAAACAAAAATTGTTCTTTTAGATGCAGTACACGAAAAAAGTGAGTCCAAATTGATTATGATGACAACAAACACCTTTGACAGGCTCCGATTTGATAGGACTGTATAAAACCCTTTTTCCTTTGACAAGTAAGGTCCCCCCCCCCCCCCCCCCCCCCCCCCCCCCCCCACACACACACACACACACACAATATATATATATATAAATACAGAAGTAAATAAATAAACAAATTATGAACAATACATAAAAGAATAGGCTTATGAAGCCTAGCAAGAAAAGCACAAAAACAAAAATGAACAATTAGAGATTTAACAACAATAGCCACCCTCATCTAATTTACATCCTTACATATTCCTCCTTAGGTGACCACAATGACCCAAGACATGATCATTGCACTCTTGGAGTAAACAAGACATACAATACCAATTGATGAAGCAAACTTAACCAAGCAAGGGGTTGAAAAATGAGGCCAACAGTCCAGTCTAGGGCTCAAACACACTGAGATGAACATAATGTTGAAAGACTCAGCCTAAGACTCTTTCTCTGGATCAAAAGATTATAAAGATTTTTTTTTTTTGAGGTCAGTGGGTATCAGGAATATTATGGTTCTTACTAATCCCTCTGGGGCACGGCCACAAACACCCTTGGACACCGTTAGCCAACATAGTGGTGGGTGGCACGGTTCAGATTCGAACCCCCTCCCTTCAGGGTGAGTGCGCTTGCACTCAACCACTGAGGCAACCCACCGCTGGTTATCAAAAGATTATAAAGTGAAGCCATACATCAAGCCAGTTACTAAATGATTATTGAAAAAAAAAAAACTGTCTATTGCCTTCATTCACTCAAATCTTTTATCACAAGTGGACAACAAAAAATGATATAGGGTAGCAAGGGTACATGTTTGATCAGCGGCTCTACCTACTTAACCAGCAATGACAAAAAATCTTGGAAGTGGTCGAAGTCACATCATTATCCACCTCCAAGATGGGAAGTTGAGAGTGTCAAAAGAAGTTCAAGATCTGAGACCTGCAGATGTGATATGCATAAGATATACATTAAACCATGAGCTTCAGAATTTTAAATGGATGAATCCAACTAACATGTCATCCTGAACAAACTCTTCATAGAACTTCCACTTTGTACCAGTATATTTAAAGTCACTTCGTTCCAGTAGCTCTAATTGGCTTTGTTGAATCGATAGTGGTATCGTATTACATATAAGCAAGCCTGCTTTTATTCACTCTGCTCTGCTTATTTGTTGAGCAATCATTTGTAACCAATAAGGTAGATCCTTTGTTTGGTACCAACAGAGATGGTGGGCACTCCTACGTTTCAGTTTCTAATTCTATGTGGTTAATTACTCTAGGCCTATGAACCGCCCACACTTCTCCAAAACCATCATTAAATTAATTTTTTCCTCCTCCCCTTTGTTTTCCCTTTATCCTCGTCTTCTTTTCCTTTTATAATTCTGATTCACCTCAAAAATTGGACTGCAAGCCTATTGATATTTGGTTTTTTCTAGTCAATTCCCTAATGACACCAAGCAAAGAGAGACAGTAATTGGCTAAATCTTCGTTAGATTCCTGTTAACAACATGTGGATTTATTGAAGATGGAGACTAAACAAACAAAAGACAAACTCTAATGCAATCACACAGTGCTTGTGAGCAAGTTTGATTGAATTTTTGCTAACAGCAAAGCAAATATACCCACCATTAGAATGCAACTGCAATGACACTACATGTACTTCAGTAAGAAGCTTCATGATGCAGATAATCATCGCCAATTAGCTTGTACTCATATCATTTGAGCAAAGTTGACATGGAATTGCAGTCAATCAACAAAAAAACAAAGTTCAAAATGGCCAAAATAAAAAAAAGTCAGTAAACAAATCACAAAGAACAACCCACCAACATCAATCACTCCTCCTTTTCCTCGCATTTCCTCCTCGCAGCCCTTGCATTATCGTACTCGAACTTCAACACATTTGGTATATGAGAAGTATCCTTAACATAAAAAAACCTCCCAAAAGCACTCTCCTCAATCACCGGAAAATAACAAATAACCCAAGAATTCACAACCCAAAACCAAACCCCTCCAACAACAACACCAAGACCAGCCCCAGCAAAAACCTGCGCAACAGTATGGTACCCCAAATAAACCCTAGAATACATGGTCAAAACAGCCAAAGGCCAAGGAACAAACCCCACAATTCCCCTATACTTATCCCCAAAAATCCCAATTCCTTTGTAAGTAAGAAGAGTGAAGTACATAGCGAAGAAGAACATGTACTGAGAATGACTCGAAGGCCAGCCATGGGAATCGCACATTTCGAGAAGAACACAAGTTTCCGGGCGAGATTGCTGAACAGATGTCTTGATGAGTTCGTTGAGGAACTGTGAAATGAGAAGGCCTAGGGCAAAGAACATGCCCTGAAGCTCTCGGCGGAAGAGGAAGTGAGAGACGAAGCCGCCGAGGCTGATGAAGACGGGGATCAAGGAGACCCAAGCGAGTAAATGGCCTAATTGGTCGCCTTTTCGGTAGCGGACGTGAGTGAGCGTCACGGCCTTCAGAGAAGGTGTTGTCATTGGCGTGTTATATATATAATTGTGGGTATTGATTGAAGAATTTTGATGGAGATGCGAAATGGGTAGAGAGATCTAGTGAAGATGGAGAGGAAGGAAGAAGAAAGGAGGGATCTTGGTTAGATCTTAAGGAAGATTAATGGTGGAGATTTTTCTGGAAATTGTTTTGGAGTTAACAGTGGAGAAGAAGAAGAGTCGGGTGTGTGAGTCTGACTCAGAATCAGTTGGTTGGGGGTTGAGAAGAAAATAATTATTAAAGATGGAAAGGAAAATTGGAAAATGGGGATTCTTGACCTTTACCAACTGCCATTCTAGTTGTATAGACCTTTTGCATTGTAAAATATATATATATATACACACACAGATTAAAAAAAAATCATGTATTTTCAGTGCCGTTTGATTTCTTGCTTTAGTTATTCAATATATGTGTTTGAAATTAATTTGTCAGCATAGCCAAGCTATTTGTTTTTCTTGCTTTTGTGCGTGTGTGTGTTGTTTTTTAATTTGTTTTCTTGCTTTTATTTTCACTACTACTTGTTTGCACTGAAAAATATATATTTTCAATGATCTAGTCCAGGAGATTCTAGATGGGTAATTGAAACCTAGCAGTGAGCTGTGGATTATAAATAGGAACCAACCATGCAACACTTGTATAAAAATCAGTACCAACTTGTTAAGGACAAGTTTTTGTTGTCCTTCGATTCGGGCCTAAAGATCAAAGAAGGCCTACTTCCCATTGCCTTACAAAGCAAAGGTGATCAAGGAGATGGGATCGAAGAAATCCCATTGCGTTTCTTCGCTATCATCAATTCTCCCACAAAGTTGCAACTACCATTAGATATAACCAACCATTCAAGTGCCTCTGTTGTCCAAGAAAATTGCTCGACTTCCACACTTAAATGGGAGGAAATTTCTAAGAAATATGTAGTTGCATATCTTGAACTATAGATCTGTCACACTCATCCTTCTCAAAACACAAGCTACTTACTACTCTAGGAATGGAATTGGCAAATTTCCTGCAATCATTGTAATTCAATAAGTCCAATTTCTTTTTTTTTTTTTCACAACACAATAGTTATACATTATGTTGTGAACATTAAGATCTACATTAAAATTTAGTTAGGGAATCAAGCAATCCAGGTTCACTTTCACGGTTCTTTTGATAACCGAGGGTATCTGGGTTCTATCCCGACCAATCCCTTGAGCACCTGTGTAATACCACAAAAATTTACAATTCTATAATTTTATAAAGAAACAGCTAATTAAAAAATATCATAAAAGTCTAAGGGCAAAATGGTAGATACACTTAATTGGTAATAATCGTCAAAGTCTAAGGGTAAAATGATAAATTTTTCTAACTTGTAAATACTAAAAAGTCTGAGGGAAAATTGGTAAATTTAACTGACTTGTAATTATCATAAAAGTCTAAGGGCACAATGGTCAATTTACCTGATGGTAAATAAAGAAAACATACGATGGCAAAATAATAAATTCACCTTCACCTTCGAGGGCAAAACGATAAATTTGCATGTAAGGGCAAAATGATAAATTTACACCTAAGGCAAAATGATAAATTTGCCTGCTTGTCACTATAAAAAATGATCAAGGGCAAAATAAAAATATAAATTTTTGGGCTCCTATAAATAAGGGCTAGGGGTTAAATTAAATTCTGTTTCAGTTTCACTCTCTGAGAAAAAGAGTTTCAGTAAAAAGACTCTGGAGAAATTCTAACAGTAGGGAGACCCTAACAAAATTAAGGTGAGATGATTCTTGAGATTTGCTCGTATTATTCGTTTCTATAGTGTTGTATTCATCTTACATCATGTACTCATTTTTACATATGAATTTGGGTGTAATTGGCCTATGCTATGTACTAAATGCAATCTTTAGGTGCGATTGGCCCATGTTACGTGTTAAATGTAATCCTTGAGTTTTGATTTATCCTGCCTAGTGCAAAAGAAATTATTCATGCACATGTGTTCTATACATATTCTCATGCACGTGTTTTTCATTCATATATGTGAATTTTGATGTTATGATTGTTGCATTTGTGATGCGTGTTTGTTATGGATGAATATATACTATCGATAGATTTAATGCATGAGAACTATTGAGTATAACCACTGGGCTTTTAGCTCACCCTCCCTACTATATCTCAGAAAACTAGTCGTGCGATACGTGGGGGTTGCTGCTGGCAGAGAGACAGAAGAAAAGACGCAAGAAGATGTGCAGGTCGTGAGCACGTTTGAATTTTATCTATATATATATATATATATATAAGTACGAAGATATATAATCAATAAAAGCGAGGTAATGGAGTTCTATAATAAAATGACTTTAACAGTTATTTGTATATATATATATACCTATGTAATATTAATAAAAGCAAACTTTAAAAATTTTGATATATTTGTGCACCCAATTTGTGTGCGTGTTGGCGTAATTTTGACATTACAACTACTTATATTTGGATCAAAGAGTACAAGTGTGAAAAGAAAAAAAAAAAAAGAATACAAATTGAAATGTTACACCCTGGTTGCTCGAGCAAGGGACGCCCCCAATGGCTAACGTTTAGTGAAGAGTCAAACTCGTGACCTCATTTCTTGAGACAAGAGCCCCGAGCCACTCAACCAACCGAACGTTGGTTATCCAAGTTCACTTTCATGATTTTTGAGAACTGCCTGCTGTACCAACTGGAACAAGTATGTGACTGAAGCATATATTGGATTTGTTTTTAAACTTTGTAATACACCCTAGGACAGTTTCAATCTCAAATAAGTCTGGAAACAAGGAGCCACAAGCTATTTTGTTAAAAGGAAAAGCCACGGAAGAACCCAAGTAGCAGGGAAGAGAACCAATACAACTAACACCAAAAAAATTGTACTATATAATTGTTGAACACTATGTATAAGATATTTGAATTGGAAATACAGCCAATACAGTTCAAGAATGCAGAACCAGTAGATCATAGAAAGCATACAAATAACTGCACTGTGGCTTCCTCTCTTATGCTATCTTTTCTTTTCCCAGTTTCCCTTGTCCATGGTGTCATGCTTGTATCAGATAAACCCTGTGATAGAATAGGTCTGATGTCCACCACTTATGAATTCATTATCGTTCTTCCTGCAACGAAATCCTCCATATTTTAAAACTTGACATTATTGTTAGACAATCATCTTGCTAGAATCCAGATACTCAGGGTTCACTGCTCACATAACTTGAGAGTTGAGAGATGGAAGATATTTGAGGTGTATCCCTTGTGGACCTTATGAACTATAATTCATCTGCAGATTAGGGCTACTCATTTCTACTCCTAAATTTATAATAATCAACAACATTACTTGGATCAGTGTTAGACTGCAAAATCTGGATCTCACAGCTGATTAAATTCATACACCAGGTACAAAATATTACCTGGTTTTGAACATCCATGATGCCATAAATCTGCTTTTGAACAATGGAATGTTTGTTGAAAGGTGGACCAATAGCAATATCAATTCAGAGATTACTTCTTTTTTTTTTTTTTTGAGAAGATACAATGTTAGTAGTTAGTTGTATAACGAGCTCTATCACCAAACCGCACTCTCGGAGAGGTATCAGGCCCGTTATTGATCCATTAATCCCCCTCGCCCCCCGAGGTAAAGCAGTGGCAAGAATTCAACCTGAAACAGGGTTCTAAAGCCACCTTTTTACCAACTGTCATTGACTATCCCCCCCAAATCCTACTCCAATGAAAAAACAAATGATCTTCTCACATGCTTGATCAATCTGCTTTTGAAAAATGGTCCATTTGTTAAATGATGGAAAATAGTGATATTAATCTAGCTTACAGGTTCAGATTATTGTAATCACAAGCCCTTGCCTATATCAAGGCTATGGACATAAGATTTAAAGTCTTTACAACATTTGTGATAGACAATGATATAAAAGTAAACAGACAGTAAACAAACATGAAGAAGAGCAAACCTAAAAAACCAAAACCAATCACATATTTTTTTTAATGCTCGAGGAAAAGAGAAAAGGGTGTGCAACAGGTGGAAAAGGAGATGGAATGGAAGAAATATTTTCCATTTAAATAATATATAGTATCACTTCATACATAATAAATAATCTCGGTACAGCATTAAGATACTGAAGTCCTAACTACTATGCGGCAAAAAATCATTGTGCCTAGCAACTACTTCCAGAATCCACACAATTCTTTATGCATTTCATCACAATATTATCAACATAAGCAAAAGCATTGTCTGAAAATGCATTTTGCACCAATCAATAGCATTACATACGTTCCTAGTATTTTCTCAATACTAAGAACCAATTAACATTATACCTATACACTGCAAAGGCTACATTCATGAGACCCCTCAAACCCACCCACCCCCAACTTCTCAAAAAAAAAAAGAAAAAAAAAAGAAAAGAAAGAAAGAAACAAAGAAGATAGCTACCTGAATTCATCTGTCATGCAACTCTCCAAACTCATCTTCAATCACATGCAAAAGCTTCCTATAAGCAGGTCCATCTACAAGGTCCTTCTCTTGTAACTCCTTTAACAACCTCATGGCATCTCCAACCTTTCCTTGCCTGCAAATCTCATCCAAAACTGTCTTATACGTGATAAAATCAGCCGACCTCCTCCTCTCATTCATCTCCCACAAAATCCTTACAGCCTCTTCAACTTCTCCACCAATAGCCAAACTGTTTGTAAGTGAGTTAAAAGCCTTTGCACTTGGAACAAATCCTTTGTTCTTCATTTCCCTATACAACTCCTTAGCATTATTCGTCCGTCCTTGACAACACAACCCATGAATCAAATAGTCATATGAATGCGAGTTGGGATGACATTTATACACGGCACCCATTTGATGAAATATCCTAAGGGCATCATTGACATGAAGGGAAAGGATGTAGCCCTTGATCATAGAATTCAAAGAGAAAATATCAGGCTCCATCCCATCATTAGCCATTTGCCTAAAAAGGCACCTAATTGTCTCCATATACATATGATTGATATAAGAATTGCTCCTCTGACTCAAAAACGAAGTGAAAAGCAAGTTATAAGTTCTTACACTAGGCCTACAACCCGGATCCTTGCTTTTCCTCATATGTTTATACACATTAACGGCTTTTGACAATTTCCTATCTTCCGTGTAGAAGTAGATGATTGAGTTGAAAAGGGCCTCAGAACAAATCACTGAAACCGAAAGCACTTGATCAACAACTTTATCCATTTCCTCATACAATTTTGCAGAACCAAGCTTCTTGATTATAATATGATATGTGGAAATGTCATGCTTGAACCTAGGTTGCTGTGAGGCGTACTTGAAGAGTTCCATACATACATAAGGGTCTTCTTGGAGGATTAAAATCTTGTAGAGATCCTCAGAAGTGAATCTTGGTGAGAGTTGGGACACACAACGCTCAAACTCAGCTATATTAACAGGATTTTCCTTGGACTTGTTAGATTTTCCATATCTTTTCTTTCTTGGGGGAGTTCTAGGGTTTTCAAGTTGCTGACTTGAAGAGGAAAAATAGGGTGAAAAATGGAGGTGTGTGCATTGATGGACTGTATTTGATGGGTGACTGAAAAGGATTAAACTTTTCAATCTCTCGTCATTAGCATAAGAAGAATTAGAGGAATTATAAAATGGGTACCTGGTGATGCTGGAGAGCTGATTCAGAAGATTCTGACTAGAACGAAAATTCCTAATTCGATCTCTAACAATGCATATCATATTTATCCACAAAATTTAAATAAATAAAATAAATAAAAAAGAGCAATTGAAGCCAAAAAACAAAGAACTTAGAAATTAAATGGAAAACGTTAAACCCTCGATTAAAAGGAATGCGAGTTACTATTGAAGCTGAGATGAAACAAAAGCTAGGGTTTCAACAGAGACGGAATTTTGTGCATTTGAGATGGACTTCGGCGTTCGTTCTTGATGAAATCAGCACGGAACAATCGATCGGTTCAAGCGCCGGCGACCCTTCATCTGTCTATCTCGTTTCTGTTTAGAGGGGAGAGTTACTCTTTACTACAACTACTTCAACATTGATTCACATTATAACTAAATTTTTGCTATGCAGAGAATAAAAAATTGAATTATTATATATTATGCATAAAATTTAATCATCTTATGAAATAATTTCACGTTAGTTTTTCAATTTTGACGTGTTAAAAACTACTTTCTTTATAAAAATAAAAAATAAAAAATAAAAAAATAAAAAGCTAAAAAATATTGCAAAGGTTGAGAATTACAGGCTTGATCAAAAAACTAAAATACAACCGAAAGTAAGAACTCACAAAACAATAAATAATAAAAAAATTTTATTATAAATTTTAAAAAATTATTTTCTGATTTTAACGAATCAAATGTATTTTTCGTGTTTCAAAATTCTTAAATATATAAAACTATATTTGTATTAAAAACCAAACACATAATTTTTTTAAAAAATTTAATTATTTTTTTTAGATACCAACTTTTATGAATCACCATTCTTTTTTTTTTCTTTTGAAGATGAATCACCATTCTTCTTAACTGTAGTTAAGATACAACAAGGGAGCTGCAAAACGAAAAGATAAAATACATCATCCTTTCCAGATCAATTAAAAACTAATCAACTTATCATAGGATCAACTAGGAATTATTGCCCACAAAGTTAATACAATTAACTCCAAAATAAATTGTACTTTTACTGTTGAAAACTGAATATAAGATATTTCAATTGGAAATACCACACAACAGTTCAAGAATGAACCCCAAGGTGTTCATACTTGAACTGAATCTCAAGGTGTTTGAAGACAAGTCTAATTAATTCTGCATCTTTTTGGACGGGGAGGAAGCTATTTTGTTAGTTAGTAATTGGGTTGCTTCTTCAAAGCTCATGGGTGGGTTTTCTACTTCGTATTGCCTTAGTAATTAAACTTCATGTATACTTTTGATGTTTTTTTGTTCTCGTTCTCTTGTATGTTTTAATTTGAGTACTGCTGGTTCTCACAAAAAAAACCAAAAAAGAAGATGAAGAAGCAGCAGGAGTGAAAGGACGGGGAATATTACAACTACTTCAGAAAAAAGAAAAAAGTTCTAATTACATTATCCATATCAGGAGACTTTGCAAAAATTTTAGAGAATAAAGTTTTTGAATGTGAATGTTAAATGTTGCAAGCTCCAACAACTGCTTCCTGGAACACAAATGACATAAGTAAGAAAGTGTATTTTAGTTTCTGTGATTCCAGGAATGAGTTTGTCCCAATTAATCTTTGGTAAGTGAGAGCTGCTTCATCTTCCTCCATATACAAGCCTACAGCTACAAGCCTCAATTTATCAAAAACCACAACAAATTATACACTGAAGCAGCCCAACATCAAGTATTACTTACTGGTTTTGCCATCTACTTCACGAGATTTCCCGTCTCCTGTTTTATCTGCCAACGGCTGCGTATGCTTAGGAGGTGATCAGCTTTTTTGCTTCTTTGGAGGACCCATGTTGCCAGGCTCAGCCTTTCGCTTAATGCCCAAGAAATGCTCAACCTGCAAATTAAATATAACTTATGAGAAATGCATAGGCAAGCCTTCCTGTTATTTATATCTGAAGCTGGAGAAATCATCAAAGTAATTGCAAACAAAAGAAAAGAGAATTCACATTCAATCGAAATATCATCAATTGAACTAAGTCTTTTCCGACTACATGATTCTGCTTCATCTACTCTGCTCTGTCAAGAAGGACTAAGTCTACATTTAAATTACAAATAGCCATGTCTTAAATATTTCTGTCCGTGTTATTTTAGGTCTTCCTCTACCTCTATCATTATCGTGGATTGTTAGTAAGTCAAATTTATAAACTGGAGAATCTAAAGGTCTTCGTTGTATGTGTTTAAATCACCTTAATCGATTTATTCTCATTTTATCTTAAATTGCGAATGCTCCTACCATTTCTCAAATATGTTAATTTCTAATCTTATCTTTACATGTTTTAATATACATTCATCTTAACATATGCATGTGTGTTACACTTAGTTTGTTCACACGTTTCTTTATTGCCCAACATTCTATTCATAAAATTTTCCTTTCAACTCCAATGGGATGTGTCGATCATATAATACTCTATAAGCACTCCTCCATTTAACCTATCCCGCTTTAACTCTATAATTCACATCCTCATTTATTTCACCTTCTTGAAGGATAATGGATCCCAATTACCTAAAATTTCCACTCCTTGGTATCTCTTGGCTTTCAATCTTCACTGCCTCTTCATCCATATTTCTACTTCCACAAAAATTTTATTTAACATGTTAAACACCAAGAATATCTTGCTTCTCATAAGGTGTACCATATGACTCCTAACATCCATGTCTAACATAGTCATAATCATACATCAGTGTTAAGTCCTCATAACACAAAGTAATGTGTGTTTCATGTTATCCTGATCCATTTCAGCATAGTTTTTTATCTTTTGCTAATACGAAAACATCTGATTATGATTTTAACTTGAGATTAAACTCTAAATATAGAGAATTATTATAGTCTATTGACATAGAATCTTAAGTCCTGTCTAACTCTATAATCAGATTATAAAACACAATTTTTGTAGGGTAAAATTGCTAATTTATCTTACCAAAAGTTAAAAGACACTATTTATCTTACCAAAGTTAATTTATCTTAACAAAGTCAAAATACACTATTGATCGTGTAACTTTACAAAAGATTCACTTTTGTTATATCATCATGGGATTTTGACATATGGATGGCCATGAATTTTTATGTACAATTGTCTATGTTTTATGTATGACAGCATCACTTTTGGCAGCAATAATAATATAAAGGGCGTACCTAGTGCACGAAGCTCCGACCATTTTAGGGTCTTGGGAAGGGACGATGTACGACATTTGAGATGTTAAGTTGTATTAAAGATGTTTTTTTATTCAAACATGCAACCTCTAGGTCATAACGGAGCAATCTCATTTATTATGCAACCTCTAGGTCATAACGGAGCAATCTCATTTATTATGCAACCTCCGAGTAATTATAATGCTTTTCTTTTTCCAAAATCTGGACAAAATTAGCAACCTAGTTTCAAGTAAGGCCGAGTTTGGATTGAGACCTAATGCAATAATGCCAGAATTTGCAACTAGGTCGGGTCCAAGCATACTATATGTATATAAATATAAGGTGTTGCTAGAACCTGATTTTGTCTAAACCTGATTTTTTGCCACCCCTAATACTAAGTTGGGGATCAAAACCATAAACTATGCTAACCACTTTTAAGCTTGGGGGCATAGCCACCCCAAAGGATATGAACAGTTTTGGCTATAGTGGCAGGACAACCTTATACTATTGCAGGGTTGATAAAGTGGGAAAGTGGGATTGACAAAGAGCACTCACTAAACATCAAAAAGGCACCAGGGAGTCAGGGACTAACATAATTTAAACAGGCTTGAACAATCAAGAAAACAAATAAAACTAGTTTCTCACCCTTGAGTCTCATCTTTCTTTCTTGAAAGAAAACCGGACTTAATCTAGCTATTGCTCCTGCCTACTCCAGAATGCTTTAGCATAATGATAGGCTTGAGTCATCAAGAAAACAAGCAAGGTACACTTTTCTCCCTTAGGCCTCATCTTTCTTCTTTGCTCTCTCAATTGTAAAACAAAACCCAACAAGCTATTGCTCCTGTTTTTTCCAGCCCAAAGACCTAATAGAATCTACGGCGAAAAGAATTAAGGCCCTGTTTGGTATAAGATTTAAAAACTGTTTTCTGTTTTTAAATCCAAGATTCTCAAAAAACTTGTTTGGTTGAAGTGTTTTCAAAATATTTAACAACTGTTTTTTTATTTGACTTCGAAAGTTGTGAAGAAAACAAGAATACAATAAATTGTTGTTTTCATTGTTTTCTAAAAATGAACTCCGAAAACAACTTTTTAAAAAATTATTTTTAGAAACCATTTTTAAATTGGATACCAAAAATGCCCTAATAAATTCAACATTTTCAACTTTATGAACTTGCCACACTCTAACTTCGGTGAAAGAGACATGATTTATACAAAGAGGTTTCTGAATTAAAAATTCCTTGAAATTCTGTAGAAGAGGGTTGGCAATGAAGGAGCAGGTGGTGCAACCACAAATATTCACCAGTCATTTTTATTTTTATTCTTTTACGTCATTAAGCAAACAAAAGATTTTTCTAAATTCACATTATCTTTATCTATTAAATATTAATAGAACGCCAATCTTCATCATCACTTGCTCCTGTCCATATCTCCTGCAATGCATACGATAGCTACGTTGCAACCAATTGCAGTGAACTTACAAAGCAGGAAAGTAAACAAAGAACAATGAGAAGAAAAGAAGAAGACAGAAACAACAAAAAGGAAAAGAGGGGAGGATGTGGAAGAACTCCAATTCCAGTACTCCTTGATGCTTCACTTTGATCAAATTTTGCATCTTTTCTTGAACAGTAGAAGGAACATCATAACAACACAAAAAAGATTCAACAAAGAAAGTCGGCTAAGAGTATACAAACACAGATGAACACCCTATTTGATATTGTTAAGTAGTGTGCTTTAATTGTAGGTCTTCCGCATTACTTAAGGTGTTTTAATCTTAGCTAATCTACACCAAGTATAGTCATTCAGATGAAACTAAACTAACAAAGTATCCAATATTGATTTAATTTATTTTATTTTATTTTTTCCATAACACATGCTACAGTATTTTATTGTGCTTATTGCTACATTCTACTCACAGAACAAACACTCCTGTTTCTTCAAAAAAATAAAAACAAACAAACAAACAAAATAAACTGTTGAGACTTTAGAAGTAGGTAATTAACAATAGGATATCAAGAAATGAGCTTTTATTGAAGTAGGTTCCACTCAGTGATAAGCAAACAACCCCCTGAGAATCTACCAAGATATTAAATTCCCATGAAAGTAGCACATAGAGCAAAATATTTGAGCATGTGAAAGTATGTGACAAGAGCACATGAGTGACGAGTCTACACATGAACTTCCAAGCATAGAACCACAATGGAATAAATCTAACTAACCTTCTTATCACCAAGCATGGGTGTTAAGCCCCCAGGAAGGTCCTCAGATGCAAAGCCACTTCTAGGATCACCATTTTGCCTGATGTTTAGAAATGATGAAACAAGATACATTAAGAGTTTGCTACTATAAAAGAAAGGAGAAATGCAGGACAGAGTAAGATAATAATGCAGCTTGTAAAGCCAAAGTGATAACATATATAATGTCTTTCAAATTGATCCCAAATATTAGCTTAGAAGACCACAAGGATGGGCATATATACATCTTTAATGCATAGCACCAAGGAAATCTCATTGGCAAAAGATTGAAATGAGCATATAATCCTCACAACCTGCCACACTTACCTGGTAAAACCCATGAAGCACAGTGAATCATCAAGAAAGAATCAGATTAGATGCTTCATTACCAGATAAGACTCTTTTCCTTTTCATTCTTTCTTTCTGTTTATTTTCTCTTCTTTGTTTATCCTCTCTCTTTGTATGAATTTTAAGGTAATATTTACAGCGAAAGTTCAGTGAAACAGACAGCAATTGTACTGAGGCGACTGACTACATGGAGAAAGCAGCAGGAAAAATGAAAACAATCTCATCTTAGTTTTACCAAGTAAAACTCCAGGGTTGGATCCACAGTAGTGTCAGACACCAGACAAAGTCATTCATGTAATTTACTCACTAATATGCCTGTATGGCACAATAGTACCATCATGTTCCATCCAAATACTCCTACCAACACTCAATCCAAATTAAAGGAAGAGGAGAGAGAAATGAAATGCTCAGAGTACAACTAGGCAGTTTCCAGAGATAACAAGATGCAAGAGACTCTGCATCCTCCAAGCAAGTGTTGAATTTTAAAAGAAATACAAGCAATGCTCCTATAAGTCACTTGACATTGCTACAATAGTTAGAAATAGAAAGGTATAATCATCCTACCATGCTTAACAGTTAAGCAGATGCTCAGATTATACAAACGAGACAAAGGCTCATAACTCATATGTAACAGGAAAGACAAATGAAGGCATTTGTTTCACCAGCCTTACTCTTTTCTAATTGCTTCTTGGTAATCGGCATGTTTAACAATAATTAATAAGTTAATAGAAGATACCCTGATTTTGCATGTCCACTGAGCACAAGATATGGTGTCTTTAATCGAGCTTGAGCTTCTCTCATTCTCTCTACTGAAAGTGAAGGTGTATCAGAATTCTTCATCTGCTTCAACTTCAACTCTTCTTGATATTGCTTCATAAGCTTTTCTTGCTTCATCTTGCCAGGTCCTTTCCCATGAAATTTATGAGAAATCCTCCGAAAAGCCTCTTTGGGGGTCATCTAATGAAGAATAAATTGAAAAAATTAAATTATAAGGAATGAATCAGGAAAAACGAAAAGAAATAAGTGACATTCAGGGAATAAATGGAATGAAATAGTTTGATGGTGGAATATCTCTAGTAGCCATACAAACTACTGATATAATCGATGTGAATACAAGCAGCAAGTATGACATGTCTTAAGGTGAGGTTGGAGAAAAAAATTAAATCTGCAGTGCTTCTGCTTCAGGAAACATGTTGAAGCCAAACATTTGAACAAACAGGTTTAGGGAAATACATTGTTTAGACTACGGTAATGATCTTCCAGTCAGACATTTCCCATTTACTATCAAAACCATATCAAAAAGGTTATTTTTTTAATATACTTAGAGATATGTTCCAAGTATTCTACTCATAATCCCTTCACTTAGTTACTTAAATGAATTCATTCTGTCACAAAAGTGACTGGGAGATGTCAACATGTCATTTAGAATGGGCATTCCCTCCAGTAGTGTAATTGTATTATTCACATCTAAAGGTAGATGAGATCATATTTAGAAAGGAACAAGTACTTACAGTCCTGCCAAACTCATCTCTCCTCTCTATATGAATCTCTTTCGATCCATCATTTTCGTAAATGCCAACTAGTTTACTTTTCTTCTTGTCCATATTCCGACCACCCCATTCAATACTCTCCTTAAGTGTTCCCCGTTCTTTAAGCAGCTGTAGGGCTCCTGATAACCCTTTCCCAACAGCAACCTCATGGATGGTCTCATCAGGAACAACTTCCTCTTTCATCTCAATGGCTGAGTCATCATCTTTGCTAGAGTCCTTTACCTCAGTCCAACCACCAGATTCATCTTTCTCTTCCTGATCATTGGATTTTTCCACTTCATCTTCATCCATGAAAACATCTTCAGTCTCAGGTTGATGCGCTTCTGAGTCAATAAAATCGTCAGTAAACATATGAATCATAGTATATATGAAACCAAGGAAATAATTTAAATCCTAGAAACATAAAATCAGGATTAATGCACATCCTCAATTGCCAGAACAAGATATCCAAGAAATGCAACTGTCCAATATCTACTCCCCCACCTAATACTAGGAGAAAGAGAAAATAAAATACATCCAAAAGACAGTTTACCACAGTATCGATGATCACTACATTTGAAGACATTCTGGCAGGACAGATACAGGTTTCAACTAAAATGAAGCAGTCCTAAATAGGCCATATCAGATGACGTCACGGCAATAGCTATTTTGCAGAGCCTAATATTTAGTTGGTTTTAGAAAAGTAAGCAAACAATCCAAAAACCAGAACCACATTGGATGGTAAGATGATCTTAGTCACCCCACCCTATGCAGTTTATGTAACAAGCTCAATTGGTATCTCATGAAGTAAGACGATTAAGATAAAAGGTAGAGCAAAGAATCACCTTTGTTAAGCTGGAGTGCCCAGACAAACTGCTCCACTTCTGTCAAAACAATCCTGTTTTCTTGACTCTCTCCAGATGAGGGTGGTTGGATGTCAGTGGATTGATTTCTGGTACTAGCAACTAAGGAAGCAACGGCCTGGGGACCAGTTGCAGCCTCTTCATCCTGCTTCTTCAGAGCTAATTTCCTAGCTCTCCCTAAAGATTTGATGAGATCATCATCATCTCCAAAAACAGAACTTTCATCCTCCTCCACTTGAGAGGTTGAAGTCATTTCCTGCCGAAGGGTTTTGGATGCTTCTTCTGCTTTAGCATGAGCTGCCTTGTATCCATCACTCCTTGTTTGAGCCTCAGTTCTTTCTTGCTCCGCTTTGGCTGCTTGCCTTCTCCCATCATTCCTGGAACCAAGATCGTCCGCTCCCAACCCAGTAGAGATTGCTTCTGCTTCAAGGGCATCCAGATCCAGCTTCTCTTTTTTCCTCAAGGATTTTTTCTTTTTTGGTTTTTTAAATTGAAGCATTTCCTCATGGGTATAGTAATCTGTTGCTGTCTTTCTAGATGGATTTAGATCTTCAAACTTACTGATTGTTGAGTCGACCTGTAGTCTTTTATGTAACTGAAAATAGAACAAATCATTAATCAGTAACACTCTGTGTAATCATAAGACTCATAACAAAAGAGCCGACTTACCTCTGCTAGTTTCTTCTCTGCTTCACCTGTAAAATGCCCAGTTTCATCTATAGTGACGACCTGGAAAAGACAATAAATTGGTAAGAAAATAAATTGACATTAAACTCACTCGGTTATCAGAAGTTCCAGTATGCAATTGCGAGATTAATTTGTGCTAAGAAGTTACCTCATCTTCAACAGGATCGTCATACTGAGGAAGTATTTTCCTTTGAAAACCAGCTTCATTACTGAACCTAAATATGGCACAAATTAAGTTAGGTTAAAACTTACAAGTAGACATTAGAAGTGATTTATAATATGATACACCAAAGATAACATATATGTACTTGTCATCATAGATTCCTGTCTTCTTTGCTGCCTTGTATGCGGCATCTCGCTGTTTCTGCTCTCCAATCTCTACATTTTCTAGCATATCAACCTCTGAAGCATAAAAATACTTTCAGCTTCAAGAAACCTGAGAAAAACTATAAATCTTACTGAATTAATCAAGAAAATAAATAAATACCATCATTGATGTCACCATCAGCCAGTATACTCTGATCTTTGAGTGTCAAAACTACTGCTCCACCTTCAATTACTTTATCAAGTCCGTGAAGAATTTTAACTCCAGCTAGATCTTCTGTCAGGAAAAAGAACAAAGAGGGGGACAAAAGAAAAAAGAAAGAAAAAAGATTAAGGTCAAACTGCCAAATAGAGAGCAAACAACAAATCAGGTTGACTCAATACATGCTTGTGCAATCTACATGAGTACCAGAAAAATACATATCAAATTCTTTTACTCATCCAAACTTCAGTTCCTGCTTAGAAGGAAAAAATTAACCAATCATATCTATCTGAAGGAGATCAACACAACACTTGAGAACAATCAAGCATCCTTATGGAAGCATAGGAAGAAGAAATATCTAAGAAGATTGTTCTTACTGTTTACAATAATTTCGGATAACCTGTTTATAGTAATTCAGAAACTTTATTATTATAGTTCCTAATATTCATTAATCTTGTTATAGCTCAGAAATTAATTTAAAATAGCAGGTTCTTAAGTTTAGAAGAGTTGGTTCTATAAGTTCCTAAATTATGAAGCTCTATAATTAGTTGAATTTTACAAAGACAAATGATAGTTTTAAATGTATGTGATTTAAACAAGTTTATGAGGAGAAAATAAAATTTTAGTTGCTTTGTTGGAATTTCTGTTGTTGTTGCTATTTTTTTTATCGGAAACAAATATATGTATAAATAAGAGAAAAAAGTTTACAAGCCTAAGACCAATGCACCAGCAGTGCGCCTAAGAGCAAAACCTCCCCAAAAAAAAAACCCCAATCAAGCTAGATTAACTAGAGCTAGCCTGAAAACCCGACCCCTTACAGAAGACAATTGCTCCAACTTAACAGCCTACATGATAGAGAGACACCATTATTCAAGCTTGATGCATAAACCCAAGAGCTAGCTAACAATTTAATGTTTTCCCACAGCTGATCACTGTCCTTGGGGACATCGTTGAAAACTCTACCGTTGCGCTCTAGCCACAACGACCATAATGTTGCATATGAAGCAATTAATCCAGTCTCTATTTCCACCGTTGATAACCCTGTTAAGTGAGAGAGTGATAGTCCTTCCTTGATATTTTGCGGTGCTATATACCTATTTACCTGAAAATGAGAACCATTTGTGCCAAAATCTTTTGGCAAAGCTGCAAGAAAAGAAGATGTGATCCAAATATTCTCCCTCCTCCATGCAAAACATACAACAGTGTGGGGACAAACACCTATTAGGAGTGCATATCTGCAACATGTCACAAGTGTTAATTTTCCAATGGGCCAACGACACACCAAAAACCCTGACCTTAGTTGGTGCCTGAACATGCCATATTTGTTTTGAGAGTGGGAAAGGGGGAAAAGAAGTCACAAAGGATTTCGAAGGATTTACAAGAGAATAAGCCGGAAGTAGTAGGATTCCACACTAGACTATCCGGAACATTGGAAAGTTGTAGTGTAGACAATCTATCCACTAACAGTGTCATCTCATTGATTTCTCTAGATGTAAGAGCCCTGATGAGGTGAAGATTCCCTGAAGGGAAGGATGTGGAGGGATGATCATTTGTTAAGAATGAGGCTATTGGCTGATTATGAAGAGAAGATAATCTATATAAATGAAGGAACAATGCTGCAAGCCTGCAAATGTGCCATTCCCCAACCAATTGTCTTCCCAAAATCTAAAGGTGTGACCATCTCCAATTTTCAAACTCACACTGCCTGAAGAACTGTGTCACCAAGGAAGATATAAATTTCCACGGACTCCTGAGAGTTGACCTTTTGATTCTGCCAACACAACCAAGATTCTCCTGAGAAGAGTCTATACCAAACTTGCTTTTCACCACTTGAGCCCACAAAGAGTCCAGCTCCTTGAAGTACCTCCATATCCATTTGCCACACAAAGCAACATACCTCAACATTATATTGCC
This sequence comes from Paratinospora sagittata, assembly GCA_035771175.1. Taxonomy (NCBI): domain Eukaryota; kingdom Viridiplantae; phylum Streptophyta; class Magnoliopsida; order Ranunculales; family Menispermaceae; genus Paratinospora; species Paratinospora sagittata. Next base: position 22,135,104 of record CM069593.1, read on the forward strand.
TATTCCAAGGCTCCCTTTGTCCACCGGTTTCTACAATTCTCCCCATCTCACCAAACTGACAGAGCTAGTACCTTCCTTTCCCCTCCAGAAGAAAGCCTCAAACTTCTTCTCAATTTCTTTGGCCACTCCTCTTGGAACTTTGAAAATGGATAAATAGTAGGAGGGTAGAACCGACAACACTGCACGAATAAGTGCCAAGAGTCCACCTTTGGAAAGAAAGGCTCGTTTCCAACCATCAAGCCTCTTTGAAATCTTTGATAGCACCGGCTCCCAAAACTCAAAAGAAATGGGGTTCCCACCCAAGGGTAACCCAAGATACCTCATTGGCCATACACCGCCGCTAAGCAACCCACCCTGTTTGCCAATCTAAGGATCATTTCTAGATCCATATTAATGCCTGCTAACTAACTGACACTTTGCCACACTGATACTCAAACCGAACATGGAGTTGAAACAGTTAAGGTTATGGCATTCAAAATGTTTCCTTCCTCTCCTTTCAGAAATATCAATGTGTCATCAGCAAATTGAAGATGTGATATCTCAACCTTCTCTCTCCCTACTAGAAACCATTCAATCAAGGATGAATGCCTAGCCCTGGTCATTAGTCTTCCAAAACAATCCACCACTAATGTAAAGAGGAACGGGGATAGTGGATCTCCTTGCCTGAGACCTCTACCTGTTGTAAATTTTCTCCTTGGCCTGCCATTTATCACAACAGAGTAAGTAACTGAGCTAATGCAGCCAATCATTCATCGAATCCATCTCTCCCCAAACCCTTTCATATGCATAACAAACTCAAGGAATCCCCATTCCATAGAATCGTAGGCTTTGGCGAAGTAAACCTTGAACACCACCCCTTCTTTTCGATGTACACGATAGTCCTCCACCGCTTCATTAGCTATAAGCACTGCATCCAAAATTTGTCAGCCTTGTACGAAGGCGGAATGGGTGTGTTCAATTGTTTTGTGAAGTACCGACCTAAGCCTCAATGACAACGCCTTGGCGATAATCTTGTACAAGCTTGTGACTAAACTGATGGGACGATAGTCCTTCAGGTACCAAGATTTTGACTTTTTCGGAATCAAACATATGCAAGTCTCGTTGGTTTGAGTATTGATTATCCTGTTCTGATGGAACTCCTCAAAAACCCTCATAATATCCCCTTTTACCACCTCCTATGCCTGTTGGAAAAAAGCCATCGAAAACCCATCCGGCCCAAGCGGTTTATTTCCATCACAACTAAACATTGCCCTCCCTCCCCTCCAACTCCTCAAAAGGGCGCTCAAGGAATACTCTATTCTCTTGAGAAATAGTCTCCCAATCATGCCCGCCAACTCCCCAATTGCATTCCTCTTGTGAAGAATACACTTACTGAAAATAAGCTATGATTTCATCAACTAGCCCATCCTCTGAAGATATTAGGGAACCGTCCTCCCTCTCGACCTTGACAATTGTGCCCTTATTCTTGCGACTGTTGAGAATATTGTGGAAGAAACTAGAGTTCACATCCCCTTCCTTCAGCTATCTGAACTTGGCCCTCTGGAGAGCCATGCTGTCATCTCTCACGCACATCTTTGCTAGATCTGCTTAATAGATTTTTCTGAAGGAATCTAACTCCACTGACCATCCTGCCTCTTCCTCCATTTTGTCCAGACCTCCAATGACGTCCTCAAATCTCTTTCTTCTTCATCGTGCTATTTCCATAAACCTCCATGTCCCAAGTTTTCATCAACTTCTTCATCTTTCTAAGCTTGACCATGAATTTGTGACCATCCCTACCATGTGCCTGAATCGACTGCCACCACCATTTAGACTGGTGAGAGAAATCTCTGTTAGTAAGCCACGCATTCTCGAACTTGAATGGTAGCGGACCGCATTTTACTTCCCTTGTGTCAAGCACAATGAGCCTATGATCTGATGTAAGCCTAGCTAGAGCTTCCTGTCTATGGGATGGGAAGATCGTTTCCCAACTTGATGAAAAGGGGAACCTGTCTAATTTGCAACATATTGGAATTGCTCTTAGATTAGACCATGTGAACTTAGCATTAGTCAACGGTGGATCCATCAACCCCAACTCGCTAATCGGCTGGTCAAACTCTTGCATGCTTCTGGTTAACCTCGTACTGTTGAGCTTCTCCCCCAAAAATCTAGTACTGTTGATGTCGCCCACCATACACCAAAAATCCCCACAAACTACGGATAGCCCAGTTAATTCATCCCAGAATCCCTAACACTCTGACGCTCTGATAGGATGAAGGCTCGTACACACCAGACAACCACCACTGAATAGTATCAGACTGTTTGATGAGGACTGAAACTCAATACGAACCAAGCAAGCAAGAAACAACCTCCACTGATCTTGAGTCCCATGCTAACAAAATACAGCTCGATGGTCCAACCGATGGCAAAAAGGACCAGCCTTTGAACCTAGAATTCCATATCTGACCAATGAGTCTCCTACCCAACATCTCTTTCTTACTTAGTCTCTTGTAAGATGCTTATATCCATATTAGTTTTTTGAAGTGCCCTCCTTATCAAACATATTTTCATACTTGAACCACACCCACGAACGTTCCACGAAACAATCTTCAATGTCACCTTCTTCTCCAAATTACTGACAACTTCTTTTGATAGGAATCCCCTGTTCAATGGGCCTTTGAAGTTCCTAATACTTTCCAGCACCTGATTCCTCTGAATCCTGCACACCTCAAGGTCCATCCTCCTCATGTAATCCGCAAGCACTTTCAGAGTTTCAACACTGTCCGCCGCACTACTGCGAGTCGATGTTGAAACTACCGGCTTACCCAGACCACTTGCACGCGATTCCACAATTGAAGATTGGCCACCCCTAATTTCTGGAGGACTTGATTCCTCCACTGCACCCGATACAAATGGTTGGGGGATCTTTGATGTTGCAAGACTCTGGGCGTTAGGTTCAGTGTGTGAATTGGACTTTTCCAGGGTGGGCTTGGTTTGGGAAGGATTAGGAAGAGAAGAAGTAAAAAAACAGGGAAGAGAAAGAAATCGTTGCACGTTAGAGAAAACCAAATCACCAACTAAGACTGGGTTCTAGATTACCTAAGGGTCATTATTAATAGGATCTTCGAGGAAAGTCGCGCCTCAAATCCACCTCGTTCTCTTGATTATGTTCAGAAGAAGAGACAGAAGTCGTTGAATCCTCAGATGCCTCTCGCGCTACGGCTTCACAGCGTCCCCCGTGTCACCCTCCCAAGAGACTGCCATCATTGTCACACAATTTGTCCTCCTCGCACCCCTTCCACAAAACCGCCTCGTTGGAAACCCTATTGCCAACACGCACCCTCTTCATTTGCTTCCTTGAAAGCCCTTTTCGTTGATCCGCGACGTTGATGGTGGAAAAGACGTAATCACCTAGGAGAACATCCCTATAGGCCACCATGCAATTCCTTTCTTCCAAGCTCTAACCCTCCTGAGAAAGGAGATCATGGCTTGTCTAAACGTAACACCCCCTACACCCATGCCAGAGTGTTGAGAATGTGTCTGACCTTCTACCATGTCTCTGTGAATCACAGCCTCTAATGTCGATGAACCACCGTCGGCACCATCTCATTCTTCTTTGTTGCATTTTGATGTCGAAGATTAGAGCGAATCAGAGACGTGTAGGCAGCACCGTGACTTCCTCCTGCGAGTCAAAAACATGAGTAGGGAGCATCGTATCATCTCCTAGAGAAATTGTATGAAAAGAATTCTGACTGTGGGCTGAATTTGCAATGTTCGACCCATGAGAAGGGCAATGGACCCATGAGAAGGGCAATGGGCCCATGATGCGCATTGCCCGTCCCCTGGCGATTGGTGTTAGGTCCATTTGTAACTTCAAGCCCAGCATTACCCACCCCGCCTACGTGCAGCCCAAGCCCATATAGCCCATCACCCCCTAGCCAATCCTCATCCGAGCCCACACGTGGCTTGGAATTTTCAACCCCGCTGACACCTAGCCTGTTGCTAACATCGCCTACATTAAACTACATAGGAGCCACCCTCTCATGACACGTTTCAATTGCATTAAATGCACTGGACTGAATCGCCTGACCACCATTATGATCAACGTGGGTTTGCTTGTTAGCGACGGCACCCTATACGGGGGGGGACAACACCTAAGACTATGTCAGCGACTGACTTTCCTTTCTCCGTCTGGACGACACCGACAGGCCCCCAACTACGACACCAATGCCCTTCTTCTTGAATGTTTTGTCGCCATTGTTCCAGCCAAACCTTGGACCCTTCTTTGCCTCGTAGGATCACCGGTCGCCGAAGGCTCTAAAGATATGCACCTCAAAAATGCCTCCATTATGAAGGATCCACGAGTACAATGAAACGAAGCCATCGTCCACCCCGCGAAACTTTCAACTTTGTGTAACGTAGAAAGGCGAGATTCGTCGTATCTGCATGAACTTCCAATAGATCCCCACAAAGTTCCCTGATCTTGTTGAAGACTTCCGGCCCTTAGTACTCCGTTGGTATGTCGTCGACATCTATCCATTCATTGCAGCAGCTGATTAAGGGCTCATGCCACTGCCATAAGTCCACCCACTCTACCACTTTCATCACGGATGACCGAAAGTTTTGCAGCAATGTCATTTTCTCCACTTTGTTCCAGCACCACAAAACAACACGATCATCCGCCATGATTGATAGAAAGATCAATCTCTTAAGGACGTTCGATACTTCGACCCGAGCTTCGCTCCAACGTCTGGAAGAAAAGCATTTTAAAACTACCACTGCAAGGTTCCAATACAAAGGATACTCCTTTTCAATCTGAGAATTTTTGCAACCAATATCTCCCGGCTCCATAAGTACACCCCTTTGACTCACGGACCTCGGAACATTCTTTAAGGAGGAAGACCTCTCGAACACCAAAACCTTCCTCAAGCCCTCCCTAAATGCTTCCCACCCATGTGCCACCTCAAGGACAATGATCATCTTCACCACGCCATCTTCCACCTTCAGGATGTGATTATAGATTCCCCTATCGTTCCTTAGCTCCTCAACGATGACAACCCCTTTGTTTTCCCTCACTGACTATTTCACCGATTTCCTATTGCTCTCCCCACGGGCTCCCGCCACTCTCAAGCGAAGCCATTCTGTTGTAGCCCACTTGATTTTGAGAAGAAAGGTCTTCAAGCCAAACCTTTCCTCAATCCATACCGTTTTCCAATCGGAGCGGCCCCCACAGCGAGAAGGCTTTCGCCCCCACACGAAACTCCACCCGAACATCCTTCCCACCCATGTTGGAATTTTTGTAACAAGGGTTTGACTCATTGAGTAGATTGATGTGACTCTAATCAAATTAGTATGGTGGGAGTGCTACCCATAAGCATGTATTAATTAAATATGTAACTCTATGTAGTTTTTTCACTGAATTAAATTTTAGAACCAAAAATATTAACATTGAGCTTACAATCTCACTGTCACGGTTCTGTATTCCCTAATCACTTAAATTTAATCCTAACGTAAATGACAATATAATCCTTTTCTCTTTATCTCAACCCAAAGAAACTTGTTTTTTCAATTTCCAAGACAGTTTGATGTACAATATATCTTAGCATGTTTTTTTATTTAAGTTTCTTTTTTTAGAGAAATTTTTATTTTGATAAATTTATATTTTAGTGGTAGTTCTAGATAGTTTTTAAAATTCGTTTTTATTGTTTAAGTGTATTAAAAAGTGTCTAAATAGAGTTCTAATAGGATTAGGAAGTTGTTATTATGTTATAAATAGGTTAGGAAACTCATTTTTTGGTGTTTTAGGTAGTTTAAAAATTGTTTTAGGAGAGTTATCTATATAAGGACCTCCAATTACGAATTTTAAGATATGAAGATCAATTTTTTTTTCTCTTTGAATAATTTATTCAATAGAATATATATTTGATTATTTTTTTGAGTATTTTCGTTCTTTCTTTCGCGACGAATCTGCATCACAGTTGACTCTAGTCAATGAATTATTTGATAAATAAATTTTCTATTTGATGATGCATAATGAGAAGGGTTCTTTAATAAATATATTCTTGCTATCAATATTCATTTTTTTACTTTCAATATTCGTAGTTAACAAAATATTATTTATCCAAACTTTCTGTTTTTTTATTACGTTTGTTATCAATTTTACTTTTTAAGCGTAGCAGGTCATTAGTTGTAATCTTTAGAAGGTTTCATGAAGCCCCTATATATGTTTGTCTTAAAGAGATCATACAATATGGAACTTTTTAATTTACTAAGTGGGTTTGACTCCATAGAGTGTGTAATGCCACTCCAGACAGACCTTTGTGTGGTTGTGTGATTCCACACCCATCACACAACCACACAAAGGTGTGCCTCCTCCTCCAATCAATTAGTGTGATTCTAATTGATTCTCATATCATATGATTCCACATATAAAGTATTAATATCTATGTTCATTTGATATTATAGTAGGGCCTCTTAACCACCAGCTGTAGCTTTTGAATTCAGTGATATGTCTGGACCCGTTTTAAAAAGGGCTGGACAAATGCGGACAAACAGGTCTAGGCTACTTTTGCCACCCCTACAATACATAAACTTATAGAGTGAAGATAAAAGAGACAAGAATTAAAATGAGTATTGTAATAGTACTTGTTTTCTGAGCAGGTTCATCTTCTTCATTTTCTTCTTCAATAATATTATCCTGCAAAAGACAAATAATAGTTAATTAGGAATGGCACAAACAAAAAACATAGAATCAAGAAATAGTTGCAACTCCTTGCAAACAAAATATGGAAAAGAAGCGTGAAATGCACAATGACCAACCTCCTCCTCAAAGAGCAAAGCTTTCTCCTTTTTAGAAACCTTTTTCTTCTCCTCAAGTATGCGACTCTTATGAACCCATGCTAAAACCTCAGAAACACCTTCAGATTTTTTCTTCAATCTCTCTTCTTTCATCCTGCAAAAAAACATATAAAATAAACTGAAATTGAACTTAATGATGTTTTAAAGGCAACACGACACCTGATTAACAGTACCACTGTGCAATTAGCATAAGGAAGTCCACGTTACCCCGCAATCAATCAATAAACCACAAAGCAAACATGAGAAAAAGTGAATTACAATTTTTCTAACAAAAAAATGCACAAAGCATATCTTTCTTATGATTTTTCTTCGATTCCAACAAACAATATTTTTCACATGTTTCTACACGCTAGTCGCATCCAAAAAAAGTTGTGAATTCTAGCAATGTTATTTTAGTTTATAAACCATGGGAGCAACTTAAAGTTCTAAACAGCTATCCAAGATAGTTTGTTGATGTGGTATAGCTATTGCAGAATGCAATTAAAGAAAGCTATCGGGCTAAACGTTGTTGATCTAATTGGAAGCTCAAAGCTTCTTGTAAGCTTAACCTCGCCAACTAGCAAAAGTAATAAAGAAGGAAGCATACCTCGAGAGTATTAAGAAAGGGATTTAAAGTGGAATCTATAGAGCTGACTGATGGGTAGTTGAGTTTTATTAGGTTGACCAAAATAATAAAAAAAAAACACTTTTTTTATACTTACAAAAGGTAATCCCACGAAAGAGGTCCTGTCCTAAGCACTTAACTGAAGGAGTTGAACAAGATTGCTAACCTTGTTGATTATGCACTCGCTTCTAAGGATCATTCAAGTGTAAGTAATGAAACAAATGGAAATAAAACAAGGCCAAGTGAGAGATGAACAGTTACCCGCCAACCCCAAAAAATAAGCAAGTGAAAAGAAAACAAAACCATTGTACTTGGGTAGGAAAGATTAGTAAGAGAATGAGGTCCAAAAACACTTAGAAGAAAGAAGAGGTGAAGATGGACAACTGTTGAAGGCAATCATGATAGTGAAGATGAATGATAACCTTAAGAAATAGACAAAATGGTGATTCTTAAGGCATTAGCATCATTTTTTGTTGAAATGTGAATTTGGAAGGGAGAAAAAGAAAAAAAAAAAAAAAACTCTCTATTTAATGAGAATTTCCCTTCTTATAACAATATTGGTATTTGGTTTTGCTAGAGGTGTGCATTAGGTTGAGTAAGGTAAGAATCGAAATTTGACTTCACCCTAAACTTTAGTCAGTTGAAAATTAGAATTAATTCGGGAAAAGTCTAATTTAACGAATTTTTTGTAAAAATTCACTAAAGTAGAGAAGTTTAGAGAATTTTGTTATAAATACTAAAATATCTAGATTTATTGTAATATAAGCTAAAAACTAATTTGAATAGACACTTTTAATAGATAAAAATATTCATAAATGACCTAACAAAATTAATCTTTGTTAAGTGGGCGGCTTTTGCTCTTGATCCCTTTTCTGTGTTTTGAATTTCAATTTTGTGGTGGCTTGCTTCTAGACCAAATAATTTGTTATTTTGACATTTCACCTTGCCTAATTTATTATTTTATTATTATTGTATTTTCATATTATTATATGAGAATTTAAATAAAAGAAGTTGGCTTTCGAAAATCTTTCAATGTATTTTTAAGTATTTGTCTCATTTTGATTTTCTTTCTTTTTTTTACTTTTGTTTATCTTAATTCTTTTCTTCTTTTTTCCACAAGGCATATTCCGCAAAATTACAAGATGTGTTAGCTTGTAAGATTTTTTTAATTTTATTGCTATGCCGGTTGATGAAGATAAAAATAATGCACAACTATTGGTAATTCGTTTATTATTTTTATTAATTAAAAAATGCGTGTTTACTTCTCTATCAAATTTTATGTCGAGTTTTTACATATTCTAATTGAAAATTAAACATTTGTCAAATTTTTCAAATTTTTGGGCACATTTTTGCATTTTTTAAATTACATTCACTTTGCACTTCGAAACGTTCAAAAAGCCAAAAAATTTCGACAATTTTTTTGATTTTTAAAACCTTGAGGTCATGTTTGAACCCAAAACCCACCCACCTGGCACATGTTCGGCGACACAAAGGTACACTTGATCCATCGTGACCTCTTTTGAAAAGTTCATTAAAAAGAGGGCCTGGCCCAACCAACCCATTCACAAGTTGGCTCAGTCAAGTCAATCAAGTTCCCTAGGAGATGCTCACTCAAAGCAAGAACTTGACTGTTACTCTACTTTTGCTTGAAGGAAATGAAGACGATATGGTGGTGTTTATTGTGGTTAGAAAGGCATTTAGAATCTATAATTTCTCTAATAGTCAAAACAATGTAATTGAGCATTTATTACGTTATGTAATATGTGGTTAGAACCTATTCCTAAACAATAAATCAATTATTGGGTCAAGTATTTCAAATTGGAAATGCTAAGAAAAAACTAACCCAAGAAGCATAGTTTGTTGATGAGTTACCAAATACAATAACACCTCTAATAAATTATTTACAAAAGCAACAAATCTATTTATTACAAGAAATACTTCTAAATAAGAAAATAAAAATTAGAAATTAAAAATTATACATACACGCATCACACATGATAGAATGATTAAAAATTAACAAGCAAACCATACTATGCTATTATTAGCTTACAAGGGAGGATAACTTACTTTGATATGCGACCCTCAAGCTTCGAAGTTGATGATTGTGGTCCATTTGATGTCAAAGAACCACTATCACCCCCGCCCTGCTCAATTTCCTTTTCATCCTTGGCTTCATCATGGCCTTCATCACGAATCCTCCCACTCACTTTATGTCTCTCCTCATTATCTTGCTCCATTTCCTTCTCTCTTTCTCTATCCTTCAATTTATTCCGGTCCTTATCCTTTTCTTTGTCCTTCACCCTCTCCCGATCTTTATATTTTTCCTTTTCTTTTTCTTTTGACTTATCTCGATCCTTTTCTCTTTCCTTATCTTTCTCCTTCTCCTTCCCCTCTCGTCCTCCTCGATCATGATGTTCCTTCTCTGCTCCTCTATCCTTGTCACGATACTTATCCTTCTCCTTCTCCTTATGTCTATATCGATCCCGTTCATCATAATCTTGCTCCCTAACCTTATCTCTATTCTTGTCCTTTTCGCGCTCTTCTACATCTTCTCTCCTATCCCTGCTAGAAATTCTGCGATTCTCTTTCTCCCTATCGTTTGAAATGTCATTAGTCTTTGAGCGCTCTCGTTCTCGCTCTTTACTTCCATGGTCCTTCTCTTCTCTTCTACTCTTCTTATGATCCTTGGCCATTATGTATTGGTGCTGCAAACAATGCGTGAAAAGACATAACAAAGTAGCATTAGTCAAATCAAACAATTCTCTTTTAAAAGTGTAAGAGAAATACAAAATGGTAAGTGAATAATCTGTCAAAGCCAAAATAATGAAGGGAGAGATTTTTATGAATAATCTTCTCATACTAGCTTGAAAAGAAATAATCTTCTATTAAAAATAAAAACAACAAAAAACATGTTTAAGAATGATGGGGATACTATATTAACCCCATTAATCATGCTACACTAAACAAAAGTGAATTAATTGAATGGTGTGATTTTGTCCATTATAGAAATATATGAAAATGATACTCAGCTCAACAAAGCCTTCTCCCAACAAATTGATAAAAATAATGAACTTCATTAATCTGACCTTTCAAAGAAAAAAAAAAAGGTATCAACCACTCCATCCACAAGCTTGATAGAAAGGCGACCATGAAAATAAACAAAACCAGAAGAAGAAAATCATGAATCGGTTGAGATTTGCGAAGAACATAAAAACCGGATAAACATCACTGATAACAAAACACCCTTTTTGTAATACTAGCTTGTAACTACATTCTTTACCAAGTTTCTAAATTTATTTCAATCAATAGAAAACATAGTATAATTTTCACCGTAATCTGCTCCAAAATCCTATTGTAACACTAAAATCAATCACTCGTATTCAACGCAGGAACTAAAACCTAAAAACGAGGTTGCATAGCAAGATGACGCAAATGATTAAAAAACAAGCCAAAAAAAAAACTCTAAACCCTGCATATAACATCAAATTTCCAAAACAGAATTCGAATGCAATCAATCCAAAATCCTTTTAACTACGAAGCTCCAGGAATCAAGCATTCCTTCGAATTAGTAAGATATTTCTCTACCTTAACTTTCAGCTCTTTAACCTAATTGCAAAATAAATCATTGTAGAATAGGAAGGGCTTTTTTTATACTGTGTGTGCAGTGCCGCCAGTGCAAGTTTACTTCGCTCTTCGATTCTTCTCCTTCTTCCTTTCACTTCTCTCCTTCGTCTCTCTTCTTCTTCTTCTTCTTCTTCTTCTTCTTCTTCTCGCGCTCTCTCTTGTCGATCGCACCAGAAGGGATTGCAACCCAGGTGGCAGCGCAGGCTGTGGTTATATTTCTTCAATTTCACCTCCTGAGCCCTTTGGGCCTTTGGGTGATGTTAAGCCCAAGGCAAGGTCCATCTGTACAAATTTAATTCAAAAAGATAGCGGCCTGTTTAAAAAAACATTTTTCAAAAAAATTTAGTTTGGCTACATGTTTGGTACGTATTAAATATGTAATTTATGTTATAAATGTGTTGAATGTTCGTCCAATAACCTTTAATTTCAATGTTTGTAACCCCATATTTTAAATTCTATAACCTTTAAATTTATGAGATTATTTGATTACTTTTAATTGAATTAAATATATTGTGTAAATGAGTGTTGTGATCTTTTATACCAAAAAGTCTATATAAAAAGGTTTTGTATCTCAATGTAATTATTAACAAAGAGCACAAGTTCTCTAATCTCTACAAACTCTTCTCTTTAGATTTTCTAGCTTTAGTTTAGTTTAATGTTTGTTTTATTTTAGTTTTTCTTTATTTTATAACACGTTATCAGGATGATTGCTCGGATCGATTAAGAAAAGAAAACATCATCTTTTACTCATATTATCATTCTTGCTCGGAAAGGTATATAATGTTGTAAGGTTTTATTTTATTTTATTTGTGCTATTCTTTTCATTTTATTTGTATAAGAATCTTGCACTATTATTATATATTATATTTAAAGACTATGTACATTTGTTTTTTCTTTCTCTTTCCCTCTATGTTTTTTTTTCTTTGACTTACTGCATTATTTTGATTGCTAGAATATTTACTATTTATTTAGAGATTTAAATTAGTAGAGATTTTCTAACATTTGCTGTATTTTCTTTTTTTTTTTACAAATCCTAATTTGCAACTTTGAAAAAGCATATCTAAATACATTAATAATCAAGTCGTAGATTATGTTATTTATTTATTTTTATTTATTTATTTTGCTTACTTCCTTACTACTCCAAAAAAATAAAAATAAAAATTACAATTCTGGCATTGGATTTTTTTTCTTCTTCTTTAGATTGCATCCATTGGATTTTTTTTTTAGTGATTAACCAAAAAAAATTCATTGGGTGCTATTATTCATTGTTATTTTTCTACTTCAACTATACATATATATTTATAAACCATATCACATAAATTGTTGAGTCTAAAATATATATGTCTAAGTTATGATTTGAAACTCTTTGTTCTCATATACACACATGTATGTCATTTTGTTAAAAGTAATATAAAAAAAATTATATATATTTTGAATAAAATATATATGACTATTTCTTTGCATACTAATACTCATCTTATGAATTTTATGCAAATAATTGATTCATGATGGATACAATTATAAATAATATATTTTGATTAGAACTTACAAATATATATTTTTGTTCAAATATGTCGAATTGTCACGACGCCCCTGACGTAGGCTGACGTCATGACCGGCACATTGTACTATACACTGTACATATCCATATACAATATATAATACATTGTCAGCCTTCACGTAGTCTCACAATCATTCTCAAAATTTATAGCAATTTTTTTTTCCTAATATACCACAAATCAAATCTCATATAGATCTCTATACTCATTCTATTCATTCACACATCCCATTTTCATTTCATCATCCAATATATTAAGCTATATATATGCCCACACATCCCATCTAGATGATAATACATATATATAATGTGTGATAAGTATACATATCAAAATAACAAAAGCTATTTCTCCAAGCATACATACACATACCAGGCGAAGGCTCACGTGATTATCATTCACAAATTTTCTTTTTCCCTTCGACTCAATATCTGAAATATTGGAGGAAATGGAGTGAGCAAACAACAGCTCAGTGAATATAGTTCTTGATATGACAATTTTATACATTTAGAGAAATATGACATTTAAAATCATTTCAAACACTTATTCAACACATGCAGCATTCAACGAATATATTATACATGTCAACAACATAAATTTCATGAGTTTTCCATAACACAATGCACAATCTCCCTTCTTCCCAAGGCAAGAGAGCGAGTCTAACCCTTGTATGACCGTTACAATGTAGCCACAGCCTCTCATTACCCAATTCACAGTCATTTCAAGGATCGCAACCCTTGTTAGGACAGACCTACTGACAATGAGGACTCGCAAAATCTCATCCGGGTCTAATTCCTAACGAAACGACATCATTACAAACTCCAATTTCTAAAATCAGTTTGCATGATCCATAAAACTCAATGCATTATATATAACTATCACATGCATACAATCAAACATTTTATATGCGTACAATGCCATACAAGAACCGAATCAAAGAAACTATACTCACAGTACAACACGTTCAACTTAAACCCAATCATCGTCGCTTTCGAGTCCAGCTCCAAGTTAAATCCAACTAATTTAACCTGTCACAATCGCTCCATAATTCAATTTCATGTATTCATATCTATTTACATCTTTAATTTCTCAACTCACTTCAAATCACGAATAATAAATCCATTTAGGACTCATAAGCAGTTGAAGAAACTACTATATCGTTTCTGTGGTCAATCTAGATATTTCCACAAGAAAGAACAGTGAAAATAGATGTCCAAATCAAATTTTCACGACACCATATACTTAGTTACTAAAACTATCAAATCATATCCAAAAATCACATTCTTAGCATCGAAACTTCCGGAATTCAGTTCTCTACGATTCTATGATTTCAAATCACTGTTCACTGTTCACTGTTCACTGTATTATTCGTCACTATTCATTCAAAACATGTATATTGTATTAAAATTGTCAAACGGTCTCCAAAAATAATGAAATGGAACCTAACCACATATTCAGGGTCCCGACAGTTCAAGGAGTGTTTTTCTACCTTTCTAGCGGATTTTCATTCACATTGGGTCAAAACCCCAATTTTTGAAAACGCCGTAAAACGGCTCCCATAGCTAAAATTAGTCCGCTAGAAAGTTTACATCTAGCTTAGACATCAATTTTACGAAAAAAATAGAGGGAAAATCACTTACCGCAGGTCCTGATTTAGCGCGAATCCCTCCCTTTTTTCTTCTTCTCCTTCTTCCTTCTTCCTTCTCGGTTCTTCCTCTTATGCTTCTAGCAACTTCTTTCATTTGGTTTTTCTTTCGTTCATGGTACTATTTAGTGAACAGTACCCGCAAATGAACAGTACCTTTATTGTTATTTTATTTTTTCTTCCTTTATTCCTCTTTTTCTTCTTCTATACACTCAATCCACATAATTCAACTCCAAAATTTAACTTGTAAGCACCCATATAAGTTGACTTCATATGTATCATCTTCATTTAATAAGTTTATTTACGAATCATACACACGTATATTTGGCTCATACGTATAAAAGATGTGTATTATCACGCGTATATTTAGCTCATACATATACAATACGTGTATTCTACATCTCGATATACGTGTACTTCAACGTATGTATTTAATTAAAATTACGGGGTGTTACACGAATATTACGAAACTTGAATTTGTTGCACTTGACATTTCAGGCGACAATTATTTTGTCATAGATCCTTGATGTTGAGATCCACTTGGGTGCCAAAAATTTGGGCAATACAATTAAAGAAGAAACTCAAGCATCCATACAAGATCGTGCAAAAGCTTTAATATTCCTTCGGCTTCATGAAGGTTTGAAAAGTAAATATCTCATTGTTAAGGACCCTTTCATCCTTTGGAATAATTTAAAAGAAAGGTTTGACCATCAAAAGACAGTCATTTTGCCAAAAGATGCATTTGAGGTTGCAAGACTGAAGAAAGGTTATGAGTGGATGCATTTGAGGTTGCAAGACTTCAAAACAGTCAGTGAATATAACTCCACATTGTTCAAAATTAGCTCCCAGTTGAAGCTATGAGAAGAGAAAATAACTGAAAAAGAAACGTTAGAAAAAACTTTTACATCATTTCATGCCTCGAATGTGCTCTTGCAGCAACAATATCGAGGGCGTCGATTCACTGAGTGTTTTGAATTGATCTCATGCCTTTTGGTGCCTGAGCAAAATAATGAGTTATTAATGAAAAATCATCATTCCCACCCAACTGGTACTGCATCATTCCCTAAAGTGAATGTTGCCTTAGTTAATGATTATAAATATGGGCGTAGACATAATCGTCATAATAGACGAGAAAAAGGGTATGGCAGAGGTTGAGGTAGAAATAATCATCGATATCATGGTGGTCATAATTTCCAAAAGAATTGGAATAAAAATGATGCAAGGCAAGAAAAAGGAAAAGGTTTTCAGAATAAACCTACAAAAGACCATGTGAATACATGTTATAGAGGTGGAATAAAAGGACATTGGTATCGTACTTGTCGTACATCCAAACACTTGGTTGACCTTTATCAAGCCTCGGTTAAAGATAAAGGCAAAAAGGTCGAAATGAATTTGGTTGATACAGAGAAAAGTTTGAATAAGAACTTTTATAATGGAGATACCACTGTGGACATGACAAATTTTGATATTTCAAATTTTCTGGAAGATCCCAGTGGACAATATATCAATGAGAGAAATGTTAACTGAATAACATGATTTTTTTTTTAGTAAAAGTATTATGTAATGAGATGTTTTTAATAATATATATATATATATATATATATATATATATTTGTTTATACTATAATAGATAGATCTTCGTGAAGAATACCCAAATTTTGAATTAAATAAAGGAGATGTGCGCATCGTTGATTGTGCAACAACACATACTATCCTTCGAGATAAAATATATTTTTTGAATTTGAAATTAGCTAAAGCTAATGTGAATACAATATCAGGCACTGCAAATATTATTGATGGCTCTAGAAGAGAAAATATAATGTTATCAGGTGCTTATATTCTTCTAAATCAAGAAGAAATTTGCTCAATTTTAAGGATATCAGTAGAAATAGATATCATATTGAGACTATGAATAAAGGCAATGAATAATATTTATATATTACTTCAATTTCTACAGAGAGTAAGAAAATATTAGAAAAATTCTCAGCTTTATCATCTGGATTATATTTTTCAACTATAGAGCAAGTGGAAATAAATGTTGTCATGAGCAAAAAATTATGTGATCCAAAAACATTTATAATTTGGCATGATAGATTGGGTAATCCAGGATCCTCAATGATGAGGCGAATAATAGAAAATCCACATGGGCATCCACTAAAGAATCAAAGGGTTCTTTTGCCAAATAAATATAATTGTGTCACTTTCTCAGAGGATAAATTAATTGTTAAACCATCTCCAAGTAAGCTCGTTGTTGAATCTCCAACTTTTCTAGAACGAATTCAAGGGGATATATGTGGACCTATTCATCCACCTTGTAGACCATTTCGTTATTTTATGGTCTTGATTGATGCATCGACTAGATAGTCACAAGTTTGCTTTTTTTCGACCCGAAATGTTGCCTTTGCTAGGCTTCTTGCACAAATAATTCGATTAAGGGCTCAATTCCAGATAATCCGTTTAAGACAATTCATTTTGATAATGTGGGTGAATTTTCATCCCAAACTTTTATTGATTATTGCATGTCAGTTGGGATTGATATTGAGTATTCAGTTCCTCTTACTCATACTCAAAATGGTTTGGCTGAATCTTTGATTAAGCATATTCAGTTGATTACTCGACCCTTACTAATGAGAACGAAGTTACCAACGTCTGCTTGGGGACATGTTATTCTTCATGTGATGGCTTTAATTCGCATTCGACCTAATGGTTATCATGAGTATTCTCCCTTATGACTTGTATTAGGTCAACAAGCAAATATTTTACACTTAAGAACTTTTGGTTGTGCAGTATTTGTCCCCATAGCACCTACTCATAAAACTAAAATGGGTCTTCAACGAAGACTTGGAATTTATGTTGGTTTTAATTCTCCATCTATTATATCATACCTTGAACCTTTAACAGCTGATATTTTTACCGCCCGCTTTATAGATTGTCAATTTGATGATACAATTTTCTCACCATTAGGGGGCGACAAAAAGCCAATTTCAAAAGAATGGCGTAAAATTGCTTAGAATGCATCAACTTTGTCTCATTATGATCCACGCACAAATCAATGTGAACTAGAGGTTCAAAAGATTATTCATTTGCAAAGAATTGCAAATGAATTACCTGGTGCATTTACTGATATAAAGAAGGTGACAAAATCACATATACCATCTACAAATGTTCCACCAAGGGTTGATGTCCCTGAAGGGTAAACTATTAATTCAATGGCACACGAATCAATAAAACGCTTGAAGTGTGATGGCATGTTGGCTCAAAGGATATAGTTGCTCGAAAGAATAAGAAACAAGTAAATGAATAGAGATGTACTCTTAGAGTAGTACTACATGAACAAGTTTCCATTGAAAAAGATCAATCAAAGGAAAAAGTACCCTTTGAACATGATATGAAACATTTGCCCCCCGAAGTGGACAAAATGCTTGAAAATGAATATATCTCAATAAGTCCTATATATACAGGAAAAACATGGGATCGAAATAATATTGTTCCAGACAATATATTTGCATTTAATGTATCTTCTGATGTTTATAATGATGATGATCCTGAACCACTAACTGTGAATGCCGACAGAGAAATGATTGGCAAAAGTGGAAAGTGGCAATTGAAATAAAACTAAACTCGTTGAGAAAATGATAAGTATTTGGATCAATTGTTCAGACACCGAATAATGTAAAGCCTGTTGGTTTTAAATGGGTATTTGTGCGAAAGAAAAATGAGAAAAATGGGATTACAAGATATAAAACACGACTTGTAACTCAAGGTTTTTCACAAAAAGTTGGTATTGACTACGAGGAAACCTATTCTTCTGTTATTGACGCAATTACATTTCGTTTCTTAATCAGTCTAGCAGTCTTAGAAGGACTTGAAATGCGTCTAATGGATGTTGTTACTGCATATTTGTACGAGTCTATTGACAGTGATATATATATATGAAAATCCCTGAAGGATTTAAAATGCCTGAAGAGAATAAGGCAAAACCTCGTAGTATGTATTCAATAAAATTACAACGGGATTTAAATGGACTAAAGCAATCTGGTCGCAAGTGGTACAATCGCCTCAGTGAATATCTCTTGAAGGAAGGTTATGTGAATAATGAAATTTGCCCATGTGTTTTTATCAAGAAATCATCAATTGGGTTTGTGATTGTAGTTGTATATGTTGATGACTTAAATTGTAATACCCTGAAAAAAAATCCATTTTCAAAAACCAAACAATTCAATCAAAAACCAAAAGGATCCACAAATCCAGTAAACTTGAGAGATCAACATATAACGAAGGATCAACAAATAAAACCAAAAATTGAAGAAAAAGAAATTTACTAAGATTCCCCAAGAAAAACTCAGTATATGAATGCTCAACCAAAAATTTCCTTATGAAAAATACACGATTTAATCTAAACCACTTATAATTTGAGAAATCTTCCAGTTACCCGTCCAATTTATTCAAAAAAAAAAGGAGATAAACTTCTAAAATCAAAGACAAACAAATTCGAAGTATGAACTTAAATCTCTCTGGCGACAACATCATTGAAAAGATCAAAACTCCAAAACGAGCAAGAGAATAAAAAAAAAGATCAAAAAAAAAAAGAAAAAGAAAGATTTTAAACATGATCCTGAAATCACGCCGACATGTCGCCTGGAATCTCGCCGACATCTCGCCGACATCTTGGCTAAAATCTCGCTCTCTATCTCTCTCTAAAACCAGCGCACTCTCTCTCTCCCTTCTCATCTTGCCGCTGCAACTCATCACCGCCTCTGCTCTCTCGCTCTCGCCAGGTTCCTCTCTCAACCCTCTGCTCAAAACCTGAAACCCATCTCGCCGTTGCTCCTCATCTCGCCGCTGCCCTTTCTCTTTCTCTTCTCTGCCACGGATCTCGCCGTCGCCGCCCTCTCTTCTCTTCTCCGCCATTCCCTGATCTCGCCGCCGCTCTCTCTCTTCTCTGCCATCCGCCACTGCTCTCTCGATCTCTCGTCTGCTCACCCTCACTCTCTTCTTCTTCTTCTTCTTCTTCTTCTCCTTTTCCCATCCTCTTTTCTTTCCCTTTCTCTCTCTCTCCCCTATTTTCTTCCTTCCGCCCTGCAACTCACTCAAGTGTATTTTATTTTTTTTATTTTCTTTTCTTTTCTTTAAGCAACCAACATATTATATAATATATTTATATATATATCATACATACAATACCACATATAAACTCCCCTGTTTTCTTCCTTCCGTCCTGCAACTCAAGTGTATTTTATTTTATTTATTTATTTATTTATTTTTCTTTTCTTTTAAGCAACCAACAGGTTATATAATATATTTATATGTATCATACATTTTTTTAACCAAGTGTTATTATTTTTTTAAGCAATCAAGATGTTATATAATATATTTATATGTATCATACATATTTTTTTTACCAAGTGTTATTATTTTTTTTAAACATTGCAACTCAAGTGTTATTATTTTTTTAAGCAACCAAGATGTTATATATATATATATATATATCATACATACAATACCGCATATAATATATTAGATTATGGTATATCATATTTTACGTTTTTACTATCTAGATCATCATATTATATCAGGTGGAAGTTTATTAGCTAAGTTATATTATATGTATAATGTGACCACCATCATACAACATAGACATGTATGCACATTATATTAATATAATATAATACAAAACAAGTGATTAACGTGTGATTTATGTGTGGATAGGTTGATAACGCCCAACGTCGAAGAATCAATCTCAACACATTTGGAATTTAGCGACTTAGGTGGGGATGATTCTAGGCCTTCATAATGTTTTATTTGATATATAGATAGGAATGTTAAATTAATTAGGTCCATAGTATTATTAGATTGCTTATGCATGCCTATTGTACATGATTATATATATACAATGTTGTGATTGTTTAGTCATGATGATATGTGTGTTAACATGATTTTTATTCTGATCAAATGATAATTGGATGCATGAAATTCATGTGGTAGTTGAATTTATTTATAAATTATAATGCCTGATAATGAAATGTATGATTTGGAATATTGGCATAGTGAATGCGTGAACACTATTATAATTGATTTTGTGACATGATACCATGTGTAGTGGAGTTGAATATGTTTTATGAATGCACTTAATATCGTGCTTATACCGTACGTATGGCGTGACATCACTAAAGAACACGATTAAGATAAGAATCACACATATGGGGCAGTTATTCTAAGGAATATCGCCAATGTTCTAATTTTTGGGCTGTGCCACCCTGAGTTTGGTTTTCCTAAAGGTAGGTGATTTAGAACGTGATGAAATTCTCGACTCAAACAATCTAATGCTGCAACAATTAATGAGTGAAACTTATTTGTAATGTTCTTGTGTATGTATCATAATAAAATATTGTGAATTGTTTAGATGACCCACTGGGCTTTCAAGCTCACCCTTATTTTTTTATATGCGGGTGCTTAGGAGAATAAAAATAGCAAGTTCGTGACATAGTCCAAAGTAGTAGGGGTGGGTTAATTAATTAGTATTATGATGATAAGACTAAATATTTTATTTAATTTTTAAAGGTTTATTATTTAAACGAATTGTATTGATAATTGAAATTCAATGAATATTATTACGGTCAGTAAAGACCCTGTGATTTATTTCACGTATGAATGTCTTGGAATAGAATTCATTAATTCTATTTGATGATTGTATTTAAAGGTTGTGTCCATAATGGATGGACAAGGGCAAGTACCCTCGTATGAAGATAACGATTGTATGAAGAATTAAAGGTATTCGTTTATCTTAACCAGTAAGTTGGTTGGAAGAATATAAACTCATAGTTTTACAAATTTTATTATTTATAAAATGGTTATGGGTTAAGATAGACGGATACGAGTAACGTCTCGATTTTCAGTGATATTTTATATAAAAGTAAAATATTCATTATCTTACAAACAAAAAAAAATTAGTTTTGAAAATCGGGGTGTTACATAAATATTGTGGGAACTCGTGAAGAAATTGAAAAAACATCTAATTACTTGAAAAAAGAGTTTGAGATGAAAGATCTTGAAAAAATAAAGTTTTGTCTCGGTCTACAGATCGAGAGTTTTTCAAATGTAGTTCTTGTCCATTAGTCAAATTATATTGAAAAAGTTTTAAAGCGATTTTATATGGACAAGGCACATCCACTAAGTTCCCCAATGGTTGTTTGAAGTGGATAAAAACCCTTTTCGCCCTCATGATAATGATGAAGAGCTTCTCCGTCCTGAAGTGCCACATCTTAGTGCTATAGGTGCACTTATGTATCTAGCAAATTGTACGAAATCGGATATTGCTTTCTCTGTTAATTTACTTGCAAGATATAGTTCAGCACCAACCCGAAGACATTGGAATGGCGTTAAACATATATTACGCTATCTTCGAGGAACAAGTGATATGAGTATATTTTACTCGAGAAAGGCAAAATCAAATTTGCTTGGATATGCGGATGTTGGATTCTTATCAGATCCTCACAAAGCAAGGTCACAAACATGATATATTTTTACTTATGGTGACTCTGCGATATCATGGCTATCCGTGAAGCAAATAATTGTTGTTGCTTCCTCAAATCACTCGGAGATTCTTGCAACTCACGAAGCCAGTCGTGATTGTGTATGATTGAGATCTATGATCCAACACATTCAAGGATTATGTAGATTATCTTCTATCAAAGATTGTCCTACAACATTATATGAAGATAATGTCGCATGCATTGCACAATTAAGAGATTGTTATATCAAGGGTGACAGAACCAAACATATTTCACCAAAATTCTCTTTTACACATGAGCTTCAGAAGAATGGTGAAATTGATGTCCAACAAATAAGATCGAGTGAGAATCTTGCAGACTTGTTTACAAAACCTTTGCCGACCACAACATTCAAGAAACTTGCATATAATATTGGGATGTGTCGACTGAAAAAATATTTCAAGCAAAGCAACAGAAGAAAGTTCACACATATCATAACGAGGGGGAGAATTAAAAGTTGAGTTATTCTTTTAGGACTATACTATTTTTCTCTTAGCTATGGTTTTGTCCCAATGAATTTTTCTAGTAAGGTTTTTAATGATGTAGTCCTAAACAATATAAAACTCCTTGAGAATTGTACTCTTTTTTCTTTACTAGTTTTTTTTTTTCCACGAGGTTTTATCTAATAAGGTTTTAACGAGGTATATTCTCATGTATGAAGGGTATTCAAAGGGGAAGTGCTATAAATGTATTGAATGCCCATCCTATAACCTCCAATTTCAATGCTTGTAACCCATATATTTTAAATCTCATAACCTTCAAATTTATGAGATTATTTGATTGCTCTTAATTATATTAAATATATTGTGTAAATGAGTGTTGTAACCCCCTGTACCAAAAAGTCTATATAAATGGGTATTGTATCTTAATGTATTTGTTTTATTTTAGTTTTCCTTTATTTTGTAACAATTTAAGTTTTATTGAAATTTCTTTAATAGTTTTCATAATTTAAATAATAATTTTTAAATTAATTAAATAAAATAATAACTTTACATATTATAAAAAAATTAATAATACTTATAAACTATTTTATATAAGTTCTTTAATAGTGTTCATACTCAAGGTAACTTAAATTTAATTATTATAAGTGAGTTAGTCAACACACCTATAAGCTAATAATACTTTTGAACTTTATGGCAGTCTTGACTTCTTTACAAGGTTAATCTTCAAAAAACATGTTTAAATGAAATAAGCAATCATGTTGTAAATATTTAAACAACGAAATGAATAAGCAAATATAAAATGAAACAATTGGAGAGAAATTAAATTGAAATAAGAGAGAAAGATATTGACAAGTGATAAAAATAAAAGTAAAGTATTAAAAAATGAACTCAGTTGTCCAAACTATAAAAAAAACACTCAAATTGAAGAGAACAAAAGAAGAAAATTAGTTAATAAGTGACAAAAAACACATATTATAAGCAGTAAGGGAAAAAACAAAGAAACATAACATAATAAAAACGAAGTTCATCATATAGCAAAATTATAAAGAAAATGATCATAAGTAGCACATAACTTTCATATGTGATCATATAAGTAACACGTCAATTTATTAAATGCAAGGAAGAAAGACAGGTTTTTATCCTTAAAATATAAGATGATTGACATATAAGAATTAAGAATTTGATACGTAGAGCAATACGAATAGGTGCAGCGTGGCGTGTAGGCACATAGTTTCAAGCATACTTTAGGTTGAATAGCGTTAAAACTCCACTCGTTGCTAGGATTCAATTTGCTCCTTACGAGTCCCTTAAAGAAATTATAACACTGAAAATATCCTTTAATAAATCATAAAGTAGAACACAAAAGTCTCAAAAAATTACATTCATATCGTTTCAAATTGTTCACACACCCACAATTCCAAAACAACGTTAACTCTTTATGTGTATTTCTAAAACATTCATTGATTTGGAGGTGATAGTTTACCATTAAAGACTTTGTTCTCCAAACATTTATATATATATATATATATATTTGAAACAAGCCATGGAGTAAAGAAATTATATATTTTCTTAAAGAAATTATATCATTGATTTATATATATATATATTTAAAATCAAATCTACAAATCTACAAAAAGTGTTATAAACTGTAAAAATAATCAAAAGTACTACTCTACTCTATTTGTTTTTCAACAAGTACTGCTTTTTTTTTTCTTTTGGCTCTTTTGTAAAAGCTTGATGAGAGATTGACTTCTTGAAAATAATAATTCTAAAGCATACAAAAATAAAAAAAGTTTAAAATCAAATATATAAGCTCAAAATAATAATTAAATGTACATAAATTTTGGGTAAGAAAAAAATATATATAAAAAAGCTTGTGCTCTGTAAATGTGAAAAAAAAAACAAAAACGCAAAACAAAAAGGCGATTAAAAATAAATAAATGGCATGATCCATAATCAGTTGAAGAGAGGATGGTTTGTTGAAAATTATAGTTCTAAGGCACTAAAAAACTAAAAGAAAAGGTTTAAAATGAAAAAAATAAGAGAGGTTGAGTTCTTGAAAATAATAGTTCTTAAGCACAAAAAAATAACAAAAAAAAGGGTTTAAAATGATATCTATAAGCTCCAAAAACTAATCAAATGTCCATGGTAAGAAGAAAAAATATAAAAAAGGGCACAGTCTATTAATTTGAAGCACAAACGTTGATTTGTTGAGAATTACAGTTGTGAAGCACCAAAAAACCCAAATTTTTTTTTAAAATAGAAGTGGACATAAATCAAGAAATTTTCAAAGTTATAGATTTTAAAGCCGACAACATAATCAAAGTTTCAATAAATTAATAGAAGTGAACCTTAAACTACAGATTCGGTAAATGCACTGAATGTTTTTTATGAGTGCATTTGTAATTACCCAAAATATGTTGTTAAACATAAACAATTTAAAAGTATTTTTTTTAAAAAAAAAACAAAGAAAACAAAAGTTGCATTAAAATTATTTTCTTTCCCCAAATTTTAAAGTTGTTCTCTTGTTTTCTTCTTAAATTTTAAAGTTAATTTTATTAGAGCTAAAAATATAAGTACTAAGTTTTTTTAAGATGTAGAGTTACCAAATGCTGATCAAAAAGTAATTTTAAATATTTAAAAAATATTCTAAGAAATCGTATTTTTACGAAATCTTAGGTTGCGTTTGGTTCATGATCTAGAAAGTATAATACAATTCAAAAAATAAAAACTCATAAAATAACATTTTGTCATTTTCTAAAAAATGATAGTCACCCAAGAGAGAGGGTGAATTGGGTGTCTTGGCTAATTTAGTCAATTTTAATTTTTCTTATGTTATCCTTATTTCAGTTAAAACATTTGTTCAAATATATATTGTGCAAAAGATATATACAAAAATTTAAATGCAAAGACACAATATTTTTACGCGGTTCGAAAATTTAATTTCCTAAGTCTATGCCTAGAGGAAAACCTCTATAAGATTCCACTATCTAAGATTTACTTTACCGGGTGTGAATCAAACCATTACAAATGCATTTTTACAAGTTCAGGACAAACTTATTATTTTACGGGCTAAGGATGAACTGTCTACTCCTTTTTACGGGATAAGGAAAAACATAATATCCTTTTATCGGACTAAGGATGAACCATTTAACCTTTTTTTAAGAGAAATAGTGAAACATAGCTTTATGATTCCAAATAAGTGATTAAAAATCACCTAACTTGACTTGTTTCAATTAGAAACAAATCAAAAAAGCTAAACCATAAATGTTTGTTCCAAATCTTTGAAACAATTACAACAAAGCTTAAATATTACAAGCCAATGGACACAAGATATAAAAGATAATGAAGCTCATGGATTGAAAAAAAACTTACAACCATATTCTTTTCGTGTATTCATATTGCTCATTTAAATAATGTTGAAAATATATGCATGATTGACGCAAAACTTGAAGCTCTAAAATCACAAAGATGATTTTTAATTCAAATGATCTCTTTGGGTGTTCTTGAAAATGAAAAGATGTGGAAGATGAAGTTTATTCTTTCATTTTCTCACAACAACACTTAAACTTAGAGAATTTTAAATTTTAAAATCAAGCGGTCGTTTCCCTAAAAATTTAAGAGGTTTCTCTCAAAAAAATATTTCAAATTGGAGCTTGACTAGAAAATTCAAAAGAGAGAGAGAAGTAAAATGCTTCAAATCAAATATATGTTTCTCAAAAACCAGAAAATCTATAAGTATGATTTCTCTCAAGAAAGAAATATTAAAAGCTCAGGAGATTTCACAAAGTAAGAAAAACAATTTGTAAAACCTTTTTCTTTCAAAATCATTTTTGAAAAAACTTGATTTTGTTTTGAAAATGAGGAGAACAAAATAAAAGCACAAGTTTCAAAGATTTTGCAAATTTTTTCTCAAAATGAGCAAAGGCACATATTTATGTATAAATATGTCAAAACAGTAGGAACCACAATCTAGGTGTAGAACCGTGTTTTATGTTCAAAATGTGCATGAAAACAACTCTCTGTTTTCTTAATGGAAACACGTTTCTTAATGGAAATGCGTTTCTATTTGAATTCCCAAAAACTGCCAAAACGCAAGAAATGCGTTTTTATATGCATTCCAGATAGTAGTATTCTGGAATTTTGGAAGAAACGTGTTTCTTTCCATGAAACATGTTTCTGCTTGATTTGGTGAAAATTTTCACCAAGTCTAAATAAGAAACGCGTTTCTGTATGACTTAGTAAGAAATTCACTAAGTTCAAACAGAAAACGCATTTCTTGTACAGGAAACGCGAACAAAAACATAAACTTGTTTTACTTAATTAATTTTGCAACCAAACAAGTTTTTTCGATCAAACAAGTCTAAAAACACTTAACAACACTGAATTTAATCAAATTGAATAATGAACAAGTGTTAAACTCTTTTTTGATAAAAGTCAAGATTTTGACTAAATAAAAATTCAGTTTGACTTTGTAAAAACCACTCATTTTAAAATATGATGCATGCACGCAATGATTTAAAAATAAATTAGCAATATAGAGACAAAAAAAAATTATAATCTAATTCTACTTATACTTGTAAACTTTTATCCTTTATCATCTAGTCAACTCGTCCAAGTCTTGACTTTGACTTTGTTTGATCCACTTTTATCTTGTATTGCCATTTTTGACTTATTCTTGGTGTTGAAGCATGTTCAATTCAACCACTAACATCATGATTATATTGTTTATTAGCATCAAAACTCTTAGAAGAATTCTAAGTAGAAAACTATTTAAGTCAACAAAAACATCTTGTTTTCTTTGCAAATTTTGGAAAACCATTTTCTGGTTTCAACGAACCAAACGTATATTTCGTATTTTTCAAAATTTTAGATACATAAAACTTTATTCGAATCATAAACCAACTGCAGCCTTAATTTTCAAAAAAATAAAAAACTCTTTTTTAGTTCTAATCCAATTATCTGAAGATAATGTATTCCTATTTATATTTTTATACTAATATAATGAGAATTTTTGGGCAGCTGACAGTGAAGCCTTTTTTTTTACCTCAACTGCCCAAATTGCCCCTATTTATTATTTGTGAAAGAACTAAGTAAAACAATTGAAGAGGGTATTAAAGGGATTTTGTTATCCTACACTAAAGTGCTTATGATAAATATTCAATTCTTTTTGGCAAAAACAAAGAAAAAAATTACTTTCCTCTAATTTTTCTCAACTAAACTACCCAATGCTATCAGTTTTATAACAATTGAAACGACCCAATGACCAACTATATTTGTGTATCTATCCAAACAATCACAACTTTCCATATTTAAACTACATCCTTGTTCCCTCAAATATAATATTTGGTGTCTTATTGCCATGCGCCACTTCTTAATTTACAGTGAAACTCTTCAATTTAATCTTTCTTCGTTACATCAATCTCCCATCACTTTTATTATGTATTCCATAGATTATCAATTATTAATAAAAAAGATATTATTAAATTCACATGCCCATCCATATGCTAGTAAAACATAAAAAATAATGAGTTAATTGTGTACAGTTGTAGTTAAAAACGAGAGAATAACATTTTACAGTTTAAACATAAAACTATCCAAATGTTCTCAATCATAATAGTATAAACTATGAAAAATAAGAATAAAATTACAGTGGGTTAGTTTCTATGATTTAAATATGTTTTTATAAGTTTGTTTAACTACTTTTTTTTTTTTAATTTTATTTTACAAAAATATACTTGTGCAAGGCGTATTAAACGAACGAAAATGAATAGACAAGTTAACCTCATTGTTCGTGATTTGAACATAATTTTCTTTGTCCAAAAATTTGAAGACACGAAAATACATTTGCTTAGTAGTGGAAAGCCAATTTAAAAGGGGTTGTGGGTAAAGTCATTGTTTTTAGAGGGTACATTTAGAATTATATTTTTAAAAATTTTACTTATAAAACAACTTGTATATTTTAATCAAAACAATTTGTATTTAGAAAACAATTAAAAATGTAAGGTTGTATCTAGTTAGTGATCTAAAAAACAAGAATTCAATTAGAGGTAGAAAACTCATGATGTGTTTAGTAGCCAAGAAAATTTTTCTTGAAAAAATATTATTTTATCGAGAAAATGTACTTGAAAAATTTTTATCGTGGTTGTTTGATTAGATATGAGAAAATCTATTCATGGTTGGTTATTTGTTAGTTATTCAATAAAATAATTGTAATTTCTTCAAATTAATTTTTTACCCGCTGAGAAAATGATGGGCCCAAGAATTTTTTTTTTATAATTTATTTCTCAACCCTTTTTGCCAAAAAAAAACACTTGAAAATAAAATTTTCTCAAAAAAATTATTATTTTTTCGAGAAAGTTTCTATTTTTTTACCTAACAAACACAGCCTCAAGAAATGACTTTTATCGCCTTTTGAAAATAACCTATTTTCTTTATAAAACATTGAAAACTATTTTTAAATTCACTTAAACCAAATAGTTTTTTAATGTGTTTTAGATTTTTAAATATAAAAAACTATATCAAAATTACAAACCACGTTAACCCTAAAAATTTGAACATTTATTTTTGAATTGTATCTTTATTTTTGAATTACAAATTAAAGATGTAATAAAGAAATTGGGTTAAACTTAAATGCACAATAATCTATATTGACACAAAATATTGTTAGCCCGACAATTCGTTTTCGTAATCACTAGTTCACTAGCGAGTCCCATCCTAAGGAGGGCTAAAGGGACCGGTATAAATCTCACATATCACTTAAAACATATGAAGCCATTAACTATGGCACAATAATTTCTTTAAAGAGAATCGAATTATTACTAAATTAAGTGGTGATTTACTTTTACTTATTAAAAAATAGTTATTTTCTAGCATAAAAAAATAACTATTGCATATTTAATTAACCTAGTTCATATTGCAAGGAGATTTTAGAATTTTTGTGTTGCCTATCCACTATCTAATACAACTATCTTCCTTTTCTTTTAGAGCTTGAAAAATCCATAATCTACAAAAGATTGAAAAAAAAAAAAAAAAACTTAACCTAAGCAAGCCCAATTTCAAAATTTTAAGCTATTTTAACATTTAACTAAATGACAAAAAGGAATTTCATTTTTCAAACTATTCCTTCAACATATATATACAATAATAATATTTTTTCCAATGCACACACAGGAGACAGGTCAAGGCTACAATTTAATTGACCTTGCCAAAAAATAATCAACTTACCTAAATAACTAATAAAAAAATACCCATGACATGAAAATGACAATTAAATAAAGGGTTCCAAAAAGAAAAAATAATTGAGTGCCGGAGCACTGCCCAGGTTTCTTCACTAAATAATTATTTGTACCTAAAGAGTCCACTAACTTTCTTGTAAAGGCAGAAGCCAAGCAACCTACAAACTCTTTTAGAATCTCAAATTTTAAAAAAATTAGTCTGGACACAAAAAGTAAAAAGACGCCGGCACTGAAAATCAATAAGATAACCAAAACCCTATCTCTATCAAACCCATTTTCCTTTGTGTTTAATCAGAACCGTCAGATTGGGACGAAAGCGATCCAATGGTTTCGTAATTAACGGCTTGTGATAAGGGGATATTACTCTTATAGCGGAAATACGGCTAAGCGTTGACAACAGCATCATCGGTGCTGACGTGGTAGAATTAGAATGGTTAAATCACGATCGACGGCAGAGATAAAACCTAGATTGGATCTCTCAAAACCAACGGAGGAGAAAGAAACCCTAATCGCTTGCAAAGTGGTGAGAGGGTTTTTAAGCCGAGGAGGGTCTCATTTTTCATTTCCGCGACTTCTCTCCACAGTTTTGGTCGGCGAGAAAGCTTTTAGCGAAGCGATCTCGAGTTCCTTCTGTCGCTAAAGGGTGAGATTCTTGGTTATTCCTTCTGATTTAGGCATAGGGTTTAGTATTATTCATACTTTTCTTTGTTGTTTGTGTTTGATTTGAGATCCAGATCTTTCACTTCCTGTACTCGTTTTAGTGCTGCGGATTGTTTTTGTGAAAGGGACTTTTTTGTTTCTCTGATCTTGATATGTTTTGCGTGAGCTTGTTTGTGTTTAGATGTCAGTTTTTGTGTTGTTTTTTATTTATAAACCTAGTTCTTGATGTTTGTTTATGTGGTTGTTGTTGTTGCATGACGGCTTGCAGTGCTAGCAGATTTGATCGATTTGCTTCTGAAGAATTAAGTTTCTAGGAATTATTTGTACGTAGATTGGTGTTTTGATTTTTTGATTGTTTTTTTTGTTTGTTTACGTCGTAAATCTGAAGTTTCTATGTTAAGGATGTTTACTATTATTTTTACACATGTATTTTTTTTTAATTAAAATTGATATTTGTCTTCTGATTATTTGTGTGTAGTTATTACTTCTGGATTTCTTCTTACTCCAAGTAATGTGTTTATTTTTTTTTTTTTTTTTGGGCTAGATCTACAGTGCAAGTCTATTTTATAAAATTACTTAGAATTGATTGTAGAAATAATATGCAGTTTTTCTTTTTATCTTTTTTTTTTTGAATTCAAATTGGTTTTATGGTTAAGTTACATGTTGGTACGTGGTATTATTTCATTGTTATTTTGTTTCAAATATTGTTTGGTTTATTTGTATAAAATTCCCTGCAGGTTGAACTAACCTGCATTCCAGCAGTTCTACTGGTTGTAGTTGGGAATTTATATTTGTTTTTTATTTAATTTACTTAAATATAATTTGATTAATACTTTAATCTATTTATAATTTTTTTTCTTCATTTTGTAGAATCTTTATATATGCTGTATAGTGTTGATATCTTTTTTATGAAATTTTCTTATGATGCCTTGATGGTGAAATGGTAGACACGACGAGACACAAAATCTCGTGGAGGTTCGAATCCTCTTCAAGGCATTACTCGTATTGCTCAATGAATGAGCCCAGCATGTTCCCTAACTAGGGTTGTTTTCTTTTAGCTGGATGTATTGTTTTTGATGCTTTGCATGAAAACTTCTCTCTTATTACAAATTTTTTGCCTTTTTGAAAAATCTATACTGGTTATAGTTGCATTCGTATGTGAGGAGACTGGGGGAATGCTGTTATGGTTATTTTGCTGCATCAATGATGTATAATGGTTTTCATTTCTGGTCTGATCTATACCTGCTGTAGCTACTGATTATATCGTAGTTATGGTATGTATAATTCAGTTGTCAAGAGAATGAATAATATGTTGTTGGAAAAAAGTTTGTGTATAATAGATACAGTTAAGCTTCTTATATTTAATGGAGTATTTTACACATATATTCATCTCTTTATTCTCTCTACAGGTCTCCAATTTTACTGTAAAATCATTTTGCTTCACATTCTGATCTTCTGCTTTTCTTGCAGCTTTCTGCTTTTGTTCTATTATCAGAAAATGGGTAAAGAGAAGGTTCATATCAACATTGTTGTTATTGGCCATGTCGACTCTGGCAAGTCGACCACTACTGGTCATTTGATTTACAAGCTTGGAGGAATTGACAAGCGTGTTATTGAGAGATTTGAAAAGGAGGCTGCTGAGATGAACAAGAGATCATTCAAGTATGCCTGGGTGCTTGACAAACTTAAGGCTGAGCGGGAGCGTGGTATCACTATTGATATTGCCTTGTGGAAGTTTGAGACCACCAAATACTACTGCACTGTCATTGATGCTCCTGGGCATCGTGACTTTATCAAGAACATGATTACCGGTACCTCCCAGGCTGACTGTGCTGTTCTCATCATCGACTCCACCACTGGTGGTTTTGAAGCTGGTATCTCTAAGGATGGGCAAACCCGTGAGCATGCTCTGCTTGCCTTCACCCTTGGTGTCAAGCAGATGATCTGTTGCTGCAACAAGGTGAGTTTTGTTTTTAATGTTTTCCCCCTAGGCTATTCTTATTCATGTAAAACCCAAAATATATTTATATTAATCTCCCATTTCATTATCATGTAGATGGATGCAACTACCCCAAAGTACTCCAAGGCCAGGTATGATGAAATTGTTAAGGAAGTTTCTTCCTACTTGAAGAAGGTTGGCTACAACCCCGACAAAATCCCCTTCGTTCCTATCTCTGGTTTTGAAGGTGACAACATGATTGAGAGGTCAACCAACCTTGACTGGTACAAGGGCCCTACACTTCTTGATGCCCTTGACCAGATCAACGAGCCTAAGAGGCCAACAGACAAGCCTCTCAGGCTTCCACTTCAGGATGTTTACAAGATTGGTGGTATTGGTACTGTCCCAGTGGGTCGTGTTGAGACTGGTGTCCTGAAGCCTGGTATGGTTGTTACCTTTGGCCCCACTGGACTGAGCACTGAAGTTAAGTCAGTTGAAATGCATCACGAGGCTCTCCAAGAGGCCCTACCCGGAGACAATGTTGGGTTCAATGTGAAGAACGTTGCTGTGAAGGATCTCAAGCGTGGTTTTGTTGCCTCCAACTCCAAGGATGATCCTGCCAGGGAAGCTGCTAACTTCACCTCCCAAGTTATCATCATGAACCATCCAGGACAAATTGGAAATGGATATGCCCCAGTACTTGATTGCCACACCTCCCACATTGCTGTCAAATTTGCCGAGATTCTTACCAAGATTGACAGGCGATCTGGAAAGGAGCTCGAGAAGGAGCCCAAATTCTTGAAAAATGGTGATGCTGGGTTTGTGAAGATGATTCCAACCAAGCCCATGGTGGTGGAAACCTTCTCTGAATATCCTCTTGGTCGATTTGCCGTGAGGGACATGCGCCAGACTGTTGCTGTGGGAGTTATCAAGAGCGTGGAAAAGAAGGACCCAAGTGGAGCTAAGGTCACCAAGTCCGCTGCCAAGAAGAAGTGAAACTGTGCATGAGAGGGAGGTAAGTAGTCGAAGTGAAGTATATTTTGGTTTTTATTTAGTGGGTCAGTTTTGGTCGAGCTTTTTAGTCTTGATGAATTAGAATTCCTTACTGTTCTGAGGATGAACATTCTGATCATAACGTGAGTGCTCTTTCGCCCTACATGTTTTGATCAACTGTTCTCTTCTACTTCGTTTTCTTATTTTCTTCATTTTGTCTTTTGAATTATTCTTGTTATTTGAACTAGTTTGTTTGATACATTTGATTTGGATATTAAGTTGTTTTCTCGCATTTTTAAATGTATCAATTTTAGTTCGTTTTAATGTGGTGCTCCGGTCCGGTTATCTCTTCTGTAAGCGTCCAATTTATTTACATTCATTGGTGTCATCATCTCTCATTGTTCACGTGAGACAGGTTTTAGGTTTTTTATTTTTTTCGTTCCGCTTATCTATCTCTGCAAGTATACTAATTAAATCTTAATCTTTATGTTTCTGTTGTGAAACGATCATACGTAGGCTAATCTGGGTCGCTTCTTTACTTCATCCGCGAAGATTGGCTCCAAACACAGGTTTAGATGTATATTTTTTATCCAGGCATTTGAAGAATGATATTCTAAACTAAATTTTTATTAAATAATTAATTCAACTAAGTTTTTTTTTTTTTCGACTGCATAGGGTGGCGGCTATGAATGAATTTTTTGTTTCTTTTTTTTTTTTTAAATTATTTTAGATTTTCCTCTATTTTGATAATTTCTTTTAATTGAATCTCTTAATTGGATTATGTAAAGGTCTGATGTATGATTCTCCTTCATTTTATAAGTAATTTGGTTTATTTTTACCATTTTTTGAATATGGTTATTTTTAAATAATTATTTGAGCAAATATATATATTAATGTCAACATTCTTATTCCATGTAGCATATGGCTGGCTTAAGATGAGATGTGCTGATCATATAAGACTTTTGTAAGGACACCCACCTTGTTTGAACTTTATGGATCACATTCTCAAGAAGTCTAAATACTTAAAATCTTTATTATGTATTTCTGTTTCCCATTTGAATTGCATTTCATATATTTAATTTTAATCTTATTAATCATGAACTCCTTAAATTTTAGAGTTTCTCTTAAAACCTCAACTTAATATTTATTTTAAGATTTAGTTTTATTTATAAACACTAATATCATTATTTTTGGATTGGGTGTATATGACTCGAACTAACCTGTAGCCATGCACCACCAATAGCCATGGGACCAATGAGGAGACTGAACCTAACCTCATGAGCTAGTAATGCAGTCTAAAGTTTCTTACATAAAAGGTCAAGAGGTTGGAGTAATTTCTATCCCTATTTTAATTAATGCTGTTGTTAAGTTTAGGTGGTTAATGCCACACTTTTATTCAACCACCCCATAATCGCAATGAGACGACACCTTCATCGTTTGTTTGTTATTTACGCATGGTTACGTGCATAATGATATTATAATGAAGATTCTTTTTATTATCATTGAAAATCTAAATTTGATTAAAGAAAAAGAAATTCAAAATTCAAAAATAAAAAATCAAAGCTTACTTGTTTTTGCTGCGCAGCACTATCACCTTTCTGCCACTCTATTATAAACAATCAAAGCTTCTTTTTTTTTTTTTTTTTCCCTCTCTGCTATGTCCACAACGTATCTCCAAACCCTTTGTGGCATGAGATTTTTGTGGCAGTTCTCGTTTGAGACGAAAGTGAATGGTAGACCTTCTATATAAAAATGATCTTGTGATTTAATTTATTTTTATTGAGCCAACCACCCGTGGTAAGAAACCCTTCTTTCTTAAGGTCATTGAATTCACCTAACTTCAAAACAAGTAGAACTCCTTCACAAGATTATATTGAATCATGTTTATTTATTTATTTAATTTTTTTTACTTCGTTAATTTGGAGAAATTTATGAGGCTCACTTTGCTTTGAAATTCCCACCTCATAATAATTTTGGCTGGCCACCATGTTGGTCGAATTCTTACATTAGTACGACAAAACATACAACAAGCTACTAAAAGTAATGAAAAAATAATTTAAAATATTAATCTAACATAGTACACATCAAAGCCGAAAAAAAAAAAAACAATTTCATGTCTATCATGTCTATAAAATACCAATTACTACAAAATTTAGTCATTCCAGCTAAAGGGCATCTTTATATAAGGCGTTACTATATTTAGCTCACTAAATAATTGAAATGATTAAAATGTTGCACTATTGTGTAAAGAACGTTGACACATGTACCAGTCAATATCTTAAATTAAAAAAAAAAAATCTTTCTTTTTAATTGTTAATCAATGATTTTAGATATTGGAATATATACATAAATATTATTTCTATTTTGATTAACTTTTAAAACCATCATGTACATATTACAATACAGAAGATGTCGCAGTTCATAAATTTCAAATTTTGCACTTTTCTCCAATATATGGTAACATCAATTTCCTTCAATCTACAACACTTGTATTGAGAGAAAGTGATTTACAACATCCAAGATGATTAAGACATCACTGTTGGTGAACTCACTCATTACTTAACAGAAACAGCTTCCTAGCCAAGTCTCTTAAGCTATTTAGTTCCAAAACTCTTGATGCATTCTCAAGCAACTCAAAAAGGAATAAATAAATAAATCAAACGACATGTAAAACATGGCTTTAATTAGTTTAATCAAACCTTTCTTGACATTGAAATTGGGTATGAGGTGGGCACCTTACTGTGAAGCTGACTTAACACCTAATATATATATATTTCACTTCCTAATCCTCTGATTTTGATGACTTTAAAACATCATCTTCATCATGACCACACATCAAATTTTGTTTCCCAACTGCAACAGTAGTGTTAGTATAACACTATATTGATGTGTAGGTGAAGGGTGTCAATCTCAACAACAATTTGGTGTAGGCAACTCAAATAAAGTCCTCAAAAATATTTTTCTTCCTTTAAGTTCAAGGGAAGGCTTAGTGAAGCAAGCAATGGCTTTCCCTCTCACCTAATGTTTTTTGTTTTCTTTTTCACCATTTGAGAAGATCTTAAACAATTGCCACTGCAGTCTTGAGTTAGCCAGTACCAATCTCGGGTACCCGTTATCTCCCGCCTTTTTTTTCAATGAGAATTCGACGCATCTTCTTCCAATCCTAATATAAATTTCTTAGTATATTCCAATGGTTTTCATGTCACTAACTCCAATCTAAGAATAATAGGACTTGAGTTTTTGAGTGACAGAATCAGAACTGCAAGAACTTCTGTTTTTCTTTTGTTTTTTTGAATTGCTTAGAGTGATGGGCTCTTTCGAAAGATCGAAGAAAAAAGTTCATCTATGGAAGAAGGCGGCGTTCCATTTCTTGTTATGTTTTGTCATGGGATTCTTTACAGGTTTTGCTCCAACTGGGTCTTCTTCTTCTGTTTTCTCGAATCATCAAGCAATGAATCACTCTATTAAAGAAGGAGAGCTTTCACCTTTATCGACCGAAGAAAGCTTGGATAGGAGCTTATTAATGGCTGAAACACCTGTGGAAATACCAAGTAGTACTACTAGAGATCTTGATCAACCAGTTTCTCTAGTAGGTGAAGAAGAAGATGAAGCTGCATTGACTCCTCTGAAACAATTGATTGTTATTACTGGTATTAAATCGAATGATCCGCTTCAAGGAGCGTTCTTAATAAGATTAAGCACCACATTAAAGTTGGTTCCTCCGCCGCTGTTATGGATTGTTGTGGAGCCACATAAGGATTCTTCTGAATTGTCTGAGATTTTGAGGAAAACTGGAGTTATGTACAGGCATTTAGTTTACAGGGAGAATTTCACAGACCCAGCATCTGAAATTGAGCATCAAAGGAACTTAGCTCTTAATCATATCGAACACCATCGTCTCAGTGGAATCGTTCATTTCGCCGGAGTTTTCAACATTTACGATCTCGAGTTCTTCCAAAACCTCAGAGAAACCGAGTACGAATTACTTCCCTTTTTCTATGTTTATTAATTCTCTCTTGAACTTCCAACTTTTCTTCTATTAATTAGGAAGCATTCTATAGATTAGTTATAACAAAAAAAAAAAAAAAATGCAGAATGATAACAAATAATATCATGCTTTAGGATCCACAAATTGGTGAAGAGAGATTCTATATGTTTATACAAATTCAATATATTAGGTGGGTATGATCAAGTTAGTGAGTCAGATTTTGGGTTGGATTTAGATCATTAGAGACAAGTGTCTGTAAAGGACCCAATAACAATGTTCTAAATGGGATACTAGAATAGCATCTTATTATTAATTTTCACTCGGTAAAATGATGAAACCAATGGGAGAACACCTATACATTATGATTAAAGTAAGCTGTATTTTAAGAAGGAGATTAGTTGAAATATAATGACATCCTAACTCCTATGCACTTGACAGGCAAGAAATGACTATTCAAGAATTAAAAATAAGACTTATTTTCCATGCAAATGAACCACTTGATCAACAGCATCAGATTTTGACACTTTTAAGATACAGTAGACATGATTAATTTCTCCACATGATCACCAATTTTTAATATGGGAACTAGAAAAATAAAATAAAAATGAAAGCATTAAATTGTGGTTGCAGGGTTTTTGGAACATGGCCAGTGGCAATGGTTGCAGCAAATAGGAATAAGGTGGTTATGGAAGGACCAATTTGTGCTTCTTCCCAAGTTGTAGGATGGCATTTAAGAAACATGAACAGTCAAATGAATATTGGATCTTCGCTTCATATTTCGAGCTTTGCGTTTAATAGCTCCATCCTATGGGATCCTGAGCGATGGGGTCGTCCATCTTCAACTCAAGAAACCTCACAGGTACATTTTGTATTAAATCATACCATTACTAATGTACCAGAGGGAGGATAATGTTCCAATTAGAACAAATTAATGTTAGGTATTGTTTGGACTAAAAAACTAGATTTATATATAAGAGGTTTGGCCAACTGCCAAGTCAACCAACCATCTTATTCAAGTGGGTATTTTCTGTTTTCATGGAAAATCATGCTAAGGACCCCCCTAGCTGCAACAGTATTATTTATATTAAATGTGATTTTTTATTTATTTTTCTAATTAATTTTTTTTTTTTTTACTATGGCCCTTAATTTACAGAACTCCATTAAGATTGTTCAAGAAGTGGTGGTTGAAGAGGAGACCAAGCTCAAGGGGCTCTCAGGAGAAGATTGCTCCAAGATCTTGATGTGGAAACTTCATATACCCAAACAGCACTCACTGTCCAATGGTAATTGGAGGTAACAGAAGATATGGGAAGAAGCAAGAGAGAGTGAGATTGTAGGGGAAAGGAAGAGAATTTGGTGATCATGTTGTTCTTGAGTTCATTCAATATGCAATAATTTTTTTGTCATTTTTTATATTTATTATTAGATTTTTTATACCAATTCTCTTTACTAATTTCAGACTATATTGAGGAAATATCTCATAAATTGGAGCATTGGTTTGAAATTGCAAGATTTGGTTTGAACATAAATGGACAATTTGTATATGATCTTAGAAGGTATCAAGATATTCATAGTAAAGAATCAAAACAATGATTAATATATGCCTTGAATGAGTTTTTTCTTTTTCTTTTTCGTTTTCCAGCAAGAAGAAAAATAGTAATAATATTCATAGTGCTTGCCAAGCCAATGTTTTTCATAATTTTTGTGATGGGTCTATGAAAAAAAAAAAAAAATCCCTGTTTAGTATACAATTTAATGTTTTTAAATTTTAAAATTGTGAAAACTTGTTTGATTCAACTGTTATAATTTTTTTTAAATCTACTTCAAATTTGAATTTTAAAAAAATTATTGGAAAACTACTTTTATATTTAAATTTAAAATATTTAAAGAAAACAAGAATATTACACAAGTTATTTTTATTATTTTCTCAAAATTAAGGCCCTAAAAAAATCTAAGAGCCCTTGATTTAAAAACTATTTTTAAAATTAAATTAAAAAAAATATTTTAGAATTTATTTTTGCATATGTTTTTATAAAATATGAAAGCATTTAAAAACAGTTCAACTAAACAAGTTTTTAAAAGAGAAACGCTAAAACAATACACAATACATATTCAAAATATACTTAATACTTATGTGATAATATACCACATCACCACGCCATTAGAAAAAATAAAAAATATACCACTCATAACATACCACATAAGTATGAATATAGTTTTGAATATAATTTTTAAGTGTAAAAATATTTGTGTGATATTGAATATAAAAAAATAAAAAAAACTGTTTTTAAATATATATATAAAAAAGAGGCCTCAATTTCTCTTCTACTAATATCAAGACCCTCGGAAGTGGTCGCATTTGATTTATGATTTGAATACAATTTTCAACACGAAAAAGACTTAGATTGGTTGAAACCCGAAAGAAAATATGTTGTTGAAAGAAATGACAAAATGTTTTTGAGATTTTCTCTTTTTTAATTAATTCTAGTTTTCACTTCTTTTACAGGATTTCTCTCTCTCTGTTCCCCCTGTTTATCAACTACTTGAGATAGAAAATGACACAGTAGATAGATAAATACAGCCATGTCTTTATTTAAATATAAAACATACATACATACGCTTATTATACTAAAAGTCCCCCTCTCTCACAGAATAAACGACCAAACAAGTACTTAATCAAACATAAATCAAATCAAACATCTCCGAAGAAACTCTTTACAACAACTTCATGACTTCTTTCATCCATCTGTGGTGGAGCAGGAAGTATAGCCGAATGCTTCTGAGAATTCACAAACCCATCAAGCGCTTTCTCTTTCATACCAAACGCAGCAGCAAGCTCAGGTGTGTTCATATTACGCAAGATTGAGCTGGCTCCCACCAAGAACTGAGGCTGGTTGTCTTGTGATGATGTTGTGAATCCGAAGAACGCAAATGGCCCATTTTTTGAAGCAATTTGGCAGAAGGGGTAGTATTTGGGTATCCAGAAAACATCATCTTCTCCTACCTCTGCGTTCATGGCGGTCGACCCATTTGGATGAACTACCTGAATCGTTCCTGATCCTTGCAGCACAATACCGTATTCTATTGCTTTTGGGTTCAGATGAGGCGCCAATATTGATCCCTGTAATTAAATCCAATGAAAAAGCTTTTAATTTGAAAAGTGCGCTTTGTTGCATTTCGCCAAACTGTAATTTTAAAAAAATGAAGTGTGATACTGTTACACATATTCAGCATGTTACTCATTAAATATTCAGCATCAGATGTCCTTGAATCATTTATCAAATATATGATTCAAAAGCATCCAACATATGAGTGCTAAATATATGATTCAAATCCTCGGTTTCCCAATCTTTCTAGGAAGGATAAGGGAATTGGTAGGATTATGTCATTTGCATCACTGTGGGTGATCTGGATTGAGAGGAATAGATGGAATTTTCAAAATATAACGAAAGATTGTTGGAGGTTGTGGGAGGAGGTTTTGTTATTGGCAACAGGGTGGGTTGCTTCATCAAAGTTTTCCGGAGGCTTTTCGGTGGCGGATTGGTATCGATCCCGGTCCTCATGTATGATGTAAGGTGGATCGGGTTTTGTGTCGAAATGGGGTGTTCTGTGGGTGTGCTGATGTTGTAGCCATTGTATGTTTTTTTCTTTCTTTACATATATGTCTTGTATCTCAGTACCTTTTCTTGTACCTTTAATAAATATATTTGTTTCTTCTAAAAAAAAAAAAAAAAAAAAAGCACAATGGAAGTTGAGATGTATAAGAAGTAATTAAGCAAGAATGCAGAAGAGTAAAGGGAGTTACCGCAGTGAGAATGACTAAATAAACACCAACATCAGGAGTGTGAAGAGGGGTGTAATCACTGCTATACAGTGACCATGTTGATCCATATTTATTCTCAAAATCAGGCTTTCTTTTGTAGAGATTGTACACATCTGGGTAATCCACCCTCTTCTTCTTCCCACTCTTGTTCCCTTCCGCAGACACACCAATATTAAAGAACTTCCTCCATGTCCATCTTCCTATTTCTTCATCATCACCATCATCCTCTTCTTCCACTACTTTCTTCATTTGCTTCATCGACGAAGATGAGCGCTTTTTCGTGACATTTGCGTGTATGATTGGGCCGCTTCCTATCTTGCTCAGAACCTCCTCCAATTCACTGGTTGATACCTGCTTGTAATTTCATTTGTATAATTACTATTTAATTTGTTTAATTTTTAGAGTTAAAAGATAAAGATATTAATAAATTAAAGCTCACATACATTGAGTGCAGTTGCCATTGTTCTTGAGCCAAACCCAGAAAACACAGATGTCGGATAATACCACCCTCCTCCTATGAAGAAAGACTGCCAAAAAAGGTAGATGTTTACATGAACATTAACAAATTATGATAGAAAAATGCTATAATAACTCTTAAAGTGACCCTTAAAGTAACTTCAATGGATCATTCATAGTATTTTTCTTTTGATACTATAACACTCTCCAAGTGAATTACTTGACTATATTGTGATAAAGTCAAATTTAAGAGTTATCATAACATAGGAATATAAGAAAATGTGACTTATAATAAAAAAGGTTAAGATTCGTAAGTAATATAAACAAGCAAATAATAATGTTATGCTACATAAAGTGATTGAAGTGTTGTGCCGCGATGTAAATTGTTGTACCTTAAATCATATGTTAAACGAGCCAAAAATTATATTCAAAACTATGCCCATTGGGATGTATTGTGACCGTGAGTGTTCTTTTTGTTTTTTTCTCTCGTGATATGATGTATAGCCACATAAACATAGATAAATTTTTGAGTATGTACGGTGGGTCTTTTTAGCATTCCTTTATTTATATTGCCATTTTACCCCCATCTATCTAACATTATTGTCCATGTTAGAAACTTCTTTAACATATAAAATAAAGAGCCAACTACGTGTGTATCAAGTGAACACTTGAGTATTAACAATTTTTTGTCCCCTTTCTTACATTGAAATTAATAAATTAAAGAAAATGCTTTAGGTACGCTCGGTACCAACCCCGTTTCACCTAGTTCCTTTCCTTTAGATGTTTTGGTGCTAAAAAAAAAATAACGATGGTACCTAGCATGTACAACATTACTCTTAATTAAAAGGGTGTTGATCAAAAGATGAAATTAATGCGAGTAACGGAGAGAGAGAGACCTGGAAGGACTCTGATCCTAAGCTCTCCTCCTTGTTTATACTAGTCACCAACTGAAGTCTCTGTCCTTGAGCAATGTTGGCAATGTAGAACGTAGAACCAGCCGGAATTACATACAAGTCTCCAGTACCCAGCTCTTTCTCCACCAAATCGTCTTTGTAAATCCACCCAATCCTAGCTTCGCCTGCATAAAAAGTACTCCCAACCCAATTGATTAATCAACAATTAACCATTTTTCACATGCAAAAGTAAGCAAACTCAAAAGAAGCTTTTATTATTATTAATTTTCTGCAAAGTGTACAATACCTTTGCGAACGAAGATGATTAGAGTAGAATCCATGTACTGAGGAAGAAGAAGACTACTGGGCTCCATGTTGATGAACCCAATATCCATTGGTGGTCTCTTCATATCCTCCAAAGATTTCCCTCTTACCACTGTAAATTCCCCTGCTTCTGTCTTCATCACTTGCTCTTTTTTCTGCAACAAAAACCTCTCTTCCATTCCTTCTCCTCCTTCTCCTCTAACAGAGACAAACACCAAGAACAACATGAGCAACAACAAATCTGCATGTCTTTTCATTTTTGAAGCAGCGCCTAATTCTACTCTTGAGGATTAAAGTGTAATGGGTACTACTAATATATGAAGATCAGAGATAGAAGCACAAGGGTTTATAGAGGCGTGTTGGTCCTATTGGATATGTAGAAAGCAGAGGTGAGACGTGGAGAGCATGCAGGATTTTGTGGTTTTGCTGGCGGCTTTCCGTGAGTAGAAAGATAGCCACTCACACCATCTACGAATATATGTTGAAAAGAAAAATGGTGAGTGGGACATGTTTGAGATATGATTTGCTCTAACCTTGTTTAGGCACGTGATTGGATAAATAAGATCTATGGTGTCTAATAATTAATGTATTATTTTTATTTATTTTTGGCTTCCTTTTCACTTTTCATTATTCATTATTGTATAGATAATTATAAGTAGCTGATCATTATATAAAGCAAGATCTTTATACATGTCATCATAATATTACTTGATTTAGATCTAAGTAACTAACTAATTATATTATAATTTACCATCGTAAATTTATTAACTATTATGATTAAAAGTGAGTAAAAACAATTTTATGCTTGTTGAAGAAGCTGAGGAAGACTAACTTTTTCTAAAAACATTTTTCCTTAAAGTGCTCGTAAAACTCTTCCAAACGGGATCAATATTATTTTTATTATTAAATTATTTATTACGCACACATAAAAATATACTAGCACATACTATTATATCTTTTGTATTTATTTATTGGATTAGTGTAGGATGTAACTTTGTATGTGTTAAATGTATTTGTTTTCAAGCCCAAAATAAGAAAAGAAACTAAGAAAAGGGCTTTTCCTTTTCTCTCCAAGCTATAAATCTATAATGAACTCCATATTATTCATTTATTGTAATTGAAGAGGAAACTTTAGGAAAAGAGAAAGTTAGGAGACACAATAATGCACATACATATTTTCAACATCTATATTTTAGCAATGACTCATTTTGTACATTAGATGACTCTTTTTTGTTAAGATTACAACGATTCTCCGTTTTTATAATACATCAAACTAACAACATCATGAATTATATTAAGAACACGTGAATAAAGAATATAGAGACAGGATGAACATATAAGCTCAAGAGGAAAGTGGATAAAATTTAATAACTAAAAAGCATAACAAATACTTTAACATTTAGACAACAAGGGCACTAGACCTACAACAAATCATGTAGAACCAATAACAGTAGTTACCAACATTAATTTTGTTGATGAAGGGACTTGAACTCTTCTCACTTGTAAAAATGAAGAGAGCGTCAACCACCAAGGCTCATTGCTATATCTCTCCACATATGCGGAAATTAGAGAAAATTGTATTAACATATGTCATGATGCTTAATTTGCATTCTATGTACCCCTGGTCTTAGTACCTACTAGGATCCCAGCCTCTCCTATCCTTTTGATTTTACCCTTATAGGGAAAAAAAGAAGAAACGAAAATTCTCTCAATTATGAGTTTGTATCCTAAATTTAGGTTTTATGATAGACATTTCTCTAATCCTCAATTAAATTATGTTTTATGTAAGTGTGAGTGAGTTTATTTCCAGAAATAAAATATATGTGAGACAACTTCTTTCTGTTATTTTTTAGAAAAAGAAAAACTAAGACTAGATGATGATAATTGCTCACCATAAAATTGTATGAACATATTATATAAGTTAAGAACTCATAATTAAGATGATAACAAGTGATTAGCCAAGTCATGGGTTTGTCTTCTACCAACACTACAAAGGGGGAAAAAATGCCCCATGATATACAGTAATTCTATGATCCAATACACTATGGCATTAGAACAATTAACATAAATTATAGAATTCTCATTTTATTTCATAAATGAAATTAACTGATTGTGAAATAGATTTACTGACATATTACCCTAAATAAAATGCTTTAAAAATATACTTTTTAAATATATTTTGTTGATATTGTCTTTAAGAGTTATTAGATCGTTTTTAATTACATAACAACACGTGATTCGAGATAATTTAATAAATCTTAAGGACATTGTCAACAAAATATGTTAGAAAAATATGTTAGTTAAACATTACTCT
This sequence comes from Paratinospora sagittata, assembly GCA_035771175.1. Taxonomy (NCBI): domain Eukaryota; kingdom Viridiplantae; phylum Streptophyta; class Magnoliopsida; order Ranunculales; family Menispermaceae; genus Paratinospora; species Paratinospora sagittata. Next base: position 22,179,991 of record CM069593.1, read on the forward strand.
GTATGTTAGAAAAATGTGTTAGTCAAATATTACTCTTATCTTAATTAAAAATATAAAATTTTAAAAAACTCAACGTTATTTACACTACTTTTAGTTTATGATTTGGACACAATTTTTTATATTTAAAAATTTAAAAATGAATAAAATATGTTTGATTGGTTGAAACATGAAAATAATTTTAAGTTTTCATGTTATTTTTAGGAAAAAGAACAATTATTAAATTTTAGAGTTTTGATTTTTGGATTGTATTCTAACGTTTTTGGATCACGTACCATTAAGTTCATATTTATACAGTCCGTATTCTTGGTCTGAAAAACAGTGTACCATAAACTTCATCTATAAAAGGCTTATTGATAAGAGGTAGGAAAAAATCTATTAATGATAGGAGCGGCGTGTAACGGTAACATGTGAGACACATAAATGTGACACCTGACCTTCCCATGACATCTCTGACCATTTATCTACCACGTGTCAATCTGCCACCGCAAGTCTCGGTTATCGTAACTTGCTCCCGACAATTAGCCTAGCCGACACTTAAAAATTATATAAACTAAAAGCCCTTAAAATTCTTTTTTTTTTCTAAATATGTTGGAAACTCTTTTGATGTAATTAATACAAGACACACTTGAAGAACAAGCTTCATGATGCTAAAGTGAATACAATATAAATTAAATTAAATTAAATTAAATTAAATTATGCAATTTAAAGATGTTAAAGTTGATTTAATAGTACTGGGTGGCTATATAATTATATTCACTTCCTTAAATAATTGTTTGGTACTTATTTAAGGAGTGGTGGGTCGGTACTCCAGAGTTTCTTTTGTTATCCAACTCGATTTCCATAACTATGACATGTGGTATTGATTTGAGAGAGGCCCACGAAGATGAACCAAAGATAAAAATGCTAGACCAGGTTGGTATTAAGGTGTTGCTTAATGTTACACAGCATATGGAGTACGAGATCAATGTTTTTTTGCTAGATTATAGGGTGTAGCTGAACAAAACAGCTGTTTATTCTTAAAATGTGATCGTTGCAGGATTTTCTTATTTTCTTTTTCCTTCTCTTTCTCTCTGTTACAGAAAGAGAGCTTTCATTTCATTTTCAAGGTGTAGTTTTATTTAGTTTTTTTTTTCTTTTCTTAAAAAAATTATTTTGTGAAGAGAAGATAAACTGAGAGAGAGAGAGAGAGAAGTCCAGGAATAATATCAACTCAACTGGTAAGGATTTTGAGAGTGGGGTTTGTTTGTGAGGGACCCTTTGTTTTTTTTGTTGGTTTTGGTGCAATTTTCTTGTTTTGGTTTTTTGTCTCTCTTTTGGTGAGTAGATCTTGCTAAAGTTCTTTCTCCTTTGAAATATGAAATGGGCTTTTGATTTTCTTCAAGATCTTGCAATTTCAGCTTCGGGGCATTGCTTCAGTGGTTGTTTTGATTGGCAATTTCTAGTAAAAATTGGTTTTTTCTTCTGTGGTGTAGCTGCATTTGTTGCTTTTATTGTTATTTCTCTCTATCCTTTGTTTTTTTTTCTCTCAGTTTTTGAATTGGTTTTTTAAGAATTCTTATGGGTTTTTTTGTCACTCCCTTCTTCTTGTTCTAGATCTGTGTATGGGGCTTTGATTTGTCCTGAAAAATATTCTTTCTGTTTGAATTCTAGAAATGGTGTATATAAATATTTGACATTTTTCCTAGATTCTCTACTGGTGTTTCGTTTCCTTTAAATTCTCTATTTTTTGAGATATAAAATTGTTCTTTGCATTTGCCTTGAAGTTGAGATTTCATTTGCTGTTTTGTCTGTTGAAGATCAGATTGAGGAATAATTAGGAGAAGATGGGGAAGAAAGGAAGCTGGTTTGTTTCAGTGAAGAAAGCTTTCAGCCCTGAATCCAAGGTGAAGAAAGATTAAGTTTTTTCAATTTTAATTTTAATTTTAAATTTTCAATTTGTTCCTTTTGGCATCTTGAAGATTTTATAAGAAATGTGAATTGGCTTAAGATTGAACCGCTAAGTTTCTGTAATTTGATCAGAAATCAAGTAAGTCAAAGAAGAAATGGGGGTTTGGATCACAGAAACATGGAGAAGATCCCTCATTTACTAGCATGGAAACTGCCCCAGCAGCTCCAGCAGCAACAGCTCCATCACCACCACCACCACCACCACCACCACCACAACCTGAAGAAGTGAAAGTGATGGAAGCACAGAATGAACAGAGTAAACAAGCTTACACAGTAGCAGTTGCTACTGCTGCAGCTGCTGAGGCTGCTGTAGCTGCAGCTCAGGCCACCGTGCAGGTTGTTCGGCTCACAAATTTTAACAATTGCCCTGGAAAATCCAAGGAAGAAGTTGCTGCAATCAAGATTCAAACGGCATTTCGAGGATACTTGGTATTTTCCCTTGTTGGTCTATCAATACTTTCTATTAATGTGAAAGAATGGCATCACAATTATGGTAATTTGGAAGAAGAAATGAAATAGGAACTGGGAATAATGCAAAAATTCCGAGAAGAAAGAGGGAAAGAATATCTATGGTTTCATTATTGACGAATAATGAAAGTACCCATAGTTTGTTATAAGAAAAATAAAGCTTACTATACTACCCTTCTCTAAGCTATAATATATACACTACTTTGATAAGAACCAGACTTATTTATAGCCAAACCTCTTTGAATTGAAATACTTGGTTCATGGAATAGGAATTAAACAACTAACTCTTGTTTTCTATAATTTTTCTGGTGCTTTAAATGCGAGTTTTGGTGATTTTATTTCTTTCCAAAATTTAGGTATTGTTGATTACTTCTTGTTACGTTGGTTTTCTATGATTTCCTTGATTACTCAAAAGAGTTTTCTGGTGTAGTCACTGTGAGAATTCAACGAAAATAAATCTGATTTTTTTCCCTGTTTTTGTGACTTATGGGGCACAGACCTAAGGAATTCTTTATTTTGCTTTCTTTTCACCCTATCAGGCAAGGCGGGCATTGCGGGCTTTGAGAGGGTTGGTTAGGTTGAAAACGCTGATTGAAGGGCAGTCTGTGAAACGTCAAGCCACAACCACTCTGAAATGTATGCAGACACTGGCTCGTTTGCAGTCTCAAATCCGTGCTAGGAGGATTAGGATGTCTGAGGAGAACCTGGCTCTCCAGCGCCAGCTCCAGCAAAATCGTGAAAAGGACCTTGAGAATTTGAGAGCTTCTGTAAGTTTCTTCAATGGGTTTTGATTCTCTTCCACTCAATCTCTTGATAGTGAAACATATTCTTTTTCAAGTTATTATTTCAGGTTTTTGTGCATTCTGCCTTCAAAATTCAGTTCCAAATGCAGACTTAGCGCTCTGCCATGGATTTACATTTTCCTTAATGTAGGAGATGCTTATTTATAATTTTAATGGGAAATGCTATCCATTAGGCACTCTTACATGCTGATGCAACAGTGTACAGCCCACAGGATATCGTCTCACATTTCAATTTCTCCTAGTCTCTTGAGCTATTTCATAGATGTTTAAAAAATTTATCGCTTTCTTGCCTTTGATTTTCCTATTTCTGTACTATTAATTTGTTATCCTGAAATATTATAGAATGGGTTTGCATGGATCATTATATCATCAGCCTATAAAACTGGTTCTGTCTTTAGTAAAATGTCTTCCTTGAAAGACTTGATTGGTTTAAATATCCTTCTTCCTGATTTGGAAATCCCTGAAGATCAAACCTTTTGGGGATTTCTCCATAAATCATGTCAAAGGTTCAATGCAGCCGCCTCCTCAATGATTTTTTTGTTTCTTTGCCCATTTATACAAGTTGATCAGTAGTGAGTTTGTTTCTGCTGAGCAAATCCTTGGAATTCTTTGACAGATGGGTGATGACTGGGATGATAGTATTCAATCCAAGGAGCAAATTGAAGCAAGCCTGCTAAGCAAACATGAAGCCACCATTAGAAGAGAAAGAGCAATGGCTTATGCATACTCTCATCAGGTAATTCCTCCGTATGTTGTTAGTCATTACTTTCCTGGATTAACTCCTCTATTTATTTTGACGTAGATTTCAACTTCTCTTCTACTGTTAAAATATTTTCTACTTGTTTCCCTGATTGAACTGCTGTTCTCTAGCTTGGAAAGTCTGGCCTAGTTTTCCTAGTTATGATTGATTTTTTTTCAATTGATTAATGTAATGATTTTTCTTTACTTATTTTTTTCTGTAAACTTAATTGATAATGTATTGGACTACTTGCACCATGAAAAATTGAAAATCACTTGTTTAAGTCGATATCTTAGAGTAATCTTTGCTTGTATGGTGATTGATCTGTAGCAGTCATGGAAGAACTCCCATCCTGGAAACGCATTATTCATGGACCCTCAGAATCCTCACTGGGGATGGAGCTGGTTGGAACGATGGATGGCAGCCCGGCCATGGGAGAGCCGGAGCACAACAGAGAAGGAAATGAATGATCACTCCTCTGTGAAGAGTGCAAGCCGAAGCACCGTGGTTGGAGAAATCACCAAATCATATGCTGCAAGCCGTGAACTCAAAGTTGAGAAGCCTTCACCAACGGTGAAAAAACCACTCTGGCAGTCGCCTTCAACTCCTTCGTCCAAGGTGCTGCCACCCTCATCCCTGCCGGCCGGAAAGCTAAAATCTGCCAGCCCAAAGGCCATGTATGTTGCAGATGATGACTCAAGGAGCATAATGAGCATGCAATCTGAACGGCCTCGCCGGCACAGCATTGCCGGGTCATCGGTGAGGGACGACGAGAGCCTGGCAAGCTCCCCGGCAGTTCCAAGCTACATGGCACCCACAGAGTCTGCAAGGGCCAAGGCCCGATTACAGAGCCCGCTTGGAGTTGAGAAGCTAGAAACACCCGATAAGGGATCATCGGGATCTGTGAAAAAGAGGCTATCCTTCTCGGCTTCCCCGGCTGGGATGAGGCGGCATTCAGGTCCTCCCAAAATCGAGAGCCAATTGATCAAGGATATTGGTGTGAACAACACAGAACAAAGTGTAAGCAATGGAAGCAGTGGCGGGAGCCGGTAGTGCCACTAAGGATTCTTGCCATTCATTCCACTGGTTTGTCTTAGAAATTTAATTTGTTGTGCAGTAAGATTTGTTTGGTAGAGAGAATTAGAAACAACAGTTCATGGTGTTTATTGTTGGAGAATTCATGTTTCTTTGTTAGTACTGACAGTGCCTGGATGATGATGGGTTCTTAAAGAAGGGTCTGGTGGCAATCCAAGAAAAATGTGAGAAGAACCCATTAATAAACAGAAGGTGGTTGTTATTCTTTCTTCTTCTTCTTCTGTGCTTTTAGTTCTTTGCTTATTTGGAGGAAGTGTCCTCTTGTTATGATTGTGCAATGTTGTTTGTTATTTATTTAATGGTAAAATCCTTTCATTAAAATAGTGGGTGTGCCATTGCATCAGTTAGGCACTAAACATGATGTCCAGCTTCCAAATATCTCAGATTTTGCAATAAAGCTGCTTAGTGTATAACATTGGCAAAAAAGGACAGAAATTTATATTAATTTAGTTTCTTTTCATTATTCTTTTAAGAATAATATGTTTTCTGAATAAAATCTTAATTTTTTTATTTGAGTAACCAAAATAAGTTTTTGGGTTTCCAAATATTTAAATATTTAATGTTGATTTTGAGTTTTTAAATTGTTAGATAAAATAAAACTGAATCACAAATCAAATATAGAATCATAATAATATTTAGTGATTGAGTTTTAATATTATAGCAAGTCAAATTGAACATAAACTACTAATATCTATGTAAAAATGTATTAATTTATTTTTAACATGGGGTTGTTATGGGAATCTGCTTTCTTTATTGCGCTTGTTATAGGGAAAAATTTACAACATCGATCTGAATAAATTAATTAAAGGGCGTGCAAATTTAATCAAAATCCGCGTAATCCAATAGTATAGTTCAACCTAATTAAATATATAGCCAGTTTTTTCATTAGATGGTGTTGCAGTTGATTTAAAAAGAAAAAATAAATAAAATAAAACTCAGATATAATATTAGATATATGTTAATCATGAAAATAATGTTGAAAATAATAGGAAGCTTGTCATACTTGACGAGTAACGTTAATGTAAAAAGCTTGTAAGACAAGCCACAGTTGCAGCATAAAGAGGTACAAGAAATCGTTAAGCCGTTAACGGCTACGTTTTTCCGCTCAAAAACACGCAGCCCTCTCTCTCTGGTCATGAAGAAGAAGAAACCTCTTGATAAATCTTCAAATTCAATCCCTGTTGAGATCGTAAGCGACGAAGAAATGGCTCTGATGGAAGCCGCGTTTTCAGCGATCGGTACTGCTTCGTGTTCCCCTCGTTTGTCTCTCATTTCTGCCTGTTCCTCCTCTTCTCAGCTCCATCGTAGTAGTAGTAGTAGCAACGGCAGATCCATTGAATCAATTTCCCTTCTTTCCAAACGGAGATTTTCAGGTTCTTCGGAATCGGTTAAAACAGAGAAGGAGAAGGATATCGAAGATTTTGGTGGTGGTGTTAAGGGTTGTTGTAGCCAGAAAAAGATTAGAGTGCCGGATTCGTTTTTGTTTAGGTTTCGGAGGAAACGAGGGCTTTCCGTCACCGACATAACCGCTTCGGTAAGCGACTAAGAGTTTTTCCGGTTTTTATTTTTTGGTTGTGGTTCGCCCTTTTGTTATTGATTCGAATGAGAATGATGATTATTTCTATTGAAATCTTGTTTTTTTTACTGAATTTGCTGATGAATGGGACATGAAGATTGAAAGTTTTGTTCTTTCTTTTTTTCTTTCTATTTGGACTGTGTTGTTAATTTAATTCTTGATTTTGGTGTAGTAAGTACCCATTTCTAATGGGCGATGATTTTTGAATTGAGAGTGGTGGTACCTAGGACCAACTCTAACCCCAGAAGTCTTAGGATCAAATCTCACCTTGCCAGGGAGAAGGCATTAGTATAGGACTTGGATGCCCACTGAGGGTGTCTCCTGCTCGGGTCACCAGGGGCTCACGGGATTAGCCGGGTGAAACTCTCAGTTCTCGAAAAAAGAAAGAAGAAGAGAAAAAAAAGGAGAGTAAAATCCCTTCAACTATCGCACCAAGGCTTGTTTTTCTTGCATTGGATCATCTAGTCATGCTAAATATTTCTTCTTGTCTAATGTGATAGGAGTGGTGTGAGAAGCAAATGGAATTTGTTCTCCTTCATGGAAAGCCAAAAGCAACTGAAGCTATGAAAGCAGGAAGTAATCGCCATGTCAAACTTGAAGAAGAGGTAAGATTTCAAACTTAAAATATCATTATGTCTACATTTTTCACATGTTATTTTCTATTAATTCATGGTAAACTAGGTTACTTACGGATATTAAGTCCACTCACAACTTGCCTTTGAAATAGAGGGAGACTTGGTGTATGCTTCTGTTCTACCTCAATCTTGAATCTTATTTAAAGAACTCTTTGACACTACTCTACCAAGTAGATTGTGCTGTTTCAATTTATATCAGTCCAGGTTTTTTTTCATAAATATCTAGCCACCATGTAAATCTATTTAAAAACGGTTGGAAGTCAATAAGAGATCTGAAACTGGAGGCATTGATTCTATTCGTACTTTCATTGAGGAATTAAATTCATCACTAGTTTATGTTGTCATTCAAAATTAGTTGATGATTTCCATGTCATTATTGTTAAAATTCTTTCTACCACAGTCTGCTGATGCCATCTTTTGCTTCTTTTTTTTTTTTCTTTTTTTTCTTTCATTTTCAATATATTGGGACAGGTTGTACAAAAGGTAAAAGTTCACGTTGAAGCGGTTGAAGATGCTTGGGCTGTGAAGTTCATGAATTTTATAGTTGGGGCAAATCAACTGCTATTTGAGGGATTGACCCGCGAACTTCCAGTGTAAGTTGTCTAGTTTATGACAATTTTAATGTTTTCTTTGGCTCAGGTTTTTTAAAGTTTTTCTTTCGTCTTGCTTGAGCTCTCTACCTTTGGTCATTTTCCATGAAAGGGCGTGGATTAAGTCCTTACATAATTTCTTACATAGAGGACAAGAGGAATGCCTAGAAGACCAATAATTTTATGTTAAAAAAACTAAAAACAGATATAAAATACTTGGAATTCCCTCTATAGCTAAGTTTCCCAAGTGCATGGGTGTATGGGATTCAACTTGGATAATTCTCTTGGGCCTGATCCTTGTTATAATTTATGTTGGCCATGAAGAGAGCAAACAGTTGGAAAAAACTAACCTAGAAATAAACTACATATTAAACATGGATCACATGTGCATTGCAAGGATTGAAAATTTGAACTCGCCCTAAACTTTGGTATGTCAAAATGTGGAATTAATTCAGGGAAGTCCAATTTGACATGAAATTTTTTTGAAAAAATTCGATGTTGTAGAGAAGTATAAAGAATTCTATTTAAATGTTGTAAAAAGTTATGTTCCATTTAGATTGGCTGAAACAAACATAATTATATATTTAAAACACTAAGTAATGAAAATTCATGGTTTAAAATAAGACATACAATCTCTATATCGTTGACACATAACGCATGAGTTTCAAGCTATTTATGAATTTTATGCTTAACTTATGTAGGAGATGTATAGATTAACTACACAGTTTATAATTACATGTTCATTTTTGTTTTAAATTAGAGTTTTATAAATCTTATTTTGCTTCTTCCTTCGCAATTCTTAGTTTCTGAGCATTACATATGAAGTTATACTTCAATCTCATAGAGTTTTATTCTTTAGGAATATCTTCTAGTAAAATTTGAAATCAACATTGATTTGTTAAATTGTGTTTCAAAAGTTTAAAAAAAAAAATATTGAATGATTTTTTGAGTTTTAGAAACTAGTTCGATATTTTATAAAACTTTGATGAATTTTTTTGAATAATTTGATTACAGTTAATTCGTAATTCGATGATTGTGAAATTGATAAAATTCTATGAAAATTCAGAGAATTATGTCTAATTTTCATCTCATGGTGCATTTAAGTATTGGACATTTCTTTCTATGACTTCTGAATGGATCGGATTTTGAATACACCCACCCTTTTTAACTCATTCAACCACCTTACTATACCCCACATAACATTTTTTACAACTAACTATTATCTCATATTCTCATTGCACTCCTCATGCATTCAAAAGTACCCTTTCAACTATCTCAAAGCTCACCCACAATTCCATCTTCTACACACCACTCTCATTCAAAACCCTTTTGCTTTCCTTTCAATCTTCTAAACAAACTTTTTTTTTTTTTGCCCTAAATAATAATTTCTAAAGGAAAAAGGTAAAGGGGAATACTAAACCAACCCAAAAGCATATTAAAAATTATATTCACACTAATGTGGTAAGTCACCACATCGCCACACTAGCAAAGAAAAGAAAGAAAAAAGAAACAAACAACCACCACTCACCGCATCAATGTGAGTTTGGTTTTAGGTCATTCTAGCATTTCTAAAAGGTTAATTGTTGGGGAACAATGTCTAGTCTATCAAAAGTTTTGATTCAGAGGAAAGCTATCGTCTTCAAGCCAACTCTCAACATTAGATTTTCATTTTAATTAGAAAATCACGTACATCATTTTGAAAAGACGTGTTTTTCAAATGTGTTTAATTGGAAATTTGGAACATGCGATAGGCACCTGAACATCTATTTGATCAACCAGGTTGGTTTTGTTTGGTCTTGGTGGATCAAGCCAATGCTCTGTGTCGAAGATCGAATTGAAGGCATTTTTCTTGGTCATTTTTTTTTTGGGGTCAAGTTGATTTCTTGACCAAGACCAAATAAAGGTATTTTGTTTGGTCCTTGTTGACTGAATTGACCATGAAATATTAAAAAAGAAAAAAGTTAAAGGAGAGTTTCAACATCACTGCAAAGGAATTTGTGATTTGGAAAAGTAATGACAATTGGTCAGTTTTCATAGAGGAGAAGGCGATAGGTAAGACTTTTGAGAGTTGGTTGGAACGGGAAATGGTTGTTTTGCTTCTCAAGCAGATCAAGCAGGGTGGGAGTGGAAAGACGTCCAAATATTTCAAGAGATTGTCCAAGGGATGCAAGGGAAAGGTAATATTGGAGATCCTATAAAATATTCAAGGCGACACATGAAGATTATGAGGATAGAGAACGGGAGCATGAAGACAATTCTCATTCCAGTTGATTCGAACGAGATTAGTTGGTTGGCTTTTGGGAGCTACATTTTCTAGGCTATGCACCATGGCAACAAAGGAGGACAAAGCGTCATGGGGGCACATGGTGGTGATAGTGGTCACAGTATTACTACCAGTTACGATAACAATTCTCGAGGGAAAATAGCACGAACACACGAATCGATAACGATGAAGTAGCTATTGGGCACCAGAAGAATCATCATTTGGATAAATTTTGGAAGCTAGCTTTGGCCATATTTAGAGTGCATTCCTTCATTCAGTGGGAAACAATCATAGAAGAATTAGAGAAAGTAACAAAGAAGGCCATTTCTCTGTCAATCTTGGCGGATGATAGGGTTGTGGTGTGGTGTCGGGACATGAATGAAAGAAAGGCCCCTCCTAAGTGGATTCCTTTCTTAGGACATTAGGGTGGTTGATCGGGACGAGGAACTCCAGTTTTAGGATTGGCATGTGCGATGTAAACATGATTGGGTTGGAGTAGACGAGCTTGTAGTGGAGCTATGGAACACGGAAGCGTTCAAGAAGATTGGGGAGAGATGTGTTGGGTTACTAGAAGTTGACATGGATACTAGAAATCTCCTGTTTATACGCTTTGCAAAGCTTAGAGTTCGAGGGGGGATCAATGGATTCATGCCTGAGTTTCTACAGATAGAGGTTGTCGGAGCCCCCTTTGAAGTGAAGGTTTTCAGATGCTTTGCTAATCAACGATGGTGGAATGGTGGTCGCGGCTCCGATTTCGACACCAGAGAAGTTAATAACCTCCGGATTAGCAATAGTGATAACCATAGATCTCTCAATCTAGTCATTCAAGGTCGATCCACGATTAGTGAGGCGCTAGGTGCTATTGGCATTGAATGCAGTAGCACAACAATCAACTTGGTTGGCAAAGTCTTTCATGATGGCGGGCATGGATTGGTTGAAAAGGTGGCTGAAGCTAGCGGCAATAGGAGGCATGATTCTTTTAATCAAGATCGTTGTCGTGATCTAGGTAAATCAAAGGTGGGGGAGGGGCTGTCAGATCTCAGAACGGTGGATGGTGATGGCGAAATCAACGTGGACTTGGGGAAAATTCAAATAGGATGTGAAAAGGACGATGGGCATTTATCATCAAACACGTGTCGTGATGGAAAGGAGACCATGATGGTTGCAGATCGGGTGGTGGACTATCCATCAAAAGCAAGATGGGCCTGTGGGCCAGATTCAAATTTGATCCAATGGTATAGAAGCAAAAGCAATTGTTGTTGTTGGGCTCAGCGACTGGAATTCGGCCCACAACCATAATTTAGGGACTAATGGCTTGTGGGTTGCATCATGCGGCTCCCAAATAAGTCACGTGCCTTGAGACTTTACTAAATTTTGTTCCAGTGGTTCTATTTGATCCCAAGCGCAGGATATTCTGGGAAAAGCGAAGGGCATATTGCAGGTGTGTCACCTTCAAAATAGGCTACCAAAGATGACAAAACTGAATGGAGACGATGTAGTGTAAGTCTTTGGGTTGGATTTATTAACAATTCTTAAGAGGAGGGTAGTGTTCAAAATAGGAATCTCAAGCGAATTGGAAAAGGGGTATCCTTTGATTGTGCCAACAGTGATGTTTCTGGTAAAGATCCGACAAGGCTGCGAAAGGCTAAACTCTTAAAAAAAAAAATGAGAAGGCAACATGCTTAGGCTAAGGACAATTATGCTAAAGGAAAGTACAAGATTTTGGCTTATGAAGACGATTTTGATGATGATGATTTGTGGGGTGGTGATTACATGGAGAAGGGTAATAGGGAGACTGGCGAATCTAGTGAGTCTAATGGCTTGCTCTTCGTCTTTTGAGTAGGACCCAAATATTGAGGTGGACGTGGCAGGCACCTTACCTGGGCGATCTTGATGCAGACGGACAGATGGGCCAGGTATGCCATCCTCCTTCATTGGATCATGAACCTGTACATTCTTTGTTGCCAGCAGACTCTCGTATCTCCATCCTCCCTCCTGGGTTCTTCGAATTCCATAGTCGAGTCCACGACTTGCCCAAAATAGATAAATTCTACAGCCAGCAAGGACTATGCACAATCTTAAGCCATGCCCTCCATCTCTATTGGTTACTACTTCGGTCCTTCCCAAACCCAGTTCTCCCAAATGTGGCGGTGGGTAGCCTCTGCTTGTCACACAAAATGTACTTGGGGTTGGTGAAGGGGAAAGCTCTCTGGTGCATGGTTCAAAATCATATTCTTTTAGTTAACTTCATCAACCAACATAGCAATATAAATTTTAAAAAATAATTTAACAAGCTAACAAATTATGTAGTTTATGGGGTATGTTTTACCAAAAAGAGAAGAAAAGAAGCAAAAAAAATAAATAAATAAAGTTGAAATAAGATAAAAATTTAAAAATAAATTAAAAGAGTTATGTAAGTCATCTTCTTTTAGTTAACTCTTATAAAACAAGATTAAATAATAATACATTTAAATAATAAACTAATAAATTAAGCATGGTGGAATTCAAACTAGCAAAGTATATGGTCGAGAAGCAAGCCGCCACAAAATTAAATATCAAAACAAAGAAAAAGAATTAAGACCAAACGCCACCATTTCAAATTCATCAACCCACTTAACAAGATTGATTTTGTTAGGTCACTTATTGATATTTTTAGCTTATACTACAATAAATCTAAATATATAAGCATATATGCAAAAATTCTCTAAACATCTCTAATTTAGCGAATTTTTACAAAAATTCTTCATGTCAAATTAAACTTCTTTGAATTAATTCTAATTTTCAAGTGACCGAAATCAAGTTGAAATCGAATTTTCGATCCTTGCTCTGGTGGAATCCCACACTAGTGGTGGTTTATTGAGGTCTCATGAGTCCATTTCATTTTAGATTATATGAGAAGAATGAATTGTGCAAAATTCATAGGAACCAAGTGTTGGAGTGTATTCCCAATTTCAAGGGGCCTTCAAATAGGGGCTTTCTCAGTAAAGGGGCTCTTAATAGAAGGGATCATGAGGTTTTCAAATGAAGATTTTCTCATGGAACATTTAGAAGAGAAGTATGATAAGAAGATTGAATTGTAAGGTGAATTTAGATATTATTATTTTCCAAGAAACAAGGAAAAGTTATTGGGCAGAAGGTTTATAGGACAACTTTGGGGCTCCAGATTCAGGGGATGGACAGTCCCTCCTTCGGTAGGTTCATTAGGGGGGAATTCTTGTTGCATGGGATTCTAGATCTGTGGAGGTCGTTTCCAATATGGTTGCATCTCTATTAACATTAGGATGCTCAATTCAATTCAGTAGCGGTTGATCGATGTTTATGGACCTTGTTCCCCTACTGAACATAAGGTTTTCTAGGATAAATTGGTAGACTTGTCTGCTCTTTGTGGTGATAACTAAAAGCTAAACAACTCTCGCCTTATTAGGAGCATGCAAGAGTTTGATCAATTGATAAGCGAGCTTGAATTGAGTGACTCCTCCTTAAGGAATGCCACATTCACATGGTCCAATTTTAGGAACATTTCAATTTGTTGCAGGTTGGACAGATTCTTGTTGTTGGATGGTTGGGAGGCCATTTTTCTAGTTTATCGCCAAGCAGCCTTGGCTAGGGTCACGTCGGATCACAGGCCAATTATTCTAGATTTGAAAACATTTGGTTATCTTATAAGGATTTCTTGACTAATGTGAAGCAGTGGTGGTAGGCTTCTTCTTCCTTTGGAAGAGTGGGCCATAGATTTATGATTAAGCTAAAGAGGATTAAAGAGTTCGTAAAAATCATGGGATAAGGAAGTGTTCGGTTTGGTTTCTATGAAGAACAAGGAGGTAGAGGATATGATTGAGTCCCTCGATAAACTTGAAGAGGAGAACAAATGGTCTCAAGAGCTTGATCTCTTTAGATATAGTTCCAAAGTGGATCTCGCCTAACTATGTATCAAAGAGGATAAAAAGAATCTTCAGAAGGAAAAAATTAGGTTGCTTCGTGAAAGAGATGCTAACTCAAGGTGCTTCCACAATGTCTAAAATAGTCGCCGGGGTAAGAGTGTTATTACAAAAACTGAGAAGGTGGATGGCAGTGTTGTTGACTTACTGGATGGGGTGGTTGTGGAGGTTATTGATTACTTCAAAGGGTTGTACTCTTCAAACTCGAATCGCTCTTGGGGGATTGAGGGTCTTGATTGGGATGCCATCTCGGCCGAGGACAAAAGTTTTTTGGAAAGACAATTGTGATGGTAATAAGGCTCTAAGTCAGGATGGATTCCATGGCTTTCTACCAACATTCGTGGGAAGTGATTAAGGATGACATCATGGTGGTTTTGGTTGAGTTTTTTCATAACAACGTGGTTAATGTACAGACGAATGAAATGTACATTTGCCTCATCCCAAAGAAGTTGCTTTCTTGAAAGCTTAATGATTTCAGGCCGATTAGCCTTGTTAATTAGTCTATACAAGATCATATCAAAGATTTTGTCTTTGAGACTAGAAATGGTTCTTCCCAAAACCATTGACTTTACCTAATTGACATTCATTGAAGGTAGGCAAATATTGGATGCAGTTTTAGTGGCAAATGAGTTAGTGGAGGACTATAGAGTTTGTCGGAAAGCCGGGGCGGTCTTTAAGGTCAATTACGACCTAATGGATTGGGGTTTTCTTGAGTTTGTGTTGCGTAATACCAAATTTGTCGAATTTTATCAAATTGTTTTAGTGAATTTTTGCATTTTTTTTTTATGTTATATCCACTTTGCACTTCAGTGGTTTAAAAATCCAAAAGAATTTGGCGAATTTTTATTTTATTTTTTTGAACCATGCTTCATATAAGAAAAGGAGAAAGGGAGATAAACCTATGATTATCTAAGGCTTTTTGTGCAGAAAAAGATATAAGGAGAACTTCTTGTCCTCTTTAGTCTGTGCGCCTAGTACCTTTGTTATGATATTTCTTACTTCGTATGAAAAAGGAACGAAGAAGATAAACCTATAGAAAAAGAGAGGGAGATTTAGAGGGAAGCCTTTTTTTTTTTAATGGTGAATGTGGAGAAAGTTGTTTGTGAAGATATGGGTGTCTTTCATTTAATTAATTTTAAAAAAATAAAAAATCTTTATTCCCCTTTTGAATTGGTATTATAAAATTTAGTGCAAAGGTCGGTTCACTAAGATAAAAGAATGGTTGCAACTTGTAAGAACCACTCTTTGAATGGGTTGAGTTTTTGAGATCAATATCTTTTTATACGGGCCTGTGTTATTAGTTGGCTTACTTGCTATTTGCATCAGTTTGTCTAATGGACAAGTATCATTTATCTTCACTTGCTTGCTGTCAGTTAAAATCTGAAACCAGGAAATATGCTAATTTTCTTATTTGCTTCTCGTGTTTTTGAAGTTCTGCTAGAGATAAAACATTTTAGGGCCTTACCGCTTATAAATTGCATTTTAGGGCCTTGGTTGTTTCTCGGCATATTTTGCCCAAGGTACTTACCAAGTTTTAGTACTTATTTCTTCGTGAGACTTTGAGCATCTTTTCATGATAGCTATTATAGTATTATGTTATCCATTGTAGTAGATTAACTTGGTTTAATTTCAGAATAGGCTTAATTCAAGGTGTCTGGATGGTGGGAGTGATTGATGAAATGCAAATGCCAACAACTGGAATTGTTCAACACCCTTTATTGGTGGACACAAAAACCCGTTCTCGAGCTATACTTCCCACTGAACCACAAAAAAGAAATGGAAGGTAAGCATCTTTTCTTTGGATATCATTCTATGATATTGTCAGGAAAATCTTCAAATAATCTACTAAAAATATTTTCTGTGATGAATATTTTAGGTATTTATGAACGTTTTTGGTCTCTATATATGTGTGTCCATATATCTGTGTGTGTGTGTGTGTATATGTATTTATTATTTAATATCTATGAATGTATGTATTTTGATAAGTTTGATATTTATGGATTTCTTTTCTGTACTTCTTTTCTTGGCAGGCTCCAGTTGATGTGCTACAAGTATTTGTGGGACAAATTGACAACTGATTCTTTTTCTACCAGCCATTTCTACAGTTTCTTTGGATTGAATCCCCACTGCATTTTATCTGAAGAAGTTAAAGATCTTGCTGCTAGCTCAGGTTTCCCTGCAAAGGTAATATACCTCATACCCTGTTTTACCTGTAGAAGACCAATGGCTAGTATTGGGCTATTTGACACTCTTCTTCACTAGCCTTAGCTCTTATAGTAAATGGTTGTGAGCATTGTATTTGAGTGGTTGATCAAGTGTTTGAATCCCTAGATATGCATGCCTCTGTGCTGTGCTCTATATTCTTCCAGGGTGTGTTCTTACGTGGAACCAGTGCTGGGAGGGTTGAGTAACTTTACATACATTGTTGTGCTGTTCTGTCATTTTTAGCCTTTAGATGAGGACTGTCGTATGTTATCGGGACTCTTTACTTTAGTCCAATGTACCTGTGTCGACGCTTTACATTTACCAATATTGGTATGGGATATATGGCTGACCTTAGATCTTGGAATATTGCCATGTAGATTCTCCAAAGAAAGAAGATAATCCAGAAAAGCATGAGAATGACAAATAGGTGACAATTTACTTCGGTTGGGAAAACAAAAGGAATAAAAAAAAAGGAAAGAAGAAGATAGAATATAGGCTTAGTAATGAATATAATTATATCCAAGTACTTACATCCAAATTTTTGGACACTTTTAAGCTGAGTCCCCGTGTCTCATAATTTGAAGATGAACAAGTCTGACCTCTAGATGGTATCCGACATCCATACCCGAGTCCAGGTAACAGAGGAAGTTTAAATATTATTTAATGATGAATTAGTTTCTTTTTCAAAACTTTGGAAATTATATCAGCCAGAATCTGAAACATGATTCTTTTCTGAGGAGCCTGACATGTTGCTTAGTGATTTCTTGACATGGAGAATTTAACTGGGTGAAAAGAATGCTGATTTGACGCCATACTTCCTGTTATTTGAACTTTCTTTTTTGTAATTTTTCTTTATTCCATGGTTTAATTTTAATTCTGTAGTCCAGTTACTGTAAATACTTTCTTTCAGGGTTATCCCATTTTAAGAAAGTATTGTCAATCTAAGAAGTATTGCCTAATTAGTTGGTGGACAATTTTTTTTGGTGTATAAGAAAGGCATTGGTCTCGCTCTCGATTCTCAATGGGTTATGTTCTTAGTGATATCTTCTGTAAAAAGTGGCTGAGCTGCCTCAAGACTAATGACCATCTCGATGTGTAAATTCTTTCACCGTCAATTGAAATCTAGTCATGTTCTTGCTGTCAAGTTTAAACCTCCATATTCAAATATTTGAGGGTGAGATACTATGATGGGTTACAGCATTGTAACAAAATTTGTCTGTTAAGCTTTTTAACAAGGCAGAAGGAGCTCGGCTTTTTTCTTAGTGTTATCTCGGTTTACATGGCAGACCCTTGAAGACTTAGTGATCTACTTCAGAAATACATGCTGTACTCTGCCTTTGGCTTGTGATCAGCTTCTCTTGAGGTGATTAAATTGTTAAAATTTTCTTTTCTTTTTCTTTTTTTTCAACTTGGTCAGGCATATGCTGCACAGCAGCAAATGAAAAAACAAAAAGATGATGCTTCTCAATCTTTTAGGTTCCAAAAGATTTAAATTACTAGGGTTCTAATACTTGGCTTTTGAAGCAGATATGAATTCCAAGGAGACAATTCATTGTTAGGTGAGGATCTTTTCACATATGATCCTGATTGGCTCACTGATCAGATGAAATGCTCTCTCGAGTTCTGGTTGGGGAAACGGGAAGCCAGTTTTGTCCCAGAGGATGAACGTTGGAAGTGCCGGTTCTGCAATTTTGCATCCTTGTGCCCTGCTAACGCCAGTGCCAATGATGAAGCATCAAGTTCAGATCCATGTTAAACGAGTTTTTGGCATTACTTTTGAACCGGCTTTGAACCATCCATCACCTGGGCAAGGGACCAGCAATCCAAGAATACTGATCACACGACCGAGCCCATCGCTAATCAGATTAGTGTCAAGGCAGCACTTGACACTGTTGTTCACACCAGATTGTCTAACCTAGTAGTAACCTTATTCAGCATGAGACTCCTATAACAAGATGTGTCATGCTAAACAGAACTGACGTCTCGGAAAAGAAACAGAAATATGGTTCTCCGTCTCTCTCTTCAAACTTGAAGAAACTGAATGCCTGAGCTATAGCTGCCCTTTATTAAAGTGATGATTGGAATCAGCTCTCCAGGTATGTGCATATTGTGTATTGCGGCTAACAGAGTAAGCTCAATTGTGATAATTTATTGCTTTAAGACTGGTTGATATTGTTATATTTTATTCCTTTCATGATAAAATGTGAGAAAAGCAAGGCATTTGTTGCTGCACCCAATCTGGGGAATTTGATTAATGTAAATTGTGTACTAAGAATATTTCAAGAAAGTCATGAAGTTATCATTATCTTTTATCAATTTAGTTCACATGCAACTTTTTTTTTCCTCTGTTGGATGAAAGAAATAGAGTAATATATAGAGCAAAGACCTTCACCAATGAACTGAGCAAATTTCCTGTGATAATTTTACAAAGAGGAACATTGCTTTATGTGGTAAATGGCTGTGGACATTTTTGCAGGAAAAGAATTCCTTATGGGCTCGGGTAATTACTAGTAGATATGGTTGGACGGACTTCATGGGTGGGGGTAATAACGCCAGAATTCAGAAACGATCCAGATGTAAAGGTCAGTGGAAGTTCATTGCATCATTGGGACCAGTGGTTGCACCTCATGGGCGTTCAGTGGGTAGCGGGGATCTTTTTCATTTTTGGGAAGATAGATGGCTTGACCGTGTCCTTTTGCAGAATCTTTTCCTCACCTTTATAGGATTTCTACCTTGCATAATCATTTGATTTGTGCCTTTTTGTCCCTTGGCTCTCCCTCTCATCACTCAGGTTCCCCTTCCTGAAATTTTCACCTATTGAGAAATCTCATTGCGAGAGAGCATGTTGAGATCATTTCCTTATTATCTTCACTCGTGTGTGCTAGACTTTCCTCTCATCCTGATAGGTTCACCTGGTCTTTGAAAACAAATGAATTATTCTCATGCAAATCTCTCTGAGCTGCTCTCAACAATCGGTCTCAAGCTTCCTCTTTTCCCCTAGCCTCCATCATCTGGCATTCGTAGGTTCCTTCTAAGGTTAAAGTTTTTTGTTGGATACTGACACATAAACGTCTTAATACCATGGACATCATGCAAAGAAAACTATCATCCACGTGTATCTCCCATCACTGTTGCTTATTTTGTCTTCAGGATAGTGAGTGTATGGATCATATTTTTTTATCTTGCTCATTCGCTCAATGTTTGTGGGATCGGTGGGGCGCTTTCTTTGGAAATAGATTTCTTCAACCTCACACGTTGGAGGAATGCTCCTCATTACCTCAGAGTATGATAGTATCTAGTATCGGCAAGGATGCGGCTATGTTGGCCTCTCTTTCTATACTATGGTGTTTATGGTTGGAGAGGAACGACGGAGTGTTTCATAATAGATCTAGGGATGTTGATCAATTGTAGAAGTTTATTGAGGGATGTTGATCAATTGTAGAAGTTTATTGAGGTCACTGCTAACTTTTGGGCCTTCTCGACTAACTTGGGTCAAGACCTCTCTTTGGCGGATTGGGTAGATGACTGGGGTAGATGTTTGTTTTGTTTGTAATGTGTGGTTTTACAAGGGTTTTAGGTGGCCTAGTAGTCTTTTGTGCTTCTTGTGTTGGGCTTATTATGCAGGGTTCGTGCATAGTTTTGTATTTCTTTATTTTCCATCAATAAATATTTGTGTTCTTCTAAAAAAAAATAAACTGAGCAAGCTTCTTAGGAATTTTAAAACAGGCTCATACCTTCAAGTAGCACCATGGCTTCTGCATGCAGCCATCCTTTTTGGAGAATAATTGCCTCCAAAGCACAAAACAGGAGCCCAATCTAATTCCAAAAGATGTCTCCATATGAAGCCTGTTTCTAGACAAGGAGCAGAACCTGTTTCCCATTATTCAATTGCTGATCATAGAGTTACAAGAATGCGAGAAGCTATTGTCACATAGTTTACAAAGCCACAAAATCAATCACAAGAACCGAAGGCTAAAAAGAATCAAGCCAACTGCCAGGTCTCTCGATCCTTAGCAATCACTAGCCAGATATAAGCGTTAAGTTGTTGATCACACGGGGCAGGGGGTTTGTTTGTTCAACTCCATCTGAGACCTGGTCTCTACTGTGAAATATACAATCTTTCTCACGCTTTCTGTCTAAAACTTCCATGGCTACAGTGCATTGATTCTCTACAATAAGTACCTTTGCATAATTAGTAAAATATGCAGTAGCAGTCAATCACTCTTTATGTTCCCTGTATCTTTCCAATTTTAGGGACAATCACCCTTTTGTTACGTAGATTCCATTTCTAAACAAGTAAGATAAATTACAAAATCAAGGGAAACCAGGGAATGCTAAATAACTTATTATTACATATTCCTCGTCTGATCAAAATTTTGTTAAAAAAAATTCTCAATATTAAAACTCATCTTTTGTCAAAATTGTTGCCCATCTCCAATTGGGTACCCTCTTAACCCTTTTACTTCCTACCCAAAAAAAAAAAAACCAAGGAAATGGGTCTTGTACATTGAGATTGCTGCTGCAGCTATAACCTACCAGGAAGGAGCAGCAAAAGAAATAACAAACGCCCATTTATTACAAAATCATAGTATCTCAATAAAAGTCCAATGTGCCAGATATGGTAACTGGTGGGTCAATGTCAATGCGAGTTGCTTTGTTCTCTGAAACCAGCTGTGGCAGCATGCTAGCTTCCTTAGCTGCAACTCCTTGTGCAGTCCATAGGGTAGCATGAGGCCACTGGTTTTTCGAGCTCACCTTCTCTCCATCTACTGATCCAAGGTGGGCTTCCAATGCAGCCATCTTATCAGAGAATAGCAGAGCAGTTAGGTCAACAGGGACATTCCTTTGGAGGTATACACCATAACTAGCAACGGCTATGACACCATGACTCCTCTTGTGGGCAAGAGTTACATGAGCCTTTTGAAGGCAGTTTTGCATGTCATTATCCTTGAGGAGGCTTTCAAACTTTGCATTCTTCCGAGCCAACTGTTGGTTTGGATGGATAAATAAGAAAAGGAGAAAACAAAAACAGATGGAAAGACTAAAGCTCATATGTCAACTAACTCAACAAAATCTGAAAGAAGCTATTACCCTTTACTTGAAATGTAGGAGCAGCAGTGACAAACAAGTGTGCAGGATTCAGTATTGTAACGCTAAAAGCAATACCTCAAAGCTTTTTGGGGGAAAACGGCCTTTTGAAACTGAATTCACCAAATTTTGGCGAACTAGTTACAGTGTAATTCCACACCATATATCCCATGAATTGTTACCTCTTTCTTCTCTATGGTTTTCACATTATATTCTCTATCAATTTGATGGGGTACATTGAGTTTAAGTTGGGTGTGGAAGAGAGAAAGGGGGAGAGGAGCCGGACCCCTTATCCGACTAGGGGAGGGAATCCAGCTCCCTATTCTCCAATTATCCAACAAGTAACTTAATCAAGAGTGATATCATTACAAATGATTGGTTCACATGGAAAAGTAGGGTACTGCAGAGTAGAAATCTATAACCACCAAGAGATATCTTGAAGAAAAGAGAAAACAAGAGCAAGATTACCCAAAAGTTAAATGGATGAGGGTTGAAGACAGATGAGATAAATGTATCCAATGGACATGTTATTTAACTTTTACACATCAAAGGGATAGAAGAACAACAAATTTTGTTCTTCCATTAAAAATCACTTTGATAAAAGGTCGAAATCTGGAAAAGGCTCAAGCTTACGCAGATTTTGTCAGTCAGAAAAGATTATGCATATAGGATATCTTTGGTAGAACTAAATGACTAAATCGTCTTGTCCTAAAATAAGTGTTTCCTTGTGTGCATGTAGAGTTTATGTGAATCTTAAAACAAGGCTTTCCTGCAGGAAATTACTCTGGTGGTCTTGAGGTGGCCAATTCCATGTCAGAACTGGGAAACGTACTACACCATCAATGAGATCCATGGAACATGCTGAGGACTATGATGGTGTCTGACTTAAAAAAATGTAAACCTCTTTAAGCACCAGACAGAATGGAACATTGTGTGGACTATGATGGTGTCTGACTTGAAAAATGTAAACCTATGTAAGCACCAGACAGGAAGGCCTTCGTATTACTTACATCATCCAGGAGGCTCCAGATTTCTGTAACAGGTAAAGTGACTGCAGCAAAAACTATTGTTCCAAATTTCCTCTTCTCACTGCCAGGTGTTACATAGTCAGCTTTTGCAGCAGTTCTTAGTCGCTCTAACACTTCTTTTACCGCAAAATCAAATGGAACCTGGAGAAAAAAACATAGACCATGTTACATACACATGCTTGAAAAGATGCAGTCAGCAGTGAACACTAGAATAAACTATTAATCTACACAACGATAATTGATGAATTTCATATGGTAGTGTTTGCTTGTGACCCAAAAAAAAATAGAAAAAAAGAAAGTGTGCACTTGTGTTGGGTGCAAAGCCAATAAGAGTTTGGTGATATGACTCTGGATTAGCAAAGAAAAAATGATCTACAACTCATATACAGATTCCACAATACAGTGGACTGGGATACTTGCCAATTAAAGAAAATGGATACTTACTTGAATGTCATTTAGGTAGTCGGCATTTCCAAATAGAATCTCTCGCAGACCTTTTTCCCATTTAGCCCATTCCCTTGCATACGTTCCTTTGGTGCACTCCAATCTGAGTTTAAGAATTGTGATAACAAATAGGTATCAAAGATTAATATATTATAAGCAACTAAGACAATTGATCAATATGCTGAAGGATATAGAAGGTGTGTGTAAATGAGACATTCCCAGGGGCAAAATACCTTCGAGCTTCATTAATCAGAAAGACTTCTCTCTCCGGTAATCTAAAATGCCAAAGTTCCCCTTCATGTCTAACACTTAAAATCCATAAAATATCTATTTATGTGTAGATTGGTGTTATCAAATACAATTTACCTAATCTAATCAAGGCGGTGCAGAATCTATGAGAAATATTTGTTCACAAGTCTAAAGGAAGTACAAATTGCATGAGGCTTCTTCCACTGCAAGGTCTTGGAATAAGCGATGTATATTGCTTTACCACCACTTTGAGAAGAAGTTATTTCATATTTAATGTCTAATTTCTTGTCAAAAAATAGTATTTAAATACCTCCATGTCATAATGGAGCTACCATCCCACTGTAACAAGGCACTTCTTCATGTTTACGAGGCTCTAAGTAATTTATGTTATACATGTACATGCTTAGTTAGAAGGTCAAGCCTTGGTGCAGTGGTTAAGGTTGCTTCATTGTGACGTGGAGGTTATAGGTTCAAATCCTAAAATAGCCTCTCCAATCTAGAGGCAAGGTTGCATACATTATCCCTTCAACAGACTCCGGCAATGGTGGAAGCTTCATCCTCTGGGTATGCCGTTTCTTATGTATGTGCTTAGTCAAGTGACTAACTAAGCTAGCAGTGATACATAAGCAATATTATATAGAGAATACCAATCAAAAATTGGAGAAAGAGACAAGCTGGGTATATGTCGATCATACAACAAGTTCCTCACTTTGGCACAAAGATACACATGTAATACCTAATATCTACATATATCAGCATGCATTACAACAAGTTCCTCACTTTGGCTTTATGCTTTGCACTTCACTTTGAACATATAAAAGACTCAGGCTCTAGGCTCGGGCCTCTAACTATTTGATCACATTTCCTTTAATACTTTAGCACAAAGTAATATTTTATTGCAAGATTTGTTACTATATTCTACTTCTACAAATCAATAGATGAAATTGATAACAAGGTTTTTTAGGCATCCACAATGAAATCAATAGTACAATAAGAAACGAAACTTAAGAGGGGAAATCAAATCATACATTGAGCTAAATTTGAATTCATCCTCTATCAGATAACAATATTTATCTTATATCAGATTTTTTTTTTTGACATGAAACAAAAAAAATTATTGATGCCCTCATACTTGGAAGAAGTATCATTTTTTTTTTCTATGGAAAAGTTAAAAGTATAAAGCAAACATCATCCATAAGATAGAAAGTATAATGAGCATTTTTTATCTACCTACCTGCCATGCTTTTTTGTGTGAAGTTTGTACAAATTTATTCCCTCCTCTAGTATATATTTTACAGGACCAGGCAGAGGATTCCTGCAAATCCAAAAACCAATTAGCCATGATACCAACAAAAAACAAGAAGCAAATAATTGTATGTCATAGAAAATCTAATTTTAAAAAATATATGATAAAGGTGGAGTGTTGAGTATTTCTATCAATCAGTCATGTCATATAGGCCCAAGTCGGACATCCAATTGCTTCCATTTGAATTAATCAGAAAGAGCTGAAGTTTCTCATTTGCAATATGCCGATGATACATACATTATTCATGTTAGAGGGTGGGGAGGAAAATGTCATGAATGCCTTGAATATACTGCAATGCTTTTGTGAGTTCTCAAGGCTTAAGGTGAATATGGCCAAGTGTCAACTTGCAGGGGTCAACATGGAGCCAGAGGTTCTCTTGGGGCTTGCAAATAGCGTAGGGTGCTCAGTGGGGGTATGGTCGTTGAGATATCTAGGTCTGCCTTTAGGGGGGGAATCCTTGTGGGGCAGGATTTTGAGAACTGGTTATGGCTACTATCACCAAAAGAATGGAGGGGTGGAAGAGAGCTTTCTTATCAAAGGGAGGTTAATTGGCCTTGATCCGCTCGGTATTATCGGCAATCCCATCATACTACTTGTCTTTGTTCAAGATTCCAAGGAAGGTGGCTGAAAATATAGAGAAGAGGATGAAATCATTCCTTTGGAAGGGGAAGATGGGTGAGCAGGTAAAAAGTTTAATAAAGTGGGAGAATGTACAAAAAACCATTGAGAAAGGTGGGCTCGGCATTGGGAATATAATCGCGAGGAATATGGCACTATGTGGGAAGTGGATATGGAGGTTATTGATGGATCAGAATTCATTATGGCTACAGGTGATTATCAATAGATTTGAAAGACTTATCACTCTTGGAGCAAGAGGAGAATGTGAGGAGGGTAAGGAGAGTTACTTACAGAAGTCCATGGAAATTTATAGCTTCTCTAATTCCCCATGTGTTAGCGAACTGTAGGCCTAAAGTTGGAGATGGACATACATTCCGCTTTTGGGAGGATAATTGGATGGGGGATAGATCCTTGGCAGAAATATTCCCAAACATATACAGATCATCTTCTCTACATAATCAGCCCATTTCCTCTTTCATGTCATATGACTTATCATCTACCTCTCATACCTCATCATGGAACCTTCACTTACCTAGAGCTTAACACACAGGGAGCACGATGAAGCATCCTCTCTAATTACCAGCCTAGCTAATATTAGTATATCCTCTACACCGGATCACCTAGTTTGGACCCTAGAGTCATCAGGTCATTATTCTTGTAAATCGTTATTAACAAGTTGTCTGACTCTCCCTCCATCCCCCCGTTTCCTCTAGCTACATATATATATGGAAGGTTCTAGTTCCATCTAAAGTAAAGGTCTTCGGATGGCTAGTGGCTCATAGAAGGATTAATACTCGTGACATATTACAGAGGAGATTGCCTAACCCATGCATCTCCCCACACTGATGTTCACTATGTGGTCATGATGGTGAAAGCTTGGACCATTTATTTTTCTCCTGTGATTTTGCTAGATGAATTTGGCGCTTCTGGTATGATTTTTCAGCGGGTAGATTTTCCATTCCACATGATATTAACGAAGGATTGTCATTGTCCCACATCATTGGTACCTCTAGACAAGTGAAGGGGGTGGGACCAATAGCCTCATACGCGACACTGTGGTCAATATGGCTGGAGCACAATAACAGAATTTTTAAAGATCAAGCTCGGGGAGAGGATCACTTATGGGAAACGATAAAGATGGTAGCCAGCTCTTGGGTGTTCGCATCAGCTTGGAACTCCGGGTTCACTCTTTCCGATTGGATTTTGGGTTGGGATAGATGTTTATATGCTGGAAATGATGTGTAGATAAGGTCACAGTAGACAGGGAGGGACATCATGTCAGTAGGGCTTTGTTTGAAATGTGCACCCCTGGTGCATCTTAATACACTGTATATGTAACTATAACAAAGATTACATAATAAAACATCACTTTTGTTTCCGCTCAAAAAAAGAATTAATCTGAGAATACCTAATATATATCAAAACAATGCACAATCAAACTTGCTTCTCGATTCAATAGAAGCCCAAAGAAAAGTAAACATCAACATTTTCGCCATGCCTAATTAATTGTTTAAATATTTAACATTTATTCAACTACACACTTCTAAGCATACGCATCTTCTCTCCATATTAGTTAACATTCTTTCACTTTTCTAATAAAATTGTAAAGCAATGTGTAGTTGAGTAACTCATGCTCTCACTCTGTGTCTTTCTTCTAGCTCCAAGTTCTTTTTTAATAATTTGGAAAAAGAAAAATCCTTCACTGTGTTTCAACAAGGGAAAGAATAACAAGACGTAGAAGACTGAGAAGACCAACTGAGATGATAGGAGATAGAAAGGAAAAACTCTATTTTCACTCATATAGTACTTCACATTTAGAAAGAAACTCATCAACATAAAACTTCAACCAAGAAAGTACAAAATTGTAATTAGGAGTTATAATATTTGTCTGGCTTTAGATGCTTGCTTTACTATAGCCTAGTTTATATAGAACACAAACATCAAAAATGAGTTAAAATTTGGTTTCATATAGAGTATTAGGATAAAAGTGGCTAAGTTTGACCTAGTAAAGCAAGGACAAATAGACCCTTACGTCCAGATTATAGAAAATAATTTACTCTTTAATCCAAATATTGTAAAATCCCCATTATTCACGTTCTCAATATGTGTCAAAATTGTAAATCCACACTTTGGATTACATGTTATGTTTTCTACAATAAGATTTTAAGGTTCCAAATATAGAAATTTTGTTTGAAGATTTCAGTTATTTTAATTGATAAATAATGTGCAGGACTTCAAATTCTGGACAAAAGCAGGCTGTATAGATTTTAAGGATCTTAGAAGTCCATCCTGTTTAAAATCGTTCATTGAGTTTCACAAATACATGGAAGTTTTCCACTCAGATTGAGAGGTTATTATCAAGGATTAATCACTTATAAGTTGAAGCAAAGAGATGGAAATTTCAATACTATAGGCTTGAGTAAGTTGCTCCATTACTTTGTTTGAGGTGGAATACAGAGAGGAGGAAGTATCTGACCTATCAGCCTTCAGCAATGGCATTTTGACCAGGGTTCCAAAGCGCTCAACCAGTTCACTTTCAAATTCTCTGCGATTCTGGAATGTAACAAAGATGACATAAGAGGCGATAAGAAGCTTAAAGTTGTTGTACATAATAATAGCAGCAGTCTTTCATTTTACCTTTCCCTCATAAAGGTGGTAAAACATTAGCAGGACATAGCCTGCATTTGGGGATGCCTTGTCAAGATTTCCCTTCAATAATGTACAGCACGAGAGAATGATGTGTCAGAAATACAACAATGGCATCCAGCTGACAAATTCAATCACAAAATAAGAGAAAAAATGCGTAATACCGGATGATTGGCTCGCCGAAGAACACGAAACATGAAAACAGCTAAAGCATCAAGAGAGAATGGATTTGAGTCCGTTCCTACAAAAGCAAAAGATACCAAATTTCAATCTGATGGAATAAATAGCAATATATAACACCATTGGCTCTTTAACTTGAAATTTGGCGGCCACATCCTTGTGAAAGTTCATTGGCCACCATATAGTTTTCATTGAAGGAGGAATAAGGAGAAAAGGCAAAGTATGCAGGGGGTTTGATTATGAACCTTCAGAATCGGGAACAACTGGAACTGCAGAGGCCCTTGTGCTGTGGCACGTCTTCAATCTGACAGCACCACAAATTGTTACACAAACATATAGGAAATATAAACTTGAAAGAAGAGATGATAATAGCTACTAAAGCTAAAGGCATTAAACAGTACAGAAAACGTCACACAAACATATAGGAAACCAACTTTACCTGCCTCCAAACTTCTTCATTTGGTGCATTTTTGTCGGCAAGGATTATAGAATATGGTTTTCTCTTGCGCTCATCAGCAACCTTTTGCCAATACCTTCCTGCAAGTATGCAGTCAAGGATAAGTCTATAAAATATTAATTACATACATATATTGACGGGACGGTCAGAAGCCATAGCAAGACTACCACAGGAAAGCCCACCCTCACTAGCTAACATAGATATCTATTCCCGAATAGCAATAGTCTTTATGTGAATCTCCCCCCAACCAGGCCAGGCCGAATCGGGCCACCACTTGGGAATGGCTCTGCCCACATGCATCATTTGATGGAAGCACTCCAGTCCAATCACCTCCTCGAAGTGGATTGTCAACCACCTGCACTTCCTACATTCACTCTCGGAAATTGAAACAGGAAAACTTGAATTGTCACCTCCCGGTTTGTTGTAGTCAGCTTCACGCGTGTCTAACTAGACTGGTGAGTTAATCGTCTCCATGACTTTCCTTTTTGCGGGCTACTCCACAAAAAGGCCTTCGATTGCCCATATATATATAACCCAAGCAACCCGAACCATATGGGTTGAGAAATTTTTAAGTCAACTAGTTTGGGTTGAGTCAAGATTTTACAAAAAAAAAAAATAACTGATAGACTAGAAGCAACCCCAAATAATTAAAAATAATATTTTTTATTCTATTCATCATTTTCATTATAGTCACTTATCATAACTAAATTTCTTAAAATGTTATAATGTCTATTTTCAAATTGACTTAAAAATAATTTTATAAGATTAGAATCTGTGCATTACTGTATTGTGTAAAAATGAGATTTTGGAATACGCGGATCGAGTAGGCCAACCCAACTAACCTAACCCAAACCAACCCGAAGTTATTGGATTGGGTTGGGTATAGGGTGCCTATTGGGTTGGGTTGGGTTAAAAAAAATTCAACCCGACTCAATTGGGCGGGGTTGGTATTTTGCCAAAACTCGAACCAACTCAACCCATGAATACCCCTAGATAGAGGTGCCTTGTATTGGAACATAGAATGAGTTAAACTGAGTTGTGTACGGGTCTATGCTTCAACACCAAGAGTGACTTACATATGCAGTAAAGCGACATGCAATATATAGGCATTAATAGTTTATTGTGATTCCTGCAAACTTTTTGAAATCACTCAATAAGAGGGCACATATGCATGTGTTTATATGAGGTTGACATGATCACTCGCAGATAGATTCTTCCTTCTCGTCTTCTTACTCTTATAGTCTAATGGAGAATTGCTTGAAACCAACTTATTAACAGGTATGTAGGTTTTAATCATTGAAACTATACAAAGATCCCAGAGTCTGATTGCAAACAACTTGTCATCATATTAGATTGCTCACACTCACAAAGTAAAATTATCTAGAGAACCCTTCAAAATTGATTTGAAATCAAAGACAAAGACTGATTATAAATGAAGCCTCCCTTT
Source organism: Paratinospora sagittata (assembly GCA_035771175.1). Classification (NCBI taxonomy): domain Eukaryota; kingdom Viridiplantae; phylum Streptophyta; class Magnoliopsida; order Ranunculales; family Menispermaceae; genus Paratinospora; species Paratinospora sagittata. Next base: position 22,209,713 of record CM069593.1, read on the forward strand.
CTAAATATATTGTGTACCGAGACCCCTCAGGCTATGAGCACTTTATTATTCAGTCCTAACCACCTTATTAAAAATGAATTACAACATAACAAGTTTTATAACACACCTTTGATAAGATCGCCCATAAGATTGTTGACAGGCCTATCATCTCCAAGTCCACCAGTAGCATTTAGTATTTCTTTGCAAAGAGCAGACTTAGCACAACCTGGTATTCCTGTAATGGTAGTAAATTTCTACATGGTATTAGATGTATATTGAGTTAAGCAAGAATGAGCATAGAAAACCATGTAATTTAAACCAAAAGAAAAAAGAACACTATGTAATTGACTGCCGTGCACATGCTTTGGATTATGTAATTATTAAACATGCATTGCTAACAATTATATTCGGGGCATGAAGCAAAAGCTATGCAACAACGAAGTATGAGGTCCACTCATCTTGATTACTTTAATAAATGCAGCATAAAAATTATTTTCATAATAAGCAACAACAACCTTTTTGTGGCCGAGGCAGCAAAAACTAAAGACACATAGGCATATATTGAGTTTCAGGATTTGAAAAGTTTGTTGATAAACATTACTAGTAAATATAGTTGGGCATGAGATGCCAGTGGACTTGAGAGTCCATTGGCATGGATTGCTTCATACTTGGTCTGATGCCTACTTGGCATGGATCGATCGGTTGGCTTCATACAATGCACAAGTGGAATGCTTTACCAAGTCCATTGCATTTTACAATTTTTTTTTAATGAAGATCTGCATTTTCTTGTGTTAGAATCACAACTAGCTAATAACTCCCCCAAAGTAAGTCCTACGAAAACAAAAAAGATCATGAGCCATTGATAGATTTTTATTCCTTACACATCATTAAAGAATCACAAGCTTAATAATATTGACTGTATTGATAGAGATCAATTGCGCTTGTACCCCTTGGCAAAGCAACATATCCATTGCTTCATAGGAGACTACAATTTATGAAAAGGGAAAAACTATGAAACCTTCAAACGATTTAACTAAGAAGACACACATAAGGAGTAACAATCTACTACTCTAAGTGCATTACTGCATGCCTAGTCAACAAAAAAAATAAAATTAAACAGAGGCATGTGAAGCAGAAACCGTTAAAACAGATATTATTTGATCACGGAAAAGTAAAAAGACCAGGTATTGGTGCAGTAAAAACATCCCCACTACATAAAACAAGTGCACCAACACAAAAAGATCTGCAGAACAAGAAAGCCTCCAAAACAAAGCAATCCTAAATTCCAAACCCTAGCTGGTTGAAGTTCAAACAATTGCACACCTTTAAATACAATCCCTTATTTCAAACCTATAAAGTATAGTACCCAGTGCCCCATCCATTCCCATAAAAATGACACCTTGTTGGCTTAAATCACCATCTCTGGAAGATAAACAGATGGTAAGCAGAAAAAATGAAACTCCAAATAATCCTGGAAAAAAAATTATAAGAAATTAAAACCCTATGGTTATTGTTTTTTGCAAGGGAAACATGTAAGATCCATAAATGGGGAGCTGCAACATGAGCAGGAATTAGATTTAATTGGCAGCTTAGAGCTTGCTTGATAAATCTACATAAGCTCCAACTTTAGCCTTCACTCATAGAAGATATTGAAGCTTTAAAATAAAAATAGTTATTTTTTGGAGGATTTCTTGCTTCTTACTAAATGTAGTTGTAATTAATATGTTTACCAAAAAGTCTAATTTTACTAATCTCTACTTTTTAAGATGCTGATGGCAAAATGAGTAAACACCTTACTCAAGCCTGACTCAGATTTTAAGAGGGATTGCATCAAGCAAAAAGCAGGGTGTATTGACCTCCTCTTCATAAGAAAACTGTTAGTAGCCTCCACTTGGACAGAAGACATTGTCAAAAGCAACAGACTAAGAAAATTTATCAAATGATTGAAAACAGGCAGAAAACTTCGAAACTTAGACCGATAAATTCAAATAAAGAGAACACAATTTCCTAAACAGCTTTTGAACTCCCCAGATAACATTATTCAGTATCACTTAAAACTTAATCAAACAGTTATGATCATTAAGGTAAGTTTTTACCTGGAAAGAATATAATTAGTCCCTCATCCTTTGGAACTACATCCATCACTGTAGGGCTGGGGCTTGAAGGTGCTGTTGTGCGTTCTGGATCAAGGTCACCCTCTTCATCTCTTCCTCCCTCAATAATTGCCAGGAAGTCCTCAGCCCTCGCCAAATTTCCAGCAGATCCTATCAGAGCCTGAGTCTCTGAGCTGCGTCTTGCATACTGCTCCAGGAAAGGTTCGGCTTCACTGAGGTATATGGATGAGAACAATTGCTTGCTCCCATATTTTCTTCTAATGTAGGAAGCCCTTTCACATTCAAAAAATAATCTTACTCTTCACATGGTATTCAAACAGAGGCACAAAAATATACTAGTATATACATTTGGAGGAACTTGAGAAAGTTAATACAAGATAAAAGCATAAGGAGAACATAGCCAATGTCACCATTCATCTAGCATCTTGCTGAGTTCCCTCTGCTTCCCAGCTGAAGTGCCCCATATTTTCATTTGCCTATAAACATCAGGATAATATTTCAAAAAAATTAAGCCACAAAGAATAAGCAGCAAACATTATACAATAGAAGTGATAGATTATGGAAAGATCCAAGTAGGTGAAATGCTCAGAGAAATAAAAAGGCATGTCAAATACCAAATATCCGAGTAATGTTGAATAACCATGACGCGTCAAGCCTAATGCTTAATTGCTTGACTCATGATCAAAGTCCTACATTAAATCTAACCTTGTAAAAAAATAAAAATAAAAAGTAGTAGTAGTAGTAGTAATCAAGGTTCGAAAATTTAACTTCACCCTAGACTTCAGTCACTTGAAAATCGAAATTAATTCGGGGAAGTTTAATTTAACGTGGAGAATTTTTGTAAAAATTCGCTAAATTAGAGAAATTCAAGGAATTTTTGCATAAATACTAAAATATCTAGATCTATTGTAGATAAGCTAAAAACTAATAGAAAATAGACATTTTTAATACCTAAAAACATCCATAAATGACCTAAAAAAATCAATCTTGTTTAGTGGGTTGATAAATTTGCAATAGTGGCTTTTAGTCGTAATCCCTTTTCTATGTTAAATTTTCAATTTTGTGGTGGCTTACTTCTTGAGCATATACTTTGCTAATTTGACATTCCACCTTGCTTAATTTATTAGTTTATTATTCAAATGTATTGTTTTTTAATATTGTTTTATAGGATTTTAATTACAAGAAGATGGCTTTGGGAACTCTTACTGAGTATTTTTAAGTTTTTGTCTCATTTTAATTTTCTTTCTTTCTTTCTTTATTTTACTTTTTTTTGCTTCTCTTCTTTTTACGTAAGGCATATCCCATAAAATTACATAATTTGTTAGCTTGTTTTTTTGGGGGGGAGGAAACAATTTGTTAGCTTGTTAGATTATTTTTTTAATTTATATTGTCATGTTAGTTGATGAAGTTGAAAATAATGAATAATTATTAGTTTTTTTATTGATGAAATAACATTTTTTTTACTTTTCTGTCGAATTGCATGTCGAATTTTTGCATTTTTTAATTAAAAAATAAAAATTTTATTGAAGTTTATCAAATTTTGTCGAGCTTTATCAAATTTTTTGATGAGTTTTTACATTAATTATATTATATCCACTTTGCACTATGGTGGTTTAAAAACAGAAAAAATTCGGCGAATTTTTTCGATTTTTTGGACCATGGTAGTAATAACAAGAATAATAAGTATGAAGAGAAGGGAAAGTAAAAAACAAAAAATTTCTTCATTTAGGATTATAATACAACCATTGATCTACCAAGTAATCCAATTTTGGCTTTGCCATACAGATTGAAAAACTAACCTCAAGTAGTATGATTTGTACGCTGCTGGGCCTTCTTTGAAAAGAATTGACAAGCCATTGCGAATCAAAAAAGTCCGCAACTAGACAGAAACCAACATAATATGTGAACATTTTATTCTCGTATGAAATTTCCTAGCATCAAAAGCGGTATAATAACATCAAAACTGGACTAGACAAAATTATAAACTTGCCACCTTGCTACATGTAAAAAATCAGCAAAAAAAAACCTGGGAATAACTACAATGCCATTCACTCGTACCATAGAACTGAAGGAGAAATCAAATCAAAGAACTAAAACCCTCATCAATGTAACATTAGTGCAAGGTTTAAACAATAAGCGCAAGAAAATTTTAACTATTATTGGAATAGCTTGGCCTGGAATCATTGTTGGGCCCAATGTGCATTTATTGATGTTTAATTTTCCAAATATGTTTTATCCCTACATAAAATCAAGGTTTTAAGTTGTGCAATAACAAGAAAGGAAGAAGAAGACCTGGAGTAACATGGATAACGGTGATTAAGAAAGACATAGCCACTTGCAACATAACTGAAGATTTAGCCCTTGATAGAGCATAATGGAGAAAGAAAATTCATGTAGTGATCATAAGCAGTTGGAAAAGGCTTTCTTGAGTTGAGAGAATGCTGCACTATCGAGGATTAACAAGAATAATGTTTATTTTCATCTTAGTAGCCAAGCCTTCCTCTAGAAGCTAATTATATGTCATTCGGTGTATGATGCTGTTACAAGAATGGCTATAGCATTCATAAACTCAAATGATATCCTTACAGAATTCTCTCCAATCACTTGTATCAAATGCCCTTATTTCATTCTTAAGTTATTTGCTGCGAAGATCATTAACTTGATGGACAACTTTTCCAGGCACAAATGAGGACAGGCATAAGTATTTGTTTCAAGAGGAAAAAGTTTGCTATTCCAAAATTAATGGAAACTTAATGATTAGGAAGCTGGTACCTATAAATGAACCCTGCTGGGAATGGCCGTAGAGGTTTGAATGGAATACTTTCAGCTATGCATAGCAGCATTCTCAAATTATGGGAAAAGAGTTATGGTCGGAAATTTGGAATAATGCTTCCGTATATGCGGGAGCTTCATGGACCAGGCTGCCCTTTTTTTTAGATCATGTTACAAATATGGTATGTATACAAACAGGAAGATCACATTAGTTGAAGCATTGACTTTATGGTTGACCCATGGACATTTTAAGTTAGGAAAAGACCAGCAATGTGGGGATTTTACAGTTTAGTGAATACATTTTCCTTGTCAATTGTCATCAATGAAGACATCCAAATGATTAGTAATAATAATTAATCTGATTAGTTAGATTGATCACTAGTTGCTATGAATCTTTTTTTCCAGAACAGAGTTAGTATAAAAGCACATGGACTACCCCTTGCAGAGGTGCTATGGTACATCCCATCAAAAGTTGCATTTTCCATAAAGCAGCTGACAATTGTTCTAGAAGAGACTCTTAGTAGGAGAGCAATTCTGAAAAAGATTCACAGAATTCTCCATAAAGATAGATCATTTTTCTACATTTGCAAATATTTCAAAAACAGAATGCCTTCAGGTAAAAGACTATTGAAGAATCTGCATGTTTTGCAGTCATTTGGAGTAACAGAATCTTTGCAGAGCAGTACAAAACGACGACTGTGCTGAAATAATACATCTCCACTTCTGAAACACACATTTCAGACCCTATTCTTTGCTCCCGATACCATGGACATTAAAATATGAAATATACTCATCATATAACATCACAAAATATACATACTTTATTTATATTACCAATAAGCATTTCCATACAAACATATCCCTGATGAATAATGAAATTGATTCACCATCATTATCTAAGCTCTGTAAGTTGCCACTATATGCAATTTTTACTTTATAGCAATACACATGACTAATGCATACCTTATATGTAAGAAATTTCAATTTGATCATCAAATTGGCATCTTCATCAGCTAAACCATCAGTTCCTGACGTACTTGTGCCAGAGTTACCGTTGGCATTTTTTAGTAGTGCAATGTCATCTTTTACAATTTCAGCTGCTCTCTCCTTCGTAGTCTTGAATAGGTTGATATCAACAAAAAAACCTGCAAGACAAAGGAAGCACAAGAATTGAACTATCAATAAATAAGTAGAAGGACAAATAAAAACAAACTGTAATTGAATAATTTTTCATAGAAAAGAAACAGCATTCAAGAGAGAACAGAATAAAGTACGATATCACAAGTAGAAAGCTGCAAAGGGATAAATTCATGAAAAGGACAAGAAAATTCTGTCACTCAATGATTCAATGTATGATGACAGTTAGTCTATGGCCACAATTTTGGTAAAGGAAATAGTTTGTCAACAAAACATTCTCAGAAATCAGAACCAGGGGCTACATATTTAAATAAATTGCTCTTTAGTGGGAATTAGAACTAAAAAATCCTCATCACCAGAACAAAAAAGATGTTTACCTCTATACAAAGGCCATAATCCTGGCTTGTACCTGAAACACATCAATTTTTTCTTAACTCAGAAACACAGAGACATACCTATTCATATAATAGATACAAAATGATAGGCAAAGATAACATAAACATCATTTCTCACATGAAAAACAAAAGAGCTCAAAAAACTAGGCACTGAGGATGTGAACTTAAGCAAGACCTCATCTCCTTCTGGTATCGCCGAAAAGCTGAATCACTATGCACATGTATAACCATCTTGAAGTGAAGGTTATCATTTGCCATTGAAGCAATCTTGTGGAAGTTATAGTAACACTTGAAAGCAGCTGGAAAACGTTTTTCCCTCATCAAACGAACTACTTCCTGGTTCGATCGGAAATCAGAAACAATTAAGAAAAAGGAAATATTGCAATGCAAACCAAAAAGCAGGTGTCTATGAAGGGGTAATAGCCATGAATTAAACATCATGGAGAGTGCAACATTTAAGAGTAACTATCATCAATTATCTAGTTATAATACAAGAAGTAGAGACGTTGAGCAAAGATAAGTATCATAACATTGTGAAGTTAAACAGAATATTTTCCATCTATAAAGAGAAATGTATTGACATTGAACCCTTCTCTTCTGAATATGTGAACATATATTCTGTTTGTCATTCCCATCTTCCAACTACTGCCACAATGATTCCTTATTGATCTCTGTCCCCCCCCCTCCTCTCTCTCTCTCTCTCTCTCTCTCTCTTTCCCTCCTTTTTTGTTGCACTTTTGAGTAACACATGTCAGGAAAAGGCTTAGTTGAGTTAAGTTGAAAGACACGGATGTCAGTCCTAGAATCAACCCACCAAACATCATTCCAAAGTAAGGTCATGGAAGCCCCCTTTAGGTATTTTCTTTCGATTCTTAGCAAACAATGATGGTTTTAAATTCTTTTCTCTGTTCATCCCTAAACTGAGGCTCATAGAACGAAGGCTTCAGAAATCTTATTCTTTGTTTCTTTTCTTGGTATTTTCGATCTCTCAAGTTAGGCAACTTAGGCTGTTAGAAATATTATAGGCTTGAAGAATAAACTTAATTCATTCTTGAGTACCTAAACCTAAATTTTTGTACAATTTTCAATTAATTCCATAATTTGAAAAATAAACAAATCCAACCTCTAGAGATTTGCCTCCATACTCATACTCGAATCCAAGTAAGACAAAGGAGAATTGTTACCCCATGTGGAAGATTGAGATGTCCACTTAGTATTAGAAAGTTCACAAAAATCAGAGCCAATGGGGCTTAATTCATCCCAGACATGGTTCAAACATTCTTCGAAATTTGGCAAAATTCCACAAATTTTTTTCCTTTTTTTAACCACAGAAGTGCGAAGTGGATGTAAAATAAAAAATACAAAAATTCGCCGAAATAATTCAATAAAATTTCTATTTTTCAATTCAAAAATGCAAAAAATCGACATAAAATTCGACAAAATTCGACAAAGAAGTAAAAAAATGTTATTTCATCAAAAGAAAACAAAAAAATACCAATAATTATGTATTATTTTCAACTTCATCAACCAACATAGCAATATAAATTTTAAAAAATAATTTAACAAGCTAACAAATTATGTAGTTTATGGGATATGCTTTACCAAAAAGAGAAAAAAAATAATAAAATAAATAAATAAAGTTGAAATAAGATAAAAACTTAAAAATAAATTAAAAAAGTTCCCAAAGTCATTAAAAACAATACATTTAAATAATAAACTAATAAATTAAACATGGTGGAATTCAAACTAGCAAAGTATATAGTCAAGAAGCAAGCCGCCACAAAATTAAATATCAAAACAAAGAAAAGGAATTAAGACTAAAAGCCACCATTTCAAATTCATCAACCCACTTAACAAGATTGATTTTGTTAGGTCACTTATTGGTATTTTTATGTATTAAAAGTATCTATTTATATTAGTTTTTAGCTTATACTATAATAAATCTAGATATTTAAGCATATACACAAAAATTCTCTAAACTTCTCTAATTTAGTGAATTTTTACAAAAATTCTCCATGTCAAATTAAACTTCTCCGAATTAATTCCAATTTTCAAGTGACCGAAGTCAAGTCGAAATCGAATTTTCGATCCTTGATCCCAAATTAACACAACCAGGACTCAACTGTATCAACTACGTTCTTAGCAGGAAGAGGGAAAAATACCAACTCTGTCAAGGAAAATATTTAGTATCTCACTACTTCATCTTTAATATGATAGAAGACAACAAATATGCCTATCTATTTGCATTTTCAATTCCAAGTTTTATATTTTTTTTTTGAGAAGAAACAAATGTATATATATTGCTTATAAAAAGTAAATAAAACATACTTGCACCACAAATGCATCATGCGACAAAAACAACCCAAAGCACAACATTAGAAGAGAAGAGAAGACTCAGCCACAAATGCAAGAGCCCCAACCCACATTCCAAAGGACATAAAAAGCAGACTACAACTCAGCCTAGTAACGAAACACCGACACCCTCAAACAGCCTCATTTCATACAAGAAGCCCAATTGGTGAACCAATTTGAAATAGAGTAACCATTTGACCAAGGAGACGCGTAGACCCATGTGTTCGCAGTTAACCTAATATCATCCCATAAATAAGCATCTGCTTTGCCCAAATTGGTGAAGACCCTCCTATTCCGCTCCAACCATAATGACCACATGGTTGCAAACGAAACGATAAGCCCAATCTCCCACTCCCTTTTTTTTAAACCTGAAATATGGGTGAGAGTGAGGCCTTCCAAAGCTCTGCTAGGCGGAAGAAGTATGTTGCCTGAGTTGTCTTTGAGCATAGCTGCAGCGGAAAAGTAAATGATCCATAGACTCTCCCTCCTACAAGCAAGCAAAGAAAACAACAATGGGGGTGGGTGGGGGGGGGGGGGGGGGGGGGGGGGGAGGAGGAGGAGGGAGGGACAGGACAGGACATGCAAATAGTGGGGCAACGTTTCTGCAAAACATCTAATGTGTTAGCTTTGTTAAGAGCAACCAACCACCCAAACACCCTTACTTTGAATGGAACATGCACTTTCCAAACACATGAGGTCAAGGGAGAAGGAGGGAGATGAGGATTATCTATAAGGAAATTGAAGAGGGATTTGCTGGTAAAGGTTCCCGATGAACAAAGGGACCAAGTAAATGTATCTGGTTCATCGCTAAGGAGAATGTGTTTAATTTTGGGCATGAGAAGGGAAAGGTCTCTTTGGGCTTGTCTCGAGATCCCCCTATCTAAGTGTAGGTTCCATCTAAAGTTCATATCTTCATTATTCGGCGGGTTTGAAAGAAATGAGGCTGGAGGTTCGTTATGGACGGATGAGGTATTATAAAGTGTTGGGTACAAGGTCGCCAAAGGTACAGAATCCAACCATCTATCTTCCCAGAACCTGAAAGTAGATCCATCATTCACCCGGCACTGAACATGCTGAAAAAATCCTGCCGCCAAGGAAGGTATATACTTCCATGGACTCCGAAAAGAAGATCTGCCCTCGCTAATGTTTAAAGTCCCACTGTGTCCCCCTCCATGTATACTTTCGATCACCTGGGCCCACAAGGATTGCCTTTCTCTACCAAACCTCCATAACCACTTTTGAGCATAACGCAACATTTCTATGAAGAATGTTGCCAATCCCTAAGCCGCTCCTCTCCACTGGCCTCTGAACCACTTCCCATCTAACCATGTTAATTTTCTACCCTTCACCAGTGTCGTTCCATAGGAATGATTTGAACAACTCCACTAGGAACCCGGAATATGGCCAAAAAGTATGAGGGGAGGGCGGAAAGTACAGACTGAATAAGAGCCAGACGACCACCTTTTGATAGAAAAGCATGTTCCCATCCTTGTAATCTGCTCGAGATTTTTGATACCACAGGATCCCAGAATACTGGCAAAAGAGGATTCCCCCCTAGAGGCAAACCCAAGTACTTCAATGGCCATGATCCCATTGAACATCCCACCCTTTTTGCAAGGCGACGGACAACTTCTTTATCCATATTTATCCCACACATCTGACTTTTTCCCAAGTTGATCTTCAACCCTAACACTTCACCAAAGTTCATGAGCAAATTACAAGCATTAATGATGTTTTGTTCGTCTCCTTCGAGAAAGAGTAATGTGTCATCAACATATTGTAACAATGTGACCTCCACCTTGTTCCTTCCAATCAAGAAACCCCTCACTCTTCCTACCTGCCTCTCTTTATTAATCAATTTAGCTGACCCGTCTGCAACCAAGGGAAAAGGAAAGGTGACAGAGGATCGCCCTATCGTAACCCTCGCTTAGCCATGATTTTCCCTCTAGGATAGCCATTAATGATTATGGAGTAGGACACTGATGAGATCCACACCATGATCCACCTTATCCATCTATCGCCGAAGCCGCACCCCCTCATAACAAATTCAAAGAACTTCCAGTCCACCATATCATATGCCTTCGCTAAATCCACTTTGAACACCACCCTAGTCTGCCTCTTTATCCCATAGTCCTCAACTGCTTCATTTGCAATCAAAACCGCGTCTAAGATTTGCCTACATTCGATAAAGGCCGATTGGGCTTCATGAATGAGTTTTGGAAGGACTGTCTTGAGTCTTAGAGACAAAATCTTCGCAATTATCTTATATAGGCTCGAGACCAAGCTTATAGGTTTGAAATCTTTGATCTTACATGGCCCACTAGTCTTTGGGATGAGGCACACGTAAGTCTCATTAGTAGCCAAATTGACAACCCCATTTTGGTAGAAATCACCCAAAACCTCCATAATGTCAATTTTTAACACATCCCATGATTTTTGATAAAATGCCATGGAAAAGCCATCAGGGCCCGGGGCTTTGTTACCATCACAACTAAAAACTGCCTTCTTTACTTCCTCCTCTGAAAATGGACTCTCCAAAAATCTAGAATCCTCATCCGAGATTCTTCCCCACTCAACATCCATCACCCTACCACCACTCCCAGCTGAGGAGGAAAAAATATTCTCATAGAATTTTACAATCTCATCCACAAGTTTTATATAGAGTGCAAGTGCATCATAGCTTTCTAAAGTCCTCATTATTGGTAAGTTGGCATCAATGCAATGACCTCTTAGCTTGCAAAATATTGTGAAACCATTGAGTTATGCGACCATACCAAAAAAAAAGAAAAAGAAAAAGGGTCTTATTTAGTTACACTGCAAGAATACTTTTGTGGCACTGAATCCAAGAGCACCATTTAAGTTACAGGTGTCGCAAATGATGATAAATTTGATACCGACAATGTTGTCAAGGCCACGCCTAGGCTATTTTGGGGGAGAACTACCTACGTGGTTTGCTAGGCAGTCAAAGGGGGGTCTAAGAAATTTTTGAAGAGTTGAAGGTGTCCATGGATAAAGATAGAAACTATAAGGGCTTATCTATAAATATGTTTTTTATTTAATATAAAAGAATTTGAATAGGAAACCCTCGAGTCCTAACCCATCGTTGTGTTGTTCGATGATTCTCCGACGACTTTGTCTACTCCGATCATCTCCGGCGACATCGGTGACAACATCTCCAGCTTCCGGTGATCCCTTAGACATCAAAAAATCTTCTTTCCCTTTTTTTTTTCTTTATTGTTCTTCCAATCACATTCGAAGTTCTGACAGAGCTTCGAATACTTATTGTCATTGTTTAAAGACTGACAAAGCTGAAGAACTTTTCCAAAGCTAAGGACAACTTTAGCAAAGCGAATTCCATTTCCCCCGGTGATTTGGATTTTTGCTGATTAGGTTTCTTTTTTCGTTTTTTCTCCACTATAGCTTTAGATTTTTGGTTTTTTACCTTTTAATTTTGATTTCTCTTCATTTTCAATTTCAATTATTTGATTTCTTCTTTTTTTTTTGGTCCATTAAATAATTGAACCAAAATTTGGTTTTTTACCACTATCGTTTGGTAGTGACAGAGTGTTTTTTTTTTTAATCTTCGTTTTGTCTTTTCATTTTCATTGCTTGTCTTTAGTTTTCATTAAGTTAAATAATTTCTTGTATATCAATTCTTGAGCATTTAAATTGGAGCCCCTTTGTTAATTTGGTGTTGGTTGAGGGCTATATTTCTTTTTTTTTTCCCTCTTTGTAAGTAATTTCAATTACTTAATTTTCATTGGCTAAGTTAGAAAAAAGGTTTTTTTGTTATGCAATTTTAAATAAAATGTCAAATATAAATAAATAAATAAATGTGTATAAATATATTTATTTATATAAATAAAGAAATATATGTATATATGCATATGTATGTATGTATATATGTATATATGCATATGTATGTATGTATGTTATATGTGTGTATATAGAAAGAGAGAGAGGGACCTATAAATAAATAAATAAATTCTCTAGGGACCTCTAAATAAATATTTTATATGTGGCCTAAGCCTCGCTTAGGCCACGCCTAGCCTAAATAGGGTATATCACCTACTATCGCCTTGCCTCCTTGACAACACTGGATACAGGATTTTGTTTCTCAAGTAACAATGCCTAGATGGGATATGTTCGTGTTCAAAATCCCACCCCAAGCAGAACACTCCCGGTAGAGTTTCTAGTGTGAGAAGATTGGGATGTTCACACACATCTCAAAAGACCAGATGGGTACTCAAAAAGAAAATAATACCTTTAAATTAATAAATAAATAAATATTGATTGGATTGGATTGCCACTTGTCATGGAACCAGTGTCTGATGAATTTTAAGTATTGCATGGAAAAAATATGTTAGCATGTACATACATTTGAGTCTCTAACTTCTTTTGTTTTATCTGTAAACTAGCCAACAAGTGATAAAGAAATATATTATGCTGCCAAAATAAATTGGAGAAATCAATTTTTTCTAGTTTCTAGTGTTGACATTCCAAAAACATTCCATAGCACGAGCAAAAGATAGAAACTCCAGTGTGGTTGAGTCCACAAAATAATTATTTCTCAAGTATGGGTTCTGTTCAATTTTCCCCTTCTTCTATTTTTTATTTGTACTTTGTCGCAAACAAAAAAGGAGTATACCATACTTTCTTAGAGGAACCAAGTAAATTAATCATGGTCCTTAAATTATTCTCATAAGAGCCTACGACAGTTAAATTCCATCTTTCCTGAGACAACATTGTAATAATTTGTTATCCAGAATAGCAGGAGCTTTCTATTAGCACTATCTTCAACTAAAGAGAGAGTGTAACTCAACAATCTGGTATTAAGGAAAATATTCGGGAATAACCTGCACTTTTGTTGTGGAATAATCTGTTGGGTGAGCTTGCAAGAACTTTGAAACGACAGATCTATCAGCACTTCTCGAGTGGGCATCACCACTTCCATTTCCAAACCAGTCTGAATGGTCTGGGCAAAAAGATGCTCCAACACTCTGTAGCAGTGCTCTTATTTGCTATAGAGGTAAAAGAAAAAGTATCACCAAAAAAAAAAATTTATTTGATACCCAAATCCATAAAAATATATGAATTACATTTCAAAAGTAACAAATTAAAGAAGGATCATATTTGCAACAACAACGTAAAAATTTTACCTGCTTTTCATCTCCCCTATTGGCAGCACATATTTCCCGCAAGTCTGGTCCCAAGTCCTGGCCAACTAAGTACATAGACAAGAAACAAATGTCAAAGTCAAGTAAAAACCATGTATGGGGCAAACAATGACCTCAACCAAATACATGATGTGTTTAACTCAGTTCCCTTACCCATATAAATACTTTCAGGTTGTTTCAAAAGTATTGATCCTCAAATGAACACTAAAACAATCAGACAATTCCTGGACTCTGTCTTATTTTTAAATTTACCTCTTCCCCGTTTGATCTAATGTGCATCTCTTATGAATGTTTTGCATGATATTAAGAGGCACAACCTGCAATTGTACATGTCTGTAACTTGCTATTCTCATCAACATTTCAAAAATTACTGAAGCTATTCATTCGCTACTTGTTCTTTGTGACTCACAAACTCATAACACTGGTCATCTTATAACTATTACCAGTTTAACTATTAGCAGCCATATTCAAACCTCTAGCCAATCAGTTTGAAATTAGTATCATATATGGAACACGAATTTCTAATTTTCTATTCATTGTTGCTTCTTTAATATAATTTACATCATCGCCCCTGTCCCCTACAAAAACAAAAAAAAACAAAACAAAAAAAAAAAAACAAAAGGAAATAATAGGAGGGAGAGAGAGGGGAAGAAGAAGAATAGAATTTTATCAAACTATTTTTTTTTTTTTTAAGACAGTGGTCTCCATTCCTTTAAGTCCGATTAATCCACTGGGACCTACACGCACCCACTACGCATCAGTCCGGATAAAGTAGAGCATCAAAATCGCCAAGTCAAGATTCGAACTCCAAACCTCTGCCTCAGTCGGTGTCTTCCGCCATTCCTCCCGACCATTGAGCCAATACCCTTATCAAACTTTATAGGTTGTAACATCTTATCAAGCACCAGGTTTTGTTTATAAAGAGGAGTCAAATGAACTCCAAGTATATTTTCTGGCAAAGATTGCAAATTTGAATTGGCCCTATGGCCCTCTAAAATTCAAAATTAATTAGTGGAAGTCCAATTCGACATAAAGGATTGCTGTAAAAATTCGACATAGTAAAGAATTACTAAGAACTATATTTAAATGTTGTAAAGATCTATGTTTTTTTAGATATGCTGAAACAAACCAAACTATATACTTAAAACTCATTAACATAGTTCAAAAAATCAAATTAATTAACCGAATTTTGACGAATTAATTCAATTTTTTGAACCATCAAAGTAGGAAATGGATGTAATAGAAAAAATATAAAAATTCGCCAAAAAAAACCGATAAATTTTAATAAAATTCGTCAGAGAAGTAAGCATGTGTTATTGTATCAACAGAAAATTAAAAAAATTACCAATAATTATGCGTTATTTTTAACTTCATCAACCAACATAGCAATATAAATAACAAAAATCTAACAAGCTAACAAATCATGTAATTTTATGGAATATAGCTAATGAAAAAAGAAAAAAGAAAATAAAAAGAAAGAAAGAAAGAATAAATGAGACAAAAACTTAAAAATACATTGAAAGAGTTTCCAAAGTCATTTTTTTTTAGTTAAAAACTTATAAAACAAGATGAAAAAAGCAATATATTTGAATAAAAAACTATAAATTAGGCAATGTGGAATGTCAAACTAGTGAAGTATATGGTTAAGAAACAAGCCACCACAAAATTGAAAATCAAAACATAAAAAAGGGATTACGACAAAAAGCCACCATTTCAAATTCATCAACCCACTTAAAAAAATTGATTTTGTTAAGTCATTTATGGATATTTTTATGTAGCGTCTATTTATATTAGTTTTTAGCTTATATTACAAATTTACAATAAATCTAGATATTTTAGCATCTATGTAAAAATTCTCTAAACTTCTCTAGTTTAGCGAGTTTTTAGAAAAATTCTCCACGTCAAACTAAACTTCCCCAAATTAATTCTGATTTTCAAATTTCAAGTGACCAAAGTCCAAGGCGAAGTCAAATTTTCAATCCTTGCTCATTAAATTATGAAATATGATGATTTAAGTTAAGAATCTAAGATTTATAATTTCTATATTATTTGGCGTATATTGTATGAGTAACAAGCTGTTTTATGACTTTTATGCTTGACATATGTAGGAGATATACGGTTTGATTACACATAGTTTACGAATTACAAGTTCATTTTTGGTTTAATCTTATACTGCTTCTTGTTTTAATGATTCTCTATTTTATATCCAACATATGAAATTTCATAAACTTTATTCTTTAAGAATATCTTCTAACAAAAGTTGAAGTTAATATTGATTTTTCTTTTTTTACTTTGTGTTCGAAAGGTAAAAATTACTAAGGGATTTTTTGAATTTTTCAAATTATTTTGATATTCTACCGAACTTCAATGATTTTTTTGCAACAATTCAATTATATTTAATTTGTAATTTGATGACTGGAATAAAGTTCAATTAAGTCATAGAATTTTGTTTAATGGTCATTGTGTGTTTTCCGGAACACGTCAATAAGCTAGGCTCGTGCTATGAATTGTTTCATGCCATAAATAATCCTAGACATTCCTGCACACCATTGGACAGATCCACACCTTTTACAACAAATAGCATATAATATCTAGGAGCAGAAGCAATTAGCTTCACATCCATCCGAATGTATCATTTCTAACACATTTGTGGGTAAACTCTCCGACATTAGGCATACTGACATGTATCAAACAAATAAGCCAAAAAGAAAAAAGAACTACAATCATACTAGTTTAGGGCACTCAGATTTGCATGGCACTAGAAGAGAAAAACACTTACTTCCATTCAAGCAAAGAAAACATTTAAGCTTTATAGTGGTCAAATGCATTTGAAGCAGAAACTTGAGAAGTAGATAAGAGAATGGAAGGGCATGCCCACATGGTCCAGCCATTGTAAGGGAGAAGAAAGGGTCGATGTACTAAGCCTTGCCCCCGCATTGCGAAAGACTATTTCAGATTCGGAGTATGTAAGAGAGTGCGAGACATGTATAACGCAGTAATGACATTAGGAAAAGACAGGAAATGAAATGCACAAATAGAAAAAAGAACATGCCCCACAAGTGCAAGAGAGATATAGCAACTGACAAGAAGAGGGCCCAACCTCACAAATTAAGCATACCATGGCTGAAGTAACCAAAGATTAAATAACTAGGGACTTAACAATGTACCTCCATCTAGTGGCGGAGGAGGAAAATCTTTCAAAACCTTCTCTATATGTGTTGAGCTATCATGACTAACAATACGAGCTACAAGACCCTCCAATATTTCACCTTGCACGTTTATGTGATCTTTTGACCCTGCAATAGATTTAAATGCCACATTATAACTTAGAAAGACTTATGAAGTATAATTCACCAAAGCACCATTGACAGGGTTGATACCATAACCATTAATCCCAAATGTGAAGGACAAGAAGAAAAGGATTTTAAGTAAAGGTTTGGAGTGCTTAGGATATAAAAGGAAAAAATGGCATGTCTAGGAAAAGTTAATGTCTAGAACATAAATGCTAATGCCCCTAAAAAAAACAGAACATAAATGCTAACTTTTGAAACAGACAGAACTTAAAATCTACCTGGTACAGATATATCTGCAACTTCATCAAGAGCTTTACATACAGTTGTCGCAGTTCCTTCCTCACATAAAGCATCATAAGCGGCAAAAAAGGAAGTAACAGATTTCCTTCAAACAGAGAGAGATGTCAGAAAAATAAATAAATAAATGGTCTAATTGTTTCAGAAGTCGTAACCAATCTTATAACATTGAATTTAATATGATGGTATTTGAGGGTGAGGAGAGTTTGAGTGTGGGAGAACTCTCGTTTATTAGCATCTTTTTGAGTTGCAAATAGCAGGTTGTCTAGGGTTTATACACTTAATGATTGGGTAAGACTGTAAGAGGTTGGGAAAATCTTGTATAGCTTTAAGCGATTAAGGGGGATATCTTATCTTCCTTTGTCACCTATTGTAACCATTTATTTTATTTATATATATTCTCTAGTTTCTATTAAATAACTTAGTAGGAATGAAAGCCAACAAGAAACACAGTTTTTAGAATAATACAAGTAGCATCTTTTAGCTTAGCAGAAATTTTATCACGAATTCCACCAGTTTCAGTGTATGCTCCACACTGACTTTTTTTCAAAACAGTAATTGATAAATGAAATGATATAAATATGAAATGCAAATGTAAATCAACACCTTATTGTTTCTCCTCAGAAGTGAAATACAGATCTCCAAGAGTCTATGAATTTAGATGGAAAGAATAAGTGTTTGTTTTACCCATTTTACAGACAATTATGTCTAGAACAAGTACCAGGCCATTCTTGGGTATATGGTTTACATATTACTTCAAATGCCACCTCATTTGCAATTGTCTAATTGGAAACACTCTTCTGCAATGTGCAACGAAAATAACAAACATTCCATTTGACCATCTGAACAAGACACACTTGAGACATCATAAGTTAAAATGCATATTGTCAAATAAAATGGAAGTCCTGGCCATAATGCATAACCCGGTATTCCAGCCAAAGTGATGTAGAACATTTTGCTCTTGATTTCATGAAGAAGCACGAGAGGAGGAAGACTGAGTGAAGAATATTTGAGTAAGTCAGCCCAACTTTGATCGAGTAAACTTAATCTAAGAATTAGTCAACCAAGTTCAGATTTCAATTCCGAACTTAAATTTCTAGGTCAAATGACTTGAATCTAAATAATGTCTAGATACATCCTCAAATTGAACTTATGGTTTATTTCTATTTTGAGATAAGTTTCCATATTGAATAGGTTTCTTCAAACATACTTTAAGAAACTACTATTACCAGGAATATGACTTAGGAGTCTAGATTTCAAAGTTGACGTTCGTTCTTTGAGTTTTCTTTATGAAGTTCCCCATATAAACTTCAAAAATTGGCATTGGTATCACTCTAATCAACCAAAAAGGAAAGAAAGAAAAACAATCATTTAATTCCTAGAGAAGATTTCTTTTCCTCTTTATTTTCTTCCTGGGTCTTTCCGATTATGAGATCTACTTTTTTTTATGCTTCTGCTATGTTACAGATTCTAATGTTAACAATATGAACAACCATGACCAAGTGTAGCAACATTAGTTAAAGAACTACAAATTTGCACATCAAATGATATTCTCACAAAAGATAGTTATCTTCAATGCTTCATGAATCGGATGTTAGTAAGACTGGCTATCATTCGACGTTCACCTTGTTGAGAACAACCAAACATGATTTGTTGGTAGGCGCCATCTCCTACAAAACGCAATTATATCAGGAGTGGCGTAGAACTTTGGTTTTCCATTTCCCAGCTCTGAGACTGCGGTCACTACAACTGCCAAGAAGCGAAAATAGTTAGTATGTGGCCATGGTTTAACAGTGAATCTGTGAAAATTAAGTCAACTTTTTATAAAGCATAGAACAGCTGCAGAAGCATTCATCAAGAGAATAGTGGCATAGAATCATCATAAGGAACAATGTGCATAACAAACAAGAAAAGAAAGAAGCTTTCTTCAAAATAAATGAATAACAACACTAAATGAAATACCTTTTAGAAACATGATCACGAGATCCTAGCTTCTATAATAAAGTTTTTTATGTAGAACATACAATAATGTTTAAAAAGGTTCTAAATTTAATTTTTTGTTTCTTTCCATTTTTTAGGCAAGCTTACTTCTTTAGCGATGCTTCTATTTAGTAGAATTCTAATTTCTTATTTTATTTGTAGATCTAGATGGTTTCTAATTTGTTTTTCACAGTAATCTCAATATTTATGTCCCAAGTAAATAGCTTATCAACTCGTAAGCGTTTGGCGAACGAACTCGAAAGAAGAAGAACAGATCTGTAGTCCCAACAACACTTAAGGTCGTGTTCTCATTCTCTTCCTCAAGCTAGAAGAAATGGAGACTTTCCTATTCACCTCTGAATCCGTGAATGAGGATCACCCTGACAAGCTGTGCGACCAGATCTCCGACACAGACCTTGATGCCTGCCTCGAACAGGACCCTGACAACAAGGTTGCCAGCGAGACCTGCACCAAGACCAACATGGTCATGGTTTTCGGAGAGATCACAACCAAGGCCAATATCGATTACGAAAAGATAGTTTGTGACACCTGCCGTTCAATTGGATTCGTTTCCGATGATGTCGGTCTCGATGCTGACACCTGCAAAGTTCTTGTCAACATTGAGCAACAACGCCTGGATATTGCCCAAGGTGTCCACGACCACCTTACCAAGCGCCCTAAGGAGATCGGTGATGGTGACCAGGGACACATGTTTGGCTACGCCACCGACGAGACCCCTGAGTTGATGCCT
Organism: Paratinospora sagittata; assembly: GCA_035771175.1. Taxonomy (NCBI): domain Eukaryota; kingdom Viridiplantae; phylum Streptophyta; class Magnoliopsida; order Ranunculales; family Menispermaceae; genus Paratinospora; species Paratinospora sagittata. Next base: position 22,229,960 of record CM069593.1, read on the forward strand.
CTTAGCCATGCCCTTGCCACTAAGCTCAGTGCCCCCCTTACCAAGGTTCGCAAGAATGGCACCTGCGCGTGGTTGAGACCCGATGGCAAGACCAAAGTCACCGTTGAGTACCAAAATGGCAATGGTGCCATGGTCCCCATTCGTGTCCACACCGTCCTCATCTCCACTCAACATGATGAGACTATGACCAACGATGAGATTCTCACTGACCTCAAGGAGCATGTCGGAGTTGGATAGAAAAGAGGGGGGTCCAGAGTGGAATGATGTTGTGGCTCGTGAAAGGTCCATTGCCAAGGCTGAGTTATGGAAGTTATGTGTGAATGAGGATAGAGCAGCGATCCTTAAATCCAGGGTTAGGTGGTTTAAGGTTGGGGATGCTAATTCGAAATTCTTCTATCAGATTATGAGTGGTAGAAGGGATATCAATATCATCTCTAGGTTGGAGAGGGATGATGGGACTGTCTTAGAGGAGGAAGAAGAGATTGTGTCAGAAATTATTGATTACTTTCGAGGTATTTATTCAAGAGATGGGAACCGTGTTTGGAGGGTTGATGGAATTGAATGGTGCCCAATTAGGGAGGCAAACAATCATGAGATTGAAAAGCCTTTTGATGAGGAGGAGGTAAGACAGGTTGTGTTTGAATGTGAAGCTACCAAGGTTCCAGGGCCTACTGGTATGACCATGTGCTTCTTCCAAAATTGTTGCGATGTAATCAAGGGTGATCTCATGAAGGTGATGGTGGAGTTTTTTGACAACGGGATCGTTAATGGTTGCACCAACGAAACATACATTTGCCTAATCCCTAAAAAGACCGTGTCCAAAAGGGTCGTTGATTTTAGGCCTATTAGCCTCGCTACATGTCTTTATAAGATTATTGCAAAGGTGTTGGCAAATAGGGTGAAGGGTGTTTTACAGAATACGATCTATGAGAATCAAATGGCCTTTGTACAAGGCCGTCAAATTGTAGATGTTGCGCTTGTTGCAAATGAATTGGTGGAGGACTACAGATCTAGGAGAAAAGAGGGGGTTGTATTGAAGCTTGATTTTGCCAAAGCTTACGGCATGGTCAATTGGGATTTTCTTGATTATGTTTTTAAAAATGAAGGGGTTTGGTTCGAGATGGAGGATGTGGATGTGGGGATGCTTGCGCTCAGTATCTTATTCAGTATTTGTTAATGGTCGTTCGAGGGACAAGATTGTGGGGGAGAGGGGACTCAGGCAGGGTGATTCGCTTTCTCCCTTTCTGTTTACTATAGTTGTGGATGTGTTGGGGAGAATCTTGGATAAGGCAAAGGAGGCAAGTATGGTTTCAGGCTTTCGGGTTGGCCAAGAGAATGTGGAGGTTACTCATCTCCAGTTTGCTGACAATCCATTGATATTCCTAGAGGGGAGCGAAGGTTGTATTGCTAATGCATCTATGGTTGTGAAATGCTTTTGTTGGTTATCAGGGTTGGTTATTAACATGGCTAAGAGTCAGTTAGCGAGCATACATGTCTCTCAAGAATGGATGGGGGAAATGGCAGATCTACTCGGATGCACTACTTGCTCTTGGCCTATGAAATACTTGGGTATGCCCTTGGGGGGTAATCCATCCAAGACGGATTTTTGGGAACCTGCTGTTTCCAAGGTATCGAGAAGACTTGATGGATGGAAAAGAAGTTTCTTATCCAAAGGAGGAAGGCTTACACTAATCAAAGTCAATGTTGGATGCCCTACCAACTTACTACTTATTTGTTTTCCGGATTCCAGTGAAGGTGGCGGATCAAATAGAGAAGTTAATGAGGGACTTCCTGTGGGGGAATGATGATAGGTTAATGGGATCTCATCTAGTGTCTTGGAGCATTGTGCAGAGGAAGACTAAACAAGGAGGTTTGGGCATTGGAGATGTGATTAACAGAAATAAAGCTTTGGTTAGAAAATGGCTATGGCGATTTTCGAGGGCGAAGAATTTTTTGTGGAGGAAGGTCATTTGTAGTGGGCATGGGCTACGAGATAATTTGAGTGATGTTGGGTTTGCCAATAGAGCCACCCTTAGGAACCCTTGGAAATATATCTCATTAGTTTATCCTCTACTTTTACCCTTGGTTAGACTCAAACTTGGAAAAGGTGACTCAATTTGTTTCTGGGAGGATATTCGGTGTGGGAATGACACCTTCCAAACACTTTTCCCTAACATTTATTGTTGATCTGTATCCCATAATAATAAACCTATTATTGACTTTGTGAGGATTTTGGAAGAATCCTCACTGTCGTGGGATTTCCATCTAGGTAGGCATATCTCCCCTAGAGAGGAAAGGGATGTGTTGTCTTCATGGTTCGAAAATTCTCCAAAATTCGGTGAACTTCTACGAATTATTTCTCTTTTTTTACCATCGAAGTGCGAAGTGGATGTAAAATAAAAAATGCAAAAATTCGCCAAAGTAATTCGATAAAATTCAACAAAATTCGATAAACTTCAATAAAATTTCTATTTTTCAATTCAAAAATGCAAAAATTCGACAAAATTCGATAAAATTCAACAAAGTTCGATGAAATTCGACAAAGAAGTAAAAAAATGTTATTTCATTAATAAAAACAAAAAAAAATATAAATAATTATGTATTATTTTCAACTTCATCAACCAACATAGCAATATAAATTTTAAAAAATAATTTAATAAGCTAACAAATTATGTAGTTTATGGGATATGCTTTACCAAAAAGAGAAGAAAAGAAGCAAAAAAATAAATAAATAAAGTTGAAAAAGGATAAAAACTTAAAAATAAATTAAAAAAGTTCCTAAAGCCATATTCTTTTAGTTAACTCTTATAAAACAAAATTAAAAAATAATACATTTAAATAATAAATTAAGCATGGTGGGATTCAAACTAGCAAAGTATATAGTTGAGAAGCAAGCCACCAAAAAACTAAATATCAAAACAAAGAAAATAAATTAAGTCCAAAAGCCACCATTTCAAATTCATCAACCCACTTAATAAGATTGATTTTGTTAGGTCACTTATTAGTATTTTTATGAATTAAAAGTGTTTATTTATATTAGTTTTTTAGCTTATACTATAATAAATCTATATATTTAAGCATATATAAAAAAATTCTCTAAACTTCTCTAATTAGGAATTTTTTACAAAAATTCTCCATGTCAAATTAAAGTTTTCCAAATTAATTCCAATTTTCAAGTGACCGAAGTCAAGTTAAAATTGAATTTTCGATCCTTGGATGTGCGTTAAACAATGTTAATGTAAAAATACATGTTTCAACCGATTATATTTATACTTTTATATGTGAAAAATATCTATTTATGTTTGTTTTCATCATTTCTAATAGTAATTATGCATATTTTAACATCTATATAGAAATTCTTTAAACTTCTCCAAGTTGGCGAATTTTTACAATAATTCTCCAAGACGTCTCGAACTTCCCTGAATTAATTCCGATTTTTAAAGGTCGAAGTGTCGGGCGAAATCGAAGTTTCAAACCTTGGTTGTCTTTAGTTAGTTTACTTGAGGGATGTCATTTGTCTAAGGAAGATGATAGGGTTACTTGGCCATGGGAATCTTCAGGAACCTTCACCATCAAGTCATTCCATGCATCTATTCTGAATGTGCCAAATATTCCTCCTTTCAATTATCATAATTTTATTTGGAAACCACTGGTGTCATCAAAGGTTAAATTCTTTGGGTGGGTTGCTTCTCTTGGGAAGATGAACACGGGTGATATGTTGCAAAAGAGAATTCCTTATATGTACTTATCCCCATAATGGTGTTACCTCTGCAGACAGGAACTGGAGTCTGTGGAACATGTGTGTTGGTGTTGTAGGTTTGGAGTAGATGGTGTTACCGTTTTTCGGTTATGAATGAAGTGGATATGGAGGATGAAAATATAAACATATTCCCTTTCATGAATAGTGTTCCGGCCCAGTGGAAAGAACACTGGAAGGTGGTTTGTCTGGTAGTGTTGTGGTCTTTATGGAAGGAACGTAATAAACGCGTGTTTCATGACGAGATGTGTTTGGCAGTTAAAGTGTGGGAGAACTCTCGCCTTTTAGCTTCCTTTTGGGTGGTCAATAATAGCTTGTCTAAAGAATAAAGGCTAAGCACTAGGGGATTGGATTAGAGGGGGGGACAATTTTGTATCGGATTAAGGTTTGGTCGTGTCGACGTATTGTCCCTGGTGTACAGTTTTGTATTTCTTTTTTATCCATGTATATATATATATATATACTATCTATTAGTTTCTTTTTAAAAAAAAAAAAGTAAATAGCTTATCAATTAGGACTTGTCTATCAATTAAATATTTATGTTGACAATTGGTGAAGTATTTTTATTAATAGAACATGAATGTAGCTTAAGTCATCTGGATATTCCATTCTGGTCACATTTTAGTCTCCTACCATGGAAAGAATGTTGTTTTCCCAAACGTAATTTGTTGAACAAAGTTTCTTTTAAGGCCTAACAACCTAGAAATACATGTTTGGTGGCATCTATGGATATTTAATGCATATTGTAGCACCTCAACTGGTTCTCAAACACTATGTAACAATTAAGAGTTCCCATTAACCATCCACAAACTAATTCCGCCAGTCCAGTAAAGTTTAATTTAGAGTAGTCGTCTCAATTAATTGGTTTATTCATATTGTCTTCAACTCTTGTTAGACAAATTGTAGAATACATGCATATAGACTATACCCTCATGAGTCCAATTGCCATAGATGTAATGATATTTACTTTAGGAAGTCTTCACACAACTTCCCATGGTTGATCATGTGTAATGTCAACTATCACCACAAGTCTAATGCAACTAACTAAAACTTAAATTGGACTCCAAAGGAACTCTCAACGAATGAAAGAAGTTTTTATACTCGTTACAATCCTAAGAAATTTTAAAATATATGATGAAACATGATACTTTGCATGAGATACACGAGCCACATGCCATTGCCTCATTGGACCTCCAATCCTTGGCCACTGATGAAACCAAAGTGAAAGTGAAAGTGAAAGTGATGCAGGGACGCATGAAACACATACATAACGTGTTTAGCATGTCTTTTATTTTTATTATGTTTTCTATTTTCGTTTCATGTCTTTGTTAGTGGGCCCACGTTAGGTGGTTTAAGCCCACGTAGTAAAGTAGTTGGAAGTGGCGTCAATTTAGAATTTTATTTGGTAGTTTGTTATAAATAAGGCTTTTTGCCATTAGGAGAGGGGCTATGATATTTTTTTAAAGAATTCGAATCAATAGATTTATTTTGGTTATCTTTGTATATTTTCATTCTTGCTTTCGCTACGAATCTACATCAAATTGGTATCAGAGACAGGTTGATCTTGCTTTTTTCGACAATGGCACCAAAGAAGAGAAGAAGACCCGCAATCAATCCTTGGGTCGATCGACTGGAAGAATTGAGCACCAATACTACCAAAATTGTGAATCAACTAACAGAAGTTTCGCACTTGACGTTGTCGCAACAACAATGTCACGAATCAATCGTTGTCTAAGATAGGGAGAAGGCCGCAGGTTCTCACAGCAAACGCGCAGTCTCACTCCATGATTCGAAGCAGGGGTCCAAATCCGACCAATCTTATACGATTAATTTGGATCGTAGGGATCGTTGCCATCGCAGGCGCTTGCCTGCACCACAACCTCGATGTAAGGTTCATTCCACACCGACAGACCTAGATGAATGGGTCTGAACTGGGTTGCGATATAATCGTCGCGATGACCTAGGCGCACCAGTTTGGCATCGAAATATAGCCTACAGCGAAGATTATGAATGTGATCCTTCACCAGATTTTGTACATCATCTGAGATTGCAGAAGCGAGTACGAGATGGCCATCCAGGGCGCCGAGAGCCTCGTTTTCACCATCGAAATACGGCTTATAGCGAAGATTATGAATGTGAGTTCGATCCGCATTACGCGAGGAATGACCTACAGTATACCCCGATTTCTAGTCCCTCCCCTCCCAAGCGTCAGAACGCCAACACAAGGCAAAGGCATGTTCAGAATTATGCACGTAACATTGATCTTAATCGTTTTCTGTGCATCCTAGAGAAGAATCAATATGGAGATATCAAGATTGATGTTCCCGAGTTTGATGGCAAACTGCACCCTGATCGCTTTTTTGATTGGCTGAACAAAATTGAAAAGGTTTTTTATTACAAGAACCTAAAGGACCCTAAGTGTGTGAAGCTCATAGCTACCAAGTTATCAGGCTATGCTCTAGTGTGGTGGGATGAATTGCAACAAAGTCATCTTCTCAGTGAGCAAGAGAAGATCGCCACATGGGACAAGATGCAATGAGAACTAAAACAAGAGTTTATTCCTCTAGATTATGAGAGAGATCTTTTTATGAGATTGCACAACTTGAAGCAGCGCCTTCAGAGTGTGACTGAGTATAAAGTGGAATTTCGTTTGCTTGTCACCAGGGTTGAGTTAGTTGAGACAGTCAAACAAAGAATTGGGAGATATTTGAATGGTCTGCGACGGTCCATCCAACAAGATCTAGCTTTCAAGGAGATTCATGACATGTCAGAAGCTATAAAATATGCCTTGAAAGCTGAGGAATTACAAAAACAGAAGACTGGGGCCTCTTCTAGTGCACCTTCCCCTGCAGTAGTCAAACCTTCGATCCCTGAAGGTGTCAGGTTAACTTGTTTTGAGTGCAACCAACCAGGTCACCGTGCGAGTGAGTGTCCCAAGAAGAAGCGTGTTGCTTTGGCTCACGATGGTGAGATGGAGGAACCTGAACCCCAAATTGTTGATGATGATTTGGGTGTTGCTTTATATGCTAAGTCAGGTGCTCCGGCATTGATTGTGAGACGTTCTCTCATCTCACCCGTTTCCCCACATGATCCTAATGCATGGCTTCGTCATAATATTTTTCGCACTCGGTGTAAGTCGTAGGGTCGGCTATGCAATGTGATCATTGATAGTTGTTCCAGTGAGAACATTGTTTCTACAAATATGGTGGAGAAGTTGAAGTTGAAGGATGAAAGCCCATCCAAATCCCTTTAAAATCCAATGGCTCTAAAAGGGAAATGAAGTCAAGGTTGACAAACGATGGTTATTTCCTTTCACCATCGGTAAATATACAAATGAAGTTTGGTGCTCAGTAGCTCCTATGGACATTTGTCACTTACTACTGGATCGCCCGTGGCAACATGACAGGAAGTGCAACCATGATGGCGAGTGCAACACTTATACCTTCATGTTTAAGGGGGAGCGAGTTACACTGTTTCCTTTGCGGCCATCTAGCACCCCGCCTACACCACCGTCACTTCCTTCGAAATCAAGCTTCCTTGCCACCAGTTGTGATTCTAGTATGGTTTTAGCAGTCATTGATTCATTTGTTGCTTCACCTACTGTTGTCCCACATGTTTTGCAGTCATTATTAGATTCATTCTCTGATGTTTGTGATGAGCCGACTGATGTTGGACTTCCCCCACTACGGGACGTTCAGCATGCTATAGACTTTGTTCCAGGCGCTTCTCTTCCAAACTTGCCACATTATCGCATGTCTCCCACTGAACATGTCTCCATGCTATAGAAAAGTTACAGAGCTATTGGGCAAAGGGCTAATTCGAGAGAGCGTGTCTCCATGTGCAATCCCGGCATTGTTCACTCCCAAGAAAGATTGCAGTTGGCGCATGTGCGTAGATAGTCGAGCGATCAACAAGATAACGGTGAAGTACAGTTTTCCTATTCCGAGGTTGGAGGACATGATTGATTCTTTACACGAAGCGAAAATCTTCTCCAAGCTCAATTTGCACAGTGGCTACCATCAGATACGCATGCGACCAGGAGATGAATGGAAGACAACTTTCAAGACAAAGGATAGCCTTTATGAGTGGTTGATTATGCCATTTGGCCTTTCTAATGCCCCCTCTACACTCATGAGGCTTATGACTCATATTTTACGTCCCTATATTGGGAAGTTTGTCGTTGTCTATGTCAATGACATACTTCTCTATAGCATTTCCGAGTCAGACCATATTCAACATCTTCAGGTTATTTTACAAGATTTGAAGGGGGCCAAGTTGTACTACAGCTCCAGAAGTGTTCGTTCCTCATTGACTCAGTTGTTTTCTTGGGCTTTGTGATTTCTGCACAAGGGGTTCATGTTGATAATTCTAAGGTACAGGCTATACTTGATTGGCCTACTCCACTACCCTCACACAGGTTCAAAGTTTCCATGGCTTGGCTACTTTCTACCAACGATTCATTCAGAATTTTAGTAGCATTGTAGGTTGTAGCTCCCATCACCTCTTGTATGAAATAGGGCCCTTTTGAGTGGAATCCCGAGGCTAATGCTGCCTTTCACTTGATTAAGGAGAGGATGACTTCTGCTCCTATTCTAGCATTGCCAGATTTTTCACAACTATTTTAGGTTACATGTGATGCATCCAAGCAGGGCATTGGGGATGTCTTAAGCCAAAATGGACGTCATGTTGCATTCTTTAGTCAGAAGCTGGATGGGGCTAAGCTGAATTATTTCACTTATGATCTGGAGCTCTATTCAGTTGTACAGGCTTTGCGACATTGGCGTCATTATCCTATACATAAGGAGTTCATCATTAAATCAGATCGTGAGGCACTTCGATATATTACCCAGCAAAAAGTTTCTAATCGACATGCCAAGTGGTTTGCATTCTTACAGGGTTATACCTTCCATTTGCAGTTTCAAGCTGGGAAGGATAATCGATTTGCAAATGCATTGAGTCGGCGTACTCCCTTGCTTGTCACTTTGCGCACTTCGCTTTTTGGTTTCGATGAGTTACAAGATCTATATGTCAGTGATGAGTACTTTGGCCCTATTCATGCTGATTGCTTATTACATCATGGGGCTTTTGGTGATTATCTTCTTCAGGATGGTTTTTATTTCATGGGCAACAGTTATGCATTCCTTCTTCCTCCCTCCGTGAGCATATTATGACTGAGATGCATGCTGGGGGAATGGCTGGTCATTTTGGGGTTATTAAGACCATTGCTTCTATTCGTGATGTCCCTATTCCTTACAGACCTTAGCTAGATGCTTCTATGGACTTTGTATTGGGACTTCCATGATCCTCGCATCGTATGGACTCCATTCTTGTGGTGGTCGATCGATTCTCCAAGATGACTCACTTCATTCCATGCACTCGCACTGTTGATGCCGCTCATAATGCTCATTTATACTTTCGTGAAGTTGTTCGCTTACATGGCATTCCTCGTAGTATTACTTCTGATCGGGATGTGCGCTTCACTAGCTACTTTTGGAAAACGTTGTGGAAGCTCTTGAAGTGCCAGCTGCAATTCTCTGCTGCTTTTCACCCGCAAACAGATGGTCAGACTAAAGTCGTCAATCGTAGCTTGGGAGATTTGTTACGATGCTTGATTGAGGAGAAGCCTAAGTCTTGGGTGTTTGTTTTGACACAAACAAAGTTCGCTTATAACAACTTTGTTAGCCGGTCTACTTGTTTATCACCGTTTATGATTGTGACTGGTACTTCACCTCTTACAGTTGTGGACTTGGCCTCTATTCCACCTACTCTCCTGGTGTGTGCTTCTGCAAAGGAGTTTGCTTCCAAGATTAAGTATATCCACAACGATGTTCGTAGTCGCCTTAAGAAGTCATACGCTTCTTATAAGGCTCATGTAAATGCTCATCTACGATCTGTTTATTTCAAGGTTGGTAATTTGGTGATGGTTTATTTGTGAAAGGAACAACTATCATCTCCTCAAAAGTTGATGATGCGGAGTTATGGCCCTTTTTCTATTGTTGCTTGTCATGGTGATAATACATGAGGTCGACCTTCCTTTTAAGTGGCGCATATCTCGGTCTTTTAATGTTGCGTGACTTTCTCCTTTTGTGGGTGATGTGATTCCTCTTATACCTCTACCTAGCAATGCTCGCTCAGTGCCTACTTCTGCTTCTAAACGTGTTGAAGGTGTTCGAGATGTTTCTTCATTCTCTATTCGCCTTGGTACCTGTACTCGCTATTTAGTCAAGTGGGGTGGGCGTCCTTTGTCTGAGAGTACTTGGATTTCAAAGGCAAGATTTCAAAGACTTAATCCTGATTTTTATGATGCGTACAAGAACTCCATCTCGAGGACGAACTCTTCTCATGCTGGAGGGATTGATGCAGGGACGCATGAAACACGTGCATAACATGTTTAGCATGTCTTTTATTTTTATTATGTTTTCTATTTTCGTTTCATGTCTTCGTTAGTGGGCCCACGTTAAGTGGTTTAAACCCACGTAGTTAAATAGTTGGAAGTTGTGTCAGTTTAGGATTTTATTTGATAGTTTGTTATAAATAAGGCTTTTTGCCATCAGGAAAGGGGATATGATATTTTTCTGAAGAATTCGAATCAATAGATTTATTTTGGTTATCTTTGTGTATTTTCGTTCTTGATTCCGCGACGAATCTACATCAGAAAGTGTTCAAGGTGATAAACAATAGCGAAGCCTTAAAACTTTTCAAGAAGGGCAAGCCTTGGCACAACGGCTAAGGTTACCCCATTGTGACCAAGACGTCATGAATTCGAATCCAGAAACAACCTCTTCAATATGGTGGTAAAGATACATAAATTACCCCTCCCAAAACCCCGCAATGACAGGAACCTCGTGGACTAGGTACAACCTTTTTCTTAGCCCAAAGGTTTAACAGAATCTCTATGGAACCATCCAATTTCTATAACTAATTGAATTTCATTGCACCAATGCATTGGTTACATTTAAGAGGGTAATACAAAAGTTTTTATAACTACAAATATGAGTCAAAGCGTCACTGGCACTTCCACGACTAGCTCAACCCTATTGTTGGAATAGCTGTGTGTACCATCATCGAGATTTTGATTGCTTAAAAACCAATTTGGTCCAAAATTAAGGAATAACCAATTAAACCAAATGATGCCCTCAATGTTGCCAAACTACGCATGTAACCCAAGTCAATTCACAAGTTTTTCAAATCCACTAGTGAGAGATGCACAAAATACATGTATGTCATCACTAAGACCAACAAGCTTGACAAGACTATGAATTGAGCGGATTAACAATCAAACATAAATTTAGCTATCATGTATTAAAGAGGCAAAGCATTTGTGCTAGTTGGACTATAGAAAAAGTCAAGACAAACCCTATAGCTACTCATATAACAAGTAGCCCTTAAACAATAAAACATATATATATATATATATATTAAGCAGACACAATGCTATTTAATTAATTGACCATTAACACAAAATAAAACTCTGGAAACAAGCACCAGAAGTGCTTGGCCCATATTGAGCAAGTAACCTCCTGAACACAAACTCAATGTGTCTGATACAAGCAATTGGACCAACTTAGACTCCAATCAGACAATGACAAACCCTTAACTAAGGATGAAGCAAAAGCCCATGTACTAGCCACTTAGCCAGGAATCTAATGTTGTCCCAGACTCGTACTCCTTCCTTGGTAATGTTGTTAAAGATTCTCCTATTCCGCTCAAGCCAAAGAGACCAAACTGTTGCGAATGACACAATTCGAACCATCTCTTTTTCTATCCCCAAAAGGTTAGGTAAGTGTGATAGAGATAAAGCATCATTTGAATAAAATATATTGAATTGATGAGGAACACGATTTCTAGTTGTATCATTAGCAATTGCATGAATCTAGAGAATTTTCTGATATAATCATGTACTTTATTGAGATACAACAAGAGAACTCCCCTCTAAGAATTGTATACGCGATTTCATTTCGTACAGCTCAAGCAAAAACATTCCAATACTAATTTCAAGCACATATGTAATTAGAAAGTTTGAAACTTCCCTTTTTACTTCCAAAGATTCACTCATGAATATATTAAGGACCAAATGCTTGATGAAAATGCCAACTTATCAAGTCAGCTCATTCACCTTTATGTGGACCATCACAAGCATCTTGAATCTTGTATCTTTACTTCATTTTTATTTGTATTTCAGCTATTTTTTTATTTGTGTGCAATGCATGCTTTTGTTTGTATTGCATCGATAGGAATTCTCTTATTCAAACCATATGAATTGATTGAAACCTAAGGCTTTAACATAGAAATTCAAGACCTTTCAAAACCATCTGATTGTTAAGCATAAATCAAAACCAAAAACTACAGATACACATGAAATAAAAATCCATAGCATAGGGTAACAGTGAACAAGTCTTGTGCAATGAAGAAAGCATGAATGGAAACTTAAAAAGGTAAACAAACTATTTAAATAACTTCAGCTTTCTTGTGTCATTCACAATACATATGGGCTCCCTTAATGATGCATTTTTTTTAACTGAAAAGCAAAGATGAAATCCATACCATAATCTTCCCGCGGCCGCTGTCCGTGATCCCCTAGAACAGCAGTTACCAATTCCATTGAGACACACATACGATTCGTCTAAAACAAAATCATATATATGATTACTTTCTTTGAAGAAGTTGATGAAGTTGCAATGATAAGCATAATGCACAAGCTTTAAAACAAGGAAGTAACTATATATTACAGCATAAAACTCATCTCATTCTAAGGTCTTAAATATGTTATACCTAACAAGTAGCAAGTAGAGACACAAAAAATCAATTAGAAAAAGATGAAAAAACTAAGTTAAGATAAAGATTTAGAAAGCAAAATCGCATAAATCTCATATATTAATGTACCTTTGAATTCATAATGCTGGACATAGTTCATTAAATCTCATATATTAACGTACCTTTGAATTCATAATGCTGGACACAGTTCAATTAAGATTAATGAATGATGTGTGTGTGTGTGTGTGTGAATGGAAGAAACAGAAAGTGCTTCTTTTCATGTGGTTTTTCCAAGGCTGGTGGGGCCTCCTATTTTCTCTTCACTTTTCTTTTGATATAAGACAATGGAGGAAGAATACGAAAAAATAGCCCAAGAAATGCACCTAGACTAATCTACATGAATGGTTTCTGACCCAAATAGATACCAACTACATATAAGTTCAGAAGAAACAACTACAGCATCTCTAATACCTCTTTCCCACAAATATTTGTACTTATCACGACTGACTCTTCAGTGAAAAGGATGAAATTATTAGTGTCTCTGAAATGTTATGAGACATGGACTAACTCTCACACAAAGCTCCTTTGATGTTTGTCAGTCTACAGGATTCTACACACCCAGTAATGATCACAAAGTTAACAACCATATCTCCAGTGAAAAATAAATCACAGGATGGGAGTTCATTTTGAGGTACAAGCCCAAGCTAATAGCGTCTCTCTAGCTGGCAAAGGAATTATATAAGATCATTTCGTCTTTTGTTGGCAAAAGTAAACAAGAAGATTTTTCTTTTGACATGAACAATATTCCTGTACCCCTCTTACTTATTTAAAGGAATGTTACTGGGTTGGTATGGTTTAAGTATCAAGGCATCCAAAAATCAGAATATCAAAAATATTGTTGTTGATCCTTAGGGTTCCAGTTCCAACCAGTTGACAGAAGTGGAAACAACCAAACTCATTGTTTTTTTGTTATTACCAGTTATATTCAGATTTGAGTTAGCATTTAGCAACAAACTTTCAATTCCTATCAGTTCAGTGATGGTTCTTTTCAAATAGGTCTTAACAAAAGCAAGAACCATTAATATTGCCAGTTTATTGATCTAGTACTAGTTAGAATGGTTACCAAAAATCTCCCCCTCCCAACCTAAGTTCCTTTCATCTAGGTATTGATTAAGGAGGGAGATTTCTGAGATAATGGGTCATTTTCAGTAAATGCACACATTATGACATGGAAAACACAATTTGTGCTAGAAATAACTAATCTTGTTGCTAAATTGAAAGAACTAGGGATGAATGTTGGTGAATTTTTCTTAATGTCTAGTTCATTTTAAACTCATTGCCTCGGTATAGGTCATTTCAAATGCACTACAACATCATTAAGGATAAGTGGAATGTGAATAAGTTGGCTAGTATGCTTGTTCAAGAAAACGCACAACTCAATCAACAAAAACAACATTCTGCTCAGCTCGTGACTCAAGGGCCAAACAAGAAAGGGAAGAAAAGGGGAAAGCATAAAGCGTGGACCACCCAAATCTAACGAGCCTGCCCAAGTTCAAAAAAGGAACATATTGATAAATGCCACTTATATAAAAAATTATAGCTTTATCAAAAAGATTGCTAGAAAAGAAAGGTCCAATTCGAAAAGAAAGGTATTAATTTCAATAATGTTTCTTCTCAAGAAAAAATCATTAATGTTTGTTTTGAATCTAATCTTACTAAAGTTCCAAATACTTGGTGGATTGATTCAGGTCCTACTGTTCATATTTTTAACACAAGTTGCACAATGCAGGGATTTGTTACGAACCAAACCATAAAGAGAAATGAGAAGTACATCATGAGAAATCAGGACAAGGTTTCAATTGAAGTTGTTGGCACTTTACACTAGTCTTTAGATACTGGATTTACTTTAGAAATGTTTGACACCTTTCGCATTCTCACATTCTCCAGCAAAGCACCCAAAAAAAATTATATTTTAGATCGATTAGTAATTACTTAATTGGTTAGCCTAAAAAATACAAGCTATAGAATTTATTTATCTCATTGTAGTGCAAGAATTATGGAAATTGGAAACACCAGATTCCTGAAGAACAGTAAAGACAGTGAGAGTGATAAACCACAAACTATAAAAGTTCATAAGGTAAGGATATGCATCTCATTACCTATTACTTCCAAGGAAGTTGTTATTTCTATATTTGTTCCTAATTTTGACAACATTGAACAACAAATTACTGATCAATTTCCCATAATGGAATCATCACCAATAACCAAATTGCAGAACCACAGGGAATAACATTAAGGAGAGTTCAAAGAGAAAGAATATATGCTACTCCAGATGATTATATGGCGTATCTACAAGAATTTAACTATGATATAGGGACAAGTAAAGATTTGGTTTCATATGTTAAAGCAATAGAAACTGTGATTTTGCAAACTAGATTGATTCCATGAATGCAGATTTAAAATAAAAGGCTCAAAGTAAAGATTGAGATTTTATTGGATTGCCTGACAATTTTAAGAAAGTCGATTTTAAATGAGTCTTTAGGACTAAAAGTGACTCCATTGACAATAACAAACAATTTAAAGCTAGACTTATAGCCAAAGGTTTTACTCAGAAACACGACATTCATTATAAAGGACCCTTTTTCCATCTAAAATGGAAACTTTCAAACTTACTATAGCATCGGTGGCTTATTTTAATCCTAAGTTACACCAAATTGAAACAAAATCTACTATTCTAAATGGTAGTTTAAAGAAACAGGTCCATATAGATCAGCTTAAGGTATTCATAGAAGAAGGTTGTAAACTTAAGAAGTCATTTACGGACTAAGCAAGCCTCCCAACAATGGTATCTTAAGTTTAATGATATTGTTATATCTTTCAATTCTAGAGAAAACGTCATTGATCGGTGTACATTAGTTTGGAGTAAGTTCAAATTTTTTATCTTATTTATTAATGATATTTTGTTTGTCAAAAGTTTCTCTTTAAGAACTTTGAAAAATAAAGGATATGATGAGGCAAACTACATGATAGGTATCAAAACCTTTCGCAATCGATCACGTGGATTATTGGGATTATCTTAGAAAGCATATATAGAAAAGATTCTAAAGAAATTCTATATGATAAATGTTCGGCGGGTACTGCTTCTATGCAAAAAGAAGATAAGACTTTGTTATTTATTGTTGTCAAAATGAGGAACAACTACAAAGTAACAATGTCCTTAAAAGTAATATATAATGGGACATGTCGCAGACTTCTTGAATTTCGACAAGTTTGTGATATATCGTATACCACTCCCACTGTTTTCACCATTCTTAAGGAATCTAGCATTTTCTATTTTCACAATTCTAGCACTATAATTAGGACAATAAATTCTATAGCCCTTTGGTTTTTCAAAGTGACCACTAATGGTTCTAAAATTTTCAACTTCCTTTCTTGTGTTTTCACCATTCTTAAGGAATCTAGCATTTTCTAGCTTCACAATTCTGGCACTATAATTAGGACAATAAATTCTATAGCCCTTGGGTTTTTCAAAGTGATCACTAATGGTTCTAAAATTTTCAACTTCCTTTCTTGTGGATTGTAATTTTTGGCCTCTGCTAGACAACCCCACATATGTAGATGTCTCATACTCTATGTCCTTCCAATCCACAATTCAAAAGGGGTTTTAGATACTGACTTCTAAATTAAGTTGACTAATACATGCATAATTCTAGCTTCAAAGTTTAGTGCTAGAAGGGGAAGGAGTACACAGTACCTTTCGCTTTCTTTTGACTGGGATTATTGAGTCATCATCAATTCATCACCAAGTTATTTTACATAGCTTCAAACATGGTTGTCATGCAAATTTAATGGAATGATTTATAACTGGAGCTATACTAATATTACCATTGTGCTTTGAAGATTCCATTGTGCTTTCATTAGAAATTATAAGGAAATTACCTCAAGAAAATTGTTGAACTCAGATTCCTTTTTAAATGCTTCAGTCCCCCATGCCTCGCGGAACATCTTTCCCAAAACAAAAACACCAACAGCAGTATATCTGCATTATGAGCATAATGCTCTCTCAGATTCAACTTGGAATAGAGACTCTCGAAGAAGTTAGGTGGGGTTTGAAGATTTTTAACCAATAATGAAGGTAACAGAGAAACAATGCAGAAACTATAAATTATGAACATACATATTTCCAAAGCTATTCTTAGCATATGCTCCACCCTCATTCCCGGCATACATGAAAAGTGACCCTGAATGTTTGAGTGAGACCTGTAGAAGTCACACATGTCAAACCATATACAGAATTTCCAGTAGACCCGTATAAACCATGATGGAAGTATCCAAAGCAATGACATTGGGAAAAGAAGTACAGTGTGACAGTGCATCCATACCTCCATGGTAGCAAGGCCATTAGAAACCATCTCTATCATCCTTGTTCTAATCTGCACAAGCAGAATAAATAACAAATGAACCGTCATCAGAACCCAATAATGCCCATATTTGTTTGTATATTCAAAACCCGGCACAGATGTAATAAAACGGATGCTGATTTTCTACATAGGTTTCAAAAGATTATCCTTGGACAAAACAATGAAATAGAAATGTTGGAAATTATAAAAGTCACTCATGTTTACTAGCGGCCAACAGCTAGTATGGTAACATAGATAAGGATCCTTTCTTTGAAAGCATGACATTTTCAAGCCACCCATTAAACACTTTATTGATGAACAATCCCAATGAAAGTAGCAGACCAGCTAAGGATTACCAATTCTAAAAGGACTTTATCAATGAGAAACTTTTTTAATGAAACTGGAGTAGATGTAAACTACACAAAGGAATAATTAATGAAACAGCTCACGTAACCTCCCTTCACACCTCCACAAAAAAACGAAGAGAAGCAAGCAATGAAACAACACTGTTAATCAATGTTGTGACCTACAAAATGCATAGCTGAATGAGCCAAAGAATGCTACCAATCCCAAACAAATAAACAGATACGTAATACAAGGTATCCACATTTTCTTATCACTGGTGTTATGAACTATGAATATATCAAGCATTTCATTTCAAATTCTGTAAACACAACTGCAAAAGCATGAATCAAAAAGTAATAATACCTCTTGATCAGACTTCTCGTTTTCGAATTTGGGATAAAAGGTGGCTCTAACTTGAGACAACGAATAAGTCAAATTATCCACACTAAAATCCGCCCCAAGCGGACCCCTAAACAACTTACTCAAACCACCACTGCTCTTCTCCTCCGAAGCAGTTTCAACTACACCAGTCGAAGCTCCCGTCGCCGTCCCATACGACCTCGGTTGCCCCGCTTTCCGAGTTTTCACAGGAACCTCGTTTGCCTCAAAATTCACACTCGCAACCGGAAAAGCACGGCCTTGTCCACTGCTTTCCCCAATACTCAATCCGCTTAACCTATTCCCAACAGCATCAATTCCAGATGAACCAGCGGCCTCCATTGCCGACTCACGTTCCTGCTTCTCTTTCCACGCTTGGCCTCTCCAACCGCCTCTCCCCTAGCCAAAATTTTAAAGAAAAGTTAACACGGAAAAACAAGAACAATCATCGTCGATCATTCAAACAATATAATAAATGAATTCCTAATGGCGTGAATTTGATCGATCGTGATTCGTGACTGATTTGGATATCGTACCTGGCGATCCGGCGTTGGTGAGTCGGAGAAGAATCGCGCGAGAGTGGGAGGGGATTGAGATGAAAAAACGTGAATTGGAGATTGAAAGGAAGGGAGAAGACGAACCAGAACGAAGGTCTTATGTCTGGGAGAATAGAGAGAGGAGTTGTGCGCGAAGTTGCAGAGGAGCCTCTGCGACGCAGACATTCAGCGGAGAATGGGAAAACTCGCGCGAGCGGTGGAGCGCGGCGTTATGTGGAGGAGACAAGTGCGATTATTATTGTCGGCGAGAAAAGGATAAAGACTCGGGCCGTATAGGTATGTAAGGTAGGTAGGTTGGACTGCGAGTTCACTAGTTCCTGGGGTTTTTAGCGAACGTTAGAAGCTTGCGTTGATTTCAATTGCAAGTGCAGCCGAGGCGGGTCGTAGAGTCGTAACTGATGATCCGTCTTGGCGATTCGATTCTGGGTCGGCTCGCCTGAGGTTCCACAAGGAGTGAGAGTGAGAGTGAGAGTGAGAGTGAGAGTGCCTTACGGGCACTTGGAGGCTACCCTCTTAATACTTTTTACCAGATTGTATTTGTCCCCGTATGGAAAAGTCAAACAACGTAAAATATTAAATTACCAAATAATATACATTGAAATATATATATAGTATGTATGTATATTAATACTAATATACATACATATGCTCGATTTCTTTTTTGAAAGCTTATTTGTTAAATTTTCAGTCGTATGGTTTTCCTATTGTAATATTTTAAAAAAAAAGGATATTTATGTACTTGATTTTTTTATTTTATTTTTTTGAGGGAATGTACTTCAATAAAATTAAATGGTGAAATTATCTTTCTTTTTTTATTTACAATAGAATAGAGATAAAAATAATAATCAAGTATTACAACTAAAGAGAGTGCATTGAAAATGTCAATTTTAGTTTAAGAAGTAGAAGAGACAAATATAAATAATGAGGAAAAAGTTAGACTGTCAAAAATTATAATTTTACACTTAAAATCATTAAAATTGTATTCAAAAACAAAATAACAACAATGATGCTTTTAAGAGTAGTTTACACAAAGAGTACTCGAATTTTTTACATTGTAATAATATAAATTAACAACAAATTGAAATTTAGAAAAGTGCTAAAATGATCGTTCTAAAAATATATCCATGCTGATATGGCATAGGGGTGTCGACGATTCTGTTTGAGTCGGTTTGATGTTCAACCCTAACATAAACCAAACACAATCAGTTTCATTTCAGTTTAAATTAATCAGTTTAATTGGAATTACAAACCCGAACTAAACAAAATCGAACATAATTAGTTTGATTTGGTTTGGTTTGACTTTATTAATTTGAAATTTTTAAGCACACACATTAAAAAAAGAAAAAAATAATAATTGTATGCTTATGTATTTGGTGACGAACTAGATTTCGTAGCAGATACATGAATTTAACGACAAAAATGATTGTCAAGTAATAAACGACAAATCTTTACCTACGAATGCATATTTTGTCGCTAAACAACATTCTTTCACAACAAACAACATAGCAACGAGCTGCATTTTGTAGCTAATGCACAGATTCAACTACGAAAAAACTTTTTTAATAATAAGCGACAAAATTTCACCTACGAATGCATATTTTGTGGCTAAACATTTATCTTTTCAAGAAAAAAAAAAGAGAAAAAAGAAAAAGAATAAAAAAAGAATAAATTGCTTCTGCCCGCCAAAACCCCTTTCCACAATCCCCCATGAACCTTTCCTCTTTCTATTTTTTACTCATTGTTAAACCTGCACCTTAGTAAACTCAAAACCTAAAATCTTCTTTTACCACTACGATTTCTCTCCTCGGGGTTTCTACCTAGCGCAAAGGTCGTCTTGTCATGACCAAAAGAGATATTGTAATACCTTAGGTTTGTACAAAATAAATAAATGAATAAATATTTTTGAACTTCAAGCACTGCCTGAACGTTCGGGCAGTAACAAACTCATCCCCGGCGTTCATCAGAGACATTTTCCAAGGTTTGCATCTTATTCCCGAAGCCCATCTCCAACGACAATGCCTTGAAATCTATGGTTCCATTTTTTTTCTATTTCTTTTCTATTACAATATTATCCTTACTTTAGTTTTTGTAATATATATATATATATATATATATATATTTCATGATTGTGAATGGAACGAGGGGCAAGCAGAGAATTTGTCATGGTATCAGAGCCTTGGCGCCGGTGGAGGTGGCGGATCGGAGGAGCCGCTGCGCTTGCGAAAGCTGCTCCGTCAATGTGACGCCCCGAAAATTATTTCATCTAGCTCATAACTCAATTGCACTTTGCCCAAACTCTATGTGTTGCCTTGATATGGTTGGTGTTTGTTTGATGGTTGTTTAATGTTTGTATAGTTGATACTTGATAATGTATATAAATATGTGTATTATAAATTGTATATTGGTCATGTTAAATTAATGTATAATGCATATGTTATTATTTATGCATGGGTCCATTAAACCATGAATTGATATGGGTTAGGATTGATTGAATAAAAGGATAAATGAGAATGAAAATTTGGTGTATTAAATGGATTGGACATTTAAAATACATGGAAGCATGAGATTGGTTAAAGTACATGTGGTTGGTATGGGTAGTATGAGACCAACACATGTGAAGGTTGGTGCATGAAAGTGGACAAGTATCCCATGTCCACTTCTCTTATCCAAGAATGTGCTAGAAAGTGAGGTAAGTGAAGAGAAAGGAAAAAAATAAAAGAAAAGAAAAGAAAAGAAAGGAAAGAAGAAGAGAAAGAAAGAGGGAGTTGCAGGAGGAAAATCTCTGCAACATTTTCATCAAAGAGTTGGATCTTCGGGATATATGGTCAGATTAAGCTCAAATTTTGTCACCAAGTTCATAGCTTATGGTTCTACATTCTGAACGGTGGAGATCTTGATTTGAGGTTTCTTCTAAGAGATCTAACTTCTCAAACCAAGCTAGTCAGAAAGTCTGGATTTCTCACGCCGTTTCTCTCAAATTTATAGATCTCCTCAATATACCGTTGGATGGATATAAAATTTGGTTATGTAGTTTAAAACCAATATTTATGCATTCTGAACGGTGGAGATCTTGATTAAAGGTTTCGTCTAAGAGATCTAACCTCTCAAACGAAGCTGGTCGGAAAGTCTTGATTTCTCTCGCCGTTTCTCTCAAACTTATAGATCTCTTCAATCTACCGTTGGATGAATATCAAATTTGGGTATGTAGTTTAAAACTGATATTTATGTACTCTTAACGGTGAAGATGTTTATGAGTTAAGTATGTTGTGTGATATAGTCATCTGAGTTTGAGTATTTGCAGTAGGAAATGAGAAATTGTTTGATTAGAGACTTGTTCATCAAATATACTTATCTTTTCGGTCCACCGTTGGATTGGGCTGATATTTAGACAGAAGGTTTGTTTCTTCACATAATTTAATCTGTACGGTTGATTTTGTGATTACATATTTCTATTGGTATATTGATACATCTGAACAGAATATTAAATGAAGAATTGGTAGGGTTGCTTGTATTAGACCCAAATTTAGAATATGAACTTAGACTTTTCCAAATAGCTTGCATGTCAACTATGTTGACCTAGTTGCCATTGTTGATGAACCCATGATGCAAAATCAGTGATATACATGGCTAAACATGGTGACCTAGTGTAAATCGACAATATGGCCTAAGTATGGAAAATTTCATATTTTAGGGCTTTTGATGCTTTTGGCCTAGAATCATTGAATTGATGCAACTTATGTTTAATTAAGCATGATTAGGGTTGATTATGCTACTGATTTGGTGGTTGTGACCATATCATGAGTTAGGCCTACTTGTAATCAAGTGACCCAATTTGGGCATGTTTATGCCTAAGGAATTGAAAATCAGTATTTTTGATTAATAGAATGGTTTATGAATGAGAACTATGCATTAGAGGCCTAAGTCATGTGATTTGAGTTGAATGATGGGATTAGATGAGATTTAGGCCTATTGTCTATATGTGGGCTGATTTAGGGTTGATGTGTAATGTCTATGTGATTGAGCATAGAAATTGATGTATGGTACGATATTGATGAATGTTTCAGGACCTTGATTAGGTTGATTCGGTTTGGTGATCGTGTGTGTTAAATACTCTCGCGAGGCTTGGTTGTGAGTAGACTTCATTTATGATTATATCTTTTATGTCATCATATCACTTATATATATTGTATGTTGAAAGCATGAATGTGTTCTAATGTTTTGAATGATGCATTGATTTGAGAAAACCTTATGACTTTGGTTAGGCCCATCTATCTGGCTAATAGGGGGACTTAACCTTGTCATAGGAGGGTTTTAGGAAAGGAAATGATTGGGGTCAACGGTACGGTGAAATAGACGTGCACTAGTAACCCAAAATAAACATGATTGGGGTCAACGGTACGGTGAAATAGACGTGCACTAGTAACCCAATGCATGTGGAATGTGGATCCAAATTGATAAGTTTTTACTTGCATCGAACTTATTATAAATGCTTGATATTTATATGTTATGAGCTTTTAATCATGCTACACATTGACATGCATACATGATATTTATTGATGAGTATTGATAGCATATTTGAATTCTATTCACTGGGCACCGTTGGCTCACCCTCATTTTCCTCTTTCAGGTCCTTCTGTCCCATATAAGGGCAAAGGAGTAGTCATATCTTGAGGGCCTTGCCTGCGAGAGAATTCAAGGCCTCAATGTGAGTTGAGAGGCATTTTGATTGAACTGTGTTTTAAATTATGAAGTATTATATTTTGGATTATGTAATTATAACACTTACCGCATTGTAGTATGAGTGAGTTGGGACTTGTTAGATAGACCATGTGGGCATATGACGGTTTTTATTTGTACCCACAATTTTGGACTTTATGTGTATGTCAATTTTAATGGACTGTAGGGATTATGATTTTATTTATGGTTCATTTTTATGGATTATCTCTTGTCTTTGATGATTAATACGGTGGGTAGTTTTGTTTAGTACATTTTGATATTATGTCGTTGTTTGAGATAAGGCTCGTAGGGTCTCAACCACCTCACGGGAGTTGAGGAGTGGTCGGAGATGCCTACGCCGGGTGTCCCGCCCGGCATTCCGCACGCCATTCCCTGCGGGGTTGGTGGTCCGGGGTGCGGAGTCGCCACAGTCAAGGATCTGATCTGCGCGTGGTACAATCGAGCTTGATCTACGGCCTCCGCTTCCAACTCTCCAAACTGTGTACACAGCCTCTCCTCGGCGTCTTCAACGATTCTGAGCCTCTGCGTCGTCTTCATCAGGCAAGAGCTCTTCTCTCGTTTTCTTACTTGAGAGAAAGCACCAACACATTTTAAATGTGGCTAGAGCACTAAGATTTCAATAGAACTTACCAATCAATATTTGGGGTGAATGTGTGTTGGCAGCGTGTCACTTGATTAATAGGATACCCTCTACTTTACTTAAGACTAAATCGCCATATGAAATGTTGTTTGGGAAAGTGCATTCTTATGATGCTATTCGTGTATTTGGTTGTCTTTGCTATGCTCATAATCAACGACACAAAGGTGATAAATTTGCAAGTAGGAGCCGTAAATGTATCTTTGTTGGCTATTCTTTTGGGAAGAAAGATTGGAAATTGTATGATTTAGAAACACATGAGTACTTTGTATCGAGGGATGTGAAGTTCTTTGAGAAAGAATTTCCTTTTGCGCCAAACCAACCAAGAAATGTGGTGACTCCTATGCCGGCGAACAATGAGGATGGAACATGGAGTGAGGATGAGGGTGCCAATGAGTATACTGCGTGCATTGAGGGGGGGTTGGAAGCAGCGTCCACCCTCGAGGGGGGTCTGGTGCTGCGGTGCAGCTCGAGCAGCAGCCCGCACATGAGGATGTGCGTGATGAGGGGTTGGAGACTACGGTAGGGGTGTAAGGTGTGGAAGTTGACAGTGAGCTAGGGCGAGGAAAATGAGCCAAAACTCTTTCAACACGGTATCGTGATTTTGTTACTCATACTATACGGAAAATAAGTCCATCTGAGAATTCATCTGCTACTTCCTCTTCCTCAGGTACGCCCTATCCTATAACATATTTTGTGAATTGTGAACGTTTTTTCTGTGAGACATAGGAATTTTCTTGCAGCTGTGACAGCGGGACATGAGCCAAAGCATTTTAAAGAAGCGATAAAAGACTCGGGGTGGCGCGATGCGATGGGTAAGGAGATATGAGCCCTTGAAGACAATGAAACTTGGGTAATGGAGACTCTTCCACCTGGAAAGAATGCACTATGGAGCCAGTGGATATATAAAATCAAGTATAAGTCCGATGGCAGCATAGAGCGACTCAAAGCAAGACTTGTGATCTATGGCAATCATCAGGTAGAAGGAATTGACTATAACGAGACATTTGCTCCTGTGGTAAAAATGGTGACGGTTCATATTTTTCTTGCAATTGCTGCTGTTAAAAATTGGGAGGTACATCAAATGGATGTGCATAATGTTTTCCTTAACGGTGACTTAAGTGAAGAGGTTTATATGAAGGTTCCTCCAGGTTTCAAAAATACAAATCCTAACATGGTTTGCAGGTTGAAAAAGTCGTTGTATGGTCTGAAACAAGCTCCCCGACGTTGGTTTGCAAAACTGTCAACAACATTGAAGAATTATGGTTTTGTGCAATCTTATTCAGATTATTCCTTATTTGGGTTGTGCAGGGGAAGAACTCAGCTCAACGTGTTAGTTTATGTTGATGACTTGATTATTGCAGGGAATGATAAGGTTGTATTGACAACTTTTAAAGATTACCTTGGCTGGTGCTTTCATATGAAGGATTTGAGAGTTTTGAAGTACTTCTTAGGGCTAGAGGTAGCCCGTAATCCAGAAGGAATTTTTCTTTGCCAAAGAAAATACATACTCGAGATAATTTCTGAAATGGGTTTATTGGGAGCCAAGCCTGCAGCATTTCCTATGGAACAAAATCACAATTTGGCCATTGCTAAGGGCGAATTCCTTGCGGATCCGGCGCCGTATAGGCGACTTGTAGGGCGATTGATTTACTTGTCTGTGACGAGACTTGATCTTGCATATTCGGTTCATATTTTATCCCAATTTATACAACAACCTCGTGAAGATCAGGGTCGTGAGATACTTGAAGAAGAGTCCGGGGCAAGGGATTTTGCTTCGTGCTGATAGTGACCTACGTTTAAAAGGGTGGTGTGATTCAGATTGGGCTAGTTGTCCACTTACGCAGCGTTCCTTGACAGGATGGTTCGTGTTACTTGGTTGTTCTCCTGTGTCGTGGAAGACCAAGAAGCAACAAACAGTGTCTATATCGTCTGCGGAGGCTGAGTATAGATCAATGGCGGCAACAGTGTGTGAGTTAAAGTGGCTTCACCAACTTTTAAGCGACTTGGGTGTGCGACATCCGAAGGGTATGAAGTTGTTTTGTGATAGTCAGTCGGCGTTGTACATTGCTCAAAATCCAGTTTTTCACGAAAGAACAATGCATATAGAGGCTGACTGCCATTTTGTTCGAGATGCGGTGACTGAAGGGATGATTTGTCCGTCATATGTTTTCACTAGTTTTCAATTGGCCGACATCTTTACAAAAGCGTTGGGGAAAGCAAAATTTGAGTTTCTACTCTGCAAGTTGGGCGTTCGAGATCTTCACGCTCCAACTTGAGGGGGGTATTACGATATTATCCTTACTTTAGTTTTTGTAATATATATATATTTCATGATTGTGAATGGAAAGAGGGGCAAGCAGAGAATTTGTCATTCTCTAATCTCATGGGTTTGTTTTATTGATTTCCACTCCAATGTTTCGGGGTCATTGTGGTTCTAAATTTGTGTGTTTAATGGGCATTTCTTCTATTCGTTAATGTGTTTGTTTCATTGATTTTGATTGTTTGTGGATGATTTTGGGTTTGAATGTTTATGGGTTTAATATTCCCTGTTTAATTCAATGTTTGGTTGAGTTGAATCTACAAATTTCTATAGATAATGTTAGTGAAAATTGTATTGCGGACGTAGCTAGGATTTTTCTTCCGAGTGGGCTAAATATTTATTTATTTTTAAATCTCAACAATACTATAAGAGTTGCAAGAGGTTTTGAGCAATTTGAGTGTTGATTTAGAGCTTGGAGCTACAATTTGGATGTTGATTTGGAACTGTAATTTCGTAGTCAATGCATATATTTTCGCTAAACATCTATTTTTTACTACAAACAACTTAACGACAAACTAAATTTTGTAGTCAGTGCAAGGATTTAGCTACAAAAAATATTGTCATGTAATAAGTGACAAATCTTCACTTGCGAATTCAAATATTGTCGCTAAACAACCATGTTTCACGGCGAACAACTTAGCGACGAACTGGATTTCGTGGCCAATAGATTTAGCTACGAAAAATATTGTCAAGTAATAAGCGATAAATCTTCACCTATGATATTAAGTCTTGTCCAAAACAACTATCTTTCCCATGAATTAGATTTCATAGCCAATACATAAATTTTGCTAGGAAAAATATTTTCAACTAATAAGTGACAAATCTTCACCTGCGAATTCAAATCTTGTCGCTAAACATCAATATTTCGCGACGAGCAACTTGACGACCAATTGGATTTCGCAACCAATTCATAAATTTTTAATACAAAAAATATTGTCAAGTAACAAGCGGCAAATCTTCACATATGAACTCAAATCTCGTCGCTAAACAACCATCTTTAGCCACAAACATATTACCAACAAACTTGATTTTGTAGCTAATGTATGAATTTAGCTACGATCATATATATATATACACATAAAAAGTTTAGAAATACTAACTCAAATAATAAAAAAATTAATTTAATAACTTAATGTCAGTATAGGGACCATCAATTAATAACTTAATGTAGTTGAGTTCAATCTTGTCCTAATACTGATTCATTTATTTTTCTTTATCAGTTAATCATTGTCAAAGTTCTAGCTAGCCTAATTCACTATTAATTGGAAAAACACTACTTATAATCCTTTCATTTTTTCACATGTATTAAAAAAATTAATTTTTTTAAAAGTTGTTAAGAAACCTACATTAAGGTTGTTAAAAAATTAAATGTATTAATGTTATAAAAAATAAAAAATATTCATTTTATTAAAGAATTAATTTTATTAATTATGATAAAATCTTATTAATGTTGATAAAAATAAGTATTTTAATAATTATAATAAAATAAAATAATTAATTTTTAGAAGAAAACTAATAAAATTAATTCTTTAATAAAATGAATTAATAAAAGTAGGTTATATTTATTAATTTTTAGTTTTATTAATTTTAATAAAAAATCTCATTTTATTACTTTCGCAAGATTTTTTATTTTATAATTTTTTAAAAATTAACTTTATGAATTTTAATAAAATTAATTTTAAGAAATTAAGTTTTATTAATTTTAATAAAAAAAAGTTTATTAATTTTATAAATGAAAATTATCATTTTAACTAAAAACTGATTTTTCATTATTGTTATTATAAAGAAATTTATTCTATAAATTTTAAATTAAGAAAATAAAATTTGTTAACTTATTAATTCATAAACTAAATTTATTAATTTTAGTATTAATGAAATCTAATATTAATGCCCTCGACTACAATTACAAACCATTTACAAAAAAAAAAAAAAAGAAAAAAAAATAAAATAAAATCCGCCGTAACCCCTCTCCGCAATCCCCGCGAACCTTGGGTTCCTCTTTCTGTTTTTTACTCTTTGTTAAACCTGCACTTTGGTCGTCTCGCCGTGACCAGAAGAGAGACAACGAACTCATCCCCGGCGTTCATCAGAGGCATTCTCCGCCGTGACCAGAAGAGAGACAACGAATTCATCCCCGGCGTTCATCAGAGACATTCTCCAAGGTTTGCGTCTTCTTCCCGGAGCCCATCTCCAGCGGCAATGCCCTGAAATCTCTGCTCCCAAAATCTATGGTTCCATTTTTTTTTATTTCTTCTCTAATCTCATGGGTTTGTTTTATTGATTTCCATTCCAATGTTTCTGGGTCATTGTGGTTCTAAATTTTTGTGAGTGTAATGGGCATTTCTTCTATTCCTTAATGTGTTTGTTTCATTGCTTTTGATTGTTTGTGGATGGTTTTGGGTTTGAATGTTTCTGGGTTTAATATTCCCTGTTTAATTCAGTGTTTGGTTGAGTTGAATCTACAAATTTCTGTAGATAATGTTAGTGAAAATTGTACTGCTTACTAAGTTTAAACCAAACAAACCTTCCTTTTTCTCACCTTTTACTTTAAACCAAACCAACCTTCCTTATTCTCACGTCAATCACCATTATTGAAGCCTTCATCCTCTTTTTTTTTTAGGTATTTTTCCTTCGTTTTTTCTATTTTGTATTTCTAATTTTTTTGTTTTGCTTTGTTTTCCGTGTAGTATTACTGATCCTTTTCAAGGTATTTAGATTAAACTTCATCTCTTCTATGTTCTATCACTTCCTACAACTACAAGGCTCACCCTGTTTTTGTTCTTTACAGTACAATAGCAAGTGAAAAAAAAATCAATATATATATATATATATATATACTTTTTTTTTTCTTTTCTGCAGACAATTCGTTTGAAGAAAAACTATAAAGAATCATCACGCACTGTTCTTTCATCAAGTAAAGGGAAATCTTTTTAGCCCTATAGTTTGTATTTGGGCAAGTCAATCAAATATATGTTTTGTTCCATATTACTTTGCTGAGTCATATTACCTTCTTATTTTCATTTACCTTTTATCACACCTCAAAGTCAAAAGAGCCCTTAATAAACAAAGTAAGTTATTCGATGGTTATTTCTTAGTCGTAATCAAATATAGTTAAACTTCATATCTGTATTCTTCTTTAGCAACTGTACCATATTTGTTTCTTATTTATTGTTTTAGTGTATTAGATGAGTTACTTAGAACAATCTGTAAGTACTTATCTCTTAGAATCATAAGTGAAATTTAATTTTGTAGTTTGCCCAATGAGGCAACCTACAATTATTAAAATACTTAAGTTGTTTCCCTTAATCAATGAGAGTTCCTTAGTGCTTGATAAAGTGCATTAGAATTATTTGATAGCCATTTTTTTAATTGTAGGGTGGGCCTTGGCGCAGTTGTTGAGGTTGCTCCATTTGTAGCTTAGAGGGTTCGAATTTGGAAACAATCTCTCCAGTGTGGAGGTAAGGCTGTCTATGTTGTCCCTTTCCTAAACCTTGCAATAATGGGAGTGCACTGGACTAGTTTCCTTGAGTATCAGCTTTGGATTACTTCTTTCTGTTGAATAAAATCACAATTAAGAAAATGGTTGTTGATTTGTGCCGTTTCGGGTGTCAACAGTAAACTTCAATTGCAAAGTGTATCGTAACCATGTCTACTGATGCTAAATGCACTTTAGAGGCACTAGAAGGGAAGACCCCTGTAGCGAAGTCTGAGCTTGCAAAACAACAAGAGCACAGAAAAAGGCAATTTCTGGAAGAAGATTATGAAGTCAAAATGCAGAGCTTGAGCTCTTCTTATGCTGGTTCTCTGGATGTTGAGGTTGCTACTTGCAATGCACCCTCTTTGACACCATACTTGAAGAAAGGTGCTGTCTATGTGAACCTTGGTTCTATTGTTTTCTTCTTATTATTTTTTTCATTTATATTAGATGATATCTTAAGTTGTTTTGCTGATGTCTGTCGCACAATATTATATGTTTATTTATGTAGTATGAATTTTGTTAGAACAATCTTAGAGATGTGAACAGTCTCTGGATAACTTAATACATTATCCGAGGTCTGCTATTCAAGTCATGGAAACATTCGTTAGTGACAAACAATTGAGATTTTAAGTGGACTTTTGGAGAAATAGTACAAAGTAACAAAACAGATAATCGAAATGAAGTATTCATTGCTTGATTAAATTGCTCATTTCCTGATCACAAAAAATTGCTTTTCTATTCAATGCTTGATTAAATTGCACATTTCCTGATCACAAAAATTGGGTTTTCGTTAACAATTTTCCATGGTGTGCATACATTTCAGGAGGTTGAAGATAGCTCTTACTGTGCCTCTGTAATTGACTGTTAATGACATGATGAGAAAGTGATGCATATCTTTCATTTTTCCTTTTCTTGTATTGCCATCTTTCCTAGTTTTATGTTGTTAGTTTTTTATGATTTACAAAAAGCTTATTTACTTTTCAAACAAGGAAATTATTTTCTTAAAGAGAAAATTTAAATGAGTTCTGGATGAATAGCATGGTAATTCTTTTTTATTAGTTTGGAATTAGCTTGCTTTTGATGTATCCTTGAGTTCATTTTTGAAGTAACTCCTTACGTAACTAAATAGTGGTCTATGGAAAAATCAATTGCATAAATATTAAATGATTCTCTATGAAGAAACATGTTTTGTGGAAGGTGTAAATTGTGAAAAAGAATTATCTTAACACTGTCATTGTGGTTTTAACTTTGACACCTAATAACTTCTTCTAAAGAGGAGCATGTCTCGTGTTGGAGAAAAGTGTGATATTTTCTTTTTAGCCAAGGTGTTGGCTATGGCTGTTACAGAAGCTACAATCCAAGAAAGTCTTTTAGTTAATATGTATTTATCACTTTCCATGCTCTTTCTCCCTGAGTCTACAATGCAAATTTGGTTGTTGATTTTTTCAAATAAATCTTTACCATACGTACAAGGTTCTACGACAGATTCTGGTGTTAGAAATACAGGTAAAACTGACAAGTTTGTCCAATAACAAGGTCAAGAACATGTGTGGTTATTTTGTTATCTCATCAGTCTTCTTTTAGTTTGTTCCCTCTTTTGTTAAATATTGTTTTTCAATTCCCAACAATAGTGAAGTTTTTACTGTAAATCACCGTGTTTGCTTTGGCAAATTTTAGGGCATTCTTCATTCTTTGGCCACACTCCACGGGGATCTTCTGGAATTCCAGGTAATATGGTTGGCGCATTACTTATGTTTACTAGATTGAGATTACAACTGAGACTGAGAGATCTGTAATTGTTTACTTTATTCAGAAGTGGAAGCAAATGGTCCTACATATTCCCATATCTGTCAACCTGTACATGAGAATTTGTTAAGTACTGGAGTTGAGGTACCACCACTCATTTGCTTTCTTAGTTTTAACCTTGGAGTTGCTTATGCTTGTGAGGATGCCGTTTGTTTTCCTCATGCTTGATGTGAAATCTGGCAGCTTTCGAGTGAACGAGGGAATATGGTTGATAATGTTCTGCACGAGCTCCTCCAAAGTGGGGATGCAGCACAGAAGTATATGCAGGGATCTAGAAGCAAGAAGATTGATAATTGGATTTTACTTGATAATGCTGTACAAGGACGGGGTGCCCGTATTAAGGCTTCAAAGAGCCTGTCAAAGCGTTCCAAAAGGCACATGTCATTGAAGCAACATAAAAAATATGGTTCATATGATTTTCCTCGGGAATTCCATAGGTACGGTTTATATTTTTCAGGGAATATGCTGTATAATTGCCCTTTTTTAAATAATTTTAAAATATATTTACTGCTTTATTTTTTCAATAATATGTTTTGTAAAGCTGATGAAACTGGTTTTGAATCATCATAATGTTCTTCTTTCAGGTAATCGGTGAACAAATAAGTTAAAACTGTTTATTAATGCAAGTTTCTTTTGCTTATGTTCTTTTCTTCTTTCTTCCAATAAGCTAATCCTTGCTCTTTTTCCTATTTTTCTGTAGTTTCTTTGATTTTTCTGAAGGTAGTCTTGTCTTGCTCCTGTCATTCTCCACTTCTTTAAAGAAAGTGGATTATAGAAGGAAAACATATCATAGCAAACTTGAGGGGGAAGTGGAAGTTTGTTCTGAAACATGACTGCATGTCTCTGGTTCACAAACCCACCATCTGATGAGCAAACATCATGTTAAACCTGAAATGTGGCTTTTTAGAACACATTTAGCAGTCCGTATTTACTTAACATCTATAGTTATTGCTGATTGATGTGACCTAGCATTTGGACTTTGCCTCCAAGATTAATGTGTTTATATGCAAAGTGTGGTATTATATTCTTATTGTGGACGGGTCTTGATAACACATACTTTAAATGATGTTTAATAGATTAAAGTTAATGGTTTTGTGCGTTGGAAACATTATTTGGTTGATGTTTATTGCAGGTTTGAAACTTTCATGCCAATGCACAACACGTGGAAAGATTACATAATGCAACTCATTAAGAATGTTGGGTAAGAAATTTCTTACTGAAATTAGTGAGATTTGGAATTTCTTTTAATGCTGCTTTCCATATATATGATGTTTTCTTCTCTATAAGAACAATGCATACTTGTGAATGCAGGAAAAGCCAGTTAGCTCAATGTCTTCTCTCTGTGGACTTGCACGGTGCTATTCTTTTGGGTATATGAAAAGCACCTTTGTCCTCCTCCTTTGTTTGTTGGGTTTTATTTTATTTTTTTTCCCAATGGATTTTAGATTGGATCCAACACTACTCAAATTAGCTATCTTTGTCCCACTTGATGTAGGCTACCTCTTCTTTAGATCAACGTTTTAGTTTTCCAGATGCAAAGCATAGTGTTTGGCATTCCACAATCTCTTTTAAGTAACTGAAGGTATTCATCTTATTTTTTGCAGTTGCTGAGTCTAAAATAATTTCTTTCACTGGAGCAACTGGTATAATGGTCCGGGAGACTGCAGAAACATTTGGCTTAATTACACGAGACGATAAATTTCGAGGTGCTTCACCACATTTTGTTGACTTAATCGCATTTTCTTGGTTAATCTTATGTACCATTTTCACTCCCATGATAAAATAAATCAAATTTATTTAATTTTAGTATGATTGTTTTTTTTTTTTTTTTTAGTATGATTGTTTTACTATTTTACTATGTAACAGATGTCTAATCACTGGTACTTTGCATCATTTATAGTTGTGCCCAAAAGGTCTTCTGTGTTCATTTTTCAAGCCGACTGCTGGAAGATTACTTTGCATGGAGAAAAATTCATTTCAAGAAATTTTGCAGTGTGATTTTGATTTGCTGATCACTTCTCTGGTAATTCGCCAATCTTCTATATTTATTCTTAAGGTTCTTGTACTCTTTTAATCCTTCATATAAAAAAAAACTCTGATGTGGGAATTGGGAACAAATATTTGGTGATGACCTAAGCTTGAAAAGTTGATGAGTTTTTTCTGTGCAACACCTTGATTTGCTGTTTCCTTGTTGATTTGCTTTCATCATTCTTTTAGTTGATGGCCTAGTTTTGTTTTTCCATCCATGCGTCCGAAGGTCATTTTTATTTGTGATATTTATGAACATTTACAAATGTTTAGTGATACTGTTGCTTAGTTTCAGATCAGCTTTCGAATAACACACTTTGTTGAATGTTATTTTAGCAATTTCGGTAAAAGTTGAAAACTATATATTTTGAATATATGGTTAATGTTAAGATCTCATAATCAACTGGTCATCCTCTTCTTTCAAAAAACTAAACTTTAAAAAACTAAGCTTTAAAATCTATAAAACCGTTATATGAGGTTAGTTTGTTGATTGGATCAAGGATTGTTGTGGGGAAATGCCAAATTCCAGGTCTTGACAGTTGAATTCCATTTTGTCTAAAATCCAAGGTAACGCTAGCTTTAAGTCAGTGATGCTGTTTTGCTTTCTATGAAACTTTTGTGCTTGAAAAGGGATGAAGCTGAAATTATCTTCTGAAATTACTGTTAACTATTTCATTTTACTCACATATATGTTGTTGAGTTCGGTAATATTTATTTGTTCAGTTGTTCTAATCAAGGTACGAAACTTCGATTTCGCCCTAAACTTCGACCTTCAAAAATCTGAATTAATTCGGAGAAGTTTAATTCGACGTGGAGAATTTTTGTAAAAAATTGCTAAATTAGAGAAGTTTAGAGAATTTTTGCATTTATGCTTAAATATCTAAATTTATTGTAGTATAAGCTAAAAACTAATATAAATAGACACTTTTAATACATAAAAATATCAATAAGCGACCTAACAAAATCAATCTTGTTAAGTGAGACACTTCTAATTTTAATTTTAATTTTTATTATTTGTTTGGAATCTTCTCTATTATTATTGTTCCTGCCAATTCTTCTCCTTTCATTTCCATTTTAAAACAAGAAGTGGTGCTTTCATAAAATGATGCAACTTATTTACACGCGACACTTTCATACAGGTTGACTCTGGATATTGTAGCCGTGATCATAAAATAAGGCAGCTCATAAATTTTGAAGGCAGCAAACAAATCGAATATCTGCTCTTGCCAAGTTGCTGATCTCCGAGTAAAGTGCAGCTGCATGTTAGTAACCTACTCTTGAATGTATATGTGGTGCACCTGTAGGGCCAACTGCATTGACCCTTTCTCTCGTTAGGAACACCATCCTGAAGGAAAAAAAAAGAAAGAGAGGGAGAGCATTTGATGGGGTTTTGGCATCGTTCATTAGTCGGAAAGTAAGCTGTTCGAAAAAAGTTTTTCCTCCACTTGTGTCTGCTGCATTTTTTTGGCAATTTGTGAATTTTAAATTTGCACCCGATTATGAATATATTTTTTTAATGGTTTACTTTATATTTGATTAGTTGATGTACTCTTCTTAGTTCAAGATGCCATTTTTTTTCTTGGGCAAATAATGATTTGCATGAAAGAAAGCGACCTAAGAAGACATACTAAGCATATATTTCCATCCCTTAAAAAAAAACAACCATATACTTCAGACTACCCAACTTATTAAAGATGATTTCTTAAAATACAGACGTAAAGCTTGACAATGCAGCAAAATGCTGATCGCTAATGCAAAATGCAGCAGTTTTGGAGACGAGATGAGAAGAAAGAGTAGAAGAAATTGCTACCATTCTGGTGAATGACTAAAAGGATCAAGTCACCGGCATCATGGCAACTATTTGATATTGTCATAATAGAAACACAAGTCCAAGCAACTAAGCAAATCAAAGATTAGAATGACAAATCAGAGCGGTTTTTGTTTAATGAAAATTGTAATTTGGGAGGCATGCTGAAGTTCAATTTCTTCAAGCACCAAAGAAACAATTTGGTCACTTTATTTTAAAGACTGAAGGCAAAAAGATTTGAACTCAAAAATACTGGCAAGCAGCTTGGCTACAGTGCTAAAGGCAACATAACATTAATAACCCCAGTTGTCATTCCTGATTTCGTCGTCAAACTTCTGTTTCAGCTCTGGATGCTTGGCAAAGTACTCATCTGCAGTCATGGTGCTGAGCTTTTTCTGTTTTAATAAGGATGAACAGATTAGAATCACATTATGAACACAACAATCGGGTAAAAACTAGAAAAAATGCAATCTCATTCCCCATACCTTCAGGTCTTGCACTTCAGCAATTTCTTTCTCCAATCTCTCAGACTCCTTTAGAGACTTCTGCTCTGCTTCTTTCAGTTCCACCAACTGTAAGGCATTTTAATCAGTTAAATTTATACATGATAATTAAATTAATGTGTATTCCCAGAAAATCTGTGGCCACATCCACACCTCTCCACCCTTTTGGTCCAAGTCTCCAACTAAACCCATCATTAATTAGGAGTTTAGGCAGACAACTTGGAAATTAAGCACTACTTAAAGCATAAGAAAAAGAGAACATCATTTGTTTCTCACCAATGAATCAAACTTGGGTTTATATTGAGGAGTCACAGTGTCAACATACTTTGGAATCTCTACGCCTGCAAAACAAGCGGCAAAAAGACAATTTGAGGTTAGAAAAGCACAGAAGAATAGCTTGTTAAAACAGATAAATAAAATCAACACAGGTGCTTTAGGCTTTAGCCACTAGTAGTCAGTAAGTGAAGCTAAATCCATCAGGATTAGACCTCTAGAAAACATGAAATTTTGGTCAACGTGGCAAACAAAGAGCTTTTAGATTCTAGGAAAAAAACAAAATTTCAGATTTTCTGTTTATATAAATATATACATAATAAATGGGAACTTAACCCTCGGAGCTTGAATAGCACCTGTCAAACCATTGAGCAGTGAATTCAACCCAGAGATATAACTCAAATGCAGAAAAAATAAACTATAATACAACCCAGGGGTACGTTAAAAGTCTGTGGATGTGAAACCGTATCAATGAAAACTGAAGGAAACATTTTGTTTTTCTTGTTTTTGTTTTTGTTTTTTGCACACAAATAATGGTCCTTTATTAATTCTTTGAGGAATAGCAAACAAAACATTTGCGAGGAAGCAAGCATGATAGATAAAATGCTTAAATACAAAAACTCCAAATCACCTCAACCATTAAAGGTCCTTTAATATATCATTCAAACCTCCAAAAAAAAAAAAATCTAAGGCCTACACAAAGGTTACATTCATGCATAAAGTAGCATGGCAAAAAGATTTGGACAACATCAAAGAAAATCTCAGCAGAAAGTAGCTTCTGGAAGTGTACAAGAGACACAGTTTAACATAATCATGAGAATAAGAACATCCTTAAGCATGGTACAGCTTGACATTAAGGCTTAAAACCAATTAATATTGAATATATTAGCAAAATAACAATTCCATGAGCACAAACATACTGTCATAGGCCTCTTTGTACATGTCCACCAAGCGAGAGCCAATTCCTTTCCTATAATATTCCCAGTCTATGGGTTCAGGTTCCTGCATGAAGTAAAAATAAAACTCATTAGCAACTCCAAATCTAGCACCCATCGCCTTAAAGCTCTATTTGGTATGACTTCAGTGATTCATTTTTTTTTTTTTTTTCAAATCTGGGAGCTCCAATTAATTGTTTAATATGAATTTCTGTTCACGAAAAGATTCATGAAACTCGAAAAAAAGTTGTTTACACTACATACAGAAAACCAACAGAATACAAAATTTCCACAAAGTAATGAACAAAGTCATTATTTGGCAAATAGACATCAAATTGCAATATACGAATTGCATACCATTAATTCTCAAGACAGGTTCCACGTGTACATTATAAATTTCAATTTTAAGTTCAAATGTTATGCTTGTATAGCGTATTCTGTTTATTTTCACGTTATTGACAAGTGTTCAATACATCAGAAGTTTTATAAGATAATATCTGATTCCAACTCATAACTTGAGGATACACTCAACAAGAATTTGATGTTATCCAGTTCAGTGAATTTTTTTTTTTCAGATTTATGATGCTCTTTGAAAGAAAACAAAATCCTAATTCCATTTAACATAAAACAACCTAAACTGCCAAAGGAAGCTGCTAGACATGACAACAAATGGTCCAAAATTTGTCAATCAGAACAATTTAAAAGTAAATTCATTCAATGTAACACACAAGCTTTTTTCACATATCGATGAGGATGCTATGATTATTATCTAGACGATTTACAAAAGGATGAGAAATGATCAAAAAGATATTAAGAACAATTGACAAAAAAGAATGGTGTAAGTAGATTCATCATCTAGCCAGGCTCTAAACAATTGCAATAAGGCTTTGTTGCAATAATCATCCATTAGATAAAATATTTAACAGCAAAACGATAAAATAAAATAGATGTAAAGACATTGATGATATTACTTCTTTCTCCAGCAAGTACAAGTTACAGAGGATCCTAAACCCTTGAAGGAAGAACCATTAAAAACTATCTATCACCTAATTCAGTAAAACTGGGGGAGTATTTGAGATACAAATCTAAAAACGTTTAGATCCAAACATGGATTGCTAGATCAACGACGATTTCGTCAAATATCACATAAACTATACCAAAGAAAAAAAGAAACCCTAATTTCCGAGAGAGAAAATAAATGGCAAATTAATAACCACAAAAATAAATCAAACCAAAAAACAAAACTTCACAAGCATCTAATTGATTAAAAAAAGATAAAGAAATTGAAAACACAGAACATGAAAATTATTAGCGAAGAAGAGAAAAAAAGAAAAAAGAAAAAAAAGATAGTAAACCCTAGATGAAATTGAGAAGAAGTGGTGGTGAGCGACCTGACTGAACTTGGTCTGGAGGGTTTGGTTGACCTCATCGAAGGCACGTCTGAGATTAGCGAACTCCTTACGAGCCTCGTTGGAAACCAAAAGCTTAGCCATTCCTTCCCAATCAATACCACCTCTCGATGCCTTCACGGCCACATCTGCAATCTTCTTCCCTGCTCCACTCATTCTCGACGCAGACTCTTCGATCGATTTTCCCACTCTTCTGATTCTTCTTCTTCTTCCTTCGTTCGCAGCTGTTCCTGCTTTGATGAGACTCACAAATGAAAATAAGAATACCTCCTGTGTTGCCAACCCTGTGCTTCTTCGGCCTTTGGAGCCCCACTGACCCGACCCGAACCGGTTGTCCGCCACCACCCTAGGCCATGGCATCTAAAGCTATAATGTTATAAGTTGTGCATGCACTGATTTTTTATTTTTTATTTTTAATTATTTATTGATTAGAATTTTAATTTTTTGCTGAAACTATATCTTAAATTATGGATATGATTAATGTTTTAATAGTATTAATAAAAGGGTATTAGTATTAATCATATATAGAAGAATGGGAGTAAAAAATAAGAAAAGTTCTCACAAATAGTGATTTGAAAAGGAAGAGGCCTGGTAAGAAGTGGGGTCTTACTATTATAGGGCAATTTTTTTTAATTTTTTTTATTTTTAATAAGAAACTAAAGAATTCATTTATCTTGAAAGAGTTACATAGAAACGAATGCACGAGAAGTGCAAGAAAAACAACAACAGTTATGATAGTTTTCAAATTGATACCCATGAGGATGCATGAAAGTGAACCGCCCTCCCACACTCTAACAACGGGAGAGACCGAGTCATCAAAGATCCTTCTGTTGTGTTCTTTCCACACGCTCCACAACACAGAGAAATATATTATCCTTCAATAATATTCATTGGATCTAAACAATGCCTAATTTGAGAGAAAGATGAAGAACTCCACAATGTTAGTTGGTGCCGATGGTGCCCATTGAGTAGTTGCAAACCACCTTTTCCACACTAATCTTGGAAATTTGCATTCAACAAAAATATGATGAATAGATTCGGCCGCACATTTACAAAGAGGACACTAATTGAACATAACACACAACGAGCAATAATGAGGAAGTAAGAAAATAAAAGGCTTGTTGAAGCTTCTGGAGGAGTTTTTTTTTTTGAATGATCTGAGTGTTCTGGGAAATGGATCTTTCTTTGATTTGAGAAATTTGGGGGTTTATGTGGCGGAATTTGAAATCTGAGAAAGCTCAGTGTGGTTGCCATTGCTCAAGTGCTCTGTTTTTTGAAGATCGGAGAAGAGAAACTGAAGAGGAATTTCAAGAAGTTTTGGAGGCCTGCGATCTTCCTTCTTTCGCGCGCGTGCCCTAGTTTCTTAGAACCGGTCGGTCGGTTTGTTTCTGTGGATTTTGGTTTCTGGAGGTTTCGTTGATCGTATCTGTAAGTTTCTGTTCACTCTTCTTGTTTTCTAACTCTCTTTTTGGTTCATACTCATTGTCTTTGAGCTTCGCGATCCAAGCTCGTCTTTGAGCTTTCGAGCTTCTCGAGCTAAGCCTTCGTGGCTAATCCGAATTGTTGAAGAAATTGAGAGCTTAAGTTGCCTAAGATTACTTGGAAAACAGAAGATACGAGTGCATCCGCCGTGATTTTTATGAGAACTTGAAGATTTTAGCTGATTTCAGCTGTGATTTTTATATCTCGTTCTCCCTGATCTGATCTCGCGAGTCCGTCAGATTTGATTTGGTGTTCTCTATTTCATTGTGCTAAATCGCAGAACTCATTCTCTCACGAGTCTGACCGCGATCTCAGAGCACATCTCACTCGATCTCAGAACTTATTTTCTCGCCAGGCGACGCTGCTTCGATCCTCTTCGCTCTCTCCTTTGTCGCAGGATTCGTGGATTAATACAAGACAAATGGTTACACCTCCAAGTCGCTCTAAACAGGAAACTGATTTGCTTGAACGAAGTAACAAAAAAGTTAAGATGAATGTGGATGGAGTGGAAGCGGATTTGTCGCCGATGGCGGACGTAGATATGGTGGAGGAGACTCAAGCATGCAAGGAGAATGCTGAGGGAAATGGGATGTTCGCCCCCTTGCCAACATTTAGAGACAAACTTTTGGGCTATACGGGACGAATGGATTATGGCGAGACGTCCGATGAGGATTGGACCTCAGATGATGAAGGAGAGATGGGGGCTGAGGAGTCCGAGTCCGAGTGTCCAGTCATTCACATATCCAAAGAGGAGAAGAGGCGCTTACGTCGCCCATGGAGACAGACACTTATTATCAAATTGTTGGGCAGAACAATTGGATTTACATTCCTGTTACGTAAGATTAAGGCCTTATGGCGTCCGAAGGCTACTATTGAATTAGTTGTTATTG
The DNA here is from genome assembly GCA_035771175.1 of Paratinospora sagittata. Classification (NCBI taxonomy): domain Eukaryota; kingdom Viridiplantae; phylum Streptophyta; class Magnoliopsida; order Ranunculales; family Menispermaceae; genus Paratinospora; species Paratinospora sagittata. The sequence goes on from CM069593.1 coordinate 22,270,459, forward strand.
ATCAAGACTATTTTCTTGTCAAGTTTGCCTCCAAGGAGGATTATGAGTATGCAAAATTTGAGGGCCCATGGATGATCTTTGATCATTATCTGACAGTGCGGCAATTGCATCCTAATTTTGACCCGGGGCAGGAGAACATGGATAGATTGTTGGTGTGGGTGCGAATCCCTTGTCTCCCAATTGAATACTATGACTATGACTTCCTCATGAAAGTAGGGGCGCGTATTGGTCGTCCGGTGAAGATTGATGATGCAACAAGCACCGTCTCTAGGGGGAAGTTCGTGCGTATATGTGTGGAGGTAGATATAACCAAGCCACTTCTATCTAAATTCACTTTGCGACGTCGGGTTCGACGGATTGAATACGAAGGGATCCATTTAATTTGCTTTGATTGTGGATGTTATGGGCATCGGAAAGATGCGTGTCCAAAGAATGAGGGCCAAGAGACGCCTCATCACGGTGGACCGGCGGAAGTGCTGGCCGGAGATGTTAGAGATGTGGTCGGAGTTCAATCTAGGCCGGCTGAGCCTCCGGTGAATCAGGAAATAATCGAAAGTTATGGGCCATGGATGTTGACTTCTAGAAGATCTCGTAGAGGTATGACCAAAACTGAAAATGGAAAGAGTGGGAGAACTGGACGTGATCCTCGGGATATGCCACTGATTGGTGCTAAACAAAATGCTAGTTTTCAGCAACATATTTCTCGGTATGCGGCATTAGCGGTTGAGGATAATTCTGAGGAAAATATTGATAGTGATCAACGAGATTGGCCGCATCTTGATAAGGATACTGGCGTGCACATGGGCTCAGGGATATCACTTAACGAATATGTCAAGAGTAATGGGAGAAGGCCCAATCTGCAAATAAATACTAAGGAAGTGGATAATGGCCCAAGCACTCAAGTGGCTGTAGAGACCAGCAATGCGGTTCGAATAAAAAAGAATTTACTGACTCGTGACATCACTTCTATCTCTTCTCAGTCCAAGCAAGCTGCCGCTGCGGAGGAACATATTGTGGTGCGTGGGTCCAATAGAGGTCAGCTGATTTCTCGATCGGTGGTCTCTCATCCCCAGCATCAGGTTGAGAACATGGAGGGTATTCATCCGACAATTAATTTGATACCAGAACATCATCAAGATCCTCCTATTGTGGTGGATTCTGGGCATGTTCCTGCTATTGGTAGGCGGGAACTTGGTGGAACAACAGCTAATCTGGTGGGGGTGCATAACGAAGCTCCTAGTGACAAGGATGAATCGCTTGGGAGGATGGATATTGTTGATGGAGGGTTCTCCTCTTAAAGCCGTGCTTGTCATTTTTTTGGTCTTCGGTAGGGGTGGGTAGCCTATTTTATCTTGTTTTTATGGATTTTATGATCTGGAATTGTCAAGGGGCGGCTTCGAAGGAGTTTCACCGTTCCCTGAAAGACCTGCTTAAGATGCATAAACCAGGCATATTGGGGTTGTTAGAGCCCAAAGTGAGTGGATCTCAGGCAGATTTTCTCTGTAAAAAGCTGGGTTTTGATGAATGGGTCCGGGTAGAATCATTGGGTTTCAGTGGTGGTATTTGGGTGTTCTGGCATAGTTCTTGTCAAATAAATATTATTGCTACTCATCCCCAGTTTATCCATATGAGGGTTCGGGATAGTAGTATGCATCAGTGGTTGTTATCTGTTGTTTATGGTAGTCCTACAGCCAGCTTGAAGAAGCTGTTATGGAGGGATCTTAATAAGAATGTTTTTGACATGAGTGAGCCTTGGATTATTGCGGGTGATTTTAATGCGGTGGTATGTTCCGAAGAAGTTAGTAGTGGGAATGCTGTGGCTCATCATGGCAGCTCTGGTTTTGGGGATTGGATTTTTGATCATGATTTGCTGGACATGGGATTTTCCGGACAAGCCTATACTTGGAGTAGGGGTATAGGGGATCAGTTTAAGGGAGCTCGCCTGGATAGAGTTTTATGTAATTTAGCTTGGAGGCATATGTTTGAGGACGCTAGAGTGATTCACCTTCCTAAACATCACTCCGACCATGTTCCTATCTTGGTTCGTTTAAAGGGTTCAAGTGCCACTGCGAGGCCAACGCAGTTTAAATTTCAGGCAGCTTGGCTGACTCATCCGGGATTTTACAATGTCATCAATGAGAATTGGAGTCATGACCGATCTTTGGATACAAATAATCGGCATATAGCCTCGGTTCTTACTTCATGGAATAGTACCGAGTTTGTGAGTATTTCTAGGAGGAAGAAGAGGCTCTGGGCGAGACTTGCAGGCATTCAACGTGTCTTATCTAAACACCCTACACACCGTATTCATCTTTTGGAGTCTAAGCTTAAGAAGGAGCTGGACCTTGTTCTGTATCAAGAAGAACTTTCGTGGTTTCAGAAATCTAGAGCCGACTGGATCCTTTCGGGTGACCGCAATACCAAGTTCTATCACGCTTCTACAGTCATTCGTCGGAGTAGGAATGTCATTGAGAGGTTAAAAGGTGCAGATGGAAATTGGGTTTCAGATTCAGCTCAGTTAAAACATCTAATTCAAGATTTTTATACCAGGTTATTTTCAAAAGAACTTTGCGGGGATATGTCTGATTTTCCTAAAGGGGGTTTTCCAATTCTTGATGGTGCTGTCATGGCAAGGATTCATCAGCCCTTTGAGTTTGAAGAGATTCGTCAGGCTTTATTTGAGATGGCTCCCTTCAAAGCGCCAGGCCCGGATGGTATTCATGCAGGTTTTTATCAACGCCTCTGGCCTACAGTGGGGCCTTCTGTCTACAAGCTTGTTCAAGACTTTTGGGTGTCAGGAAAGCTTCCAGATGGGATCAATGATACTCTGTTGGTATTAGTACCGAAGGTTCAGCATCTTGAATTATTGTCCCAGCTTAGACCTATAAGTCTATGCAACGTGGGCTATAAACTGATTACAAAAGCTATGACAAATAGGCTAAAGATGATCCTCCCTAGTCTTGTTTCTCCCAACCAAAGCAGCTTTGTTCCTGGTCGCCAAATTACAGATAATGTCATTGTGTATCAAGAAGTCCTTCATTCAATGAGAACTAAGAAGAGTGGTGCATCTCATATGGCAATTAAGATTGATCTTGAAAAGGCCTATGATCGATTATCTTGGGATTTTATTGAAGACTCGTTGAAGGAGATTGGTCTTGGTGATGGGTGGATCCGAAACGTGATGCATTGTGTCTCTTCCTCTAGGATGTCGATTGTCTGGAATGTGGATCTTTTGGATTGTTTCTCTCCTGAGCGCGAAGTTCGGCAAGGGGATGCAATTTCGCCTTATCTTTTTGTTCTGTGTATTGAAAGATTGGGTCATTTGATTAATGGGGCAGTGGAGCGAAAGGAATGGAAACCCATACAGCTTTCCCGTTATGGTCCTTCTATCTCCCACCTTTTCTTTGCAGATGATATGGTTTTGTTTGCGGAAGCATCTACAGAGCAGATAAAGGTTATTATGAAGTGCCTGGATTTATTTTGTGCGTGCTCGGGCCAAAGAGTTAACTACCAGAAATCTCATATATTTGTATCTCACAATGTAGAGCTTGCGGTGGCTCAAGACATATCTACTATCTCTGGTATTCCCCTTACGGACAACTTGGGTCGGTATCTTGGTGCTCCCTTCATTCATGGGAGGGTCCGACCTGCTGACTTTCAGTATATCATTGAGAGAGTGACTACTCGATTGGAGGGGTGGAAGACAAAATTCTTGTCCTTTGAGGGTAGATTGGTTCTAGTTAAATCGGTACTTAACTCTATTCCCATGTACATCATGCAGACTATGGTGTTACCAATAGGGGTGTGTAATACCATTGATAAATTAGTTCGACGTTTTCTATGGGGAGGGTCTAATGAGAAGCAGGGCGTCAACCTCATTAAGTGGGAAATCATCATCAAACCTATGGAGGACGGTGGTCTTGGCATTAAGAGTATGGCTTATATGAACTTGGCTTTTTGGCCAAATTGGGATGAAGACTAATTACAGATAAGAATAGCTTTTGGGCTAGAGTTGTTTCCATGAAGTATCTGCATCGGGAAGCTACTATTGATAGGTTGCAGCCTAAGAATGGGGCTTCCAATGCGTGGCGGGGCATTGTTAAAGCCGCGCCTATTTTACGTAGCGGAGTGCGGGCTCTAGTTCGTAATGGTAAGGACACTCTTTTTTGGCTTGATACATGGGTAGGTGAGGTGGCCTTAATCAATATGAAAATGCGGGATTTGAGTTTGGTGGAGATGTATAGGCCTGTCTCAAGCTATTGGGTGAAGGGCTCAGGGTGGGACTGGAATGCTCTATCAGGTTTACTCCCTTTTGAGGTTGAAAATAAACTTGCTGCTGTGCTCTTATGGGATGAGGAGGAGGTTGCAGATGGCATATGTTGGGGAGCTTCTAAGAGTGGCATATTAACGGTGTCCTCTGCTTATACTATTTCTACTGGCACCCTTATGGGAGATCCTAATTCCCTTTGGAGGATGATTTGGAAGCTTAAAGCTCCTCAAAGATGCAAGACTTTTTTGTGGATGGTTGCGCATCGAAAGATCATGTGCAATGCTGAGCGGATGAAAAAGGGTTTTACCATGGCACCTGACTGTATTGAATGTGTGGGATGTATCGAGGATGTTGATCATATTTTTCGAAATTGCTCTAGAGCCGTGCAATTATGAAAGCGTCTATTGCAGCCAGGTGAGTATCATCTTCAGAGCAATTTGGATTTCCAAAGCTGGCTTGCTCATAATCTTGCTGGCGTTAATGATTGTAATGTTGGCTATGACTGGGCTTCCTACTTTACAGTTGCCGTGTGGGCTCTTTGGAAATGGAGGAATGATTTAGCATTTCGTAATCTTCGTTTTCACTTCGAGTATAGCATGGCTTGGCTTAAAGGGAAAGTGGCTGAAATCATTCATGCTTTTCGAGCCAAAGTGGCGGTCCATGATGATGGACTGATAGAGAGGGTGAAGATGGTAGGCTGGTGTGCTCCCAACCATGGTTGGACTAAGCTTAATACTGATGGATGTCTTAAGAATGCTTCATCGCGAGCAGGGGGTGGCGGTCTTCTCCGTGACTATCGTGGTATGTGGTTGAGGGGGTTTGTGACTAATATTGGTTCTTGTACTGCAACTGAAGCTGAATTATGGGCTGCTGTTCATGGCTTACGTCTTGCTTGGGAGGAGGGCCATCGTTCTATAGTGTTCGAAACAGATTCGGCTATGGTGGCTGGTTGGTTAAAAGGCAACAGTATGCCGCAGCTTAGCCTTTCCAACTTAGTAAATGAGTGTAGAAGACTCCTTCAGAGAGATTGGATAGTACAAGTTGAGCACATTTACAGAGAAGGTAATAGAGCAACAGACTATTTGGCTACTGAGGCTTTGAAGTTCAATCGGGGAGTGTGTATCCTGTCTTCCCCTCCCCGTGGGTTATCCAATATTTTGAGGGAAGATGCAACTGGGGTTACTTGGCCTAGGAGAGTTCGAGATGTAAAATGCTAGTTGTTCCTGCTGGGTATTTCTCCTCTTTTCCTTTCCAAAAAAGAGGACACTAATTGGGAGATAAAAGAAATGAATAGAAGATCTCTTTGCGTAACTCCAAGCGTGTTAATTCTTTGAAGAGCAATAAGCCAACCTAGGATCTTGACTTTAATGGGTACAAGAACTTTCTATATAGCTGTATGGTTATTTTAAAACTCACACTATGAGACCAGTATGATTATTTTATTTAAGCCCTTTCCTAGTTCTATACTAGAAACCTTTATTTTAAAACAAACATAAATAGTCTTTTTTTATTGTTTTTTATACTATTATACAAGTTCCCAACACCTGCTTTTTTAGTTATTTAAAAATAATTATTTATTATTTATTAGTTAATTAAATATTTCAAGTTAAAATGGACTAACTAATATTTAATTTCTATTTTGTACGTCATAAATCTTTTATTTAGAGAGAGAGAGACTAACGTAAACTAAGTCCCTGTTTAATTTGTGAGAAAAGAGTTATTTTCTTAATAACATAAAAAATCAATATTTTCTTAAAATTTTTGTTGTCATCCCATTATTTTCTTATCAAAATTTAAAATTTAATTCTCTCACTAGAAAAAAATTATTATTGTTGATTATATTTATGTTTATACAACTAAACAATCATGAAAAAATCTTTTGAAAAAATGTCTGAAAATTTATTTCTTAAAAAAATTATATTTTTTTGAAAAAACTTTTCTTAACTATCAAACAGGACCTAAGAGCAAAAATAAAAAGAGAGGAAGAAAAAGATAACGTGTTGGTCCATTCTTAAAAGATTTACATTACTACATTATTTTATCAGATTAGATTCCCCTCTGTTAATAGAATTACATTACTATATTATGTTATTAGGTTTTTCCTGGTCAGTGTAGGAGGAACAAGAGGTAAGTGTCTTCGAGAGTTAAGTTCCCTTTTGGAGTATGCTCACCTGGTCTCTGTCCGGTGGTCTAGCCCCTCTCTTCCCTGTGGGTGCTCCATCTCCTCTTAAATGTATCCTCAGTGGAATCTAAGCACTTCCATGGTAAGGAATTCGGAGAGCTAGGTACCAAAAGAGTCAAAAACTCCTCCCCCTACAATCAAAAAAGTCTTGTGGACGACTTCTACAGAAGTACCTGGTTTTGAAAATGGTCTGCGAGCTACTTTCTCAAGTAGCATATTCTGGTTTCTTTCTATATGATTCATACCTTTCTGCTGTTATAGTTGTCCTTAGTCATAAACCACAAAGTATAGAAGTCAACATCTTGTTCCCACCATCTAAATCAACCAAATTGGGAGGGGGGGGGGAGGAAAACAGAGAGAGAAAGTCACCTGTACAATGAAATTCATGCAAAACCAAAAGAAGACTCCTAATAATTTAAACTACCCTTACCAAACTCTACCCTTACCAAAATCTATAATCAACGTCTTCTTCGGTTATTGTTATGCACAATGTTGCGCTCATCCCAGACAGGGCAGGCGCATGTAGCTGCCTTATTTCTCCATTGAGCTCCACATGTATAGCAGAATTCATAACCACACCTGAAAAAGATGTTAAGCGGTCAAAATACAAAAAAATGCATGAAAAATGCTAGTAGTATCTGTCCCACGTGCACTCTGTTTTAACATTTGAAACAAAGCCTTGCATGAATGTGTGCCATGCCTGACATGAAAATGTCTAAATTGATTGCCAAGTCTGCTGCAAATTTCTGCGGGAACAAAAAAGAACTGGCAAGCTCACTATGTTGGCATACAGGGATATTATGCATGAATTAGTGCGCTATAGTTTTACTTGTTTCCCACCTATCTCCATTTAGATCTTTCCATTACTGCATCTAAGAGACCACAAGTTTAATATCTAACATTATCATTGAAAATTATGCAGCAAAAATAGATAGATCAATAAACACCGGTTCTAGATATTGAAGATTGCAATAGTTATAAAGGATTGCGATAATTTGTAGGAAGATCTAAGCAAAGAAATAAATTCAATTCAATTCAACTTCTATGCAATGGTATAGTCAAATTTCTTAAATGGAGTATAGCTTTCTAAGTTGATTGGTTTAAGTCAGTTTTTTTCCCCTCAACATTCACCCAAAAGTACATAAATAGTTTAAAGCTTATTTTGTTTTTTGATAAGAGTAAAAAAAACGTAATACTTCCATCCCCATTCATGTAAATATACATATTAAATCAATAAAAAGGAGAAGGGAACTGAATATACAAGAAATAGAAATAAATGGAAATCGATGCAGAATTTCTACAAATAACATCTCTCAGCCAGAAGTTCTTCATATAAGAAGAATAAGAAGCATATAGATCATCAATGGGAGAATCAGAAGGCTTACCTGCAAGTTATGTGATAGCAACCCTCAGCCAGTTCAATCATATGACTGCACCTGACACACTGGCGCCAAAATTTCTTGTTTGCAAGAGACTTTAGCTTTGCATCTTCTAAATTGGGTTGAGGATTTAGGCGTTTATATTCCCAACAACTCATGTTGCTGTGCCATGGGACCATGCAGTTGATACAGAAAAGGGAATCACATTTGATGCATTTTCTAATGCCAGATTGCTCAGCGCTAGCTGACATGTTTATCCCAGATTCTAAAGCCTCACTCTTTGACATCAACATAGAGCAATGTGGCAATGGGCAATAAAGTTTTTCTGTTACAGGAATTGATTCCTCCTTCAGCCGTACAATCATCATGTCAACTAACTCTGGAGACAAGAACTTTTTAGAACTATGGATATCCAGCTTGGAATTACAACGTTCATGAGGACATCTAGGAGCCATTCCATTCAGTAACTTGACTTCCACGTGCTGTTTCATACAAGAGAGGCAATAACGGTGCAAGCACCCATCGACAGAAAACATTTGGCCAGGAACAATATCTTCCAAACAGATGCTGCAAGTCTCCATTACATTCTTAGCATGACTGGACTCCGCAGACGTTGTGATCTGAGACTCAATAGCATCCCTTGCCAGCTTGAATGCAAACTTAACATCCTTTCGAGCCACTAAGAATGGCATGCAGCTGATAAATTTTCTTTGGAGCAGAGATACCTGATCAACTACTGTTGCAATCTTCTGCTGTTGCACTAGCCATCTCATTGTAATCTACATAAGAAAATGTATACATAAATTTTATTTAAACCCAAGATAGTATCATTGAAAAAGCACAAATGCAAATCAACAGCTAATAAGAAAGCTTTGACTCAACTTGTGCACTAAGTGATTATAAAATAGAATCAGGGTTTCCAGATTTGTATCCACAAAATCTATGATAACTATTTAAACGATGAACCTAGTTTGCCACTGGGAGGGACAGTCAATTTAGCTGTAATTTAGAAAAATCTATTTAAAGTTTTAAAAATAAGGTAAAATTTCCAAGTTGAGAATCTTTGAAATTCAAATACTAAGCACTTCAAAGTACGAGTATGAAATGGAATAAGAAAATCCAACCTTAACATTGTTATTTGGTTTTAAAACTAAGAACAAGGTCAAAGATCTAATCAGCTTGGAGTTGGAGGAGCATGTCCAGCTTAGTTAGCTGACAAATGGCAACAAGATGATAAAAGATAATGGCATAATGCTCCAATTGATCAATAAGTATGGAGCTCAATTTGGGCTACAAAGGTTCTTCATAAGAAATTCTCTTGGTTTGATAATCAGCTCCAAAATAAGTTCAAGTCCTTTACTGCATAAAAAGAGAATATGATACTATATATCTAAGGTACATTTACCTGATTCACACCTACAAGAAAATTTTTTCATCTCATTCAAATGGAAATGGAAGTAAATTGTAGAAGCTGCAGAAAAGAAGAAAATAGAGAAAAACAAAAAGCTGTTCAAGATTTGTCATCTTTAGAATCACATTTCTTTCAACTCATTACTTGTCAATCTTAGCGGGAAAAAAGAAAAAGAAGGTAACACAGCATTCACATTGATGAACCCAATAGCTAGTATGTAATCATTAAGATATTCATCCACATTAATCCTCTTTACCACAGTTCCAAATCTCAAAAAAGTTTAGTAGGGTAAAAAGTGAAGCTCACATATTGGTAAAGCGGATGATAATCACAGAAGAACTCAATCCTCTTAATATCCAAAGAAACCGCCGCAGTAAGCCCTTCGATCAAAGCCTTCACCTCCACCTTCAACTCCAGATTATCCTCCCAATCGCTCTTCCAGTCTCCCAACAACGGCTTCTGCACTTTCAAAATCACATGTCCCTGCGGATCACAAATCGCAGCAGCAACCGCAGCCACCGAAACTCTCCTCTCACTCTCAGACCCCCCCTCCGAAACCCTCTCATCACTAAACAATCCCTTGAAATACAACCTAAACAACGGCTCATCCTCATTAACCGAAGCCAAAGACGAAGAACAAGCCTCGCCGAACGGCTTTGCGACGTTATCGCCGTTCTTCCGCCACTCCGGCTCCGGAATCCGGTAAATCTCCTGCGCGAACTTGTGATCGTGAACGCGCCTCTTGAGATCTTCTTGGACTCTCCGCAGCTCCGCTTGGGACTGTTCTCCGTCTTTGCGTTCTTGCTCGAACTTGTGCAACAGTTCCAGGGTTTTGAGATACGCGACTTCGTCTTCGTAGCTGTGCTCGGGACTGTGTTGGGGTTGAGGAATGAGCGAATTGTTGATGGCTTCTTGCATCTGCAACTCGAATGCGATATCGAGATCGGATTTTTCATCCATTTTTTGGAGTGTGGTGGTGGTGGCGGTGCTTGACTCTGGCGCGAAACTGGTCTTTCTCATGGTTTTTCGGTCGCGCTCTGGGTCGCTGTGTTGTTGACGTTGCGATCTTTTGCTCATCATCTCAGCGAGGAAGTTTCGAAGGCTCGGCTTGTCTTGTTTAGGAAGCTTTTCCCCTCTGCCTTAGGCCCTTAGTAAATAAAACGACGAAAAGTTAGTGGATCGTTGGGAATGACAATATTGCCCCGAGAGTCGAGTCGAATCGGGGGTAGGCTCTGTTTCGAGTGAGTGTCATTGCTCGGCAAGGGATACGATAGCATTACGGAGGATTTCCTACCAAGTTTAATAATGGTATATATATTGTCCATGGTATTATTATATTTTATATTGTTACCATAAATTTAAGTTGAAAATCACTAATCCAACTATAGTTGGACAAGTATTCAATTAACCAAACACACCTTTTCTTTTCCGTAGTAGGCACGCATTAATTGGGTAAATAATAAGATATATTCTGACTTTAAGTTTACTTACATTATAGGTCCTATTATCAAATCCTTCTAAATATTTTAACCCAAATATGAGCTCAGGTTTTATTTGTATAAATATATATTTTTTTTCAAGGTTCAAATCACGTTTGAACTCTCATTTAGCTTTGAATTTCATATGATCAGAATTAGAACATTAAACAAAAGTTATATAACATTACATGTGGTGATAGAACTCAACCAGAATAACTCAGGAACTACTATTATTTATTTCCTTTAGAAGGCTTCACAACACTTTGATGAACCTCCTTTTCTATTTTAGCCTTCTCTGAAACAACTAAGGAGATGGCACCAACCCCCCCCCCCCCCCCCCCCGTCACTCTACCCAAAGCCCAAAAAAACGGCAGCAGCATTTGAAATAACGTTAACCAAACACAGTCCAAAACATTTTGTTTCCCAACTGTGCATGCAAATTTATATGAACAATGAAGAAATAAGCCTTCTAAGAAATTCGACGCTACAAAATAAAATGGCGGTTGAATTCATTGAATTCGTCAAACTCATCATCAAAGTCAAAGCGATAATCCTCATAATAATCATCATAGTCATCATCATCGTCATCGTCATAGAAGTCTTCTTCATCCTCATGCAGAATATTCTCTTCATCCCAAAGTGGACAAGAACATGTTGCCTTCTTGTTCTTCCATTCAGCACCACATGTGTAGCAGAACTCATAACCGCACCTGCAAGAATACAGCAAGTACACATGATCAATGAAAGAACTCTATCATTCAGATTGATGGAAGCTTATGACCCAGTACTAGTGTGATGGATGAGGGACGCCTGTGGAGAGTGAGACTCGAAATTCAATAGCTCCAACCAAGCAGATATTCTTCAACAAAATCAATACAGTAATTTTACTGTGATTAGTTATCCAAAGAAAAACTTTACCAGAAACCAGTTCAGATTAGAAGGAAATAAAAGCCTTTTATGACCAAATATTCTGATAATATCGATCTTCCATCAAGAGGGAATTCACAGGGGCATAGAGAGAAGAGTCCAGCAAACAATGCAACATCATATCAAGCAGCTAGCTTTACATACTTGAAACATGATCATACATCAGTTCAATATGCAAGAAATTTTGATATAAAACAACAAATTAAACACAAAGCAACTGTTGAAATATAGATCATCAAGTGAACAATCTATATGTAAAAAGAAAAGGAACAAGAGTTCTTATGAAGCTCTGACATTGACCATATAACGCAATACTGTCATGTTGTTTTCTTTGTATTGTAGCTGATAGCTTGCTAAAAAAAAGAGATTCACTGGATTAAAACACATTTGAAAGTTAGAAATAATACCTGCAGGTCATGTGGTAGCAACCTTCAGCCAACTCAATCATATGATTGCACTTCACACACTGACGCCAGAGCTTCTGCGTTGCAAGAGACTTCAGCTTTGCTTCTTCAGCACGTGGGTTTGACCTTCTATATTCATGGCAACTCATGTTACTATGCCATGGGACCTTACAATCAATACAGAAGAGACCATGGCATTTGATGCATTTCCTGACTCCAGATCTATTAGCACCACTAAACATATTATTTGCATATTCTAGAACCTCACTCTTGGACATCAAGGTCGAGCACTTTGGGTATGGGCAATAAACTTTTTCTGTAACTGGAACTGAGTCTTCCTTTATACGCTGGCTCATCATCTCAACAAACTTAGGGGACAAGATCTTTCTACAGCTATCCAACTTCAGCGGGATATTACAGCCTTCATGAGGACATCCAGGCATCATTCCATGAAGTACCTTTACTTCCACATGCTGTTTCATACAAGAAAAACAATAATGGTGCGAGCAACCATCAACAGCAAACATTTCACTAGCATCAGTGTCTTCCAAACAAATAGTACAAGTTTCCTTTGAGTTCTTTGAGCTGCATATTTCAACAGATCTTGTTATCTGAGACTCAATTGCATCCCTTGCCAATTTAAACGCAAATTTTACATCCTTTCCTGCCACTAATAATGGGTGACAGATCTCAAATTTCTGTTGAAGAAGAACAACCTGATTGACTAATGTAGCAATCTTCTGTTGCTTCACTGACCATCTCCCTGTGATCTGCACAAGGGAGAATGGTAAAAAAAATAGTAAATAACTGCAGTTAAATTTCTTTGGCTTGGTTCACAGACTGGCACAACCTTTAATTTTATTTTTTGTTCTTTTTTTCACGTTTTTAGGTTTCTTTTCTTTTAATTTTTCTTGAATTTTGGTTAAACTTCTGGAAAAAAAAGGTAGAGGGGGGAGGGTGAGTTCCGCATGGGTTGCCAAATCTCCATGGTGCCTTAAATGCATAGAGAACTGGCAACAAAACCTAGCTCCTAAGTTCAGATAAAAATTGTCTTATGCTACTGATTAAAAGTTCAGAAAAAGTTTGAATTTTCTTGTGGAACAAAGATATTTCAAATTTAAAGGAGAAAATAGAGTTCAAAACTAAATTCCATGTTGTTCCCACCACTGTTTTAGGACATCCTATGTATAAAAATGTGTCCATAACACTTGACTTCTTTAGGAATCATACCAATTGTCCAACACAATGATCTGCAAGTTGTGACACCTGTACATAATGGTTAGTGCATCAGGTTCCAAGTCATTTTGTGAGACACAAGGTCATCTAAGCTCTCATTCTTCCATATAAGAGTACAAAGAGAGATTCAATTGATATTCCTTTTATGCTCCTAAATGCATGACATTGCAGCTGAAACACGCCATTGTGTCTTTAGAACCAACAAGAAGAAGGAATAACTTTGTGATCTTCCAACTTACAGACCTCTCTGCTTTAATTCTCCAACTCTATAAATTTCCTGGTTGGTAAAGCTTTTGAAACTATGGTTCCAGGTCAATGAAAGATGGACAGATTCCTGTCTACCAATAACTTACCAAAGCAAGTTCTTAATGACTTCTCAAATAATAATGGTCCCTAGTAAACAAAAGCCAAAAAAATATTTTTCAGACATCAACAGCTTGTTATTGACATCTAGTTAATCCCGGGGCATTTGATGTCCCATAAGCATTTGATTGATAGACTTAAAAATAATTGTGACTTGTCTTTCGTTTTTGTTCTTCTACTTCATTTGCATCAAACTTAGGCATGATAATCTAGGCAGATATTTAGATATGATTTACGAAGTCTTTTGTGAGTGGAACATGTGAAGAAGAAAATTGCAATAAGTTAGATTTTCTTATATTGTTTTGATGAGCAGTGTGTTACGGGAAAGTAGAAAGTCGTAAATCAACAAACACATAGTCATTTGCCTACATATTCAATAAACATTCATGAAGACACCTTCTAATTAATGAGTGCAATAAGGAAGAAAGAGTGGAGGGGGTAAGGAAGAGGGAACAACCATGGCAGACATAAGGGTGCAGATTACGTATCCATGGTTCTAGTTCAACAGTATTATTGGTTGATTCAGGTCAATTGATTAATTGGGATTTTATTAATAAAAATGTCTTATTTGAGTTCAATTTGATTCTAATTCCTAATCCTAACGGGTTAGATTCTAGTTGAGTAGTCAAAAAGCTTGATAATGTTGAGATTATACAACCAGCCCGTATAATTGAGTTGTACAAAGACAAAATATAAGAGTTTTTTGCGTACTATCTCTCAGCGCTCTCTTCTGCTCTTCTGCATTCTTCAACTCTTCTCTCAGTCAGTGATACATAGGCAATAAAGGAAACTTAAAATCAATTCTTCAAGCAGTATCATCGAATTTAAAAGTATAACATTTGAAAGATAAGCCCCAGTCACAACTCACAATAATTTTGGAAAATATAAAACAAAAAGGCTTTAATTTGGAAGATAAACATGTCATTAAGCAGATCTTTTCCTTCAAAAAGCATCTACTTCCTTGTCAACCAAGGCCCCACAAAAGGGAAAATTAACATCCTTACACACCCTTTCGACTTAGCTTAATAATTCAACTTTACCATTCTATCATAAGGATCCTTTGACAAATAAGTAAGGCTGCTGAACAATGAGGCTCTAACCTTGAAACATGGGCCTCCCATTCTATTGTGATTAGAAGAGCAAGTCAACCTTTAGGGATTTGGGGCACATGGTTATGGGACAACCCATTTCTAGAGAGGTTCAAAATACATATTAGGCCCATCAACTTCATAAAATCTAGTAAAACTAATCAAACCAAGTGATTGTGAATCCCTAAATATTTGTGTTAGAAACCCATTGAATCCGAAAGCTATAGCTGGTATGTGGAGAACCAACAAAGCATATTAAGCTATCATTAACACTCCCAACTACAAGCAACCCCATCCAACATGTGGGAAGATAGAAGGAAGATATATGAAGAAACAAATATCAAATATGCAAATGTTAACAGACTTAAATCCAGGATCTCTTGCAAATTAAAACATTAAATTTGGATACAATGTTAGAAACTTATAAACCTAAATAGCCAATAGGTGGAGGCCCAACAGACCTTCTTACTGAATTATTTCTAACATGTCCCTTCCTCAATGGAAATTCATTTTCCAATAGAGCGCTTCAACAAAACTTAGCAACTCATGGCTTGGGAAATAGAGGAAACAAAGACCAAAAAAAGGCACTCGTAAAACAGATAGATGCCAATAATATTTTGGATTTCACAACAATTAGTTTGATAGGAACCAAAGAAAATATCAAATCCAAAACTTTGGCTTGGGAATGGCACATGTTTTTGGATAGGATTATTTTAGAGCAACAAAGTGTTTTTTTTTTTTTTTTTTTTAAGGTAGTTAAATACTAGAGTATCCCCGATTGAAAATAAAATGAGAGAAATCAAGTAAGGTGGTTTGGATACATACAACAAAGACCTTTATATGCTTTAGTTAGGAAGAGTGATCTTTTAACAATCTATGGTAATGATAGAGGTAGAGGCAAACCTAAAATAACATGGATACAATAATTAAAAAAGATATAACTACCTGTGGATTACTCCAAGATACAATGGAGTGGGGAAGTAGATTCATGTAGTTGGGAAAAAGGCTTAGTTGAGTTAAGTTAAACTTTAAATACTAGATTGTAACTAACAATTAATGAATGCATCAAGAGGAGGCATAAATCATTGAGTAATTGGGTCACTAGATGTTGTCTTAGCAAAAGCTTACATCTATATTAACCAAAATTTTCTTACCTTTTTTGTGATGTGATCTTTTGGTAAAAAAAAAAAAAAAAGTTTGGTTATGAAAATGCACATCTAGTCCTTACTTTTTCATCTTTCTTATTGGTCGTTGTTGATGTGAAAGATTCTATAGGGAGATGTCAAGGGGTAGGGGATCCTTTATCCTAATATTGATGTATCATAATGATGGAAATGCTTAGTGAACTCATAAAGGGGGTGTTGAGCATGGGGGTCTTTTGGGATTCAAAATTACTAATGACTAATATAGGGTCATATGGTTGTCTACAATTTGCACATGATATAACATGGTCAAAAGAAATGTAAAAGAGATTTTTTAAAAGGGTAGATTTCAATATTCAAAGTCGATTACGGTAAGTTAGGAATAACATGCATAGGAAGAGACTAGCCAAGTCAACAACACCATAATAGATCTTCATTTAATTCATGCTTCTATTCAGCATTATGAATTTTATTGCTGAAGAAGTGGAGAAAGTTACGAAAAACCTTTTTGGATGGTTCTCAAAGAAACGTAGATTCATGGGTTAATCGCATGGAGGATACAATGAAGTAGATGTATGATGAAAATGGTTGTGCCTCTTTATGTCTTCATAACGTCCTCAACTTTATTGGTAAATCTTCTTCCATAACAAGAAACTAAACCCATTTCCCTTCCTAACCAATTTGAAAAGGTGATACTCCTTAAAGCATATCTTCTGTTGGTGTGCAATTTACGAGAAAATTCTCGCCATATTACTCGCTTGCCCATGTTGATTAATGGTACTAGATTTCTAATCTTTAAACAAATCTTTAGGGGAGTTACTTGATCACCAACTACACCATTGTCCCTTCACATTCTCTACATAGGATTAATTTCTTAAGTAGTTTGGACTTTTGTGAAGTTCATCACGACTGTCCTTAGGTTCTGGAAGAGCGGTTGGCTAGGAGTGTAGATGATGTTGTGGAAGAGGTACTTCATGTCAAGCTATTTACCATTTTAGCTTAAACAAAGTGAGAAAGTTCAATGGGAAGAAGAAAGAATTCTTCCAGCTGGTTATGTAGGCTAAAAGACCCTTATCAAATGGAGTAAAATAATTTATAGGCGAGGGCAAGGGAATCGATAATAGACACAAAAACTCGTATAGGCCACGAGATGAACAACCATGAATTAATAAGAGGTAAGTGTTCGCTTTCCGAGCTCACTAGATTGATCCCAAAGAAAGCGCATTCGTTCGATTGATCACAAGCCTTCATATGTTAGTCTAATGAATCAAAACCCATCTGGCCACTAATCGACCCCCTTCTTTCTTTTTATTCAAAGACACAAAAGCAGTTCAAAGAGATTAGACTCTCAGATGAGACTAAGCATCTACCGACCGTTCCGACGCGCCCCTGACCTATCTTGATTTAAGATTCCAAAATTCGAAAGATCGAAAAAATTGGGACTTTTTTGGAAATGACGCCTCCCGTTCTTTCCTCTCTGAGCAGACTCGAAGGGCTATTGATCACCAAATTGAGTTGGTTTCGATTCCAGCTCCGAAAACACTTTACTAATAGAATAAGGTTGCCTTTTTCTTGGCGCCCGCAGGCGTACTTTCGTTAAGGACTTTTCCAATTCTATTCTCATTACGGGACGAACTTTCACCAAACAACTCATATATCATAGTCAAAAAAGAAAATCATCATCCTTCTCCTACGAGACGAGGAACTATTCTTCCCGTCCCGCTGGAGTGCTCCAGGATTTTCTTTTCTTTATTACATATGAATCTGAAACATTAAAAGTGTTCTATAAAGATCACTTACATAGTTACATGTTTTCTTTATTTTATTTGTTTCACTTCTATTTAACTCTCAAGTCGTTGACCTTTCATAGTTTTTTAACCTTTTTCCCTTGAAGATCTTCTCCTCTAGAGCTCAAAAAAGGGGAAAGAAAAACAAAAGAAAAAGGTCATGTGACAAAAAGTCTGTAGCCGGTGGTATAGGAAGCCTGCAACATATTGAAAGGCCAAATTGATTTGTGGTCCAGCATATGAAACATCAGTATTAATCATATTTATCTTGTTTATTCTTAAATCAATAATAATATAGTACTTAGTAGAAAGGAATGCAAAATACAAACAAGAAGTTCGGTAAATGTTAACATTTTCAGAATGACTTATTTAAGAAAAAACGAGGTAAAGGCTGTAAAGCATAAAAATCAATTCACCACGCATCTTTTCCCAATGGAATTCGTCCTATGATCCATATGAAAACTATTTTATCCTTCTATTTTCACCTGTAGCACACACAACAAAAGATTCAATCCCTTTTAGTCAGACCAATGGCAGATCATCACTTGGATAGATAAAGAAGTGGGTTTGTCATTGCCTAGAACCGTTTTCTTTTACGTTTATATGTTAGTTCATTTCTTTGTTCTTTTAGATTTAGTCTTTTGTCGTTTATAGGTCACAACTCACAGGGTCAAATCATTAAACAACCTCTTCAATGTGAATATGAAGCTGTGTCTATCCTCCCTTCCCTAGACCCCGCAATGTGGGAACTTTGTGTGGTGGGCACACCTTTTGTTGCTGTTAAAATTGTTATCAATTATTTAAGATTCATTATCAATAATTTCTATTTGTTTGTTATTACTAGCAACTCTTTTAAGTTTCCATGAGTTTTGACAATGCATTATCTGTGTTCTCTGCATTGTTGTTTTAAACAAAAGTAGAGTACATTAAGTTTGTTCCATTCCTAATTTGTCTTCTGATAAAATTTTTAGTTTTTTACTGCAATAAACTTATAGTTTCTATTTGTCCACACTGGTGCATTGCTTGATTGCCTCTCCTTGTGCCCTAAACAATACAAGTGGCCCAGGATCCAATCTAACACAAGCTGCAAGAGGTCAATCAAGCAGAAAGACGAATCAAATTTAAGAAGGCCCAAAGTCGGACAGAATTTGATAAGCAGCAGAACCCCATTCATGATCATCAGAATACAAATGAATTGCATTCTGAACTAATTCCTAACCTGCTACGACGAGGAAGATAAACAATAGAACCGAATGTGATATTGTCAGAGGTGCCAAAGTAAATTCCAACTGTCAAACTAGGTGCTATTGTTCATGAAATTTTCAAGAGCCTGTCTAATTTATTTCTAAAAACCCTAAATAACTCTCTTTAAAAGATACTTATCGCAATAATAGGATTCATAACCCCGTTTTTAGGGTAAAAGAATCCGATAAACCAGAAAAGAGCTGAAATTAAGCAAAATAAGAGAGCAAAGCCATGATAAGTAGACTCACTTGTTTGTAGATCGTCATGTTAACACAATAAAAATTAATCCTCTTCACGTCCAACGAAAGAGCGGCATTCAGACCTTCAATCAAAGCCTTCAGCTCCACTACCCGACGATTCTTCGAATCATCAAACAACGGTTTCCGTATATTCGACACCAAATTATCCTTCGAATCGCAAATCGCAACTCCAATCGCCGCCAACGTCACATCCCGTCCCCTAACAATCTCATCACTAACCAAACCCTTAAAATACAACTTGAAAGGCCTATCACAAACCCGCGACGAAGAACATCCCTCTCCGAACGGATTCTCCATATAATCCATATTACAATACATCGGTCCTGGCACAGCAATTCCAAGATACTCGCGTCCCGTTCTCCGATCATAATGAATCGTCGGATGCCTTTCGACCTCTTTTTTCCGGAAACTCATTCCGTCCAACGGAAACTCATCGAATCCCAAGATTCCATCAAGATCGTCGTCGAAATCGGAGATGTAATCATGGAAAGAAAGATGCGGAGGAGGCGGCTCAGTTCGATGATTCGCTGGCGGTGGTGCTTGTGCTTGTGCTTGTGATTGTGAAGAAGATGAAGAAGTAGAAGCAGTCGAGATTGAAGGTTGAAGCGGTTGAATCGCGAGCGATGCCGCCATGGCTTCCTGCAACTGCAATCGAAACGCTAACTCGAGATCGGATTCGAGATCTTTAGCTGCCATTAATTCTCTTCGTTGCTCTGCAAGTAAGCCTTCGATTTCTGCTTCGTCCATTCTTCTCTCTTCTCCGTCTCTCTCTCTCTCTCGCTCTCGCTCTCGCTTTATCGCGCTTTGCAACCGAATAATCGTACATGACGTGTTTTGGAAGCTGCCTTTTAAGACGAAATTACGATTTTAGCCTTCCACGTTCTGATGCGACGCCGAAGTGACCTGGCGCGATCTTGGAGCTCACTGGGGAAATTCAAAATTCTTGAGAGGACGTGGCAGGCGTTAGACGCGGGAGTAGGGAAGCCCTGTAATGCAAACAACGGAAGATCCACTGGCGGAAGAATATATAGTGGATGTGTGCAAGTTTTGCTGAGGCTTATCCACCTCAATCAAATTCAATCGACTTTGATTTTACAAAATTTACATACAAATCAATCTAAAGTTATAAGGTAATAACATCCGATCCAAATTGATCTTATATTAATTGATTTAGATCCGAATCTTATCTAATTTATTTATCATTATTCACGCATATGACCACAATATGTGCTTGTGCTTTCAATATTTTGATGAAAAAATTGGATAATAAACATGATTTTATTCATTTTGAGTTAAATATTTGTATGAGACTAACATGTGATTTTGGATGGGACCAAGTTGAATATTAATCACTAATATGTAAACATTAAGAATATATAATTATTTAGTTTTACCTATTTACATACGAATAAGAAATTGAGTTTAAAGTAGCCTATTTGATAAGTGTAAAGTTGTAAAATTTTGTTTAGTCCCATATGAGAAAGATAGAAAACTATGTGTTTACTTATAAATGTAGCTAGAACTCTATACTTGTATTTGAGCTCACTACACACACAAATGAAGGCTCAGAAAGCATCACCCCGTAATCGCGCCACGCTTGGGCGAGGTTGCATTAGGTGCACAACACATTGCACTTTGAGGAACTGAGGAGCTTTTCATTTTCGGGAATCGTGGTAGCGCTGCAGCGAAATATGGCATATTATATATCAAATCGTGGTACCACGTATTTCTTGGTGTCATGGATGGCTGTTTGAGCAATTTTGGAAATTCAACTCTTAAGTGAAATAGGAAATATTATATATCAAATTTTAGGGTTTTTAAAGGGGGGATCCATTGGAGAAGAAATGAAGACGGCTAGGTTGCTGGTAAAATAAAGATCGACTTTGGAAATGAAGAGGATTGAAGATTTACAATATTTCTAGCATATTTTGAAGATGATTTCAATGCTTTCTATCTTGTTTTGTATTTTCTTCTTCAAAACTATGAACTAAATTTTAATTCTAGAGAATAGATGAATCTTAGTTTTTCTTTGATGGGTTAATTGTGATATTTGTTCATTGTTAATACAATTTTCTATGGTTTATTCCCAATTCTCCGTATGTAATGCTTTTGGTTTACTGATCATGAATTGAATGAACATATATCTAAGGGGCGGCACTAGAGAAAAAGTTCTTTAGGTTAGAAAGTGAGATTTATGACATGAGATTAGTATAGGATCGAGAGGTTTATATAATCTTATGAGATCATTGAGAAATCCCTAGAGTTCATGGCATAATTGGGAATTAGATCTTTATTGAGAGGTCGAGATTCAATTGCAGTTGTAGGTTTCAATCCGGCACTCGAGAGAGGGGATTGATAACCCTTGGATTTGATTTATAAATCTGAAAAATGAATTTAACAATGAATGATCCCAATTAAATTTGATTTGCAAACTCAGTGAAGTCGATTCTCTAGATCATTCTCACTATTAAATTTTCTTTACATTTGGTTGCTTACATTTAACAATGAATGATCCCAATTAAATTTGAAGCCTTTTCCAGATCATCTCAGATATGCCTTTTTGGGCAAGGATGATACATTTCATGCACCTCGTCTAATTTTCAAGAGGAAAAGTTGTTGAGGATCCTAAGGGAGCACAAATCTGCTATTGGGTGGACAATTGCAAACATGAAGGGGATCAATTCATCTATTTGCATGCACAAAATACTCATGGAGGACTCATACAAGCCCACAGTGGAACATCATAGGAGCTTGAATCCTGCAATGAAAGAAGTGGTCAAGACTAAGATTTTGAAATGGCTCAAGGCAGGCATCATTTATGCCATATCTAATTCAACATGGGTAAGCCCTATACACGTTGTACCTAAGAAAGGATGTATCATAGTGATCAAGAATGAAAAAGATGAAATGATCTCTTGACGTACAGTTACTGGTTGGAGGGTGTGCATCGATTACAGAAAGTTGAATAAGGCCACCAAAAAAGATCATTTTCTATGACTTTTAATTGATCAGATGTTGGACCGTTTGGCAGGGTTTGACTACTATTGTTTCCTTGATGGATATTCTGGGTAAAATCAAATTGTCATTGGTCCAGAGGACCAGGATAAGACTACATTCACATGTCCCTATGACACTTTTGCCTTTAGGAGGATGCCCTTTGGGTTGTGCAATGCTCCAACCACTTTTCAGTGATGCAAGATGGCCATATTTGTTGATTTGACTGAGGAAGTGATGGAGGTCTTCTTGGATGATTTCTTTGTTTTTGGGTCTTCTTTTGATCATTGTTTGAATAATCTTTCACTTGTGTTACAAATATGTGAGGAGAAGAACCTTGTACTAAATTGGGAGAAGTGCCATTTTATGGTACAAGAAGAAATTGTTTTAGGACATCGAGTTTCTTCCAAAGGGTTGGAGGTAGATAGAGCTAAGATTGTGGCAATTGAGAAACTTATACATCCAATCAATGTCAAGGGTATAAGAAGTTTTCTTGGACATGCTAGATTTTATAGACGGTTTATCAAGGACTTTTCCAAGATTACTAAGCCTTTTTGTAATCTCTTGGAGAAAAATGTGCCATTTATCTTTGATGAAGCATGTATACGAGCTTTTGATCACTTGAAGAAAGCACTTATTTCAGCTCCCATCATGATAGTGCCCAATTGGACAGAGCCATTTGAGTTAATGTGTGATGCCAGTGATTATGCAGTTGGAGCTGTGTTGGGTCAGATGACAGATAAGATCTTCAGAGCCATATACTATGCCAATAGAAATTTGGATGGGGCCCAAAAAAATTACACCACCACAGAAAAGAAATTATTGGTAATGGTGTTTCCTTGTGATAAGTTCAGGCCTTATCTTGTTGGTTCTAAGGTCATTGTGTGCACAGATCATGCAGTCACTCGTTATCTTTTTGCTAGGAAGGATGCCAAGCCCAGGTTGATTAGATGGATTCTCTTCCTTCAAGAGTTTGATCTTGATATCAAGGATAAGAAAGGAAGTGATAATGTGGTAGCTGATCACCTTTATAGGCTAAAAACACAAGCAAAAGATGATGTGGGGCTTATTCAAGAAGAATTTCCTGATGAGCAGTTGTATGCCCTGAGTGAGAAGCTTCCTTGGTATGCTGATTTGGTCAATTTTGTGGCTAGTGGCATTTTACCTCCAGACATCTCCTTAGCTCAGAAGAAGAAGTTCCTTCATGATGCTAAATTTTATATGTGGGATGAGCCATTCTTATACAAGAAGTGCAATGATCAAATAATCCGAAGATGTGTGCCAGAAAGTGAAGTTCAAGCCATCTTCAGAGATTGTCACTCCTCATTTTATGGTGGTCATTTGGTCACCAAAGAACTGCTTACAAAGTCTTGCATAGTAGGTTTTATTGGCCAACCTTGTTCAAGGACAGTTATGTGTTTGTGAAGTCATGAGATTGGTGCCAAAGACAAGGGAATATATCGAAACGTGATGAGATGCCCATGAAGACTTTTGTTGAGGTTGAGATATTTGATGTGTGGGGCATTGATTTCATGAGACCATTCCCATCCTCCAATGGCAAGTTATATATTTTGTTGGCGGTTGATTATGTGACAAAGTGGGTTGAAGCCATTGCTATTACCACAAATGATGCCTGGGTTGTATTGAAATTCCTTCAGAAGAATATTTTCACAAGATTTGGTACTCCAAGAGCCGTCATAAGTGATGAAGGCTCTCACTTTTGCAACAAGCTTTTCAAGGCTCTACTTTCCAAGTATGGAGTGAAGCATAAAGTCGCTTTGGCCTATCATCCATAGCTTATAATGGGTAAGTTGAGGTCTCTAACCGGGAAGTGGAAAGAATTTTGGAGAAGACTGTAACACCCCGTGCTTTTAATCAAGGTATTTGGTTAATTTATATGTATACTAAAGAGTATAATACACGTATAAGTACCTTTAAAGCCATGTGTACATGTGTCAAATGAACTTGAAAATGTTAAAAGTGAATTCGAAATGTGATTTTAAATAGAAATCGATTGACAACACGCGTATGTCTCATGTGAATTGATGAGTGTATAGAAGAAGAGGGGATGAATGAAGTAAGAAAAAAATAAAATAAAACTACATTACTGTTCATTTGCGGGTGTTGTTCACCGAACAGTATCGTGAATAGTACTCATATGGAAAGAAGAAAAAAAAATATAAATAAAAGAACGAAAGAAGTTGTAGAGAAAAGAAGAACGAAAGAAGGAGAAGAAAGAAAAAGGAAACGATGGATTCACGGCCAAATCTAACGTGCCGATAAGCTATTTTTGCTATTTTTCGTCATGAAATTGATCTTTAACTAGTGTATGACGATGCACTAATAGGAAAGATTGGGCATTGAAGCTTGATGATGCTTTATGGGCATACCGCACCGCCTACAAAACACCCATTGGAATGTCTCTTTATAGGCTTGTCTTTGGAAAGTCTTGTCATTTACCATGTGAGTTGGAGCATCGAGCTTATTGGGCAATAAGGAAATTAAATTTTGATATGAAGGCTTGTGGAGAGCAAAGGCTATTTCAACTCAATGAAATGGATGAGTTTAGTCAAGATGCCTTTGAGAATGCTAAGATCTATAATGAAAGAACCAAGGGTTGGCAGACAAGCATATCTTGAAGACAGTTTCTTTCGGGGCAACAAGTCCTCCTTTACAATTCAAGACTAAGGCCCTTTCCAGGAAAGTTGAAGTCTAGGTGGTCCGGGCCATTTCTTGTCACAAAAGTTTTCCCTATGGAGCAGTAGAGCTACAAAGCTAACATGGTGGACGTTTGTTTCAAGTGAACGAGCAAAGGGTAAAAAACTACTATGGAGCATTTAATCCAAGCAAGGAGAAGCTACCCCTTCATCAACCATCTTGAGCAAGAAAAATGAAAGTCTAGCTAATGACTATAGAGAAACGTTTGTTAGGAGGCAACCCAATTGGTCTTTTTTTTCATGGTTTATTTTTATTGTAGTCATTGTAGTATAAATTTTGAGTTTTTGCTTTCCACCAACGACATTCATTTTTTTCCCTTTCAGGTTTTGATTCAAGTTTGGGGGAGGGGTCCTCGGCGTTACTAAGAAAAAGAGAAGAATTTTGAAGCCTTCTACCCTCGTGGGTTAAGGGATACATAAGGCCTTTTTGTCACACCCCAGTACACAGCCCTCCTACAACGTCTATGTAGCACCCGTGCCTTTAGGTGACGTCATTTTGACCCATAGTGTACCGGTATACGTATTTGTATACGTATGTGTATATATATTTTGATGCTCGAAGTACGTAAGTTCGAGTGTCTTTGCATGATTTTAGGTCATAAAGGGTACGCATGAAATTTTGGAACCATCGGAGACCCGTTCGACGTCAAAACATTTCAAAAACGGTGTTTTGGATCCAGTGGAGCTTTCTATTTCTGTCACAACTTACATCAATGGTTTGATCTCCTAGATCCATTGTCTGATTGGGCTGAAATTTTGTCAGCTCATTCTTATATGGTAGATCTTCATTCGGAACGGTCAAGATCTTATTTGGAGTTACCTAATTTGAGTTATAACGCCCAAAACACTGTTTCACGGATTCTGGGATTTTCTTACGCAGTTTTGATCAAACAGAGAGATCTCACACTCCCACCGTTGGATTGAGCCTAAAGTTTACCAGAATGTTTATAACTTACTCATTCAACGTTTGAACGGTCAAGATGTTAAACTCGTGCGTATTTTGTAAGAAATGGACTATCTAAGTGAAAGTATTGTAACAGGAAATCTGGGTTTTTGATAATTTTGGCAACTTTTAGTTGTGGGCCTAAGCTTATCTATTTAAGCAACCAAAACGGGATTTTAGGCTCATTTGCTCATTTCTCAGCCAGAAAAGAAGGAAAGGTGCTGGAGAGGAGAAAAGGAGGGGAAAGTTAGGGTTTGGTGATTTCTTGCTCAAGAACACCTAAGGTTTGTATTTTTCCTCCATTTCTTCCTTGAATCTCCCTATTAGTTGCATGATAGTTTTATTTTGAGCATGAGGGTTTCATTTTGATGCATGCATTGTGATGAACCTTGGATGGGTGGAAGACCAAAGTTGGAGTTGAGTCTTGCATATCACATATGTGTGATTAGAGAGTGTAAGGAGTACACTAATGGTGAAAGCCCCAATTTCTAGCAAGAAATTGGAAGGTTTAGTTCAAATGACCTAAACTTAGTTTATGGCCTTAGACTTTTTCAAAATGTTTGCATGTCAACTATGTTGATCTAGTGGCCATTGTGGATGATTCCATGTTGCAAGATCAGTAAAATTCATGGTTGAACATGGTGCCCTAGTGTAAAATTGGCAATAGGGCATATGTATGAAAATTTCCAGATTTGGGGCTTTTGATGCTCTTGATATAAAATCTGGAAAATTATGCAATGTAGGTCTAATTGGACATGATTAGAGTTGTTTGATGATTGAATTCAGTGGGTTCACATAATGAATACCCTAAGATTGACTAATTTTGATCTAGGCTAAGTATTTGGTAATTTTGCATGTAATTTGGGGATTTTGCCCAAATTGGGAGTTTTCACCCAAAGCAAGTCAATTTGTGAAATTGACTTGGGGATTGTTTAATTGGACCCAAATTAAGTAGAATCATGGGTTTAAAATGTTAGTACCTATGTTAAATTGATATGACTTAGTTCATTTTGACCTTATGTTTTATATTGGCCTAATTGGGGATTTTGATCAAGACTTAGTCAATTGATGAAATTGACTTGATGTATAGTCTAATTGACCCTAATTATAATTGAATTTTATGTATATTAGTGGTTGGATCATGGGATCACCCTATTACATTCAATTTAGGTCAATCTTAGTTTAATTGAGTCTAAATGATCAAGTTGGGCAATATGGAAATTGGCTCAATGGGGTAATCAATTTAGAATCTAATTGACTTTAGATTGGGTTTGAACATGGGGTTTTGACACACTTTATGACTGATTTTCAGTTGTGTGAACCATGTTATTTTCAGGTCTTGTGATTGATCTTGAACCCGTTTAGTCAATTGGAGAGTTTTGGCAATTGGATTGGCTAGACTTAGCCAATCAAGTGTGAGTGTTCTTTTACTTTTGGATTATTTATATGTGGCATTGTAGTATAGAAATGTTTTAAATACTTATGTATGATGGTATGCATGTTTTAATATTCCATGAAATTCATTTGAGCATAATTCATTGGGATGACAATTTGGGTTGAGGCCCCTAGTTGGAATTTCCTCTTTTTGAGAATTCTCATAAGTCTAGCGGCGATCCCAGTTGTGTACCTGGCAGAGGGTTTTATGCCTTGTGTATGGGTAGGTTTGTTTAAAATAATCCTACGTGCTGCACGACCCCATAAACCCTATTAGAATACGAGTATTGTGTGTGTGTTCGGGCGCTGTGTGTCGCGCACCAGGCCTTGAAACCCCCATACTCAGGAGGTGTTAGGATTGCATGAGCATGACTACAAAATGTTATGCATCGTCTTATGTATGACTTGATGCATTATGTTAGCATGTATGTAATATATTTCGTCATCATGATATTTCAACTGTTTTATGATCTTACCATGTTTTATAAATGCACGTATATGCCACTTGTAAATAACATTCACTGAGCTGGCTGTAGCTCACACCTCACCATCTTCTTTCAGGATCTGATAGAAAAGGAAAAGGGAAGGGTTGACTGCGGAGCGTCCCTTGTTTTTGTTTCATGTAGGTGTTGTACATTTAGTTTTGTATTTTGATAATTATGTACATGATAACACCTAGTAATAGTATATTTAACACATAGTTGGGATGCGTTGGATTTTGTATCATTTTGAAGACTTTGGAATTTTATGTTTATAAAACTTTGGAGAAGTAATATTTTATTTCATTATGATCATGATAGTTGGTTGTTAATGATGTACTTTTATTTCTTTTTGGGGATTCGTATATGTATTTTAGGCTGACGGGACGTCGGGTGTACCGACGAAGGGTATACTCGGAGGTTCCCGTGCCGGTCATGAAGTCACGTATAGTGGGTCGTGACAGTCTAGTACCCCCGGGATGTGATGGGTACCTCATACCGAGCGTACCCAAGCCGTTATATACCACGTAATATTATCACATCCCACGCTGTAGGCGGGCTGTGTACTGGGGTGTGACAATTACCCTTCTCTTCATGTGCATGTTTTTGCATTGAGGACAATGCCAACTTTAAGTTTGGGGGAGTTTGAATTCTTGGTGTCTTTAGTGTAAATTTTGAAAACAATTGTGATTTTTTTTTTGTTTTTCATGCATTTTAATCAATGAATAATTTCATATTCCATTATGAGCTTTGATTTGATTTGATCTTGTATTGATGATTTAAGATAGGATTTAGGATAAATTGTACTCTTTAGTCTGCGTGTTTGATCTACTTTGCCATGTTTATTGGACATTCTCGTTGACTTTTGAGCATTAAATTAAGATCACGAGTTCCACTTGTTTGCTTAAATCAAGATTATGCAAGTAAGGTACCTTTAGATCTCATTTGTAAACTGAACTCTAAAACTTGTTTGATCACTTCTTGAGGCGAGATCCTAGGAATCACACTATGAGAGATATGACAACCCTTGTATGACCGTTACAAGGTAGTCACAGCCTCTCATTACCCAATTCACAGTCATTTCAAGGATCTCCAATCCTTGTTAGGACAGGCCTACTGACAATGAGGTTAAGCATAACACTCATCCGGGTCTAATTCCTAACGAAATGACAACATATGCGATCTGCCTTTGCAAATGCCAAAATCATTTATGAATGCAAATTAAAACACAATGCAACAATATATGCATAACATATTTACCATCAAACATTTCATATATTTAAAATGTCATACAAGAACCAAAATCAAGAAAATATACTCACAGTGGTTACACAACCGATCTAAGTCAATGTGCCACTAATGTCCAACAAAAATGATCATCACCAATGACAAATGCATCATAGCATCAATGGTCTCTCAAGATAAGTCACCAATACCTCAAACTCCCAATTTCAAACACTGCACATATAAAATTCAAGTCATATTTAATCATTAAAATCAACTAACCATTCAAACTCACTTAAACACCATGACAATAGCTCCACATTCCCAGAGGGAATTATTTATACCGTTTCTGTGGTTAATCTAAATATTTCCACAAGAAAAAATAGTGAAAATAGATTTCCCATTTCATATTTTCACAAATTCTCAGTTTATTTTTCTATTGGAACATATATCAATTTTATTAAAAATCTAGAACATTCCTAAAATTATTCTGTTCACATCGACACGTGTAAAATCACTCATTCTATCATTCTACTACCTTCAACAGGTATTTTATTGAGGTTTTACACGTTCGCGAAGGTCACGACAGTGAACTTTACTCACCAAAACCATATATTTAGTTACTAAAAATATCAAATCATATCCAAAAATCATGATCTTAACATCAAAACGTCCGGAATTCAATTCTCTACGATTCTATGATCTCAAACCAAAGTTTCATTGGATTCTAATTCCATTTTATTTACTGGATATGATCATAGTACTATTTACGTCACTGTTCACGTCGTCCCTATTCATTGGAAACATGTAATTTTTTACTAAAATTGTCAAACGGTCTCCAAAAATCATGAACTTAGCATCGATGGACTCGCAACAGTTCATTCTACCATTCTATAGCCTTCAACTGAAGTTTCATTGGGTTTTAAATTATTCAAAAAAAACTTAATCTAAACTCTAACTTTCAACAAACTTCCAACGGCTATAAAAATTCCAAATGAACATATAAATTCGATCTAACCATATATTTAAGGTTCTTACAGCCTAAGAAGTGTTTTCCAACCTTCCTAGTGGATTTTCATTCACGTTGGGTCAAAACCCCAGTTTTTAAAAACGTCGTAAAACGACTCCTACAGTAAAAATTACTTCGAAAGAAAGGTTACATCTAGCTTAGATATCAAGTTCACGAAGAAATATAGTGAAAATCACTTAACGCGAGTCCTGATTTGACTCGAATCTCGCGTTTCTCTGTTTTTTCTCCTCTTCGTTCTCTAGTTCGTCTATCTCTCTCTTCTTCTCTTCTTTCTTTCATTCTGCAACTTGTTTTAACTTCTTTTTATTTTTTTTTATTTTTTTCTCTTGTTGTCAAACGTTGGAGATAGATAGAGATCTTTATTTTATTTTATTTTTTTATCCCATGCTCCTCATGCAATTTAACAAACCAACTTTTCCATCTTAATATTTAATTCATTAAATCATACTACAATTCATATATTTAATTAACCAACCCCATTCACCTTATTGGATTTATATTATTCATTTAACAATTTTATTTTTTTACTAATACCCCTTAAATCTAGCATGTATTTTCATATACGCATATATTTAGCTCATACGTATAAAATACGTGTATTATATATCATGATATACGCGTAATTCAACGTATGTAGTTAATTAAAACTACGGGGTGTTACAATCTCCCCAACTTAAGGAATTTCGTCCTCGAAATTTAGAATCGAGGAATATTCCTCAAGTAAGACTCAATCCCAGAAAATTGCTCCCGCATTTTATATTTCTGCTTCCATGTTTGCTCTTCTTGATACGTGGTAACCTCCCCAACTTATAGTTGAGTTATATCCATAACATATATGGAATCCGAATGACATTTCCTTAACATCAATATATAGAAAATATTACGGACAACTATCCACTGTGACAGTAGAGCAAATCGGTAAGCCAATGGACTTATCCTATCAAGGATCTCTAATGGTCCAACAAATCGCGGTGCGAGCTTTCTTTTCATTCCAAATCTCATTTGGCTTTTCTGTGGTAAGACCCTTAAACAAAACTGAGTCAGCCACAATAAATTTCAAGGCCTACATATCAACCCTGTGTATTTAATAATATCTTCTGGCACCAATAGCCGTAATTTCATACTTTCAAATCAACAAGTTGGAGATCTATAAGGCTTACTATAAAACCTTTAGAGTGCCATTATTATACTATTATAATAGCTATTTATACACACAAGTATACACAAATAAAATATTCCTTCCAACTTCTACCAAAATTCAAGTATATCAGACTCGAGCATGCTCATAAGCATCAAAGTCACTCTCTCAGTTTGTCAAGCAGTCTGAGAGTAAAATATCACACTGAGAAGGAGATGAGTACTAAATCGAGTCTGCATCATATATCAAATCTTGACAAAATCTTCGGATCTTAATCCGACATGACAAATATCTGAGTACTCCCATAAAATCTCCCTATCTCACACATATACAATATGCTCAGTCTATCAATAAAATTATGGTGTTTATTAGAAGAATACATAGACTTATCAGTCCACTAATGGTTATTCAAATGGTATCATTTCTATCCATAACCGATAAGATACCATTTGAATCCCATATCCATTTAACACAATCCATATTACCAATTCCATAATCTTTCATACTGATATCATACTCGTCTCATCATAAATCTTACTCTCTGAATATGAATATCAATCAGTTGAACATGCATTCGAGCACAAATATCAACACATGGAGTAATAGAGAGTACACTCATAACTGTTTGATGTTTACTTACTTTTGTGTGATGTTTTGTATGTGAATAAGAGCTTCAAAGTGTGGTGAAACGAGGCTCAAACGATAAAGAAAAGTGGCCAAGATTATGAGCGAGAAGTGAGCAAAAAGTAGAGAAAGAACACAAAAAATCGACTAAGGCATATGAGTGAATTTCTGCACTTGCAACACTCTAGGAGCTGCAACACTTAGGGAAGTGCTGCAGCGCCTAGAATGTATAAAAATCAGCGATGTAGCTCTATGACGAACCCAAATTCGTGTTTTTGAGTTTTTTTGGCGATTTTTTATGGTTTTTCTTGGGACTTTTTGGTATTTTTGCACACTTATGTATATAAGCTCACTTAGGGTTGGATTAGAAGGGCGAGACTTCATTTTGATAGCAACTTTTCTTGGAGATTAGAGAGAAAAACTTTGGAGGCCAGAGGCAAGAGAAGCTTGAGGAAGAAGACCAGTTGCAAGACATTTTTGGAAAAGAAGGAAGGAACTCTAAAGAGGGTTTTCTTCATTTCTAATTCAATTCTTCTTGTATTCATGTCTTCTCTCTTAAATCTTTTTCTTGTATTCTTGAACATGATTATGAGTTAAATTTCTAATCTAGAGGTTTAATTGATCTATGTTGAATCTTACGGTTTGATTATTCTTTACGTGTTCTTGATTGATTATGTGGGTTTATTTGTAATATCCAATTCTTAATGCTTTTAAATTGCTGGCCACATTTTTGGATGACCTTAGATTTGATATCTAACACTTGAAAAATGGGATATTGAGTTGGATTAGGGAAATTGCAACCTAGGGTTATTGTATTGAGTTGGAAAACCAACAATTCCCTTTGAAATCACTCAAAATGGATCCCAAATCTTAATGCATGTTCAATTCATTGATTTATCACTTGAAAAAAGGGAATTAATGTTTTGAGCATAGATAATTCAACTATCACTTGGAAGAAGGGTTTAATTGAATTAAGATCCATGATTTATAAATCCATGAATTAATCATTTACATTGTCGAGGCAGGTCGAACGGGTGAGATACGTCCATGGTGATTGAATCTGGGTCATTCATTGAGGATATCCAGATGAGATGAACGTGGTTGATCAGAGGGAACCGTCCAGGTTCAATGTATGCAGTCCAGAACCGTGTGTGATCCAAGGGCGTGTGGGATCGAATGCGACCATCAGATCGCATCTGGTTGTGATTGGACTTGATCCGACTGTGCACAAAAAGACACCTTGTGCTGCCACGAAAAAATTTATAAATAGAAAATTCATCCCAAAATATCTGATTTTTCAGTATTTTCTCATTTTTCTTTCTTCTTTATTTAGCATTGTTTTTGTGAGAAAATACAACCGTTTTTGGTTGGATTATTCTTATGATTTGAAGTGTTGCTATCATAAGAAGGAAATCATTATATCCTTGGAGATAATTGTCATATACCATGAGCACCAGTGCGAGACAAAATTATCTTAAGGACATAGAGTTAAACTCTAGTTTTAATCTATTGTTGTTATATTGTTACTTTGTTGAAATGGCAATTGATCGAGTTTAACCAGACAATGTCTTGTCCCTATTACCTTTGAATAATGAACAGGAAGCAACTGCTATTTTAAAAGAGTGATATTTAAGCGAGATCATTGTGACTCTACCACTCAGCTAGGGACTTGTCTGGTTAATTATTTTGAAAGCTATCTTCTGTGAAGCCTGCTACCCTCTACAAGACAACATATTTATCCGTTAATTTTTTATCAAGTTTTTGTCGAGATTATTGTATTATTAAAAATTTACTTTAGTAAGAATATTATGGTAGCAATATTTTTTTTTCATTTGAAAAAGAACATGATTGGTAGCTGAGAGAAAGCCTGAATTTTCTCAAGAAAGTTAGTGAATTTCTTGAAAAGATTAAGTTGTGTTTGGTTCGTAATATGAAAACTAGGATACAACTTTAAAAAGTGAAAATTTAAAAAACAACATTTTATCATTTCTTAAAAGCAACATGTTTTTTTTATAAATTTCAAAAAACCATTTTCGAATTTTAACCAACCAAATGAGTTTTTCGTGTTTCCAAAATTTTGAATACAAAAAACTGTATCCGAATCATAAACCAAACATGACCTTATAAATTTTAGTATTTAGTTGATAAGAGAACTAAGAAAAAGATTTTCTCAACCTTTTTTTTTTCTTGTCATAATTTTTTTCTTTTAAGTTGGGGGTTAAGAAAAAGATTTTCTTACCAAGAAAAAGTTCTCCATAGCTAGATTTTACGAAGTCATAGTTACGTGATTGAACAACTAAATAATTGTGAAAATTTTATTTTGTTTGATCATATCACCACGAGAAATTTTCTCATGAAGAGTTTCTTAAGAAATAATTCTAGAAAAAAAAAGAATATTCATATTGATGATATGGAATTGTTGACTGTATGGTGGCAATCTTCACTGAAATATAGCTTTCAAAATAATTAACTAGATTAGTCTCCAGTCCGAGTGGTAGAATCACAATGGTCTCGCTTAAATACCACTATTCTAGAGCAGCAAGTTGTCTCTCGTTCACCATTTAAAGAAACTAGGGACAAGACTATGTCTAGTTAAACTAGATCAATTACAATTCCAACAGAGTAACGATGTAAATTGAGGCTAGAGTGTAACTCTATGTCCTTAAGACAATTATGTCCCGCTTAGGTGCTCACAGTGTATGACACTCGTCTCCTAGGATGCAACAATCTCCTTCTTGTGACAGCAACACTTAAACTCACAAGAATAATCGAACCAAAATTGGTTGTACTCACTTACAAAAGAATGCAAAAAGCAGAGAAGAGAGAAGAAAAGAAAATTCAGAGATTTTGGAATTTTCTGGGATGAATTTCTAAGTTTTAGAGGGCTCTATTTATAGCCAAATCGTGGTTGTACATGGTGCCTGTTTCTGCACCAGATCGCACACCGTTGGATCGTATCTGATCAATTTAGGAGCAATCTAACGGCTCCGCTCGTCGCAATCGATCTCGCACCGTTGGATCACGATCGATCCAATTGTTCGCTATCTAACGGTTCCGATCAGCACACCCGATCCCACACCGTCGTATCTTCGTACATCGCACATAGACATATAACTACATTTATCGTATCTGGACGTCCTAGATCCGATCTTCCATGGACGCATCTCATCCGTCCAATCTGCCTCGATCTCCAAAAACTAAAAGCTCTCCAGCTCCTCGCGAAATGCAAAGTGTTGTGCTCCCTAAGTCTCCCAATCGCTCTTTCGCCCTCGCACATGCGCACGGGGTGATGCAAAACCCCTGAGGCTTCCTTGTGTGTGTGTGTTAACTGAAATTCAAGTGTAGTACTCTAGCTACACTTATAAGTAAATAATTAGAATTCCATCTTTCCCATGTGGGATTAAAAGATTGTTTCCAAATTTCACCACTTTACACATATCAAGTAGGTTACTTTAGACTCAATTTCTCATTCATATATAAATGAGTACAGCTAAATACTTATATATTTGTAATATTCACATATCAAAGATTAATAATCAACTTGGTCCAACCTAAAATCACTTGTGGGTCCCACTTTAATATTTAGCTGAAAATGGTGAAAAACCATGTTAACTTACCCATTTTCCAACAATCCCCCACATGAATGGAAATTGAACTAATTGCACTTTCTATCATCCCCCACATAAATGGATTTTTTTATGCAATTTTAAATTTTTTTTTAATGCAGACACTAGAGAGAGTTTTAGTGGAACGAGTTGCATCGGGATAAGTAGCTTGTGACTTTGAACCTTCCCTAGTGAAACACTATCGGACTTGCTAGCTAATTAGTGAACACGATGTCTTGAATTGTTCAACCGTTAATGCAAACCAAGACAATAATGTACACACAACTCAATTCTGAGCAATTTTGGTTCTCACAGTTGTGTTCATTTTGGCCTTGAACAACTCCCAAATTCATGAGTGCTTTAGAGAATTCAAGCCTTAAAATCCTCATAAAATTGGCCTAGTTCACACTCACATAGGTGATGTCCTATTAAGAGTATCCTTGCTATATCCCACATAATTAATATGTCATAGGAATCATTAAAAGCAATGCTTATCCTTACATATTTTGCAGGCAACGCTATTGTATCATAGGAATGGGTAGGAGTGTGGTTTTCCTTAGTACTACACCAGATTTCATAATTTAGTTGTCCCTTTTGAACCTAGTTCTTGGGATCTCCAATCATCTAGGTTAGGTTTCCATTATGAAACTCTATTTAATAGGCTTTAACCTCATTCCCCTCGATGAATAATGTACTTGATCTCTAGGCAAACCTTTAGTTAGTGGATCCGCAAAGTTTTCATTTGATTTGATATAATCTATGAATATTACTCCATTTTCAAGTAATTGTTTAATGGTGTTGTGTCTTCGACATATATGTCTTGACTTACCATTATACATCTTATTATGTGCTCTAGCTATAGCATACATACTATCACAATGAATGCATACTGCTGAGACAGGTTTAGACCAACACAAAATATCCTCTAAAAAGTTACGAAACCATTATGCTTCTTCTCTAGCTTTATCTAAAGCTACAAATTCAGATTTCATAGTGGATCTGGTTATACATGTTTGTTTTAAGGATTTTCATGATATCGCTCATCCTCTAATTGTGAATACATTTCCACTCGTAGATTTTGTGCCCTTGGAGTCAAATATCTAGTTTGCATCACTTTTATCCTTCTAGAACAACTAGATATCTTGTATAATGCAATCCATAATGTTGTGTGTACCTTAGATATCTAAGTACCCTAATCAAAGCTTTCCAATGAGCCTTGCCTGGATTGCTTGTAAATCGACTTAATTTATTAATTGCACATGTTATGTCAGGTCGTGTACAAACCATAACATACATTAGACTGCCAAGTATACGTGAATATTCTAATTGATTTATGGGTTGCCCTTTATTCTTGATAGGATGTAAATTCACATCTATAGGTTTTTTATAGGACTTGTCACACCCCGCCCGGACGCGCCTAAACCGGCGGTACACTCTCGGACGGGGCGCGCATTTAGAACAATAACAATAGTAACAACAGAGTGCGCAGCGAAAACATATAACACAGTACAAATCTGATTTCATTTAGTTCAGAATATAATTTGTACATGAAATGGTCAAGGGAACATACTCCCCAAAATCCCCAATGAATAATACAAAGGGTACAAAATGTGGGCCCTATAAACCTGCACCCAGTCCACCCTAATTTCCTGTGAAAGATTGGATAATAATGGAGTGAGCTTAATGCGCTCAGTGGGTAAATAGTTCGTGAGTATAACAATTAATAAATCATACTTCAATATTAAATATCTAAAATACACATGTGAGGATCATAATCAATCAATATGTATGTATGCATGACACCGTCTCGTAATGGTTTGATGAACGTACATCGCTTGAGTTTACGTACAGGTGTCCTTCCCCGGGCGTAGCCAGGTTCTCACTGTACGTCCCTCCTAAGAAACGATGCTCTGGATTCACGTACTGATGTCCCTCCCCGGACGTAGCCGGGTTCTCATGTACGTCTCTCTCCAGAGAAATATAATGAATAGCGAGCAATGCTCCTAACTATTCTATGAGTCATAAACCATGTACGTCCCTAGGTGGTGATATGTATGATGCCAATGCATGAACTGGTTTAGTTTACTGGTCTGGTCTTTTCTTTGACATTTAGACTGATTTTGGCAACGTCTGGTGATCCTTATCAAGGTCGGTATCACGACGTGCAAGGTTAGGACATTCAGTATTACTTGTATAAGCTGATAGCTTTCAATAAGTCCAACTAGATTAGTTCCCAGTTGAGAGGTGAGACACAAGGTCTGCTTAAATAACCAATCGCCTAGAGCAGCCCGCTGCCTCTCGTTCACTATTTAAAGTTACTGAGGACAAGACCGAGTCTAGTTGAGTTAGATTGACCACAAATTCGACATTATAACAATATAATACGTGAATTCCAAATATACAGGCATAAGTGCGGTAGTATAAACATTATATGACATAATGCAGTGTAAATGAACAGTAGACATTATAATAATTGAATGTAAACTTTAATAAAAGTTATAAAACACGCAAACCTATGTTTCGTTCCCCACCTTCAGATAAAAACTTATTCTTTCAGATTTGGCGCTTTCCTCCGGACAGAACTTCGTTGCGCTGCACCGAGAGTCTCGGACAGAGAGTCAAAACTTAAACTCAGAATGAGTGGAAGGGAGAAGAAAATCACAAGAGAAGGTGACTTGGTGTGAGGAATGAGAAATGAGGAGGGTTCATTATATAGAGATTTTTGGCGCCTGAACGTTCGGTCATGCATTGCGCCTGAACGTTCGGGCGTTGCCCAAATAATTTTTTTTTTTTGGTGAAATACAGGGTATTAGGACTAGTATCATATTTATTGAACTTAATCAATATTTTCTCAATGTAATGAGATTGAGACAAGACTAATCCATCAAATATTTTAGAAATTTTAATTCCTAAAATAACATTAGCAACGCCCATATCTTTTATATCAAAATGTCTAGTCAACATTTTCTTGGTAGACTTGATTATGACTTTATTATTACCTATAATCAACATATCATCCACGTAAAGGCACACTATGACATAGCCCTTTGATGTGTTTTTGACATATACACATTTGTCACATTCATTGATTTTAAAACCATTGGACAACATGACATTGTCAAATTTAATATGCCATTGTTTTGGTGCTTGTTTTAATTCATATAATGATTTAACAAGTCTACACGCCTTATGTTCTTGTCCAGATACAACGAATCCTTCAGGTTGTTGCATATATATTTCTTCTTCTAATTCACCATTTAAGAAACTTGTCTTAACATTCATTTGATGAATTTCAAGATTGTTTATTGCAACAATATCAATAAACATTCTTAAGGATGTTATTCTAGTTACCAGTGAATATGTATAGAAGAAATCAAGGCTACCAACCTAGCCTTATATTTATCAATTAAACGCCAACCTTTAATTTTCTTTTAAAAATCCATTTACACCCAAAATGTAACACCCCGTAGTTTTAAGTAAGGTATAATACACGTATAAATGTCAAAAGTGAGTTGGAACGTGATTTACATAGAAATCGATTGATAACACGTGTATTCCTCAGGTAGATTGAGTGTGTGAAGAAGAAGAACGAATAAAAAGATTAAAAAAAAATAAAATAAACACTGTTCATTTGCGGGTACTGTTCACAGAACCTGTTCATTTGCGGGTACTGTTCACGAAACAGTACTAAAAAAAATAAATTAAAAGTCGTTGCTGCTGGAGAAGCAGAACGAAGGAAAAAGAGAAGAACGAAGAAGAGAAGGAGAAAAAAAGGAAACGGCGGATTTGCGGCCAAATTCGACGTGCTGGTAAGCTATTTTTGCTATTTTTCGTCATGAAATTAATATCTAAGCTAGATGTAACGATTTTAGCGAAGTAATTTTAGCTATGGGAGTTGTTTTCCAGTGTTTTTCAACTTAGGGTTTTTTACACCATGCGAATGAAAATGTGTTCGAAAGGTGGAAAAACACTCCCTAGACTATAAAAGCCCCGAATATGTGGTTAGATTTCATTTAGTTGTTCATTTGAAACTTTTATGGCTGTTGGAAGTTAGAGTGTATATTAGAGACCTGTTGAATCATAAACCCGATGAAACGCAAGTTTAAGGCTATAGAATGGTAGAAGGCATTGTTGCGAGTGCATCGATGCTAATTTCATGATTTTGGGATCGTTTCACAATTTTAGTAACAATTTACATCTTTCAAATGAATAGTAACGACGTGAACAGTGATGTGAATAGTACTGGGATGTGAACAGTGAGTTGAAATGGTGATTCTCATGATAATCTATGATTCATTTCAGTGTTTACATTAAGAGCTTAAGTGCATGGATAACTGCTCTTGCGGACGCATTTTGATGGACGTTTATTGTTGCTCGATTTTAGATGATATATTGGCTTAGAAGCCCCGTGTAACCACTGTGAGTATAATTTTCTTGATTTGGTTCTTGTATGGCATTGTACACATATAAACTGGTTGATTGTATGCATGTTTATGTAATACATTGAGTTTTAGTGATCATGCAAACTGATTTTAGAAATTGGAACTTATAATAATGTCATTTCTTTAGGAATTAGACCCGGATGAGGTTTTGCGAGTCCTCATTGTCAGTAGGTCTGTCCTAACAAGGGTTGCGATCTTTGAAATGATTGTGAATTGGGTAATGAGAGGGAAATGGTAACATATTTATGAATGAGCATCAACTATATATTGTGTGCACGTATATTATTTTGATAAATGGTGCATATGTGCTTTTGAAATGTTTTAAATCGATTTGATATGCCATGTTTCCTAAAATGCATGCGATTGTCATGTCAAGAACTATATTCACTGAGCTATTGTTTGCTCACCTCATTTCCCTCACTATTTCAGGTACAAAAGAAAAAGGAAAAGAAAAAATTTGAGAGTGATCAGAACGTGATATGGACTGACATTATTGATGTACGTATGCTTTGGAAGAAGTAGTTACATATTTTCTATATTTTGATATCTATATATAATTATCACACATATTATATATGTATTACCATCTAGAGGGGTTATTTTGGGAAAATAAGATATCAATAGTTATTTTGGATTGTTAATATATTTGGAAATATATATACTTGGACAATGGAATGTTTGCTTAACGAATGACACTGATGGTATTTTGGATTATAGTATACATGGATGGAATGAGTATATATATATATATATATATATATATAGATATGGAGATGATTTGATTTGTGATATATCAGGTTTTGTGAAATGTTAATTTATGGGGACATGCTGTCGAAATTTTTGAAACTTTTGGGAAGGATTATGAGACTATGTGAAGGCTGACAATATACTATCTACTGTATACGGGTATGTACAGTGTATAGTATACTGTGCCGGTCATGACGTCAACCTATGTCAGCGCCGTCGTGACACTAAATGCGTCATACCTGATGGTAAATCTACCAATTCTCAGGTATGATTGTGCATGATTGACTCAATTTCACTATTTATTGCTTCCTTTCAAAAAGGAATTTCGAGTGTTGACATTGTCTCTTTAAAAGTTTGAGGCTCACTTTCTAACATATACGTTAGAAAATCAGGACCAAAAGAGTTTGCAACTTTAGCCCTTTTACTGCGTCTAGGTTCATCCTCTAAATTTTTATTTGGAGGATTACTACTGCTATTTGCAGTGTCATAAGTTCTTTTATTGGAACATAGCTCTTGCATATTTTTATTTGGAAAAATACGCTAAAAAAAATGATGCATTTCTAGATTCCATAATTGCATTCACATGTATATCAGAAATATCTGATTTGTATACAAGGAACCTATATGCACTATTGTTATGAACATAACCAATGAATTTTTGAGGATCCGATGTAATAATGAGAAAGATTTGTGTATATTCGCCCAAATCTATCTATAATTTCATAATTAGATGAATCGGCTCGAGCCGACTTACTTGGAGGGAGATCTTTCATATCTTTCAAGATCCACCCTACAATATGGGGTCAAAAAGCCAAAATAAGTGATTTTCGCCCTTATAAAAAGAAAATTGATTCTTGAACCTCTTTTATGCTCATGTCACGTCGAGGTACTGCAGAAGAAAAAATAGCAAAATTTGATCAGAGTATTCACCCTTGGTGTCTCTTGCATGGGTGTAGCTCCATTGGCCGAACCCATATTTATACTATCAAAAAAGATATTCAAGAGAGAGAAAATCATAATCGAATTGTTGAATGT
Organism: Paratinospora sagittata; assembly: GCA_035771175.1. Lineage (NCBI taxonomy): Eukaryota > Viridiplantae > Streptophyta > Magnoliopsida > Ranunculales > Menispermaceae > Paratinospora > Paratinospora sagittata. Next base: position 22,312,043 of record CM069593.1, read on the forward strand.
AGGCTTGTAGTGATAGGGGACAAGATTTATAGATTCTTTGGATTTATTTAGTTAATCAAATTCCTAATTGAAGTATATGTCAGTCAACTTATGGGCTTGTTCTTGCTTCTGGCCGTAGTGTGCTAGCTAGCCCTGGAGTTTTGAAGCAGGAGCAAATGACTATGGCGATGAGTGAGTAAGTAATCGAAACCTGTATCGCTCCCCACCTTGGGACAAATCCTGCTGTGGAGTAGACCTTGGTCAACAGGACAAATCCGGCTTTCTTTGAATACTCAAAGTTTTATATCCGAAGTGAGTTTTCAAGAAATTGCTTGAGTTTTAGCAAAAGTCGTTTTACGAGGTCATATCGATTGGTTGAAAGGCTTGAAAGAGAATGTTGTTCTAGGGGGGATGATACCTGTTGGTACCAGTAGCTTACAAGTTTATGTCCATCCTTGGCCTAGTACAATTTCCTTTCTCTTTCTCCCTTGTAGTCGTTACCTGAATTCGAGCAAATGTGTCCACACCCCCCAAAGAACTTGACAAGGAATCCATTCTCGCGAACAAACACACTCCCTACACACACCTAGGAGCCCCCCTTCCTGCATATTCGGAACCAATAAGAAGTGAGAATCGCGCAAGCGAAGCCAGGAAATGGACAACAACGTAACGACTAGGACTCGTGTCAGAGGAGTTTTGCGTGAGCTACCACTCATGCAGCGACAAGGACCTGCAACTCTGTACACTACCTATCCCCTGTACAGAATCTTGAGTGTGTTTTTCTTTGTTCTTCCTCCCCAGTTTCCACCATCCGGATTGTTCCCCTTTGACCTCTCTATGCGTTTGACCAGAATGGTGGTCCGAGAAGCCTTATTGAAGAAACCAAACAACCTCCGAGCAGCAAGCAGCTGACTACACTACACCTAAATCCAACAATCTACGGCTAGTGCTCAAGCCAACAAACAACATCTTCCCCGCATTGGGGAAGCTCTCAAGGAATCCAAACCTTTGTTAATTTACAACACGTGTCACGACGCCCCTTACGTAGGCTGACGTCATGACCGGCACAGAGTACTATACACTATACATACCCATATACTGTATATAATACACTGTCAGCCTTCACGTACTCTCACAATCGATCCCAAAATTGATAGTAATTTTTTTTTCCTAATATACCACAAATCACATCCAATATAGATCTCTATAATCATTCCCTTTCTTCACATATCACATTTTCATTTCACCATCCAATATATTAAGCTATCTATGCCCACACGTCCCATCTAGATGATAATACATATAGATATATAATGTGTGCAAAGTAAAGTAACAAAAATATAAGCTATTTCCTCCAAGCATACATACACTTACCAGACGAAGGCTCACGTGATTATCACTCACGAATTTTCCTTTTCCCTTCGACTTAATACCTGAAATATTGGAGGAAATAGGGTGAGCAAACAACAGCTCAGTGAATATAGTTCTTGAGATGACAATTATATACATTTAGAAAAATATGACATTTAAAATCAGTTCAAACACTTATTCAACACATGCATCATTCAACGAATATATTGTACATGTCAACAACATAAATTGCATGATTTTTAATAACACAATGCACAATCTCCCTCCTCCGCAAGGCAAGAGAGCAGGTCTAACCCTTGTATGGCCGTTACAAGGTAGCCACAACCTCTCATTACCCAAGTCACAGTCATTTCAAGGATCCCAACCCTTGTTAGGACAGACCTACTGACAATGAGGACTCACAAAACCTCATCCGGGTCTAATGCCTAACGAAATGACAATGAAGACTCACAAAACCTCATCATTACAAACTCCAAGTGCTGAAATCAGTTTGCATGATCCATAAAACTCAATGCATTATATATAAATATAGCATGCATACAATCAAACATTTTATATTCGTACAATGTCATACAAGAACCAAATCAAGAAAACTATACTCACTGTACAACACGTTCCATTTAAACCCAATCATCGTCGCTTTCAAGTCCAGCTCCAAGTTAAATCCAACTAATTTAACCTGTCACAAGCACTCCATAATTCAATTTCATGTATTCATATCTATGTACATCTTTAATGTCTCAACTCATGTCAAATCACGAATAATAAATCCATTTAGGACTCATAAACAATTGAAGAAACTATTATCTCGTTTCTGTAGTCAATCTAGATATTTCCACAAGAAAGAACAGTGAAAATAGAGTTTCATTGGATTCACATCACTGTTCACATCACTGTTTATAGTACTATTCACTGTTCATTGTTCCTAGTACTATTTACATCACTGTTCACTATTCACATTACTGTCACTATTCACATCATTGTTCACTGTTCACTATTCGTATCACTGTTCACTGTTCACTGTTTACTATTCACTATTCACTATTTACTATTCGTTACTATTTATCCAAAACATGTACATTGTATTAAAATTGTCCAACGGTCTCCAAAACTCATGAAATGGAATCTAACCACATATTAGGGGTCCTTACCGTCTAAGGAGTGTTTTTCTACCTTTCTAGTAGATTTTCATTTACATTGGGTCAAAATCCCAATTTCTGAAAACATCGTAAAACGGCTCCTACAGTAAAAATTACTCCGCTAGAAAGTTTACATCTAGCTTAGATAGTACTTTTAGGAAGAAATACGTGAAAATCACTTACCGGGGTCCAAATTTGACGCGAATCTCACGTTTTCCCTTTTTCTTCTTCTCCTTCTTCTCTCTGTTCGTTCTGCAACTCCTGCGTTTATTTTGATTTTATTTCGTCGTTTTTTTTTTATTATTATTACATACAAGTACAGTTTATGGTACTATTCCGTGAATAGTACCCGCTTATGAACAGTGTTTTTTTTTTTTATCTTCTTCTGCATACTGTTCACGGTACTGTTCGGTGAACAATACCCGCAAATAAATAGTAAATATTTTTGTTCCTCTTCTTCTTCTATACACTCAATCCACATAATTCAACTCCAATTTTTAACTTGTAAGCACCCATATAAGATGATCTCATATGTATCATCTTCATTTAATACATTTCGTTACTAATCATACACACGTATATTTAACTCATACGTATACAATACGTGTATTTTATATCTCGATATACGTATACTTCAACGTATGCATTTAATTAAAATTACGGGGTGTTACACATTGACAAAGGCAACCTTTGGATTATCTTGTGACTTCTATGGATAAAGTCAGCTAAACTCTAACAGTCGTGACGAGCCTGACTACATTACATGAAATGTGAAGCGCGCTTGAACTGATGACTTCCACCATGTCAAGGTGACACTCTATCGCTGAGTTATATCCTTTCCCACCCCATCGAGAAATAAAACTGACTAACAATCAATGGTTTTAGGCCCTATCTTAACCTTTTTAGGTTAAGGTAGTGCTACCTTAGCTAAACACCCACACACTTTTAAATATTTATAAGAAGGTTTCCAACCATTCCACAACTCATAAGGAGTAACATCCTTATTTTTACGGGGTATTTTGTTAAGAATGTAGTTAGCGGAGAGAATTGCTTCCCCCCACATATTCAGAGGTAACCCAGAACTTATCAACATGGCATTCATCATTTATTTCAATGTTCGGTTCTTGCATTCAACAATACCATTTGATTGAGGCGAAGAGGGAACGGTTGTTTAATGAATAATACCATGTTCTTAACAAAATGCACCAAAAGATGCTTCATATTCACCACCTCTGTCGCTTCTTATTGCCTTTACCTTTTTACCAAGTTGATTTTCAACCTCATTCTTATAGTGTTTGAATACTTCCAAAGCTCCATCTTTGCTTTTAAACAAATAAACATAACAATATCTTGTACTGTCATCAATAAAAGTAATAAAATACTTTTTCCCACCTCTAATTTGTACAAATTTTAAGTCACATATATCGTTGTGAATTAATTCTAGGGGTTCAATGTTTCTTTCAACTGAATGAAATGGTGTTTTAGTTAACTTTGCCTCAACATATATTTCACACTTATGATTTGGATCTGCCACGACGCCCCTGACGTAGGCTGACGTCATGACCGGCACAACGTACTATACACTGTACATACCCATATACAGTATAATACACTGTCAGCCTTCACATACTCTCACAATCCATCCCAAAATTTATAGAAATTTTTTTTTTCATACCACAAATCAAATCCAATATAGTTCATTCATTCACACATCACATTTTCATTTCATCATCCAATATATTAAGCTATCTATACCCACACGTCCCATCTAGATGATAATACATATAGATATATAATGTGTGATAAGTAAAATAACAAAAATATAAGTTATTTCCTCTAAGCATACATACACATACCAAACGAAGGCTCACGTAATTATCACTCACGGATTTTCCTTTTCCCTTCGACTCAATACCTGAAATATTGGATGAAATTGGGTGAGCAAATAGCAGCTCAGTTCTATTCACTATTCACTGTGACTATTCACTATGCATTATTCACTGTTCTATTCACTATTTACGTCGCTGTTCATAATACTATTCATTCGAAACATGTAAAATGTATTAAAATTGTCAAACGGTCTCCAAAACTCCTAAAATGGAATCTAACCACATATTCGGGGTCCCGACCGTCTACGGAGTGTTTTTCTACCTTTCTAACGGATTTTCATTCACATTGGGTCAAAACCCCAAATTGGTGAAAACGCCGTAAAACGGCTTCCACAGTAAAAATTACTCCGCTAGAAAGTTTACATCTAACTTAGATAGTAATTTCACGAAGAAAAAGCGTGAAAATCACTTATCGCGAGTCCGAATTTCGCGCGAATCTCGCGTTCTCCCTTTTTCTTCTTCTCCTTCTCTCGGTTCTCTTTCTGCTTCTTTCTTTCCCTCTATGGAAACTTCGTTTGTTTTGATATTTTTTTTTCGTCGTTTTTTTTTTTATAACATACAAAATACTGTTCATGGGACTATTTAGTGAACAGTACCAAATTAACAGTAACTTTATTGTTATTTTAATTTTTTTCTTCCTTTATTCATCTTTTTCTTCTTCTATACCCTCAATCCACATAATTCAACTCCAAACTTTAACTTGTAAGCACCCATATAAGTTGATCCCATATGTATCATCTTCATTTAATATTTATTTACGAATCATACACACGTATATTTGGCTCATACGTCTAAAATAAGTGTATTATCACGCGTATATTTAGCTCATACGTATACAATACAGATATTATACATCTCGATATACGTATATTTCAACGTATGTATTTAATTAACTTTACAGGGTGTTACAGGATCAATTTGATAGTTAGGTAATAATTCTAAATTCATTAATTTTCGTAATGAATTAAAATTAACATGTCCTAATCTATCATGCCATAAACAAGAAGACTCCAAAAAATAAACAGAACATGAATCTTTATTATCTTCAAAATTGCCAATTATAGAGATTACATTCATTTTGAATAATCTCCTTTCCAAGTAACCCTTTCCCCCATCGAGAAAGTACAAATTTATTGGAGTCAAAGACCATCCTAAAACCACTTTTGCTCAATAATGAGCCTGAAACAAGATTTTTCCGGATGTCAGGTACATTCATCACATCGATCAAGGTGAGTTCCTTTCCTGAGGTCATCTTGAGAACCACCTTCCCAAGACCCGTTATTGCTAAAATTGTTGAATTGCCCATGATCAGATTACGTCCTCTTACTGTTGTATAAGAGGAAAACATGTTCTTATCAGCACAGACAAGTCGGGTGGCTCTAGTATCAATCCACCACTTTCTGGGTTCATCAACCATGTTGGCTTCAAAAACTACAACAGATAACATCATGTTAGTTACATCTTCAGTCTTCTCCTTAGTCATATTGACTTGATCGTTCTTGGACTTGCCTTTCGATCGATAATATTTGGCTTTGTGCCCTTGTTTTTGGCAATTATAGCACTGACCATTGAACTTATGGGTTTTGCCTTTCTTTTGGGCTTAACTATCACCAGTATGCTTGCGCTTCTGGTTTTTGGCGTGCTTTCCCTCCACAAGGTTAACTTTAGGTTCTGTATAGTCTATAGTTTTCTTGTCATGACTCTTATTGTCTTATTTAATCCGCAGTCTGACAATAAGGTCTTCAAGTTCCATCTCCTTACGCTTGTGCTTGAGATAGTTCTTGAAATCTTTCCAAGTAGGTGGCAACTTCTCAATAATTGCAGCCACTTGAAAAGATTCACTCAAAGACATTCTCTCTGCATGAATCTCATGGAGAATAATCTGTAACTCTTGAACTTGATCCAGCATAGTCTTTGAGTCCACCATCTTGTAATCAAGAAACCTGCTGACCACAAATTTCTTATGGCCAACATCTTCAGTCTTTTATTTCTTATCCAAAGAATTTTAGAGTTCCTTGGCAGTACGGACTGTACTATGCACATTATACAATGTATTTTTTAGCCCATTCAGAATGTAATTCTTGCATAGAAAATCAAAGTGTCTCCATGCTTAAATTGCAACATTGACATGTTTGTCAGTCTCATCATCTCTCAGTTAAGGTTCGTCTTCATTCAGCACATTGACCAAGTTGAGGGTGGTTAGGTAAAATAACATCTTTTGTTGCCACCTTTTGAAGTCAGTGCCAACGAACTTCTCTGGCTTCTCAGGTTTCACAGAAGCAGTAGTTGGTTTAGGGGCAGAGTCTATCTCCATCATGTTAATTGTCTTAAGATTGTTGACTGTATGGTGGCAATCTTTACTGAAAAATAGCTTTCAAATAATCAACTATATTAGTCTCCAGTTTGAGTGGTGAAGTCACAATGGTCTCGATTAAATACTACTCTTTTAGAGTAACAAACTGCCTCCCGTTCACTATTTAAAGGTACTAGGGACAAGATTATGTCTAGTTAAATTAGATCAATTACTATTCTAGTAGAGTAACGACGTAAATTGAGGCTAGAGTGTAACTTTATGTCCTTAAAATAATTATGTCTCACTTAGGTGCTCACAGTGTATGATACTTGTCTTCTAGGATACAATAAGAATAACATATCTCACAAATTTTAGAAAAGAATAAAAATAAATAAATAATATAAGGTTTTTTCTTCATACCATAGAATAATGAAGAAGATGGAAAAGGTGAGTTTTTGAATTGTAAGAATTAGGAAAGAAAGTTTATAAATCCGTAGAATGAGTTATTTAACCATTGTCAACATTTATGGAATGAGTGAAAATCATGGGTAGATTACTATTTTACCCACATTAATTTAATATTTAGTTTTTTTTTACAAAGAATGAAAAAGAGGGGCAAATGCAGAAGAAATGCAAAAAAGATGACGAGGAAAAACATTCAAAGTAGATTTATTATTAAGGAAAATACTTTGAAAACATACTTTTCAAATATAATTTTATTGACATTGTCTTTAAGAGTTGTTAGAGTATCTCGAATCATGCGTTAATACGTGATATGAGACGATCTAATAATTTTTAAATGCAATGTTAACAAAGTGTTAGTCAAGTATTACTTTATTATTAAATAGTGTTGAAACTTTATTACATTTGTGCGTGCATTCAAAAACACCCCATATTATTTTCCGATTATAGCGTGTTATTAACATACTATATTTGGCTCATGAATTTATTGGTATGGTATAAAGAGATATAGGGTAACTTTTTGCAAGGAAATAATATTTCTAGACTTAGAGATATACCGCTACAAATTTCTTTCCTTTATTTATATCTTATTCAAACCTTCATCGTGGAATTGATCTTTGGCATAAACTTTTAAAAGGTTATATAAGAGACTAGCAGGTGTTGGTGGCCTCATTCAAGATGGTTACGGAGAATGGATCATATGATATTTTGGCTTCATTGATGGGTACTCGCAAAGGGCTTAAGTTAGCCTAGGACCTTCGAATTGAGCATACATAGTGAAGACTAATTGGACTGATGCAATTCATCCATCAAAGGGCCTGGTAGAGGATGTAGAGTTCTTTTAACAAATCTATGGGAGTATAGACTTAAAAGAAAAGTTTATGGGTGTCAAAGCCTCTTGCAATCTCGAAATATACGATTAAAAAATCATGACCAAAAGACTCTGCTGGGATCATGCCGTTGCTTCTAGTTGATGTTTGAGGGGTTTCTTTCTGGCAATTCTTGGTTAACTCTTCACAATTTGATACCCATCATAGTCATTTGTTAGATACTAATACCAACTAATTACTTTGCGAATTATACGACATTGATTAGTGTAGAGAAGAGATTGTATTGTAAATTGTACTATCACTTCCTCTTATGCTAATACTCGAATTAATGTAATCCAAAATCGATTACATAGATGTTGTATTTTACAAACTAGTGTAATACTCCAATCACTCTCTACTCGTGGACCATTTTAGTCTTTAGATTTGGTACATATAGCTACAGGCATAACGTGTTTTAGAGCCACGAGGAAAAAACTTCCTGTACAAGCATGCATCATGAAAAGGTCATGAGTCAATTTTTTTAAGGGGTCGTGATTCTATTTTCTTTCCACCATATCCATGTGACTCTTCTTCCTAGGTGGATTCTTAAAGCACATTATTAAGTTGCTATTAATAGACTATATCATAACAATAATGAACTTAAAGATTCCATTTTCTAATTAATACCACCTTTTTAGAATAAGTTTTTGGTGTGTTTAATTAACAAAGCTTTTGTTAAAAACTTGATACACGTTAACACCTTCGCCACTTGTTATAAAAATGCAGTTTAATTTATAATTGGGAGAAAAAAACTACTAATAAAGTCTGAGAAGATCTTAAAATAAGACTTCAACGGTGTTAAAACTCTGATCCCGTCTTAAAAATTACTTAACGTAAAAGTAATAGTTAACAAATGAAGATCCAAATTAAGGACGTAATTAATGCAGAGACTCTTGCCACTATAACAAGTTTGAGGAAAGAATAATGTATGCAACTTTACCTTCCCATGAAGAAACTATTTTTGAATTTCAACTCGTAATCTTCAGGATATAATGAAACAATATTAACTATTACACGAAGACCTGCCATTTATATATATATAAAAGGTGAACATAAAGAACAAAAAATTATCCAAATATTTGCAAATTGGGGACCCAATTGGGCCCTGAAGATGACATTAAGATACTGAAAAGCTTCTTGCTTCCATTTTTAGATGAAAAGCCAGTGAAGTTAAAATCAATAGCTTGTGGGTCTTATGCAGTGTGCAACCGCAACAACCATGATTTCACAAAGTAAAAACCCACAAGAGTTAAAATCAATAGCTTATGGGCCATGGTAGCTAGGAATAACCTAATTTCAAGTTTCAACAGAAACATCTTGAAAATGACACACTTTAATTTCCTCCTAATTAATATTGATAGATTAATTGACACTGATATATATTGTTCATCTAGAGCTTTCTCTCCATGCATTTATAATCTCTTGTTCTCAATTAATGCAAGTTATTTAGGTTTTATAAATTGGGTAGAGAAAAGGAATATGATTAATGCATTAATTTTAGTGTGGGACATTGGTCGTGTATCATGAGGAACCTCACCATGAAGTTTACCTCTTAGAAAAAAAAAAAAAAAGAGAAACAGAAGTCAAAAGTTTCCTAACAAAGAATATCAAGCTATGATTTTATGAACAAGATGCATATAATGGCTAATTAACAAGATGTATAATTGTTCATTATATGCTAAGTTGGAATGGCAATTATTCAGTTTGAACAGGTCTAATTAATCCAAGCAGGACAAAAAGAATCTTGTTCCAAATAGGTATGAATGAACAAAATTTCTTCATTTGATCTCTTTTAACAAAGTGGGTCTGTCTAGGAAGAAGACAAGTCATAAATTGAAGCTTGTGCCTATCATGACTTCCTTGCATAAAATAGTTCATAGATCATACAAATATTTTATATGACTACAGCTGTTGGGATTTTTGTTGGCTCATGAGCTTGGATACAATGTTCATATTTAATTGTTTTATTACCATCCTAAGCGATTATAATATTACAGTTTGAGCCCTTGTTATAATTCCACTTGGTCTGCTACATGTCCTCTGGATAAACAATAGGTTCACCCGGATAGTAAAAACACCAAAATCCTCCAATCTCATAGATTCAATAAAGAAAAGAACAATAATAAAAAAACACCCACAACGTAGAAAAGTTCTAAAATTAGGAAAAAAGCTACAAGCAAAAATAATCAACTATTGATTAACAAGTAACTCAGAAGAATTGAATATCTCAAATATTTTTACACCAAATAATACATAGACATGAAACTTTGATACTTTTACACCAAAATATCTTATATAATAAATTTCATGTATATGAAACTATTATTTTAATTCACGTGTACCAAACAATTTTTAAATAGTCCTAACCGTCATAGGTCTGGTTCAAAAATGGAAAATGCTATATTAATTACAAAGGAAAAAAAACTTTACATGTACAATTGCATTATTACAATCATTTGGATAAGCATGTGTATTACAAATATCAATATATGTAGTGTACGATCTAATCACTCATACTAAAACAGTTCAATTACAACTTTTAGAGTTAGATCATTGTATTTTCCGTTCAAATGGAGTGAATGTCCTTGTGGCTAGGCTAGGTAATGTTTCATAAAGGGCTAACCATGTGTATGTGTGGAAGATTTGGGAGTAGTTTTGATTGCTTAAAAATTCAAATTTAGTAGCTAAGGGATGAAAGGGAATCCAAAGAAGACTTTATTGGGCTCTTGCAAGTCAAATTATGCTCTCATTCAACGATTCAATTGCATGTTTCTAGGCTTTGGACGCTACCATTAGAGAGACATCCATGAAGTTGCCGACAGGCTATGCTTCTTCTAATGAGTAAACGAAGATGACTAACAGTGAAACCATGTGAGATAATTAATCTAAAAACGCGTCCAATATCATCAATTATGATTAATCATACAGTAGTTATCCACTTTATATTTTGGCCCATCAGCTCCACTTAAGTCTTTTTAAGAGTGTATAATTAAGAAGAATATATAACAGAAGAAGCAGGAGATGTTAGTTATGTATGGGACAGTGTCTCACATCTTTACCTCATGTGATATTAACTAGTTCCATCACTACATCGCACACTCGGAGAGGTATCAAACCAGTTTTTGACTCATTAATCCCATTATCCTAAAAAATGAGGCAATGGTCAGAGTTGAACGTAGAACATTTGGGTTGTAAAGTCATTTCTTTATTAACTGCACTAATTTTCATGTTGGCTTAATTGATATATTTTTAAACCAAATAAGATTTTCTATTTTTACGGGATTTAAGATTATCTGATCTTATTGATAAAAATAGATGATTACAATATATAAATAAGAGTCTCTAAGTCTGCCCGCTATTGTTTTTATATTTTTCTCCATAAAAAATGCAAAAAAAACTAAGGATTAGATTTACAAGTTCAAAGAATCAATACAATGCGGAAGGTATTACTTAAGATTGTGAGATAGACAAAGAACACAACATTTATGCAACAATTACCTTGAAATTGAGTGGTGGGTCCTTTACCAGTGAGATTAGTTGCCTAAATCTTGGACTTAAAAAAGAAAAAAAAAACAAAAGAAAACTTGGTAGATTTAACTATCAAAATGAAAATGACAGGCCCTTGACTCCATTTGATCAGTTGCTTTTGTCCAAATGGACTAATTATTTCATAAAAGCATCCCACAATTCATTTAATAACAGCTATTTTGAGTGTGTTTTCACAGGAGTTTGGGAGCGGTACTGGGTCAACAATGTCAGTAACTAGTGAGACCTGCAAATTAAGGAGGTTGGGATCTGTTGTGTAAGAAATTCTACTTATAGAGTGAACAGAACAGAGGATAGGGTGCTATGTTTTGACAAATTGAGCAAAGGAACCTTCAATTGAAACATCACCACCCTTAGAAAAATTAGTATTATTAGGTGACCAGAAAGCTGATTTGGATTCAAAATAAAAAATACTTGGTAGAAACTTAGTCTCATCAATGTGAAAATTAGAGGAAGAGAAGAGACCCATGAATAAATTAAATTTCCTTTAACAAGATCTAATCAAAGTACTCTGCTTTTAATAATGAGAACAGTGTTCATTAATAATGGTCTCAAATTTTACCATAAATGCAGTTTTTTTTACTAATATAAAAAGGGTACAGATAAAACTAGGCCAACATTATAGTTTACAACAGTGAAAAAAAAGAAGAAGAAGACAGATTAAGAAATCATGCTGCAGTTGTTACTTCTCTAGCTCCTGAGCATTCTAGCTATCAAATTAGTTCAAAATATAACATATATAATTCCACTACATTATCTTCCCAAATTAGGTCATCAGATCCAAAGTGGCTCCCAATTTGCTTCTACATTCTTGTCATCTAAGAACCCCCCAGTAGAAGTCTGTAAGCTTTGAAGATCAGTTCCAGAGCTCTCCAAGAACTGTTGATGACGATCAGAATGTGCCATTTCCATGAAAATTATAGCCATTAAATTCGCGCGTTGGCACCGCATATTAACGAGCTCTGCTTGAACTCTAGCCAATTGTACTTGAAGTTCCATGACTTGTTCCTGAAGCTGGCAGATCACTCCAGTGCATCCATAAACCGGGTCTCGGATCCTAGCGTTCGCTTCGTAAACCATACTACTTACTGCATCAGCTCTTTGTGCCTCTGGAACTTCCTGAAATTTAAACACCACCAAAATTAACTAAACTAAATTCATCAGTATCATATCTAAAACTTAAAAAACTATGTTAAACAAGGCAGAATTAAGAAGTGGGCAAGTGAGAAAATTAGCTTATTATAAGCTTAGTTTCTTAGGTAACCTGTAAGAATTTGACAATGTTGCTAGCTCCAAAAACTCTATGAGCTGTGGTGAACTTGAGAGGCTCAGAGGGTGGGAAGTAAGGAGCGAGAACGCATTTATCAGCGCATCTTCGACGGAGAATTTTGCAGGCGGCACAAGGGGTGATTATAACAGTAGGGGAAGCTGTTAAGGGAAGAGAAGAATGAGAAGAAGAAGAGGAAGAAGGAGAAGAAGTTGTAGTAGGAGTGGTTATAGTCTCAGTTGAGTCCATTATTTTAGGTGAGAATTGAAGACAGTTTTGAGAGAAGAAGAGAAGTGGTTGGTTGAGAAGGGGTTAGTGAGAAACTAGATAGGTATAGTGTGTCTGTGTGTTTTTTGTAATTGAATTATGAGATGCGATAGGCAAAGGTGGTAAGCACCAGATATATATATATAAAGAAGAAGAGGGGAAGGTACGGTGATATATATCCTCTCCCTAGTGATTGTGATATTCTTCTCTTGTTATTCTAACATTTAAATTTTGAACATATTAAAGGTTCATGACTTAATTTGAAAGTGAAACGACTTTGATTTTGATTTTGATTTTGATTTTTTTTTTTTTTTCTGACAAATGTATGCTTATCTTGAATTACTTATAAGACAAACATGTGACATATGTGAGGTGCAATAACTTACATAAATAGTGTATTATTATAATTTTTAAAGGATATCATTGCTATGGTACTAGTATCTTAGTGCACAATGTAATACTATAGCAAGGAGATGATACAAGTTATATATATCTCATAGCTCATAGTGTGTAGCCCTCGTCACTCTAACTAATAAGATGTTTTCCCCCCTATATTTGAGATTTAATAATTAATAGCAAATTTTCAATTTGATTTTAGCCTTAATTTCTTCGTAAAAATAGGGTGTCTTTTGTTTTTTTCCTGATCCTTGGCATTTAATACATCATAACAAAAGCTGAAAAGCGAGCCTAGTCTTGATTTATTCTTTTGAATCATAAATAAGTACCACTATGTTAATAGATGTTAGGAAACAAATCAAAATTTTCTTCTCAACTAAAACATGCTTCCCTTACCTTAAAAAAGCTCCTCTTGCCATTTAATTAATCAAACTAGTTAGATGAAATATATTGAAAGTTTGTCAAATACATGATTTTAAAGTAACAAAGAAATATACAATGCCTCTTTACCATTCAATTAATATCAAGAAATAAATAAGTATATTAAAGGGCTCTGAATGCATCACTCATTGCAATGAAGCATATCATTGTTTTTAACAATATTGACGTGTTAAATTCATCTTTTTTTTTTACTATTCTAAAAATCTTGAAGATCTCTTTTCAAGGAAATCTCATAATTTGACTCTTAATTAAGTAGCTTATGGTTGTGGTTAGCAAATCTGAAATAATATTCTCTTATCTATCTATTAGGTGTCCCGTGTCTGTTTAAGAGAGGCTTTATCATTCATGAATCGACTTTTAAGCTGTTCTTGTTTGATGATCCAAAAACTTAGATTCAATTAGAAAACAGAAAATTCAGAAAATGATGTTTTATTATGTTCTAAAAATAACTTGTTTTCTTTACAAAAAAAATGAAAAATTGTTTCTCAATTCACTCAAACCAAACAAATTTTCTGTGTTTTTGAATTTTTGGACACAGAAAACTGTATCTGAATCCTAAACCAAACGACACCCTTAATATTTTATTAATCATGGGCTTCTGGAATAATTAATTAACATAAATAAATTAGATCATTTTTTTTTGAATTATTATTTGTCATATCTCATAAAGCTTTAAGTTGCATAGTTTCTCAACTTAATTAAAAAAATGTGATTTTAGATTTATAATACATATAAATTTTGTAGTACTACTAAAATAAAAATTTTCCGCCATTACCCAACAAATTTGTATACCTCTAGATGTCCTTGGTTCCAAGATCTGATAAAGAAGAAAAATTATGTTAAACATAAAACTTTGTCAGATAAACTATACTATAAATTTATTTAATCAACCTATAATCAACTTATATAACTGAGAAAAAAGTTTAATTAAGTTAAATGAATAAAAATGAACTTTTAAAATTGACTCAAATAATTGAGATACCATTGATGCGGTACCTTCTTTGCCAAAAGCATAAAGATAAAAAAAAAAAACAAAAAAACTGATTCAGCTTTTGGGTTAAAAAAAGTTAAAAGGGTGAGAGTGAGAGAACCCTTGTGGACCTTACAGCACTAAAATCTGAGGGAAATCAAGGGATTGATGCATATAGGTGGGTGACTGGCAAGTCAATATGAATTGGGAACTTGGTTGAAAAAGCCTTTTTTTTTTTTTTTTTTTGGTGCAGGTGGACAAAGTTAACTTTCCTTCCACCATGAACTCCTTTTTTTTAAAATATATATATATTTATTTATTTATTTATTTATTTATTTCTTTGAAATTTAAGTTTTTTCTTTAATTTTTTTTTCCAATAATAGCTTGGTATAGTGGGCCAGCATACACCATCATAATCGGTCTCTTTCTCAAGTGTGTTTTTCACTCTACCCCAGTGGGGAATTGAAGCAACTAGAAAAAACCAACTCCTCCCAAATTTGAGAAATTAATTTGGTCTTCTCATGAAATGATCTCTCTTTTTTACTTGTTAGTCAAATTTGTTTTTACTCCCTAAAGACTAACGGATCGTTTTTATGTATATGATGAGAAGAAATACAAGTAAGAGGTTAATGTGGAACTTATCTTTCTTTCACCTCCCTTTTGTTTTTTTTCTTTTTTTTTTTTGGTACAGGTTTTCTAGCATCTGACAGTTGTTCTCCTTTTCTTTAAGCCGAAACTAATTTCTCTAGATTCAAGAATTTACAGAGGCAAGGACATCTCTTCCAACAGAGATGGACGAGGACAGACTCAAACTCGTGATGAGTCTCTTAACTCCATTTCATAATTCGTTCCCTGAACCAACGAACCAATCTCTTATTGGTACCTCATTTACTTTTAATCACTACAAGAAAATCATCATATAAGAACGTTTCAACGAATTCATAATATAAGTAAAAGTTTGAAATATTGATTGGCATGTTAGGTTGATTGGAATTATATTTTAAATTATATTAATCGTGTGAGACATAATAAGCTAGAAGTGACGATCTTGTATGTGCAACCGTTAAAAGTTGTTTCATTGTAGAGGTCATAAGTCTAGCTATAGAAACAACCTATCTTTGTGTATTAGATACACCCCAATGAAGAATAAGCTTGGTATCTCATTCCTTTTTTATGTTACATATTAATCTTTAATTTATTTATCTTTTGGTAGCTACCAAATGATTAGTCGGCAGGTGACTTCTGTCACTAAAGTTCAAATTGTATTTAAATTAAAGCTGTTGTGTGTGAAAAAAGAACAGAATCATGACTAATGAAAGCAAGTAAAATATATATAATTGGTAAAACTAAGAGAGATGCATGCCATATTATATATCAACTACATAACTAAAAAAATGATAGTTTGGTCTTAGTTAGGAGTAATGATTTAACATAATTATTATTTATTAAATATTGTGACAAAAAATATATAGGTAGGTACTCATGATCACTTTCTGTAGTCACTAGCAACAAAAGAAGCTCAATATATTTTTGAGCTTAGAGTACATATTAATAGGAATGATATATATTAGTGGCCTTATGGAGGTCCCTGATGAGGATGATTTCCATGCATGCAATGCAATGCAGACCAACTGCCCAGACAGTAAGGTTGTTGGAAGCACATCAAAAGTATATTGCTTTGAACTGAAGCTTCCATTATATATCTGTATGTGCTTTAATTTGTGATCATAAAGCTCAAGTACTTGAATTTTATCTCTTTTTCTTATCTCTTCTCTGAGAGATCAGTTGCCTTCCCCACCTTCCATCTTTCGTTTTCTTTTTTTTGTTTTTGTTTTTGTTTCCTGCAGCTGCAATGTGGCTGGCCCAGACACATAAAAATCAGAACCTTTCTTCAACTACCTACTAGCTAGCAATTGTACGTGAAGTATTGCTGCTTCTTTCGTCTCTCTTTTTTTTTTTCAATTCTTTTCTATTTTCCTTTACAAAAGCAAGTACTTAAACTTTTATTTATTTTTTGTCAATACAGACATGACGTGATCTTTTGCATAGATCAAATAATATACATGCAATGCAAGCGCACAAGTTAGTTAAACAATTTTTATTTTATTTTTTTGAGATAACGGGTATCGAAAAATTACATCTCCAGTAATCCTTCAGAAGTACAGTTCAATCATTGAAGGACGTCGTTAGCCAATAAATGGTAAGAGATAACTCGAACTTTAGACTTTCAGGGTAGGTACGCTTATACCTAACACTGTATTAACACACCATTGGTTTAAGTTAAACAATGTCAATCCATAAGAATTTTGCAAAAATAAATTAAAATATTATATACTAAATAAGTTAAAAGAAAATTATGGTTGTCTCTAACATCTTAAGTCTTCCAAAGCAATAAACAAAAAAATAAATAAATATGAGTTTAAATAAACTTGCAATGAAAATAAAGTAATTAAATAAACAAAAAGAAAACAATAGTAAATGTTTACCAACGGGGCCGTGGTTCAGTTGGTTCTGCAGTTGTTTTCCTTGTGTAAGGTTGCGGGATCAAACTCCCCTTCTGTATGGAATTCCCCCCCCCCCCCCGGTTGGGAGATCTTTACCAATTTGTATATCGACTTAGGTCGAATTCAGGTAGATTAGTTTCGTCGCAAAGTAGTGGAGGACACCACCTGGGTGCCACTCAACAGTGGACCAAAAAAAATATGATAAGAAATGAATGAAGAGAAAGATATAACAAAAGAAAAATTGTTGAAAAAGAACTTCAACAATATAAAGAAAAATAAAACTTACAAAAACTTTAAACTTTTGGGTAATGTTACTTTGCCCAAAATTAACTAGACAATTATTAAGAATAAAATCTAACCTAAAAAAATGAAAAACAAAAATGAGAGTAAAGATAAGATGATCCGATCTCTTAAGTACCCTTTATATAGTTAATTTGTTACCAAAACAATTATTTTTACATTTAATTCAAAGATTCTGTTCTCCCCAAAATCTTCCATAGAATGATACCAATTAAGCACGTTTCCTAAAAAATTTGGAATATTAAAATAAAACGAATAATGATGATGGTTCTATTTTGGTAGGTAAAATCTTTTTATTTTCTTCAATTTAATTTCTTGACTTTTTTTTTTATCATTTTAATATGTGAAACCTTCTTCTTAGACTGTAACAGGCCTAAAAGCAATTTCATGAGTTACAATTGTACTTTAAAATTAATTATCTATATTTAGAAATTAATCTTAGACCTGAAAAATATCTTAAAAAAAAATTAAGTAAATTATCAAAATATATTTTAAACAAATAAAATACATTAAACAATGCCTCAATGCTCTTGAAAAAAATAATATTTAGGACCTTTAAAATTACTTTCAACTTTTAAAAAATAAATATAAAAATAAAAATTAATAAATTAATTACTGATAAATCTTAAAAAAAAGTGTTAATTTTTTTTTCTTTCTTACAAATGAACTTCTAAGATAACTTAAAATGCCTAAAATGAGCTAAAAACTTTAAAATATGACCTAAAACTTTTTTATTATTTTTTTCACTTTTTTTTTAATATTTCTTACCTTAAAAATATTAATAAATAAATAAAATTGTGATTTCATCAAAACATTATAAGCCAAAGGAAGATTTTCGATGAGTGACACTTGAAATGGAGACTCGACCCAGAAATGGAGCCCAAAGATAAGGTATTAAACTGTAACTTCCTAAAAAGATAATCAAATCCTCTCAACTACGGAAAGATCATCAAACCCTCAATGTCTTTACCACTAAGCCAACTAATGATTTGCAAAGTACCTCTAACTTCAATATATATCTTTTGCACCATACTTATATGTATGAAAGAGAACTTCAAATAAATAAACTATATAAAAAAAAAGAATTATATTGGTTTTCATCAACTGACTACAATCTACCATTATTTACACTTACTATCACTAATTTACCATTATTTATAATTATGTGATCATTTATATAGATCAAACTTTTATATCTTTATTTTTGAACGCCAGAATTAATATAAATCAAGAAAATGCATGTATTTCAACATGCATATAAACGTTGTGATATAATATTTTTTTAAAAAATATATATATATCCATTAAAAATAAATTAGATTGACTGTTTGATGGGTCAAGTACGATCGAGATTCGAGATAGACAAAATAAGGTACACTAACTTGGAAATATGGGTATTAATTTCTTTATTTTCAGTACCGTATTTTTTTTAAGTCAAAAGTAACATTATTTTATACGACAAAACCGTATGCAAAGTACTATTTATATAATTTGTTCTAAGTAGAGGCACGTTTGCATCTGATTTCTCTAGGGACATGCTTTCCACGAGTCTCGTACGGTATGTGACAATCATGTCGTTAATTATATAAAACTTAATAAATACAATTATAATACAATTATATATTTATAGTTTACAAAGTTACATTATAATTATATTTTTTTTATAATTAAATTAATATTTTCCTTTAATAAATTTATCTTTTTTAAAAAAGTTAGAGCTTTGTTTGTTATTTCTATGCTATATAATACAAACAAAAAATGGCATACTTCATTTGCTCGTGTGGTGCATTGTAGAATTCAAAAAGCAGTCACCCATAACAGCATGTGCAGACATAAGTTTAGATAAAATACTTATTTGACTCTAATTTGATATTTTTTTGGACAGAATTAAGAGAATATTATTTTCTTTTGAAATCAATTAATTAATTAATTTCAAAAGCTCAGCCCCTTTTGTTTTTTATTCATGTAAATTGACTAAATATATATTTGAAAAAATAGAAAATCGTTTAGTAATCAAACAAAAAATGTGAAACACTTGTATGTGATATGATAACAAAAAAATGTGTTTCTCATTACTAATTTTTGTTAGAAAAAAAGGGAACATTATAGGTAGTTTAGTTCAACACTGACTGGGAATATTGTGAAAAAAAGACCACTCTTCACATGGGTATTGCTCAAAAATGATTAAAAATAAATAAAATACAAATACAATCTGAAAATAGGAAATTCAGAAAATAATTTTTTTTTATTAGTTTTTAAAAATTGTCTGTTTTCTTCCTAAAAAGTTTAAAACTGTTTCGAACTCACTCAAAATCAAACTCGTTATATTGATTTTATACTAAAGTATATAATCTCGTGGACCTATAGACAACAGCTTATAGAAGAGATTTTTATCTCTCGTAAAAAACACATATGGGCAGAGATGAATAGCCGAAATTACAATTAGTGCAACATTAACAAGAAGTAATTAAGCCCTTTTGGTCCACACAGTATAACTTATTACTGTCCTTAAAGGAAAAATTGAACCCTCGCCGTTTTTTGGTTTTCTACGCAGTGTTCTCGCTTTTCAAGTGAGACTAATTCACGTTAGAACATTACAAGGGCATTGGGCGGTTCTTCCAAGTGAGCGTGACTAGGGTAGGTACGAGTTTCGATCCTTAGACTTTCACTCCTCGACTAACTTTAGTACAGACCCCGATCATCTATGTTGCACCATATTTAATATTTAAACCGTCACCTTTAATAGAGAATAGAGGTGATTGCGAATTAACTTGGTTTAGATTTTGAACAAATATCAACCTAATCTAATCAATTTGGGTTGAAAAAAGTTTATTTTACCTCAACTCAATAATTGAGCTCCCTATAACCAATCCAACCTAATGATTTTCAATTAATTTAGTTCGAGTTAGTGATCTCATTGGTCAGTTCATTTTGGTTATTATAAAATCTCATGATCTACTTGATTTATGCATTCTAAAATATTATCATCTTATCAATTATTTGAAGTCAAATCTTCACATTAAAATAGTTAGTTTAATAACATGATCTTATATATGTTTCTTTCATAATGACATTTTAGGCAATTTAATTGTGGCATCTATTTTAAAAATAATAAATTGAATTCCAACTAACATTTTTATCAATTCGAGTTTTATACTTTATTTTTTTTTTATCCTAAACTCAACCTAAAACCAAATTTAATAAGTTAACTTAACCCAAGTAAGGTTGCTCAGCTTAGTAAGATTGGTCGCAAGATGATGAACACACCTAACAAGGATTTTTTGAAAATATGTTATAAATTAATAAAAATTTTATTTTGAGATACATCCTTAGTACATATAATTTTAGGATTTGCCTTACTTGGTTCTCCACTCTGCCTCAGGCCCTCTTACGTTTTGCTCACTGGTTTCTCCACTTTTGCTCTATACGCCTTTCAAACTTTTGTGAACCATGGACAAGTCTTAAAACTTTATAGAATCATTGACGTAGATATCCAGTTTTGTTATCATTGTTTTACTCGAGTTAAATTTGTTTGGACATAGCTATTCATTGGATATTGCACACAAGTACATTGATGGAAAGTTTATTATAGGTTAAGTTTAGACATGTAATTCTTGTATGGTAAATATCTAATTTACATATATTTGTTTGAGATGCCTTCTCAAAAGGCTCCTATAAGAGTTGTTTTTCGAGAATACGACATTTAGAGTCACATTATCAAAAGCCTCCTTCAAGCAAAAATTAAATTAAAAAAATAAAGATCTATTCTATCAAACTCAAATAGCAGCTATTAATGTAAGATCCTAAAATTATATTCACCAAAAGGTATATATATCCCTAAATATAATAATGTTTATTAAAGGCATATTTTAAAAAAGAAAAACTCTCATGTAAGTAAAGAAGTGTTTCAAATTCAACTTTTGTCACTGTTTCATTTTAAAGAATGAGAGAAATTAATGAATTAAAAATGAACCTGATATATTTTTAAGAGTATGGTATAGTGATGGATGATAATAAAAATTGGTTATATTAATATTGTTTCTTCTAAAATATATATATATATATATATATTTCCACTTCTATTGTGGCGTCCGACAACGTGAAGATACATGTGAGATTTTTGACCCCTGGGCAGCAACACGTGTGTGTTAGAGAAAAATACAAACAGCCAATCTCCATTGTTCTAATATAATAGTAGAAACCGAAAGAAAGAATGCTGGTTCGTCTCATTATTAATAGGACAAGGCAGAGCTGCTAGCGATTGCAAACCACATGATACGGTTCACTGAATATCAATATCATACAAAAAATCGTTCTTACAAATGCATATATTTTGAATCAAATGCATGCACCCACCCACCCCAATCGGTTAAAAATAAGGTCTTGATCAAAGCCAATTTTGATTTTGACTGCCATGACGGATGACGGGTCTATGGGTTTAAATTAATGAACCATGTGAGCCGTTGAAGAGACTCAGGACCTGGGTCGACTTCGGAACCATGTGAGCTGCTGAGGAGACTCAGGATCTGGGTCGACCTCGGAACCATGTGAGCTGCTGAAGAGACTCAGGACCTGGGTCGACCTCGGAATTAAATTTTTGACAGGGAAAGTACTAATCTAATCATGATATATAAAAAATTAAAAATATATATAATTTTATAATTACATCTTTATGTTTATTAGATTTTTATTTTTATTTATTAATATTTGTAATAAATGATTTAGTAAGTAGTTAAATTAATATTTTTCTTTTCAGAAAGTCCATAGAAATAAAAAGTTAAAAAGTTTTATAGGGAAAAATAGCCACTTAATTACGTATAATATAGAGATTCGTATAACGTAACACACACAAATAAATGCAAAATCAAAGTAACAAAAAAAAACACACAAATTTACAATGGTTCATTGAAGATTCACTTGTGTCTACAAAAAAATAAAGATTTTAATAATTTAGAAGAATTAAGTTCAACACTCATAATATTTCTTTAATTTTACCTTTAACTCTTGATTTTCAATATTAAGTATACGTACAAAGTTATTAAACTTAGTTTCTAATTCAAACTAAGAAAGTTTTCAACTCTGGAAACTAATACAATAAGTAATTTATAATACACTCTAGGAAATTAATAAAATAAAAACACATGAAAATAAAAATATTAATAGATCCACATAATGAGCTGAGCACAATGTACATAACATATAAAATCTAAGCGTTTTCTTTTTATTTGGTTTCATCGTTGAGCGACACTCAGGTGGTGTCCTTCATTCTGCTGCGGCGAGATTAATTTACCTAAATTTAACTCCAGTTGGATCACGAAGGTACAAAGATCTCCTAAAAAATAGTAGCTCTACACACGAATAAAGAGTTTTAAACTCACGACTTTACTAAAAAAGAAAATATGTAAGTTATCCGAACCAATCAAATGTTAATAAAATATAAGCGTTTTCATATATATTGTACAGTGCCCCTCGTGATCCAGAGACGCAAGAACGTCTGATGATGCGTTTTCATCGGGCTTAAAAAAAATAATCCTGACCTAATTTGACGAAGAGCACATAAAGTGGCTTTTAAAGGTAATTAGGTGACCTAAAAAAGCTGATTTAGTATTAAAATGAACTTGTTGAGTAGAAGGACGTCAATTCAATAAGAAAAGAAGAGAAATACTAAATAGTAGGTGATGGGAATTAAAGACCCATCAATCGCATTAATAAAGATCTTATTAGGGCTGGATTGTATGTTTTTCTCATCAATAATTAATTAGAATCTTTCTTTATTTCATTACTTTGTCCTTAAGTGAGGATGTGTTTCACCTTTAGGAGATAAAAGTTTTGCAGGAATTACTATTAAAATCTTAAATCTCATTTACTACTTTCATCCTTCTGTACTTTGTCTAGTATAAGGATATATATATATATAAAACTAGATAATATTAATTAATTATTTTACTTATATATATCATTTTCAAGTGCTTTTAATTACTGTATATATTTTTGTTGTTACCTTCACTTATTCTAAATTCGTCTTTTTATTAATTGTGAGTTAACAGTAATATAATTGGTTAAAATAAGGTTCTTGTCCTCAAAAACTAGGCTAACACCAAGATGAGGCTTTTGCGAATACTTTTATTTTTAATATCAATGGTTTTATATATACCTTAATCAATTCAAACCCTAATTAAAAGGAGAAATTATTAATTTGTAGGAGAAGTATTGTTGGAAGAATGAAAAAAAAAAAGTTTGAATATTGTGAATTGATCAAGCATTTATAATATATATATATATATATATATAAGATAAGATGTTAATATAAATATTGAGCTAGCTTTGATAGATCATAGTGGAAGAAGTAGATTCCTATGTTAATATAAATATATATATATATATAGTTGATGAGGATGCCTGATGTAAGATAAGACAAAAAAAAATTCCAATTTCTATTGTAATTCAATTCTTAGACCAGTAACTGTAATTAAAAATCCATAGCAAAATAATCAATCCATGTAGTTTGTAATTAGAAAGGGGGGAAATTAAGAAAGATTAAGAAATCATACAATTATTCAAGTATAAATATTATAACTATCCATTTTGACAAATTAATTAGTCCAGCAGAGTGGTTCCCACATTGATCCTACGCTGTTGTCGTCAAAGAACAATCCTCCATTGTTCATGTTGTTGTTGTTCTGCAAGCTATGAGCAGGACTGTTCATGATATGAGCAGATGATGAGTTGTCCAAGATATTATTAAGCTGCTGGGAATGCGCCATTTCCATGTAGATTAAAGCCATTAAGTTGGTGTGTTGGGATTGCAAGTTGAAATGCTCAGCTTGGGCTCTTGCCAACTGCGCTTGGAGCTCGCTCACTTGCTTCTGCAGTTGGCAAATCACCCCTGCACTTCCATACACTGGATCTCTGATTCTTGCGTTTGCCTCATAGACCATGCTGCTCACTGCATCTGCTCTCTGTGACTCTGGAAGTTCCTGACGAACCTCAAAACATGCCAATTTTATTAATTCTCTCTCTCTCTCTTTTTCTTTTCTTTTTTTAAATTACAGGCTACAATTCAAAAAATATGATCTAAAATTTCAGATTTCTTGAAAGGGTTTTCAAAAAGGAACAACCAGCCTACCTATAGGTTGCGAGTAAGATGCACAACTCAATATTAAAGTGACTCTTAACATGACTTTCTTCATAAGATAGACGTCATTTTAAGTGTCATTACAGCATTTCTCATGGGTTCACAAGACCCTGTTGTTGAAATCTTGTTTGACAAATACTTTTTTTGCACTATAAATGATTGTAAAAATCTTTAATAAGCAGTCATATTTACCGAATAGACCAAAAAAAATGCAGTAGTTTCTATTGCCCAAACAAAGGGGCACATAGAGATATAAGAGAATTGAAGTACCACTAGCTAGTAATAAATTGAATTAATGATGAATACTATTATATATAATTAAGTAGTATTACCTGTAAGAACTTGATGATGTTGCTGGCGCCAAAAACTCTGTGGGCAATGGTGAACTTAAGTGGTTCAGAGGGTGGGAAGTAGGGAGCAAGAACACATTTCTCGATGCACCTTCGCCTCAGAATCTTGCAAGCCGCACAAGGGCTTATTACCAGAGGAGGAGTCCTAATTTGGCTAGAAAGAGAAGAATGAGAATCATCATGAGAAGAAGAAGAAGAAGATGGGGAAGAAGAAGAAGAGACAGGAGAAGGAGATGTAGTAGTGGTACTGGCTATAGTACCAGTTTTTTTAGCAGTTTCAAATGATAATGAATCCATAACAATATTAGCTGATGAGAGCTAGCCTAGCATGAAAGGAGAGCAGATCAGAGCTGCGTTAAGGAAGAAGAGAAAATCAATACATATATATATGTATGTGAAAACTGAAAATTTGCGTCAATATTCAATTTGAAATGATGACGCTTTTAATTTGTTGAATTAAGTTGGCGTTGTATTGGCCTGGCCCTGAGCCAGTGGGCCTGAGGCTGACCTGACTAACGGAGCGTGTGCGTGCGGCGTTCTGGTTGCGACTAGAAATCGTAGCTCAGCTCGGCTCACATGAAACATATGATATGGTTAGTGAGTGACGCAGGAAGCCCCCACTTATAACATGGATTCCTTATTCTCTCTTTCAACATTTTCCTTTTTCTAGACGAGCAATGCATCTCTTATTCTCTCTTTCAACATTTTCCTTTTTCTAGACGAGCAATGCATCTCTAAAATATTTAATTCAGTTAGGCGTCAGCATTAAAAAAAATGGCGTAAGCTGTCATTATACATAAAATATTTTTTTATATATAATTCTTTACATTATCCAATAATCTAGGTGCGTGTAACAACACCTATATATTATTAGTTTTTTTTTCATTTCTAGTAAAATAATATAATTATAATTTAAAAATTACTCATAAAAGGCAAAAAAAAAAAGGCTAATTAAGAAGAAGTTATTTAACTATTTGAAATTAATGTTACTGCCTAAAAATTAAATAATCAGTAAGAGACTTAATGTAATGATCAATGATAATAATAAAAAAGAGGTTGAATCCATGGTTTAAAGGTTTGACACATGCATGCATATTATATAATTAAGCAGTGCCTATAAAATAAAAGAAAAAAAAAAGTAAAATTAAGAAGGAAATTAGCTAGGTAACAATAAAAGGTAGTTTGGTGCACAAAACTCTAACCTATATGATTTTAGGAAAGAGTCAACTTTATAATTATTATATGCAACTTTATCTACATGCTAAGATATTTTTTTCATGACTAGAATTTGTATCCACGTAGTCACACAATAACAATTCTTACCTTTTTTTATATAATAAATTTTAAAAAAAAAATTGCAAAAGATTGTTGTCAAATAACCAAAAAATAAAAAATAAAAAATAAAAAATGGCATACACTAATTAAAAGACTGACTCACTACTTAACGACGACTATACGAAATGTCCATTGGGTGGCAAATGATTAGGCTACTTAGAATAATTAGAACTGGTTTAACCAGGTGTAGGATGTAGATCACTTTGCAGTTATTGCAAAATTGGTAATTAAAGAAGTAAAAGAAATCATAATAATAGTGAAAATAAAAAATGAGGGTTTATTATTTCTCGTTTATTGTAAATGAATATAAAATCCTTACTCTAAAGACATTGTATATAGGTTTAGATTAGCTAAGATTTTCTTGAAGCTTCCATATTTTCTTAGGAGAGATAATGACAATTTTACATCTCTTCAATGTCATTAAAATCAATAGCAGAAGAACGAACTATACATGAATATATAATATATTGTAACACTTGTATGCAATAAAGCTAGACTACTTTTATGATTTTAATTGCTATATTTAAGTAAATGATGTGCATGCATGCTACCCTCCTCCTCCCATTATTCTATTTAGAGGGCAAAGAAAGTATAATATTTGAATAACAGACAAATGAATATCAATATATATATATATCTTATCAAATTAAAATGCCTACAAATGTCCTAATTAATTTGATTTATTATAAAAATAAAAATAAAGAATCTAATGTGTACGTTGGAACACCCTGGATGGCTTCTTTTGAGAAGAAATAGTTTAAGTTGTTGACTTTTGTGGCGCAAGAGAGACAGGACAAGCTTCCAACCATCTTCTAATGATGTTGTGCTGTTAGCGACTCATACCCGGCCACTCTTTAACAATAACTTAATCACCTGATTTTTCCGAATGGGTCCACTGAAATAGCAAGAATCCCGTTTTGTACAAGTGTCAAAGACCCATTACGAGCATATAGAAGTACAAGGAACCAAGTAGTAGAGAGAATCCAAAGCTTGCTTGCCCCCCAAGTGGCTGTTACGAAGCGAGATAAGTGTTAAGTCAGTAGGTTAGTAAGTCAGTCAGTCCACTCAGCTTTTGAGCAGACTCTTGCAACAGCAGTACTTGTAGACTTCCACCAATCAATTTTCATCAAAAGAATAGTGGCATTTTCTTTTTCCAAGTCTATCTTGACATGTGTTACATAAGTTCATAGAAATTAATTAATTTGACCAATCTGATTATATGAAAAATAAAATACCCACAATTAAAGAAAGAGTAATAAGCATTGGTGCCGATGATGCCAATATTCATTTTCCTTTTGATGTTGTAGAGGTGTTCATATATTTAAAAATGTTACTTAATACATATGTATATGTCAGTGTTAAAAAAATATTAACATCTAATCTATATAAAATATTTTTTATTAAAAAAAAATACAAAATAAAGATTATGTACCTATATACATATATAGATAAGAGGTAGGAGTAGTGGAAGTTGATGAGTATTGAAAATATTTATCTTCTTCACATGTGGGTCAGGTGAGGTTCTAAGAAAGGACGAGTCGTTTAACGTGTGGACCAGGGCAGGGCAGGGCAGGGTAGGGTGTTTCAAAACCTGGAAACTTTCCATTTGATGGCTTTGGAATTTTTTGGAGTCAGAGAAAAAGGAAGCATGAGCATGTGCACGCACGAGACCTTTCCCTCCTTCCCATCTTTTCCCACGCCCAATTACATAGCTAGGCATCTCATTTTTTATTTTATTTTTTAAATATATATAATTTTTTTGGTTAAAGGTGTTTTCCTTTATTACAATAATATTTTAAATGGATACTATACTAACTGATTGTGAAAAAAAAAAAATCAATTGTCACCACTTACCATGAATGTCAAAATGGGTATAATTTTGGATATATATATTTTTAGATAATTTTAATATTTTTTATATTTATTAAACTTATATACAAGTTAAAAATGAGAAATATGCATTAGCATAGTCTCACATTGTCCAAATATAATTAGGATTTGCAAATGAACGCAAAAGTTATGGGTAACATTTTCCTTGCAAGCAGATTTTCTAAGGATGGGTTAGGTTGTTTAGGATTCGTCATGGTTCAAAGGAGGTTTATGGTAGGGATGGATGGTTTCGCCTAGGTACTGTGCAATGTATAAGCCAAGGGTTGTGATCAGAACACAGGCACGAACCAATTATTATATATGATTATTTGATTTATATTATATCCTAAACTCAATAGTTTGACAAATAAATGCAAACCCTTGAAATCGTAGTCCATCTCCCACAACTTACCTATTCAAAAAATAAAAAAAAGGCATAGGTAAATATTACAATGATCATTACCCTTTACATAATTAATGAAATCTAGCTATCAAGTACTGTACTTAAAGTGATGGATTAAATGCAAATTAAATACATTAAACAAAGGTACAATGGAAAAAAATATATGGATTTAATAAGAAGGCGTTGCCTTACTCAATATTATAAATGATCACATAAATTAAGGAGATGATTCTAATTACGTCAACCTTGTATATATATATATAAATGCTCAAATAAGGAGAATAAAAATGCCCGAACTAATGGGGCATGAGCATGAAGCTAGCTGCATTGATTTGTGGACAAATCATTGCTTGTAATCTACTCAGATTAATATAATATAGCTCCAAAAAGGCTGGTCTCATCTATATTTCTCTATTGCTTTCGGTGTGCTGCTACCTAGTTGTTGTTGATATGAAGCTCTTTTTTATTAATATATTATAATTAGAGCAACTGAAATAGTATATATACTTAATTATATAATAAAGAATGACGATCAAAAGAATAGTAAGCCCATTTCCAGCTGATGTAGCTGTGGCGCTTGCTCACATTACGAGAAAAAATAAATAAATATATATATATATTTTATTTATTATATACTATATCAGTATAAATATATATATATATGAAATGTCATAATCAACTTTAGCATAAGCTAACGTACCAAGTGAAAAAAATATATCTTCTAGGTACCATGTACATCAATATGAATATATACATATATATATATATATATATATTGAACGCCATAATCAACTTTAGCATAAATATTGGACAAAACAGTGATCCAAGGATGTATTTATTTTTTCAAATAGTCAAATTAAATAAATAAATAAATAAATAAAGATTTTTTTTTCCTAATACTTAAATTAAAAAAAAAAAAAAACACTAAACATGACCCTGTCTCAACTTTATTATGTGCAACCTCTTTAAAGGCAATTCAAATTGACAAATAAAAATGTGTAAAATACAAACCATACATTATGAGATAATGATTTAAAGAAGACTCTACAACAGACAAACATGCGCCACATGAGATTCTTAATTACTACAGTGGTCGTTGATACAAGTCTAATTTAGAGAAGACTTTACTAATAAGAAAAATGATGATCTACAACCATTAAAGATCAGGTGTGTACAGGGCACGTGAGATTTGAATAAAACGTTGTTGGAAAGTACATAGAGGAATTTAGTTTGAAACAAACCAAGGAGATGGAATATTACTAAATCTATGTTCACATTAATTATAGGGTATCGATTAATCAAATCTAGAAACTTCTGATGAAAAATTAATTTAAAGTCATTTAATTATGTACATGTCACATTGCTATATGCTAGTTCTATCAAATTTTTTTTTTTAACTTTAGAAGACCTACCCACAAAAATAACTCAGCTCTCCCTAGCACTATTATTTAAGTAGGACCAACCGAGAATTAAGATTTAATTAATCAAAGATTTATATTGCATAATGATGTTATTTATTTCTAAAAATATATTTGTTATTGTATCTTGAAAAAAGGATGTCAATCCCTTGTTTTTTTACTTTAATGTCAAGATTATATTCTTTGTTGTTGTTTTTTTTTTTTTTTTTCATTCTACAATATTTACATTAGACTCCAACCATCATCAGATATATCACTCTAAGAGTAAAGAGTGGCATATTATAGGGCCAGTTGAAAACACTAAAAATCAACTTTTAATCATTTGAACTAATTTCTTATTTTTGATGAGTTTGTTATTGTTAAGTTGAGTGAATTACACCTTAATTTTAGGCATATTTTAATAGACGCGCTCGCCAATATAGAGTTGGTGCAGTTTGTAAGAATATGACTTTGAAACTCAAAGGTTCTAGGTTCAATTCTTACTATCGTATTAATGGGTCAGAAACGAGCCTGATACATTCTCAAGAGTGTGATATGACGATGGATGATAATAGAGTTGATTATACAACTAATTATTAATTACTAATTTTTTTTCTTTAGAAAATAATAAAAGAAAAATCACCAAATTCAAGTTATTAGTTTTTAACCATGCATGGTCGTAGTTCAGTTGATCAACAAGGCCCACGCGGCTTTGTCATAGGTTATATAGTTGGATGCCTCATTGGCATTTGTATTATGAGCCACTGTCTTTTCCTTGCTTGCAGCTTTTCTATACGCATTTGAAGAAAAATTGTGATATGTTGTGGGTGGATTAGGAAAGAATCCCACATGCATCTTCATTTCCTTGCATTGGCAATAACGCATTTTCTTGGCAGTGACACAAAGAGGAATATATAGTCTCACACCCATACATCTAGCTACCTCCAATTATTAATGTATATTGTAAATTGATTTACTACAACAGATCATATTGCCATTTATAACAAGGCTATATATGTGATAAAAAATTTCCATGTATGATGATTAACTTTATGTTTTAAATAGCTGACAAGCTACACATATATGGCATTATTGGTCGAAACCTCTAGGTGGACATATGCCACAAAGAATTTTATGCAGAATTTATTAGTACAAAGTCAATTTTAATTCAAATAATAAAGGCATTTTGCTCTCACATCAAACGGAGACTAATCTCATACCTGAAGGGTGTATGGAAATATCTTGTGAAAAACCAAAGAAAAAAGTTATAAGAGAAAAAAAAGATCTGTTAATTTTTCTTGAGTATAGAAAATTCAACAATTCACGATTAATTAGTAAAAAAAAAACCTAGTGTGCCCCTTGTATTAATTAGTAACTAATTTAAGAAAATAAATAAATAAAATTTATGTAATAAACTAATAAGTGGTGTTTATTGTAATTCCGTTATCATTTGAATTATAATTAAATATGTATGACAACTTCATTAATACTAAAATATGGACCTAAAGGTGGTTAAATAAAGATAATAACTATAGTGATTGAAATTTAGGCCGTATCAACAAATAATAATTAGGTGGGTGGAAGGGACTTACAATTTCACTTCTATTATATACAAAATTAATAATGTCAACCCAAAAGTGAAAAAAAGTTGAAAAAAATCACAAGTTCGTCATAGTTAATGTCTTCTTTTTCTCTACCACCCAATAGCATCTGCAGCTGCACAGATGATTTTGAATTATTTTTTTTTAAGCCCAAAAGTACTGACTGTGGCACTCGGGAGTAAAGAAGAAAAGTAAGAAAGAAAGAAAGAGGATTGTTGGGTTATTGCAAGACAGAGAGAGTGTGTGAGTGGTGCCACTTAAAGTAGTAACACAATTCCATGCACCCACGGTGAATATATGGTGTACCGTACCTTAAGCTCAGTTGAGAGAAAGAGGCCCACGCGGCTTCGATCTCTTTATTAGTTGGACTCCTCTTATGACTTCAACTCATCAACTCAATGAATGGAGATTCTTCTATACATTCATTCCATTATGAGCAACACCTTTTTCATTCTTTCACTCGGTTATGCATGGGTTAATACTCCCAAACCCAAGTACAACAACACAGCTTTGGGATACGGAGAACCATATTCGTAATCTGACTTTTCTGCCTTCCAAAGACTTTTCCTCTCTGTCGATCTCTCACGGCTCATCATGCACCAGATATCCAAATTATGCATGCAGTAATAATATGTTACAAGTAATAAATCCAAATTAAGTTATTAATTGATCCTACTTTTAATTGGTCATTTTCTACTTCATTTTCTTTTTGCCTTTTGATTGTGGAAAATTTTGTATGAACGCAGGGTTCATACAAAGTCCAATATATATACACAAGCACCTTCCCAGTGTTTGGATGACAAGAAAGTTGCAATGAATCCCAACTCATTGGGATGTTAAGGGACCTGCGCAATACATTACACAATCCCTACCACGATGTCTAGTGTCTATAAAGCATTTTTCATGTACTGTATCTTGTGTGGATTTGTCATGAAGAAGAAAGAGGTTGCAAGCTTAAGTCCCTTAAAACTTTTTGACAGTGCAATTGCTAATTTTCTTTGATTTATAGTATTATACATGGTTTAATGAAGATCAATATTGTAACCTTACTAATTGAATTTTACATAATCCACAACAATTTGATGTTGAAAACCTAATGAGCACACAAACTCCAAACTAGAAAATGTTGAAGAAGGAAAAAGACTTGAACTTGTACATTTTGTTTGGTTTGAAAATAAGCAATACATAGGTTTTTTTTTTTTTTTTTTTTGAGTACTGACATAAGGTTAGAGGATACTAATACTTGAGTCAGAGGAAGCCGAGACCCCTCAGTAAGGCCAAGAAGGAGAGAACAACAGCGAGAAACACAAGCAGACCTGAATGAGGATCATGCAAACCAATTACCACAGTCCCGCTCCCACTTATTTACAATGAGAGAAAATCAAACTTCTAACCTCGAGTGAAGGGATTCGGATGCACATCGTTAGAGTTAGCCAACGTTCGCACATAAGGTATTTATAGGACCCTACCTAGGATAATATAATAAATGCACATATTATCAACAATATTTGAACCTAGACATAAATAAATCACTAAGTTCGTGGACTACATTCTCTTAGGTACATATATGAATTCATTAACTCCTATATACATTCATGAACTTTTTAACCATGTTCACGTTAAAAATATATTTACCATATACCTTTCAAATGAATCATGTTTACTATATATATAAGTTAATATCTAAAACATTAGAAAAGCAAGACAGGTAGAGATCTTAACCATCTATTTCAAAAAAGAAAAGAGAACTTAACCACCATCTAATATAAATTACTTTGTGTCCATACAATTAATTAAGCAAAATGTTTATGAGAGATTAATCCACTCGGTCAATGTCATTTGTAGGTTTCAAAAGAATAATTTGTTCTAAAGCATGCCTGTTATTGGAAAAAAATTTCCACAACCCTATATATATATAAAGTAAACAAATACAAAGAAAAAAATGAAAAAAAAAAAATCTTTCTCCTCTTCTATTCTCGACCATAACCTGTTGGTTCTTCAAATTATTTCAAATCATGAGCATGAAACATAAGATAACCCATCAGACAAGACGATTGAAATAAGTTATTTCAGCAGTGCTCCTCAATGCTATGCTATTGTTTTTGCATAGAAACAAAATATTTATAAAAAGAATACTTAAAAGAGTTTACTGCATGGCCATTTTCACCAAACTTTCAAATAAACCTTCCAAACTTATGTTTATTATTTATTTTAAAAATTAGTTATATGATTAATATGATAATTTCATAATCCCTCGCTATCTCCACTTCTCCTATTTTTATGCTATTTTACATTAAATTTATTTTTCCCTATCTTTGGTAAATCTAATATTTTACTATTTTTTATTCTTTTCTTATTTTTACACTAAATACATTTTAAATAATTTAATATAAACATTGTTAATAAATATATTAGCAAAATATTAATATTAATATTAATTATATCTTTCATTTAAAACTAATTAATAAAAAAGAAATGTGTTCAACACGCGCACACAAACTAGTTTCAGATAAAAATAAAAGAAATGGGCCCAAAGCCCAATTACACAACCCATTGGTCCCATACGAGCGTTAGCCCCAAATCGAACAGTTCCTTATCCAGAGATACGAACGTTACCGGTTACCGATCGCGTGGGAGAAATCACTGCGTCTCTTCCCGCCATGTCGTCGACGGCGAAACTCACTGTGATCGAAGCGACGCCGGAAAGTTTCCAAGAATTCGGTCAGGTGATCGAGGCCTCTCCGGACGGCGACGAGTTCGGTCCTCGAGATGCACAGTTAGATCTCAGTCGAGGGATTCCTAGGTATCCTTGCTTCTCTTCACTACTATCTGTAATTTCGTTTCTCTCTGTTAGGGTTTTAAGTCTTTCACGCGAATTATCGGTGGAAATTGCATCGAATTACTCGGTTTTTATTAGAAATACAAATATAATATTCAAAAGTAAATCTTTTTTTATCGAATGATTGGATAATCTTAATCGAATTAGGTCATTTTGATTGATTGGATATTGGTTTTACGTAATGCATTTTCCATGAATTGCATCGAGTTACTCTGATTATATTGGAAATAAATTCATAATCTTCAAAAATCGATCTGTTTCTTTTTTCTTTTTCTTAAATCGAATGATTGGATAATCTTAATCGAATTAGGTCATTTTGATTGATTATTGGATTCAGGTTTTACGTAATGCATTTTCCATGAATTGCATCGAGTTACTCTTGATTATATAGGAAATAAATTCATAATCTTCAAAAATCAATCTTTTTGTTTTTGTCTTTTCTTTAATCGAATGATTGGATAATCTTAATCGAATTAGGTCATTTTGATTGATTATTGGATACAGGTTTTACATAATGCATTTGGAAAATCGGCCTCTTCAGTTTGGTAATATCACTCATCACGCT
Organism: Paratinospora sagittata; assembly: GCA_035771175.1. Taxonomy (NCBI): domain Eukaryota; kingdom Viridiplantae; phylum Streptophyta; class Magnoliopsida; order Ranunculales; family Menispermaceae; genus Paratinospora; species Paratinospora sagittata. The sequence continues at coordinate 22,347,230 of CM069593.1, forward strand.
AGCGTGACTCAATGCCTTGGTTCAATTGGAGGCCATGTTTGGTATCTTGGAGTTGCTAAGGCATCCATTGTGGATCCGGATGAAGCTGATGGGGTTGGAGGCAGGAAGATTGTGAAGTCAAGATGCGGCCATTATTACATGCCTCCAGCTCCAGATGATGTACATGTTTTCCGGATTTCGGGTCCCAAGTTCATCAAGCTTAATGTCGGAACATGGCATGCAGGGCCTCTGTTCAAGTCTGATTCCATGGATTTCTATAATCTTGAACTCAGCAATACCAACGTGAGCATTCCTCCTTTTACTTTTTATTTAGCGCTTGTCATATTTTCTGGAGGTTTTGTCTTGGTATGTAGAACGTTGAACATTTTGTTTTCTCTGGGTGAACACGAAGGGTAAGTCTATTAACTTGGTGTGCATAATTAGCATCATACACAAGCTTATCTCAAGAAAGATGCAAATTCTAACATATTTGCAATTGTTTTAGGCATTAGAAGATTTTGTAATGATTTCATCAGGTTGAGCAATTAATGGTTTAATTTATCATCCAACTCTGGGTATCATTCTGATTAACCCCAGAACCATCAACACGTGAACCAGTTAGTATGCTATGCTTTATATCATGCCCAAAGGAAGCACTTTTGTTTGTATCTGTGTTTTACATGGTCAAAATATGGTTTATTTAAAAAAAAAAAATATTGAGAACTAATATTAATGTGTTTTATATATCTGTACTCATTCCTGCTACAGAATCTGGCTTTCCATGGTTTTATGCTTTTGAATAAAATATAGCAGTTATGAAAGAGATTGGAATACTTTTCATTAATTCATGATTCATCAGTGTTTTGTATGTATCTATGCTCGTGTTGTTTTATGATGTATGACGTGGTTTGAGAGCCATGGGAGAGGCTTATTGTACACTTCATTTGCAGTCAACTTTTATGTTTGAACATTATCTAGGAGTGGCAAAGTGTGACATTATTCTGTTAATTTGACAATGAAAGAAATTGCTAGGTAGAGGAGCTATCTGTTGAAAAAGAAAATATGTTACTTGAAACTAGAATTTATCCCTTATAATATGATACTAAATTATTAAATCCAACATGCATGGCTTAAACACAAGGGTTTAGGGTTTAGGGTTTTTCAACATGTAAAAGCATGCTTAAGACCTAGCATCAATATGTAAGCATGTTTGGAATCGTCTTAAGATCTAGGATCATCATGTAAAAGCATGGTTACAATTTGTTTATGCAAATCCAAGAACAGTTGATAAAATCTGGTGCATATGAAAGTTGAACAGATTCTTATGATACGGGATGTCTAAAAACCTTAGTTTATTCATAACTCTACAAGACATGCTAGTCTTCTATCAGTTTATTTATTTTCTGAACTAACAGTTAAAAGTTAACTCCTTTCTGATAAACTAATCAACTGATTTTCTCTCTTTTTTTTTTCCCCTTTTTTTAGGTGTCTTTTTTTTTTTTTTTGCATGCTTTTTAGTTTTCTTAAGTATTAAAATCAGTAATGAACAGCATAAATCATCCATTCAATAGTTTTTCTTATGAGAGGGACCTTTGTGAACAAAGGATATGAAGAAGTGAGAATGGTGAAAGTTGAAGATGTCCAAAGGGGTGGAAAAATGTCAAATTGATTTGTTGGAAGATTAAGGAAAGATATTGATACCACAACCTAACAGAAAATATGAATCTAAAGAGGCCCAATTAATAAACAAGATTCATGTGGTCAACCCCAAATATTTTAACTAATGTTTTATGTTGATGTTAAATGTTAAGCTAATTAACAGGACAACCTGCCATTTTTTATATGAACAGATCCTCTAATATGACATTAATCGTTGATCATTGAAGTTGTTAGCTTGCAGAAAAGATTTTTGGTCATAGTGACATTGAAATGGTAACTGTTCTAGATACTTGATTGCAGAGTATATGAGCAACAAAGGCAATTTTTTATACGTCATAGACACAATTTGTGTGTGCCCATGTTTTTGGTAGGCAACAAACGGAGGCAGAGGATCTCTGAGGAGTTTAATTTATTTTAGCAAATGAAAAATAGTATGGTAGGTATTTCTTGTTAAAAATGTTTTCTAACAGGGAACATTCTCTTCTCAGCAAAAATGCCCTTTTCAAAGTATATCCTACTTTTGTTGTTATCACCAGTCTTCTGTTGGTGTCTCAGCTTTCTGCATACAGAAAAATAAGTACCTTTTATTCATAATGACCTTAGAATGCTTCAAGAGTCAAGATGAACTTCAACCTTATAAGTTCAACTTGGTGTGCCTCTGCCCTTGAATTATAAAATGTAAATCTACAGTTCTACATTCATATCCTGCTAAAAGTAGCTGTAGTGAACTTTGCACATTCGATAATCAGCCAATCATATGTCAAATATGTGATACTGAGTGCTCCATTGTCAATTTGTCATGATTCCTTTTTAGCAGTTTGGGGACTTCTATATTCATTTCAATTGGAGAATGTTCCCATGCTCTATAGCCATTTGGATTTTGATGTAGTTCCTTTTGTAAGTGGATTAGTTTACATGATGCAATCAAGTTCAGCACTTTTACTTAACAGCTAGATGGTGCAGGGTAGGGACTCATGATCGAGCATGTGTTTAAACGAGCATATTATTTCCTATTATTTTTTAGCCTATGTTTTGGTTAACTAAAGCTCACTTTGGCACTTCCTATTTGTGTATTTTGTTTCTTATTCAGTTTAAGACTCTTGTTTAGTATAAATAAGGCCATTGGCCATTAGGAAAGACAGTTCATTGATTTATTGAATTCTTCCTTTAAGACATTTAATCTTTCTCTTGTTTGTTTATTTTCATTTCTTTGGTTCCACGGAAGTACAGAACGAAGTTGCATCACCAGAGCAGTTCATTTTTGTTGTGTATTTGCATGGAAGAGTGTTTGAAAAGCATAACAATCAAGACCTAGGTGTGAATTGTTTTTTACAGCTATAGGTTGCTGAGTTTTATAGCTTTGATGAATTTTTACTTTTGATGCTCCTTTCCAGACACACTTATGTATGTGATTATTCTGCTCTGATACAACTCAATTCCTGCATTTCCTTGTGCTCATAAGCTCCTGCTATTTTGGTATGACCATCAATTTCTTGTACTAAGGATGGCCTAGATGTCAACTTATCTGTGTTGGATTTGACTATCGGGAAGGAAGTAACATCAATTTGTGGCATTAGTTGTAGTCATTCTGTGCTGTATCTTGATATCCTATATGAAATCAGAATTCTTCGGTCCCAGAACTGATGGGAAACATTTTGAGATCAGCTTTCTTACTGCTTCTTATTGTGCATTGAGTTATAAAAACAAAAAGGTCAATTAAACAAAGCGCCTTTTAACTTTTTTTTTAAAAAAAAAAGGTGAAACAGGTTAATCCCAATTGGGCATTTGTTGAGAAACCAACACCTAACATTGGATTGAGCACTTTAGATCTTGACTTACAGTTAGTTGCCTTTAACCCACCCTGACCTCCCAAATTTTGCAGTTCTGGAGAATACTTTGTGAAGTAGTATTTGTTAGATAATCACTAAAATAAAAAAAAAACTATAACTATCTGCAGGTAGAACTTCAGTAATGGAAATTCTCTGCAACTCTGTTAATCTTGAAGATTAATAATTTTCAAAAAACTGTCTATCCCTTTCTGTTATTTTTCGTTTTAATGAAAAACCATATCAGTTCTTCTATTTTTAAACAAGCTGTACTCTTCCATACCAAAATGATAACTTACAAATCCCCCTTTATTTTGCATACAAAATATACATGATAACAAAATTAAACAGAAGAAGAAAGAAGAAAGGAAACACAGGAATATGTTATATAACACAAACATACCAAATCATACTTTAACCCCCTTTGAAATAGAATTTCGGCAGCTCAAAGGCGGATAACGGCGGGATGTGACTTGGTCATTCTGGCATGACCATAGGGTTCATTTGTGTCGCTTCTCCTGCTATTTCTGTAGGCAGCATAAGTAAGGCCATAGAGGAAAACCAGAACGACAAGAGCCACAATGTTGATCAAAGAAACCTTCCTCCAGCTCTCCTTGAGGCTCTCCAGCACTCCTGCCTTGCAAGAATCACAAGTGTAACACAACTGCTGCTGATCGTTGTTCCACCTTGCACAATCCACAGAGGTTCCCAATGGTGGTGGTCCTGGGTTCCACATTGTCTCATTAACATAGATGAAGTTGCACTCCGTTGGTGGGCTTGCAGCAACCAGACTGTAAGTCCATTTCCACACACAAAATAACCAATTTACCCAGTTTATAATTTTCTTTTTCAAGTCTAAAAGTGTAGGTAGCTGGCAAAAATAATGATTGATTTAAATGAAATCTGAAACACCCATCGTGTATTTGATGGTTAACAGCATGATTTAGAAAAGAAAAAAAAAAAACTAGATGATTTGTGGATTTCTTGATTATTAAGGATGTTTGATCATCCTCCTAAAAGAACATTGTAAGAGCTAGCTAGAGACCCTTGATTGTTGCAGACATTTGATTGAACCAGTTTCTGAGAAGGAGAATCAATTTTTCCTAGGATCCACCACACTGTATATGATTGCTCCTCAGGTTCAAGTATATGTTCACTATGTGCTACCACCAACCATGATGTGAGTTAATGGCAGTTGTCAACTCTATTATCCCCCTCTGCCCTTCACACCACAAGGCAAAAGATAAGGAAAAAAAAATTAATAGGAAAAATATATTTTAAAAATTCTCATAAACCCAACCAAACTATTAGTTATTTATGTTAAAAACCACTCAATCTAAAAGCTACAACTATCAAATAAGGGTTCAATAATGCATATCAAGCTATCATCAACATTCCCTCTAACGTGCAGCCCCATCTTGCAAATGAATAGCCAGAAGAGAAGAAAATAAATACTAATTATGCAAATAAAAAATATGTAAATGTCAATAATAAAACTTGAATTCAAGACTTCTTTCAAAATCAAGGCTCTAATGTCATGTTAGAAACCACTTAATCTAAAAGTTATAGCTATCAAATAAGGGTCCAAGCATATCAAGCTATCGCCAACAATTTAGTTCTTTTTTTTTTCTTTTTTGTCCATGATTTTCATCTATATTTATTATAAATTGACTGAAAAAAAAGAGGCCTAATATCATCTGTCCTTACCTCTATGGGAGCGAGTCTTCTTATGTAGAACATTTCAGCTGGCTCAAGTATTCCACCAGGCTCTCTTCTCATCCTCCCGCACACTTTAGAGTCCCTAATGCAAGAACTGATCTCAACCCAATACTTCTCATCAGCCACTCTCTCCTCTAACCATCCTGAGTAATCCATTAGGTAGTAATCACAATAAACTCTCCCTAAAGCCACTCTCCCTGACCCTCTTGCTGTCACTCCATAAGCAAAGATCACAAAACCTATCAAAGCAGCAATAATAAAGAACATAACCACAAGATAAAACCTCAAAAGGAAAGTGTTCCTGTAACAAGCTCCTGCAAAGCCAGCCAATGAGACCACCATGATTGATATGCCTATTACTATCAATGGCCATTCCAAGAATCTCATGCAATCTGTAGTGTTGGCTCTGCCGCTTAGCCATATTCCACCACCCAGTACTGGAATTGATGCTAAAAATGTTAAGAAGTTCAAGAAACCAACCAAACTGTTGCTAGCTCCCATATTTTCTTCTGCTTTTCTCTTCTTTCTTTCTTTCTGCCAATTCCAAATTAAAGATTACTTTAGAAGGCTTCCTTTATTAGAGAAAGTGACATGGTTTCCTTAGTTTTGGGTAGCTTGGTCTGCTATGAACCAAGTGTATGAAAGGAAGAATATGGGGCCAAAATGTCTAGAGGTTGTTTATTTTAAATACACGTCACCATCTTATTTAATTGGTACAACTAGCAATCTTTGCCACCCACCTAATATGTTTTAGTATATGGCATATATATTCTCTTTTGACCCATTTCAATAGGATAATGTATTTGATTTTTTATCATCATTTGGGGATATTTTCTTAATCCATCTATGAATATTCAGGTGTTTTCTAGTGTCTATAAATTACACTAAAGGTCAATTCCCTACCTCTCTTTTTTTTATGACTTGGAGTAGGTACGTGTACCCTTAACTTGTGGGAGACGTCTGGTTCAATCATCTCCGTAGGGCCCAATGGAGAAGAAGCCTGGAGCTTCTTGTGGGCTCTCCTCACAAGTAACTGCCAATAGGAAAGTTCTTTGTCAGAGAAAGAGAAAGGACATTTGCTTTCATAATTAAGGGAAAAGACAAGTGTGTGTATGGTCCCCTCCTATCATGTTGTCATTCTTTATCAATTAATCTTACAAATTAGATAAAGCTAATGAGATTATCTTAACCTAATTTAAAAACATCCATAGCTAGCTTTATTTATCATAGATTCGGTCAAACATTATTCATGTCACATATATGTTATTATAGTAAATAGTAATCACTGTTTGTGAATCTCTGCCCAACATATATGTTGTATATCCCTATTTCAACTTTTTGAATCAATAAAGATTTTTTTTTTATGAGATGATGGGTAACGAGGACCCATTTTTCACTAATTTTATAAAGTCAGACACAATTTAATAGTATTGGTGGCTACTCTAATAAATAGTGAAAGACATAAACTCGAACCTGTGACCTTTTTCTAAAGTAAATTTTAGGTATTTTGTACTTAATCACTCTCTCAACCCTTTGTTATTATTAGTTGATCAATAAAAACATTTTATTTAAAGTTCTTTATTAATAGGTAAATGGTGGTGATATAATCGCCCGCAGTTTAGATATCGACTTAGTTCTTGATAAATAGAATGAAAGAAATAGGTATATGTATATATTCCTTAATAAACAAAGTAGAAGAAGTAGATATATATAGTTGACAACAAAAAAGATTTATTGAGTTAATTAAGTAGGTGAGTGATGGATGGGTTTTGAATCCATGGCATCACAAAAGCTTGTGAAGGAAAAACCTCATATTTTATTAAAGTTATTTGACTTTTAGGTTTAAAACTGAATTAATATGAAATAATTTTATATAGTTTTATTATTTATTCTAACTTATGATTAATAAATTTAAGCCCTACCTTACTTTCGGCTATGACCATTGACAAGCACCAGTCAAAGGTTCTGAACCATTTATGGTAGGGATAGGGTGCCCTAAGGCCCACTGAAAAGTTTAGAACAAGGGTCCACAACTTGACACGTCTCTAAAATAATAATCAACTAAGGTCTGAACAATACTTAATATATTTATTTGGAGTTTTAATTTCTACATTTATTTTAGCCCATTTTCTAATGCAAAAAGAAGAACTCTTGTTTAGATTCTAGGTTCAAATTGATTTAAAAGCTAAACAAAACCAGCTAATTCAGAACTAAAGAATTTAGAAACAAGAGTTCATTTTTAATGATAAATCAAGCGAGGTAGAAGAAGCTGTGTGGGATCTGGTCAAGCTGCCAAGGTTTTTACCCTTTAGATGAAAATTTGTTAGGTTGTACATTTATTAATATAATCAATTATTTGTTAACATATTTGAAAAGTAGATACCCTCAATTGAAGATAAAATAAACTAATTAAAATAATTTAGACATATACAATAAACACCATTAAATGTGATAATTAAGAAGAGTGACCTATTAATAATTTATGAAATAATACAAGTAGAAGAAGACCTAAAATAATGTGAATGTACATAGATAATTAAAAAAAATATAACAAAAAAATGTTAACTTAACCCGTCTTAAAAATTGAGTAAAAGAAGTAAATTCATATAACTAACCAACCTATAATAGTTGAAAAAAAGATTTTATTTAATTGTGTTATTTTTTTTTATTTTTTTTTTAAGAAGAAACAAACAGTGCATATATTCATAAAATAGGAGTTTATAGCCTACAAAAGGGAGTACCAAGGGTACTAACATCATACAACAAACGAGAAGACAAACTAAGATGCGCAGCAGCAAAAACCAAAAAACATTGTAACCCAACAGCAAAATGACCAAAACATGACTCACAAAAGGCAATCTCTCCAACTTCTAACTCAATCGTTAAGAGAGAAATCACCATTAACAATTCAAGCACTTGCCATAACAATAAGATCATTCCAAAGGTTATCATAACTCCTAGCGATCCCATAAAAAATCCGTTGATCACGTTCTCTTCAAATCATCCATAACGTATGTAGTTCAAGAGTCAGCTCTCATCACATTCCTACCAAGGGAGTTGTTATGGAATTGAAAACAACTAGTTTAAAATAACTTAAGTGCCCTGTGAGACTGTGACGCAAGCAACCTCATCCATTATTTCATGAAGATGCCACGTCCACAAAAATACGACACGTGTACAACCAATTCCAATAACGTGGCATAATATATGACTGCCACCACATAGAAGTAGTAATAAGCAACTGCCCCTCCTCTTTCAGTTTTCTCTTCACTTATTAACCGCACCCACAAACTCAAATCTATCGTAACTATCAATTTTCTCCTTCCTTGAGAGAGTTTACAGTAGCAGTTTTTTGTGGTGATGGCTTCAGCGACGTTTGTAGAAGTGCTATTAGCCATACTCCTACCTCCTGTTGGAGTTTTCCTTCGTTATGGCTGTGGTGTAAGTCCTTTCAAACACCAACATTAATTCCTCTAATTCAATACCCCTCCTCTTCTTCTTCATGATGATGATTGATAAATTTGCAGGTAGAGTTCTGGATCGACTTATTGCTGACAATTCTGGGTTACATTCCTGGAATCATTTACGCCATTTACGTCTTGGTTGGAGGATGATATTTTTGAGATAGTTTTCGTTTCTAAATTCTTATTTGGAGTTGCTCTTACTTGTCAAATAAATAATAGGGATGGATGATGCCTGCCTTCTTATTCTGTACCATACTATACTATTCTCCCAAAAAATTTACATATATATATTTATTACCTTTCATCTCTGTAGTTGTTGTACGTACTATGTATGTATTTGCCAGCGTTCATTTGAACGCATTGCAGTGAATTTTTCACTTTGTTAACTATGCAATTACAATGGCATTTGCCAAAGTACATTAGAAAAACTGTTTCGAATGTGAAAACAAACTCTGAATTAACAGTCTGATCTCCTGTAAATTTACATATAACGCAAACAAGGTGCTACTAAAGTTGTGGGAAGATGAGATGCAATTGATGAAAAGTAATAAGGATCATCTATGTGGGAAGCCCGGATTCAATTACTTAAACAATCTTGGAACTGACCGTTTAGGTACTTTCCCTTCAAGTTTCAGCCGTCTAAATGCTTCACGCATGTGGCAAGGTCTGATTGGTCCACTCTCTTTTCTCTCGTTCATAATCGTCCTAGCTGCACCATCGCACGTCAATCCCTCATTAATACAAGTCTTCAAATAAATGCAGTAACTGTTGTTCAGTTCATGAAATGCAGGCTCCAAATGGATTAGACTCAAACGGGTTCTACTTAAAATTTTAGCCGAGTGGCCACACAACTATTACTTCTACTAATACATACCAGATTTTATGCAACAACCCCCTTTTTACTGTGTTTGGGGAAAACAAGAAGAAAATGCAAGAGATGAGGATAAGAAATAAAGCAACTACCTGTTTCAACAAGCTCTCCTACAAACATTTTGGCTATACCAGAAACAACGATTGTCATTGGAACTGAGATTTTTGGACTCCCAGTAATGCTTGATAGCAACTGCATTCAATTGGAAGCAGTTAGTATCAGAGTCTTAACAGTTACAATGACCAACATTAATCTCAACGTCTCAAATAAAATCTTGCTGCCATCTATCATGTAAGAAATCTAGAGCATAAATTTGTATGACTTGTTACCTCAAGTGGAGGGTGAAACATATAGAATATTGTTCTATATTTACTGAATTTTGTCATTCAGATCTATGTAGGACTCCAAATTGTAAGGCTAAATTTTTTTTTTTTTTTGTTAACATAGAATTATCTTGTTTAACTTTCCCATCTTGCTTGAAATTTTGGTACCTAGATTTCTTATATGATAATACAAATTTTTGCTCTAGATTTCTTATATGGTAGATAGCAGCAAGATTAGAGAGAGAGAGAGAGAGAGAGAGAGGTAGTCACCCTTTTCATGTTTGATTTCTGAAACCCAGATCTTCGAAAGGATTCATACCTACTCATCTGCCCCTCAGTAAATTGAGATAAAATAGCCCTAAAACAGAAGCAGCACAATTATTACCTCAAATGGATAAATAGGTAAGTTCATCCAGACAACTAGTAGGTGTCTCCCAGACGGGTGTGTTGTTGCATTGTTGAAGTCAAAACGTTTATTACTAAATAGAATAAAAAGTATGAGTCCAAGAAACGTGTCTGCAAGCAATACTCAACTGCATCTTGGCCATCTTGTCTGGGTCACCACTTGATGGTAATTTTGAAAGCTCAACGTCCATGTTCTCTTCCTCCTCCTCTTCTTCCTCTTCTTTGCCCTTTCCAGCAGCTGTGTTGGTTGGCAAGGGAGTTGAAGTAGACGCTGATGCATTCTTGTTACTTAGGTTGGAAGGGTGATCACTTGTAGTGGCTTCATCATCAACTGTTGTTGATGGATTGTCAGCAAGGGCATCATCAGCAGCAATAGGGGATTCTGGAGGTGAATCATCCTGTTGCTCCTGTTCCTGTTGCTCCTCAAAAGCCACCTCAAACGGATCCTTCGATGACTGCTTCATTAGTTTGCTAATCTATTTAAATCTTACTCCTATATGCTTCTACAAAACCAAACCAAACCACTGCATTATGTTTATATCCAAGTCCAATTGAAGAACAATCAAATCACCAATAAGGAATCCTCCAAAATATCAGATCCATTCTCTGTTATAGCTAGAGGAATAACCACAATTTTGTCTATGACATTGAACAAATTTACAGCTTGAAAATTGTTAAGCTTGATTCAATTTACCTTTTTGGACGCCAAATAGTAAATCATATAAAAATTTGGATATTTAGCTCAAATAATCGAGCCCTCGTCTACATTTTATAAATTGAAATAATAACAATATCAATTTGACTGTCCAACACAGCACAATTTATACAAGCAGGTTAAGAAGTAAAAAGAAAAAACTGAAAACAACCTCTTCAATATGGTGTTAAAGTTGCATACATCGTCTTTCCCACTTTCCAAACCCCACAATTGCAGGAGCCTTATGAATTGAACACACCCCTTTTTCACTTAAAAAATAAATGATAAAACTAAGTTTCATAATTCATAGGTTCCCAAAAATCTCAATCCACTCATGTTATACAGTTCACATTAAAAAAAATTAAAAAAAAAGTTATAATAACTCACAACAAATGTAACAGAGAAGTGTTAAGTTGCATTTTTAGGCGATATCTAATCAAATTTCAAAAATCACACAAAAAGTCAGAAATTGATAATGTCAGAGTCGTGCTATTATAACCAACCACACTCAAAAGAGTAGAGTCAAGTTCTTGGTAATTACTTTTGCAATGGAACCTCACAATCAAGATTTCATTCAGTGTAATACTAAAGTAAACTTTGCAAATCACACAATTATATGTGATTCTAAATATTTTCTCACCTAGCTCAAGTCTAAATATGAATTAAATACTAAAACAAATGAGCAATCAACTTAGGAAATCATATGTGCTTAAGGACTTAGCAAAACATCTTTCTATGTGTAAACAATTAGGTCAATTAAGATGTTTCTGTAACAGACACACATGTTATATGAGGCTCAAAGCAATATACAGTTTTAAAGAAAAGAGAAAACCTACTTCTTAAGCATATTTTCTGGCTTTGAACTGATCAAATGAATTGAACTTATTAGAATTAGTATCTTTGACATTAATAGTTATTAGAGACAGTTCAAAAACATTACACTTAAATAAAACAACCAAGACCTATGATATAATCAAGACAAAAACTAAAATTCCCTAATTAAAACAATCCAAAACAACAAAAGAGTATAAAAACTAGTCCACTACCACACTATTTCATTTCGCACAAGAATTTTACAATTTTCAAAATCCATACCATTTTCAAAAATAATTACTAAAAGTGTCAAGCCAAAATACTTCTCATTTTTCACACGTTAACTGCATACGATGGTAGAAAGCAATGAGGGAAATGCAGAAAATCACTCACGATTCTCTATGGAAGTAACTCACTCGAGCAAGGTCATACCTTAACCATCTAGAGATGTTAAAGCCTCAACAATCACTACGTTGTAATAACTTAAAATCCATTGAAGGAAGAAATAAAATTAACGTGATACCAATATAACCCTAATTTAATATTAGCATTCTAGGCCTCACATGAAAGCCTAGACTCTTTCTTGTAGAAAATTCCTTTAAATTAGTGTATGCATGTGAGTGTTTAGAGTTTCTTTAAATTAAAATCACTATTCTTGTTTGGCATTTATTCAAACACCCTTTATGCCTTAAGCCAATTGTGTATCTCTAAAATCTTCTTCTCTATTTGAACCCTTCAATGCAGTTACAATGAAATCAAAATTGTATTCTAAATAATCAATTTAGCATTCTCAGCCTTCTAAAATCGGAATGAACAACCTCAAAGTAGCTATTAAGTGATTCGGCAACCCATGAAAATAAAACCTAATCTTAAGGTACAATCGAACGCCCCAAACCTCTTTTTCTTGCCATATTTTGAGCAATAAAATCGAGTAAACTCCTATATTGAATACCTATTTAAAGCCCTAACTTCTAAATCAATGATATCAGCCTATTCTATTAGATTTCGAGATTTCTACATTACAAATCAAAGAATTCACACTAGGAAAAGATGTGGTTTTACCTCAGTTCGATCTAGATTGCGATGGCGAATGTCTTGGTCGCTAGAAGCTCTCAAGATCGCTTCTTCCGTTTGATGCAGCAAAGGGTTTGAATTAATCCCTTTCTGCCTTCGTCTGTGCGAACTCAACAAAGGCTTCTCCGCTTCCTTTAACGACGCACGAGAACAAGAGAAAACGAGAAAATCTCCTTTGTTTCCGTCAATCTCCCTCCAATAATCCTCCCCAAGATTAAGCTGAGAAGACGGAAAATCGCTTCTTCCCTTCAAAAACTCCCACGCTTTGTTGCACCTCTTTACATAGTTTGAGGGTTATTATTATTTGAACCCCATTCCGCGGCTGCTTCTATTTGCACCAACATCTTTTCTCAACTCACCAAATTTCTCACTTGCACCTCACATAAAAAACAGTTGGACAAGTGTTTACAATCTTCTAATACCAAAATTACCCCCTCACCAATACAACCGCTTTCCTCTTGTTCTTGCCCCCGTTCTCAAACATTTCGAAACCTTTTCTTAGGTATTGATGGAATGATTCAAATTGCAAAATCTAAATAAACTAATGCGATTGGTATTATTTAATTTAGTTTTTTAATAAGTTTGATTTAGTTTAGGTTTGAAAAAAATATAAATCGATAAATTTGATTCAGATTATAGTTTGTGACTTTAAAAATTGATTTAAATCGAAACAAATCAATTTTATAATTAAAATTATTAATATTTATTATTTTTAATATTTATGATTCTTTTATCATATAAATATTTTTATTAAAAAATTATATAATTATTTTTATTTAACAAAGATGGTTTTTAAGTTTTTTAAATATGTATTAAAAAAGTTAAAATTATTTTATATATATATAATTATTTATTTTTAATTTATTTAATGTATGTAAATATAAAATTTTAAATCGATTAACCCAAACCGTTTATGTTTGGTTCAGTTCGATTTAATTTGGTAATTCAGAATAAATTGATTAAATTAAATCGAACTTAAACAGATTATATTTCATTTGATTTAGATTTGAACATTAAATCAATTCAAATTGAACGTCGACAACCCGTCCCTCACCGTTTTTCTTATTCAACTTCGAATATCAATCTCTTTTTATTTTTTGGAACTCATCTCCCTCTACTATTTTCCCTTTCACTTTTCTCCATTTCTTCTGTTTTCAACTCTTCCTCTAACTCTCAAATAACGGAACAAGTTCTCTGTTTCATAATGTAACCGTGTGTGTAATGGGGTTCCTCACAAGACCAGACTATTGTTTGAATGTAGATGATTATATTATTTGAGATTATACTTGGTTCGATGCTTTTTGACATTTGCCCTATCTTTTGAATGTTCACAGTATCCGGCAAGATGGGTTTTGAAAATAAGAAAAAAAAATTAGAGGAAATGAGAGAGAGAGAGAGAGAGAGAGAGAGAGAGAAGAACCAAGAAAGGTGGGTGCCTTATTGAGGGCGGTAATTTTGGATATTTCAAAGTTGTGCAATTACGTATGTAAGGTGCACGGAGAAAATTGGTGAGAAGAGGCGAATGCGTTGGTGTGAAGACTAGCACCCCCATTTCGCGCCTCTCCTTATCCCAAATAACTAAAAAAAAAAGTTATTACCTATATTTTACAATATTTGTTCCACTCATCGGCTAAATTTATTTATCACCGTTATCTTCTTTCATCTTTAATCTTCTCTCTAATTTATGTATTTTGATAAGATTATAGCACAAGGATCAAGATTGGATGACAACGTCTATCAAAGTTTTTTATTTATTTTGATGTTTTTTTTTCTAAAAATTAGGCACCGATTCGGACGGGTGTGGTCGAACTAAAAGCTTCGATTCGGCCCTATATGGCCGAACCTATGTGTTTAGTTCGGCCGAACCTCTTCTTTTTTGGGTTTCCCTACTCTATAATTAACTTTGAAATCTTTTTAGCTATTTTGGTGATATATATGGTCATCCCAATCCAATTTAATTTGGAAGTACACCAAATAATGAGAACAAGTGAAAAATAGTAGCTCTTCACTCAAATTAGGTTGGAAAGTCCAAAACAAACATAAAAATATCTAAAAGTATTTTAAAATTAAAAATAAAATAGGAAAGCCCAAAAAATAAATAATAAATAATAAAAAAAGTAGTTCAATCAGACCTACCAAACCAAGCATGTTGGTTCGGCTCTGCTAGCCAAATCGATTCAAGTCGAACCTAGTGCCGAAAGCTTGCCCCATTTGCGAGCTTCCGATAGGTTTTTTTTTTTAAATACATAAAAAAAAAAAACACACCAAAATGTGTCAAAATATGTATTTCTTATCGAATCAATAGATGTCCAAATCTTTCAAAGACAAAGAAGATATGATGTTGGAGGTTTGGGTTTTGGAGAGTGGAAGAAGAGGGTGGGAAGGAAAGGTAATTTTGGAGTAGGGATTAGATTTTGGGGAGAAAAAAATGTTGGGAGGGAGGGAAACTGTAGGGGGTGAAGGTAGTTTAGGTGTTTTGAGATTTTTTTTTTTGGTAGGTAAGGATAGTGTAGCACCCGTATCTTTAGATGACGTCATTTTGACCCATAGTTTACTTGTAAAGTGCTCATATACGTATTTGACGCTCGACACGGGTAGGTTCGAGTGTCTTTACATGATTTTAGGTCATAGAGAGTGCACATGAAGTTTTTGAACCATCGGAGACCCGTTTTACGTCGAAACATGTCGAAAACGGTGTTTTAGATCCAGTGGAACTCGCTCCATGGAGGAAGAAATATTTGCCACAGATTACATCAATGACTTGATCTCTTAGATCCGTGGTCTAATTGAGCTGAAATTTTGTCGGCTTATTCTTCTCTGATAGATATTCATTATGTACGGTGAAGATCTTGATTGCAGTTATCTATTGTGAGTTATAAGACTCCAAACACTGTTTCACGGATTTGCTGATTTTCTTGCGCAGTTTTGATCAAACGGTTAGATCTCGCAATTCCACCGTTGGATTGAGCTGAAATTTACCAAAAGGTTGGTAACTGACTCATAAAAATTGTGCACATTAATATGTTAAGTTGGAGAGTAATTTGTAAGAAATTTATTATCTAATTGAAAGTAATTGTAGCAAGAAAATCTATTTTTTGGCAGATTTTTTTAACTTTCATGTGTGGGCCCAAAAATGCAACAAAACCCCTATATAAGCCATATGAACGTGGTTTTCTACATTTTTTTCACTTTCAAGAGGGCTAGAGAGCTTCGGAAGGAGATACGAGAAAAAGGGGTGAAGTTTGAGTCTTTTTGGTGATTTTTGCCCAAAAACACCCAAGGTAATTATTTTTTCCTCATTTTTCTTCCTTCTATTACTTTCCTTCATGCATGCAAACTAATTTTTGACCTAGGGTTTCTATGAATCCCGAAATTTTAGGGTCATTGACTTAGGGTTTGTATGGACCATTTTATGCTTGTTTTTTATGTTAATGACTTTCCCTAATCTCAATCAACACTTAAAGGGGTGTTTTCCGTCTACAAATTCAGAAATTTAAGGGAGTGGTGGAAAGCCAATGTTGGACTTAGGCTTTGATTTTGAGATATGTTAATCTAGATGGTATGAGGAGTCCATAAATGGTAAAACTCTCAATTTCTAACAAGAATTTGGTAAGGTTTCATGGATTTGACCTAAACTAGAATTTTAGACCTAGGGTTTACTATTCAAATTGCATGTGAATTATGATGAATGCATGGGTAATTGTGGATGTATGGCCCTCCAAATTACTGATTTTGTTTAGTGAAAATCCTAGTGCAGAGAAATTTTGACTTAGGCTATGTAATTTGGCAATTCCCATGTGATTTGGGGATTTGCAAGTGATTTGGGGAATTTGACTTAAACTTGATCAATTAATGAAATTGACTTGATAAGTAGTCTAATTGATCCTAATTGTGATTGAATGTCATGTATTCTAGTGGTTGGATCATAGGGATCAACCTATTACATTCAATTGGGCTAATTTTGGGTTAAATTGATATTAAATAGTTAATTTGAGCAATATGAAAATTGGCTCATGCGTTGACTATTGTAGAATCTAATTGACTTTTGATTTGAGTTTGAACATGGGTTTTTGGCACACTTTATGGCTGATTTTCAGTTTGTGTATATTATGTTATTTTCAGGGTTTTGTGATTGATTTAAGAAACTCATATAGTCAATTGGAGACTTTGGTGCCTTAGGGTGAATTGTGGTGATTGGAATTAGATTGGCTAGTTCTAGCCAATCAAGTGTGAGTGTTCTTTACTTTTAGATTTCTTTATATGTGGCATTCTATTACTTAAACCGATTTGAATTGATAAATGTAAGTGTTATGCATGTTTTAATATTCTATGAAATATATTTGAACATAGTCAGTTGGGATGACAACTTGGGTTAAGGCTTCCAGTTGGGGTTCCCTTTTTGGTAATTCTCGTAAGTCTAGCGGCGATCTCAGTTGTGTACTTTGCAGAGGATTTTATGGCTTGTGTATAAGTAGGTTAGCTTAGGCTAATCCTACGTGCTACACGACCCCAGAAATCCTATTAGAATACGAATATTGTGTGTCGGATTGGACGTTGTGTGTCGCGACTAGGCTTTTGACCCCCCTTGCTTAGGAGGTGTTAAGATTGTATGTGCATGATTACAAATGATATGCATTGTCTTATTCATGACATGATGCATTATGTTAGCATATATGTAATTTTATTTCATCACCATGATACTTCAAATATTTTTATGATCTTATCATATTTTTATAAATACACGTATATTGCCACTTGTAAATGACACTCATTGAACTTGTTGTAGCTCACACCTCACATTTTTCTTTCAGGATCTGATAGAAAGGGTAAAGGAAATACTTGACTGCGGAGCATCCCTTGGGTTTTGTTGACGTAGGTGTCGTACATTTTCTTTTGTATTTTGAAATTTTGTACATAATAACACCTAGTATATGTATATTTAACGCATAGTTGGGATGTGTTGGGTTTTGTATATCTTGTGGACTTAAAAAGTTTTATTTTTGGTAAATTGGAGATGTATTATGTTTATTTCATCGTTGATTATATTTAGATGAATGCTTGATAGGATTGTGTTTTATTTTGGGATTCATGTTATATTAGGCTGACGGGACGCCAGGTATATAGATCGAGGGTATACTCAGAGGTTTCGGGCGATCATGACGTCACGTATAATGGGTCGTGACAAATAATATTGTGGGGTAAATTTAGCAAGTGGGTAAATATAGTAGGCCAGCGGGGTATATCTTGAATTTCCCTACGTTTTTCATTTCATTTTATTGTAATTTTGTTATTTATTTATTCATTATTATTGTTTTTATTTCTACTTACCAGTTAAAAAACAGCATGTTAATAAACTAAAGGTAACAGAAATACGATATGCGACGATTAATCTGTGATAAACTTAACGGATAAAATAGAAAATAACATATTCAATAAATGATAAGAATAGCCCTAATTGGAAATTGAATGGAAAAGGACCAACTAAGGTTATTTAGATATATATACGACCGTGGTAACGATAGAAAAAGAAAACGGCCTTAAACAACATGGAGAAAATAATATTTTTTACTTCACTTTCATTTTATTTTTATATTTATTTATTTTTTATGTGAGATGGGTATATGATAAAATTTTAAAAAATTAAATTAAAAATGAGTATATTCAAAAAAAATAA
Organism: Paratinospora sagittata; assembly: GCA_035771175.1. NCBI lineage: Eukaryota > Viridiplantae > Streptophyta > Magnoliopsida > Ranunculales > Menispermaceae > Paratinospora > Paratinospora sagittata. Next base: position 22,365,731 of record CM069593.1, read on the forward strand.
TGGGAATAGTCTCAGTTAAAAGTAAAATAAAAGAATGGACTAAAATAGTTTTGACACACATAGTGTAGGCTTTTGGGTGCACCAATTAGGAAGAGTAACCTATTAACATTTCATAAAAATAATAGAAGAAAATAAAGACTTAAAATAACATGAATATAAATAAATAAAAGAGATTTAATTTTTTTATAATTTGAATGTCATCTCCACTTTTGATATAGGGGAATAGAGGAAACAAATTTATTTAGCTTGTGATTATCTTTATTTTAAATATTAACTATATATGAACATCGCAACTTTACCGAATACTCAACAATTCACTTTCTAGCATAACCTCTTAAAGCATCTTCAATACTTTTATAGATTATAAAAAAATTAAATGTTACATAAAATAAATAAATATTGAGTTAAAATAAATTTTTTCAATACAGTTCTATCACCATTCACTGACAAACTGAAGTAGTAAAAAAAAATAAAAAATAGACACTGTCAACATGAACTTCTACTTTCAAGGGATCTGTTGGACAATTATTATATTATTGACTTAGCAAATTAATAGAGTTTAATTGGATTTAAATAAAAAAATATTTAACACCTCATCAAAATATATATTTTAAATGAAAGCATTGAAAAATATTTTTTTAACTTGATTGTCTATTAAGTAATATTTTATGTTATATAAAAAGTAAGTTCCTTAACATTGATGATACAATACTTTTTTTAATTGAATATTTAACTATTAAATATTTTTTTAAAAAATAAATGTTATTTAGCTCGAACATATCCCCATTGGAACATATTACCTTCGCATTATTGTTCTTAGCTTTTCATTGTCCTTTCTTTGTAAAACATAGATTTGTAAAATCATCTTTTTTATATTATTATATGATCAAACAACAAGAAGAAAACTTGGCAAGAAAAGAAAATCTCATGTTAGGGTAATTCATGGCAAAGCCTTTTCTACCCAAAATACTCTTAAAATGTTTATCTTATTATTATTTTTTTAAATTAATGTTATTGTTAATATTACTAAAATGGTAATTTTTGTAATGAATTAATTTTAATTTTTTTTCCTGCACCCTACATTTTAAGTTTTTTTGTTTTTAAAGTTCTAAGTTTTATTTTTAATTGTTCCCCTCCATATTCTTGAATGATTTTAGTTATTTTGATCATATTAAAAAATAAAATATATACTTCTTTTCTAATAAAAAATTATTTTATTTTATTATTTTTTAATAAAAATCACATACAATGTACATGTAGAAACACTATATATATATATATATATATATATATATATATATATATATATATATATATATATATATATTTCCTTGTATTTTCTTGCAGTGTTTCTCCATAGCTATTAAACATGTTATAAACTAAACAAATCCTATTCTAAAGTCATTTTGTCAAACTCCTCCAACTCCCATATGCAACTATAAATGCTTTGTACGCAATGTTTAGTTCAAAAGAAAATTATTAGAATGATATGACTAAGATCCAACTTACTAATCATGTTCTGGGAAATGGGTCTTTCTTTGATTTGAGAAATTTGGGGGTTTATGTGGCGGAATTTGAAATCTGAGAAAGCTCAGTGTGGTTGCCATTGCTCAAGTGCTCTGTTTTTTGAAGATCGGAGAAGAGAAACTGAAGAGGAATTTCAAGAAGTTTTGGAGGCCTGCGATCTTCCTTCTTTCGCGCGCGTGCCCTAGTTTCTTAGAACCGGTCGGTCGGTTTGTTTCTGTGGATTTTGGTTTCTGGAGGTTTCGTTGATCGTATCTGTAAGTTTCTGTTCACTCTTCTTGTTTTCTAACTCTCTTTTTGGTTCATACTCATTGTCTTTGAGCTTCGCGATCCAAGCTCGTCTTTGAGCTTTCGAGCTTCTCGAGCTAAGCCTTCGTGGCTAATCCGAATTGTTGAAGAAATTGAGAGCTTAAGTTGCCTAAGATTACTTGGAAAACAGAAGATACGAATGCATCCGCCGTGATTTTTATGAGAACTTGAAGATTTTAGCTGATTTCAGCTGTGATTTTTATATCTCGTTCTCCCTGATCTGATCTCGCGAGTCCGTCAGATCTGATTTGGTGTTCTCTATTTCATTGTGCTAAATCGCAGAACTCATTCTCTCACGAGTCTGACCGCGATCTCAGAGCACATCTCACTCGATCTCAGAACTTATTTTCTTGCCAGGCGACGCTGCTTCGATCCTCTTCGCTCTCTCCTTTGTCGCAGGATTCGTGGATTAATACAAGACAAATGGTTACACCTCCAAGTCACTCTCAACAGGAAACTGATTTGCTTGAACGAAGTAACAAAAAAGTTAAGATGAATGTGGATGGAGTGGAAGCGGATTTGTCGCCGATGGCGGACGTAGATATGGTGGAGGAGACTCAAGCATGCAAGGAGAATGCTGAGGAGAATGGGATGTTCGCCCCCTTGCCAACATTTAGAGACAAACTTTTGGGCTATACGGGACGAATGGATGATGGCGAGACGTCCGATGAGGATTGGACCTCAGATGATGAAGGAGAGATGGGGGCTGAGGAGTCCGAGTCCGAGTGTCCAGTCATTCACATATCCAAAGAGGAGAAGAGGCGCTTACGTCGCCCATGGAGACAGACACTTATTATCAAATTGTTGGGCAGAACAATTGGATTTACATTCCTGTTACGTAAGATTAAGGCCTTATGGCGTCCGAAGGCTCCTATTGAATTAGTTGCTATTGATCAAGACTATTTTCTTGTCAAGTTTGCCTCCAAGGAGGATTATGAGTATGCAAAATTTGAGGGCCCATGGATGATCTTTGATCATTATCTGACAGTGCGGCAATGGCATCCTAATTTTGACCCGGGGTAGGAGAACATGGATAAATTGTTGGTGTGGGTGCGAATCCCTTGTCTCCCAATTGAATACTATGACTATGACTTCCTCATGAAAGTAGGGGCACGTATTGGTCGTCCGGTGAAGATTGATGATGCAACAAGCACCGTCTCTAGGGGGAAGTTCGCGCGTATATGTGTGGAGGTAGATATAACCAAGCCACTTCTATCTAAATTCACTTTGCGACGTCGGGTTCGACGGATTGAATACGAAGGGATCCATTTAATTTGCTTTGATTGTGGATGTTATGGGCATCGGAAAGATGCGTGTCCAAAGAATGAGGGCCACGGTGGACCGGCGGAAGTGCTGGCCGGAGATGTTAGAGATGTGGTCGGAGTTCAATCTAGGCCGGCTGAGCCTCCGGTGAATCAGGAAATAACCGAAAGTTATGGGCCATGGATGTTGGCTTCTAGAAGATCTCGTAGAGGTATGACCAAAACTGAAAATGGAAAGAGTGGGAGAGCTGGACGTGATCCTCGGGATATGCCACTGATTGGTGCTAAACAAAATGCTAGTTTTCAGCAACATATTTCTCGGTATGCGGCATTAGCGGTTGAGGATAATCCTGAGGAAAATATTGATAGTGATCAACGAGATCGGCCGCATCTTGATAAGGATACTGGCGTGCACATGGGCTCAGGGATATCACTTAATGAATATGTCAAGAGTAAAGGGAGAAGGCCCAATCTGCAAATAAATACTAAGGAAGTGGATAATGGCCCAAGCACTCAAGTGGCTGTAGAGACCAGCAATGCGGTTCGAATAAAGAAGAATTTACTGACTCGTGACATCACTTCTATATCTTCTCAGTCCAAGCAAGCTGTCGCTGCGGAGGAACATATTGTGGTGCGTGGGTCCAATAGAGGTCAGCTGATTTCTCGATCGGTGGTCTCTCATCCCCAGCATCAGGTTGAGAACATGGAGGGTATTCATCCGACTATTAATTTGATACCAGAACATCATCAAGATCCTCCTATTGTGGTGGATTCTGGGCATGTTCCTGCTATTGGTAGGTGGGAACTTGGTGGAACAACAGCTAATCTGGTGGGGGTGCATAACGAAGCTCCTAGTGACAAGGATGAATCGCTTGGGAGGATGGATATTGTTGATGGAGGGTTCTCCTCTTAAAGCCGTACTTGTCAATTTTTTGGTCTTCGGTAGGGGTGGGTAGCCTATTTTATCTTGTTTTTATGGATTTTATGATCTGAAATTGTCAAGGGGCGGCTTCGAAGGAGTTTCACCTTTCCCTGAAAGACCTGCTTAAGATGCATAAACCAGGCATGTTGGGGTTGTTAGAGCCCAAAGTGAGTAGATCTCAGACAGATTTTCCCTGTAAAAAGCTGGGTTTTGATGAATGGGTCCGGGTAGAAGCATTGGGTTTCAGTGGTGGTATTTGGGTATTCTGGCATAGTTCTTGTCAAATAAATATTATTGCTACTCATCCCCAGTTTATCCATATGAGGGTTCGGGATAGTAGTATGCATCAGTGGTTGTTATCTGTTGTTTATGGTAGTCCTACAGCCAGCTTGAAGAAGCTGTTATGGAGGGATCTTAATAAGAATGTTTTTGATATGAGTGAGCCTTGGATTATTGCGGGTGATTTTAATGCGGTGGTATGTTCCGAAGAAGTTAGTAGTGGGAATGCTGTGGCTCATCATGGCAGCTCTGGTTTTGGGGATTGGATTTTTGATCATGATTTGCTGGACATGGGATTTTCCGGACAAGCCTATACTTGGAGTAGGGGTATAGGGGATCAGTTTAAGGGAGCTCGCCTGGATAGAGTTTTATGTAATTTAGCTTGGAGGCATATGTTTGAGGACGCTAGAGTGATTCACCTTCCTAAACATCACTCCGACCATGTTCCTATCTTGGTTCGTTTAAAGGGTTCAAGTGCCACTGTGAGACCAACGCAGTTTAAATTTCAGGCAGCTTGGCTGACTCATCCGGGATTTTACAATGTCATCAAGGAGAATTGGAATCGTGACCGATCTTTGGATACAAATAATCGGCATATAGCCTCGGTTCTTACTTCATGGAATAGTACCGAGTTTGGGAGTATTTCTAGGAGGAAGAAGAGGCTCTGGGCGAGACTTGCAGGCATTCAACGTGTCTTATCTAAACACCCTACACACCGTATTCATCTTTTGGAGTCTAAGCTTAAGAAGGAGCTGGACCTTGTTCTGTATCAAGAAGAACTTTCGTGGTTTCAGAAATCTAGAGCTGACTGGATCCTTTCGGGTGACCGCAATACCAAGTTCTATCACGCTTCTACAGTCATTCGTCGGAGTAGGAATGTCATTGAGAGGTTAAAAGGTGCAGATGGAAATTGGGTTTCAGATTCAGCTCAGTTAAAGCATCTAATTCAAGATTTTTATACCAGGTTATTTTCAAAAGAACCTTACGGGGATATGTCTGATTTTCCTAAAGGGGGTTTTCCAATTCTTGATGGTGCTGTCATGGCAAGGATTCATCAGCCCTTTGAGATTGAAGAGATTCGTCAGGCTTTATTTGATATGGCTCCCTTCAAAGCGCCAGGCCCGGATGGTATTCATGCAGGTTTTTATCAACGCCTCTGGCCTACAGTGGGGCCTTCTGTCTACAAGCTTGTTCAAGACTTTTGGGTGTCAGGAAAGCTTCCAGATGGGATCAATGATACTCTGTTGGTATTAGTACCGAAGGTTCAGCATCTTGAATTATTGACCCAGCTTAGACCTATAAGTCTCTGCAACGTGGGCTATAAACTGATTACAAAAGCTATGACAAATAGGCTAAAGATGATCCTCCCTAGTCTTGTTTCTCCCAACCAAAGCAGCTTTGTTCCTGGTCGCCAAATTACAGATAATGTCATTGTGTATCAAGAAGTCCTTCATTCAATGAGAACTAAGAAGAGTGGTGCATCTCATATGGCAATTAAGATTGATCTTGAAAAGGCCTATGATCGATTATCTTGGGATTTTATTGAAGACTCGTTGAAGGAGATTGGTCTTGGTGATGGGTGGATCCGAAACGTGATGCATTGTGTCTCTTCCTCTAGGATGTCGATTGTCTGGAATGGGGATCTTTTGGATTGTTTCTCTCCTGAGCGCGGAGTTCGGCAAGGGGATGCAATTTCGCCTTATCTTTTTGTTCTGTGTATTGAAAGATTGGGTCATTTGATTAATGGGGCAGTGGAGCGAAAGGAATGGAAACCCATACAGCTTTCCCGTTATGGTCCTTCTATCTCCCACCTTTTCTTTGCAGATGATATGGTTTTGTTTGCGGAAGCATCTACAGAGCAGATAAAGGTTATTATGAAGTGCCTGGATTTATTTTGTGCGTGCTCGGGCCAAAGAGTTAACTACCAGAAATCTCATATATTTGTATCTCACAATGTGGAGCTTGCGGTGGCTCAAGACATATCTACTATCTCTGGTATTCCCCTTACGGACAACTTGGGTCGGTATCTTGGTGCTCCCTCCATTCATGGGAGGGTCCGACCTGCTGACTTTCAGTATATCATTGAGAGAGTGACTACTCGATTGGAGGGGTGGAAGACAAAATTCTTGTCCTTTGCGGGTAGTTAAATCGGTACTTAACTCTATTCCCATGTACATCATGCAGACTATGGTGTTACCAATAGGGGTGTGTAATACCATTGATAAATTAGTTCGACGTTTTCTATGGGGAGGGTCTAATGAGAAGCAGGGCGTCAACCTCATTAAGTGGGAAATCATCATCAAACCTATGGAGGACGGTGGTCTTGGCATTAAGAGTATGGCTTATATGAACTTGGCTTTTTTGGCCAAATTGGGATGGAGACTAATTACAGATAAGAATAGCTTTTGGGCCAGAGTTGTTTCCATGAAGTATCTGCATCGGGAAGCTACTATTGATAGGTTGCAGCCTAAGAATGGGGCTTCCAATGCGTGGCGGGGCATTGTTAAAGCTGCGCCTATTTTACGTAGCGGAGTGCAGGCTCTAGTTCGTAATGGTAAGGACACTCTTTTTTGGCTTGATACATGGGTAGGTGAGGTGGCCTTAATCAATATGAAAATGCGGGATTTGAGTTTGGTGGAGATGTATAGGCCTGTCTCAAGCTATTGGGTGAAGGGCTCAGGGTGGGACTGGAATGCTCTATCAGGTTTACTCCCTTTTGAGGTTGAAAATAAACTTGTTGCTGTGCTCTTATTGGATGAGGAGGAGGTTGCAGATGGCATATGTTGGGGAGCTTCTAAGAGTGGCATATTAACGGTGACCTCTGCTTACACTATTTCTACTGGCACTCTTATGGGAGATCCTAATTCCCTTTGGAGGATGATTTGGAAGCTTAAAGCTCCTCAAAGATGCAAGACTTTTTTGTGGATGGTTGCGCATCGAAAGATCATGTGCAATGCTGAGTGGATGAAAAGGGGTTTTACCATGGCACCTGACTGTATTGAATGTGTGGGATGTATCGAGGATGTTGATCATATTTTTCGAAATTGCTCTAGAGCCGTGCAATTATGGAAGCGCCTATTGCAGCCAGGTGAGTATCATCTTCAGAGCAATTTGGATTTTCAAAGCTGGCTTGCTCATAATCTTGCTGGCGTTAATGATTGTAATGTTGACTATGACTGGGCTTCCTACTTTACAGTTGCCGTGTGGGCTCTTTGGAAATGGAGGAATGATTTAGCATTTCGTAATCTTCGTTTTCACTTCGAGTATAGCATGTCTTGGCTTAAAGGGAAAGTGGCTGAAATCATTCATGCTTTTCGAGCCAAAGTGGCGGTCCATGATGATGGACTGATAGAGAGGGTGAAGATGGTAGGCTGGTGTGCTCCCAACCATGGTTGGACTAAGCTTAATACTGATGGATGTCTTAAGAATGCTTCATCGCGAGCAGGGGGTGGCGGTCTTCTCCGTGACTATCGTGGTATGTGGTTGAGGGGGTTTGTGGCTAATATTGGTTCTTGTACTGCAACTGAAGCTGAATTATGGGCTGCTGTTCATGGCTTACGTCTTGCTTGGGATGAGGGCCATCGTTCTATAGTTTTCGAAACAGATTCGGCTATGGTGGCTGGTTGGTTAAAAGGCAACAGTATGCCGCAGCTTAGCCTTTTCAACTTGGTAAATGAGTGTAGAAGACTCCTTCAGAGAGATTGGATAGTACAAGTTGAGCACATTTACAGAGAAGGTAATAGAGCAGCAGACTATTTGGCTACTGAGGCTTTGAAGTTCAATCGGGGAGTGTGTATCCTGTCTTCCCTTCCCCGTGGGTTATCCAATATTTTGAGGGAAGATGCAACTGGGGTTACTTGGCCTAGGAGAGTTCGAGATGTAGAGTACTAGTTGTTCCTGCTGGGTATTCCCCCTCTTTTCCTTTCCAAAAAAAACTATAAATGCTTTGAGGGTCCAATAAAAATTACATTTTAACTTGGAGACAAATCAAGTTATTGAATGATTAATTGAAGTTAAAATTCTAACCTTTTTTGCTGTGGGGCTCATCTGTGAAACAGAAAAATCATAAATGTTTACAATTGGGTAGACCATAATTTTGTATTTTAGTCTATATTTGGAGATATGACATATTTCATTCACTGATCAACTCATTTCTTAAAAGAGATATGGGAGAACAGGAAATTTAATGCAAAAATATTATTTTTAAATCTATTGCAAATACTACATGGACACAGTCGCGCTCATATTTAAATAGAATAATACTTAACTAACACACTTTATTAATAATGTTTCTGAAAATTATTAAATTGTCTCGAATCACGTATCAATACGTAATTTGAAGCTATTCAATAACTTTTAAGGACAATGTAAAAAAAAAAATGTATTCAAAAAATATGTTTCTAAAGCATTTTTCATTTAAATAAGCTCTACATATGTTTGTTTTCATCTTATATTATATTTCACCTAATTTTTTTATTTCATAATTGTTTTTACAAAAAAACTAACCATCAATTTAATAGTTTATTATAGCAAATATTTTGATTATTTTTAAAACAATATTCATTCATTCATTCCACAATTTTAAATGATCATTTACAATGTAAAAAAAATAAACCACAATAACTGAGATATGTTACCATTTATGTAAAAAACGAATATTAATATTTATTTATGGTTAACAAATGGCAATTTAGAGATATCTTTGACTTATAATGGCCAGTAAAACATGAAACATCAATTGTGTTACAACTTTGACAATACAATTAAGGAGAATTTTAACTTTCAATCTTATGAAACATCAAATTAGAGAATTTAACTATTTGTGATATTTCATCAATTTAAGATAAAAATAAGATAAAATTGATTAAAGTGGTTTATACCTATACAATGAAAACCCTTTAAATGTTCTGGTTGAGGACAATAATCTATTAATAATTTACAGTAAAAAAAAGAAGATAATAATAAATATAAGAGAAATACTTTAATAACATACTTTTTTGATATTGTATTTGAGAATTGTTAGATTATTTCGAATGACGTATTATTATAATATATATTTTTATCATTTATATCTTTTGTTGATTTTTTTTTATAACTTCAAGATGTAAAAATACATAAAATTCAAACACTATATATTTTTTTGTTGCATTGAATTATTTCATTCTAGCAAAAAAAAAGAAGAGACAATAATAAATAAAGAGAAATATTTTGATAACATTGTTTTTGATATTATAAAATTATAAAATTATCTTAAATTACGTAGTATTATTATTATTATTATTATTATTATTATTTTTTGAACCAATTCAATAACTTTTAAAATAATGTAAAAATATGTGTTTATCGAGCATGTCACCCTAACATTACTTTAAAATAAAATGATGTGTATTATTTATTGTTTCTTCCCGCACCCGGCACCCGACTTTTAAATGTTAGCAATATTTTGGACGCAAAGCAATAGTTGGAATTAATTAAATGAAACCCATGACGTATCCCGCCTTCTATTTACTACCTCGCGCTCTTCCATTCCCTCTCTCACTCTATTTTAAGTTAAGTAGGAACACGAGAAGACCGAGGAGTAGAAGAGAGTGAGTGGACCTCGGGAGCTGCGCGACCTCACTAGAACACGACGAAGCAGAGAAGAATCTCATCCGCTTCAAACCCTCCTCCACCTTGCGTTCCTCAAAAACCCTGAACAGCAACACTCTCTAGGGTTTCGGAGAACCCCCTCCACTCACGCATTTGCTGCCGAGTTTCAAGATTTGAAGGTAATCGATCTCTCTTACCTGCTGGTTCTGTGTTACTGTTTAGTACTCCGAATAATCGTACTGATCGATGCAGCATTGTTAGCCGATCTCTTCTTTTCTCGTCACTGCGGTTCGTTCGGTCGAATCTGAGTTTCGAATGAATGGTTCAAAACACATGAACCGAGGTTTTTCACGAAAGTAGAAGCTTTTATATGTTTCTTGATTCTCATCAGTTGCTCTTATGGCTTTCAGTCTGGGAAAAAAAGAAAAAAATTGTATCTTTTGAGGTTTTTGTGGGTTTTAATGACAATGCCGGTTGATTACTTGCGATTCGAAGCTAGAAACTTTGTTTTGCCCTTTTTTTGTCATTCTTCTCGTCATTCTTGATGGAATTCTAGTTTCTGCAAGTTGAATCTGACTTTTTTTTTTTCCTCTGCTCGTGCGTTTCGTGTTTGCTGCTGCTTTCTTTGATTTTTTTATTTTTTATCCCTTCAGATCGGTTAATAGTCAGTTCGACTCTATAACTCGGACGATGAGCACGTACTGTAGATTTATCGCACGCAGTGGGGCCTTTTCATGAGTGGTGTGAAGTGAACCTTCCAAAATCTTGATGTTTTTTTCTTCTTTTAAGCCTTATCCTTCGTTCGCGGCGACAACCAAGGAAATTTTGACTCTACTTGTGCCCATTTTTCCTTAAGATTCATCGTTTAGCGAAAATACCCCTAGTTGGAAAACCAAATTACGTCCTTACCCAACAAGTACGATAATTGGAATTTGAACAGGGTGCGCACGCTAGTTCGGTTCCTATTGCAAATGAATATTCCTCTTTTCTAGGGTCATTTTGGTAACTTTGATTCTGCATTTGCTTCTCTCGGTGAGGTCCTCGTGGTTGTAATAATGGTGTGCCTGTGGCACTGTAGAAGTAACAACTACTGGAAGTAAGAAGATATATATAAAGAGGGTGGTATTTATTTTTTCTACCTACTGATGAATCTTTTGTTTTAAAGGATGTTGTTGTTGTTTCTCGGATTCTTGTCCACGAGAAACGCCTACCCACCATCAGAAACTTAGCATTTATTTCTTTCTCTTACGTGACACAACATGTTCTGGGTCTGGCGCCTGCTTTCATATGTCTCACCTTGTGACTAGTAAACTGGTGCAGGACTTGTGGGTCAGAGGCCCAGAGCTGGTGCACGCGTTGTGGGTCAGGGGCAGGAGGCAGTTGATTCTTCCAATTTAATTCAGTTACCTTGACAGGAGGTAAAGATGCAGACACCAAATGCAAGGTTAGTACAATTTTTTTTTTAATTAAATGACCTATCTTGGATGTTTTCCAATAAATGAGAGGTATGTGTGTTTAAGTTGCTTGATTACATGTAAAGGGGTGCTTATTTTATTCAAGGATATGGATAATGCTCATGTTGTCTTTTTTAATGTGCTTGTCTTGTATTTTAGTTAATCCTTACTATTCCCCTTTTCACAAGGGACTCGGGCTTTTCTTTTTGGTGAAATGGTATTCTAAATATTCAACTACATGTGCAACTTATTTTTACACGCAGTGAGACGTGTGAAACACACATATTCAATAAATATGAATGTGTAATTGCACATGTAGTTGTATTTTTTTGTAGTTAGAATAACATTTTTCCTTTCTTTTTATCTTACTGGCGGTAATTGACCCATTTATGTTAGTTAACTTTTGAAGAAACCTGTTGTTGAAGCGTATTTACCTCGGTTTTACTTTTCACATTATTGATAGATTCATATTGGAAATGGCCGAACAGTTTGTTGCTCATTGCCAGCCAGCCTACTGTTGGAGTTCACTTCTACCTTGTCATAACCTCAACTTTAACCTATTTGTTCACTGTATAAGAAGGGTGAATTTTTTTTTGCAAATTTATCTTTATGTGAATGTGAGGTCGTGTATGCCAAGAATGGGCATGGTTATGGACTTCTCTTGTAATAAATTGCTTGCTCAAAATGGACTTTTAGTATCTTTGTTCTGTGTTATTGTTGACATTTATAGAACTGATAAAAGAAACTGCATGTCCAACAAATCTGTTGTTTATCTTCTATTCCTTTTCTCGTTAGGTCCTTTTTTTCAACTTTTTGAAATTTCTGTTGCAAAATTGAAAGAACTATTAAATTTTAATGAATTGCATAGTAATGTGGTCTTAATTTGTTTTCATTTATACTGAGCTGACACAGAGTACAGTGTTTTTATTTTTTATTTTTATTTTTTTGGGGTAAACATTGATAAATAGTTAACTGTGTATATCTGAATATTCCTTAATTGCAAATGGTGCAACTCTAATTGCATTTAGCCACCTGTAATATTGGCTCAAAAGTGGTTTCAAGTTTAAACTCTGTTTTGATTTTGATGGCTGGAGTTTAAGGGATATCCACCTGCAATAACTGTCTCGCAAAAATTAAACTCAAGAGAGATTAGAGATGGATCCTGTCCTTACCTGACATGGTGCATTTGGCCAGCTGTGCACCTCAATGGGTTGAAACGATCATTAATTATATGTTGATGCCTGAGGGCCCCCCTCCTATTATTGCTATTGTTACTTAGAGATTCAACCATATTTCCAATTTCAATTTTAACTTATAAAGCAAACATAATGCTAAAGCTGGCAAAGTTATCATTATCACAGCTTACTACTCTTGCTGCCCTGTAGTTTCCGTGATGTAATCTTGACTCTGTATTGTTAAGGTGTTTGGGTAATGCCTGGGTGGTTAAAGAATTATTTGTTTCTTCCTAATGAGCTAAGCAGCCACTTATTTTACATACGTATGATATGAACAATCTTTATCCATAGTATCAAGGATGGGGTAAAAGAATTGAATGTAAAAAAGGAAGTAATACAATTAAATAAACTTGTTAAAATTCCCGCAACAAAAATCTTGTTTATCTGGGACATTTGGGTTTCAACATTGATAATAAAGGGACTCGATCTTGTGATTTCTCTCGAGAGTCTGGTGTTTGAGGACCAAAGAGAGTGGTTGACATCTAGAATAAAGGAAGATGGTTTTACAATGAAGGGTGTCCAGTTGGATAAAGAATTGGGTAGTTGAAGATCCAAGAATGAGACGGTGGCATTTGCATCAATAACCACGGGCTAAGGGATGGGTTTGTGAACCTTGAAGGTGAGTGCTTGCATTGAGAACCTTGGGGGTCATGTTTGATTTTAGAACAGGTCATCAGCAGGGTTGATCACATTTGAGTATAATCCTGGGGTCAAGCTGAAAATGTAGGGATGTGTTGGTTTCTTGTTATACTTGTGATGATATGCATAAAAAATTGCCTGTGAATCCACTTTTAAATTAGGCACTATAATTATTCTGCTTAGGTGAGTTACTCCTAGGAAACATCTTAGTACTAATGAAAATGGTTTAATCATCATTATTACCTCATTTAATTCCATTGGTCGTGTTGATTTGTTTTCTCAATTTTTGTCTTTCTCTGTTTACATGTATTTTAAAAGATGGCCTACCTGGAGCATGTCTACTTATAATTTCCATGTGCGTTGAGAATACAGTGCTAGCCTCTGTTATCCTGTGTTTAACTCTAGATTACGATTACAATTATCTATCACAAGATAAGTGTGAATTTTGAATGATTAATTGTTGATATGGGCGAGGGCCTTGTGGTTCTGAATCTCTATTAATCTGACTGTACTTCCTAGTGCTATTTTCCATCTCATGAACTTTTTGTGAGCAGAGCTGGAACTTCTGAGCTTCATCAAAGGACATCTCCTGTGACACCTCGAACTGCTCGTGAACTAAGGATGACTGGATCAGAAACTGAGCCAATTTCTTCGCCATCAGTTAGCAAGATGCAGAAAGGTAGCCCTAAAGTTGCTGAAAAGAAGGCACCCAGAAGTCCTGTGATGGAACGGAGGTCACCAAGAATCCTAATCACCGAACGGAAGTCACCTCAAAGCCCAGTGACTGAACGAAGGTCCCCAAAAAGCCCAGTCCCTGTGGTACTACCTTGTTACCACTTACCGGAACACATTTTTTTGGGCAGGTTCATAATGAAATCATCTTGCTTTGATGCGAGATCTTTGGACTGCCAGTATGAATAATATAGGATGTTAGGAGCTAGTTATATATTTATCTGATAGGTGGAGGTCCAACAATGCATATCAAACTATGACTAACACCTCCCACGTGGAGAGTCAGAAGTTAGAATTTGAAACAAATATTAATCATGCAAATGCCGATAATGAGACTTAAACCTAGGACCTCTTACAAAACCAACTCTCTAATACCATGTTAGAAACCACTTCACCCGAAAAGCTCTCTCTCTCTCTCTCTCTCTCTCTCTCTCTCTCTCTCTCTCTATACACGCACGAGTGTGCAAGCGTGCGCGCACGTGTGTGTACACATATCACGGTGTTGAAACATTTTGGTTGTTCTAGACAGTGTTTTCAAGGCGCTAAGGCGATGTCTAGGCGATTTGCCCTATCTAGGCGAGGCGTAGCGTAGGCAAAGCCTAGACGCGGCACAGGCGATAAGAAAAATATTTATTTATAGGTTCCTAGATAATTAATTCATTATTTACAGGTCCCTGGACAGTTTATATACAAAATTATATATATAACTATATTCTATAATAAATGTTAAATTTTCATAAAATGATAAAAAAACACTTCATATTAATTAAAATTATGTCCACAAACATTAATTCATGTCATAATACATATTATCCAAAAGGTTCAAAAGTACAAAACTAAAATATCTATTGTCGGAGGGTCGTCGACGGTTGCTGGAGATTTCGACGGAGTTTCTTGGTCTTTGCAAATGGAAATGATAGACTTAGGGTGAAAAAAATTCAGGAGTTTACTATAGAAACAAGGCTTTTATGTTTTTTAAGCTTTTTTTTTAAATTAGAGAGACCCTTCTAAACTTTTTAAATATTTGCACAAACTCCTGCTGCCTGCCTAATACAGAGCCTAGGCAAAGCCTTGAAAACACTGGTTCTAGATCACATGCTTTAGAGTATTCTCATGTGCTTGCTTGGTCATTCTAGTTATTCTCTCTCTCTCTCTATATGTGTGTGCGCGCGAGCGTGTGCGTGTACATATAATGGTGTTGAAACATTCTAGTTGTTCTAGATCACGTGCTTTAGAGTATTCTCTTGTACTTGGTCATTTCGATATTTTGAATGCCACACTACATAGCAAGTACTTGGAAAAGCTCTGTTCTAAGGAGAGCATCTTTGCTGTGGTGATTTTACTCTGTGAATCTTTAACTTATTTTATTACTTAGTTAATGAATTATGTATTTAATATTCCATTTTCAGCTTGGTTCTCGACATTCAAGTAAAAATTACTTATTTCATTTGCATTCTCATTTCAAAATCATCATGGTTACAGTTTGACATATCTGATAAAGAACTTACTATTATATGTTCTTTTCTTAAAAGCTCAAGCGACCAAGCAGAGTGTCTGAATTGGAAGCTCAGCTCACCAAAGTTCAACAGGATTTAAAGAATGCAACTGATCGACTAGGTTCTTCTGAGGCTAAGAAAAAGCAAACACAGGAAGAAGCTGAAAAAGTCAAAAAACAGCTTGCTGACTTGACTGCAAAGCTGGGAGAAGCCGAGCACCAGCTTGTAGAATTGTCTGCTTCAGAGGAAGCCCGACTGCAAGAGTTCCGTAATACCTCTCAAGAGCGTGAGAAGGTATGGGAATCTGTGCTTGAGGCTGCAAAGAAGCAGAACACAGTTGATTCTGCAGCTCTGGAAACTGCCATGAGTGAGATAATAAGGCTCAAAACTGAGTTGGATATATTACGTGAATCTGAGGTTGCTCAGTCCACACAAGTTGGAGAAACACATGCTGAGCTCCAAAATTTGAAATTAGCATCTGTAGATATGCAATCACTTGTTGAGAACTTGAAAATCAAGCTCAGGAACAGTGAAGAATCTGAAGCTCAAGCCTTGGAAAAGTTTAGCACAACACTTCATATACTAGAAGATGCCAAGATTACCATAGAAACACTTCAATCACATGGCATTAGAGCAAGGGAGGCGTACAACAGTGTGTCTTCTGAGTTGGTGCATACCAGAGCACGGGTGAATTCACTGGAAGAGCTTGTTAGCAAACTTCAGGCTGATCTGGTTGACATGAACAGTAAGCCTTGTGGCGGTGGAACAACTGACGAAAAACACGCCAAGGAAATTGGAGATAATGGAGAGAATGGGGGCTCAGAACAGCTTGAAGGGAAGTTCAACTCTATGAAATCTGAAATTGAGGAGCTGAGATTAGCCTTGGAAGCAGCTGAGATAAGATGCCAGGAAGAACAAATATGCAGCACGATGCAAATCCGTAGTGCCTATGAACTGGCCGAACAAATTAAGTCGGAATCAAGCCTTAAGGAGGACGAGTTAAAGGCTAAACTTATGAAGAATGAAGCTGCCATTGAGGAGTTGAAGGCAAATCTTATGGACAAGGAGAACGAATTGCAGAACATTTTGGAAGAAAATGAGGGTCTGAGCATGAAGGTTGAGAATAACTCGGGTGAAAAAAAGACTATATTTGATATGGAGCTAAAGAAAGCAGTTGCTGACATTGCAGAATTGAAGGCCAGCTTAATGGATAAGGAAACAAAAATGCAAAGTGTATTGGAGGAAAATGAGATGCTCAAATCAGAAATCAGAAAGAGGGAAATGGAGCGGATTAAATTGAACGACGATGCTTTAGCCGAGCTTGAGGCAGCGAGGGCTGCACAGAGAGAGGCTCTGACAAGACTTGGTTATGTGACAGAGGAGGCTGATAGGAGCAGTAGGAAGTCAGAAATGGTGACCGAGCAGCTGGAAGCGGCTCAGGCAGCAAACTCAGAGATGGATGCGGAATTGAGGAGGATAAAAGTGCAGTCTGATCAGTGGAGGAAGGCAGCTGAGGCTGCGGCAGCTGTTCTTTCGGCTGGGCACAATGGGAAGCTCATGGAGCGATCGGGATCATTGGACAGCAACTACAATCCTGTTACAGGGAGGGTTTATTCACCTTATGCTGAAGACATGGATGATGACTCACCCAAGAAGAAAAATAATATGCTCAAGAAGATTGGTGTAATGTGGAAGAAGGGCAACAAGTAATCGGTCAATGTGAAAGGTTCTTCTCTATTTCCCGTTGTACTTTGACTATTTATGGATTATGAGAACCTAGGAAACACTAATATCACATTATTGTAATAAACTTCCTACTATTACTATTGTAATGATTTTTTTGGCCATTGACAGAGTCTTGGGAGGAAGAGAGAACAAAGTTACAGTGTTTGGTAATGCAGCAAAAGTACAAATGATAGGCGCAGGTAATGGGGAATTTCTTCTTTCCATCCTTTATCAGGTTGGAATGAACAGATGCTGTAAATATGAATTTTCATTGTTATGGAGCATCATCATATATGGTACGAAGACACTTGCCCTTAAGTATTTTGCTATAAAGTAGCTATATGATTGGGAACTTGCCCCATAGATTCTAGTTTGTTTCTTTTTATCATTCCCCACCCCATTTCATCTTCAAATGGTTGCTTACAAATGGTAATATTCGAAAGAATTAAAGTGGAAAAGTAAAATGTACTAATGAACAAAATCTCTCTCTCAAAAAATAAAATAAAATAAAATAAAAAAGAACAAAATTTAAATGTTTTTTGGTTTGTTTGATGTTTTTTTTTTTTTTTCTGTTTAAGTTTAACATCGGCTAGTTAGAATAATGTTTTAAAAACACACTTTATAATCACATCTTTTTATAATAAGATTATTTTAATTAGAATAATGTTAAATTATAATTATATTACAGTTTCTACAATGCCAATACTTATAATAATCATCTTTCTATCTAGATCTAGAGCTTCTTTTTATTTTTTGTTTTTAAGGAAATGTCGTTTTCTGCATTCCTACTGATTAAAGCGTCCCACTTGACATCACATATACGACGATGACAAAAACATTGTTGGTATCTGGAAACAGATAATTTGTTCTGTTGTTCAACTGAATATGTCTACTATTTCCTCTTAAAAAAACACAATTGTCCATTTTTGTTTATTTATTTATTTTAAAACTTGGGTATTCAAAGTTAATTTATGCATATTTGATGATTAATTTTAGGGAGGGCAAACCCCTGACCTATAAAGAGGGTACTCTTAAATTTTTTTTAAAAAATAGTTTCGGGCTCATTTTTTAGAATGATGATAGGGAAATGAAACCTGAGACCTCGAGACCTTATCTAAACTTAACTAAGTAAAGACTTGGGCACATCCTCGTCAATCACTCCGTCGTACTAAACTTTGGTAACTGTCCATGTTTTTTCATTACTTCAGTTTAAGTTAGGTTTTAGTTCTATCATTCATTTTGCTCCACTTTCTGTGCCATTATATATTGGGCTTTGTCATACGATGGTGATGTATGTATAGTCTGTTACATTTTGCAATTTTTTGTCAATTAAGTATCTGTATTATTGGATATATTGTATGAGATGAGAAAGATATACACTTACAATTCATTCATACTTAACTTAGACATGAAGTCATTCTCTGCGTTGTTGAAATGCAAGATCGTACTCATAGGCGTGTAACGCACTAGGATATATAATAAATAAAAACAACTCATCAAGTAGCAGCTGTCTTCTAGTACAGAAATCTGTACGAATGATTCACTCTTTTTTTTTTAATATATTGAATTTGAATTTGAAGGGAAGATGACATGTGAGAGAACTGGACAAAGCTGAACAATAGCGTATACGAAGAAAACATCCTCAGCAGCATTCTCATTGCTTTTCCTAAAGCTTACAGCAAGTAATTCTCAATTGGACATTCTTCACCATATTTTGTCCTTTTTGGCCCTTTGATTGATCTTATGTTGTTTGAATTACAAGCAGAGAACAGTGTGAGTGAATGTGACGTTGCTTTCAGTCACCTTGTTAGTCCCACACCCGAGAACAATGGATCCAAATCCAAACACCCAATTTGGAAATCTGAAGACCCGATCCCAAAAAAATCGATTCAAACCCGAACAACCAAAACAACAGATTCAAACTTGAACACCCGACCTAAAAACAATACGGCTTGGTCACAGCTATGTTACCGTATACAATTTAGGAGTTTATGTAATTTAGGACTCTATTTTGATTAGCTATATATAATTTAGGACTCTATTTTGATTAGCTGTATATATTATCTTCCCATGTATAGATGCTAAAGATTAGGAATCTGTTGGACTACATGTATATCATAGACTGACGTGTATAGACGAAATAAAGAAGATATATAATGAAAGGCGCCGAATCATAGGGCAACTTTTCCAAACCTCTCTTCGTAGTTTCTAGTATCGAGTATTTTGACATGGTATCAGAGCGGGTTCTTGATTTCTGTCTGTCGATCGTGTAGCTCGATTCAACCTCTAGGGTTATTGTCTTCTCCGTTTTCATCTTCTCGGCCTTCTTCTTCTATCGACAGTTCATCGATTCGTCTTCTCAGGGGCCGTGATTGAAATCTCTGCAAGTCGAAGATCAAGTTGAGAGGAATCGCAATAATCTCTCTCTGTCGCTGCTCATCATCGTCTTCACTTACTACAACTGATTCTCCGTTTTCTAGTTGCACCCGTTAGGGTTTTCTTCTTCTATCGACAGTTCATCGATTCGTCTTCTCAGGGGCCGTGATTGAAATCTCTGCAAGTCGAAGATCAAGTTGAGAGGAATCGCAATAATCTCTCTCTGTCGCTGCTCATCATCGTCTTCACGTTTTCTCGTATTGAGCACCTGCGTGCCCTGAAACTTGCTCGTGCGCAGATCGCCACGACTCGTATACTCCTGGTTTGCCTCCCTCGTACACCACATACGACTTGCTTCCTGCTTTCCCTGAACACATATGATTTATCGCTCTTGAGTCGTGCTGATTTCTGATCTCGGAGGTATCGCTTGGCGCGCAGCAACTGGTTTGGTCTTGAGGTTGGCATTCTTGGTTTGGCGAAGGTTTTGATTTCTGAATCAAAATCGCTTACTTTCTCTTCAACTTTGTTGAACTTCTTGTTAAGAAATATGTGTTTGTATTTCTTTCGTTCTAGAAAGGCTTCGATCTTCGGCCTTATATGATGAATCACTCTTGAGTTGTTCTGATCTCTGATCTCGGAGGTATCGCTTGATTCTTGCAACCTTTTTGGCGCGTAGCAACTGGTTCGGTTCTTCCCGTTCGATTCTTGCTTTCGACAATTTATCATTGTCGGTATTCTTGGTTTGTGCCTCTTATAATTATCGGTGCATTTTTTTTCTGGTGGGATATTATCTGTCTTTTGGTTGCATCATGTCATCGGATAAGTTGGAATCATTCCATTTTCGATTTACTGGTAAAAATTATTCTGCTTGGGAGTTCCAATTTAAATTATTTGTCAAAGGAAAAGAATTGTGGGGTCATCTTGATGGGAGTGTTCGAAGACCTCAAGGTGTCGAGGCTTTATCTAAATGGGACATTCATGATGCTCGGGTTATGACTTGGATCCTTAGCTCGGTTGAGCCTCACCTTATTCTCAATTTGAGGCCTTATAAAACTGCCGCTGCTATGTGGACTTATCTTAACACGGTTTACAATCAAGACAACTCTGCTAAACGATTTCAATTGGAGTGTGAGATGGCTAATTTCACACAAGGCAGTCTCTCTATTGAGGAATATTTTTCTGGTTTTCAAACTCTTTGGGCTGACTATTGCGACATTGTTTATGCTAAAGTTCCCAATGCAGCTCTCTCTGCTATCCAAGAAGTGCATGCAACCAGCAAGCGAGATCAATTCTTGATGAAGTTACGACCTGATTTTGAAATTGCCCGTTCTACTCTGATGAACCGTCATCCTGTCCCATCTTTGGATGCTTGCTTGAGTGAACTTCTTCGTGAGGAGCAGCGTATCGTTACTCATGCTGCCATGGAACATCGGGCTAATGTTAGTGCACCTGTTTCTGTGGCTTATGCAGCACAAGGGCGAAATAAGGGTAGAGACATGCGTGCTGTCCAGTGCTTTAGTTGTAAAGCTTTTGGTCATATTGCTCGGGATTGTCCCAAGAAGTTCTGTAACTACTGCAAGAAACAGGGTCATATCATCTCTGCTTGTCCCATTCGACCTAAAAGGAAGCAGGGTACTGCTTATCATGCCTCTAGTTCTGTTGCATTGCCTGCTGCCTCGTCGGTTGTTCCTATTCCTGCTTCTCCAGCCTTGGCAAATTCTAACACACTCACTCCTGAAATGGTACAACAGATGATCATTTTTGCTTTTTCTGCTTTTGGGTTCTCAGGTAATCATAAAGTTTCTTCTAAACCTTGGTATTTTGACTCCGGAGCCTCTAACCATATGACCAATACTATTGCTCCTCTTTCCAATGTCCGGAATTATGATGGAAATCTGAAAATTAACACTGCTGATGGCAGTTCTCTGCCTATCAGTGCTGTTGGTGATCTTTCATCTTCCTTAACTGATGTTTTTGTGTCTCCTGACCTCTCCACAAATCTTATTTCTGTTGGTCAATTGGTTGATAATAATTGTCATGTCCATTTCTCCCATTCTGGTTGTGTTGTGCAGGATCAAGTGTCAGGGAAGATGATCGCGAAGGGGCCTAAAGTGGGACGACTCTTTCCTCTTCATGTTTCTCATTCCACTATTATTCCTCGTTTTCCTTCCCTTTCATTTGCATGTAATGTTGTTGATTCTAACAATAAGACGTGGCATAGACGTCTAGGCTACCCAAACTCTGATGTTCTTCGTACTTTATTGAATTCTGGATTATTGGGAAATAAAGCATGCTCTTCTATTGATCTTTCATTTGATTGTACATCATGCAAACTTGGCAAAAGTAAAGTTCTACCTTTTCCTCGTCATGCATCTCGTGCCTCACAATGTTTTGAGATTATTCATAGTGATGTTTGGGGGATTGCACCTGTTGTTTCTCATGCGCATTACAAGTACTTTGTTACTTTCATTGATGACTTTAGTCGTTTTACTTGGGTTTACTTCCTCCGGGCTAAGGGTGAAGTTTTTTCAGTCTTTAAGCGCTTTCTTGCACTTATTGAGACTCAATTCTCTGCCAGCATCAAGGTCTTGCGCTCTGATTCTGGCGGCGAATACATGTCTAATGAGTTTCAGGACTTTCTTCAGAGCAAAGGGATCCTCTCTCAACGTTCTTGTCCTTCGACACCACAGCAAAACGGTGTTGCTGAAAGGAAAAATCGCCACCTTCTTGATGTAGTAAGAACTTTTTTACTTGAATCATCTGTTCCTCCTCGTTTTTGGTGTGAAGCACTTTCTACTGCAGTTCATTTGATCAATCGCTTACCCTCTCCTACGATAAATCATGTTTCTCCTTTCTTTAAGTTGTTTGGTTATTCTCCTTTATATTCTGATCTTCGTATATTTGGTTGTGTTTGTTTTGTGCATCTTCCTCCTCATGAACGACATAAACTTACCGCTCAGTCTGTTAAGTGTGTTTTTCTTGGTTATGCTATCCCTCACAAGGGTTATGTTTGTTATGATCCCCATGGTTGTCGTATACGGGTTTCCCGGAATGTGATTTTCTTTGAAAATCAATATTTCTTTCCATCTCATTTTGAGCTGCCATCTGCATCTGTATCTCTTCTGCCTATTTTTTCTGAATCTCTAACAATTGTGGAAAGGTTCAAACCCGGTTTTGTGTATGAGAGACGTAGTCGACATGAGTCTGGTTCCTCTGTGCCTCCTTCCGATCTTGACCCGGCGCCTGATTCTGCTCCTGCTTCCACCACTCTTCGTCGGTCTACTCGTCCTTCTCGACCCCCTAATTGGTATGGTTTCTTCTCTCCTGTCTCTCTTGTCGCTACTTTATCCACTATTTCCATTCCTTCTTGCTACAAACAGGCCATGGAACATGAGTGTTGGCAAATTGCAATGCAAGCAGAACTTCAAGCACTTGAGGAGAATCACACTTGGGATATTGTTCCTTGTCCCCCTACAGTCAAACCTATTGGGAGTAAATGGGTTTTTTCTGTGAAACTTCGTTCTGATGGCTCTTTGGACCGGTACAAAGCTCGCCTTGTAGCCCTGGGTAACAAGCAGGAATATGGGGTTGATTATGAGGAGACATTTGCTCCTGTTGCCAAAATGACCACGGTTCGAACCATCTTAGCTATTGCTGCTTCACAGTCGTGGCAACTACATCAGATGGATGTGAAGAATGCCTTTCTTCACGGTGATCTCCAAGAAGAGGTTTACATGAAGCTTCCCTCTGGTATGACTATTTCTTCTCCTCATGATGTATGTAAGCTAAGGCGTTCTCTGTATGGGCTCAAGCAAGCGCCCCGCGCTTGGTTTGAGAAGTTTCGCGGTACACTTCTTTCATTCAGTTTTACACAAAGTCAATATGATTCTTCTCTCTTCTTCCACAAATCTACGTCGGGTATAGTTATTCTCTTGGTTTATGTGGATGATATTATCATTACTGGCACTGATTGTGGTTTGATTACTAAGCTTCAACAGCTGTTACATGTAACTTTCCATATGAAAGATCTTGGCCAGCTCACATACTTCTTAGGCTTGGAAGTTCATCATCGAGCCCATGGCATTTTCGTGAACCAGCATAAGTATATTCAAGATCTTATCACTTTGGCTGGTTTGGAGGACACTGCTTCTGTTGATACTCCTATGGAGGTAAATGTCAAATACAGGAAAGATGAAGGGGACCTTCTGGATGATCCTACTCTCTATCGGCGCTTGGTTGGGAGTCTTATCTACTTGACCACTACTCGACCTGATATCTCCTATGCTGTCCATCAGGTCAGTCAATTTATGTCTTCTCCTCGGCATCTCCATCTTGCTGCCGTTCGCCGCATCATTCGCTATCTTCGAGGATCACCCACTCGTGGATTGTTCTTTCCTTCCGAATCCTCTCTTCAACTTGTTTCCTATAGTGATGCTGATTGGGCTGGGTGTCCGGATACACGTCGATCTACTACAGGTTGGTGTATGTTTTTAGGTGATGCGTTAATTTCTTGGCGATGTAAGAAACAAGATCGTGTTTCTAAATCCTCTACTGAGGCTGAGTATCGTGCCATGTCTACTGCTTGTTCTGAAATTGTATGGCTGCGTGGTCTCCTTGAGGAGCTTGGGTTTCCTCAGACTACTTCTACCCCTCTTCATGCTGATAACACTAGTGCTATTCAGATTGCCACCAATCCTGTTTTCCATGAACGCACCAAGCACATTGAAGTTGATTGTCATTCTATTCGAGACACTTTGGAAAGTCGGGTGATATCTCTTCCTCACATCTCTTCTGATCTCCAAGTGGCAGATGTCTTCACCAAAGCTATGACTCGACAGCGGCATCAATTTCTTGTTGGCAAATTGTTGCTGATTGACTTACCAGCATCAATTTGAGGGGGGATGTTACCGTATACAATTTAGGAGTTTATGTAATTTAGGACTCTATTTTGATCAGCTGTATATAATTTAGGACTCTATTTTGATTAGCTGTATATATTATCTTCCCATGTATAGATGCTAAAGATTAGGAATCTGTTGGACTACATGTATATCATAGACTGACGTGTATAGACGAAATAAAGAAGATATATAATGAAAGGCGCCGAATCATAGGGCAACTTTTCCAAACCTCTCTTCGTAGTTTCTAGTATCGAGTATTTTGACAAGCTAGTCATGACCATGACACGGCTTGGCCCAGCAATTAAGAAGAAAAGACGCTTTTCATAATTTTTTTTAATGAAGGCGTCTTTTAAAAAGACGTCTTTTAAAAATATGCCTTTATTAAACCTAAAATAGCCCACATCAAAAAGGCCATGATCCCACCCTCTCCAACCTACCCCACACTCAAATCTCTCTCTGTAACTCCTCCTTCCGTCGTCGTTGCCGGAAGCCTTTCTCTCTCTTTCTAATAGCTATAAACCTACAGACTAACAAATAAATTCAATCTAACCATATATTTAAGGTTCCTATAGCCTAAGAAGTATTTTCTAACCTTTATAACAGATTTTCATTCAAGTTTGGTCAAAATCTCAATTTTTGAAAATATCGTAAAACGGCTCCCACTGCGAAAATTACTCTGAAAAAAATGTTATATCTAGCTTAGATATCAATTTTACGAAGAAATAGAATAAAAAATAGTTACCATGGGTCTTGATTCGACGAAAATCCTGCATTCATTCTTTTTTTTTTTTCTTTTCCTTCTCTTGGGTCTCTCTTTCTCTGTTCCTTTCTTCTTCTATTTTTTTTTTCTTGTGCAACGTTGGAGAGTTAGCGAGAGATAAAAATTGAGAGGTTTGAGAAATAAGTATAAAAATATTGATTCCATGCTTCCTCATGAAATTTAACAAATCAACTCCACATGCTTATTAGTTACTTCATTAAATCATTTAATTATCAATTCATTTCATATATTTAATTAACCAAACTCATCCAACTAATTAAACTTATATTATTCACTTTATAATTTCATTTATTTGCTCACACCCCTTAAATATAGCATGTATTTTCATACACGTGTATATTTGGCTTATATATATAAAACATGCATATTATACATTTTGATATATACGTAAGTCAACGTATGTATTTAATTAAAATTACGGGATGTTACATCAGATACTTTTGCAATACTATACAAGAGATCATTTATGGCGCAACAAATAACGTAAATGGCCAATATGTGGCACAAATTGATAGCTTGTTTTATTGTTTTTGTACATGTTTTGATAATGTTGTAGTCAACATGTATTTGTACTTACTATTTCAATTCAGTAAATTTTTTTCAACATAATTACCTTGTATATGTTTTGATAATGTTGTAGTTTCATTTATACTGGAATTTTGGATGGAGGTCCAAAAATTTAACTGGGCATGGGAACGAGGTTCCGTCTCCTTCGGGGGTTTGTGGGAGGATAGTGGGATGCGCTGAAAGTGGTCGGGTGAAAAAAAAAATTACGTGGTTTGGCCTCGGTGAAGCCGAACAGTTTACGAAAAGCTTCGATTTTTCTTAATAACTTGAATTTTGGATGGGGGTCCAAAAATTCAATCGGGCATGGGAACTGGATTCCGTCACCTCTGGGGATCGTGAGAGGATAGTGGGACGCGCTGAAAGTGGTCGAGTGAAAAAAACCTCGTGGTTTGGCTTCGGTGAGGCCGAACAATTTACTAAAAGCTTCAATTTTTCTTAATAACTTAAATTCCAGATGGTGGTCCAAAAATTCAACCGGGCATGGGAACGGGGTTCGTTGCTTCTGGTGATCATGGGAGGATAGTGGGACACGCTGAAAGTGGTTGGGTAAAAAAAAAACTCGTTGTTTTGGCCCGATGAAGTCGAACAGTTTACTAAAAGCTTCGATTTTTCTTAATAACTTGAATTCCGGATGAGAATCCAAGAATTTCAATAGGGCATGGGAACTGGGTTTCGTCTCTTATGGGGGATAGTGGGACACGCTGAAAGTGGTCGGGTAAAAAAAAACTCTGTGGTTTGGCCTTAGTGAGGCCGAACAATTTACTAAAAGCTTCGATTTTTCTTAATAACTTGAATTCCGGATGGAAGTCCAAAAATTCAACTCGGCATGAGAATTGGATTCCATCACCTCAGGGGGATCGTGAGAGGATAGCGGGACGCGCTGAAAGTGGTCGAGCGAAAAAAAAACCTCGTGGTTGGGCATCGGTGAGACCGAACAATTTACTAAAAACTTCAATTTTTATTAATAACATGAATTCTGGATGGTGGTCTAAAAATTCAACCGGGCATGAGAACGGGGTTCGTTGATTCTGGGGATTCATGGGAGGATAGTGGGACACGCTGAAAGTGGTCGGGTGAAAAAAAAACCACGTGGTTTGACCTCGGTGAGGCCGAATAGTTTACGAAAAGCTTCGGTTTTTCTTAATAACTTAAATTTTGGATGGGGGTCCAAAAATTCAACTAGGCATGGGAACGGGGTTCCGTCACCTCCGGGGGCTCGTGGGAGGATAGTGGGAAATACTGTAAGTGGTCGGGTAAGAAAAAACCCTGTGGTTTGGCCTCGGTAAGGCCGAACAATTTATTAAAAATTTTGATTTTTCTTAATAACCTGAATTCTGGGTGAGGGTCTAAAAATTCAACCATGCATGGGAATTGGGTTCCGTCGCCTCCGGGGGATCGTAGGAGGATAGTGGGATGCGCTGAAAGTGGTTGGGTAAAAAAAAACCCGTGGTTTGGCCTTGGTGAGGCCGAACAATTTACTAAAAGTTTCGATTTTTCTTAATAACTTGAATTTAGGATGGGGGTCTAAAAATTCAACCGGGCATGGGAACTGGGTTCCGTCGCCTCTGGGGGATAGTGGGATGAGCCGAAAGTGTTCGGGTAAAAAAAAAACCCCGTGGTTTGGCCTCAGTGAGGCCGAACAATTTGCTAAAAGCTCTGATTTTTCTTAATAACTTGAATTTCGGATGGGGGTCCAAAAATTCAACCGGGCATGGGAATGGGCTTCCGTCGCCTTAGGGGGTTCGTGGGAGGATAGTGGGACTCGCTGAAAGTTGTCGGGTAAGGAAAAACCCTGTGGTTTGGCCTCGGTGAGGCCGAACATTTTACTAAAAGCTTCGATTTTTCTTAATAACTTTAATTCTGGATGGAAATCTAAAAATTCAACCAGGCATGGGAACTAGGTTTCGTCGTCTCCGGGGGATTGTGGGAGGATAGTGGGACCAGCCAAAAGTGGTCTTAATAACTTAAATTCTAGAGGGAGGTCCAAAAATTCAACTGGGCATGAGAATTGGGTTCCGTCGCCTCCGGGGGTTCGTGGGAGGATATTGGAACGCGCACATAGTGGTCCGGTAAGAAAAAACTCGTGGTCCCGCTCGATTGATTGACACAAGTACAAAAAAAGAAAAAAAAATCTGCATGAAAGGCGTCTTTTCAAGAAGACGTTTTCCATAAAACAATTTTTTTATTATTATTAATATGTTTTGTATAAGGCGTCTTTTTGAAAAGCACCTTTTAGAATTAAAATAAAATGTTTTATTGAAGGCATCTTTTAAAAAGACGCATTTTATAAAAAAAATTATATATATTTTATGAAAGGCGTCTTTTGATACATAAATTTTTTTTTAGCCGAATCAGGGTCTCTAAGTCCACATGGCGTCACTGTTTCGACTGACTGAGCTTTGAATTGTTAAACTATGACAAACGGGTCATTATTTAGATTTTGATGGTATTTGTAAATTTTTTTTTATTTTTTGAAGACAATCAAGTCAAAGAACCCAACAAAAATATTGATCCTTCATTTTGTGATGATCACAGCCAAATCATTTTGAGTCTTGTAGTAAGCATTATGCTAATTATATATGATTGTATTTATGTTGGATATTCCTATTGTCAAGCTCACTTTTTGGGGTCTAGAAGTGTCAGCAATCATAAAAGGGCAATACTAAACAATTTTATTTTATTTTTAATTATTTTTAATTTATTTTTTGTTAGGGTTAGAAGAAATCTCACCCATTCTAGCAGACGAGGAGCCTGTTGTCTCGTAATTTTTTCGGGCTCCCTCAGAAAAAAAAAAAAAAAACAATGTGATGCAGTATCTTCTACGTCATTAACGGAAACTGATTTAAATGACAAAAATATAAATAGTGTAAATGATGTTACCACACATGAGTTTGAGTTTTTTTTATTTTTTATGGTTTAGGGTTTAGTATTATCCATTACAAAAAATAAAAATAAAAAAAAATAAAAAAAGAAGAAGTTGTTTTCAAGATTTATAATTGGGTTGAAGTGATATTAAGGAGTAGTAGGAGAGAGCCCACCCCCACCTACCTTACAATATTGATATATACCTAAATCTCTGATAGAAATCCAAATCAGTGTTCCTTATAACTCGCTTGTCCTTATTTTTCAATGAATGAGAAAGATCTTTAAAGCTGAATGCATGAGTCAGATACGGTTCCCTTCTAATAGCACGCGCAATTTAGCTTTTTCTAACACAAAACAACACACACAATATATAAATACTGTACAATTATTCAAACTCTTTCTTTTCTTATTTCTTAGCCGTTTTTCCAACTTTCTTGTACCCTCCATTTATTTAAATTTTTTGTTCACACTGCCTATATATATATATATATATTTCTTTCTTTCACGTTTAGATTTTAATGTATTCATTAATAATTTTTTATTTTATTTTTCTGTTGGGTTTAATATGGATATGATCAGATCATAGGAAATCAATCCCGAAATTAGCGCCCACGCTCTGTTGAAATATTTCCAACACCTCAGGCTTTAACTCTTCTCTATTATTAATATTAATTAATAAAAGAAAGTAAAATCTGATTTCTCTCTAATTAATGATAATCTAATTAACTAAAAACAAGAAACAATCATAGAAGAGAATATCTTGGAAACACCAATCTACCCACTCCCCCACTTTTGAACTTGGGGAGTCCAAAACCCTGCAAATCTCATTAAACATCTCTCTCTATAACTTCTTTTTCAGCTTTTGTGGAAATTCCTTGCTTGCTGGAAAAAACAAAGAAGAACCAACTGAGTGGTTGGTTTAATAAAAGCGGACTTAATTTAAAAAAAAACTCTACTATTTTGCTTTTACCTTAAAATGATTAGTACTAATTCAGTCATTAACAAAGAAAGATAAATATATAAGCCACAACAGCCCATAAAATTCAGATTTTTTTTTTAGTCTGTTTAAATAGAATAATAAAACCTCTCTCTACCTCTCTCTCTCTCTCTCTCTATTTTTTTTTTAGATAAAAATGTGGAAATTGAAACACCCATTTCAAAATTCTACATGAGAGGACTGTTGATGAGACCATGCCAAGATGGTGCAATTCCATTCCAGCTTTCTCTTCCTGAATCAACAACACCAATATTGCTGCCTTGATGATCTCCTCCACCAATGTTGTGCCATGGAAAATTCCAAAATCCCCTATTAATATTCTCACCAATATTTGATCTACCTTTGCAGCTGAACTCTTGTTTTGTTGTTGTAGTAACAGTACTAGCTGTTGTTGTACCACTCATTAGTACTTCATTATAATTAGGCAACGCCACACCTTCCACTTGATCTCCCACTTCTTCATTAGTCCCAAATCCATAGCTGAAATTCTGAAAACCAATATTCTGTGTTTCAAGAAACCCACTTCTTAGTGCATCTACAAAAGGAGCTGTGTTCATGTTGCTGGTGGGATTATTAGGGTTAGCAAGAATGTCGAAGTGGCTGGACTTGAGGCTACCCAGAATAGAATTTGTGTCATGGTGGTCATGATCGTCATCAAGCCCAAATTGCTTACTGGGATGGTGTTGCTTGTGGAGTCTAGCAAAGGCAAGAGTTAGGTCATTGGAATCATAAGTACTGCTTAAAGGTGAAAAGTTAGGGATATTTGGGTTGTTGGAGTTGGTGGTGATCAGTGCTTGTTCTTGTGATCTTCTTGAAGATGAAGAAGAAGATGATGATGATCTTTTGTTCTTCCTGCAACCTCCACCGACTGGAACATTTCTGAGGGTGCCACCTTGTGTCCAGTACCTCCTGCATCCTTTACAAAAGTATCTGGGCTGAGAAAGACTGTAATTGTTGTAGTAGCAGAACTTGGTGTTTGAGGAATCACATCTTGGGCATTTGAGTGCTTGATCTGGTTGTGGCCTTAGCCTTCTCTCCTGCTGTGGTTTTGGGAAACTTAGCACATCTTCCATTGAGTTGGTTGCCATGTACTATATAGCTAATTAATTGCCTGTGGAAATCTCAAGATCACCGAAAATTACTGTTAGTCGTAAAAAACTCATAAAATTCATGAAAATTATTGTAGAAATTTGATTTAATTCCCATGCAGGCCAGGGAGGACATATATTTCACCAATTTAATTATTGTTTTTTTTTTTGAAATTTCCATGTTGAGATTAAGGAATTACATGTAATTCTGCTCTAAAACTGAAAACGTAACCCAGAAACAGGACAAAAATGGACCCATTAATTTTAAGACTGATATGTAATTGAAAAATTCACATTTCATTCCCTAAAAAAAATTCTTAGATAAGCTATATAAATAGTGGTTAGAAAAAAACAATAGAGAGCCTTCATTTCCTTCCAGAGAACTAATGAGCAAACAAAATGAGGAGAAAAGTAAAAGTTGAATTAAAGCCAGAAAAGAACAACAACAAAAGGCTTTACATTAGAAGAGAGAAAACCCAAAAAAGCTAAAAAGAAAAAAGAACATATACTTAATTATCTCATAAGGGAAGGAGAAAATCATTAACCCAGAAAAAACCAACCAAATCAAAGACATGTATATATATATGTCTTGCTTTAATTAATTACCTGGTGATTCTGATGGTTGGTAGAATAAGGATTCAATAAACATGCGAACAAGAGAGACTCTCTGGTGTGAAGTAGCTAATAAAGCTGTGTAGCTTGGAATTCAGATATGAGACTGGAAATTAACAGAAGAAGAAGAAGAAGAAGAAGAAGAAGAAGAAGAAGAAGAAGAAGAAGAAGTAGTAGTACACTAGTGAATGGCAGGAAGGAAGAAGGGTGATTTGCGTCTATATATATATATATAAAAGGAAAGGAAGAAATAAAGCCAAGCAAGAACCGCAGCAGACGCCAACAGCCGAGACAGACTCCCAAGAAAGAAAGAAAGAAAGAAAGAGACAAAGTAAATATTTTAAAATTTTCTTTTTTTAATATCTTATAAAAATAAAAAATAAAAAGAGAAGAAAAGATAGAAGAAGAAGAACTGAAGAAGGAGGACGTAATGATTACTTTTCGTATGAGATGAGAATGCGTTTGGCTTGCACGCAGAGAAAGCATGAAAACTCAAGCTGATCTGTAACAGACTCATTAGCTTCTGTGGGTCCCCATGTTCAAGGTTCCATTATTTCTTTAGACCCACTTCCTTCAATTCTTCTATACTTTCCAATTTTATTTTATTTTTTGAACAATTTCATATCAAATTTATTTATCATTTTTATTAAATTGCTTACTGTAAAACATATATATATATAATTATACTTATAGTTACATTTTTATAATTAGATTGATTAACATTTTTCTTTACAATTTTATATTTGAGTGATTTTAGGAAAATGGGCGAAAAACACACATGAGAGAGATGAAATCATCTATATATTTCGAGTTTTAGAATTAAGTTTAAATCATGGCTCTTTTATTTTTTGAGAGAGATGAAATGGGTATAAAGTTATTTGATTGATTCATTATTTAAAGAGGATGTATATAAATAAATAAATGTAATGTAGATTGTGGGTATGAGCTAAGGTTGGTGGGACCATGATATTTGAAATGATGGAGGGAGAATCCAGAAACCTACCAAAGATGATCTTTGTCGATAGAGTAGGAATTAATAAACAAACAATGATTGATGATTGATTCCACTGAGATTTTATTAGCATCCTATGCTTCATATTATACATTTTTTCTAGTATAATGATAAACAGCCGCCCACAATACATACATTTGACATCTCATACTTCAAATAATTTAATTTAATATAATTTAGTGTGATGGGTGGGGGAACCAAAATTAACCTTAGGTGCTTGGTGGGCCCACTATTCTCCAATAATTCTCGTGGGTCCCATGTGTCACACTTGTTGACCAGTCAAACATGTGGAAAGAGCAATTTGTTGTAGAATATAAACATGTGCCCGACACTTACTGCATCAGAGAGCAAAGAATCTGAAGTTTCCCGCCTGAGAATCTCAAATACAAAACAAAACGCATTTATCCAGTACTCCTCAGTGTACCAACGCAACAAGTTCCTCACGGGGTCCCACTAAAAAAAAAACTAGATAAGACGATGTATACGGATTCTTAAAACCGTTGCATGATATTTAAAGCTCTTGTTATAATTAACTTAATCTCGATTACATCAAAGATTATCTGTGACACGTGGCGAGGTAAGATTGGGTGTTGCAGATAAGTTGATTGGTGAGGCCAAGGAGATGAATCCAGCTTGGTGAGTGAACACGTGGCGGAGAAGAAGAGAATATTGCGGTTTACGATAACAGATGATAGTGTGGCTTGGGAAGAAAGGGATAATTGGAAGAATTTTTTTTTGAGTGTTGGTGGTTGGATGACACGTGGAAGATGACAAGAATTTATCAGCAAATGAAGAGGCGACACGACACGACAAGGGGACAGATAACCATCATTCTGATACATTGAGACAGAGCTTTTAAACGGACCAGTTTGTCGTCGTGCCTCAAACCGCCTCAGCGGGTTACGGGAGGAGAGCCAAGAAGTTTGATGCCAAACAGCTCCTTATTTCTTGTTTTGTTTGCATGAGAATGAGAATATAGTTGTGTGCTTGCTTTGCTTTTAAGTTAGTAAGCTGTACCCACTACAGTGGCACGTGTTATATCGTTATCAAAAAACTCTATTTTTTATTCTTACAAATTTAGTTTTATTATCTTTTTCTTTTCTTTTTTAATTATGGGCACAAATAATAATTTTATATTTAACTGCTTTTTAGTTTTGCCCCTTATTCTTACATTTTAGACATTTTTTTTTTCTATTTCAAAATTTTTTTTATAACCAATTTTCCTACATTCATTTGGTGTCTTTCCCTTTAATCGGGTAACTAATCTTTTCAGACTCGAGCATAAAAGAGGCGTTTGAGCTGACCTTACCACCAGTAATAGATAAATAGAAGGCACATCCAAACTCAACTAACTCAACTCGAGACTTGAATATCAATATCAAATTTTTTAACTAATTGAGCTACCACATAGTACTTGTTCATAATTTTTAAGATTTTACTTCTACTTCCTTCGTCCACGTTTTCAAATAATTTTACATCATAAATTTAAGTAATTAAATATTAATTATATAAAAAAACTTTTAATATTTAAAATTTAAAAAATCAATAGCATATTTTGTAAATTGGGTAATTCCTATATTTCAATGAGTTTGTCTTTTTAAATTAAGAGCAAAAATATAGAGGCAAATGATGTACACTAGCTTTGAATAAGCAGCTGGGCGTTTTGAAAACAAAAAAAAACAAACAAGAATTACTTGGAGATGGTGATAATTGTAGTTGGTATATAGTCTTTGTGAGTATTTCTGGCCGTTAGTTCTCAAATATAACATTATCTTCTTACGTACATGGTTGTGAAATTATAAGCATATTTATATCGGTAGATGCATGGTTGTGATATAATTTAGTATGACATATTGACGAGTGATAGATTCTTTGGTAACATATTAAATTATATTCCAATAAATCATTTTAAGTAAATTAGTATCTAGTTTGATTGCTATTTTTGTTTCCAAGCTAGTGAATTCCATTTTAATTTTTTTTTTTCAAATATTGAAGAGAGAACATCTTGTTTTCAATACGACTGCGTGTCAATATATAGTTGAGTGTGTATATAATAAAGTAATGTTACATACATTGAAAACACTATACTTATATAGTTGAGTATTATGTATATAAGAGAGTAATGTTCCATAGATTAAAAACACTATACCAAACTAATAAGGGGTTGGTTTGTTGGTTATGAGAGCAAACTAGATATGATGGTTAAGAGACTAATCACGAGTTTGAGCTTGTCTTCGTCCATTTCTATTGAGAGATGTGTAGTTATCCTTGAAAATTTTTGAATCCAAAAAAATTAGTCTCGTCCTAAAGGGGAGGAAGACACATGTCGGGTGTCAAAAAATCAGTACTAAAAAAATAAAAAATAAAAAATAAAATACTATACTAAATTGTTATAAATCACTATCACATCAGTTTTTAACTTTAATATATTAAAATAACATACTTTTTAATAAAATTACAAATTTGACGTGGATGTCTTACGCACTATATTTATAGAAATTAGTGTGAGGATTTCAATCTTCATACTATTTTTCTATATAATAACATTCTCTACACTATTATATGCCACAATGTGACCCTTTTCCGGCTATTCTTTTACTCATTCACTAGAAGTGTTATTTATTCTCTCCCTTCCTCGGTAATGTTCTCTTCGACACAGGTGTTCATTGACCCACCAACCCAATTAATCCGATTAAACTTAGTCTTTTGGGTTAGTTTGGCAGAGTTTATACATTTAATTGATTTAAATTAAGTTTAAATATTTGTAACCCGATTAATTTGGATTGAAGGAAGATTTTATAAAAATATCTGAACCAATCTGAATTAATCTGAATCAACCGAACAAATAAAAAATAATAATAATTATTTTAATTAACTTATTTATCATCAACTGACCAGAATAAATGATTGAATTATTGTAAGAACAATAATTTTTTTCAGAATGGTTTTGTGTGTATGTGTGTGTCTGGTTTTTTTTTTTAATTCTAATTTTTATTTTTAAATTATATTTGCACGAATTCCCATGCATCCCTTGGGCTTAAAAGCTTGTTTATTTTAACTATTAACCATAGGATGGGCAATATGGATATGGGACGCGGTTAGTATGGGTGCGGTTCTATCGGTCACCCATACAACTGCCACGTACTTGCATAATAAATAAATGAATTAAGATAAATAGAGTTTAATGGCAGATTGTGTAATTTAAACTCGAAAGAAAGGTTTATTAACTAAAGATGCTAAAGACTTTTAGCTTTTGCTCCTCACGTCATTCATTTCAAAAAAACGCCAAAAAAAAATTATTACACAGATTTTATTTTCTCTGATTTTTTTAATATTAATATTAATATGTACACATTTATATGTATATTTATAATTTATATTTATATTAAATAACAGAAAATTAATTTCATTTGACTACTAAGTTACAGAATATCTTTAATTTGAATGAATTGTTTTATATAATTAATTTTACATTTTATTTATAAAAATATTTCATATTTAATAATTTACTTTTTATATTATTGATGTAGGATCTCATTAACATATATCAAATTCATTAATAATAATCTTAATTGCTTCGTTTTATTTTAACCCCTTCCTCACATATGATATAATATTATCTTCTTTGAATTCCTCATTCTTAATGATCGCTTCTACGTGTTCTATGTACATGGCCTAATGTGGGTTTTGATGAAATTAGTAAATATAAGAATTTAAGAAGTTTTATAATCGCCTATGTTCAAGACACCCACAACATATAAGTATAAATAATACAAAGATATTAATGAAAATGACTTTTGTTTACATTATTTTGGATATGTAAGTATTAAAAATATATTTTAGATGTTTTAAATTAAAATTTATAAAAAAATATTTATTTTTATAATATATAGTTAGAATAATATTAATAATAAAAAAATCAGAGAGAATAAAATATATGTATGATTTTTTTGGCTTTTTTGTTTATAGATTAAATTACACAATCTGTCGTGAACCACTATTATCTAATTACTTCATTTATCATGCAAAGACTTGCCGCAGTTGTTTGGGTGACCGGTAGAACCGCACCCATACAAACCATACATAGACCGCGCCTGATGATATGCTTAGCAGTATCTTGGTAGGTAATTCAACATCTCATTAAGATTATGTTAGAGAATATCTAGGACTTATCTCTTGGACCCGCCAACCACGTCTCATATATATTTTTTCAACAAGTCTCATATTTTCTTCTTAGTCCTCCATTTAAACATGGCTCATGAAATTTTTGAAGTTCGGGATAGTGATGTTACTGATTTATTGAATGATGATGACAACAATGTCAATGCCGATGCTCATGCTCATGAGCATGATCGCGAATACCTCAAATCTTTGCCTCCTGGTTACCAATTTGCACCCAAAGATGAAGAACTTATTCACCATTATCTTATCAAGAAAGTCAAGAATCTTGAGTTACCTCCCAACAACTTTATAGATCAGAACATCTATGAATATAATCCAGCAGATCTAGCAGGTTTTTTTTTCTTTTCTTTTATTTTTTTGGATCAAAGGGGGTAATGTATCTTATGACCTGATCTAAAAGGACAGGCTAATTAATAAAATAATGATAACGTTTTCTTGTAGTGCATGCGAAACTATGTATCTATATATATACTTCCATTAACATATAGCTAATAGGACAGGCTATGACATGCAGAGAGGTACAGGGAATACGGGGAGAAAGAATGGTACTTTTTCACGCCTAGGACACGGAAGTATCTGAACGGAGAACGTCCAAATCGGCGAGCCGGTGACGGATATTGCAAGCCCACCGGAGCAGATAAGCCTATTACACGTGATGGGATTACTATAGGTTTCAAGAAGGCATTGGTGTTTTATAGAGGGAACCTTTCAAATGGGATAGAGACTAACTGGATCAT
Organism: Paratinospora sagittata; assembly: GCA_035771175.1. Classification (NCBI taxonomy): domain Eukaryota; kingdom Viridiplantae; phylum Streptophyta; class Magnoliopsida; order Ranunculales; family Menispermaceae; genus Paratinospora; species Paratinospora sagittata. The sequence goes on from CM069593.1 coordinate 22,403,015, forward strand.
GCATGAATATAAGCTTCATCGAACTGATGACAAGAAAGGTCATGATCACGAGAAGGGGAAGAAAAATATAAACAATGATATGAGTGTAAGTATATGTTTAGTATATCTTGATATATTATCAAGATATATATTAACAGATAAACACAACCTCTTCAATTTAGTTACGGAAAAAGATTTTCTGATGAGAAAATCTTTTCCGCCACCTTCCTTGTGAAAATCTTAATGGAAAAAACTTAGAGTTTCTCAGCTGTCTTGTCGTTCAAACACAAAAAAATTAATGGTGAATTTGCTATTTAAGAAAATAAGGGTAATGAGAAATTTACAAATTTCAGTGTTTGATTGCTAAAGATAGTTGAGAAAACAATACCCTTATTTTCTCATTGTAATTTTCTCAAGGGGATGAAAAAAAAATTCTAATGAGAAAATCACTATCTTGAAAAACATCTAATCTAATTTTTCTATATATAGTTATTATCGTCTCTAATCAAACAACCATGAGAAAAAATTTCTCAAGAAGATTTTCTTGAGGTAATTTTCTTGAACAGGAGTCTTTTAGTTACCAAACACACAATAATTTTCTCAACTATTAATACACCCTTGATTTAATCACTGAATTAATTAATAATTCTCTTTTATTGTTTTCTTGTTACTGCAGTTGGACAAGTGGGTCTTGTGTAGGATTTATGAGAAGTACCCTGAAAGATCTCATAAAGCAGCTACAAATCATCAGGATAAGGATGCTAATCAGCAAGATGATTCTGTCGTAGGGGATAATATTAATATTGCAACTTTGGATCCTCCTCTTATTCTTCATCCTCATCCGTTGAATATGGGTAATCCTCATGATCATCATCTATATCACCATTTTGTCGAAGAACAGAGTGACCATGGAGGAGTAGCTGTCGATAATTATGTGCATCCTCCTCTTCTTCATCCTGATAATGTCAATATTGCAGCTGTGGATCCTCCTCCTCTTCTTCATTCTCGTCCATTGAATATGGTTAATCCTGATCATGACCATCAATATGACCATAATTTTGTCCAACAGAGTAAACGTGGAGGAGTAGCAGTAGATAATTACATGCCTGATCATGTTGATTACCATTACAATTATAGAAATGATAGCTTGCCGAATTTCAACAATTTGCCATTTCATGATCAGCAGCCATTCTTTTACAATACTTCAGATCAGCCATGGATGAACATGCCGAATGAGGAGCAAGTACACCATGAATTCTACTCCAATTTTTTTTCAGAATTATGCGTCTAGTTCTTCACTCGATCTTCCTGATCTTCCTCCTCCACCTCTTTTTCCAGCAGAGACGACTGAGCCGTCTTTGAATGGCTATGTAGTATATGATGATGGAGTGCCGCCTCATCAAAATGATGACTGCAAGTGAATTAATTAATTAGATTACATATAAGGGTAATGGTATTACCTTGAGTTATGTGCAGGTACATCAGTCAATACAATTAAATTGTGCATGCAATGAAGAACATGTTTCCTTGAATGTCAGCTATAAATGTCACTTTAACATTTTCCTCTATTAGCTTTTTGATCTCTTATCTCTTCTATTCATATATTCATTTTCATTACTTATTTTCAATACTCAATACAGGAGTTTAAATCATTTATACTAATCATATTATTCTTTTCCTTTTCTTTGAATTTGGTTTATGCTATATGGTATTAATTAAACACATCCACTAGATAATTAATTTGTTATGTGGTTCTATTAGTGGCGTCTAAACACTTTCTCCAACTCTTTCTACAGTAGTATGTAAGCTCACACTCCACCTCAATAATTTACATGTACCCTGCCTTTTTCATGATCTGAACTAAAGAATGAAATACAAGAAAGATTCCGAAACATATGTATATACTCAAGCCAACACTTAATTGAGAAATACAACTTATTGGAGAGTATAGCTTACAACTTTTTTGGAAATCCTATAGCAGAAGATCTGAATTGGTTAAAGGTTCTGATCTTGCTACCCTTCTTAAAAAAGAAGAGAACTGTTGAGAGAAGAAAGGTAATTTGGGATTTTTGAAAAAAAAAATTATATATATTTTTTTTACTTCTCTTTCTCTACCCGTGATAGAGGTTTAGCCTCTAAAAAAAAGGCAAATTTTTTTAATTTTTTAAATAAAAATTTTAATTAGAGACTTTATTTCTACAAAATTCTATTTGAATAAGGGATTTAACAAAATAGAGGAAATAAGTAGAGTTGCCTAACAAGGTGAATACACCGTACAGTAAGTTGTAAGTAAGAAGTTTATGAGAAAGAAAGAATTAAAAGATTTAGATCCACCAGTAGCTAGAGCGATTTCTGATCGGCTGGAGGGGAGTGGAAGTTTGAGTCACGTTCAAGGTAATTCAAATTCATGGTATAGGATCAAATTCATGTAGTCCTACTGGGGGCCGAGTCAAATATGGGCACTCTAGTTGTAGGTTTAGGCAGTTATTTTAACGGAGAAGCAGAGGATAATAATGGAATTGAAGTTGTAAGGAAAAATGTAGAGTCTCATAGCCAAGGAGCTGATGGTGGTGACGTAGGAAGTGCTGATGAACTTCCTTTTCACGGTCACTCTGATAAGAAGGTTGAACATGAATCTCATGATGTTAAGAAACTTGTATTTTTAGGTTCTGAAATTCCCTTAGAAAAGGAGAATCTGCCCAACTGCTTGGAATTGGATAAAGAAGAGGAATTTCTTGTCTCTGATTTGGTCTGGGGCAAGGTGAGGAGCCATCCCTGGTGGCCTGGTCAGATATTTGAGCCTTCGGATGCATCAGAACAGGCAATGAAGTATCATAAGAAAGACAGGTTTTTGTTTGCTTATTTTGGGAATCAAACCTTTGCTTGGAATGAAGCGTCGTCATTGAAGCCCTTTCGAACACATTTCTCGCAGATGGAGAGGCAAAGCGCTTTAGAAGCATTTCGGGGGGCTGTTGGTAATGCTTTGGATGAGGTTTCTGGAAGGGTACAGTCAGGTCTCTCCTGTTCCTGCACGCCTGAAGAAGTCAATGCCAAGATTAAATTACAAGCTGTTCATAATTCTGGGATTCTGGAAGAGGTTTGTCAAAGAGATGGTGTGGACAAATCATTTGGTATTGCATCGTTTGAACCTGATAAACTTGTGGATTACGTTAAAACCTTAGCATTAGACCCGTGTGGTGGAGGTGATTTGCTTGAACTTGTGATTACTCAGGCTCAATTGGTGGCTTTCTATCGTTGGAAGGGATATTTTGGGTTGCCTGAATTCCATGTATTTCGAGGGTTGTCGGAGAATGATTTTGAGAATGCAACTCAAATTATAAATAATGAAGAGCAGGTTTCGCCTGGGAAGAGAAAGACGAGGAAAAGATACAAAGATAATACAAAGATATTAATGAAAATGACCTTTGTTTATATTATTTTAGATATGTAAATATTAAAAATATAAAAATTAAAATTTATAAAAACTTATTTATTTTTATAATATAAAGTTAGAATAATATTAATAAAAAAAAACAGAGAGAATAAAATATATGTATGATTTTTTTGGCTTTTTTGTTTATAGATTAAATTACACAATTTGCCGCGAACCACCTATTATCTAATTTTTTCATTTATCATGCAAAGACTAGCCGCCGCAGTTGTTTGGGTGACCGATAGAACCGCACCCATACAAACTATTGACATAAACCGCACTTGATGATATGATTATCTATATCTTGGTAGGTAATTCAACCTCTCATTAAGACCAACAGATCCACATTCGACGTGAGTGAAAGTAAGATTTTGTTAGAGAATATCTAGTACTTATCTCTCGGACCCACCAACCAAGTCTCATATATATTATCCTATCTTATTTTTTCAACGAGTCTCATATTTTCTTCTTAGTCCTCCATTTAAACATGGATCGTGAAATTTTTGAAGTTCGGGGTAGTGATGTTACTGATTTATTGAATGATGATGACAACAATATCAATGCCGATGCTCATTCTCATGAGCATGATCGCGAATACCTCAAATCTTTGCCTCCTGGTTATCAATTTGCACCCACAGATGAAGAACTTATTCACCATTATCTTATCAAGAAAGTCAAGAATCTTGAGTTACCTCCCAACAACTTTATAGATCAGAACATCTATGAATATAATCCAGCAGATCTAGCAGGTTTTTTTCTTTTCTTTTATTTTTTTCGATCAAAGGGGGTAATGTATCTTATGACCTGATCGCTTCTTAGAATTAACACATTGAAACTATGTATATATCTATGTACTTCCATTAATTAGCATATAACTAAAAAGACAGGCTAATTAATAAAATAATGATAACACTTTTGCTTAAACGTTTTCTTGTAGTGCATGCGAAACTATGTACTTCCATTAACATATAGCTAATAGGACAGGCTATGACATGCAGAGAGGTACAGGGAATATGGGGAGAAAGAATGGTACTTTTTCACGCCTAGGACACGGAAGTATCTGAAGGGAGAACGTCCAAATCGGCGAGCCGGTGACGGATATTGGAAGCCCACCGGAGCAGATAAGCCTATTACACGTGATGGGATTACTATAGGTTTCAAGAAGGCATTGGTGTTTTATAGAGGGAACCTTCCAAATGCGAGAAAGACTAACTGGATGATGCATGAATATAAGCTTCATCGAACTGATGACAAGAAAGGTCATGACCACGAGAAGGGGAAGAAAAATATAAACAATGATATGAGTGTAAGTATATGTTTAGTATATCTTGATATATTATCAAGATATATATTAACAGATAAACACAACCTCTTCAATTTAGTTACGGAAAAAGATTTTCTGATGAGAAAATCTTTTCCGCCCCGAATCTTAATGGAAAAAACTTAGGGTTTCTCAGCTATCTTGTCGTTCAAACACAAAAATTTTAATGGTGAATTTGCTATTTAAGAAAATAAGGGTTTTGAGAAATTTACAAATTTCAGTGTTTGATTGCTAAAGATAGTTGAGAAAACAATACCCTTATTTTCTCATTGTAATTTTCTCAAGTAAGGGGATGAAAAAAAAATTCTAATGAGAAAATCACTATCTTGAAAAACATCTAATCAAATTTTTCTATATATAGTTATTCTCGTGTCTAATTAAACAACTACGATAAAAAAATTACTTAAGAAGATTTTCTTGAGGTAATTTTCTTGAAAAAACCCTATTTTTTCAACAGGAGTCTTTTAGTTACCAAACACACAATAATTTTCTCAACTATTAATACACCTTGATTTAATCACAGAATTAATTAATAATTCTCTTTTATTTTCTTGTTACTGCAGTTGGACAAGTGGGTCTTGTGTAGGATTTATGAGAAGTACTCTGAAAGATCTCATAAAGCAGCTACAAATCATCAGGATAAGGATGCTAATCAGCAAGATAATTCTGTCGTAGGGGATAATATTAATATTGCAGCTGTGGATCCTCCTCCTATTCTTCATCCTCATCTGTTGAATATGGTTAATCCTCATGATCATCATCAATATCGCAATTTTGTCCAAGAACAGAGTGAAGCTGTCAATAATTACGTGCATCCTCCTCTTCTTCATCCTGATAATGTCAATATTGCAGCTGTGGATCCTCCTCCTCTTCTTCATTCTCGTCCATTGAATATGGTTAATCCTGATCATGACCATCAATATGACCATAATTTTGTCCAACAGAGTAAACGTGGAGGAGTAGCAGTAGATAATTACATGCCTGATCATGTTGATTACCATTACAATTATAGAAATGATAGCTTGCCGAATTTCAACAATTTGCCATTTCATGATCAGCAGCCATTCTTTTACAATACTTCAGATCAGCCATGGATGAACATGCCGAATGAGGAGCAAGTACACCATGAATTCTACTCCAATTTTTTTCAGAATTATGCGTCTAGTTCTTCACTCGATCTTCCTGATCTTCCTCCTCCACCTCTTTTTCCAGCAGAGACGACTGAGCCGTCTTTTAATGGCTATGTAGAATATGATGATGGAGTGCCGCCTCATCAAAATGATGACTGCAAGTGAATTAATTAATTAGATTACATATAAGGGTAATGGTATTACCTTGAGTTATGTGCAGGTACATCAGTCAATACAATTAAACTGTGCATGGAATGAAGAACATGTTTCCTTGAATGTCAGCTATAAATGTCACTTTAACATTTTCCTCTATTACCTTTTTGATCTCTTATCTCTTCTATTCATCATATATTCATTTTCATTACTTATTTTCAATACTCATTACAGGAGTTTAAATCATTTATACTAATCATATTATTCTTTTCCTTTTCTTTGAATTTGGTTTATGCTATATGGTATTAATTAAACACATCCACTAGATAATTAATTTGTTATGTGGTTCTATTAGTGGCGTCTAAACACTTTCTCCAACTCTTTCTACAGTAGTATGTAAGCTCACACTCCACCACAATAATTTACATGTACCGTGCCTTTTTCATGATCTGAACTAAAGAATGAAATACAAGAAAGATTCCGAAACATATGTATATACTCAAGCCAACACTTAATTGAGAAATACAACTTATTGGAGTGTAGCTTATAACTTTTTTGGAAATCCTATAGCAGAAGATCTGAATTGGTTAAAGGTTCTGATCTTGCTACCCTTCTTAAAAATGAAGAGAACTGTTGAGAGAAGAAAGGTAATTTGGGATTTTTGAAAAAAAAAGTATATATATATTTTTTACTTCTCTTTCTCTACCCGTGATAGAGGTTTAGCGTCTAAAAAAAAAGGCAAAATTTTTTAATTTTTTAAATAGAGATTGAACCATTAATTTTGCTAAACATTTATTTCTTTTAGAAGTTTTAAAATTTTAATTAGAGACTTTATTTCTACAAAATTCTATTTGAATAAGGGATTTAACAAAATAGAGGAAATAAATAGAGTTGCCTAACAAGGTGAATACACCGTACAGTAAGTTGTAAGTAAGAAGTTTATGAGAAATAAAGAATTAAAAGATTTAGATCCACCAGTAGCTAGAGCGATTTCTGATCGGCTGGACGGGAGTGGAAGTTTGAGTCACGTTCAAGGTAATCCGGAAGCGGGAGGTTCGCTTGCAGAGGGTGCAAAATCAGTTTCCGAGGTTGATCGTGTAATTGTTAGTGAATCTGTTAGTTTGGAGAATGTTGGTAGGGATGCTAAGGTCCAGCTTGCTGATGAGAATCGCACCATAGAACCTGAAATTGAAGCAGTGGAAGAAGCTCTTGTGTCTGGTAAGCAGGGTGGATCGCATTCACGTAGTCCTACTGGGGGCCAAGAGTCAAATATGGGCACTCTAGTTGTAGATTTAGGCAGTTAATTTAACGGAGAAGCAGAGGATAATAATGGAGTTGAAGTTGTAAGGAAAAATGTAGAGTCTCATAGCCAAGGAGCTGATGGTGGTGACGTAGGAAGTGCTGATGAACTTCCTTTGCACGGTCACTCTGATAAGAAGGTTGAACATGAATCTCATAATGATAAGAAACTTGTATCTTTAGGTTCTGAAACTCCCTTAGAAATGGAGAATCTGCCCAACTGCTTGGAATTGGATAAAGAAGAGGAATTTCTTGTCTCTGATTTGGTCTGGGGCAAGGTGAGGAGCCATCCCTGGTGGCCTGGTCAGATATTTGATCCTTCGGATGCATCAGAACTGGCAATGAAGTATCATAAGAAAGACAGGTTTTTGGTTGCTTATTTTGGGGATCAAACCTTTGCTTGGAATGAAGCGTCGTCATTGAAGCCCTTTCGAACGCATTTCTGGCAGATGAGGCAAAGCGCTTTAGAAGCATTTCGGGGGGCTGTTGGTAGTGCTTTGGATGAGGTTTCTGGAAGCGTACAGTCAGGTCTCTCCTGTTCCTGCACGCCTGAAGAAGTCAATGCCAAGATCAAATTACAAGCTGTTCATAATTCTGGGATTCGTGAAGAGGTTTGTCAAAGAGACAAATGATTTGGTATTGCATCGTTTGAACCTGATAAACTTTTGGATTACGTTAAAACCTTAGCATTAGACCCGTGTAGTGGAGGTGATTTGCTTGAACTTGTGATTACTCAGGGTCAATTGGTGGCTTTCTATCGTTGGAAGGGATATTTTGGGTTGCCTGAATTCCATGTATTTCGAGGGTTGTCGGAGAATGATTTTGAGAGTGCAATTCAAATTATAAATAATGAAGAGCAGGTTTCGCCTGGGAAGAGAAAGATGAGGAAAAGGTGCAACGATAATACAAAGATATTAATGAAAATGACCTTTGTTTATATTATTTTGGATATATAAATATTAAAAATATATTTTAATTTATAAAAACTTATTTATTTTTATAATATATAGTTAGAATAATATTAATAAAAAAAATCAGAGAGAATAAAATATATGTATGATTTTTTTGGCTTTTTTGTTTATAGATTAAATTACACAATCTATCGTGAACCAGTATTATCTAATTACTTCATTTATCGTGTAAAGACGTTTCCGCAGTTGTTTGGGTGGCCGGTAGAACCGCACCCACAGGAACCATGCATAAACCGCTCCTGATGATATGCTTGTCAGTATCTTGGTAGGTAATTCAACCTTTCATTAAGACCAACAGATCCACAAGTGAAATTAAGGTTGTGTTAGAGAATATCTAGGACTTATCCTATCTTATTTTTTCAACGAGTCTCATATTTTCTTCTTAGTCCTACATTTAAACATGGATCATGAAATTTTTGAAGTTCGGGATAATGATGTTACTGATTTATTGGATGATGATGACAACAATATCAATGCGGATGCTCATTCTCATGAGCATGATCGCGAATACCTCAAATCTTTGCCTCCTGGTTACCGATTTGTACCCAAAGATGAAGAACTTATTCACCATTATCTTATCAAGAAAGTCAAGAATCTTGAGTTACCTCCCAACAGCTTTATAGATCAGAATATCTATGAATATAATCCAGCAGTTCTAGCAGGTTTTTTTCTTTTCTTTTATTTTTTTGGATCATAGGGGGTAATGTGTCTTATGACCTGATCGCCTCTTAGAATTAACACATTGAAACTATGTATATATCTATGTACTTCCATTAACTAATAGGACAGGCTATGACATGCAGAGAGGTACAGGGAATATGGGGAGAAAGAATGGTACTTTTTCACGCCTAGGACACGGAAGAATCTGAACGGAGAACGTCCAAATCGGAAAGCCGGTGACGGATATTGGAAGTCCACCGGAACGGATAAGCCTATTGAGCGTCATGGGATTACTATAGGTTTCAAGAAGTCATTGGTGTTTCATAGAGGGAACACTTTAAATGGGATAAAGACTAACTGGAGCATGCATGAATATACGCTTCATCGAACTGATGACAAGAAAGGTCATGATCATGGGAAGCGGAAGAAAAATATAAACACTGATATGAGTGTAAGTATATGTATATGTAATTATATGTTTAGCATATCTTGATGTATTATCAAGATAAATATTAACAGATAAACACAACCTCTTCAATTTAGTTACAGAAAAAAAATTTCTGATGAGAAAATGTTTTCCGCCCCCTTCCTTCTGAAAATCTTAATGGAAAAAACTTAGGGTTTCTCAGCTATCTTGTCATTCAAACACAAAAGTTTTAATAGTGAATTTGCTATTTAAGAAAATAAGGGTTTTGAGAAATTTACAAATTTCAGTGTTTGATTGCTAAAGATACTTGAGAAAACAATACTTTTATTTTCTCATTGTAATTTTTTCAAGTAAGGGGATGAAAAAAAAAACTCTAATGAGAAAATCACTATCTTGAAAAACATCTAATCTAATTTTTCTATATATAGTTATTCTCGTGTCTAATCAAACAACTACGAGAAAAAAATTTCTCAAGAAGATTTTCTTGAGGTAATTTTCTTGAAAAGACCCTATTTTTTCAACATGAGTCTTTTAGTTACCAAACACACAATAATTTTCTCAACTATTAATACACCCTTGATTTAATCACAGAATTAATTAATAATTCTCTTTTATTTTCTTGTTACTGCAGTTGGACAAGTGGGTCTTGTGTAGGATTTATGAGATGTACTCTAAAAGATCTCATAAAGCAGCAACAAATCATCAGGATAAGGATGCTAATCAGCAAGATAATTCTGTCGCAGGGGATAATATTAATATTGCAGCTGTGGATCCTCCTCCTATTCTTCATCCTCATCCGTTGAATATGGTTAATCTTCATGATCATCATCAATATCGCCATTTTGTCCAAGAACAGAGTGAACATGGAGGAGTAGCTGTCGATAATTACGTGCATCCTCCTCTTCTTCATCCTGATAATGTCAATATTGCAGCTGTGGATCCTCCTCCTCCTCTTCTTCATTCTCGTCCATTGAATATGGTTAATCCTGATCATGGCCATCAATATGACCATAATTTTGTCCAACAGAGTAAACGTGGAGGAGTAGCAGTAGATAATTACATGCCTGATCATGTTGATTACCATTACAATTATAGAAATGATAGCTTGCCGAATTTAAAAAATTTGCCATTTCATGATCAGCAGCCATTCTTTTACAATACTTCAGATCAGCCATGGATGAACATGCCGAATGAGGAGCAAGTACACCATGAATTCTACTCCAATTTTTTTCAGAATTGTGCGTCTAGTTCTTCACTCGATCTTCCTGATCTTCCTCCTCCACCTCTTTTTCCAGCAGAGACGATTGAGCCGTCTTTTAATGGCTATGTAGAATATGATGATGGAGTGCCGCCTCATCAAAATGATGACTGCAAGTGAATTAATTAATTAGATTACATATAAGGGTAATGGTATTACCTTATGTGCAGGTACATCAGTCAATACAATTAAATGGTGCATGCAATGAAGGACATGTTTCCTTGAATGTCAGCTATAAAGGTCACTTTAACATTTTCCTCTACTAGCTTTTTGATCTCTTATCTCTTCTATTCATATTCATATTCATTACTTATTTTTAATACTCATTTCCAGCACATATAGCCCATATATATGTGCTAAAAATGAGTGTTTAAATCATTTATACTAATCATATTTTTCTTTTCCTTTTCTTTGAATTTGGTTTATGCTATATGCTATTAATTAAACACATCTACTAGACTCTTTGATATTCTCATCATAGCTCTTCATCGATTAACCAGGACTTGAACTTGGTTAATATAAGTTTCAATAGACTCTACATCCTTCATCTGAAGCAATTCAAATTAACGTCTCAAAGTCTGTAGACGTATTTTTTTGGCTTTATCTGCACATTTGTAGGAGTTATCTAAGATGTTTCACTCTTCTTTTGTTGTAGTCATCCTCTGCACCTTCTCGAATGCTACATCATCGAGAGTTCGAAGGATAAAATATAATATTTTTTTATCCTTCTTTTCATTTTCATGAACCACATCTCGCTGATCACCTGAATCGACGAACCCTACTATAGCCAATAATTCTTGATAGGCAAATAAGGTTTTTATTTGCTGGTTCCGTCTATCATACATTTGGCCATCAAAAGAAGGAAGTCAGGCCATTAATTAAAAAAAACAAAATGCGAACTAGAAATAGGTGCGGTAAGGCAGCACCCACTTTAGTAAAAAAAATAAAGGATAAAAAGAAATTTCTCACCCCAAAAAAGAAAACGCCTCTCACCTTAAAATAGTGATTCAATACTCTGTAAACAACTTTCACCAAAGTGTTTTCTAATGTGTCAATGATTTCAAATTCGAGCAGCACAGAAACTTCTTCAAAGGCCTAGTCGGCGGCGCACAGCTTCAGTCTTCTGGTCCGCTGCAAACCAACACGCAGCAACTATCTTCCAATGCCGCAATCGGGGCATTGGAAGATACCCAATAACTTAATCCTACTCAAACGCTAACTCAAATTTTTAATTGGACACACTTCTTAAATTTTAATTAGATACCAACTCTAATATGATATAATTTAGATTAATTACAATTCTCGTGCTCTTCATTTTGCACAAAATCGATCTTCTCGCGAGTACCTTCATTTGTATCCTTAATCGCATTTGCTTCTGCACTTTCACATAATCCCTGGACCTCCGCACTAAACATTCCAACCAAAGAAGTTTTGAGGGAATCTTGGATTTAAAAACAGAAAACTGTTTTTAAATCCTATACTAAATCGGGTCATAAGCTTTTAAAGAGCACCTCATTAATAATTTTAGAAATTTTAAACATTAGCCTTCAAAGTTTCAAGAAAGAGTAACGGGGTGGTCAGATTGTTTAACTTTTTAAGTACTTAAAGATTTTTTTTTCTTTTTTTGAGACAGTGACATCTCAGTTCCATCCACTTAATGTCTGATACCAGACTTATCTACGAGATTTATACACACCCACAACGCATTAGTCTGGATAAATCATAGAATTAATCTTGTCAATCCAAAAATTAAACTCTAAACCTCTCTTTCAGTCAGAGACTTTCACCCTCTTTCCAAACCAGAGAGCCAATGCATCAGTCTGGATAAATCAGACAATTGACTGAGGACAGCGAACCAAGTGAAGCTTTTAAGGTGTACCTCACGGTTCTTTGCTTCATCATCCTTTACTCACAAGAAAGAAGCATGATTGGTTCCAACTGATTTCATTGCCATGCATGTTCTGTTAAAGGATGCATAAGTTTTTTTCCGCAAAGTTTTTAGCTTCTAGAATGCAGTGATGAAACAGTTTGAAAGCTAGTTTTGTCAAAACTTTAACAAAAGTGCGTATTGTTTTAATATCTTTAGATAGTTGTCGAAAAAAGTACATATAATATTGTTTTAATCAATGCCATGATCCTTGTTTGTTTTAGATATATAGCACCTAAGTCCAACTATTTTATGTTGGCAGCATGAATCACTATTTTGTTCTAGCAAAACACAATGTTTTGAAAGAATTTCAGGGCTTATAGCTTGAGGGTTGCATCTTATCTAATGAGCAAATAAATCTAGTCTTAAAAAGGAGCTTCGCTTGAGGCGTTAAGGCAATTTTCAAAGGCATTCAGGCAATCTTAGCAAAGTTCACCCAATTTCATATGTATTTTTTAGTATGCATATTGATCTTCTCTGTTAGGATATGCAGTACTGTACAAGGTTGCAAGATCAGAACTTTAACCAATTCAGATCTTCTGCTATAGGATTTTCAAAAAAGTTATAAGCCACACTCTCCAATAAGTTGTATTTCTCAATTAAGTGTTGGCTTGAGTATATACATATATTTCGGAATCTTTCTTGTATTTCATTCTTTAGTTCAGATCATGAAAAAGGCAGGGTACTTGTAAATTATTGAGGTGGAGTGTGAGCTTACATACTACTGTAGAAAGAGTTGGAGAGAGTGTTTAGATGCCACTAATAGAACCACATAACAAATTAATTATCTAGTAGATGTGTTTAATTAATAGCATATAGGATAAACCAAATTCAAAGAAAAGGAAAAGAAAAATATGATTAGTATAAATGATTTAAACTCCTGTAATGAGTATTGAAAATAAGTAATGAAAATGTATATGAATAGAAGAGATAAGAGATCAAAAAGCTAGTAGAGGAAAATGTTAAAATGACATTTATAGCTGACATTCAAGGAAACATGTTCTTCATTGCATGAACCATTTAATTGTATTGACTGATGTATCTGCACATAACTCAAGGTAATACCATTACCCTTATATGTAATCTAATTAATTAATTCCCTTGCAGTCATCATTTTGATGAGGCGGCATTCCATCATCATATACTACATAGCCATTAAAAGACGGCTCAGTCGTCTCTGCTGGAAAAAGAGGTGGAGGAGGAAGATCAGGAAGATCAAGCGAAGGACCAGAAGCATAATTCTGAAAAAAATTGGAGTAGAATTCATGGTGTACTTGCTTCTCATCCAGCATGTTCATCCATGGCTGATCTGAAGTATTGTAAAAGAATGGCTGCTGATCATCAAATGGCAATTTTTTTAAATCCGTCAAGCTATCATTTCTATAATTGTAATGGTAATCAAACATGATCAGGCATGTAATTATGTACTGCTACTCCTCCACGTTTACTCTGTTGGACAAAATTATGGTCATGATCAGGATTAACCAGATTCAATGGACGAGAGCGAAGAAGAGGAGGAGAATCCGCAGCTGCAATATTGACATTATCAGGATGAAGAAGAGGAGGATGCACGTAATTATCGACAGCTACTCCTCCATGTTCACTCTGTTCTTCGACAAAATGGTGATATTGATGATGATCATGAGGATTAACCATATTCAGCGGATGAGGATGAAGAATAGGAGGAGGATCCACAGCTGCAATATTAATATTATCCCCTACGACAGAATCATCTTGCTGATTAGCATCCTGATCCTGATGATTTGTAGCTGCTTTATGAGATCTTTCAGAGTACTTCTCGTAAATCCTACACAAGACCTGCTTGTCCAACTGCAGTAACCGTGGGGACCATGCCCATGTGGGCAACCAAACAATAAAACGGCCCATGGGCAACCAAACAAAGTGGACTTCTTTTTTTAAACAGCGCCGAATGCGCGAAAGTTTTGATTTAATTATAATTATAAATATATTAAATTATATATTTATAATTATAAAAATGTCCTTCAATACTCTTATAAATAGAGCCTAACTTCATTCTTCAAATTCATTCCTGAGAGTCAGAGAGTTCTATTCTTAGAGATCTATTTAAGAGATCTAATCTGTAAGATTCACCTAAGGGTGTAGTTTGTAATATCTAATAATACAAGTTTGCTGTCTCTCGTGGACGTAGGCAATTTGCCGAACCACGTTAAATTTGCTGTCTTGTTTTTTTTTTCATGCTTTACCACGATTTCGCACAACAAATTGGTATCAGAGCCGAGGTTAAGCTTTGGAAGAAAAAACGGACACTCTGTCAAATTTTTCGAGACTGCGTCGAAATTTCGAGTTTCTGTAAAAGTGATCGGAACTATTTTCTGATCACCCGTGGAGGTAGCTCTTGTTTCCAGGAGTCCAACGCAATCAACGGCGAGAAAAACGGACAAGAAACGAGTTCCCAGGAGCAGATCAAAGTTTGATCCCTGTACTGCATTTGCCGACACTGTTCATACCGACACTGTTCTGACCCGGTTCCGACATTGTTCAGCTCTGTTCATAACCGGTCCAGTCCGCTCGGACGTCACTGTTCATCACCGGTTCAGCCCACTGGGTCCGAGCACTGTTCATCTCGGCCCGACCGATAACTGTTCCTCCGGACCAGCCACCACAGTCTGCACTGTTCATCCTCCGGTCCAGCCCAAACAGTCGCGCTATTCATCCTTCGGTCTAGACGAAACAGCCCGCACTGTTCATCTGCGATCCAGCCCACACAGACCGCACTGTTCATCCGCAGTCCAGCCCACTCGGTCCGCACTGTTCATCTCGGCCTAACCGTTCGGCCAGTCACTGTTCATCAGGACCCATCTCAGCCCACCCCATTTCGGCCCATCACTGTTTATCGGCCCAGCCCGCGCTCAGCCCGCCACTATTCCTCAGGCCCAGTCCGCGTTCAGCCCGACGCTATTCATCATATCCGGTTGACCAACCATATCCGGCTCATTTTCGTCTGATTTCAGCAAAGTCAGACTCGTTTCCACCATTTTCGACCTTTCCGGACGCAACCGTGCAATCAGTTTCTGCAGATTCAGCTGCTAAGTTATTGATATAACTTAGTTGGAGTTGTTTATTATTTTTCAAGCACTTTTCGGCGTCATACATATCTTCGGTCTTAATGGCGGAGGAAATCCCAAGCACAAGCAGGCCTTGGCAAAGAAGTTCGATGTCCGACGCAAAGTTCGAGGTAGAGAAATTCAACGGCACCAACAACTTTGGCATGTGGCAATGCGAAGTTCAAGATCTCTTATTCCGGGAAGGATCACATATCGCCTTGGAAACCAAGCCCAAGGATATGTCCGATGATGATTGGTATTTTGTCAATCGTCAAGCTTGTGGAACAATCAGACTCTGTTTGGCCAAAGATCAGAAGTACTTTGTCATGAAAGATACTATGGCAACAAGTCTCTGGAAGAAACTGGAGGACAAGTACATGACGAAAAGCGTAGAGAACCGTCTCTACCTGAAGAATAAGCTCTTTCGTTTTCAGTACAAGGAAGGTACTCCCATGATTGAGCATTTTGATAAATTCAACAAGATTCTCGCTGATCTACTAAATCTTGATGTTGAACCTCTTGATGAGGATAAGATACTATTGTTGTTAAACTTTTTGCCTGAAAGTTATGAACATTTAACAACAACTTTGCTATATGGTAAAGATGAGGTTAAATTTAGTGATGTTTCAAATGCTTTGGTGAACAACGAGTATCGAAGGAAGAACCAGCGCGATAACAAGGAAACATCACCAGCAGCCTTGACGGTATCCAGAGGCAGGGCTAACAACAGATCTGATAGATCCAGTAGGCGACGCCGATCTCGCTCAAAGACAAAAGGACCTTCTTCACGTCAACATCTTGCGAAGGATGAATGTGCCTATTGTCACCAAAAGGGACACTGGAAGAAAGATTGTCCAAATAAGGGCAAGACAGATGCAAATGTAGCACAGAAAGCAGAAGAAGATTCTGCATTCTCGGTTTCATCTATAAACAATCAGTCTGATAGATGGATATTAGATTCTAGCTGTTCCTATCATATGTGTCCAAATCGACATTGGTTCACAAAATTGGATGAGTTCGATGGAGGAGTCGTGCTCATGGGCAACAACAATACCTGCCAAACAAAGGGTATTAGAACTATACGCCTAAAGATGCATGATGGTACAACAAGACGGCTCACAGACGTCAAATATGTCCCAGATCTGAAGAAAAATCTGATATCACTAGGAGTCCTTGATTCCAGCGGTTACAAGGTAACCATTGAAGGTGGAGTTCTGAAGGTTGTACGTGGAGCATTCTTGGCCATGAAGGGTACTCAAAAAGAAAATCTCTATTTCCTTGACGGCAACACAGTAATCGAAAGTGTCTCAGCTTGCACCAATTCTATTGATGTTTCATCAGACACTTCTCTACTTTGGCACATGCGGCTCGGACATGTTGGAGAGAAGGCTCTTCAAACCTTGATAAAGCAAGGTTCTCTAAAAGGTGCAAAGACCGAAAAACTTGACTTCTGCGAGCACTGTATCTTAGGCAAGCAGACGAGAGTCAAGTTTGGAACTGCCATCCACCGCATAAAAGGAACATTGGATTATGTTCATACCGACGTTTGGGGACCCTCTCAAAATGCTTCATTGGGCGGTAAACGTTGGTTTGTTACTTTCATTGATGATTTCTCACGCTATGTTTGGGTTTATACCATGAAGCATAAAGATGAAGTGCTCGATATCTTTCTTATATGGAAGAAAATGGTAGAAACCCAAACGGGAAGGAAGCTTAAGAGGCTCAGATCTGATAATGGAGGAGAATACAAGTCAGACTCATTTCAGAAATTTTGTGAGAATGAAGGGATTGTCAGACATTTCACAGTCCCAGGCACGCCACAACAAAACGGTGTTGCTGAACGCATGAATCGTACTTTGGTAGATAAAGTTCGCTGCATGTTATCTCATTTTGGACTGAGCAAGGCATTTTGGGCTGAAGCTTTATCATATGCCTCTCATGTCATCAATAGACTTCCTGCAACAGCACTAGATGGCAAAACTCCCAATGAGGTATGGTATGGACACCCCGTTTCAGATTATGATTCTCTGCGCATTTTTGGATGCACTGCATATTTCCATGTGAAGGAATCCAAACTGGATCCTAGGTCCAAGAAAGCGATTTTCATGGGCTTTAGTGAAGGAGTTAAGGCTTTCCGACTATGGAACCCTGAGACAAAGACGATTGTAAAAAGTCGATATGTAACTTTTGATGAATCTGTGATGTTAAAGCACACAGTTTTTGATAAAGAAAATCGAGATCCAGATTTGCATCAGCAGGTGGAGTTAGATATTCCAGTAACTTCTGGCAAGTCAGCAGAGATATTCAACCATCCTGAAGAAGACGAGGAGGAAATCTCAGTTGAGGTGGAGGCTCCAGGACCAGACATCAGTCAAGAACCAGAATCAATTGCCACCAGTCGACCACGAAGAGAAATCCGCAAACCTGCTCGGTACACTGACATGGTTGCATATGCATTTCCAGTCACCGGAGATGATATTCCATACAATTACAAAGATGCTATTCAGAGTATGGAAAGTGATAAGTGGAAAATGGCAATGAATGAGGAGATGAAATCACTCCATCAAAATCAGACTTGGAAGTTGGTTCCACTTCCGAAAGGAAAGAAACCAATTGGCTGCAAATGAGTTTTCGCTAAGAAGGAAGGCTCTCCCAGCACAGATGGTATCCGATACAAAGCCAGACTGGTAGCAAAAGGCTACGCTCAGAGGGAAGGAATTGACTACAATGAGGTATTCTCACCTGTTGTTAAGCATTCGTCAATTCGAATATTATTGGCTTTAGTTGCACAGTTTGATCTCGAGTTTGCCCAACTCGATGTCAAAACTACTTTTCTGCATGGTAATTTGGAAGAGGAGATATATATGTCTCAACCAGATGGATTCAAAGTACCAGGAAAAGAGAATTGGGCTTGCAAGTTGAGCAAGTCATTGTATGGCCTGAAGCAGTCACCGAGACAGTGGTACAAGCGATTTGACAGCTTCATCCAAGGGCAGAAATGTACCCAAAGTCAATTTGATCATTGTGTCTACTATCGCAAACTTCAAGATGGTACATTTATCTATTTGCTTTTATATGTAGATGATATGTTAATCGCATCTAAAAGCAAGGTGGAGATCAACAAGCTGAAGGCTCAATTGAGCTCAGAGTTTGAAATGAAGGATCTTGGAGAGGCCAGAAAATTCTCAGGATGGAGATAACTCGAGACAGGGCCAAAAACACAATCTGTTTGACTCAGACTCAGTATTTGAAGAAAATTCTTCAAACTTTTGGCATTGGCAATGACACAAAACCTGTGAGCACACCATTGGCACCACATTTCAAGCTAAGTTCATCAATGTCACCAAATTCCGAGGATCAGAAGAAGCAAATAGAGAATATTCCATATGCAAATGCAGTTGGTGCCTTGATGTATGCTATGGTGTGTACCAGACCTGACATTTCACATGCTGTAAGTATGGTAAGTCGTTACATGCACAACCCCGGTAAAGGCCACTGGCAAGCAGTGAAGTGGATTCTACGGTATATTCATGGTACTGTGGATATTGGTTTAAAGTTTGAGAGAGATTCGAAGAGTTGTAAGCATCTAGTCGGATATGTGGATTCGGACTATGCTGGAGATCTTGACAAGCGCAGATCTACTACTGGTTATGTTTTCACTATGGCAGGAGGACCAGTGAGTTGGAGATCGACACTACAGTCAACAGTTGCTTTGTCTACTACAGAGGCAGAGTACATGGCAGTAACGGAAGCTTTCAAGGAAGCAATCTGGCTTCATGGATTGACTAAAGACTTGAGAATTGTGCAGAAGAATGTTGAAGTTTTCTGCGACGGCCAGAGTGCCATATGTTTGGCAAAGAACCAAGTTCATCACAATCGAACGAAGCATATTGATGTTCGTTTTCATTTTGTTCAAGAAATAGTAGAAAAAGGGAGTATTCTTCTGCAAAAGATCAAGATTGCAGATAACCCCGCAGATATGCTTACAAAGGTGGTTACAGGGATCAAGTTCCAACATTGTTTGGACTTGATCAACATCTCACGAGCTCGGAGTGGCTAAGGGCACTAATGGAGGCAGCAACAGTTTTTTTTAAGGAAGCTTGCTATCTGTAGAGAGATTGCAGATGTGGAGGAGCCCTGTTCCACATGAGGTGGAGGTGGAGATTTGTGGGGACCACGCCCATGTGGGCAACCAAACAAAAAAATGTCGCATGGGCAACCAAACAAAGTGGACGGTGCATTCGGCGCCGTCCTTCTTTTTTTAAACAGCGCCTAATGCGCGAATGCGCCGAAAGTTTTGATTTAATTATAATTATAATTATATTAAATTATATATTTATAATTACGAAAATACCCCTCAATACTTCTATAAATAGAGCCTAATTTCATTCTTCAAATTCATTCCTGAGAGTCAGAGAGTTCTATTATGAGAGATCTATTTAAGAGATCTAATCTGTAAGATTCACCTAAGGGTGTAGTTTGTAATATCTGATAATACAAGTTTGCTGTCTCCCGTGGACGTAGGCAATTTGCCGAACCACATTAAATTTGCTGTTTTATTTTTTTTCATGCTTTACCACGATTCCGCACAACAGTAACAAGAAAACAATACAAGAGAATTATTAATTAATTCAGTGATTAAATCAAGGGTGTGCTAATAGTTGAGAAAATTATTGTGTGTTTGGTAACTAAAAGACTCTCGTTTCAAGAAAATTACCTTAAGAAAATCTTCTTGAGAATTTTTTTTCCCATAGTTGTTTGATTGGACACGAGAATAACTATATATAGAAAAACTAGATTAGATGTTTTTCAAGATATATGAGTGATTTTCTCATTAGAATTTTTTTTTTTTCATCCCCCTGAGAAAATTACAATGAGAAAATAAGGGAATTGTTTTCTCAACTACCTTAGCAATCAAGCACTGAAATTTGTAAATTTCTCAAAACCCTTATTTTCTTAAATAGCAAATTCACCATTAAAATTTTTGTGTTTGAATGACAAGATAGCTGAGAAACCCTAAGTTTTTCCCATTATGATTTTCACAAATTGAAGAGGTTGTGTTTATCTGTTAATATATATCTTGATAATATATCAAGATACTAAACATATAATTACATATACATATACTTACACTCATATCATTGTTTATATTTTTCTTTTGCTTCTCATGATCATGACCTTTCTTGTCATCAGTTCAATGAAGCATATATTGATACATGCTCCAGTTAGTCTTTATCCCATTTGAAGGGTTCCCCCTATAAAACACCAATGCCTTCTTGAAACCTATGGTACTCCCATCACGTGTAATAGGCTTATCCGTTCCGGTGGCCTTCCAATATCCGTGACCGGCTTGCCGATTTGGACGTTCTCCGTTCAGATACTTCCGTGTCCTAGGCATGAAAAAGTACCATTCTTTCTCCCCATATTCCCTGTACCTCTCTGCATGTCATAGCCTGTCCTATTAGTTAATGGAAGTATATACATAGATACATAGTTTCGCATGCACTACAAGAAAACGTTTAAGCAAAAGTGTTATCATTATTTTATTAATTAGCCTGTCTTTTTAGTTATATGCTAATTAATGGAAGTACATAGATATATACATAGTTTCAATGTGTTAATTCTAAGAGGCGATCAGGTTATAAGATATACATTACCCCCTTTGATCCAAAAAAAAATAAAAGAAAAGAAAAAAACCTGCTAGAACTGCTGAATTATATTCATAGATGTTCTGATCTATAAAGTTGTTGGGAGATAACTCAAGATTCTTGACCTTCTTGATAAGATAATGGTAAATAAGTTCTTCATCTTTGGGTGCAAATCGGTAACCAAAAGGCAAGGATTTGAGGTATTCGTGATCATGCTCATCATCGGCATTAATATTGTTGTCATCGTCATGACCCATGTTTAATGGATGCTATCCATTAATGGAGGACTAAGAAGAAAATTTGAGACTTGTTGAAAAAATATATATGAGACGTGGTTGGTGGGTCCGAGAGATAATCTTAATTTCACTCTCTCTAAGCATCACGTCTAATGTGGATCTGTTGGTCTTAACGAGAGGTTGAATTTCCTACCAAGATACTGATAAGCATATCATCAGGTGCGGTTTATGTATGGTTCGTATGGGTGCTGTTCTACCTGTCACCCAAACAACTGCGGCAACCTCTTTGCATGATAAATGAAGTAATTAGATAATAGTGGTTCACGGTAGATTGTGTAATTTAATCTATAAACAAAAAATAAAAAAAATCATACATATATTTTATTCTCTCTTTTTTTTTTTATTCTAACTATATATTATAAAAATAAATAAGTTTTTATAAATTTTAATTTAAAACATATAAAATATATTTTTAATATTTACATATCCAAAATAATTTTATTTATATTAACTAACAAAGGTCATTTTCATTAATATCTTTGTATTATTTATACTTATATGTTGTGGGTGTCTTGAACATAAACGATTACGAGACTTCTTAAATTTTTATATTTACTAATTTTATCAAAACCCGCATTAGGCCATGTACAAAATTTTAAGCCTAGTGTTTAAAATTTCTAAAATTTGAAAAGATATTGGCCTCCCCTACCCCTCTTCTGTAAGATATACAAGACGGCTTGAAATTTGTTCACTATTATTGTAGCAAGTCAACTATTCATGAATGCTGAAAAAGTAACTTCACTTGTTATGGACATTGTTCTTATGATCATATTTTTACTGCTGGTTAATATATATATATATTTTTTTTTTTTATTTTTTTTATTTTTTTATTATCGGAATTTTAATATTTAGTGGTGTTCTTCTTCTCCTTCGGGACAAGACTATTTTACCGAATTTTGAGATTTTACAGTGACATAAACGTCCTTCTCAATCATATTTTTACTGCTAGTTAATATTACTAATATGAGTACCGTGTTGTAATTAATTAGTAATATTTCACAATCATTGCTTTTCTTGTCAAGAATAATTTGTATTATTGGTAGTTGCTACAAATTTTGGAAAAATTAATTATTGAAAATCTGAAAAGAGATTCAAGCAGCTAATAGAGCTTGATGAACTCTTAAATAATGGACAACAAACCATTGAGAATGAGTTATAACATCTAAATTAACCCATGGTTACATGCACTACTAATTATAGGAACTCTTGCCAAATGAAAATACTTGCCTACTCATAAAATTATTAATGAGGTGCTCTTTAAAAGCTTATGACCCCATTTAATATAGGATTTAAAAACAGTTTAAAGCTAAGATTTCCAAAAAAAACTTCTTTGGTTAGGATGTTTTCGGAGTATTTAAAAATTGTATTTTAATTTAACTTCAAAATTTATGGAAAGAACAAGAATACAATAAAAAATATATTTTTCCTTGTTCTTTAAAAATAAACTTTAAAAATGACTTTTTAAAAATTTATTTTTAAAAAACTATTTTGAATTGAAAACCAAACGGCCTCATGTCCTTAAACACTGATTTTATGTTGTGTGCAATATAATATATAATTAATAAAAAAAATAAAAAAATAATAATAAGTGTACATAAATTTAATACATAATTTTGACAGACACTTATAATATATATATATATATATATATATATATATGTTGAATGTTTCTTAACTATATATTAATGTATAATTCGTGAACATGTAATATGTATAATGAAAATAGGTGTAAAAAAGAAAACACGCATTTTAAATACAAGATCATGACAGGTATTTATAATAACAAAATAAAAGAAAGAAAAATGATTAAAACAAGAAGCTTTTGTAGACTTTTTGAGGCTTTCAACCTTACTACATAAAGACAAATCAAATGGTTGCGTATCAGCACGGGATACGTTACATGACACGTGTTCAACTAGGTAGGAAGAAGACTCTATTGAACTCTAAGAATATCTCAACTTGGAGATTCTAACCGTCCGATTTTATAGCGATTCTCAAGAAACTCAATCGACGCTACACTCTCGGACAGCGAACCATGTCGAATCGAATAGCCAAACTTCATCGGTTTTCTCGAACATGCTGACCCAACTGACATATCTGTTCCATGACATGATGTACGAAGCGCATCGAGCCATCCCCTCCCTCCAGGTCGGTACGATTAGGGTTTCATTCTGAAATCTTCTTTTGAATAATTTTGTTAATTTTAATGGCGTTAAGAATGATTTTGTTGTTTTATTTAAGCTAGGCATCTTCTCATCTATGGCTTCTTCTAAAGAACAACTTGACTTGAATTCGGACATTATGTCCGAGAACCAGACCGAGGTTTCTGGTGTTAGGGTTTCTGATTTGTCCGAGAGTAGTGTGGTTGATGATGATGTTTCTGAAGTAGTTGTTGATGACGAGATTAGGGGTTCTAGTGGGGAAAAGGTCATGGCGTCAGAACCGGTGATTCAGGTTTCTGTTGAAAGAGGCGTGTTGGAGAAAGCTGGAGCTGAAGAGAATCCGAAAAATGAAATCGGAGTTGTTAGAGTAGAACGTGTGGTGAAGACGACTGAAACTTCAGAACTTGTTTGTGAAGCGGAAGTTTCAAATCTTGAGAGTTCTTCTCTTCCGCACAAAGATGAAAGTGCGGAGGTCCAGGGATTATGTGAAAGTGCAGAAAATGCGATTAAGGATACAAATGAAGGTACTTGCGAGAAGATCGATTTTGTGCAAAATGAAGAGCACGAGACGGTTCGTCAAGTAGTTCGAGCGATTTCTGATCGGCTGGAGGGGAGTGGAAGTTTGAGTCACGTTCAAGGTAATCCGGATGCGGGAGGTTCGCTTGCAGAGGGTGCAAAATCAGTTTCCGAGGTTGATCGTGTAATTGTTAGTGAATCTGTTAGTTTGGAGAATGTTGGTAGGGATGCTAAGGTCCAGCTTGCTGATGAGAATCGCACCATAGAACCTGAAATTGAAGCAGTGGAAGAAGCTGTTGTGTCTGGTAAGCAGGGTGGATCGCATTCACGTAGTCCTACTGGGGGCCAAGAGTCAAATATGGGCACTCTAGTTGTAGATTTAGGCAGTTATTTTAACGGAGAAGCAGAGGATAATAATGGAGTTGAAGTTGTAAAGAAAAATGTAGAGTCTCATAGCCAAGGAGCTGATGGTGGTGACGTAGGAAGTGCTGATGAACTTCCTTTGCACGGTCACTCTGATAAGAAGGTTGAACATGAATCTCATAATGATAAGAAACTTGTATCTTTAGGTTCTGAAACTCCCTTAGAAAAGGAGAATCTGCACAACTGCTTGGAATTGGATAAAGAAGAGGAATTTCTTGTCTCTGATTTGGTCTGGGGCAAGGTGAGGAGCCATCCCTGGTGGCCTGGTCAGATATTTGATCCTTCGGATGCATCAGAACAGGCAATGAAGTATCATAAGAAAGACAGGTTTTTGGTTGCTTATTGTGGGGATCAAACCTTTGCTAGGAATGAAGCGTCGTCATTGAAGCCCTTTCGAACACATTTCTCGCAGATGGAGAGGCAAAGCGCTTTAGAAGCATTTCGGGGGGCTGTTGGTAGTGCTTTGGATGAGGTTTCTGGAAGGGTACAGTCAGGTCTCTCCTGTTCCTGCACGCCTGAAGAAGTCAATGCCAAGATTAAATTACAAGCTGTTCATAATTCTGGGATTCGGGAAGAGGTTTGTCAAAGAGATGGTGTGGACAAATCATTTGGTATTGCATCGTTTGAACCTGATAAACTTGTGGATTACGTTAAAACCTTAGCATTAGACCCGTGTGGTGGAGGTGATTTGCTTGAACTTGTGATTACTC
This sequence comes from Paratinospora sagittata, assembly GCA_035771175.1. Taxonomy (NCBI): domain Eukaryota; kingdom Viridiplantae; phylum Streptophyta; class Magnoliopsida; order Ranunculales; family Menispermaceae; genus Paratinospora; species Paratinospora sagittata. The sequence continues at coordinate 22,428,414 of CM069593.1, forward strand.
AGGCTCAATTGGTGGCTTTCTATCGTTGGAAGGGATATTTTGGGTTGCCTGAATTCTATGTATTTCGAGGGTTGTCGGAGAATGATTTTGAGAGTGCAACTCAAATTATAAATAATGAAGAGCAGGTTTCGCCTGGGAAGAGAAAGATGAGGAAAAGGTACAAAGATAATACAAAGATATTAATGAAAATTACCTTTGTTTATATTATTTTGGATATATAAATATTAAAAATATATTTTATATGTTTTAAATTAAAATTTATAAAAACTTATTTATTTTTATAATATATAGTTTGAATAATATTAATAATAAAAAAATCAGAGAGAATAAAATATATGTATGATTTTTTTTGCTTTTTTGTTTATAGATTAAATTACACAATCTGTCGTGAACCACTATTATCTAATTACTTCATTTATCGTGTAAAGACGTTGTCGCAGTTGTTTGGGTGACCCGTAGAACCGCACCCACAGGAACCATACATAAACCGCACCTGATGATATGCTTGTCAGTATCTTGGTAGGTAATTCAACCTCTCATTAAGACCAACAGATCCACATTCGACGTGAGTGAAGTTAAGATTGTGTTAGAGAATATCTAGGACTTATCTCTCGGACCCACCAACCAAGTCTCATATATGTTATCCTATCTTATTTTTTCAACGAGTCTCATATTTTCTTCTTAGTCCTCCATTTAAACATGGATCATGAAATTTTTGAAGTTCGGGATAGTGATGTTACTGATTTATTGAATGATGATGACAACAATATCAATGCCGATGCTCATTCTCATGAGCATGATTGCGAATACCTCAAATCTTTGCCTCCTGGTTACCGATTTGTACCCAAAGATGAAGAACTTATTCACCATTATCTTATCAAGAAAGTCAAGAATCTTGAGTTACCTCCCAACAACTTTATAGATCAGAACATCTATGAATATAATCCAGCAGTTCTAGCAGGTTTTTTTCTTCTCTTTTATTGTTTTGGATCAAAGGGGGTAATGTGTCTTATGACCTGATCGCCTCTTAGAATTAACACATTGAAACTATGTGTATATCTATGTACTTCCATTAATTAGCATATAACTAAAAAGACAGGCTAATTAATAAAATAATGATAACACTTTTGCTTAAACGTTTTCTTGTAGTGCATGCGAAACTATGTATCTATATATATATACTTCCATTAACGTATAACTAATAGGCCAGGCTATGACATGCAGAGAGGTACAGGGAATATGGGGAGAAAGAATGGTACTTTTTCACGCCTAGGACACGGAAGTATCTGAACGGAGAACTTCCAAGTCGGAAAGCCGGTGACGGATATTGGAAGGCCACCGGAATGGATAAGCCTATTACACGTGATGGGATTACTATAGGTTTCAAGAAGGGATTGGTGTTTTATAGAGGGAACCCTTCAGATGGGATAAAGACTAACTGGATCATGCATGAATATAAGCTTCATCGAACTGATGACAAGAAAGGTCATGATCATGAGAAGAGGAAGAAAAATATAAACATTGATATGAGTGTAAGTATATGTATATGTAATTATATGTTTAGTATATCTTGATATTTTATCAAGATAAATATTAACAGATAAACACAACCTCTTCAATTTAGTTACAGAAAAAGATGAGAAAATCTTTTCCCCCCCCTTCCTTCTGAAAATCTTAATGGAAAAAACTTAGGGTTTCTCAGCTATCTTGTCATTCAAACACAAAAATCTTAATGGTGAATTTGCTATTTAAGAAAATAAGGGTTTTGAGAAATTTACAAATTTCAGTGTTTGATTGCTAAAGATAGTTGAGAAAACAATACTTTTATTTTCTCAAGTAAGGGGATGAAAAAAAATTCTAATGAGAAAATCACTATCTTGAAAAACATCTAATCTAATTTTTTTTATATATAGTTATTCTCGTGTCTAATCAAACAACTATGAAAAAAAAAAAATTCAAGAAGATTTTCTTGAGGTAATTTTCTTGAAAAAATCCTATTTTTTCAACAGGAGTCTTTTAGTTACCAAACACACAATTATTGTCTCAACTATTAATACACCCTTGATTTAATCACTGAATTAATTAATATCTCTTTTATTTTCTTGTTACTGCAGTTGGACAAGTGGGTCTTGTGTAGGATTTATGAGAAGTACTCTGAAAGATCTCATAAAGCAGCTACAAATCATCAGGATAAGGATGCTAATCAGCAAGATAATTCTGTCGTAGGGGATAATATTAATATTGCAGCTGTGGTTCCTCCTCCTATTCTGCATCCTCATCTGTTGAATATGGTTAATCATCAATATCGCCATTTTGTCCAAGAACAGAGTGAACATGGAGGAGTAGCTGTCGATAATTACGTGCATCCTCCTCTTCTTCATCCTGATAATGTCAATATTGCAGCTGTGGATCCTCCTCTTCTTCATTCTCACCCATTGAATATGGTTAATCCTGATCATAACCATCAATATGACCATAATTTTGTCCAACAGAGTAAACGTGGAGGAGTAGCAGTAGATAATTACATGCCGGATCATGTTGATTACCATTACAATTATAGAAATGATAGCTTGCCGAATTTCAAAAATTTGCCATTTGATGATCAGCAGCCATTCTTTCACAATACTTCAGATCAGCCATGGATGAACATGCCGAATGAGGAGCAACTACACCATGAATTCTACTCCAATTTTTTTCAGAATTGTGCGTCTAGTTCTTCACTCGATCTTCCTGATATTCCTCCTCCACCTCTTTTTCCAGCAGAGACGACTGAGCCGTCTTTTAATGGCTATGTAGAATATGATGATGGAGTGCCGCCTCATCAAAATGATGACTGCAAGTGAATTAATTAATTAGATTACATATAAGGGTAATGGTATTACCTTATGTGCAGGTACATCAGTCAATACAATTAAATGGTGCATGCAATGAAGGACATGTTTCCTTGAATGTCAGCTATAAAGGTCACTTTAACATTTTCCTCTACTAGCTTTTTGATCTCTTATCTCTTCTATTCATATTCATATTCATATTCATTACTTATTTTTAATACTCATTTCCAGCACATATAGCCCATATATATGTGCTAAAAATGAGTGTTTAAATCATTTATACTAATCATATTTTTCTTTTCCTTTTCTTTGAATTTGGTTTATGCTATATGCTATTAATTAAACACATCTACTAGACTCTTTGATCTTCTCATCATAGCTCTTCATCGATTAACCAGGACTTGAACTTGGTTAATATAAGTTTCAATAGACTCTACATCCTTCATTTGAAGCAATTCAAATTAACGTCTCAAAGTCTGTAGACGTATTTTTTTTGCTTTATCTGCACATTTGTAGGAGTTATCTATGATGTCTCACGCTTCTTTTGCTGTAGTCGTCCTCTGCACCTTCTCGAATGCTACATCATCGAAGAATAAAATATAATATTTTTTTATCCTTCTTTTCATTTTCATGAACCACATCTCGCTGATCAGCCATTACGTTATCACCTGAATCGACGAACCCTACTATAGCCAATAATTCTTGATAGGCAAATAAGGTTTTTATTTGCTGGTTCCGTCTATCATACATTTGGCCATCAAAAGAAGGAAGTCAGGCCATTAATTAAAAAAAACAAAATGCGAACTCGAAATAGGTGCGGTAAGGCAGAACCCACTTTAGTAAAAAAAATAAAGGATAAAAAGAAATATCTCACCCCAAAAAGAAAACGCCTCTCACCTTACAATAGTGATTCAATACTCTGTAAACAACTTTCACCAAAGTGTTTTCTAATGTGTCAATGATTTCAAATTCGAGCAGCACAGAAACTTCTTCAAAGGCCTAGTCGGCGGCCCACAGCTTCAGTCTTCTGGTCCGCTGCAAACCAACACGCAGCAACTATCTTCCAATGCCGCAATCGGGGCATTCGAAGATACCCAATAACTTAATCCTACTCAAACGCTAACTCAAATTTTTAATTGGACACACTTCTTAAATTTTGCTTAGATACCAACTCTAATATAATATAATTTAGATTAATTACAATTCTCGTGCTCTTCATTTTGCTCAAAATCGATCTTCTCGCGAGTACCTTCATTTGTATCCTTAATCGCATTTGCTTCTGCACTTTCACATAATCCCTGGACCTCCGCACTAAACATTCCAACCAAAGAAGTTTTGAGGGAATCTTGGATTTAAAAACAGAAAACTGTTTTAAAATCCTATACTAAATCGGGTCATAAGCTTTTAAAGAGCACCTCATTAATAATTTTAGAAATTTTAAACATTAGCCTTCAAAGTTTCAAGAAAGAGTAACGGGGTGGTCAGATTGTTTAACTTTTTAAGTACTTAGATAGATTTTTTTTTCTTTTTTTGAGACAGTGACATCTCAGTTCCATCCACTTAATGTCTGATACCAAACTTGTCTACCAGATTTATACAGACCCACAACGCGATAAATCAGAGAATTAATCTTGTCAATCCAAAAATTAAACTCTAAACCTCTCTCTCAGTCAGAGACTTTCACCCTCTTTCCAAACCAGACAGCCAATGCATCAGTCTGGATAAATCAGACAATTGACTGAGGACAGCGAACCAAGTGAAGCTTTTAAGGTGTACCTCACGGTTCTTTGCTTCATCATCCTTTACTCACAAGAAAGAAGCATGATTGGTTCCAACTGATTTCATTGCCATGCATGTTCTGTTAAAGGATGCTTAAGTTTTTTTCCCCAAAGTTTTTAGCTTCTAGAATGCAGTGATGAAACAGTTTGAAAGCTAATTTTGTCAAAACTTTAACAAAAGTGCGTATTGTTTTAATATCTTTAGATAGTCGTCGAAAAAAGTACATATAATATTGTTTTAATCAATGCCATGATCCTTGTTTGTTTTAGATATATAGCACCTAAGTCCAACTATTTTATGTTGGCAGCATGAATCACTATTTTGTTCTAGCAAAACACAATGTTTTGAAAGAATTTCAGGGCTTATAGCTTGAGGGTTGCATCTTATCTAATGAGCAAATAAATCTAGTCTTAAAAAGGAGCTTCGTTTGAGGCGTTAAGGCAATTTTCAAAGGCATTCAGGCAATCTTAGCAAAGTTCACCCAATTTCATATGTATTTTTTAGTATGCATATTGATCTTCTCTGTTAGGATATGAAGTACTGTACAAGGTTGCAAGATCAGAACTTTAACCAATTCAGATCTTCTGCTATAGGATTTTCAAAAAAGTTATAAGCCACACTCTCCAATAAGTTGTATTTCTCAATTAAGTGTTGGCTTGAGTATATACATATATTTCGGAATCTTTCTTGTATTTCATTCTTTAGTTCAGATCATGAAAAAGGCGGGGTACTTGTAAATTATTGAGGTGGAGTGTGAGCTTACATACTACTGTAGAAAGAGTTGGAGAGAGTGTTTAGATGCCACTAATAGAACCGCATAACAAATTAATTATCTAGTAGATGTGTTTAATTAATAGCATATAGCATAAACCAAATTCAAAGAAAAGGAAAAGAAAAATATGATTAGTATAAATGATTTAAACTCCTGTAATGAGTATTGAAAATAAGTAATGAAAATGTATATGAATAGAAGAGATAAGAGATCAAAAAGCTAGTAGAGGAAAATGTTAAAATGACATTTATAGCTGACATTCAAGGAAACATGTTCTTCATTGCATGAACCATTTAATTGTATTGACTGATGTGCCTGCACATAACTCAAGGTAATACCGTTACCTTATATGTAATCTAATTAATTAATTCCCTTGCAGTCATCATTTTGATGAGGCGGCATTCCATCATCATATACTACATAGCCATTAAAAGACGGCTCAGTCGTCTCTGCTGGAAAAAGAGGTGGAGGAGGAAGATCGGGAAGATCAAGCGAAGGACCAGAAGCATAATTCTGAAAAAAATTGGAGTAGAATTCATGGTGTACTTGCTTCTCATCCAGCATGTTCATCCATGGCTGATCTGAAGTATTGTAAAAGAATGGCTGCTGATCATCAAATGGCAATTTTTTTAAATTCGTCAAGCTATCATTTCTATAATTGTAATGGTAATCAAACATGATCAGGCATGTAATTATCTACTGCTACTCCTCCACGTTTACTCTGTTGGACAAAATTATGGTCATGATCAGGATTAACCATATTCAATGGAGGAGAACGAAGAAGAGGAGGAGAATCCGCAGCTGCAATATTGACATTATCAGGATGAAGAAGAGGAGGATGCACGTAATTATCGACAGCTACTCCTCCATGTTCACTCTGTTCTTCGACAAAATGGTGATATTGATGATGATCATGAGGATTAACCATATTCAGCGGATGAGGATGAAGAATAGGAGGAGGATCCACAGCTGCAATATTAATATTATCCCCTACGACAGAATCATCTTGCTGATTAGCATCCTGATCCTGATGATTTGTAGCTGCTTTATGAGATCTTTCAGAGTACTTCTCGTAAATCCTACACAAGACCCACTTGTCCAACTGCAGTAACAAGAAAACAATACAAGAGAATTATTAATTAATTCAGTGATTAAATCAAGGGTGTGCTAATAGTTGAGAAAATTATTGTGTGTTTGTTAACTAAAAGACTCTCGTTTCAAGAAAATCTTCTTGAGAATTTTTTTTCTCGTTGTTTGACTGGACACGAGAATAACTATATATAGAAAAACTAGATTAGATGTTTTTCAAGATATACGAGTGATTTTCTCATTAGAATTTTTTTTTTCATCCCCCTGAGAAAATTACAATGAGAAAATAAGGGAATTGTTTTCTCAACTACCTTAGCAATCAAGCGCTGAAATTTGTAAATTTCTCAAAACCCTTATTTTCTTAAATAGCAAATTCACCATTAAAATTTTTGTGTTTGAATGACAAGATAGCTGAGAAACCCTAAGTTTTTCCCATTAAGATTTTCACAAATTGAAGAGGTTGTGTTTATCTGTTAATATATATCTTGATAATATATCAAGATATACTAAACATATAATTACATATACATATACTTACACTCATATCAATGTTTATATTTTTCTTCCTCTTCTCATGATCATGACCTTTCTTGTCATCAGTTCTATGAAGCTTATATTCATGCATGATCCAGTTAGTCTTTATCCCATCTGAAGGGTTCCCTCTATAAAACACCAATGCCTTCTTGAAACCTATAGTAATCCCATCACGTGTAATAGGCTTATCCATTCCGGTGGCCTTCCAATATCCGTCACCAGCTTTCCGACTTGGAAGTTCTCCGTTCAGATACTTCCGTGTCCTAGGCGTGAAAAAGTACCATTCTTTCTCCCCATATTCCCTGTACCTCTCTGCATGTCATAGCCTGTCCTATTAGTTATATGTTAATGGAAGTATATATATATAGATACATAGTTTCGCATGCACTACAAGAAAACGTTTAAGCAAAAGTGTTATCATTATTTTATTAATTAGCCTGTCTTTTTAGTTATATGCTAATTAATGGAAGTACATAGATATATACATAGTTTCAATGTGTTAATTCTAAGAGGCGATCAGGTAATAAGATACATTACCCCCTTTGATCCAAAAATAAAAAATAAAAGAAAAGAAAAAAAACCTGCTAGAACTGCTGGATTATATTCATAGATGTTCTGATCTATAAAGTTGTTGGGAGATAACTCAAGATTCTTGACCTTCTTGATAAGATAATGGTAAATAAGTTCTTCATCTTTGGGTGCAAATCGGTAACCAAGAGGCAAAGATTTGAGGTATTCGTGATCATGCTCATCATCGGCATTGATATTGTTGTCATCGTCATGACCCATGTTTAATGGATGCTATCCATTAATGGAGGACTAAGAAGAAAATTTGAGACTTGTTGAAAAAATATATATGAGACGTGGTTGGTGGGTCCGAGAGATAATCTTAATTTCACTCTCTCTAGTAAAACACATTCAGAAAACACACATTATTATTTATTGTGTAATTAGATAATAGTGGTTCACGGTAGATTGTGTAATTTAATCTATAAACAAAAAATAAAAAAAATCATACATATATTTTATTCTCTCTTATTTTTTTTATTCTTAATATTATTCTAACTATATATTATAAAAATAAATAAGTTTTTATAAATTTTAATTTAACACATATAAAATATATTTTTAATATTTACATATCCAAAATAATTTTATTTATATTAACTAATAAAGGTCATTTTCATTAGTATCTTTGTATTATTTATACTTATATGTTGTGGGTGTCTTGAACATAAATCGAGACTTCTTAAATTTTTATATTTACTAATTTCATCAAAACCCGCATTAGGCCATGTACAAAATTTTAAGCCTAGTGTTTAAAATTTCTAAAATTTGAAAAGATATTGGCCTCCCCTACCCCTCTTCTGTAAGATATACAAGACTGGCTTGAAATTTGTTCACTATTATTGTAGCAAGTCAACTATTCATGAATGCTGAAAAAGTAACTTCACTTGTTATGGACATTGTTCTTATGATCATATTTTTACTGCTGGTTAATATATATATATATATATATATATATTTTTTTTTTTTTTTTTTTTTTATTATCGGAATTTTGATATTTAGTGGTGTTCTTCTTCTCCTTCGAGACGAGACTATTTTACCGAACTTCGAGATTTTACAGATGTTGTGCGGAATCGTGGTAAAGTATAAAAGAAAAATAAGACAACAAATTTAACGTGGTTCGACAAATTGCCTACGTCCACGGAAGACATAAAACTTGTATTATCAGAGAATACAAACTACACCCTTAGGTGAATCTTACAAATTGGATCTCTTAAATAGATCTCTCAGAATAGAACTCTCTGACTCACAGGAATGAATTTTAAAGAATGAAGTTAAGCTCTATTTATAGGTGTAATCAGGGGTATTTTCGTAATTATAAATATATTATTTTAATATATTTATATTTAAATAAAAAACCTTTCGGCGCATGCGCCTCTTTCGGCGCATGCGCCATCCATGAAATGTGTTGCCCACATGGGCGTGGTCCCCACAAATCTCCACCTCCACCTCATGTGGAACGAGGCTCCTCTACACCTACAATCTCTCTACAGATAGCAAGCTTCCTTCAAAAGACTGTTGCTGCCTCCATTAGTGCCCTTAGGCACTCCGAGCTCGTGAGATGTTGATCAAGTCCAAACAATGTTGGAACTTGATCTCTGTAACCACCTTTGTAAGCATATCTGCGGGGTTATCTGCAGTCTTGATCTTTTGCAGAAGAATACTCCATTCTTCTACTATTTCTCGAACAAAATGAAAACGAACATCAATATGCTTCGTTCTGATCCTCGGAATTTGGTGACATTGATGAACTTAGCTTGAAATGTGGTGCCAATGGTGTGCTGACAGGTTTTGTGTCATTGTCAATGCCAAAAGTTTGAAGAATTTTCTTCAAATACTGAGTCTGAGTCAAACAGATTTTGCCTTTGGCCCTGTCTCGAGTTATCTCCATCCCGAGAATTTTTCTGGCCTCTCCAAGATCCTTCATTTCAAACTCTGAGCTCAATTGAGCCTTCAGCTTGTTGATCTCTACCTTGCTTTTAGATGCGATTAACATATCATCTACATATAAAAGCAAGTAGATAAACGTTCCATCTTGAAGTTTGCGATAGTAGACACAATGATCAAACTGACTCCGGGTATATTTCTGCCCTTGGATGAAGCTGTCAAATCGCTTGTACCACTGTCTCGGTGACTGCTTCAGGGCATACAGTGACTTGCTCAACTTGCAAGCCCAATTCTCTCTTCCTGGTACTTTGAATCCATCTGGTTGAGACATGTATATCTCCTCTTCCAAATTACCATGCAGAAAAGCAGTTTTGACATCGAGTTGGGCTAACTCGAGATCAAACTGTGCAACCAAAGCCAATAATATTCGAATTGACGAATGCTTAACAACAGGTGAGAATACCTCATTGTAGTCAATTTCTTCCCTCTAAGCGTAGCCTTTTGCTACCAGTCTGGCTTTGTATCGGATATCATCTGTGCTGGGAGAGCCTTCCTTCTTAGCGAAAACCCATTTGCAGCCAATTGGTTTCTTTCCTTTTGGAAGTGGAACCAACTTTCAAGTCTAATTCTGATGGAGTGATGTCATCTCTTCATTCATTGCCATTTTCCACTTATCACTTTCCATACTCTGAATAGCATCTTTGTAATTGTATGGAATATCATCTCCGGTGACTAGAAATGCATATGCAACCATGTCAGTGTACCGAGCAGGTTTGCAGATTTTTCTTCGTGGTCGACTGGTGGCAATTGATTCTGGTTCTTGACTGATGTCTGGTCCTGGAGCCTCCATGTCACACCCTGGGTTGCACAGCGTGCCCCCTACCCAGGTGCGGGCGCACCCCCTCGGGGCGAACGCCTAGCCATTATGGATCCATAATATTGTCCCATCTCGGCCAGTCACGCCACACAAGGACGCAGGTCACCGAGATCATTTATCCCCCTGCACAATCCACAGCACAGGGAGGGCCTCCCCCAAGTTCGAACTCGCAACCTCTTCCTCATAAGGTTAGATTTCGCAACTTGAGTACCCATTGAGCCAATGCGTTCGCCACACGGCTGAGGTCGTGGTGGTGCGCCCACACCTGGGTAGGGGGCACGCTGTGCAACCCAGGGTGTGACAAAAAAGCCTTATGACACTTGGGGGAGGCCCTCCCTGTGCTGTGGATTGTGCAGGGGGATAAATGATCTCGGTGACCGGCGTCCTTGTGTGACGTGGCTGGCCGAGATGGGACAATATTATGGATCCATAATGGCTAGGCGTTCGCCACACGGCTGAGGTCGTGGTGGTGCGCCCACACCTGGGTAGGGGGCACGCTGTGCAACCCCAGGGTGTGACACTCTACCTCAACTGAGATTTCCTCATCTTCTTCAGGATGGTTGGATATCTCTGCTGACTTGCTAGGAGTTACTGGAATATCTAACTCCACCTGCTGAGGCAAATCTGGATCGCGATTTTCTTTATCAGAAACTGTATGTTTTAACATCACAGATTCATCAAAAGTTACATCTCGACTTTTTACAATCGTCTTTGTATCAGGGTTCCATAGTCGGAAAGCCTTAACTCCTTCACTAAAGCCCATGAAAATCGCTTTCTTGGACCTAGGATCCAGTTTGGATTCCTTCACATGAAAATATGCAGTACATCCAAAAATGCGCAGAGAACCAGAATCTGAAACGGGGTGTCCAGACCATACCTCCTTGGGAGTTTTGCCGTCTAGTGCTGTTGCAGGAAGTCTATTGATGATATGAGAGGCATATGACAAAGCTTCAGCCCAACATGCTTTGCTCAGTCCAGAATGGGATAACATGCATCGAACTTTTTCTACCAAAGTACGATTCATGCGTTCAGCAACACCGTTTTGTTGTGGCGTGCCTGGGGCTGTGAATTGTCTGACAATCCCTTCATTCTCACAAAATTTCTGAAATGGGTCTGACTTGTATTCTCCTCCATTATCAGATCTGAGCCTCTTAAGCTTCCTTCCCGTTTGGGTTTCTACCATTTTCTTCCACATAAGAAAGATATCGAGCACTTCATCTTTATGCTTCATGGTATAAACCCAAACATAGCGTGAGAAATCATCAATGAAAGTAACAAACCAACGTTTACCTCCCAATGAAGCATTTTGAGAGGGTCCCCAAACGTCAGTATGAACATAATCCAATGTTCCTTTTGTGCGGTGGATTGCAGTGCCAAACTTGACTCTCGTCTGCTTGCCTAAGATACAGTGCTCACAGAAGTCAAGTTTCCCGGTCTTTGCACCTTTCAGAGAACCTTGCTTTATCAAGGTTTGAAGAGTCTTCTCTCCAATATGTCCGAGCCGCATGTTCCAAAGTCGGGAAGTGTCCCCATGAACCATCATTAGAACTGGTGCAAGCTGAGACACTTCCGATTACTGTGTGTCCATCAAGGAAATAAAGCTTTCCTTTTTGAGTACCCTTCATGGCCAAGAGTGCTCCACGTACAACCTTCAGGACTCCACCTTCAATGGTTACCTTGTAACCGCTGGAATCAAGGACTCCTAGGGATATCAGATTTTTCTTCAGATCTGGGACATATCTGACTTCCGTGAGCCGTCTTTTTGTACCGTCATGCATCTTTAGGCGTATAGTTCCAATACCTTTTGTGTGGCAGGTATTGTTGTTGCCCATGACCACGACTCCTCCATCGAACTCATCCAATTTTGAGAACCAATGGCGATTCAGACACATATGATAGGAACATCCAGAATCTAATATCCATCTATCAGACTGAATATCTATAGATGAAACTGAGAACGCAGAATCTTCTTCAGCTGTCTGTGCTACATTTGCATCTGTCTTGACCTTATTTGGACAATCTTTCTTCCAGTGCCCCTTTTGGTGACAATAGGCACATTCATCATTTGCAAGACGTTGACGTGATGAAGGTCCTTTTGACTTTGAGCGAGATCGGCCTCGCCCACTGGATCTATCAGATTTGTTGTTAGCCTTGCCTCTGGATACCATCAAGGCTGCTGGTGATGCTTCCTTGTGATCGCGCTGGTTCGTCTTTCGATACTCGTTGTTCACCAAAGCATTTGAAATATCACTGAATTTAACCTCATCTTTACCATATAGCAAAGTTGTTGTTAAATGTTCATAACTTTCAGGCAAAGAGTTTAACAACAATAGTGCCTTATCCTCATCAAGAGGATCAACATCAAGATTTAGTAGATCAGCGAGAATGTTGTTGAAATTATCAAGATGCTCAATCATGGGAGTACCTTGCTTGTACTGAAAACGAAAGAGCTTCTTCTTCAGGTAGAGGCGGTTCTCTACGCTTTTCGTCATGTACTTGTCCTCCAGTTTCTTCCAGAGACTTGTTGCCATAGTCTCTTTCATGACAAAGTACTTCTGATCTTTGGCTAAACAGAGTCTGATTGTTCCACAAGCTTGACGATTTACAAAATTCCAATCATCATCGGACATATCCTTGGGCTTGGTTTCCAAAGCGATATGTGATCCTTCCCGGAATAAGAGATCTTGAACTTCGCATTGCCACATGCCAAAGTTGTTGGTGCCGTTAAATTTCTCCACCTCGAACTTTGCGTTGGACATCGAACTTCTTTTCCAAGGCCTGCTTGTGCTTGGGATTTCCTCCGCCATTTAGACCGAAGATATGTATGACGCCGAAAAGTGCTTGAAAAATGATAAACAACTCAAACTAAGCTATATCAATAACTTAGCAGCTGAATCTGCAGAAACTGATTGCACGGTTGTGTCCGGAACGGTCGAAAATGGCGAAAATGAGTCTGACTTTGCTGAAATCAGACGAAAAATAAGCCGGATGTGGTTGGTCAACAGGAATTGATGAATAGTGTCGGGCTGAACGTGGACTGGGCCTGAGGAACAGTAGCGGGCTGAGCGCGGGCTGGGCCGATAAACAGTGACGGGCCGAAATAGGAGGCTGGGGCCGGTGAACAGTGACGGGTCGAAACAGGGGGCTGGGCCGATGAATAGTTACGGGCCGAAACAGGAGGCTGGACCGATGAACAGTGACAGACCAGAAAGCTGGGCCGGTTGAAATAGTGTCGGGCCGAAGCGGACTGTGCCTTTTGGAATAGTGCTGGGCCGAAGGAATAGCGCAGGGCCGGTTGGAATAGTGCCAGGCCGGTTTGGAATAGTGTTGGGCTGTTTGGAATAGAACAGGGCCGGTTGGAATAGTGCCGGGCATGTTGGAATAGTGCCGGGCCGTTTGGAATAGTATCGGGCTACAAGCCGAATGAACAGCGAACCATGTCGGCGAACGCTCTACAGGGATCAAACTTTGATCGGCTCCTGGGAACTCGTTTTTTGTCCGTTTTTCTCGCCGTTGATTGCGTTGGACTCCTGGGAACAAGAGCTACCTCCACGGGTGATCAGAAAATAGTTCCGATCACGTTTACAGAATCTCAAAATTTTCGACGCAGTCTAAAAAAATTCGACAGAGGCTCTGTTTTTTCTTCCAAAGCTTCACCTTGGCTCTGATACCAATTTGTTGTGCGGAATCGTGGTAAAGTATGAAAGAAAAATAAGAAAACAAATTTAACGTGGTTCGGCAAATTGCCTATGTTCACGGGAGATAGCAAACTTGTATTATCAGAGAATACAAACTACACCCTTAGGTGAATCTTACAGATTAGATCTCTTAAATAGATCTCTTAGAATAGAACTCTCTAACTTTCAGGAATGAATTTTGAAGAATGAAGTTAAGCTCTATATATAGGTGTAATCAGGGGTTTTTTATTTAAATATAAATATACGCATGCGCCTTTTTCGGCGCATGCGCCATCCATGAAATGTGTTGCCCACATGGGCGTGGTCCCCACAACAGAGACATGACCGTCCTTCTCAATCATATTTTTACTGCTAGTTAATATTACTAATACGAGTACCGTGTTGTAATTAATTAGTAATATTTCACAATCATTACTTTTCTTGTCAAGAATAATTTGTATTATTGGTAGTTGCTACAAATTTTGGAAAAATGAATTATTGAAAATCTGAAAAGAGATTCAAGCAGCTAATAGAGCTTGATGAACTCTTAAATAATGGACACCAAACCATTGAGAATGAGTTATAACATCTAAATTAACCCATGGTTACATGCACTACTAATTATAGGAACTCTTACCAAATGAAAATACTTGCCTACTCATAAAATTATTAATGAGGTGCTCTTTAAAAGCTTATGACCCCATTTAGTATGGGATTTAAAAACAGTTTTCTGTTTTTAAAGCTAAGATTCTCAAAACACTTCTTTGGTTGGGATGTTTTCAGAATATTTAAAAATTATATTTTAATTTAACTTCAGAATTTATAGGAAGAACAAGAATACAATAAAATATTTTTTTCCTTGTTCTTTAAAAATAAACTTTAAAAATGACTTTTTAAAAATTACTTTTAAAAATCATTTTGAATTGAAAACCAAACGGCCTCATGTCCTTAAACACTGATTTTATGTTGTGTGCAATATAATATATAATTAATAAAAAAAATAAAAAAATAATAATAAGTGTACATAAATTTAATACATAATTTTGACAGACACTTATAATATATATATATATATGTTGAATGTTTCTTAACTATATATTAATGTGTAATTCGTGAACATGTAATATGTATAATGAAAATAGGTGTAAAAAAGAAAACACGTAGTTTAAATACAAGAGATGCACGGCGTTTCCCCACCGTAGATCACCAAGATCACGACGGGTATTTATAATAACAAAATAAAAGAAAGAAAATGATTAAAACGAGAAGCTTTGTAGACTTTTTGAGGCTTTCAACCTTACTACATAAAGACAAATCAAATGGTTGCGTATCAGCACGCAATACGTTACATGACACGTGTTCAACTAGGTAGGAAGAAGACTCTATTGAACTCTAAGAATATCTCAACTTGGAGATTCTAACCGTCCGATTTTATATCGATTCGCCAGAAAATCAATCGACGCTACACTCTCGGACAGCGAACCATGTCGAATCGAATAGCCAAACTTCATCGGTTTTCTCGAACATGCTGACCCAACTGAGATATCTGTTCCATGACATGTTGTACGAAGCGCATCGAGCCATCCCCTCCCTCCAGGTCGGTACGATTAGGGTTTCATTCTGAAATCTTCTTTTGAATAATTTTGTTAATTTTAATGGCGGTAAGAATGAATTTGTTGTTTTATTAAGCTAGGCATCTTCTTATCTATGGCTTCTTCTAAAGAACAACTTGACTTGAATTCGGACATTATGTCCGAGAACCAGACCGAGGTTTCTGGTGTTAGGGTTTCTGATTTGTCCGAGAGTAGTGTGGTTGATGATGATGTTTCTGAAGTAGTTGTTGATGACGAGATTAGGGGTTCTAGTGGGGAAAAGGTCATGGCGTCAGAACCGGTGATTCAGGTTTCTGTTGAAAGAGGCGTGTTGGAGAAAGCTGGAGCTGAAGAGAATCCGAAAAATGAAATCGGAGTTGTTAGAGTAGAACGTGTGGTGAAGACGACTGAAACTTCAGAACTTGTTTGTGAAGCGGAAGTTTCAAATCTTGAGAGTTCTTCTCTTCCGCACAAAGATGAAAGTGCGGAGGTCCAGGGATTATGTGAAAGTGCAGAAAATGCGATTAAGGATACAAATGAAGGTACTTGCGAGAAGATCGATTTTGTGCAAAATGAAGAGCACGAGACGGTTCGTCAAGTAGTTCGAGCGATTTCTGATCGGCTGGAGGGGAGTGGAAGTTTGAGTCACGTTCAAGGTAATCCGGATGCGGGAGGTTCGCTTGCAGAGGGTGCAAAATCAGTTTCCGAGGTTGATCGTGTAATTGTTAGTGAATCTGTTAGTTTGGAGAATGTTGGTAGGGATGCTAAGGTCCAGCTTGCTGATGAGAATCGCACCATAGAACCTGAAATTGAAGCAGTGGAAGAAGCTGTTGTGTCTGGTAAGCAGGGTGGATCGCATTCACGCAGTCCTACTGGGGGCCAAGAGTCAAATATGGGCACTCTAGTTGTAGATTTAGGCAGTTATTTTAACGGAGAAGCAGAGGATAATAATGGAGTTGAAGTTGTAAGGAAAAATGTAGAGTCTCATAGCCAAGGAGCTGATGGTGGTGACGTAGGAAGTGCTGATGAACTTCCTTTGCACGGTCACTCTGATAAGAAGGTTGGACATGAATCTCATAATGATAAGAAACTTGTATCTTTAGCTTCTGAAACTCCCTTAGAAAAGGAGAATCTGCCCAACTGCTTGGAATTGGATAAAGAAGAGGAATTTCTTGTCTCTGATTTGGTCTGGGGCAAGGTGAGGAGCCATCCCTGGTGGCCTGGTCAGATATTTGATCCTTCGGATGCATCCGAACAGGCAATGAAGTATCATAAGAAAGACAGGTTTTTGGTTGCTTATTTTGGGGATCAAACCTTTGCTTGGAATGAAGCGTCGTCATTGAAGCCCTTTCGAACACATTTCTCGCAGATGGAGAGGCAAAGCGCTTTAGAAGCATTTCGGGGGGCTGTTGGTAGTGCTTTGGATGAGGTTTCTGGAAGGGTACAGTCAGGTCTCTCCTGTTCCTGCACGCCTGAAGAAATCAATGCCAAGATCAAATTACAAGCTGTTCATAATTCTGGGATTCGGGAAGAGGTTTGTCAAAGAGATGGTGTGGACAAATCATTTGGTATTGCATCGTTTGAACCTGATAAACTTGTGGATTACGTTAAAACCTTAGCATTAGACCCGTGTGGTGGAGGTGATTTGCTTGAACTTGTGATTACTCAGGCTCAATTGGTGGCTTTCTATCGTTGGAAGGGATATTTTGGGTTGCCTGAATTCCATGTATTTCGAGGGTTGTCGGAGAATGATTTTGAGAATGCAACTCAAATTATAAATAATGAAGAGCAGGTTTCGCCTGGGAAGAGAAAGATGAGGAAAAGGTACAACTCTTTTCGTCGATCTTGTGAATATATATTGGAGGATGACATGAATCCTAATAGGAAAAGAAGAAGCTTGTCGGAGTTGATGAGTGGGAGTAATTCTTCATCTGGTCATGTAAATGGTGTAAAACGTGCTGCGGACGAGAAGGGAGCCAGTAGATCAGCCTCAGCTTCTTCTGGAAATAAGCGGAAGGCTGCCACATCATTTTCCAATGAAGGGATGATGCAGCATAGGAAAAAAACACATTTTGGCTCCAGAGATTCTGATGCAGAATCCCCACCTTCAACATCTTCTAAGGTTGGGGAACGTATTCGTAGAATTGCTAATCAACTCACTGGATCCTCTCCAGCTCTTAGTTACAGTGATGAGGAGTTTCAAGAAAGTGTAGTTAAGGCAGATCAAAGAAATGAGAAATCTCATGTGGCCTATGTTTCCCCGTACTCTACAAGGAGATTCCGGCAACAACGGGATAGTGCTGGGAGAAAATATTCTGCTCCAGATGAAATGCTATCACAACTCTGCTTGGCTGCAAGAGATCCCATGAAAGGTTATAGTTTTCTGACTACCATTATTGACTTCTTCACTGACTATCGGAATTCAATCAAGAAGGATGACTCCGGTTCTTTGAAGAAAATTGTTAGTGTCGAGTCTAGTGGTAGAGATGTAAAACCATCCAAGAACAAAATTAAGTCCCAAGGGACATATCACTATAGGAGTGTGAATGAGTGTTATTTAAGTGATGAGAATATTCAAAGTAGTCAAGAAGAACAAAAATCAAGCAAGAATCGCAAAAGAAAGAGAAACTCTCAACTTGAGACCCCAAAAAAGAAGGATGGTCTTTCTCTCAAAGCAAAAGGTTTTCTTGAATCAGATCCTTCATCGCAACCTGAGGAAAGATTAACTGCAGAGCCCGAAAATCATTTTCAGTTATCCTCTCATGAGGATTCTAAGCAGCAAAGTCCTGGTGGCAATAGTGACTTGGGAGTGGAAAATGATACCTCACCAACAGCGCTGATACTGAATTTTAATGAGCCAAATTCTATTCCTTCAGAAGTGGATCTAAATAAGATCTTCAGTCGCTTTGGGGTTCTGAAGGAATCGGAAACAGAGATAATGAGGAAGAGCAAGAGTGCTAAAGTGGTTTTCCAGAGCCGTAATGATGCAGAAGTAGCTTTCAGCAGTGCTGGTAAATTCAGCATTTTTGGACCAACACTTGTCAGTTATCAGCTAAGATATTTGACGTCAACACCATCTAAAGCTTCTCCCCGTGCCACCAGGCAAAGCAGAAAAAATGCAGCCTCCTTCTAGGGTAACACAAATGATGTGTTCACTTCTGGAAGGACATAGTTTGAATGTCTCAGGTATTTTCATTTTTATTCTTACTTTACATCTTGATGAAAAGTTTTTCATTTGAAGGAAATTTAAGGCAGTTTTAAAGCTGGTCAATATCCCCATGAGCAGTCTACAACTTTGTTATCAACTGCTTAGGCATGTAATTTCACACATTTCAAGCAAAAATGATTAAGCCCTAACATCACAGTACCCCAACTAGACAATCCTCTAGGTAAAGCTTTTTTGGCCACATGAGCCAAACAGATCAACATAATTTGTATTTATTTTTACTGATAAAATAAGTAAAACATCATGCTTCAATTTGTTAGGAGCATGTTTTTAAGGTTCATGCATAAAAACAAGGTTCATGCATAGGTGGAATCATTTCAGTGGTTGTTTAATTATGATGTATTCTGCTTGCATGTAAGCTATACAAACATTTGGTTGCTGTGAGCCTGTTACAATGGTCCAGTTGTTGAAGGGTGGTCTCCTCCATCTATTGGGTAACCTGGGTTTTTCATAGTTTAAAATGGTTGTAAGAAAATGTTGGATCAGGTGGTTTGAACACTCATCTAAATTTGTGTTTATTTTTGAAACACTCAAGGTCATACATCAAATCTTGGTATGATCCCCTTCAACACAAACCATTTGTATTTCTATTCCATCATTGTGGGCACTCATGATCTACTGTCCGGGCCTTTGGTTATGCAGTTTATGTATGTATGTTTATTCAGTTGGTATATTTATGGCCTCTCCATTTTTAGACTTTACACTTTTGTTCAGGTGGCTGAAGAGCTTTGTCAGATTCTGTGCAAATAATTGGCTATTCAAAGTAGAGTTGTCTCGGTGGCGGAACCAAAAATTGTAGCCATACTGGTAAATCATTGTTTTCCTTTTTTATATTTTTCTGTTTCATTATACTTTTTTTTTTTGGGTGAGCAAATTCTCATGGCCTATGACTTGTTCTCTCTTGAAATCTGTTTTGGATCACAATTGCTATTTATGATGAAAAAAAATCTGGCTATTTCTATGTACGTGATGGATTTGAATCTTCTGAATGCTGATTTCTTGTTGATAGGGTTTTCATATGCGTTGAGATTTTTCCTAGCCAAATAAAGGATATTTATCACTTTATTTCCATTGAGTGAGAAAAATATAAAAAAGGAAACAGGAAAATATAAAAAAAAGTATATGAGAAAGGTAGATTTAGGAAGGAAACAGAAAAAAAATCGCTGTTTCATTATACTTTTTTTTTGCGTGAGAAAGCTGTCCTTACCTCTTTTAAAGTATTCGAGAATTAGTATTTGTAGTGAAACGATGAAGTGGTCTATCTGTGATATAGGTCGTTGTGCATACTAAGAAAAGCGGGTTCCTCTATTTGTGAATTTAGTAATGGATACACCTAAGGAGGTAAGATTTAGGTAGGATTATAAATTGGATGGTATGAATTGGTACTTTTCTTGTCTTCCATTGTTTTTTTTTCCATCAACCTTTATATTCCTTTAGGCGGTTTGGCTGCATTTTCTCTTGATAAAATTTTAACAATTGATCACTTTGTTTCCATTGAAAAATTGGGTACAACTTTTAAATTTGTAGCGAAGTAGCTCAAAGGTGCAAGATTGAGGTGTATGCCTCTGTAAAGTGTGGTATAAAATTCGTAAAAAACTTAACTATTAATCAATTGATAATATTTATTAAGTTATACTTTTTAACCTGTGCACCCCATGTTGCGAAATAATTGCAAGTCACAATATCGTAAACAAGTAATATAATGATGAATAGAGTATCGTTCCCTCAGATATTTGTAGCTAATTTTTAGTTAATTACTAAAATTATTTCAACCTAATGTTATCTAAACCATTATCAAAATTACTTATAAAATAAATCAAAAGAATCAAATTGCACTAAATAATATTAAAATTCAACAAATCAAATATTTTAAAGCCTAGATTTACAATTTTCCCTCACACTTCACCTGAATTTATTTATTTAATTTTTTAATCAATTAATTAATTTGAGTTGTTAACCAAGAGCCTAACTTATTTACAAGCCTCTTCCGATGGTCTAGTGAAAATATTTTATCCAATTAAATGACTACATTCCTATGTGAATTAAATTAAAATAAAATTAATCAAATTTTACTCTTTTAATAGTTACATATGTCATGCAAGTATATTCCTATCTTACATGAACTCATGGCTTCTACCTTTTGATCATACGTCTCTTTAATCAAGTTCTTAATCTAAAATCTCTTTTCCAAGTTCATATAGATGTAACAAATCAATCTAATTAATGGTCGGTTAATTAGAAGCAATAAGAATATATTAAAGCAAACAACTCATAAATAATTGTAAACATCTAAAATTAAAATAATAAATCCATGCTACATGTGGGTTCCAATTGTAAACCTAAAAATTGAAAAATAATATTGATAAGGTTCAACATCATAGAAAAATTAAATACAAGAGAAAAAAATAAAAAACTTGTAAACTTCCACTAACTCTTGAATCGGTTTTGGCTCCTTCGCGTTCCTTCGTCTTTTGCACTCGCTTCTTCTATTTTGTTCTCCTCTCTAATGTGCTTCAAAACCTCTTTTAATGATCTATTTATAAGTGAGAGAAGGTAGAAAAAAACCCCATGCAATTCAGATTTAAGATGACAAAGTTATGGGCAAAAATCCTACAACATGTAGGATTGGTATCGCATGGGTGACGCGTCGCGTCTCTTGGGTGCTGCAGCGCCCAAAATATGTTGTTTGGCGTTTTTGCTGAATGTGTGGCGCTGCAGCGCTACTCTTTTGCGCCACAATGCCTAGAACATGGCCAATGCAATTTTTCTTCATTATTTCGCCTTTTACTCGCACATCTTTGCCTTGTTGTGGATTGTTTCTTCTCCACTCCTCCTAGGTACTTGCTCATCACTTCCAAAGCACTTCAAAACCATCTTCAAACCTACAAAATCAACTATGAATTAAGTGTTAGACTCATCAAAACATGTACCTAAAGTAACATATAAAAATGCAAAATCGAAATAAACTATGCCGAAACTCAACATAAAACAACATAAAACTTTATCATAAAATATACCTAAACTAGAACATAAAATGACATAAAATGACATAAAATATAACATAAAAGAACACCTAAAAAACTATCACCCACATTTGATAAAAAAAAAATCAAAAGATAAAGACTAATAGAAGTTTTTTATTTTCTCATTGTTCACTATAATATTTATAGCTCATAGCAACACTGATGTTTCATATTTCATCGATGGTTCTTATCCTCATTTTGTTTGTATTAATATTTTAACTTGGATATGAATTGAAGGAGGAAACAGTGAATCAAAGAACAAGAAGTAGCAAGTTGATGCCTCTATGGAAATAACTTGTTAAGTGCCATTAACTTATTCTTGCTTTTATACTAGCGTAATACTAGTTTTCTTTAATACGTTTAGTGATTAGATTAAGGGGTGGGGGAATTTTGTTTTCTCCTAGGCTTGAGGGTGAATGCCGCGCCCTCCCCTTTTCCGTCTCATGTGTTTTTGTGTTGTTCTCCTTTCCTTTTAATATATATTCTTCATAATTTCCTTTGAAAAAAAAGGTTTGGGCATTCTTTTCCTTTTGGTCTTGCTTATGTGAGTGATTCAAAGTCTCATGTTGTCAAGGATGAGATTAAGGTCGTTTGAACTCATATTTTTTTATAGCTCATCTGATTGACATTTCTCAAGCTCAAAAAAATGAAAAATCTAAATCTGAAGCGAGGACTATCATATACGAGTTAGGCAGGTGTCAATTTGTCAATTAATGAATTAGGATAGTTTGCTTGGAGAATCAGTTAGTATGAGATCAAGCAAAGAAAATGGGTGTTCTGGAGGAGATTGTGATCCATTTTTATTTAAAGAGCGATTTCTTAAACGTGGTGAAATGAAATTATACTTCTTGGAGATTAAACTCTTGAATTAATGGCCCAAGGAAGATGACTCCAATGCGAAATTCTTTCATCAAGTTGCTTTGTAAGAACAGGATTTAGAAGTGTCTAAAAGATGGATGGGAACAAATAGTGGTCAAGTAAACTTGTTGACCTCAACATTGGGTTTGTTTCAAACCTTATTATGCTTTCACATATTCTTTTTGTCTCAACTTTGACTGCACTTACTTGAGATAATTGTTCGGAGGCCATTTGATGAAAGAGGGAATTCTTGCATTAGGAGCTTCTCTGAGGGTGAAGCAGCTAAGCTTTTGCGAATTTTCCATTGAGCTTTTCAAATGTCATAGGCAGAGAGGACTTCATGAGGGTTGTTTTGGTCCTGAATGATTTGAACTTGCATCTTTCATGCCTCCAATTTTAGGACTGAAAATATTGAACATAAGACTTTTCCACGTTGATTTTTGGAGTGTAATGAATGGGTTGCTAAATGCTTGCTTCTTGGTTTGAGAAAGTCTCTCCAACGCTATCTTTGTGAACCAGGGCTCACTTTTGGGGGCTAGATCCTGAATGAAGTTTTGTTGCTGATGAGTTGTTCATTATAGGAGGAAGGTAGTTGCCCTTGATTTCTGTGCAATTGTGGCTTTGAGAATGAGAATGTATGACATGCAAGGGATGTTCTCACCAATTACTTCTTTGTAGATAACCTTGATAAGCTCAGCAGGCATTAAACAATACAATCATTATGCAAAAGAAATGAGTTTACTAGTGGTAGAAGTATTTGTTAGAATGATTTCAAGAGTGCATATAGTGTTCTCAGGCCTAATAGACCTTGAGGTGGGTGTAGATAAGTTCAGGTACCTAACGAGTTTGATTATGACACAGGCATTTATGCGGAATTGGAATATGAGCAACATCATTGACTATTTCTTTTTCTGTTGATCACAACTTGTTATTTGGGCCATTAGTTATTTTCGATGGAAAAATTGATCCAATTTGTGCTACCACAGAGTGGCTGCATTTCTTCGGGAAGAGCAAGGTGTTTGGTCTGAGACTGGTGTTGCTACTCGCTGTGGACTGTAATGAAACTTTAGGATGCAACTAAGGGTGTCAGTAGATTGGTTCAAACTTTGAAACCAAACCGAACCGATGGATTTGGTTCGGTTTTTAATAAGTTTGATTTGGGTTAGGTTTTGAAAAGGTATAACTTGATCTTTTCGGTTCGGTTTATGGTTTGAGACTTTAAAAACTATTCTAAACTGAACTGAACTGATTTCAAAAGTAAAAGTGTTAATATTTATTTTTTAATGCTAAGATTATTTTATGATATAAAGATTGTCATAAAAAATTAGGAAATTATCTTATATAGTAAAAATTGTTTTAAAATTTATTAAGTTTGCATTAGGAAATTTGAGATTACTTCATATAAACGAACATAATTAATTATTTTAATTTATTTAATGTTTGTGCATTTAAAATCTTAAACAGATCAACCCAAACCGAACCAAACCGATTATGTTCGGTTTGGTTTGGGTTGGTAATTTTAAACTAAATCGAACAAGCTAAACCAAACCAAACCTGATCAGACCCAAACCAAGTTGTTGACGCCCCTAGATGCAATGTAAGCTACCTTCAATTCATTTGATTAGGTCTGCTGTGGTAATAAGTATGGGCCAGAGCCATCTGTCCTATTTAGTACTCTAGAGGTTGAACTTGAGCAGGAGGATGGGTTGGTTGAGGGTTTAATGTTGATTTCAAAATGGCAATGTGTTGATATTAAATATACACTACCTAAGTACCTAGTTTTCTTGTCTTTTGCATGTCACTGTTGACTTACTAATAATCTACTTTTATGATGTTAGAGAGTCCTATTAGATGTTTATTTAAGTTTACTCTTATGGTAAGCACATGTGTTATTATGAACTGGAAGGATAAGCATTAGGCTAAGAATGAAGGGTTTTTGGATGAACAACCACGTTATTTTGATTATCATACGAACAATTCCCATGGGGATCAGGTGGCTTCCATTACTAGGTTTCAAAGTTGCTTTCATCTAGCATATTGAGAGGATGACCATAGACCTGATAACTTGTGATATCTTGTAGCTATAATGATCTGGGTTTGGGAGGTCAAAGGTGGATCCACTTTAGAAAGGGATTTATCTTCATGTTGGTGGTTGTCACCCTCCATGTATATCTTGATTAAGACAAGATGTTGAATTGGTGTCAGATCAATCGATTAAGCATATGTAGTATTTGAAGTACAATAGATCAATCGTTACCTAGGCGTATAATGTATTGGATGCACTAATCACTCATATCCAGTGTCAATGGGTATCATCCACCTCTTAGAACAACATTCTCTTTCAGGCCTTTCAACCAGTTTGTGCAAGGGTTGTAAAGTCTGCTACTACTGATACCATAGACCTTGGTTTCAGTCCAAACCTTTTCATCATTTTGATCTTTTTATTTACTGATCTTGCACAGAGTGCATGTCTTTGGGGTATCATCCATTCCCCTCTCAAGTACAACAAGAAATTTATCAAAATTGCTTCTTTTGCTATAATTTGGTCCTATCCTACCCGGACTCTTTAAGTTAGCCCGACGTACCCGTGCCCGACACTTCATGATGCAACATGGGTATGGGATATGTGTCCGACACTTTGAATTTTAGAATATTACTATGTAGATTTTCCAATGGAAAGAAAAGAAAGCATGAAAGAAGATAATGACTAATACGTGAAATTCACTTAGATGAGAGAACAAAACGAACAATAAATGAATGAAAAGAAGAAAGAAAGGAAAGAACGACATATAATATAGTTGCGTCTCCGTATCCCAGAATTTAAAAATGAACAAGTCGGACCTCTAGATATGTACCCGTATCCGACACTCATACCCGAGTCCAGGTAACATAGATTTGGTCTCTTTGGTTGAAGAGGAATAGGAGAGTATTTGAGAATATGCAATGGAAGTTAGTAAGTTATGGGAGGAAGTCAAATGTTTCTTGTAAATTTGTTGGTGGATTCTCTTTTTCTGACCGGTGTAGATGTTGGTCGAGTTGTGTGCCTTCATGATGTGATGGGGATTGAATTTGAGGTGTAATTTTTGTTGAGCAATCTTAGCTCTACCGGTGTAATCTTTATCAAATCGATATAATACAATTATTTGTTTAATTAAGTCTGCGTTATGCTTTTGCCCCCCAAAAAAAGAGGGAGGAGAGAAACAAGACTGATTGTGAAATGCATGCAGGCAGTTATTAGTCAATACATCAATCCTTATCTTACTGAATAATATTTTGTTTTCTCTTCCACTGAATAATGTTTAATACTTGCAGCATAGGAGGGAGATTTCAACTAGCTATTGGATGAGAAGTGAAAGCTGTAATGGCAAACCAGGAAGCATGGAGCAGCAGCAGCCAACTTTGTGAACTTGCTCCAAGTTCAAGTGGGACTACTGCTGGTGTTTATGGAGAAGTAGTTTATGTACAAGTTAGGTGTTTGAAGTCCTTTTTTGTAGAGAAGCTTATCTGTGCGTAGATCTCCTTGCATACCTACATTGTAAATTTTACTAGGCTTGTAGCATCTTGGGTAGGATACGTACGCTTTGTTTGTAGAGAAGCATCACACATGGTTAGATCTCCTTGCCCACACTAGTCATACCGTTCACAAGCTGTATGCGTGCTATACTTATATCCTAGGATATGATCATGTATATTTTACTCACTTCAACTACTTGTTTTAAGATCTTTTTATTCTCCAACTTCACTGTTATAGAGTAATGTCCTTGGAGAGAATCAAAGTGCTCGTGTTAGAGCTCTCCATGAGGACCATCTGCTGGAGAAATACATAGCTGATACATGAAAGAAAAGTCGTCGGTTTGTGCGAGTGATTTGGTTGATTTTGAGCCAACTGTTACTGAAAATCCAGGTAAGGCGATTTATTAAATTTATAATCAAGCCAGGCCTAAGAAAAAACTTGGGTTAAAATAATCATCATTTTTGTCTGTATGGATGATTTTCAGTTTATTGCAAAATTAAAAGCACTGAACTTCTAATGAATCTTAAGTGTGTTGATTAATGAGTGAAGGGCATTGCCCAGAATCCAGCACCAGACCCACTTACATAAAGCTAATGCCAAGAGTAATGATATTAGACTACATCAATCAGCAAGCTGAAATTCAAAAAAGAAAAACGAAAGGCATCCTTGATAATGCCAATGGCGAGAGTAAAGCCTAATAATGCCAGAGCAAAGCTTTAAAAAAAAAAACATTCTCAATACTTTTTACTTCTCAAAATTATATTTCACATCCTAGTTTCATAAAAAAATTTCAATAATGAAATTATTCTTTTTCTGTAACATGAATAGGAGACTTAAATCGATTAATAACAGAGAGGCCTCCAGATTTACCATTGTTTTCCATAAATATCTGAAGGTGGGGCGGGTTAGGACACGTGCTTCTGGCAACAAAATTAGTGCTGTAATTGTTATTTAACACATCCAGAAGCTTCTCAGTTCTTAGCGTAGGGGATCTGAGTCGAGATTAAAGCTGTTCGATAGATCGACAGGGGAAAATCGATTAGTCTTCCTGGGAGAAGGTAATTTATTAATTTCTACTTATTCGGAACCAGGATTGATTCGTTCTCTTGATTCTCGTAGTCTTCCGTTGAATTGTATCGTAGGTTTAGCAGGTTTCTCCTCGAATCTTCAGTAGTTGTTGCATGAATGTTTTATCCATGTAAATGATGAAAAAGTAGGGTTATAAGATATAATTGAAATCATGTATAATAGCTAAAAACAGAGAATGTTTGTTCTAATTCCATCCAAGAAATATTGTTTGATTTTGTTTTTTTTTTTTTTTTGTTGAAAGTTTGAAGATTGTTGAAATAACTTGAAATATCATTTGTTGATGTGTTATACCTCGTAAAGTAATTGACAATGACATGTTGCTAGAAGCGATTCATATCCTAGACTAAATAGTGAAAATTATAGTGTCCTCGTAGAAAATAAACTTCTGTGTTGCATTGTAGGATCTAAGCTAACTGTCACAGCTTCCAAATTGTAGTTTCCTTCCTGAGTATGATTTCTGAAACTAAACTCTAGGTTTCAAAGATATTGTTTGCTTTTTATTATATAATTTTGTGGAGTTTATATCATTATCACGCCTTACCTTAAATATGTAATTTTACATGTGTCCTGTTTTTGTCTTAACATTAAAACTAATATGTTAAATGCTTGCATGCACGCTTGCATGCTTTATCGTTACCATTTAATTAATCAGGACCTAGTTCAACACTTCCAACTGAGAGTTTTCTCAACTACAACTGCATGGGGTCAATTACATGAATATGCTTACTTTTTCATTTATGCATGTTTTGATTCTTTGTTGCTCTAACAATTTGATTGTTTGAATAATGCAATAAATATCTGCAATTGGTCTATAGTATTATGTTAGGCCTTCTCAACCCAAACCCTTTTTTATTTTTTTTTCCTATTTTCTTCAAAATTTATTCACTTTATCAATTTTTTGAATAATGAAATCGTGCGGATTGGTATTAAAATGGAGATTCTTAATGGCAAAAACATTTTTAAATTTATCTCAAAGTGAAGAAATTCTAAATAACTAGGAAATGAGGATGAATTGTTTCAAATACTTACAACCATATTGCAGGATTGATTGCACATGGTAGAAGTATTCCGCTTCATTCAACAAATTCGAAAATATGACAAAGGGTGTATTCAGTGCACACAGCTCCCACCATAGTGGGGGTCTGGGGAAGCGATGATGTACACAACCTTAAACTCTAAATTCAATTTGTGATGATTACTATAAATGAATTTCACATGAAATAGAACTTTAGCATTAAGTCATGATCCAGTTTGCTTTCTTTTGTTTCTTTCTTTCTTTCTTTCTTTCTCTTATACACTTCTTATTTAGCCGTAGTTTCTAGCTTTAAATGCTGTTGAATTATAATAGTTCATAGCATTATTGTTCTTTCCTTTATTTGGCCAGTTTCCATGTTATTTTCTGCCAAGTGGATTTGATGGCTGACGAGAAGATCCTTAGCTACAATGATGTTGTCTTGAGAAGATCAGATTTAGACATCCTCAGCAGTCCAGAATTCCTTAATGATCGCATCATTGATTTCTACTTTAGCTTTCTCTCTTCTTGCTTTCCCTCCCAGGATGTTCTACTTGTACCACCTTCTATCTCTTTTTGGATGGCAAACTGTCCAGATCCTAAGAGTCTTAAAGATTTTATCGAACCTCTTAAGTTGCATGACAAGAAGGTTGTTATTTTTTCTGTCAACAATAATAATGATGTTACCATGGCTGAGGGTGGGACTCACTGGAGCTTGCTTGCATACGAAAGGAATGCCAATTTGTTTGTGCACCATGATAGCTTTGCAGGATCTAATAGATGGCATGCTAAGAATCTGTATAAGGCTCTTGTAGGCTTCATGAGTGATTCTGATGCATCTTCAAATGTACAGCTTGTTGAATACTCCAACACACCGCAGCAGATAAATGGTTATGATTGTGGTTTATATGTTACCGCCATAGCAAAAGTCATATGTCATTGGCATGAAAGTGGAGGATCAAAATATGAAGATGGATTGTGGTTTTCAGCATTGAAAGAGCAAGTTGGGCCATCTTCAGTGTCAGAGATGCGGAATGAGATTTTGAAGCTTATTATGGATCTGATGGCCAAAAAGGAAGCTTTCTCAATGTGTGGAGGAAGGTATGTGTAGATTCTTATGTTTTGGAAATTGATGATCTTATGCCCCAGGTTGTTCTTTTTTATGGCACTCTGGAGACGTAATCATCTTAAAGTGTTTCCACCTTTTGTAGTTGCAGCAGTAGGACATTGAATCAGATAACAGAACTCATTTCTAAATACAATGTGTGTACCTGTCATATTCAAGATTGTTGTTTCCTTTCTCTTCTTTATCTTTGGCTTTATTTGATAATATTATTTTCTTATCAAAAAAGGAATATGTGATATTCAAGCATGATTTGGATAGATGAAATCATGAACATGTTTATGGTACACCAATTAAGGCCTTTAGCCTTATCTATTTCAAACCAGTGTTTTCAAGGCGCCAAGGCGATGTGAATGTCTAGGCGATTTGCCCTATCTAGGCGAGGCGTAGTCTAGGCTTGTGGCGTAGGCGATAAGAAAAATATTTATTTATAGGTCCCTAGATAATTAATTAATTATTTACAGGTCCCTAGACAGTTTATATACAAAATTATATATATCTAATTATATTCTATAATAAATGTTAAATTTTCATAAAATGATAAAAAACACTTCATATTAATTAAAATCATGTCCATAAAACATTAATTCATGTCATAAAACATATTATCCAAAAGATTCAAAAGTACAAAACTAAAATATCTATTGTCGGAGGGTTTTCGACGATTGCTGGAGATTTTAGCGGCGTTTCTTAGTCGGGCTTTTATGTTTTTAAAGCTTTTTTTTAAATTAGAGAGACCCCCTTAAACTTTTTAAATATTTGCACAAACCCCCACTACCTACCTAGCACATAGCCTAGGCGTTGCCTAGGCGAAGCCTTGAAAACACTGTTTCAAACTGAGTCACTCAAGTATGGCCCTCAAGAAACCTTGTCTATGAAAGGACCTGGATGACAAGCCTTGGCAATCATAAATAGATACATATTGATATGTTTTAGAGATATAACAATGGTCTTTATCTAGTGTTGTCAGAGAGATTTGTCTGTCTTTGCTATAAGTCTATATTACCTTAACTTTATTCTGCTCAACAATTGGGTAATCCGGTGTTACTAGTGTGGTAAGCAGGAGCAACGGGTGGTTGTGGTTGCATATATGTTAAAATGTTGGGGTGGTTGTGGTCAACTGATGATAGATGATAGATGATACGGTCTCAACAAGTTCTTGTAATTGGTGGTCCGGTTATTGCTATGGACAGCTATGCTTAGGGTTGTAGTGGTGGTGATAATTAATGTAGTTTTAGTGATGACAATTTATGCCATGTTTGGCAGGTGGTTGTTACATAGGGTAAGGTGTAAAATATGGTGTTGATGAAGTGGGGTTGCATTGCGAGGTAGTGTTTGGTGGTGGTTTGTTGCTTAGGTGTTGGTGGAGGAAGCCAAGTGCGTTTTAAGTATTTGTTATGGTGTTTGGAGATAGAAATGTAGCTAGCTAGAGCTCAATATGCTATTATGGTTTGATTATGGTATTGAAGATGGGGAAGTAGCTTTGCTAGGAAGCTAAATGCTGTTGGTGTGTGTGGTGAATCTGCTGATAACTGATGAGGATGGTAGAAAGACTGGAGTGAGATGGTCATTTTGTTGTGAGATGGAAGTACCAGCACAGGCAATAGTAGTGGTGATGAAGATATGGTGTTTTGACGGTTTGAGAAAATAGAATCGAAAAAAAAAGGGCTGAGAGATTTCTAGGTATTGCTTTTGTTTGCAAGGAGAGTTGGTGTCTAATATGAACAGATTGAGGCATTTGATTCTTGAAGGCGCCCTCGTTAGGAAAAGTTTATCATTCCGTTCCCGCCTCAATCGGGGACTAATCCCATACTTGAAGGATGTGGGGACACCTCGTGAGAAACCAAAAAAAAGAATAAAAAAAATGAGGGCTTATAGAAGCTCAAGGAGAAACATTTGGTGAATATTTTTAAAAACTATTTTTGTGATCATAATGAAAATATTTGGTCAATGTATTTTGAAAGTTTTTTTTTTCCCATAAATGATATGCTAATCTTTTCAACCATTGATAATTACTTAATCAGTTAATCAACAAAAAGTTTGATCAAAGACATTTTTAGTAAATAGATTAGTAGTGAGGGTTAACTGCTCAAAAAAATTACTTTTGGCCTGTTTGCTAAGATAGGTTAATTAATCATAGTTGCAAAAGAAGTTAAAACCCAACCAAATGGCCACAAAAAAACATAATAATAAAACTACTGCTAGGCAGACTTGGATGAGAACTAGTGCCCACTGTCATTGTCATGAGAAAAATACCTGAACATAAACCCAGAAATGACAGTTGAAACATTTATCAATCTTCCTTTTAAAAAATTTCTGCTTGGATCTTGACAAGAACACTACTCTTTTTTAAGAGGTTCTATTTTCTTTGGCCCCGTTTGAGAGAGTTTCTTCAAAAGTGCTTTTTCAAGAAGCACTTCTTAGAAAAGTGGCTTTTGAAAAAGCTGGTCCCTCCCAGCTTTTTCTAAAAGCAGAAAATTATTTTTTTTCACCACAATTTAACTAGAAGTAAGTGTTGTGAAACTTGGAAAAGCTCTATCAAAGGGTAATGCTAAATTATAATAAACTCAACATACAAACTAGACTTAGGTGGCATAGTCCCATCATAGTATATGCACATAGTCCCATCAATAGTACATGTGATTGCACAAGTTTGTATGTTGAGTTTGTTTTTCAGTTTAGGAAAATGCTTTTCTGACTCATGTTTTAAACTATGATCTGTATTCATGTTTGTCAGATTTCCTCGAATAATTATGTATATTATACGAGATAACATATGCCTTGAGTATAGAAGTAGAGAGTAGATGGATAGTTAGCCTAGCATGACTGTCACATGACATGACTCTGTAAATAACTTTGTAATGCACTTAATTTACCAGCAAAATTAAGAATTATCATTTCAAAGCAATGAATCAATAGCATGAAAGAGCAGAAAAGGATCTAAATTAAGTATCCTGATAATGATGAATCTATTGAGGATAAAAGATGGTAAGAACAAGCAGCAAGTATAAAGAAATATGAAAAAAATAAAAAAGTCATGCAGAACATTACCAAAATAATTACGTATTAACACCATATTTAACATATATAATAGAACCAGTTCAATTTTCTGGACAATATATATATACAATTTCAGGTCTGAGTTTGTTCCAAAGAATAACATAACTGAATAAATAAAAGAAAAAACTATAATTTTCAAGGTTCCGTATAAGTAATAATGATATACAATGACATGTCTAGCAGTCAGAAAATACCTTTAAGTAACACACGCTATTATATTGCCTTGAATGTGCATCATTCAAATACAATCTAATAGTATCATCAATATCAACTTTGAGGCGGAAATGTGTTGTCTTCCTCTAACTTCACATTTCCATAAACGTTGCCATCCAAACAATACTGGTAATTGATCTTCTTTAATGGAAGAAGATGATCAGGAGGAGGAAGAACGTCAAGTGGATCAGGAGGAACACGAACAGTACTGTAAGAAAGAGGAAGAAAATTATTCTGATCAACATAATCATCATAAAGAAATTGCTGGTGGTGTTGTTCCTCCTCAATGCAATTGTCAATATAATTATATGGCAATTGTTGCTGTTGTTCCTCCAGCTTAATGTTGTCCATATAATTATATGGCATTTGTTGCTGTTGCTGCTGTAAACTATATAAAAATGGTACTTGTGAGTCAGTAAATGCAAAAGAGTTCAAAGCATTGGTCAGTGACTCATCTTCAATATTCTCCAAAGGCGGCATATCCTGTAATATAGATTCGCCTACAAAATGCTGATGATCTTGATCATGCATCATAAATATTGAAGGATCAGGCTGATCATCTATAGCTGGAATAATGGTATTATCAATATCATTCAATTGATCACCATCTTGATTTGATCTACCTTTGGGAGAAGATCTTTCATTCTTCTCATAAATCCTACACAATACCCAGTCGTCCAACTGTAACCATAAAATCAAGATAATTAATTAATATATTATTTAAGTATAAAAAATAAAAAATAAACTAATTTTATGATCAACATGCATGCTAACAAGAGCTTTTTATTTTTTTTTAGTAACTTTATTAATAAATCAAATGTGTAAAGTTTTCTACGGATCATTAACCATTCAAAAACCTTAACCTTAGATGAGACATGAGCTTTTGAAATCACATGATGAGGGGAAAACAATGGAGAGGACTCAAAATCAAACATGCATGCTAATAGCTTCAAGTGTATAGGAATACCCTCATATCATTATTTTTCCTTTTCCCATTCGTTGTTGGAGGTTTAGGAATTCTGTATTCATGCATGATCCAGTTAGTCTTGTCTCCTTTTGGAGCTTGCCCTTTATAAAACACCAACGCCTTCTTCGACCCTATACACATCCCCTCACGTGTAATAGGTTTATCTGCACCGGTGGCCTTCCAATATCCGTCACCGGCACTCCGATTCGGACGTTCTCCGTTTAGATACTTCCGTTCCCTAGGGGTGAAAAAGTACCATTCTTTCTCCCCATATTCCCTGTACCTCTCTGCATGTCATGCGAGGCAAATATTCCAAACTCAAATTCATCAATATTATCACATATCAATAATTTAATTGATTAACCTAACTTCATAGTTAATACATATATTAATGGCAGTAAACATATAGAATGCATAGTTAGATGTGTTAAATCTTATCCAAAAAATAAAATAAAATAGATGTGTTACATCTAAGAGGTTCGATCATATCACAAGATATATAAGCTCTATTTGAGAGAACTTTTTCAAAGTATTTTTACTTTAAAAATATTTTTGGAAAGTGTTTGACAACACATACTTTTACAAAATTACAGTAAAAAAAAAAATTGAGCCCAACTTTTCTCAAAAACACTTTTTCTAGAAGCAATTCTCGAAAAAGCGCTTTCAAAAAAGCTCTTCCTTACGTATATCTTTGATTAAAAAAAAAAACCTGCTAGATATGCTGGATTATGATCGTAGATGTTCTGATCTACAATGTTGTTGGGAGGCAATTCTAGATTCTTGACTTTCTTGCTAAGATAATGGTGAATAAGCTCTTCATCTTTCGGTGCAAATCGATAACCAGGAGGCAAGGATCTGAAATACTCGAAGTGTTCTTGAGCCATGTTTAATGGATGCTATTGTGTCCCTAGAATGGACATAATTTGAGATGTGGTGACTAGAAATCCAATTAAAAAGAGATTTGGTGGGATATATACTCTTAGAAGAGTCTTAATTCACTTATATCTCTAATTTCACTTCATCTCTAACTATAAGTACTTTTAATGTCTATCTATTAATTCAATCTCAATGGAGATGTTATTGTGTACTACTTGTGTACCTACCAAGATACTGGTAAGTTATAAAATTAATAAATAATAATATTGTTAATTATTCATCTAGGTATTAACAAGTGGTGATTATCGTGGGTCATTACTTCTTAACCCATTATAAAATTATTGTTTTCTCTTTTTAATATTTGTAAAAAAAATAAAAAAATAAAAAAAGCAAAATTCAGTCGTAAGGTAGAAAATAAAATTACCAATCAAATTAAATACCAATTTACTTAAAATTATTTGTTGGAGTATAATTGAATACTTCCTGCTTGATTAAATCTAGTTACCAAAATACTCATCACTCATCAATATGTCACACTAAAATATCACTACAATAATGTTTTTATTTTAGCAACAATTTATTCAGCAAAAAAAAAAAAAAAAAAGCTAAGGCCCAAACTCTCAACAGTCATTCTTGACCCAAAAAAAAAAAAAATCTCTATACTGACGATAGATCGCTCGCAAAACTTCAATCCACGGCGAGCGCAGGTTTTCGGCAGCCTCAGTTTTCAGAGGTACATTCTAAACCCTAAACCCTAATTAGGGCTTCTTGGTTCTTTTTGAATACGTTGTGGTTGGGATTAATCACGTTTTTAAGTAATTATGTTTGTTTATGCGAATCTGAAGCCCAAAATAAGTGCTTCGATCGTTCATTATCTTCATCTTAATCAGTTTGTACCGAAGATTTCTTATTCCCTGTACCTCTCTGCATGTCATGCAAGGCAAATATTCTAAACTCAAATTCATCAATATTATCACATATCAATAATTTAATTGATTAACCTAACTTCATAGTTAATACATATATTAATGGCAGTAAACATATAGAATGCATAGATAGATGTGTTAAATCTTATCCAAAAAATAAAATAAAATAGATGTGTTAAATCTAAGATGTTCGATTATATCTCAAGATATATAAGCTCTATTTGAGAGAACTTTTTCAAAGTAAAATACTTTGGGAGGTGTTTGGCAACCCATATTTCTACAAAATTGCAGTAAAAAAAAAAAAAAATTTGAACCCAACTTTTCCCAAAAACACTTTTCCTAGAAGCAATTCTTGAAAAAGCGCTTTCAAAAAAGCTCTTCCTTACATATATCTTTGATTAAAAAAAAAAGAAAAAAAAACTGCTAGATATGCTGGATTATGGTCGTAGATGTTCTGATCTACAATGTTGTAAAATTTAGTCGTAAGGTAGAAAATAAAATTAACAATCAAATTAAATATCAATTTACTTAAAATTATTTGTTGGAGTATAATTGATTACTTCCTCCTTGATTAAATCTAGTTATCAAAATATTCATCACTCATCAATATGTCACACTAAAATATCACTACAACAATTTTTTTTATTTTAGCAACAATTTATTCAGATAAAAAAAAACTCAAGACTAGTACAATTGCTTGATTGTAATCTCATATAATATATATATATAGTTATAACATTACATATAGCACTTTTTCTAGAAATGCTCATGGGAAAAGCACTTTTAGAAATGCTCTTCCTTAGATATACCTTTAATTAAAAAAAAAACCTGCTGGGATATGTTGGATTATGGTCATAGATGTTCTAATTTACAATGTTGTTAGAAGACAATTTTAGATTCTTAACTTTCTTGCTAAAATAATGGTGAATAAGCGCTTCATCTTTCGGTGCAAATCGACAGGAGGCAAGGATATGAAGTACTCGAAGTGTTCTTGAGCCATGTTTAATGGATGTTGTTGTATCCCAAGAACGGACGCAATTTGAGATGTGGCAACTAGAAATCTAATTAAAAAGAGATTTGTTGGAAAATGTACTCGGAGAAAAATCTTAATTCACTATATCTCTAATTTCACTCTATCTCTAAATATCAGTACTTCTAATGTCGATCAATTAATTCAATCTCAATGATGATGTTATTGTGTACTGTGTGTACCTACCAAAGTACTAATAAATTGTAAAAATAATAAACAATAATATTGCTAATTATTCATCTAAGTATTGACACGTGGTGATCACGTGGGTCATTGTTTCGCAACCCGTTATAAAATGTCTGCTTTCTCCATTTAATATTTGTAAAAAAAAAAAAAGTAAAATTCAATGGTAAGGTTGAAAATA
This sequence comes from Paratinospora sagittata, assembly GCA_035771175.1. Taxonomy (NCBI): domain Eukaryota; kingdom Viridiplantae; phylum Streptophyta; class Magnoliopsida; order Ranunculales; family Menispermaceae; genus Paratinospora; species Paratinospora sagittata. The sequence goes on from CM069593.1 coordinate 22,465,300, forward strand.
AAATTTTCAATTAGATTAAATACCAATTTACTTAAAATTATTTGTTGGAATATAATTTAATACGTCCTGCTTTATTAAATCTAGTTACCAAAATATCCATCACTCATCAATATGTCATACTAAAATATCACTACAACAATTTTTTATTTTAGCAACAATTTATTCAGCAAAAATAAAAGTTCAAGATTAGTACAATTGCTTGATTATAATCTCATATAATATATATTGGTTTTATATATCTATTGTTATTGTGGCGCTTACTCTCTTAGGGTTCCTCCATGTTCTTTTCCTAACTTTTTTTTTAACTAAAAATAATTATATGTACATTTATGTTTATGTAGGTGGAAGAGGATAGTCATCTTTTTGTTTTGTTTTTTAGGCACCGTAGGAGAGTCATCTTATTCTTCCAATTTATCGGTTATTTCAAGTAAATTCATTATTCTACTTGGATGATAGGTATATATGATTAAAAAATTAAAGAGACGAAAATGCTTTAATGTAAAATTATCAAAAAGAAAATTAATAAACTTTTTAAAACCCTCTTCTTCTCTTTTTACCCACCAACTTTTTATCCTAAATCTTCGACTCTTTCTCTAACTCTTCTTAATTTTTAATCTTGTCATTTTCTTGTATTTTTCAAATTAAAAGCATATATTTTTACCATTTTCACCCCTTTTGAAGTTTTTTTTTTTTTTTTTTACAAAAATATACCCAAAATCAAAGAGAATAAGGGGCAAAAATAAATTTCGAAACTCAAAAAAATCGCACCTGAATTAAATGTGTCCGACCCTGCGTGGATGGATAAAATAAAGTATATCTGACCCTAACGGAGTTGGACATATCTCATATGTTTGACCCATCATGGTAAAATAAAAAAATAAAAAAATACATTATCCGACCCTACTGATCGTACATCTCTAAATTCGGCTCGCAGAAATGATTTGTCAAAACTCATTTCCGCGGCTTCATTTTACCATATAATAATACATGCATCCACAAACCATGATCATTTATAAACAATGAACAAGTGTTCTCTTTAATAAAAATCTTGTAAAAAGATTGGAGTGGTATCAACACAAGATGACTCCACAAGTAAGAAAGATTCCATTTAAAAAATGAATAAGAAGAGGAGGCTTCCTATATTGCTTCGGAAACCATGAATAAACTGACGAATGCTGGCTTGCTTGGCTACATACACCACCACTCTAAAGCTAAAATATTGCCCTTATAAGTTCTGCAAACAGTAAAAGATTATTCGTAATTCATCAGCTTGTTCAACCAAATAGAGTACTAAAGCCCGAATTATAACTTTTAGTCCTTTCCATCTAGAAAATGGAGTTTCATTGGCTTGTTAACCAATATACACTACTAATTCCTAATCATAAAACCTGATTTACAACTATTCGACGACCATAAAATCGGTCGTCCAAGTCATATTCTCAATTAATTACTCACGTAGGCCTCATCCCATAAAATATTCACACACACACACACATTCCATATATCTATTGGATACCACCACCAAAATACACACATTTCACGTATAGCTGTTCAATTGGATATAACCACCAAATTAATCCCACATAATATCCATATGTCATCCCATAAAATATTCACACGCGCACAGGCCGCATAGCTATTCAATTGGATACCGGTAGTTAAACATCCATATGTAAATTTATTGCTTTCTAGTACTGTAATTTCCATCATCAATATATATAGATAACCCTATAAATCACAAATTCAGTTATTTGACATTTTTTTCTCAGTTGAATTTGGGTTCTTCAAACCCCCAGTTGCGTATTTAAAGCTAATAACAATTTCAGTTGCGTAAACGTTGGTTAGCTTTAACGGTATACATCCGAACTACTTCACTTTGTAGTTAGTTCACAAAGTCTTCATCCGGGCCCCTTATGCCTTTCATCCAGACTCTTTATGCCCTTCGTCGTTATGCTCACATTCTTAGTTCTACTGAGAGATCTTGACTTCCTCTAAACTTGTGTCAGCACTAAAAAAAAAAAAACAATTCCATTTGCAAAATCAACCTCAAATAAGTATGGATTCAACATTAATTGTTTTAGCTAATTTAATTCTTAATTATCATCCAATTGATTTCCAATCAAACAAAACCAAAACCCCGATTTGATTGAGTTGCTACTAGCAACACATATGAAAACCAATTAATCCTTAGAAATGGATTCTCATGGCTAATTTTAACACTTTGATAGTGAAATTCATACAAAAAACACCATGAAAATTTGCTTGCGTAGACTTGAAGTTGAGCTAGGGTTGATTTCCTCTTATTTTAGTTTCTTCTATGCAGGTACCCAAGTTCAACCTTGATAAGGGTGTTACAAAAGAAATCACTGTGTTGCTATTCTTTACTAATATCCTAAAATTAACCTTATAAAACTTTACTATTATTTTGTTTTTTTTAAATTAGTTACAATGCTAAAATAATAATTTCATAAATCCTCACTTCCTTGTATGTCTCCAACGTTTAACTTTTTTTAAACAGGACTCGTACTATATAAAATTTATCTATTTATCCCTTTTAAATCTTCGTATTTTAGTCTCCTATCTAGACACTCTAACGTTAATATTTTTATTAAAAAAATAATATTAGTTATATCAACAATTTTAATTTTTATAATTAGTTAAAAATTAAAGTTTAATTAATAATTTTATGTTTCAAGTTTTGTTTCTAAAAAAAGTTGATTTCATTAAAGATTTCATCAATTTTTACTAGCGTTTTAACAGACACATACCTATTATTCCACAATGTTGATTTCATTTAAAATATGCATTTTCCGCATAGTAAGCTTTTCTATAAGATTATTCTTCTTAATTCACTACATGAATCTTACACTTCATTTTTTCTACCGTTCTTTCATCTCAAGTAAGCTAATCAAGTTTCACACATGTTAGATTGATTTGCACTATTACTCTTCTAATTTACTTATATGTATCCACTTTTTTGGAACAGTAGTAGTGGGCATAGGGGTGTAAGCCAACCCAACTAAATGGAATCCAACCCGATGGGTTGAGTTCGATTAGATTGTTCTAGGCGTTTGGATTGAGTTGGGTTGAATTAGATTCAAAAATTCCAACTTGAATAATTTGGATTAGGTCATGGGTTGACAACTTTGAAACTTAATCCAATTCAATTCGAACTAAAGAATAACCCCTTAAATATCTTATCTCATAAAGTCATCAAATCGCAAAACTAATAAAATCCCTAAAATCTCAAACTCTAATTGTAACTTTTTTTGCTTTCTATATAAAACTTCTGAACGCTTCTTCTTTTTTTTATTTGTATTTCTTTTTCTTCTTTGATTTCTTTTTACTATTATTTTTTTTTAAAGCTGAAGTCATTTTCTTAGGAAAAAAAAATCACGTCAACCTAAACAATTAACCCAATCTAATCTGAACTAGTTTGAATTGGGTTAGGTTAAAGAGTTAGTTTAGTTCGGGTTGAGTTTTATTTTTCTCAATTTGAACATTTTGGGTTGGGTTGAGTTTTGGCTAGGGGTGTCGACGGTTCGATTTGGATGGTTTAATGCTTGAACTTAAACCAAATCAAATATAATAGGATTCAGTTCGGTTTAGCTTAATCGACTTATTTCGAATTACAAAATCAAATCAAACTAAACCGAACAAAACATAATCGATTCGAGTTAATCGGTTTAAAGTTTTACATATACATCTATTATATAAATTAAATATAATCAATTATATATGTATATATATAAGGTAATTTTAACTTTTTTAATGCATATTTTAAAATTTTAAAAACTATTTTTACTATATAAAAATAATTATATAATTTTTTTAATGAGAATGTTTATATCATAAAAGAATTATAGACATTAAAAATAAATATTAGTAATTTTAATTTTAAAATAAATTCGATTTGATTTAGATCAGTTTCAAGTCTTAATCAACAATTCGAATCAAACTTTTCGATTTATATTTTTTCAAAATCTAAATAAAATTAAACTTTTTAAAAAATTAAATCAAACACATCGTTCGATTTAGTTTCACGGGGCGGCTCGATCGAGAGGGAAAGTGGCTCGGATTAGTGTGGCGCGGTCCGGGGTCTGCTGTCTTTCCCGGGAAATACTTCACTTCAAATTTAGTTTCACAGTTTGAACTACCCGGGGCGGCTCGATCGAGAGGGAAAGTGGCTCGGATCAGTGTGGCGCGGTCCGGGGTCTGCTGTCTTTCCCGGGAAATACTTCACTTCAAATTCAGTTCCAAATTACATTACTAACGTTAACAGTGTTGTTTATAGACGAAGATTCGCAGAAGCGGAAACATGGCCAACGGCTGTACCGCGCAGAAGCACTCGATGGATTTGAGCGACGTCGTCAAGATCTGGCCGACCTACTTCCCTGAAACCGACTTATCTGTTGATGATCATCGGTTGAAGCTCATAATCGACCTCGCTCATTTCTTCTCCAATCCTGCAGGAGAACATTTCGTTTCTCAGGTACCGTAATATAAGATCGTTAGATCTTGCTTCGCGGCCTATTTTTTCGTCCTGAAATCTTAGGGAACGTCTCTCTCTCTTTTGATTGAATTATAGTTTTGAGCGGATTTCTGTTCTTTGGATTTGTGTGTGTGTGTGTGTTATTGCTTGATTTCGATTAGTAGATTTTACTGATTAGGTTGTCGTTTCGGAGTTTGGGATGTGTTTGAACGATGGAATGCATTTTTTTTGTTTTTTTTTTTTCTCAGAACGATTGTTCGGAAAATCTGAAATTTGAAGTTGGAGTTATCAAGTGTTTGCATCGTGGCCTGTAATTGATTAGTCAAATAACCACATATCACATATAAATGGAACAAATTTTGCAGAGATATAATTTTATGCATCAGTTTGGTGAAAGGGGATGAGCTGACAGCAGAAAGCGTTAGATTTATAAATTATATGTTCATATGATAAGAAGGAAAACCTTATTCAAGTGTTATTATTCCCTAGAGGCATGCTAAAAGCTAAAACTGATGGCACGCAGCATATAGGTGCACATACCCTCCTTCACAAAAGCATTTGTGTGTACTGTGTAGTATTTTACAGTCATCTGACCAGTTCTCAGCATATTTATTTGTTTTCATGGATTCTTTCTGATGAGATTTTCCCAACTTGTTGATAGTGAGACTTCTAAAACTACTGTATCAACTTTCAGCTAGCAATAATGCTTTTAGACCTTTATTCAAGTTGTATTTGTTTAGGTTTTTTCAGTTTCAAACATTAAGTATGGATTTGGGTGCTGGAAAGGAGTTTACTGTTTACATGCTTTATTATATTTTCCAGGTAAAGGATGATAATGGCCTCTTCTTTTTGCCAATTGACTTTGAGCAACTTCAGAAAATATGTGAAGTTGATGACTTTTATGCAAAACTAGAGACGGAACCTAAGATAGCTCTCTTATGCATGGGTGCTGCTGTTCACAAGGTGCAGTATTTGAACCATGGTCCCCCTTTTTTTTGGTGTGGGGGGTGGGGGGGGGGGGGGGGGGGGTGTAAGAGTTGGGGTTGGTTGCAAGACCTTCACTTTCTTTAACTAACTTGACAAACATTTAAGCAGGTTCTGCTTTCCATGTGGGAGGACTTCCAGTGTGAGGACGATGTGAAAATAAACATTCGGCTGAATAACTACCTTAAATCAATGATTACTTTGAAAAACCTAAAAGCTGCCCATATTGGTATCTGCTTTTTTCTTTTCTTTTCTTTTTTTGAAGTTTTTGAACTAATACGTTTCAAATAGCCTTCTATTGATTATTGAAGTCGATGCTTGGAAAAAAGAAATGACATCAGCTGGCTTTGTGATAGGCAGAATTGTTTCAGTGCGCGGCACTGTTGTAAAAGTGAGCACTGTCAAGCCTTTAGTGGCACAAATGAACTTTACTTGTGCAAAATGTGGATGTACAATTTCACGTGTGTTTCCGGATGGGAAATTCTCTCCACCAGCCATTTGCAGTCTCCAAGGTTGCAAGAGCAGGACTTTTAACCCAATCAGATCTTCTGCCAGACCCATAGATTTTCAAAAGATAAGGCAAGCTCTCCCTGTTCCATTTCTACCTCATTGATAGGTTACATACGTGCATTTCAGAATCTTATATTCCATTATTTAATTCAGGCTTCAAGAGTTGCTGAGATCTGATAATCATGAGGAAGGCAGGGTACCTCGAACTGTGGAGTGTGAGCTAAGTGAGGATCTTGTTGATGCATGCATACCAGGGAATGTGGTGACTGTTACTGGAATTATAAAAGTAATTAATAATTACATGGATGTTGGCGGAGGTATGGAATATAAATAATACTTCTAATGATTCTTTTTGTGTCAATTTATTTACATACTAGATGCTTAAGGGTGTGTAAGAAATAAAACAAACAGATTGCAAGGTCTATTGCATTTGAGGGATCCAAGGTATTGGTTTGCTTTATAGACTCGGACATCAAGCAGTTGTTAATCTTTGCTGAGGGATAAAAAAGGCTTTGGAGGCCCTCCTAATAGCTTCTTATAATAGTGTTATCATTGTTTCATTCTTTATTCTTTATTTATTATTTTTCTTTTGCTCCCATTCGTCAATTACACTGCTTTTGTTCCTAACAAAAACCATAATTTCCCTAGGCTTTGATGTAAAATAACAATTGCTCCTACCGTTAAGGCTCCATGATGGCATTTAATACTGTTCATTTTTGTTGTGCTATTCACACATCCTTACATCCTTATGTTAGGGATGACACGTGATAAATAGAAGAATAGGAGAGGAGTTTCAAAGAGTGATAATCAAATGAAATCTAATTTAATAATCAATGTTTGTTCTATAAATCTAATTATAGTGGTATTTGTAAACATCAATCCAGAAACAACCTTTCCACTATGGAGGTTAGGTTGCATATGTTGTCCCTTCCTCGGACCTTGCAATGGTCAGAGCCTTGTGCACTAGGTGAATTTGACTCATGATTGGATTTTAATAACTAAATTAGACTCCTACTAAACTCATATATGGGTAATTTAATTTGAACAAAACTCTAATTAAGTGGCTGCTTATGATTTTGCACCATGCCTGTTTTAAAAATTTTCTCTGCTTTGTGTACATGATTCTAATTTTATGATCAACATATTCTTTAATATCTCACTTTTGATGAATGATTGAACTAAGATGATATAAATGATCACTTTGGGGTATCGCTTGAGTGGTGTACCCTTAACAACTTCCTCATTTGCTTCTATCATCTGAATTGAATTCTATGTAAGTCAGTCTTGTCTTAAAAACATCTTGATTATCGAGCATCCCTCCCAAGTTCTGTAGTTTAAGGCTATATCACGTAGATTCATTAATCTATACAATATTATTGGAAAACAATGTACAAAATATAATTTCTGTTTTTATATATCAATGTGATTCTTTCATAAGTTAGTCAACTGACTCAACTCAACTCAACAAAACCTTTTCTCTCTCAACTACATGGGATCAATTGTATGAATCCACTTCATTCCGCTTCATCAAGGCCCAAGTCAACATTTATATATTACAAATAGTTATATGTTTCTTAATTATTTGTATCCATGTTATTTGAAGTCTTCTTCTATCTCTATCATTACCTTAAATTATTAATTGGTCACTCTTCTTTATTGGCTCATCCAATGGTCTTTGTTATATGTGTCCAAAATTGGTTTTTCTCCCTTTTTATCTACAATTGGGGATATTCTTATCATTTCTTGAATATGTGTGTTTCTAATTTTATCTTTCAATATTTTACCATATATCCATTTTAACATTCACATTTCTGTTGTACTTAATTTGTTAATGATTGGTATAAACCTATTGCTATAGCAAAGTTGCTTATATGATAGGTTTTTGTTAAGATGATAAGGGCGAAGAAAACTTTGGCTAGAAAAAGCATCATATCATAGACTACCTATGGTTCTCTATGTATAATTGTATGTTTTTACTGTGTCATATTTGTTGATCCTATTTTATTGCATTTTCATTAGAGTTGAGATCTTGACGCCATCCATATAAATTGCTACTAAAATGTCTTGGATTCAAAGTACTATATTTTGGCTCATCATGTTACCTGTTTTACAATTTTAGTTGCATAATTTCAAGCTAGATGCACTATTTGTGAATGATATTGGTGGTGCCCAGAATTTTACTTAGTTATCACAAGGTTTGCTATGGTGGATAAACAAAAGAGCTGATGAAAAAATTTTCTTTTTCCAGGGAAGTCAAAAAACAAGAATCAAGGATTATATTATTTGTATCTTGAGGCAGTTTCAATTATGAACTCCAAGTTCCAGTCTGTACCAGAGGATTTACAAGATACTAGCACTGATGTTAGAGCCATGGAACTATTTGATTTGCATTCATTTTCCCCCAAGGATTTGGAATTTATTGTTAAGTTCTCAGAGGAGCATGGTTCTGATGTCTTTCGTCAAATAGTTCAATCTATTTGTCCTTCTATCTACGGACATGAGCTTCTTAAAGGTTCTATTTTCAGTTTCTTATAACATTATGCTATATAATATATGTTCTCTCTCTCTCTCTCTCTCAAACACACACACACACACACACACACACACAAACACACACACATCATTTGGTTGCTGATAATGTTCACCACAATTGATCGAATCGAGTTCCTGAATTGCTATCCCTATGAGTTATAAGTAGGTGATCATTTGGTTTGAGGTGGGTGATGTGCAGCGAGGGTTGAAAACTGGGGTGATTGAACTGTCACAACAGGTAGAAAGTTTGGTGGAAAGGAATTGTCAACAAAGTAAGGGGGGAGTGCTAATGGCGGGATCAACTTCAGTCTTAAAAGGAGCTTCGGTGGCAAAGAGACGGGATGGGATGTGTAAATCCTAGAAAGCTTTGCGTCATCAACGCGTTGAGTCAAGGCGGAGCCATTTGAGGGGGAGGGATATATCCAGGAGCTGCTTTGAACACTTGGAGGATGTTGGGGAGTTGTGGGGTGGTGAGTCAGAAGAATTCGAGAGTGAGGATTCTGAGGATATCCAACCAAGAACGGATGGAGCTGAGTCTGTTGCAGACTCTGAGCATATGCGGAGCATAAAATTAGAGGAATTATTCTCCCCCGTGCAGGACCATGAGCAAGGACAGGTGTGCCATCACTCTTTAAATTTGGATGATGAACCTGTGTTTCCTATATTGCCGTCAGTTTCATGTGTCCCTTGCTCTATTGCATCTCTCTCTAACTCTAGTACCGTTTCTACCTCACCTAAGCCATTACTATCCAAAGTAACCCAGAAATCAGCCTCTTACCTTGCCAAGGGAAGTGACCACTTAGATGCAGATGAAGAAGTTGCTGGGCAACAACCAATTGAGGTGGGCGTGCTGGATGGGGTGGGGGAGTATATGGGAACTGAGCAGTTAAGAGAGGTTACAGTTTTCACAGGAGTCAGAAATGGGGATGGCGAGGTGATGTCCCAGGAAGTAGTAGCAGATTACATGCTAAGGATGAACTTGCGTGCATGTTGGATTCAGAGGAATCAGGTGATGGAGGGAATCAAAAATTTCAAAGGGCCAGATCACAGGGATTTTCTTGGTAAAGGAAGCAACAGCAAGGGGAAGAGCACGTTAATTAAATGAAGATATTCTCGTGGAATATTAGGGGTTGTGGATCAAGCAAAAAAAGAAGTTTAATACGAAGTGCAATTAGGAAGGTGAATCCGGATTTCATAATCTTACAAGAAACCAAGATGGAGCGGGTTGGAAGAAGTCTGGTGGGGAAATTATGGGGCTCACGGTACAAAGGGTGGGCGTCTCTTCCATCATCTGGGGCGTCAGGAGGGATCTTAATTGCTTGGGATACTAGGGTATTTGAGGTGGTGTCGTGTCTGATTGGGGCCTTTTCAGTGACAGTAAAGGTGAAAGATTCTAATGCTTCTCAGTGGTGAATCTCAGGGGTGTATGGGCCCTCTTCGTCATCAGAGAGGCAATTATTTTGGGATGAGATTGCGGCGTTGTCTGTGGTATGTGAGGGCGGATGGTGCTTGGCTGGAGATTTCAACATCGCAAGATTTGTAAGTGAGAAGGTGAATAGTCTGAGACCAACAAGAAGCATGCAGGAATTTGACCAATTAATAAATGAACTACGATTGCATGACCTGCCTTTGCGCAATGCAACTGTTACTTGGTCCAATTTCAGAGTGGATCCCGTGTGTTGTCGATTGGACCGATTCTTAGTGTCTACAAAATGGACAAACTTATTTCCATCAAATAGGCAAAAAGCTCTTGTTAGGACCACCTCTGATCACAAACCTATTTTATTAGACACGGATGAGGTGAAATGGGGATCGTCTCCCTTCAGATTTGAGAATGTATGGGTTTCACACAGAGACTTTCATTTGAAGGTGGCTTAGTGGTGGCCGGAGGCTAGGGCGTTCGACAGGGAGGGCCACAAATTTATGATTAAACTCAAGCTCATGAAGGAATGCATCAAGCAGTGGGATAAACAGGTATTCGGTGAGACAAGAGAGAAGAGGAAGGAGCTGGAAGAGATCATTGGGTCTCTAGATAAAATGGAGGAAAGAAACTGGTCTACTGAGTTGGTCACTTTCAGGAAGATGTATAAAGCTGATTTAGAAGAACTATGCTTGCGGAAGGACAAAATGGCTCCTCCAAAATCTAAAATCAAGTGGCTCAAGGAGGGTGATGCAAACTCAGGCTTCTTTCACAGAATCTTAAATTGCAGAAAAGGGAAGAATGCCATATCTTCATTAGAGTTGGAGGATGGTTCTATCATTGATGGGGAAAGAAGGGTTGAGGAGGAGATTATATGGTACTTTTCAGATGTCTACAAATCTAAACGAGATTATGTTTGGGAGATTGAGGGACTTGATTGGGGGAGGATCTCACAGGAGGACAATGTTTTTTTTGAACACCCTTTCGAGGAGGAAGAAGGGAGGGAAGCTGTGTTCTGCTACGAGGGATCAAAAGCGCTGAGGCCAGACGGTTTCTCAATGTTATTTTTTCAAAAGGAGTGGGAGGTGGTGAAGGAGGATGTAATGAAAGTGGGGCAAGAATTTTTTCAAAATGGAGTGATTAATAGTATGGTAAATGAAACTTATATCTGCCTAATTCCTAAGATATCGAATTCAAGGCGATTGAAGGAATTTAAGCCTATTAGCTTGGAAGTCTATATAAAATCATCTCCAAAATGTTGTCTCTTAGGCTAAGAACAGTCTTGCACTTGATAGTTGGTGAGTCCCAATCTGCTTTCATCCATGGGAGACAGATTTTGGACGCAATTTTGGTGGCAAATGAGGTGATTGAAGATTATAGAGCTGGTGACAAAGTGGGCGTAGTGTTCAAAGTTGATTTTGCCAAGGCCTATGACACAATTGACTGGGGGTTTTTGAAGTATGTCTTGCAGATGACTGGGTTCGGGGAAAAATGGATTGGGTGGATCATGGGATGTGATAGCTCGGTGTATTACTTTGTGATGATTAATGGCAGACCTAGGGGGAAGATTATTGCTGGGCGAGGTCTTCGACAAGGGGATCCTCTTTCCCATTTCCTTTTCACCTTGGTGGGCGATGTGCTTGGAAGATTACTCTCTTGTGCTCATCATGCCGGCATGATGAAGGGATTTCAAGTGGGCAAGGCAAATGTAGAGGTCTCACACTTACAATATGCAAACGATACTCTTTTCCTTCTTTTTGGGGGAGGAAATAATTTTTGTCTGTGCTCTGAAGGTCTTGTATTCCTTCTGTGAGTTTTCGGGGTTGAAGGTTAACATGGCAAAATGTCAGCTGGTCGGGATCAATATGGAGCATGAAGTGATTTTAAGGCTTGCTAACTTGGTGGGATGTTCAATCGGGGTCTGGCCGCTAAAATACTTAAGGCTTCCACTAGGTGGGAACCCTAGAGTAAAGGAGTTTTGGGATCCAGTTTTATCTACTATCTCAAGGAGACTTGAGGTTTGGAAGCACACTTTCTTATCCAAAGGGGGTCGACTTGCTTTAATTAAAGCAGTTCTATTAGCCACTCCAACCTATTTTTTATCCCTCTTCAAAATCCCAACTGGGGTTGCTAAAGTGATCGAGAGGATGAGTAGAGGTTTTTTGTGGGGTGGGTGTAGGGGATGTGTCAAGTCCAATCTGGTTAAGTGGACTACGGTATAGAAACCCGTGGAAGATGGTGGACTTGGGGTGGGGAATGTTCTTCTGAAGAATACAACGCTATGTGGCAAATGGGTATGGAAATCCTTGTGTGATCATGATTCCCTATGGGCTAGGGTGGTTCGCAGCAGATATGGGGAAGTTTCATTCTCTGAAAGAGAGGTGGCGTTGAATAGGCTCAAAAGCTTCTCAGGCAGAGGCTCGTGGACGTTTATTGCTTCGCTAGCTCCACTGGTCTTTGAGTATGTACGGCCAGATGTTGGTGGTGGGGATACATTTCGGTTCTGGGAAGATATTTGGGTGGGTCAGATTCCATTGGCAAGGGCATTCCCAAACCTCTATAGATTGTCTTCCAAACAAGGCCATCCTAGTGCTTCCTTTCTTCACCCTCACACGGTTCTCCCTGCTAACCCATCCTGGAATTTCCATTTCTCTAGAGCCTTGACCTGTAGGGAAAATGTTGAAATTACAAACTTTCTTGCTTGCCTTAACCAGGTCCATTTATCTGATTCCCTGGATCGTTATTCTTGGAGCTTGGAATCTAATGGTGTCTTTTCATGTAATTCCCTTGTTAAAAAACTTACTTCATTATTAAATCAAAATTCTTCCCCTTCTACACTGACGGCTTTCATATGGGAAACACACATGCCATCGAAAATTAAGGTGTTCAAATGGCTACTTGCACTGAGAAGATTAAATGTTGTGGAGAAGAGCAAAATCTGTGGGATTTATTTTCTTTAAGGAAAGATGATAATTTTAGTAGTCGTTTTATTTAGCAGTTACTAAAATTGTAATTATAGCTATATGTGTGCATAGCCCTATATGTCTATATATATGGTGTCCTTCCATTAAGACATAATTAAGAATAAGAAAATATTCCATCTCTTCTTTCGTGGACGTAGGCCTTAGAGCCGAATCACGTTACATCTTTGTGTCTTTCATTATTTTATTTTTGCAACATGGTATCAGAGCTTTAGGCTCGTACAACTGAAAAATATTTTTCTTTTCGACCTTCATTGTCGATTTTTTTTTTTTTCGACCTTTATTGCCGGAACCTTCCTCGTTGGTTTTTATCGCCATTAAACGTGTTGCTGATTGGTGCGTGCGTCTTCATCATTGCAATCGCAACATCTTTGCTGTTGAACTACTGCTCGTGGCCATTGTCACTACCGACGCAGTTGTTTCGCACACCCATTGCCGTTGCTGATCTCTACCAGTGGTGTGTTTTACCACCATTGATCCACTGTTGCTGCGTTGCTACTGCTGCCGCATCATCGTCTTCGTCTTCGTCGTGCCGTTGTAAACCTTACTGTGGTATCAGTAACGCATCACCGTCTTCATCTTCATCTTCTTCATCATCATCACCATCAACGTGATCTTCTTGTACCAGAGCAGAATCTCGCCGTCGACGCTGCCTGCTGTTGTTCAGTGAAGCCCGCCGTCAACGTCTTCTTCCTCTTCTCCTCTTCCGTCGTGTTCGGTCGCAGATCTAGAGGCAAGAACTTCTTGTTCTTATAAGCATCCCTCAGAGCCGCTTTCTGCTTCTGCGAAATCACGGTTAACACCTACGCAATCAAAAGCCTCACAACCTTTATCTTGGAGAGCTTGTTCGGAGCTCCACCGGTGACCTTGGTGACACGGAGCAAAGCGAGCTCCACCTTCAGATCCTTCAATTGGTTCAACAGCTCCACCTTCGTTTTTCCTCTGAGTTCGTGAACCTTGAATCTTGCCATTGCTTCACGTCGCTTCAGCTCCCTTCTCCTCTTTTCTTCATCTGCAATTGCACCCTAAAAAAAAAGGGGAAAAGAAAAATGTCGGTTACTTCCGAAACAGTGCAAACTGAAGAAGCAGTTGACAAAATAGAGAACCCAGAGCATCTCTTCATTCGCTGCTCTTGGGTGAGATGGATTTGGGAGAGGCGGTTCTTCTTTTCGGGTGCTAGGTTATCTCCTCCCAATTCTATTGAGGAGTGTATGTCCCCTACACATAGTAATATAACTTCTAGTCAGGTCAATGAGGTACTACGTATAGCTTCATTTGCCATTTTATGGCATATTTGGCTTGAGCGGAATCGTAGAATTTTCTGTGGAAGATCAAAGGAGAGGCCCAAACTTTGGGAGGATATTAAGGTTGTGGCTAGTTCATGGGTTCATGCGGTAGGTGTCATTCAAGGTCCATCTATTACCGACTGGGTTGGGGAGGTTGTTTGCATGATGGTTAGAAGGAGGGATACATGGTTATATACATGGTTTTGTCTATTTTAGTATTGTTTGTCCTGTTGCTGTAGGTGCTCTTCTTGTGCCCTTCTGCAGCTGCTATTACTATATTTTTCTACATTTTCATCAATAAATGACTTTTGTTTCGTCTCAAAAAAAAAAAAAAAAAAAGTAGATCAATCCAAGTTGAAGAATCTGTGTGAATCACTTGCTGAATTGTGTAGTAAATCAATCTGAATCATTGTTGAATTGGTTTGAATTGTTAACATAGCTAACGAGACACTAATGGTCTTATACCTCTATGTGCACTTAATATATATAAATATATGATTTGCATTTGTATGGCAAATCTTGAAATTCACTGATCCAAATCCAGATTCAGTTTACCAAGCCTCAAAATCTTTCAACTCCAATTCACAATTCTAGAAACAATGAGTGTAAGAATAGCTCCATTATATAAGAAACTAAGGGAAAGATGATTGGGATGGCTAGTGTTTCCTATGTGGTTAGAAGCAGAATTCTAAACAAGTGAAAGGAATACCAAAAATGAAATATGTTGACTTAACAATGATAAATATGAAGACACTAGAATTTTCTTTAAAAATTTGTTTTTAAAGTTTGGTAGTTGATTCTTGTAACCAAGCAATTATTGTTGTTGTCATTAGCTTTTCATTTTAGTTGTTTTACCATGATTAAATGAAATATGTTGACTTAACAATGATAAATATGAAGACACTAGAATTTTCTTTAAAAATTTGTTTTTAAAGTTTGGTTGTTGATTCTTGTAGCCAAGCAATTATTGTTGTTGTCATTAGCTTTTCATTTTAATTGTTTTACCATGATTAAAGCAAATAAACTAATTATCTGTGCAAAAATCCATCATCCATAATCTAATACATGCCTGGTGAAGAATCTTGACCAACTCAAAGAGTAAGAGGAATAGAGAAATAACATCCTCTCTCTCTCTCTCTCTCTCTCTCTCTCTCTCTCTCTCTCTCTCTCTCTCTCTCTCTCTCTCTCACACACACACACACACACACACACACACACACGCACACACACACACACACACACACTTGTGTGTGTGAATTATACCCTTTTAACACTCCAAAGTTTATATTTTTTTCTTACAAACTTGATAGAATAAACCTCGATAAATTTTATCACATGACATCTTATAATATTCAAGATTTCTGCGTAGTGTTTGTTAATGGTTTGGCAAGAAATTTTCTATATCTCTATATCTGTTGCATACATGGTTTGCCTATTTCTAATAGGTACTCATAGCAGAGCATGCTTTTGGGGCTTACACAGCTTATCTAATATCTATAGTGTTTCATGATGACTTGGCATTTAAATTTTCCTCAAACTGGTTCTATATTATTTACTTAACTACTAAATTGGCAACAGCTGGAATAACACTAGCATTGTTTGGAGGTGTGCGAAAGCATGCAATGGACCAGAACAAGGTGCCCGTTCGTGGAGATATCCATGTAATAGTTGTTGGTATGATCCTAATGCTAAAGTTCCAACTGTCAGTTATTTCAATTTTCCTATAAATGGAAATTAAGACATTTTTCTATCTGATGCTTCAATTCAAGTGCCAGTGAAAGGTTATTCAGAAAATCTTTATTGCTCATATATTAGAAAAATGGGTATGACTAATACAGAAGTCATATTGCCAGGTGATCCTGGATTAGGTAAGAGTCAACTACTGCAAGCAGCTGCGGCTGTTTCTCCAAGAGGTATCTATGTGTGTGGTAATGCAGCGACAAATGCTGGCCTCACCGTAGCAGTTGTAAGGGATCCCATGACCAGTGACTATGCATTTGAGGCAGGTATATTGGAATCATCACTAAGGTGTTTGTTAACATTACTTGCAACCTTAAAAAAATGTAAAGGTCAGTTCAATATTATATTTTTGATAAATATTTTATTTTTTCTACCTCTAATTGAAGTTTAAGGATAATTTCTTCAAGAATAAGCCAAAATTTTTGGCTATTATATTAGAGTTAAGACCTCTATCTACAATTAGAGGTCCATTTTAGAGAAGTAGAGGATAAATGTTACTAAACAAGCCCTAATTTTAATTCTATTCCATTGTTTGTTTCTCTTTATTGTTTATGTTATATAAACAAGCCCAAATTATAATTTTTATTTCAGTGTTTGTTTCTCTCTTCTAATTATCCCAAATTATAATTTTATTCCAGTGTGTTTCTCTCTTTTGATTATGTTATTGTGTTTTACCTATTTTTTGCATCAGTACCCAGAGTTTTGCCTCGCACAACTTTCTCTCTATAATCATAAATAAGTCATTCTTTTCATGATTTACCTAAGCTAATGACTTGCAAGTCAAGCTCTTGATATGAAAGCTTATAACTTTATTCATCTCTTCAATACTGATAAATAATAAACCTGCTAAATTTCTAGTACTTCTGAAATTACATATTCCATTCGCAAGCTATTTTGAATGTAGCAACAATACTGATCACTCTATTTAAATCTTTTTATTCTCGGGTGGGTGTGGTACCAATGTGTAAAATATGTCCAATTGGGGATATATTAATGAGTCATAATGCAAGTAATTTGGAGTGTTCCTTGTGTGTTCTCATTTGCCATTCTTCTAATATTACCCTTAAATAACCTCAATGTTATCTTTTATCTAAAGAGTTAGCTTTAATGTTACAGGGTTTAGGGTTTAGCTACTCTCTTCTCCTACTCTTTTGGTTACTATAATTGTAATTTCTTCATTTTACCTTCTTATTCTTACTTCACAACCCTTATTTATCCTCATTCCAATTTTCAAATACTAAAAATATTCTTACCTTTCTGCTACCTCAAAAGGACATTTATATATATTCTCAAAAAAAAAAAAAAAAATGTAATCGGTATACCTAGGGCATGAGGCTCTGCCATGAAGGGGTTTGGGGAAGGGACGATCTATTCGCAGCCTTACCTCTACATTAGAGTGTTTGTTTCTTGATTCAAATCCATGAGTCTAAAAAAGTAGTATCAAAAATAAAAAGTTAAAATTTTTTAAATAATGTCTAAACTTTTTTAGTTAATAAATCATAAAAAACCACTTGCACACAAACTCATTTTACACTCACTTACAAATATATATGGCCTCAACCTACTTCTAACAACTCCTTGTGGACAATTCTAAGGATTTTGCATGTACCTTTTGCAAGAATTTCAGCAAAAGTAATTTTGTTCTTTGTTTGTTCATCAAAGGGCCTTCAATATTTTTTCATGTTCCTAAGAATAACTACGCAAGAAGAATTCTCTTGAGAGTGGTTTTGTTGAGGTTTCATACACACATGTTTCAGAGATTATGAATGTGCCTACAGGTTAAATTTTGTTGAATGCCTGTTCCTATTGCAATTTGACTTCAATAGGCTGATGAAGATGATTTGGTTCTCAAAAGTTATTTTTCATTGAATGTGTAGCTACTGTCTCTTGTTTCAGTGATGATGTGTAATTCCTCTGCAGGTGCCATGGTACTTGCAGATCGTGGATTATGTTGTATTGATGAGTTTGATAAAATGTCTGCGGAACATCAGGTTTGTTTGTGTTGAATCACAAAAGAAAATTATCTATAGGACCAAAATTTGGCCTTACTTGCTCTGGGGAATTGGATTGTCTTAGGCTCTACTAGAAGCCATGGAACAACAATGTGTCTCTGTTGCAAAGGCTGGATTGGTAGCAAGTTTATCGGCACAAACTTCTGTGTTAGCGGCAGCAAATCCTGTTGGGGGCCACTATAAGTAATAATCTCATGCCACATATAAATTAAAACAAAATAGAATTTTATGAGGTGGTGTTTTTCACTTTTGCAGTGAAATGTTCATGACAATTGGGGTCTTCACATTTTTAGAATTAAAAGAGAATATACCCATTACTTAAGGTTCTCACTGTTGCAGGTGTTTGGGGAAAGGATGATATGTCAGCCTTACTCCTACACTGAAGGTGGTTGTGCATTAAAGAAAAAATTGCTTTCCTCTCATATTAGTTTCTAGTAAACTATGTAACGATGAAAAATCACTTCTAGAATGCACAATGTTGAACAAGTATATTATGAAAGTGTTTTCTTTTACTTCTGGTGCGCTGCTTCTCTTTTTTTTTAAAAAAAAAAAAAGTACTTATGTAAAAAATGGATAAAATATGCATATTGTAACAATAACAGATAAATTTATTTCATTGTTAAATTAATGGTAATTGGAATTTAGATTTACAGCCACTAACAATCATTGTCTTATTCAGTCTTTTACTCATTGATAAACCTAACCTTCCTAGAACTCATACGTGAAATTCTATTACAGCCGTGCAAAGACTGTCAATGAGAATTTGAAAATGAGTGCTGCTCTTCTCTCACGCTTTGACTTGGTGTTTATTTTACTCGACAAACCAGATGAACTGTTGGATAAGCGATTGTCTGAGCATATTATGTCGGTAAGTTACCTTCTCTAGATAGTGTATGCAAGTGCTTGCTAATCCATGTTATACTCATTTTTCATTATTGATAGGACTTCTCTTGTTTAGACCCTATGAATCAATTGAAACCTAAGATTCACACTAAAATCACAATGATTGAATAAAGCTCCCAACCAAGCTAAGCCCAAAGGTTCTCTGAGTAAGAATCATTTGATCATTAGTTATTCAATGAATAGATGAAATTACTAATAGATCCAGAGAAATATTTGCCCATTTTACAGCTTAATTTAACATAAATAAAATCTTTGTTTCTGAAAAGAAAAAAAAAAGATATATTTGCCCATTGTTCAAAAAAAAAAGTATAATCAAGCCTTAAAGATAGTTAAGTGATGCATCTCGAAATATATATTAAATATCAAAATAGTTAAAGGCATAAGATGCAACTTAAGTAAATGAGGGGCATGAGCACTTAAGTAAAGTGAGACGTAAAATTCACAAAAACCACAAGTTACATCAATTATAATATTAAATTATACTTCTTAACCTATTAAAAAGACAAATCGACATTTTAATTTTTCTCATCATTCATTATAATGTTCATATTTCGTAGTTGGTGCTAATTTTATTTTTATTTGCTTTGACGTTTAAATTTGAATTGAAGTGTAAAACATTAAAGTAATGAAAACAAGTAGCTGCTATGGTGCCTTTACAATTTGTTGTTGTAGTAGCATAACACTAGTTTCCTTTGATATTTTATGTTCACTTTTATGTATTATATACATTTTATGCAAAGAAGATAGAGAAAAGTATATGATACAACATTTATTTAACGTTTGAGTGTTTTCTTTTTAGAAGGGGGGAGAGGAGGAGGGGGGGAGGCGGGGTAGGAAAGTGAGGTGGACTTCAGATTTAAAGAAGCATGAGATGTAATCGAGGTGGTTTGCATTTATGAGGCGAGCATTAGCCTTGATGGTTGAGGCTATATGAGGAGTAAGGCTCACATCTTTGTTTTCTCTTAAAAGAGCACCTAAAAGATAAGAAAAATTGAGAAATGATTAAAGAAATTACTATTGTGGAGAAGAGCAAAATCTGTGGGATTTATTTCCTTTAAGGAAAGATGATAATTTTAGTAGTTGTTTTATTTAGCAGTTACTAAAATTGTAATTATTGCTATATGTGTGCATAGCCCTGTACGTCTATATATATATGGTGTCCCTCCATTAAGACATCATCAAGAATAAGACAATATCCCTCCTCTTCTCCCGTGGATGTAGGCCATAAAGCCGAACCACGTTACATTTTTGTGTCTTTCATTATTTTATTTTTACAACATGGTATCAAAGCCCTAGTTTCTATTACTGGGAAATCTGTTTCGGCCCTCATCGTCGTTGCTGCTGGAACCCTTCATCTTCATCACCGTCACTGGCTTCATCGCTAGCGTGGAAACACCGTGTCGCAGTACCCACCTATATCGTTGTTGCTGCTGCTCGTTGCATCTTCGCCGCCGCTGTGTTTCTGTGACGCTGCCTTCATCGTCATCTCCGTCTCCCTGGATCATCGTCTCTCTTTGAGCACTGCCACTGGTTCATCTTTATCGTCACCGTCGCAGGTTCATCGTCACAGATCTGAGACCAAATCTAAGACGTCGTCGTTGTGTGTGCTTCTTCTTTTTCTTCATCGCACATCGTACATCGCACTGTCTACTATTGATCGCCGTTGTCTTCTTTTTGCTGTGTCGCCATCTTCATCCTTGTCGCCTGGTTCGTCTTCTTCCTGCAACTATCTGTAACGCCATTTCTTCTTTTCAATTTCTTTTATTTTTTATTTTTTTTCTTCTTTTTGAGTTTATAACCTAAATAAATAAATAAATAAATAAATAAAGGAAACAAAAAAAAAATGTCGGTTACTTCCGAAACGGTGCAGACTGAAGAAGCAGTTGACAAAACGGAGAAAGGAGAACTACCAAACATTCAGGCAGCATACAGACTTGATGGAAAGAATTATTTGAAGTGGTCTCAGTTGGTGCGTACTTTTCTGAAGGGTAAAGAGAAATTAAGTCATCTTTTGGGCATTGGACCTACACCTGGAGATCCTAAGTTTATAATGTGGATGACAAAGATGCTTCTATAATGGTGTGGCTATGGAATTCAATGACGCCAAACATTAGTAATACATGCATGTTTTTGACTACCGCCAAAGACATTTAGGATGCCGTTCATCAGACATACTCTAAGGCCCATGATGCAGCCCAAGTGAAAGTTGGAACAACAAAACAAGGCAACATGACGGTCACCGAATATGCCAATGTATTGAAGTATCTCTGGCAGGAACTTGACTATTATAGGTGTATTGAGACTAAATGCCCTACAGATGCTGTAGTTTTAAAGAACTATATTGAGAAGGATCGGGTCTCTGACTTCTTGGTTGGATTCAATGCAGAGTTTGATCAAGTAAGAGTTCAGACTCTCAGCAAAGAGTTGCCAACTCTGAATGGGACTATCTCTGTTATCCGGACTGAAGAAAGCAGAAGAAGTGTTATGCCCACACCTCAGAAGATGGAGAGCTCAACTATGATTGCCAATCGGGGAAATGATCAGAAGACACACACTCCGTGCACTGAATCATCAAAGGTTCCAAATCGAGACAATAGGGACAATCTATGGTGTCCTTATTGTCAGAAGACTAGACATACCAGGAAGAAGTGTTGGAAACTTCATGGCAAGCCTTCAACTTCCAGTAAAGAATGGGGCTACAAAGGAGGACAACAGAAGACCAGTGGACAAGCACATCTATCTACTGAACAAACAGTTGCAGACTCCTCAGTGCCGGTAGGATTCAACCAAGACGACATTGAAAGATTGAAATCTTTGCTTGGCACACTGGACAAACCCTCCGGTACCTGTTCATTGGCCCATTCAGGTAACTTTCCTATTTCTATTGGATTTAACGCCTCAGATAAGTCTTTTGCTAACTCTTGGGTTATAGATTCTGGTGCTACTGATCACATGACCAATTCCTCCAATATATTTCATACCTACAACCCTTGTCCTAGTAGTCGGAAAATAACCACAGCTGATGGATCCTTAACCACAGTTGCTGGTATAGGTGACGTTCACATCAGCCTCACCCTTACACTCAGAAATGTTCTTCATGTTCCTAAACTATCTACTAATCTTATCTCTATTAAAAAACTGACCCATGATCTGAGTTGTAATGTAACCTTCTTCCCTACTTATTGTGTATTTCAGGACCAGGACTTGGGGACAATGATTGGACGTGCTAAGGAACAGGACGGGCTGTATTACCTTGAGACACCAATACATCCTATCAAGAGTAACACTTCATTTCTCTCCGAGCACAAATTTTTCAATAAAGAAAAGCTATGGCTTTATCATCACCGCCTTGGCCATCCTTTTTTTCGAACCCTTAAAATTATGTTTTCTTTTTTGTTTAAGTCTCTCAATGTTGAAGATTTTCATTGTGAAGAGTGTGAACTTGCAAAACACAAGCGTATATCTTTTCCACCTAGTAATGCAAGAAGTTCAGATCCTTTTGATCTCATTCATAGTGATATTTGGGGTCCCTCTTCAATACCTAATGTTTCTGGAGCACGATGGTTTGTGTCCTTCATTGATGATTGTACTAGAGTCTCGTGGATATTCTTACTGAAACAAAAATCCGATGTGAGATTTGTTCTTCCTACCTTCCATAACATGATACACACCCAGTTTGGTGCAAAAATCAAGAGATTTCGATCTGACAATGCTAGAGACTATTTAATCAAACATTGATCAATTACTTCCGAAACGAGGGGATCCTTCATGAATCATCTTGTGTTCACACCCCACAACAAAATGGAGTTGCTGAACGAAAAAATGGCCACCTGCTTGATACAACCCGAGCCTTTTTATTTCAGAATAATATGCCCAAGTCCTATTGGGGGAAAGTTGTCCTTACTGCAACAAACCTTATTAACCGCATACCATCCCGGACCCTTGATTTCAAAAGTCCTATGGAAAAGCTCTGTCAATTTTACCCTAAGCTCAAAATCTCCAATAATCTTATACCTAAGATATTTGGGTGTGTATCATTTGTCTATATTTACCAACCTAACAGGGGGAAGTTGGACCCCAGAGCTCTTAAGTGTGTTTTTCTCGAATACTCTTCCACTCGAAAGGGATATAAATGCTATCATCCACCATCAAAGAAATTCTTTGTCTTTGCCGATGTCACTTTCTGTGAACCCGAGCCCTATTTTTCTGTTCCTCCTCTTCCGAGGGAGAGTGTCATCATGGAAGATAAGGATCGGAACGTCCTTGATAACCCTTTTGATCTTTTTGACCCTTTTAACCTTCAACAAACCAAACCTGAATCTCTTACACCATCTGTACCCAATGATGAACCTAAGGATCAAATGATTGGACAAATGTACTCAAGGAAGAAAGCTGCAACTCTTGAACCGATGCAAGTTCAAGAATCTGAATCAATCCCTGAAAATGAGGTAACAAATCCTGAACCCTCCTAACAAATTCCATTAGTTCCCGAGACTAACAATGACCTTTTAGCCTCTGAACCTGAAAGTGATCTTCCCATTGCCATTAGAAAGGAAACAAGGAAATGCACTAAACATCCCTTATATCCACTATCTCATGTTGTATCCTTTGAGAAGTTCTCACCAACCCATAAGAGTTTCCTTACCAGCCTGAACAATATCCAGACTCCTACATCATTATCCGAGGTTTTATCTAATACAAATTAGAAACAAGCTATGAATGTGGAAATGGAAGCCCTGGAGAAAAATAAAACATGAGAGTTAGTAGACTTGCCTGCAGGAAAGAAACCTGTGGGATGCAAATGAGTTTATACAGTGAAATACAAAGCAGATGGGTCCCTGGAACGCTACAAAGCAAGATTAGTAGCCAAAGTCTATACTTAGACATATGGTGTGGACTATCAAGAGACATTTGCTTCGGTTGCAAAAATGAATACTGTGAGACTTCTTTTGTCATTGACAGCTAATTATGATTGGGACCTGCAACAATTTGATGTAAAGAATGCATTTTTACATGGGGATTTAAAAGAAGAAATCTATATGGAAGTGCCTCTAGGATTTGGCACCATTGATAAAGTGTGTAAACTGAAAAAGGCCTTGTATAGACTTAAACAGTCCCCGAGGGCATGGTTTGGTCGGTTTGCCAAAGTAATGACAAATATGGGATATAGACAAAGCCAAGGAGATCACACTTTGTTTATTAAGCACTCAGCTTCAGGAGGAGTTACAACTCTATTAGTGTATGTTGATGACATCATCATGATAGGAAACAATGAGAACGAGAGACAAAATTTGAAGCAGTGTTTGACCGAGGAATTTGAGATCAAGGAACTAGAAAGATTGAAATACTTTCTAGGGATTGAAGTGGCACACTCTAAACAGGGAATCTTTATTTCTCAACAGAAGTACATTACATATTTTCTTAAAGAAACGGAGAAGCTAGCATGCAAACCAATGAATACTCCTATTGATCTAAATCACAAGGTTGGAGAAGCTGAAGAAGCGCTGGCTGTTAATAAGGAGATGTATCAAAGACTAGTAGGGAGACTCATCTATCTTTCTCACACAAGACCTGATATTGCATATGCAGTAAGTGTAATAAGTCAGTTCATGCACAACCCTAAAAATATTCATTTGCAAGCAGCTAATCACGTTTTACAGTATCTTAAAGGGACTCCAGGACAGGGCATCTTACTTAAACGACACACAAGAGTGGTTCTTGTAGCATATACTAGACTATGCTGGTTCAGTAGTTAACAGAAGATCAACTACTAGATATTGTACGTTTCTTGGTGGGAATTTGGTGACATGGCGAAGTAAAAAGCATAATGTAGTGGCCAGATCTAGTGTTGAAGCAAAATTTCGAGCAATGGCACAAGGGGTTTGTGAGCTATTATGGTTGCAGATAATTTTGACAGATTTGAAGATACAATGGGATGGCCCTATGAGACTCTATTGTGACAATAATCTGCAATTAGCATCGCCCATAACCCAGTTCAACATGATCGAACCAAGCATATAGAGATTGATAGACACTTTCATTAAAGAGAAACTTGATAGTGGGTTGATCTGTACTCCATATGTGTCTACCAATAATCAACTCGCCGATGTGCTCACTAAAGGGTTAAACCATACTGCATTTCAAGCAAGTGTGTCCAAACTGGGAATGGTAAACCTTTATTCACCAGCTTGAGGGGGAGTGTTGTGGAGAAGAGCAAAATCTGTGAGATTTATTTCCTTTAAGGAAAGATGATAATTTTAGTAGTTGTTTTATTTAGCAGTTACTAAAATTGTAATTATTGCTATATGTGTGCATAGCCCTGTATGTCTATATATATGGTGTCCCTCCATTAAGACATCATCAAGAATAAGACAATATCCCTCCTCTTCTCCAGTGGATGTAGGCCATAAAGCCGAACCACGTTACATCTTTGTGTCTTTCATTATTTTATTTTTACAACGATTACAAATATCAATATTGAATAAAGAATCATCTAAAATAAGAAAAAAGAACTATTTTTATATATTATGTTGAGAACTCGCCTGATTACGAATATAAATGAAGAAACATACAAAATAAGAAAAATATAAACTAATTTGATTTATTGTGTTGAGAACTCGCGTGATTTCTCTCAATATATTAATTGTCTCAATTGTCATTAAGATCATTAGGAACTAAATGAGCGCATATCATATGTTTAACTTTTCAAAATTCATGTTTTAAACTATTTAAAACATAGGGAAATATAAAGTTAGTAGATGCATTGTAAAAATATTAGGTCTTTGTCATTTTTTAATAATTTTTAGTTAATGCAAGTTGCAATTAGAATAACTTAATAAGGGTTAGGTAAGTATTTGTACTATTGTTGAACTTAAAGATATATTATTAGTAGGAGGCCTTTCAAAGACGACCTCAACCTGTTTAAGAGTGAAAGCTTCAGTTTATCTTAAATGAATTAGTTCTTAAGAACTAAAGAAAGTTGTTATAATGATTCAATAACCATAATCATAAATTTATCACAAAAAAAACACTTCATATGGAAAATCTAAGGCATAAGCCTCAAGGCCCTTTTTGGTTGCCTTGTCTTGAGGCATACACCTTGTTCTATTTTTCGAACCACAGGTGCACAACGGAGTTGTTATGCCTTGCCTTGACTACACTTGAAATATTTCTCTCATATATGGCTTGTATATATATGCCCTTTTTAATCATAGAACATGCATTGAATATATCTGTCAATGTTGAGAAGCAGCTATTCCTTGCTTATGGAACGCGTGCTGAGGATTTGAAACTGAAATTACTAGGATCTATGGAGGATATCTTCTAAAACATGACTTGATCTGAAGGTTTCCTGACATTTAAAAAGAAAATGATGCTGTATCATGTGTGGTTACTATTGACCACCCGGTTCTTTGATACATATTAAGGTCCTGACCCTTTAGCATGTGTATTTACATATTGTCCTTCTGAATCTGGTTGTTAGACATCATCTTACCTTAACAAAAATTTGGTGCAGTGTGAATTTTAGTTTGATGAACTGATAGCATGGGGTATTATCTAGCTTCATGCAGGGTATGATGACCATTCACCAGCATTGAAGAAGCCGTATAGAGGTAGTACTACTTATTTATGCATCGAATTAAACACCACAAGCATTCATATAACGTAGATTTTCGTGTCAAAAATATGCAGCATTGCCAAACAACAAAGATGTGAATTTGGATGTCAAGAGTTCCCTGGTTTCAAGACTCAGACTTCACCCAGAGAAGGACGGAGACTTTGCTCCCTTGCCAGGCCCACTTCTGCGGAAGTATATTGCTTATGCAAGAACTTTTGTCTTTCCAAGGTGACTTAAAATGATGCAGGAATATCTAAGTTCAGTGGTAATTTCTTTTTTGTGTTTTTAATGCTTTATTTTATTTATTGCTCCTGTACAGGATGTCAAGACCAGCTGCAGAAATAATACAGAAGTTTTACTTATGTCTAAGAGATCGTAATAGCTCGGCTGATACAACACCAATAACGGCAAGGCAGCTGGAAAGTCTAGTAAGGCTGGCAGAGGCACGTGCACGGCTGGATCTGAGAGACGAAATTACTGCTCAAGATGCTTTGGTGAGTAAAGCAGAGAACAAATTATTAATGGCCATTTTTGTATATTGCATAACTGTTCTTTTAAATAGGATGTTATTTCTGTGTAACTGCTTTTTCACAGGAGGTGGTTGAAATAATGAAAGAGTCCTTATATGACAAATATGTAGACGAGCATGGTTTTGTAGATTTCGGTAGAAGTGGTGGCATGAGTCAACAGAAGGAAGCAAAACGATTTCTAAGTGCACTCAACAAAGAATCAGAATTACGGGAAAAAGATTGCTTCTCAATTTCTGTAAGTGGTGTCACCTGTGTATTACTCATAGCAATTCCATTTTAAAATCTAATCACTTGCATCTAATGGTTGTGTTTCAGGAGATATACAGCTTGGCTGATAGGATTGGATTGAGAGTTCCAGACATTGACATATTTGTTGATAATTTGAACAGCGTTGGTTACCTTCTCAAGAAGGGACCGAAGACTTATCAGGTACATTATGACATTAAGATATCTAGAAAAATTAGACATGGGAATTTATCAGTAAAGTTCCTTAATTCTTTGGCAAAGCTCATATAACCAACAAAAAAGCAGAAAATCTGATTCACAGAAATAGAAAATGGAGGAAAGATAGCAGAGAATGTAATTGATATTGAGAAGGAATTAAATATCAAAAGATAAAAGGAGTCATTTGCATTTATAAGATCCTTTTCAAAGTGAAATGAAATGCCACCATAGTCTCATATTTATGAAGCATGTAGGTCCTGGCTGTATGATAGTATTATACCATTTTGTGTTTATACTTCCAATTGATCGTATCTTCATCACTTGGGGGATGTATGTTAAATGTCAGGGGAGTATAGTGTAATTGACATCTTCTTGCATGGAACCCTCTTTCATGACATCTTTAATATTTTTGGACAAAACCGAAATCCTGTCTCATGAGATCTTTTAAATCTTTTTGAACAAGGTATTGTCTTCTTCATACTGTCGGAGTCGATCATCAAGGTCAAGGGGTTAAAGATGTACAAGATGGACTTTAATATAAGAACAGAAGAGAAAAATTCTAAAGAACGACTGTGAGGCAAGTACTTTATTCGCCCCTTTTTAAAGTTTTGTAAATACTAAATTGGGATTCACATTCATGTGCACTGACTGCTGACCTTCACGCAGGAATTGGTTATTTGTAAGAATGCGCTTTTTTTGTTGGGGAAAATTGCACTGGTTCATGGACTTATTTGCGGGATGGATGGCGACACAAAATATTTTGCTTGTATGGAATGAAAGTGATCTTATGAAGATTAAGTTCACTGTACCAAAACTGTGGAAGGCATCTAGTGTATTTTTTGCTCATGTTAGCCTCTTCTTCATTATGGGTCATACGGGTTTTCTGTTATGTATAATACAAGGAAACCATTAATATATTAAATGTTACATCATATTACAAATTCAAGTTTCAATTGTATATTTCCAGCTTCTTAAGGTTGTAAAAATTCTCTAGGTTTTCCTACCACTTTGGTAATACAACAATGGGTTTAACCTTCATGAAGTTACAGTTTGTAACTCTTCCTTCCCCACTTGTCTCATTTAAGATGAAACATTTATCCTTTCTCCACAATTGCAACTCTTCTTACAGATTACCATTAACATAGTAGCAGTTAAGACAGAGCTGGCAGCTTAGTCATCCCGGTCGAGTGGTTCAAGTCGCCATTCACTCCCATAATAGGAGTTGGGGAGTCCTAACCAAAACTTGAAAGCCTCTGCTGCCCTTTTCCTCTCAATCCGCCTATCCTGTCTGGCCTTTGAGGCATGCTTGCTTGTGAACATCCTTGAATGCATCTCAACATAAATCTTTTTGTACTTGGTCTTCTTAGGGGATATCCCATTCTCCTCCATGCATGCAACTATCTCAAGTGCCTTCTTGAAGAAAGCAGCCCTCACACAGACATCAGCCAAGCTATCAAGAAGTCCATCGTCAGGCTTCATTGGTGGGAGAGAAGAGGAAGAGTTTCCACTGCTTCCTCCTTCAAGTCTCTCCTTTATCTCATTCCAAAGCAAAAGAGCCTCTCCTGGTTTTCTAGCCACTGCAATACCATTGGCAAGGCTACCATACGTGGCTACATCAGGGTACATGCCATTCTCTCTCATCCTCTGAACTATCTTCTTTGCTTCTTCAACCAATCCCAATCTACAATACCCTTCAACTAACATGTTCCAGGCTACCAAATCTACTTTCACTCTTGGGTCTTTGATCATCTCATCAAAAACCTTGTTAGCTAGCTTTGGCTGACCGGATAAAGCAAAGGCTTTCATTAAGGTGGTGTAACTTACCTTAGATGGTGCAATTCCCTGAGCTCGCATCTCATTGAAGTATGCTAGTGCCCCTGCACTATCATCAACTAGTATGCATCCATCAATGAGGGTGTTGTATGATACAACATCAGGTTTAATTCCTGCATCAGTTGCCATCTCCCTTATCAACTCCTTGGCCTTTTCTTTCTGAAGCTGCTGGCAATATCCCTTGAGTAGGATGTTGTAAGTGATGCGGTTTGATGGCACACCAACACGAGCCATTTCAGCAAGTACTTGCCTTGCTCGATCCATTGATCCTACTTTGACAAGGGCAGAGATAACAGTGGTATAAGTTACATGATCTGGATGGCCGGCACTGTCACTTTGATCCCGCATTGCCTCAAGCATTCGAACCACATCAGTGACACGGCCTTCTTTCATGTACCCCTTCATGAGGGTTGTGTAAATTCTCGAGTCTGGCGCATAAGCTTTCGGTAACAATGGTGGGTCAGTGCTATTTCCTGTTATTGACTTTGGTAGCAATTTCTTGAACACATCCTCTTCAACTGGATTCGGGTTCTCCAGATTAGCATCTCTAAGGATTTTGCAGAGATCCTGTCTACCTTCTCTCATAGCTTGAACCATTTTCTCAGCAATGCCCAGATCACTGAACCCAACATAAGCTGCAACAAGTGAATGCAATGTGGTGATACAGGGGACAAGTCCTTCATCAAGAATCTGTTCCAATACAAACACAAGCAAATCCCTCCTATCAGCTCTGGCACATAACTTAATCATTATATTGTAAGTAAGTACATCTGGCTTGGCACCAAACTCAGGCATTTCCTCAAACAGCTGCAGGAATTTCTCAGTGCTCCCAAGATTCGCACAGGCATTGAGCACTGCATTATAAGCAGCGGTATCCGGACGCGAATCAGTCGCCAGGGCAGGATCATCCAGGCGACGAATCCGTTGGGTTATCGAATTAAACAGCTTCAGGGAATCAGCTGGGCCATCGTCAGCGGAGCTAGCAAGGCGACTGACCACGGCACTCCATGCTTTAACATGAGGAAGATAGCTAGACCGGAGCATGGATTTGATAACGGAGGTGGCGTAAACAGTGTGCCCAGCCTTGGCTGCAGCCACTGCAAGGAGGCCGAGGGAATTGGCATCGAGACGGTGAAGTTGGCGCTCTTGACGGAGGCGGTGGATGATGGATTGAGCTCTGGTAAGGCCTTGTTTGGTGTTTTGGTAGGATAATTGAGAGACTAAGCGGCTAAGACAGGTGGGTGTAGGGAGATGGGTGGGTGGTAATTGGGTGTATTTAAGCCATGCTTCTTCAGTTTTTCTTTTTTTGAGAAGTGAAAGGAGGGCTCGGTCGTTGTCGTTGTCGTCGGTGGTGGTGGTGGTGAGAAGAGGGGTGAGCTTTAATGGCTCTTCGTTTTGGGTGTTTTGGGCCCGAATTGGGTGCTTGGATTTAGCGGCGGTGGTGGTGAAGAAGGGTGGTGGTAAAGGAGGGCTGGGTGGAGCAAGAAATGGGTGCGAGAGAGGGCGTGTGGTCGGGACTAAGTTTGTAGTCATGGCAGGAGGAGGTCCATTGGGGAGTAGTCAGAGAGGAGAAGAGCATGTTTTGATGGAGCGAGAAGAACGGTAGTAGTAGTAGGAGGGAAATCAGAGAATAGGATATTTTATGTGTAAGAAGGAGAGTCTTTTGTTTTGGGGTTTGGGGTTGGTGGACGGGCCAGGGGCTACGTGAAGAGATAACGTTCTCTCATTTTCCAAGACGCTTTAGAAAAATAAATAAAGAAAGAGAAAACAAGACGAAAGAAAAATTAAAAATCAGTTATTTACTTAAAGTGGAAAGAAAAAAGAATACCTCATAGTAGGGATATTGGATTCTTCTCTCCTGAATGATTAATTCCAAAAACTTGAAAGGAAATTGACTCGTCTAACGTAAATCTTCATATTAAAATGCTCTTGAATGAATCTATTGTAACAAAAATGTATCATGGACAAGTGGCCCAATGTATGATTTTTGTAGTAAACAAGCTAATTTGATTAAAGTGCAGGTAATCATAACTAACGATAGGTTAGTTTATGGCCGAGGATAACCGCCCCCAACCCTAAGATAGAGAATTCAAATCGGTACTCATGTCACTTATCAATATACTGACTAACAGTTTTAAGAGTGTTTATGGCCGTGTTTCGAAATTAATCACATGAATTAGATTTTGTAAATCATTCAACCATTACTAGTTATGGCTACTTAATCAATATCTTAATTAATATCGGTTTTTGGGATGATCGACCAATCGGTCTATTATAAGCTAAGTTACCCTATAATTAACTTAATTAATCTATTAGTGACCTACAATTTGATACAATCATAAGTTTTTCATCTAGATTGATTATTGAGATACAACATTTGCTCACCAATTACTATTGCTGTCATTTCAGGAGGATCACCAAATCTCAAGAAACAGTACCATAGCAACTCACATTGTTGGATTATTATTTTTTTGTCCTAATAAATTTTGAGACTCAAGTTAATATGAAATATATATCACCTGAACGCGAATATTAATGAACCTGTTCAAATTGCATTTTGCTTTAGATTTTGAGGAAGCATGTTACTTTTGGAATTAAGCTTGGGAGGTTTTTTTAAATTTTTAAATTTTTTTTTATTCTTCATGCATCGAGTAAGTGGATATTCAAAAGATTATATCGTAACTATTTGTTATTTTGCAAACGTATATACAAGCTATGAAGCTATGAAGCTATAGTTGCCCTCGCCCCCGTACCAATTTATTGTTGTACATTACCTTACTTACCCCTACGCGATTCAGGTAAATTTACTCGGGAGTGGTTGGGCGGGCATGAGATAAAAATTCGACTCCAGTTTCTTTGACTTTTTAAACTTTCAACGATCATAAAATAAATTTTCCAGCCTCATCCACCATGTAGGCAAACTTTAGAAAAGGTCGGAGTACAAGGTAAAAATTACCTCAAATCACGTTACCACCTCGCATCATGTGTTAATTGTGTAATACAAAAAACTATCACATAATACAAAATAATTTAACCACTCTCAACATGTCAACTAATCATTTTCCTTGAATTAAAGTGTTGATAATTGTAACTCTCTAGGAGAGATGCCACGAGAGCTCAGCTAACAATTATCTGAAGGACTTCTAACTTTGAGAGATCATAGAGATAGAACAATACTCTCTTCCCACCGCTCCTTGTTCCGCTGCCTTTCATCTTTCTTTTTCTTTTGCAACTCTACTATTTTAAAAAGCTTCATATTCATTGGTATCAGAGCAATGCCTATTTTACTAGGACTAGAGTGCACCACATTTTTTACTTTTTTTGTTTTTTTTTTTTAGCGGAAACAAGATAGATTAATGCCACTTGGATAAAAAAAAAACTGGTCCATGGAAGCAGTAAGAACACAATGACACCAACATCCAGTCAAGCGCCTTCAAACCACAGCAAGACTACAGAACATTTTAACAGGACCAGGGACAATAAGTATCTACCATATATTACCTGTTTGGCTCTAAGACTAGAGTAATCTTTACGGTTGGATCTCTATTATACCTATTTCTTCTTCCACGTGCGATGAATTTTTACTTCTTGCTTTTAGTGAAGCACATATCTTTCAAAGGAGGGATTTACCTTGTATGTTGTACTAAGATCCAACGTAAGGTTTCTGCTTAATCCTTCATCTCCTTTTGCTTTTGGGGAAAGAAGGAGGGGGTTACTAAAAGGAGTTAGGCTTGGTTGTAATTCTCTAGGATTAGTTGTTCAAGTTCTAAACCCGACAACTTCAAATACTTGGTACAGTCTACCGTTCTAATTCTTCTCATAAGTTCAGGTCCAACACCAAGATACTTAAAGCTAAAATTGTTCACTAATATAGAGTCCCAATTTTTTCAGCAGTAACTTAAGAAAATAGATTTAGCTTGAAACAGACAGTTCCAGGTCTTCTTGGGCATAAACACTAGAAGAGTTGCGTCATCATGAATAAAATAATGTCTACAATAGATGAGCCAAGTTATTTGTACCCTTGACAAAAAAGTTGAGAAGAAAAGGGCAGACACACTAACCACCCCAAGGAAGTGAGAGTCCTGTGGTTGAATCCCACCCAGAGTTAGAGTTTCTGTATGTGAAGATGAGGTTTGCACACATCTCGAGAGACTAGTTAGGTGCTCTAAGAGGCAAGAAACAGAGAGAGATAAGGTCTATGGTTGAATGCGAATCAACAATAAAAATGGATAGCACAGTCCTATAAAAAAAAGCACACTGCATAATTTTATACACAAAAGATACAGGCTGAGGATTTCCATTACTAAAACCTTTCTTTATCCTGTACAACTTACCTTCTGCACACTAAATCATGACTAACTCTTTCCTACTAATGCTATTTACAGATTCCATCATCCAATGGAAAAGGTGGGTGGGGTCTTCATCTATTGTGATCTCTGCCACCAACACCTAAAACCCATTTTCATTTCCATTCATACACAACCCCTAGACAAATAATTACAAATTAGCAGTTTTATGCACCTGGATCCTGTATTGAAAATCTATGAGAGGTGGAAGGAGCCCTGTCCCTCTGTAATAGCATATAACAGCCTCTCCCTCATTCTCTCCTGCAAAATCAACATGAAGTCAGATGACTGAAAAACAAATGAACAATGTATTGCATCCGCATCATATTGCCAAATCCAATTCACAAAATTAGAGGCAAAAGAATAAGGTTAAGAAAAACTGACTTTAGAAGAAAATGGAGGAAGCTTTAAATAATTAGCACAAGTCATGGCACTAGGCAAGTCTCCTTCAACCAGTTCACTACAGTGCTGTCAAAGATATGGCAAACACAATAGGACTTAAATATACATATGATCTTTAGAGCCAACTAACAAGAGGGAGGAATAAATATAAATATGATCTTTAAAATGCATATCATTTATGCAAACCTTGCGCACGATTGTTAATTTTGGGTTTAGAGCAGCTAATCCTCCAGGTGGGAGCCGAGGTGCTCCAGTCACAAACTGCAGGAATGCTCGTTGCTGGTCACATCCAAATTCTTCTATAATTTCAAGCAACTGCAATATGAAGTAAGAGAATGATTAGCTGTTGATACATTGGAAAAGTAGAAAAGAAGACCAAAAAGTTGATGCTGACATTGATGATAGGAGGGCTACTAGCATTGTAACCATGGTCAAACTTGATGTGCTCCAATAGTTTGTCTGTCTGCATGAAAATAGGTGGTCACAGGTGAGTTTAGAACAATTCATAATGAAATAGAAGCAATTGAGTGACAGAAACATACATTTAAAGCATCACGTTCTCCACATAACATATGTTCAAGCTCCCCCTCATTGAAAATCTGAAGACTTCTAATTGGGAACACCTGAAAAAAGAAGCAATAACAATCTCTTTTTTTTTTTATAGGAAACAAGACAATGATATTAAAACAAAAATGGAGTTCAGAAAATATAAGAGAACCAAGAGTACTCTTCGGAAACAAAATAGGAAAGCGAAAAAGAAAACAGACTTAGACCATTAAACCCTAAAACCCGAAAACACCTACATACACCAAGCCCAATTCCTACGCCAATCACCTATCGAGTATGCTCCTGACCATTTAGAAGCTACCATCCAAGAGGCAATTACACAATATCAGGACATGTGAAGAGCTCAAACCAATTATTTACTGCTAGAAGAGCACAAGTTCATACTTGAATTATCTAGTCATACTAGAACATAGAAAAAATTGGGTTCATTATTTGGTTATTCGGCAACAAGAATAAAGTCCAGCTCAACTAAAATAATTCCTAACTAGTCCATCATGACATAGGATACTTCTCTACTTTCATTTTCTCCATTTAAAGCAGGCTAGCCAAACATTTAGCTAAGTGTTGATATAGGTCCAGTTTAATGTCCCACAGCCAGTGTCCAAGAAGGAAACAAGATTGACACTGAAAATAAATTTGTAAAACAAAAACTATATCTATAAAGAAGTGGCTTGAGTCTAACAAATACAAAAAAAAATGAACAATTCAAATCACAATTGATGTTCAATGTATAGATGAAAATGGATAACGAAGTATAATCATTGCACGAGATTCCCTCCATTGTAGGATCTAAGGAAGGGTTGATGTATGTCACCATATCGCCACATTATGGCAAGGCTGTTTTCAGATTCAATCCATGATCTCTAGATCACAATGAAACAATCTTAACATTGCACTAAGGCCTGCCCCTTCTGATAATAACTTGTGAATAACCTCAATTAACTATTGACCAAAGAGTCACAAAATCATAAAATGATGCAAAGCACGAAAAAATTTAATTTTAGATCAATGTTATTGAAAATTGCAACCCATGGATCAAAATGTGATAAATGGAATAGCAATGTATTTTTCTTAACATTTTTCCAGCCCTGGAAAGCCTGGATGGTTACATAGCAAAAAAAACTTATATATTGTTATCAGAATGAGGCAAGCAATTGGAATGAGCTGTATGAAAACTTGAATCACAATTTGTTAACATCACAGATGACCATATAATATCTCATGGTTTCAATTCAAAGTTCAGTTCCAGAATAATGATAGCTAAGTAAAAATGCTGACTAAGTAGTGCAATATCAATGAGTATTAGTAGACAAACGCAAATGCTTTCCGATGGGTCACATCCAGTTGTCAGAAAGCTATATGTGCATAGGAGTTGAATGATTTATAATATTAATTTTTACAATTTTTTCGTGTTTGCATTTGGATGTTGCTCCATTGAGACCAACTCCCCAAAACCAAGGATGGTCATGCCATTCTTGATATAAGAACAATTTGAGTCCTACATGCTACATCGTAATCTCCAAATATTTTTAAGTTGATTTATTATATCCATTGTGACCTTGGTCGTAAAGTGGGGTTCTGAAAAAGCCATGTTATCGGACTGCAACCAAGCAATGACCAGCAAGGTCATAAGAGATTTGGAGGAAGTTAAGTAAGGTCTTTCTCAGAAATGGCTTGGTAATTACTATTATCTCACGCATTGAAATAGCATAAAATAATAGACCCTACCTACTCCATAAAGAAGCAGACAAGTCTATAATGGAACTCACCTGGTTAAATCCTGATTTAAAAGCTTTCACTTGTCTGGAAATTCCACTGTGCACAGTCGCATCCACAATGAGTGTAACATATTCTTCCAAATTATTCAAATTTACCTAGCAAATGTAATAGTAAACCATGTTTGATTTTATTTTGAGTGAACAAAAAGCAACAAAAAAGAGAGAGACTAGCGAATGGAGCATGAATTACCATTTTATGCTCCTCTTCAGGCACAAGTATGTAATCAGGATACCCAGGAAGTGTAAAATCAAGGCACAGATCTTCAATTTTCGTATTCCGGAAACATGAATCAGAAATAAGTGCCGACCCAGAAACAGATTCCAAAAACTTCTTTCTATCAATAACTGCCAGAAACTCTAACAATGCTCTTCCAAGTTCAGGATCGATGGTGTGAATATCATATATATTGAGTTCCTACAACAAAATGCAAATGAAGTAATCATACATAAGAACAATATAACATTTCTTGAGAAGGTAAAAGAGAACTTCCAGTTATAGGCAGAAAACAAAAACCTGCTCAAGTATAAGTTTGTAAAATGCTTTTGAGAAGTGAATATCTAGAACCCTTCCATCTTGAAGCGCCTTCGCTACAACTTGACCAAGAAGGACAAATCTTTTTATCACCTCAGAGAACTGTATCTCATTCGTGGTACCCATTGTGGCTGACCATGGGCAAGGAAAAAGCCCCAAAGGAGTCACCAAAAATCCAGAGTTCTCAACCATTAAATCTTTTCTACCCTGTTCTCCTCTCCACATGCCAAGGCCTACCTTTTGAAATTCATGACTAACTAAGGTATAGAATTCCAACGTTGGGCCCAAACCTGAACCAACTTCTTCATCATACTCCACTTCAACAACAGTTTGCTGACGGGCATAAAGATCCATCATTTTTGTGGCAGAATCCAGAATGCTGCTCCGACAAACTTTAAATTTCTTCCGTAATAAGCCACCAGTATTTTGCCTCCTGTCATTCGGGGCATTTGAGTTATTATTAGCTGGCTGCAGCCGTGACGGAGGTTGAATTAGTGAATAACCAAACGTAGTCAATCGGAAGTATTTACGCCTAGCCTCAAAACCAAACAAGTAAGGGAATGCGGCCAGTAACTGGCTACACCATGAAGGCATGCTACCAGCAGATACAATCAAAGGATCCCGCATTTGTTGCTCTAATTTTTCAGTTAGTTTACTATTCACAAACTCAGTCTGTGGAACTACAGGGACTGTTGCCACTAGGTCATCCAAGTCCTTGTTTTCTCCCATGATAAAAGCACATATTCTATCCATAGACAACAGATGACAAGAAAACCTGTTTATACCATTCAAAATCTTTAGCAGACAAAATATCTCAAATGTGGGATCCGACTTATCCAAGTCAAAAGGAAGCTTGGAAACCAATATGCTAGAGGAGAATGGAATGTTTTGCCAAAGTTTTGCAGGATTATTCCAAATACAAAAGAGCCGTGCCACATCAAGACATTTCTCAGGAATACATTGTTTAGTTTGTTCTGCTTCTCTGTATGTTACTTCATATACTTCATTCCAGAATCTTGGGCCAACAACTAAATCCTGTTCTGCTGTCACTTTCTGTTGGACAATTACTTGGTAGAGTGTCAATGTCCGATCAACGCATCTCCCATCAAAGTAAAATGCCAATTTGGGCATATCATCTCCATTGGATATGGGAATATTTTCGTTGCTCGCAGATGCAACATTGCAGGTGGTTGCGGCATGGGAAAGAAATGAACCTTCAAAAGGAAAGAACCCATACATAAGAATTTCTGCAATTTCTCCAGCATGCAATGTCCAAGAATATCATGGCACAGGAGTTCTATTTAGATAGTTCCTAAATATAATAGACTCACCATTAGCTGAATCATGTGTTTTCAAGCCATCCCCAAAACTGGGTAAAAATGCCATATCTTCTGTTGCCGGAGCCTGGGACAAAATAGGAAAGCAGAATCAACACCAAAGCAGCCATTCATTGATTATATTTAAATAGATCAAATCACAAATGAAAAAACAAAATATTGAAATTTACAATTGAAATCTAACATAACATTAAGAATGCAAATATTTCTCTGAAAACCAAATTTATATACGATTCACAATTATATTTTGAATCTTACGATTCATAGATCAAAATCTCGATTTGATTCAGTGGGGTTTCATCGATTCACTTCCGATTCAGGAATTTGACTACCATGCTAACAATAATGTTTTAAGGGGTAGGATAGTAATTAAACCATTTAAGTAATCTCTAACTCTTTGCACGTTCTACTTTTTGGCTCGCTCTAATTTTAATTTCTTTATTTTATCCTTCTCACTCCTAAGTACTCTAAAAATGTTAATTTCTCTATTAACTCCTCACTCCTAAGTACTCTAAATATGTATTAAACAAATTCTTGACACATACATGCAGGCCAATAGATATTTAAGTAAATAAACATATTTTTTCAAATATATGCAAGCTTAGGAAAATGTTCACCTCTGCCAAAATGGATGATGCACTGTGAGATTTTGCATCCTTTGACTGCCTGACAAATTGAACAGCTGTTTTTTGGTCATGTTCATCTCTCTGTGTGCGAACTTTAGGCCACAAGAATTTCTCAATAGCATCCAGAGAAGAAAAAGGCTCAACAGTTGCTACATCTACAGCATAATCACACAGACCTGTTTCTCCCTTCTCTCTCACAAAATGAATTTTTAGAGATGGACTGTTTGCGCAACGCCCATTTGGAATTGTAGCGAATTTGTTACTTGACCTGGAAATATGACTTGTAATAACAGGGAAATCTTCCAAAGAAGCTAATGCAATTTGTAGTTTCTTTACTAATATAGCAATAGGCATCCCTTGCCGGTTGTGAACAGCAGGTGAAAAAGCAAATCTAGCAAACAATCCGAGCCTCTTCGGTACATTGAAAATGTTAGATGAATTGTGGTCAATCTTTCCTTCTAGATGACCATTCAACAGATATGTTACTAAAGATTTCACCATTCCACTTTCAATGAATTCAAAAGTGGACAGATATTCCCTACCACTAAGCTCTCCCATAATTTGACCCAATATATCATATAGTTGCTCCTCCTGCTGACCTTGAGTATTAGAATCATTTTTCATTGACATGTGCACCTTATCAATCAATAATGCACATAAGTTTCTAAGTTTCTGAAGTGTTTCTGTCAATCCAATCTCAAGGTTGTGTGAGTTTGCAGTGAAGTACGTGGCCTTTATATGTACTGCCAAAGTCTTGACACAATCTTGTTCAAGCAAGCAAGCTCCCATTACTGAAGATGAAGGTAGTTGATCGTTATCAAAAGCATAGCACAAGCATCTACAGATATCATTCACAGCTGACTTTAAACTTGACCCAGAAGAGACCTGGATGTTACTGGATGCTGGAAACATGAACCATGAACATTTATCTGGCGTTAGGAGGGCATCAATTGCATACACAACACCCTCCTTTATAAAAGAGTCTAGGAAAACATCAGGAAGCCTTTGCAGGATGTTCTCAACTATCTGTAGAACAGAAACCAGCACGTGCTGATTCTTACAGGCAAAGGCACCAGCAAGGAAACTGTAAAAACAACCCATGATTATGAAATGATCAGTTTATATAGTTTATAGATTCCATACCACAGAAACTGAGACAATTTTGATCTCCTTCACCTTGAAATGTTGGAATTCTTGAGCAAGTCTAGAAGCATGTCAGATCGGCTGAAGTAAACTAATTTTTTGATAATGAAAAGGCAGCCATAGCATACATACAAGTTTGCACTAGAATTTACCACCTTCCAAGTGACCAAAAGAAAAATGTTAGTTACTCAAGGAAAAAAGTGTAAATCCCAGATATCACTTAACTAACCTGAATCATGACAGGAAGGATGTCCACTCCAAACTGTTGTAGAAGTTCAGGCTGATCCCTTAAAATCTTTTCCTTATCATCTGCTAGTGGAATTTCTTCTTTATTTCTGGCTAGAGGAGGAAGTATTTCATTAAGTAACTTCAAAACCTCATGTACCTGCAGAAAAAGAAATGTAATAATCTTTCATTTTTCTATTGGCAGTCTGACACAAACATGAGAATATCGAAATATTAAACAAATGAATCAAAGCTTCATTGAATTAATAGCCACCCATTATGAGCTGATAAGGCTTATGAGATAAATTGGTTGAAAAATCTTCAAAAATAAGAAAGTGATTATAGCCGCCCATTTATGAACTGGAAAAGCCAACTAGTAGGACCAGAGACTAGTTCAGTTTTTATCTAGAGAAAGGAGGCAATGTCAACGTACTCTAGTTGCAAATTTGTATTACATGAAGTGCCACCTTGGTAAATTGGTGAAATAAGTGCTAAACTCAATGTAAAAATGACAATTGAACTTCCCTGATGAACTAAAGATATTAATAATGTCAGCAACTTCTCACAAGTGAATGTCTGTCCATGTCCTTAAATTCTGCAGCATCTTCCAACAAAAAGAAGAAGTACAACAACCTAAAACTAACAAGAATTCCATCAGGAAAAGCTTCTTCCTATCCAAGGTAACCTCCAAATGACCTGCCCATTTTTTGCTTTCTAAATAGCAAGGATTTAAAGAGAAGCATGATAAATAGGAAATGTGTGAATGGGTTGGCATAACCTACAGCCAACAAGAAACCAACACAAACAAAACAAAATGAAAAACTGGATATAGAGTATCAGATTTAAACCTCTAAAAATACAAAGAGGAATCTTTTCATATACATGGAAGCCTAAAAAAAACAGCCATTCATATTTCCTAGAAGAGGATCACAACAACACAAGCATCCATTAATTATGGATAAGATTACTTGTTTAACTCAATATGGACTTAGTATTTCAATGACTAGCTAGGACGGTATCTCTTTCTTAATTCGTCCAATATAAACTAGCTGTATGAATACCTACTCCATAAGTTGACCACCCTGTAAACCACCTTAGGGCTCTATTCATCTTGTTAAGAACCTCCAAGGCCTGAGAAACTTTTAAGAATGCACATTGTCGCTCAATCCACCAAGCATTAATTTTGGATATCCTCCCTATTAATATATAAATTTTTCTTCTCATTTATTATCTTTTGGACAGGTAAAATCCTTCACCAACTTCAATCTCTTGACTGCAGCCAGAATGAGAAGCTGGATGAACACAAAAAGCTGGATAAAGTGGATCTAAAAGTGATTTTATCACCCTCTTATCCATGAAACAACCCTCCATGTTTCAAATATTCAGATTATTTGGTCCAACATACCTCTTGGGTTTGTAACAAGTTCTAAGGTCCAACATGTTCCTTCACCACTTTAAAAATGTTATTAAAAATGTTAAAATTTGGAATTTAGAGAACTTGTGCTTCAACCCAAAAAAAAAAAAAAAAAAACAAAGTTTAAAAGAAATACTAATCCATGAGAATTTCATATACACAAGTTCCTCTTTTGATGTAGAATAAAAGCAAGGGCTGGCATAAGTGAAGTATGGCCAATTTAGATTCAGTAAAACCATAGTATTTCAAAACACTAGGCGAACCCCAAAATGTTTTTTTTTGTTTTTTAGAAGAAAAAAATGAAACTTTGTATTGAATCTTGTAAGAAATCAATATACAATCCTTTTCACCAGAGATGAAAAGTATAGGCCCTGCTTCTGCATAGTTCTAAAAACAAAAATATTGTCCATCCACATACATACAATTGCCCCAATTTAGTACCCAATTTGTAATTGATAAGCCCTTAGCCCTAGAAGAAGTATAAACCCATGT
Organism: Paratinospora sagittata; assembly: GCA_035771175.1. Taxonomy (NCBI): domain Eukaryota; kingdom Viridiplantae; phylum Streptophyta; class Magnoliopsida; order Ranunculales; family Menispermaceae; genus Paratinospora; species Paratinospora sagittata. Next base: position 22,507,447 of record CM069593.1, read on the forward strand.
GCTGGCCTGAGTTTAATATCTTCCCATAGTTGTGACTCTAACTTAACCAAGTTGTAAAATATCCTATTATTTCACTCTGTCCAAATCAACCATAAGCAATCAAACCTAAACCTTTTTCCTCAGTCGATAGGGAAGGAATATGACATAGAGTCAAAGCCTCCTCTATTTGTTGAGGAACTAGAAACTTGGTACCAGAAAAGTTAAACCATTTCCCCCAAAGTGATTTTGAATAAGCACAATGAAGGAAAATATGATCAATGCTCTCTCCATCGTGTTTACAAAGCACGCAGCAGTTAGGTGATAAACAAGTAGTGGAAAGCCTACGTTGCAACATGTCAACAATATTAATACGCCTATGGGCCAAAGTCCACCCAAATATTCTTACCTTGGATGGGACATGTGCTTGCCAAATGTGGTTAGAACAGGGAAAAAATGGAATCTGAGGTGAGTCAATGAGACATGAAAAGTAAGACTTGCAAGAATATGACTTAGATGAGTCGAGCAGCCAAATAATCCTATAAGGTTCTAGGAATATTGAAACAGTTTGGAGTAATTGAAGGAGAAATCCTATTTCTACAATCTCTCGACCTGTTAAAGCTCTAGGGAAGTGGAGGTTCCAAGCGCCATAGTGTGAAGGTATGGGTGGTGAGGTGTCATGGAATGATGCAATAGGTTGATTGTGGAGGGTGGATAATCGGTAAAGATGGGGGAACGTGTTAGCCAGTGTGGAGTTGCTCAACTACCTGTCCTCCCAAAATTTGAACGTTTGTCCATTCCCAACACTGAGAGTTGAATGTGATGTAAACTGCGGTACTAATGAGGAAATGAACTTCCACGGACATCTGTATGTGGATATCCCCCTTCTACTCGAACCATCAAAGCTGATCCTTCCATGTCTACTAGCAACCACTCGAGCCCATAAAGAGAATGGATCCCTGGTAAACCTCCAGATCCATTTACTACACAAAACAACATTTTGAAGGGATATGTTTCCTATACCCAACCCACCCTTCTCCACTGATCTTTGAACCACTTCCCATTTTATCAATTTGGAAACACTTCTATCTTGCTTGTCCCCCCAGAAGAAGTTTTTGATTTTTTTCTCAATCCAAACTGCCACTAATGATGGGATCTTAAATATGGACATATAATACGAGGGCAGAGCCATCAAGACAGAACACACTAATGCAAGCCGACCACCCTTGGAAAGGGAAGCCCTCCTCCATCCATCCAATTTTTAGATATTTTTGCCATGACTGGTTCCCAGAATACTTTGGATAACGGATTGCCTCCAAGGCGAACTCCAAAATGTTAAAAAAAGGAAAGAAAAAGCAAAAGAAGAAAAGACAAAAAAAAAGTAGAATCTTTAGGCATCCCATATAATGCAAAATTTTAGAAAACACTTGGTGTGTTCAGCTTTTCCTTTCTTCCAAGTATTGCCTATATCAGCCTGATTATTAGCTTTTATTTGGAAAGTTATTTTGATGTTGTAAGGGGTGGTATAATAACTTAACTATTCAACTAATCTTCATTCCCTCTGGCATCTCCCACTTTCTTGCTATTACTCTAATCAAAATTTCTATGCTCCCATTCTCATTTTAAATGATAAAGACATTTTCTTTTCTGTCACTCTCATTAATAGACATTTGTATCTCTTCTCAAAAAATAACAAATAAAAAAGAAAATAGCAATAACATTAATGAATTAAAATGTTAATCAATAATATTAAAGTACAACGAATAAAACTTATATTTTTATGAAATAAATCATAAAAAAAATCGTGTGCATGGCACGCACACATTGATACACATGTATATTTATATATGGTGGGATAGCTACTAACTCACATTTAATCATATGCTTAGATGTATTGGTGCAAAGCATGGTTCTTCTGATTTTAACTCGAATCTATGAGTTGTTGAAATTTTTTTATGAATCGATAACTTTGATTTTCATTATTGATTCCTTTCTTTATTGTCAATTTCCTTCCATGAATAAAATGCAATACTTACCTGAACAAGGGTTAAAAAAATCATAGCTTCTCCACATACAATTGAACCAAAAAAGAGGTATATAATGTTGAGAATGGTATATAGTACAATGAGAATAAGATCATAAAAATTTATTCTTTTGTTATTAATAATAAACAAGATCCTTTGTTTCCTTTTCTTTTTTTACACTGGTAGCGGATGTGTGGGGTAAAACGCTATAGAAGGTTTGCCAAAGTTCCTAATAAGGGGTTTTGTGGTAGGAAGAGAGGTGGAAGTTTCCCACTCGCAAAACGTAGATGAAACACTTTTCCTCTATGGTTGGAAAAAAATCATCCTGGCTACTATCCAAATATAGCAGAAAATTTGTTTGATATCTAGTCTGAAGTTGAACATGGCTAAAAAGTCAATTGGTTGGCATTCAGGGGCGGAGCTATTCATGGGCTAACCTGGGCTGTAGCCCAGGTAAATCTTTTATAAATATATTACTTGTTGCCTATGTAGACCTATAATCTGACATTAGCCCAGTTGGTAGAGTGGTGTACGTAATTGTCTTAGGTCATGGGCTCAAATCCAGTAATTTAACAATTTTTATTTTTTCTTCTCCATATATCCTTCTACTCAATATTCATTTATCTCCATTTTGATCCTTCTACCTTCTATCCAATATTCATTTATCTCATTTTGATCCTTCTACCCAATAATAATTATCAATAAACTAATCAAATAATAATGTTTTAAAAAAAAAACCCAATAATAATAATTCATAAAAATATTTTTTCTTCTCCATATATCCTTCTACCCAATATTCATTTGTCTCTATTTTGATCCTTCCACCCAATAATAATAATCAATAAATTAATAAATTAATAAATAATTGGATACAAGTCGACATTAAATAATTTCAAAAAAATTACATACCAAAAAATGAGAAAAAATTACCCATGTCACATCGCTATTATTATTATTACTATTATTTTAAAAAAATTCTTCCTAATGAAAGAAAATAAAAAAGTGAGATGTACTAATTATTTGAAAAAAATGAACATTTTTTTTAAACACTAGTATGCATCCACATTCATTTGTATTTCATGTCTCTCTCTGCTACTTACCTCCTATTTAACTAAAGGTCAAGAATTGTGAATGGAATTATTAGTGTTGCTAAACTGTGAGTTACTAAATGAATCCACTTTCATTCCCCGTATGAGCAATGATATTTAAATTATAAGTTTATACATTTTATAATTATCCTTTTCATGTTATTTTAAGTCTTACTCTACCTTTATTAACATTATGAGATATTAATAAGTCACTCTTCTTAATTAGCCCAGGTAAATGTCTTCATTGCATATACTTGAACCACCTTAAACTATCTTGGATACAGGGACGTAGCCATTCATGGCTAGCTTGGGCTCAAGTAAATATTTTTAAAAAACCATTCCATAATGTCCTTAATTTATACCCTTAATCCCTAATTCAATGCCCAAATCGCCTAAATTGCAAATGTAAATCGCTCAAGACCTCCTGCATCGCAACTCCAAATCAATGCCCAAATCGCCTCCAAATTGCAGCTCTAAATCAACGTTCAAATCCAGCTCCAAATAGTAGCTCTAAATCACGCTCAAATCACCCAAAACCTCCTGCAACTCTTATCGTATCGTTGAGATTTTTTTTATAAAAAAAAAACTTAGCCCACCCGAAAGAAAAATCCTAACTATGCCCCTGCTGGCATTAATATGGACCGAAAGGTTCTTATCCATTTGGCTAGTAGAGTTGGGTGCTCCATCGGGGCATGGCCCTTAAATTACCTTGGCCTTGCTCTAGGAGCAATCCTTTAAAAGAAAAAAAATTTGGGATCCAATAGTGTCAAAGGTGTCCAAAAGACTTGAAGGATGGAAGCGGGGTTTCTTGTCTAGGGGGGAGATTAGCCTTGATTAGTAGGGTGGTCATGGCCATCCCTACATACTTCCTCTCTTTTTAGAGTTCTAGAGAAAGTGGCTAGAGTTTTAGAAAAGAAAATTCATTAATTTTTTGGAAAGGTAAGGATAAAAGGGAGTAAGGCTCATCTAATTAATTGGAAAGTGGTTCAACATCCTAAGGATTAAGGTGGCTTGGATATTGAAAATATCATCCTCAGAAACAAGGTGTTAGTAGCAGGTATGGGCTCATTATGGGCTCGCATTGTATGTAGCAGGTATGGTCTTTCGAGGCCAAGTAGGGACATTGGTAACAACTCTAGGTCACTTTCAAAAGCCCATGGGAATTCATCTCTTCTATTTGCATAGAATTTAACTCTAACCTTGTTCTTGAGGTAGGCATTGGGGATTCCATTCATTTCTAGAAAGATCCTTAGTGTGTTGATTCTAGTCTAGCATCTTTATTTCCTCTTCTTTATTGTCTACCAAATTCCTTTAATCGACCGATTGCATTCTTTCTCTCTTCAGTCCCACTCCCACATCCAAGGAAGAAAATGAGATAGGCCTCCTTCTTTTTGGAATTGATCAAGTAAGATTTAATTCAAGTTCTCCTGACAAATTCATTTGGTCTCTTGACACCTTCGCCACTTTCTTTTACAAATCTTTTTTCGAATCCTTAACTTAAAACATTTTATATATATATATAATGGCCCAACAAGAGCCCCCCATCCCCTAATCCACTTCCCCAAACCATACCCCATAGAAACCTTGCTATTTGCTACCCATGTGGATGCTAGAAAGTGACCCCATTTCACCATCATCATATCATATGGAAAGCACAAGTTCCCTCGAAAGTCAAATTTTTGGGTTGGATGGTTGCTCATGGTAAATTAAATACTAATGATATATTGCAGCAAAGGTTTCCATACATGTATCTTTCCCCACAGTGGTGTTTCCTATGCCGACAACATATGGAATTAGTAGCCCATATTTGTTGGTAGTGTCCATTTGCGCAGGAGCTATGGAGAACATGGTGTCTTCATTTTCTAGTTATGGACGGTGAGGTAGATAGGGGAACAAACTCCATTAATATTCTCCCTTTCTTAGATAATGTCCAATCGTCATGGAGAGGTCACTGGCAGGTGATTTGCTTCGCGGTTCTACAACCCATTTGGAAAGAGCAGAACAAAAGAATGTTTGAAGGGATAGAAAAATCAATGGCTGGAGTTTGGGAGAGTTCTCACTTGTTAGCTTCCTTTTGGGTTTCACAAACCAAGTTGGCTAAGGGTTATAACCTTAATGATTGGATTAGGGGTTGGGGAAATATTGTCGGGCCCTAAGTTTTGGGAATTTTGCTTGTCAAGGCAATACACTTTGTATAAATCAGTTTTTATCTCATTGACTATATATACATACATACATACATACTTCTTAGTTTCTTTTCAAAAAAGAAAAAAAGAAAAAAAGAAAAAGAAAGAAAGAAAGTGAGATCAATCCTATACATTATATGTCGACAACTCATTTCCCTCAAAAACCATACCGTTCTTTTCTATCCAAATACACCATACAACTGCCAACCACACCACACCCCAATGTTTTTTCCAACCTGGTGTAAGCCTGTCTAGATACAAGAAAATGTTACCCACATGAGTCCTCACCCGATAATGTGATAACCGGGAAATGAGTACACCACCATTGCCAAATTTCTTGTGAGAAGATGCGTTGCATGAAGATATGTTCGATGGATTCACAATCCTATCTACATAAAGAACACCAATGCAGCGAAATATACATATTTTGAAGATGTCGTTGAAAGACATTGCCGATATTCACCTTACCTAGGGGTATAGACCATGCTAAAAAATTGACTTTTGATGGCGCAAATGCTTTCCAGATGAGTCAATGTAATGAAAAGGGAGGGATGACTAGGGAATTGGTCAAATTGCTGAAGAAGAATTTAGTTGTGAAAGTTCCTAGTGGGTCCCACAACTAGCAAAATTTATTTGTGAGAAAGGTGGGTAATCTCAGTAAAGTCTAATAGGAAGTGTGAAATGGGTTGGTTGTCGACCAAAGACAAACGAGAAAAGTTTGGGCAAAGGGAAGCAAAAGATGATTTGCCACACCAAGAATCTTTCCAAAAATGGAAAAGATTTCCCCTTCCCACCTCAAACCTAATAGAATGAGAGAAAATTGGTAGTATTGGGATATAAATTTTCATGGGCTTCTATAAGTGGATCTAGGTGTCAAACTAGCGTCCCTACCATTGTGTGTCGTACCGTGTGTAATTATTACACGGGCCCAAAGTGAGTCCGAAAAATGGTTGTAGAGATTTTACAACTTACAACATCTCTTCCTAGCATTTTCCTTTAGTATCATTCATCTAGAACGCCTAAATCCTTTCCAAAATAACTTATTGCAAAAACAATTCACTAGCCCTTTGGTTTCCTCAAATTGTTGTATTTCTTGTTTGCAGGATGAAGAGCCCATGGATCATCTTTTATATATATATTGGATGGATCATCTTTATTTTTTCCAAATTGTGCATTCGCCAAATCCTCATGGCATTGATGGAAAATATTCTTGGCAAAAAATATGCACTTCGTTGACTAATTGTAATGAGTGTTTCTCCTTTCCCCCTTGAACAACCTGTTTAGGTTTTTCGACGAGAACATTGCAAGAGTGATCTTTTCTGTGATAGCTTGGTCCATTTGGTTGAAAAAGAATTCTAAAGTCTGAGGGTGGTTTGAACAAAGCTTCTATTGTTCAGGATTTCTCTAAGTTAGTTAGCTTCTTGGTGGATAGGGTCACTAAGTTGGCGGATGGTTATTCCCTTTCTAACCAGTGTAAAAGCTGGTTGAATTTTTTTGTGATTCGTTTGGGGGTTTGGGTTTAGGTGGTTAAGGCCTATCACTAGTGCGCTTCCACAAGATTTTAGTCAAGTTTGTAGTACTTTCTTTTGATTAATATAATTGTTTATTTCTTCTAAAAAAAAAAAAAAACAATAAAGGAATTTTTTAGCTGAATACTTACAAAGAATTTATTAGCCCACTATTAATGTAGATATTATTAGGGCCACTATCCTCTTCCTCTTGTTTTGTGGAATATTATTTGCATGATGATAATCCAAAAAGATCATAAGATTTGAGTGGCTTCTCATAAGGGTTGGAAAGGGAGATTCTGACTTAAGAATTATGTGCACTTTACATGTTCGAAAATCATATTGGACATTGTACAGAGGAGATAATTGCAAACAGTATGATCTCCATGATCCATCATGAAACTTTCCTCATAAAAAATATGTCCGGCTCCGGCATCATGAAAGTGATTTATAAGTTGAGAAACTATGAGCCAACATTACATTTGGTAGCGTATCAGATGAGCAGCCAGTTCTCAAGCAAAAGATAAAACAAAACCAATTCTTTACATAAGAATCAACAAGAATGGGAAAAAATTGTGATTAAAGTGAGAAGCTTCGAGTGAAACAAACCACTAATTTAATCCATATTAAAACCCAACTGTATATTCATTCGGTATTTTGATCAGAGATGTGCATTAAAATTTATGGGAGTGTTTGGAAATCAGAATTTAAGTTAGAGGTGCATGATTCATACTTTTGGGTTTTGGCCACTTGCTTTCTACAATGATTTACGTAACTTTTCAATATTCCCAAAACAGTGGACCCATATTTAATTGAATGGGAATTTCATCAGTTGAATGAAAAAATACTCAGATTCAGCCACATATTCAGATTTTTTAGCTGCTTTATAGTTAGGATGACACTCACTAAATGAACTAATCAGGAAAAGAGGAAAGAGGTTGAACTACTAGCTTCTAAAAGAAGGCAAAACAACCAGAATAAAAAAAGAGAGATGGTTGTAAATCTTTCATGACCTGTTTGCATTGTCCATCACTTGCAGTAGGGCGGTATAAGCCACTTGAGAGGCCATAACTAGATAAAATATGCTTCAACGTGCATCCTATATTAAGCTCTAAAAGAGTCCTGACAGCAGCAAGAGAGCAAGTTGCAAGTCTACGAAGCATTCCAATCAGATCCTGGACAAATTATAACAAAAACCAAAAACCTCCATATGAGATTGAACATATACGTAAAATTAATAATATTAAAAATAGAAATGACAATATTGGCAAGATACCATGCAAATAGGTTGGCTAATGGTGATTCGACTCTTCAAAGTGATAAGATGCATAACTTGATGAATCAATCCATGCTTGCAAAGTTCATCCAGCATCTCAGAAGAATGAGTCACCCGCTCTGCTATTCTTATAAAACAAAGACAAGCATTGTCTACAAGCTGTGGATTTCATAGGAAAGGAGGAGATTACAAAGAGGAAAAGAAGTTGGGGCTTTAAGACTCTTAATAGAAGAAATGCTAGGAACTAGAACTAAAAAAATACATATAGCAAATCCATGGATGATTGAAAGTTCATCAAAAAGAAAAAAAAAAATTAAGTTCATACCTTCCGGTCTTCACTCTGGAGTAGGTTGCATAAAATGGGAATAGCATCCATTAAAGATGATGAATTGTCAGGCGGAAGTTTCTTGCATATATTTGCAACAGTTGAAAGAGCAACCCTCTGCCAAAAGAAAAATCAATTTCAGTCGACACTCTCAAACTCTAGAATGTTGCCAGCAAACTTCAAATTAAGAATCCACTACCTATGACATGTTTTTTCAGTACTGGATAAATCCAGCACAGGAATTTCAAAAAACAGACCATTAGAAGTCTATACAAGACCTAAAAAAAAAAGTGGATTTCATATTCTTTGGCATTTCAGCGGGAAGTCTATCTTCAGAAGTTTGAACTGGCCTAAAAATTGATCACTGTCTACAGCCAAGAACATCTAGACCTCCTAACAAATTACCAAAACCAAATAAAGTTCAAGCATCCTTTATTTGATTATTTCTGCAACAAACAAGTGAACAAGAGCAAAACAGAGAGAGTACCTGAATGCTTGAGGAAAAGAAGTCTATGTAACTTAGAATAGGCATAATTGATCCAGCTTCTAAACAAGCAAGTGGATGATCCCGAGAAATCTTCTCCAACGCTTGTAAGCACTATGTGTAAAGAAGCAATAGTAAGAACATAAAAACAAGAGCACATGCCACTTTGGCTTTCCAGCATTATCAAACAAACAATCTCTGAAACAATAGAAACTGCAACAATAAATATTAACTTCAGCAGACCTGTTCCGCCACATCCAAGTATTCAATTGCCATGAGTTGTGCACAAAGAACGGGAACCACATCATGCCGAACCAGAAACCCAGACGACCGTGGCAATACATCACAGAGGTAAGTAATAACCCTGATGGCAAGAAGAATAATATCAGGATTGTTTTCTTGCTTAGCCAATCTAACGAGAGCTGGAGCGAACGTCTCCAAAGAGAAACAGGACATGGAGTCCTCTGTACAAAAGGATAAAACGTCACAGAGCTCTGTTAAAGCAGCAAGTTGGTGATCAGGTGCAGCGTCCTCTTTTAAGCTGGACAAAATTCTCCTGAATTTCCCTTGATCCTCAGAAAATCTTCGATGATAATAACCACGGTAACCATGTTGTCTCCGTTCCGTGTCATCTAATCCATCGGAATCACAAGAACCGTATGCAGAATCCTTCTCCGCTTCCCCTTCTGATCGACCTGAAACAGAAGCAGAAGACGATGTCGTCTCCATTTCACAATCAGGGGCTTCCGAAGCAGAATTTACGGATTCTATCTGTGTTTGAACAGAGGAACTCGACGAACCGGTCCGGAACTCCGTCGAACTGCAAGCTCGCTTATCAGCCGGCAATTGATCAATCAACTCGACGCGTTTACGTCCTCGGTTTTCCATTCGAGATCAACTTCCACCACAAGCCTTCGCAATTAACCAATACCTCGTCAGTTCAATGATCAAACTTCAAACCATAGACAAACACACCAAAACGACGGATTACGAAATCCAGAAGGACACCAGAAGTTACCGACGACCAAAGAAGGAAAAAAAAAAGAAAAGATCACTCGTTAATAGTCAATGAAATGAAGCTATAAAACGAAATGAAACTGACGATAATCGTCAAGAATATATTATTATCTGAAACGGAATCAAATCTTTCCGAACCTGTTTTTTAACGATTGATTGTTCTTCTTTCAGTAGTTCAAAGTTCGATTAAGATGCTTGAATCCGAATAGGAGAAGTCAGATTGATGGAAAATTAGGGTTACATTAGCAAATAGGAGGTTAAAAAACGAAGAGATTTCTGATTGAAGTGGAAAATTTACACTGCCATTGCTCCCGGAGATTTCTTTCTCTGTCTCTGTATATTATATAGAACGGAAAGGTACGATCGTCTCGGAACCGGTTTCGCCACCGTGTCACTATAATTCGCCAGCGCAGTGACTTCCTTAAATTTTGATAGATTTTGACAACCGATTGCCCGCTCTTTATCAGAAACGTAGGGAGAGTGATTTGAGGAACATCATTTTCGATGTCCAGAAGGATACAGTATAATTACGCTCCTTCCATTTCCATATATATAAGAGCTTTTGGATCACCGATGTTAAAAGTCTGAATCTACGCCACGTGTCCCGTGTAAAAATAAACAAAAGCATTTGATTGGATGAAAGGTGAGTAGATAAAGCTGATCGTAGGTGCGGGTGAGGATCAGGCCCGCTGACATTTTTCATCAGCAGTTGGAAGCTTGATCCTTCTAGGTGCTTTTATTTATTAGGAGTTGCAAAATGAAAAATTAATTTGTCGATCATTAGGCATTTGTAGGCCACACATGAAGCTCATTAGAAGTACAACATAGCATTTTACGTTTAACTCATCTCGATGATTCAAATGAAGTTACTCGATCATATCCACTTGAGGAATTACCCGCAATTTAAGGTTTATATCGTTTCAAAAGATAGCAATTAGCAAGGCTTGTTTCAGAAGTTTCATTTCCCTTTTTTTTTTTTTTTTAATTGTTGCAAGCATGAATGGCGTAAGCTGAGCTATTATCAATTTTTAGGAAAATATATAATAGCTTATGAAGAAAGAAGAAAGGTACATTTTACATTAAAATTAGATGAAGTCATACGAGGAATCAAGTTCCCCTGGTTTTTCTTCCATGTAAACACACGGGATCATAAGAATCATTTTCTACAATTCAAACTAATAGGTTCTACAAATTCTTAAGAAAATCACCACTTCTTAAAATCAGCTACGATAGAGAACAGGTTTTTGGTCTCCTGGACACAATCTAAAAGAGCAGAGCAGATATAAATTAGACGTAGGCCCCCCCTGTCAAATATAATTCCAACTTCTGAAAACAAGCTACTTTGCCAGCTTGACGAGGAGAGCAGCACCACCATCCAAAACAAAAAAAACCAATACAGTGCCTTGGATCAGATAAATTTATAGGACATACAAGCAATTCTCTACACTAAAATATAGTTGCAAATTCCCAGCAAAGCAAACATACATGCTCTCTGTGCATTGAAGGTGGTCGTTTATTCAGTGCCTTGCATTGGAACCATTAAATGTGGCTGCAAAATATGGAAAACCATCACTCAGTCATTGGTGTGAAAAACTCACACACAAGAAAAAATCCACCCAATTTAGCACAACATACTACACATCACCAGCAAGAGAAAGACAACACAAACTTGTATAATACTAAGATTTTAGACAGAGTCAAACATGAAAATTGTTTAGGAATTTAGTTGGACGAGTGAAGACTGATAATCACGACAGGCTTTTTGAGAAGGGTTTATAGTTCAAGATAAGCTGAACCAGACTAGATTGCTTAAGTGAGAGGTCAGTAAAGAAGAGCAGAAATGGGGTAATAATTGATGATAGTAATATTACTTAAAACAGATCATTTATAAAATACCCTGACTCATCATCTACAAGAAGCAAGATACTAAAAATAGAGGTGTATGTTGAATTTTCATTACTTCTTAGATAAGATTTTATTAATATATATCACAATTCACGTACTAGTAGTTATCATGAACAATTATAGTAGAAGAGCGTTGAAACTGATTACGAACTGACCAACCCAAATAATAATTACAAAACAACTAGGCATAGCATGGATTAAGAATGCCTCTTAAGATGGCTTCGTCATATTAAGCCTGATGCTATTAATCATACCAATCATAAGTGAGATTGTACAGGTCTAAAACATAAAGGCGGCAGCCAAAATTTACTTGAATTGGCGTAGCAAAGAAAACAATCGGACATCTGTCAGGTTTAAGGGAAACCATGACTTGCATCAGTCAATGAGACGACATAGCAAATAAGAAATTGAGATAAGACATTGTACTCTTATCATTATCCATCTAAACCCCACAGCTAGTTCAAGTCAGAAGATGAACATTATGGGAGGTAGCTCAAGGAAGAACTTCATTCTAGTTACTGTATGGCCTATAGTGGTCATTTTGGTCTTCAAAGAAATAGGTGCCCAGATCAAATACACAAGGAACCATCCAATTTTGGTCATATTATAGCAAGGAAGCCCAACCAAACAAGAGCATTCCTTTGTAAAAGTATAGTTTAGTGTTGTCCAAAGTGCAAAAAAACCTTGTTTTGCATTAACACATGATAACTGGAACTTTTTTTTTCTTGCCCTTTCTCTCCTTTCCACTCAATCATTATATTTCAGGCTTCTTTAATTGAATTTCTCAGGCTTTTTTTTTTCTTGATTCTTCCCACAGCTTAAACATTATACTCCATGCCTCTAACAACATCCCCTCAACATCAACAAAAAATGACTTATTTGCAATCCCAATGTCTTTCCCTCAAGTAGAACCTTCCCGACTCAATAAAATAGGAAATAAGGAAATAATTTCATCATATATGGCTAAGTAAGTTTCCTACTAGCTCAGCAATTCAATATGAAAACAAGCACTTCCAATTGCCTTAAAGAAATGGTGGAAATGGTATTAAAGGATGCACACCTATGCAAACATTGTTTATACTAATGGGAACAAGCAATTCAAGGCTCTCACCTAACAACGGAAATTGCAGTTTTGCAAGCATTACTGCAGTAATGCTAGTGTTCTATCTCGTCTTAGGGGTGTCATCGGTTTGGTTCGGGTCGGTTTAGTGCTCAAACCGAAACCGAACTAAACCATTTGATCAAACCAAACCAAACCAACCCGAACAAAGTTGGTTTTGTTCAGTTTGGGTTAATTTGTTTAGACATTTAGCCTATAATAACATTTATTTTAAATACAAAGTATCCAACATTTATAATTTAAAAAGAAAAAAAATACTTGTAATTGTGTAACAAGAACATATTATAATATATATAACATAAATTATGGTATTAATCTTGGTTGGTTCGGTTTGGGTTAGTACGGTTTTTCAATTCTCAACCCGCAACTTGAGCCGAACATGTTGAAAACTGAACCGAATTGAACCAAACACATCTGTTTGCTTCAGTTTCATCGTTTTGACCAAACCATTGACACTCGTATCTCATTTGTCTGTAATCACGCACAAAAACCAATGTCCATAAATTGGTGTTCCAATGGGTATTTGGCATCCCCAAGCAAAACCAAAACCGATATATCAGATCAATATTGATGTTATCTTGAAAATAATTGTAGCTTCATTATTATCAAAATTGAGAATCAAAATCAAGATATTTTTGGGGCTTGGTGTATCAAATTGCAATTTGAATTAGTGAATCATAAGATTCACACTATATATGTGAATCATACATTTATATATATTAAATAATCATACCGTCATAAGACCATCAGCATTTATTTAGCTAATCAACAATTTAGGACAATTTCACATTTTTCAGCTAGTCAATCAGACTGATTCCATTCAATTCAATCCAATTTGGACCAATGTTGGACCGATTCAACTTAGATTCACAAGTATTAAGACTCAAGAACCATGCTAACTCTAAATCCACATCTTAGATCAAAATTGATTAGAACATAAACCAAATCAAACAAATTTTAATGGTTTAGATTAAGGTTTGAAATGCAAACCATAATTTGCTCCCAACATGGATAAATACAAGGTAAATAACCATCTTTTCTTTTCTTTTTTTGTCAAAGATGCAATCTCATTATCATTTCGATCCCCACAATTGGAGTACATCATGTCAATAGATACATGGAAAATTGTGAATACAACGTAGGCAATAGTGAGCGCAAAAGCTCAACGATGACGAATCAATTCCAACAATACAAAGGTAAAACCCTCACCACAAGAGGGTAAAACCCTCACAACGAGAGGATAAAACTCTCACAACTCCTCCTTATTTACATAAAAGATCTTGACCACTAGTGTAGTAAGGAATGGGATGCATTACAAAAACTACACTCATAAGGAACCTCAAAATGGCTCTATCCCAATTCCATTCATTTAATATCTAGCCTATCTATCTCTAAGATGTCGTTTCTAGCCTATTTTATATATATATATATATATATATATATATATATATATATGAATCCAAAAATGAAGAGAGAAACAAAGAATATCGCTACTTTATAAACAAAAAGTTCAAGAGTAAGCATTACACAATCTCCAACATCATTTTTTGGGAAAAAAAGGGGAATAGAGTATCCATTTTTATATCACACATCACATCATATTTTGTTTTGACACCAAGAAATGAGGTGGTTTCTAGAAAAGAAAGGCATTTTTAGAAATTCATTTTTAAGCAAATTCTTTCAAAATCAAGTAACAAAAACTTAAATATATGCTATGCTAAAAACTCTTACTAGGGAAACCTTGGATGAGACAACCACCTTACATCCTCGCCTTTGTTGCTTAGGGTTTTGAAAACCCAAGTGGCAAAGGCAAACTTTCTCTTTTCTCTGTCGCTCTCTACTACGCCGTTGCGCTCTTTAAAACCCTCAAGTTTCCGCGTTGCTTTTGCTCACAACAAGAGGATTTGCACTCTACAAGTCCAGTAAGATTAGAGTAGATCTGATGACTTTAAAAGCAGGTCCGTTGTTCCTATGATGCATAAGGCTTTTGGCTAAGATTTCCTTATTCGACTCAAGGTTCCTTTTCGGTACAGAAGAAGAAGAAAGAAGAGCGAGGAGAGAGAGAGAGAACAATCGACTTTGATGTTTTGGTTGTTTCAAAACCTAGGGTTCTACCCTCAAAACCCTTTCAACTTCTTCGTCATTTCAACTCTCTCACGTTCCCCTGCACCACTAAAGGAAGAGACATCGTCGACATCACAAGAACGTTGAATTTGCTTCTAAAGCCCTCGAATTTTGCTCTAATCTTACTGGATCTATAGACTATAAACTCTCATGTAGTGAGCAAATGCAAAAGCAGTGCGGAAACCTTAACATTATAAAGAGAGTTGCGAGGGCAAGAAGAGAACAACAACAGAGTAGAAGAAAGAAAGCAACAAAGAAGAGAAGAAGCTCGCCTCTGCCACTTAAGGTTTTTCAAACCTTAAGTAGCAGAGGCAAGGATGTAAGGTGGTTGTCTCTTGTAGGCTTTCTTTCATGGCAAGAGTTCTTGGCACAGGATATGTTTAAGTTAATGTTCTTAATGTAATTTTTGTAGTGCACCCCACTCCTTATCACACTAGTGGTTAGGATCTTTTATATGAATAAGGGGACGTTGTGAGGGCTTTACCCTCTTGTTGTGATAGTTTTACCCTCTTGTTGCAAGGGTTTGACCCTCATCTTGTCGAATTTTATTCGTTGTCATCGAGCTTTTGCGCTCACTGTTGCCTGCATTGTACTTGCAAGTTGCAATTATCCATATTTGTTAGCAAGATGTACTTCAAATATGGTGATCATCACTTAGGCTACAACCCAAATAACGAGAATGTAATTTGTTCATTTATTTGCTTTCACGTCAAGGATAGCCTTAACCTCAAGAAACTTGTAAAAATAGCTACCAATGGCTGGTCTTTAAATCATTCACCCAAAGTCTCATAAGATCCAAAAGTTGAAAATTTGTCTTTCACCATAACTTACACATTTTCCACTAAAACATTAACTCAAAGTCTCAAAGCCTACCCACTTCTTGTAAAGTTCATAATATACTTTAATTCCTCATAACACAAAAACAACTCTATCATCACCTATTCTTCATCTTTCCATGATGTTCTTCCACACAAGTCAACATAAAATATTTATATTAGTAATGCTCCTACTGCTCTGAGATTAAGAGCTACTACAACCTACATGGACTACCATTCCCACTCCATAAACTTGACGTAAAAACTTCTCTATTTAACTTAGCTTCTACTAGGTTTGCTATTGTTCTCTCCCCCCGCCCCCTTTTCATGAGGCTTCTCACCTATATTACCTACAACTACCTCTAATTCGATAATTAAATTTCCATACGCATGCAACAAACAAAACCAACACCAAGAAGGTAATTTGCCAGAATTTGATACTTCTCGTTGATAATTAAAAAGGTAGGAATTTTAAATAGGCCTTAAAGAAGAATAAACCTAGGAATAGACAACTCAATTACTCTTTAACGTTTCAGCAAACAAACTATTGAATAAATTACCAAATTGAGTCAAATTAATTAAGGGTGCAACACACACTTAATGATGCAATACCAGGAGGAAAAATAAGAAATAATAAGAAATTAGATGAGAAGAAGAAATAGAGTTAGAAGAAAGGGAAGAAAAAGGGAGAAAAAGAGAAATAAGAGGAAGAAGAAGAGAAAGAAGAGATCAATAATCAATATTTTTTCATTCAATAAAAAAACTATCAATTTCTATTACAAAGCCATTATTTATAGAAATCTAAAATACCTAATTTGTATCTTTGAAAAACCAAATGATAAGAATGGTATCCAACAACTCAAATTATGTCGGAAAGTCCATAGAAACTACCAAAATAACTAAAAATGTCTTAAAAGTTCAAAATGGAGGAGGAAAAACCCAAAAAACAACACAAAAAGAGGTTCGACCAGACAGGGCTGAACCTAACACTGTAGGTTCACCCCTGTGTGGCATAAATCGATTTACTCCGTTCGACCTTGTTTGATTGAACCGATCGCCGAAAACTCGCCAAGAAAATGGTGATAGCAAGCTTCTGGTGATTTTTTTTTTACACAACACATACCAAAAACGTTGAAAAATATGTGTAGAAACAAAAAATCGTATCAAAACATGTATTTTCTTAATGAATCAATAGATCGAACAATGCTCTAGATCTTTCCCAAGTTGAAAACAATCCAAGAGGCGTTCTCACGACTCGATCAACTTGGTGTGAGAGTTAAAGAAGAAGAAGGAACGTTGGAGGAGATTAGGTTTTGGGGGAGAAGAAGACAATGGAAGAGTGGAGAGTGATGGGAGGGTAGTTTAGGTGTTTTGGGATTTTTTTTTTTGGTGAGTAAAGATAGTATTAAAATTTGGGGTGGGATAAAATTAGCAAGTAGGTAAGGAGAGTGGTCTAGTGGGGTATGACTAGAATTTCCCTAATTAAAAGGGGTAAAATTGAATGTATAGAAATTTAAACTAAAAAGGTAAGTACATGATAGCTAGTGAAAGATAGGGGGATGGTTAGGTTGTTGCGATTAGAACTTGTGAAATGGAAAAAAGGGCATTTTGGGCAACGTTGAGGCCAAAAGCTTTACTGTCAACTTCCCAAGTATTCTCATTATAATAATATTAGATATCTTTCATTAATATAAAGTAAAACCCTTCTTATTTGATGATCATGATATTTCCCAAAAATCCAAATTCTTGATCGACAGAGGAAGTTCACATCCTCATCATACTTGGTAAAATCAAGTCCATCACAGGGCATTCATAGGGGCTCAAACCAATATATTCAGCTTGCAATGGGAAAAGGTGGTGAAACACCTAAGGAATTACTATATGAAGAAGGATCACAATGCATCATAGTGAAGTTGGCTATTCAAGCTAAATATATTGGTTTGAGTCCATATGAAGTTCACATCCACATCATGCTTGGTTTGAAGTTTTGCACCACTGGAAACCCAACCTTAGCTAAATAAAGGCGTGAAAATTAAGTGGTTCTCATTTTCTAGTTTCCACCCCCACCCAACAAAGAGCACAGACCTTTACGTTTATCGCACCTAGATCATACAACCTTTCTATTGTTGGATCCATAGAGACATAACTTCTAAAGGAGGCATCTATGCTCCGATATAGCTTGACAAAAGTCACAAAACCAAACTACCTTCCGCCAATCAAAAACTAGAAATCTATTTCTCACTTTGTCCCATGCATACTAAGAAGAAATATTATTATCAACAAGCATCCACGACACCATGTTCTCTTTTGAGGGAGGGAGAACTTGAAGCCTATTAAAACCATCCCAAATGTTTTGCATGTGAATATTCCTACTCATAAAAATGTTCCACCCTTCTACTCTCTTACCCTATAATTTATACATAATTATAATTTTAATGAAATGATAATAATAGTAATAATAAATAATAATTTTAACTTAAATATTTTTTTTTACAAGAAACATAGATATATATATTAAGCAAGAAAAAGAAAATTACAAAGGAAGGGATGAGATATCCCAGCTAATTACAAGGAGTATATTGTTCCAATTCATAATCCAATCCCTAAGGCTATACCCAAGGGAGAACTTACTGGAGCTAACCCACTCTGCAAACAAGAAAAGACTTTTTTCAAACACCTTTACACTAAAACAAAAGCACTCATTGAAGATCCTGCTATTCCTTTCAGCCCAAACACACCACAAAATGGCAAAAAGGACACATCTCCAATACAGTCTACTTTGACTACCCAGTAGGGTAGCAGGAAAACAAAAGGGGGGCGTAGCATCCAGCCTGCAAAAACTGGGAAATCTTTTTGTCCATTCCATCCACGCATCATTCACAAACGCACAACCCCATAACATATGATCAGTTGTTTCATTGCTTATCTTGCAAAGGCAGCACCAGGAAGGTGATAACATAGTGTTGGGAAAGCACTTCTGAAGTAAATCAAAACAGTTAAGTTTAGTTAAAGCGATAAGCCATCCGAGGGTCTTAATTTTTAGGGGAATAGGAGCCAGCCAGATAAAATTGGACTAAGGAAAGGGGGGTTATGCTTAGAAGAAATGGAAGCAAGGAAGGATTTTGTGGTAAAACAACTAGAGGAATCACCAGCCCAAGTGAGACGGTCATCCATGTTCCCAATTTGCACAGAAGAAAGACGATCCAAGAGGAGTGAGTAATAAAAGAAGATATTGGGGCATTATGGAGGATCGACAACCTGAAAATGTGGGGGAACAGGGTCTTGAAAGATGATGATGAGCACCATAGGTCTTCCCAGAAGCAAACCATAGAACCATTACCAACGATTAAAAGAAACCCGAGGGGAAATATTGGCATCCCTGTTGTTGAGCTGTAGACCATGGCGAATGTTGATAACGTGAGCCCAAAGGGAATCCTTCTCGTTAATGAATCGCCAGAGTCACTTCCCCGCAAGAGCTTGATTCCTTTTGAGAAGATCACACAATCCCAACCCACCATGCTTCAGATCCATTTTCACCTTTGACCATTTGACCAGAAAGGATCCCCGATCCCGATCCTCGTTCTTCCAAAGAAAGGCACACTTTTTTTTTTTTTGATGAGGACAGCTACCATTCTAGGCATTCGGAATATAGACATATAAAAAGTAGGAATGGCTTCGAGAACAGACCGCAACAAGATAATGCAACCACCGCGAGACATATAGCTTTTCTTCCATCCATCCACGCGTTTACTGATAGTATGAATGACTGGTTCCCAAAATGACATCTTGAGGGGGTTGCCACCCAATGGCAATCCCAAGTACAGCAAGGGCCATGACCTCATAGATACACCATACTCCGTTGCCATGGAAGAAACCTCTTCAACCAGAATATTAATACCCACAATCTGACATTTCGATAGGTTAATTTTCAACCCCGAAATGAAACAGAAACTGTTAAGAATTTCCATATTTAAGCTGCGACCATCGTTGTTGATGAAAAAGAGGGATTCATCGGCGAATTGCAAGTGTGATATGTGCACCTTATCCTTACCAATAAAAAATCCATGAAATAAGCCCTTAACCTTAGCCTGAGTAGTTAGACTGTCAAGCACATCAACAACTAAGGTGTAGAGGAATGGAGATAGCGGGTCCCCTTGCCTTAATCCAGCCCTTGAATTTTTCCCCTAGGTCGACCATTGATGAAGATAGAATAGAATACCATCGACAGGCAGCCCTAGATCCACTTCCTCCATTTACAACAAAAACCTTTCTTCTCCATAACGAAATCCAGGAATCGCCAGTCAACCGAATCGTAGGCTTTGGCAAAATCAACCTTAAAAAGAAAGCCTTACTTCTTTGACATTCTCCAATCATCAATAGCTTCATTAGCGCCAGAATAGCATCAGTTATCTGACGATTCTTCACAAGGCCATTTGAGTAATGGCAACAGTGGAGTGAAGAATTTGACGGAGACGATTCGCCAAAACCTTGGCGATGATCTTATAAAGGCTTGTAATGAGGTTGATAAGACAAAAGCCATTTACTTTAATCGAATTGACCTTTTTCGGGATGAGGCTGATATAGGTTTCGTTGGTGCATTTGTGATGATGTCGTCATGATAGAACTCCAAGACGCGTAGAAGATCATCCTTCAGAATATCCCAATTATTTTTGGTAGAAAAGGAGTATAAAACCATCGAGGCTTGGGGCCTTATCACCATCACAGCTGAACACAACATCCCGAAGCTCATCTAAAGAAAAAGCACGTTCTAACCACTGACATTGATCCAGGCTGATTCGTCTCCACTCAATGCCTTCAATACCCCAGTTCCCACTAAGTTGTTTACCAAAAACATTAGAAAAATGATTGATAATAGTTTGACAGATATCCTCAGCATCCTCGATAATCGAACCATCATCACTCTCCAGTTTACTGATCAGGTTTTTGGATTTCCTAATACTAAGTAACCTGTGGAAGAACCTAGAATTAACATCCCCATCTTTCACCCGTTTGACTCAGGCTTTCTATTGAGCAACCCTATCAATCTTACAATCCAAAGATTGAAGCTCCTGAATCAACTGAACCCGATTTTTCTCAAAGAGCTATTAAGAGGATCATTCGCAATTTGAGAGTCAACCAACTTAAGATTGTTGGTCACGTGCAAACGACTGATAGAGTCAGAAACCGCAAAATTCCTACTCCATTCCTTAAGCTTATTTTTTATGAGACGTAACTTGCCCATGAAACGGAAACCAGCCCAGCCATGAAAACTAGTGGTTTGCCACCACTCACCAATCAACTTGTCAAAATTAGGATAAGAAAACCAAACGTGCGCGAAGCGAAAAGGTGTGGGACCCCAGGCGCCAATAGAGGTGTTTAACTTAAATATTATTAATAAATACTTAAAATTTGCACACAGAGCCACATGCACGCACACTAAGCATATACAATATGAACTCATTTTTATGAGAATGAGTTCTTTCACAAAAAAATCATTTTTAGAAATTAGTTGTCCTAGAAATTATATCCTAGAGAAACTTGATGTAGGAGTTGAAAAATTATGAAGTATAAATTTTCAATTTTAATGTAAAAAAAATGACTTGATTAAGAGATCATCCTTAGAAAACTATTAACAATTTCAGATCTTCAATTAGGACCAAGATAACTAGTTAACGAAATTATAAATTGAAACCCCATGGCTATAGATATAGACTTACATATGTTTGTACATTAGTCTAATTATGCATCAATTCAAATCTTGGTTTGATTCACCAAACTCCCAAACGAATTGATTCCACAATCATAAGCTCCAAAATAATTATTTTGGAATTAGAATATAACTCCTAGAGGGGTGTATGCCTTAATAATATCAAATTGCCTTAGAAATAATATCCTTAATAAACTAACTACTAAATCAACATTATTCAAGTTTAGTAACATGAAGACAAGAATTGTAGTATACTCAAGTGAATACACAATTACAAAGGTTAAAAATAAAAGACTCAAAGAAATATTGAAATTTGACAAATGCTTCAAATTCTTACTCTATTGATCTTGGTAAGAATGCTATCTTCATTAACATTATTAGCTTGAAGAAAAAATGGTATAGAAAATCTTTTCTTCTTAAAAAAAAATAAAAAATTATCAACCAAAGATATTAGCGCCCTTCAAAGGGGCTAGATAATCCCCTCGGGATGTGTTATTCTCTTAATCCACTAGCATGAATGACACATGAAGTGCATTTAAAACCATGAGTCCTACTTGGCTTCCAAGACATTACATACACCCCTTGCAACTAAAATGGTACAAGGTGAACAATTATTGTAACCAATATTTACCATCCTCAAACACTAATTCATCAATAATCTAAATGATGTACTTAGTGAATAGATCACATGGAAAACTAGTAGTGATTCATGTTGGCATGGATACCATGTCATGGGGTTGAAAGCCAACTAACATACTACCTACCCTCCACCCCCACCCCCACCCCCACCCCCACCCCACCACACACACACACAAAAAAAATAAACACAACAAATGTCAACCACGACATTAGAATTAAAACTTAAATAAGAGGTACGGAAAAAATAAGTCTCTAACCAAGTTGACTAGAGAATAAAAAAATAAAAATAAAAATAAAAAAACTGAAACATGTTCATTTGGGCAAGCCACTCCAATAATCAAGAATTCACTAATTTCATATTGTGTTTTATCAGTAGAATTTTTTGTTTGTCACTGACAAGATTTGTGAAGAGAATATAAACAGTTTGAATGAAATTGTTATGTATGATCTTGGGAGAGAGCTTCCTTTTCCATCATATGGTTTGGAGACTAACTAGCTTCTATAATATGGCTCGAGCACTTAGGTTTAGATCGTAATTTAGCTAATAGTTGTGCATCAGTTGTGTCTATCTAGTAGGGGTGAGCATGTGACCCGAAAACCTGACCCAATACGACCGACCCGCTAAAAAAACACCGGGTCGGGTTTGCCTCAGTCAACTGGGTGAATCAGGTCGAGAAATAGGTGACCAGAAATTGTCGTGTCGATTTTGGGTATAGGGAAAACCGACCCATTTCTACCCAACCCGACCCATATACCTACCTAAAAAAATAAAACACTACTCCCTCCTTTCACTTTCTCTTCTGCTATCGCGCCCCCCTTCTCCCCCTTTCTCTACGGCAGCATCTCCCCCTCCCCCTTTTCATTTTCTCTACAGCAGCAACCAAAACCAAAAGCTCCAAAATCCCTCCTCGTTTTCTTTCTGTAGCAGTGCCCCCTCGTACAATATATGAAAAGAAAGAACTCTTCCTCCATATAAAAACTCTTCCCCTTCTCTCTTTCTCTTTACATTTTCTTCTCTTCTCTGTAATGCGAAAAAAAAAAAAAAAAATCTCATCTCTTCTTCTTCTTCGATTTTGAATTCTCCAACAATTTTTCACCAGTTCTTCTTCTTCTGATATTCTGGGTTGTTTCTATATCTGTGAATTTGAGGAATTTAAGTGTGATTTTTTTTTGGGGGGGGGGGCTCGATGGGGTTTGTGGGAATGAACGATCTCTTCAAGTGGTTTGTGATGTTTGGGGTTAATCAATTGTCACGTTTTGTGGAAGCAATCTAATCTAATATAACTTTTTTTTTTTTTTTTTGGTGTGTATTGGTTGTGTAGGATTTGTTCCGAGAGGGTGATATGTTTGGATGTTGGAATTGTATTCATCCTGGTTAGATCTGTTCTTTTCTTCGTGATTTTTAGCGAAAATTTTCAACCCCAAACTTGTTCAACTTGGATTTTAATGTTCTATATTTTTATTTTTATTTTGTTCTTGAAGTTTGATTTTTTGGAAAACCTTTTCATTCTTTTGCAGAGATGAAAAGGACTAGAGAGGAAGGTTTCATGGGGGTCTCAACTCAAACGGCCTGTTAAAAAATGGTTTTTTGGGCCGAAATTAAAAAAAAAAAAATTAAAACTAGGGTCGGGTGAACCCGAAGACTCGACTCGTAAGAAATTGGGTCGGGTGAAACCCTGTTTTTGGGTGATGTCGGGTGGCATCGAGTTGGTAGTGATGCCACCCGACAGTTGTGGGTTGAGTGGGGTTTGGGGTCAAACTCAACCCGTGCTCACCCCTACTATCTAGGGTAAATTAGGTAGGCACACATGGCGATCTAGTAAACAGCCAAGTACAGAGCGTATTGAGTAACGATTTGCCTTCATTACTTGCAGTTACAAGCTACTTTTATGAAAGTTGTTAGCATGTATGTAAGAGTAATTAGTAACTTATTAATACCAAATCAAATGTTATAGCTCTAAACCCAAAAAGCAAAAATATTCCAGTAAACATTGGTTTCAGCCTTTTAGGTTTCGTAGTATAAAAAATGAACCAAAACAAAATTGCATAGTCTGACTGTGCTATAGATGCCATATTTCCGACAAAATGCTCCTGTTCTCGTATTTGTTACATGGTATTTTAAAAAACTTTTTACTAGATCAAGAAAGCCAATAGCCTAGCAACAAGCATGCAATGTCATATATTTTTATATTAAAGATAATATGTGATGAAACTAGCTAGACTGGGCCTAAATTGGAACCATTCTACCAATATTGTACAATTCAACCACATATACAATAATGCAGGGTAAAATGCACCATGATGACATAGTGCATGAACTTGACAAAAGTATACAAGTGATAAACAGAGAAGGGACACAATATTCTCCATTAATCTTTGTTTTTTGTAGAGCAAATCAATTGAGCCAACACTATATGATTGAAGAATTTTATCTACAACTCATAAGAACAAAACAAGAAACAAGTTTGGATCAATCCAAGACCTCTTCAAATAAAATTTTGTCTTGCCATTTACATTATTCTTCATCCATAACACTTAATTTTCTTGCTTTACTCTTAATAAAATCAAAATCAAAGTGCTGATAGGATTTATCATGTATCATAACCAAATTTTAAAAGCACAATAGAGAAAGGACGACATCTAAGAGAATTTTGATACAAATTTCTGGTTTCTTTTTGTTTCTTCTTTAAGAAAAATGCTAATGCTCTATTGTGGAGTGTTCATAACCCATTTGCATGTAATATGTAAGCAAGGGAAGTGATTGACCTTATGCTCGGCCATTGTGGAGACTTTCACAATACGTGCGCTAAAGCACTAATTCTAAGATTAAATGATTGACGTTCAATGCATGCATCCTGTTGTTATGTTCCATACAACATTCATCTCTCCAAGATATTCAAATTATCAAGTAGAAGGAAGTGGAACCCAAATCAAATTTCCCTTGAAAAAACGGAAACATGCATTTTGGTCAATCCTTGATTGAGTTTTCTTAGTATAATAACATCAAGTGTATGATTAATAAGAATAGACACGTGTTTGTTACATTTAAATACTTAATCGATTGATCTCCTAGCAAGCAATTGCACACAAACTACCATCAAAGTTAATAACAAGAAAGTAAGATGGTCCTTCATTAGTAATGTTGGCATGAGATGTTAAACTTCCCAAAAAAAAATGTCATGGCTTTGGAATCATTGAGCAAACTACCATGTTTAAACATAAAAATTAAATTATCCAATTGTAATGGAGGAATCTCAACATGGTAAGTAGTCTTATGCCTTAATTTATATCTTTGGAGTAGAAGGATGGAAGCATTACTTGAGAATTCCCATAACTTGGGCCTTGCGTTTGCGTAAAAGATCCTTGATGAGCAATCTGAATGATCGTAATATGTTAGAACTACAAAGAATATGCGAACACACAAATCAGATACATATAATATGAATTAATCACATAGATACATTTCAAAGAGAGGTTTTAAATTGTACTCAGTAAGTTCGCAAACAAAATCCCTATAATAATAAGATTTTAATGCTTAGATAGTCAGATGAAGCCTTATTATTCACAGGTAATAACGCTAGCTCAACGTTGTTTCTAATCATTTTCATTTATGTGTGTTCCAACTAAAACTATCTTCTTTTGTCCTTGTATGTATCAATGTCAGTAATAGACAATAAGGTTCTTCAAAGTTTTTAAGTAAATATATGAAGCTTAAGTTTTATTTTCATAATTATCAAAAATCATTAATATATTTAACAAAATCATCTAAAGATTTAAACCCTCAAAGCCAAACCTTGATCTCGAGTCTTGACCACGACAAACACTCGTGCACCTCTCCAAGGCATTACACAATCCACATCTTCATTCCTCTCAACTTAAAACCAAAACACTTATCACCTTTATTCTCAATTTTGTTCCTTTAAAAAGAAAACTGTCCCTTTTTGTTTTATGTTGTTCTTTTCTTCCAACTATTGCAAGTGAGATTGTGCATCTTAAGCAGTGACATTAGTCTTGATTCTAGAAGTATACGCGTACGGTTATTATGTGTTTTTCTTTTTTCTTATTTTTAAAATTTAACTTTTAATTTTGTTTATATTGTTGTACATATTTCTCGGTTTGTCTTGAGCATTATATCTAATATAACTCTTTAAATTATTGTTATATTGTTGCTATATGTCAAGTTTTATTTTCTAAGTTCTATTTTCTTTTTCTTTCTTTCTTTCTTTTTTTTTTTTTGTTGTGTGTTTTTAATTATGTGGACATGAAATTGAAGAATGCAAAATACGGCTAAGAGTCTTCTCTTATACAAGATTGACTTCTACAGTGTGAAATATGTATGTTATTACATACAAAATGATGCATGCATAAAATTAATCAACTGTATACTTAACTGACTACAAATAAACAATTTTTCAGCATCTAGGCATCACTCAATTAAGCATTGCATCACCAAGATGAGGCCAAAGCCTTGTCACCAGAACAATACTACCAAAATGATTTTTATACTAGCATTTCAAACAGGGTGGCTTGCAAATAAAGTGTTTTGAACAAATATAGACTAAATTAGAGTTTAAAAATAGTAAGATAACCCTATTTACACATGGTCAAATGATTGCTACGCATAATGAAGATAAATAACAGAATGAGATAAAAGCAAACATTTTGAAATAATCGATGGGTTGAAATAGTGTTGGAGAGTGTAGATGAACCACTGGACCATTGATATTACACAAATATATTTCTTACTGAATAAGTCCACAGAGTCACTAACAAGTATTTTTTCATAACAATAAGTAACATTACCCCCCTTTCTCAAGTTCAAGTGATTTCAATACAGTTATACGGGAATTTTTTATTTTTTTATTTTTTTGAGATCAGCGGGTATCGAGGACTTACGCTCCCCCTAATCCTTCTGGAGCACGGCCACAAACACTCAATATAGGAATGTATAAACAATAGATCCCCTCCCTCACCAAAGAAAACATAAATTTCAATTAAAAAAAGATGCATCTTCACATTCGCTTGACCTCATATCGCTAAGCTGGGGATGTTTAACTAGCATATGAGAATTCCCCTTTTGAATGTTAGAAATTAAGTGTAAATCTTTATACCAAGAATATAAGTTGGTATAATTTCCCAGTCTCAAGCTAAGTTTAAAATTTCCCTGCTCCCTCCCTCAACAAAGGCCTTTATGTGGGGCACTTTTAGTATGATGAACCATTGGTCTACTACTTGTCGAACTACATCCAGCTTCAGATTGATTGGCTAAAAGGAAGATTTTGGAAAAAGGACAAAAGAAAGAAGCAACTAGAAGAACACAAGAAAGCGCCTACTTTTTAAATTATTATTTTAGTCTTGTGGGGAAGGGGCAGGGACAATAATTTATGCAATTCAAATTAGATATTACTAGATAATTAGGCATGTTTACATTAAAGTTGATTTGGGTTTTTCCTTGAAACATTGAAAACTAATAAATATGGGATGCATGCCTACGCTGTACTGCCACTGCAAACCAATGCATTCAGCATTCTGGTGTTTTGGAAATGTTACCAACAATTCAATGCATATGAATGTCTAGAATTCTCAACTTTGAGGGCTTTTTTTACCCTTATTGTTCTCAAGCAAACTGAACCTTTTCTTATCATCATTCTTCTTTCATTATCTAATACCAAATACTAGAACATCAGTTACGGTAGTCTGAATTGTGCAATGGATTGTAAAACAAAGAGGGAAAATAAAAAATCTAATGAATGATTTGTTTTTTCCTACCTGGGCGTTTTGGCCCTGCTGAATTCCAATTGCATCTTTCTTACCCGATCCATCTCCACCCTTTACAGATCCCTTGGTGTCACCCTGTTAACAATGTCGATTTTCCAAAAAAATCAGTGAAATAAAATTTAGAAAGAAAATCAAGAAACACAAAAAATAAAAATAAAAATAACATCTCAGACGAAATTACCTCCATCTGCAATGCCGAAATTGATCCCAAAAATCAACCAAGAAAACCAAAGAAATTGTTAGAGGTTGAACAAACAAAAAAAAAAAAAAAAAGACGAATCACGGATAATAGAAACCGAGAGGTAGATTGCAGAATTACCTCTCTGTACCTATTTAGGTAAGCCTTCAATGGATCAATATAATCTTCAAACCCTAATGTGGCCATCGCCCACAAAAGATCATCTCCATTAATCGTCTTCCGCTTTTCCCTCTGACATTTATCACTCGCCCTAAACAAACAAAAAAAAAACACATCACACATCAAACCCTAACAACAACAACCAAAAAATAAAGATTCAAGAACCCAAAAACCTCGTATATCTTACTCGCTAGTTATAAAACTAATAAACTCCGACACGCACTCCTGCACAGTCTCCTTCGCATCTTTCGCAATTTTCCCATTCGCAGGCAACGCCTTCTTCATGATCCTGCTTATATTCGCGATCGGCAAGTACCTATCTTGTTCCCTCACATTCGACCGCGGACTGTGCTCTCCGCTCTCATGACTCCCCCCACCGGGACTCGCCGGCGCCTCCGCCATCACCTGAACCACCACACAACAACATAATAATAGCTCGAAACTACAAACCCTAGCCCTCTCGTCCAGTACGGAAACCCTAGCTCCGACATGGCCGCACTGCTGCTATGCTATGCTATAATCAAGAAGAGCGAAAACGAGAGAGAAAGTTTGGGAATAAAAATATTAATAAGAGAACTTGCCTGAAAGAAAGGTTTGGATTTGGGTTTGTATTTGGCGCGCAGCGAAGCGAAGCTCGATTGATGGAGCGAGGGCGCTTTGGCTTGAAAGTGGGAGATCGGACGCTGGAGAAGAGAGGTAACACGAGACGACTCAGATGAAACCTACCAACACAGCCTTTGCTTATCTAAACCGTCCGTTCTTTGGTTTTTTTTTTTATTTGGGAAATCTGCTCGCGCGGCCCTCCTTTATATACACATTTATAACATAACACAATTTCACGCGCTCCGAGTCAACTCGGCGCTGTTTCACAACATGTTCCTGTGGACTCGACCAGTCGCCAATCTGTACAACACAAGACGATCTACACCGTTCGTCCAGTGATGATGACGTGACGTGACAACGTGTCAATCGTACGAGGCGTGCAGTAACGGTGTCATCATGTTGGGTGGGTGGGGGACCTGGTGGAAGCGATGGGTTTCTTTTGATTGCGGTTGGTCGGTTATTTATGGGGCCGATGACATCTGGGAATACCTGATCGGAAGGGAATGGGCCCGCAGGGAATGGGAATGGGTCAAGATTTTGATGAGGGACGAACGAGGTCGATGTGTTGGACGGTTGAGATGAATGGTCAAAACTCAAAAGGTGGTGCCGTTGATGTTGCGCGTGGAGCACGGTGGTTTGGAGAGATCTGATGAGGAGATGCAGAAGTACGGGAGAGAGAAAGGGAGACATAGGGAATTTTTTTAATTTTTATGTGGTTTGGTGAAATAATCCACTATTTATGGGAAAAATTTTAAAGCTGCTAGTCCTTTGGGAATTATATGGAGATGAGACCATTTAAAAGTGTAAAACATGTGTGGAACATCTGATGCATAAAAAAAACTATGTAATAATAACATAGAGTCTGTTTTGGAGGGCTTTTTCAAAATAATTTAAGAGCATTTATTTAAAAAGATAATTAATAATAATATTTTGAGAGTACAAGTATTTTTAAAAGTATTTGGTAACGCTTACATTTATTTAAGGTATGGTGAAAAAAAAAATTAACTATTAAAAAATACGAACTAATTTTTTTTAAAAGTACTTTTAATGAAAACATCTTTTCAAAAAATTATTCCACCCTGGGCCTTCATCAACAAAAGTCAAGATAATAGTTTTTAATGGGCACGTATTAGGTATATCATTTAAGACCAAGTATGGACGCTAGTAAACTTGTTTTCTTAGTCTTAAATTCAATGTTAATAATTTACATTGTGATGCAAATAAGTTTATTATAATTTTTTTAGGTTAAAAATTGTATATAAAATTAGTTTAGATATGTTTCTTGTAGATTGTTTTATTAAAAAACAAAAATGAGTACCATTTGGTCAGATCGGAATGGTAAGAATGACTTATTTGATTTGAAAATGGGAAAAAGGAAAGAGACGTGCAAGAAGTCAAGCGTAGCAAAGAAATAATTTGCCAATGTAAATATATTATCAAATGACACAAGAAAACAAACAAATAATTTGAAATTAAATTCAGTCCTGTGTATACTGAGAATGATGAAGATAAACCTAATCCAAGATTTGTTGGATGCTTTAATATTGGTATGTTTTAATTTGAACGTGTATATTGACTTTTTTAGATAAAAGACATGATATAGACAACATTGAAATCCAAAAATTTTAAGTTTAACGCTTGTTATTGTGAAGAATTAATGAGTTAAAAACGGGTCAAATATCTCTATGAGAATACAGTATAGTGATAAAGTTAATTATACAATTATCTATTAACATTATTTCTTTTGAAAAAAAAGTATAACAAAGATGATTCCTTCCTCAGACTACAACCATCTAGGTTTCTATGCTTTAAAAAAATAATAATCTATATTATTTTTAAAGTTAAAACTTCTTAACTCACAATATGTTAATTTTATCATAAATTCTTAAATTACCCACAACTTTTAATATAAATTTATCAAAATAAAATTGTATAAAATATACATTTATGGATAAGTTGATAAAAATACTTTACAAGATTAATTTTGTAATGTTGATAAATGTAAGACCTATTTTAATTTTTATTTTTTTTTACCATTTTCAACCCCTTTTATTTATTTTTATTTATTTTGATAATTTTAAACCTCTTTTATTATTTTTTGGGTAACTTTCAACCCCTGATATTTTTTACATTCTAAGATTATAAATTCAATACGGAAGATCATAATTTCTAAGATTTGAGCAAGTTCTTACATGCCAAAAGGCAACCGTGGAAGCTAGTTTAGCAAAAATTTAACCACCTAAAGTGCATTATATACAAAAAAGTAAACGATGAGATGGAAGCGTCTGCAGTTGAAATAAAATCATCTCTGTACGAGAGGATGTGAAAAAGTCAGTGTCAGACTAGATTTACCAAAACATTCCACATTACTTATTTTGTACAAGGAGGATATTACCAGATGATACCTTATCATAAAATCATATACAAATCAACATTGATTAAATGAAACCATAGAACACATCCTTTCCTCTTAGGTAATAGCAAATAATTCGGAGTCATGACACAGAAATCAGACTCAATTTGGGTTGTGGCAGCAGGGTAAATTATGTTTCAAATATGTTGATTAATCACATGAAATCACTTACTGGACATCCTTCAACAGCTGCTCTCTCCATTATCTCTTTCTGCAAAACAAAGTGTGTTACAAAGGTAAACAGCATTATTGGCAGTGAACGAAGACAACCCAATTGATAGTTCCATGTGTTTTTACTTCTGTACTAAACAGGTGCAACACACGAAACCTACATCGTCAATTTCTAGAAAGGGTATAGCATTATCACGTTCAATTATGATGGAAGAGTTCTAGTTAGACTCCAACTAAAAAAAGTAAAATAAACCAGCCGATTCTTCCATTATCAAAGGCGGGTCCAACCAAATGCTCCTAACGCAATCGTTTTATTATCCTGACCCAAACTGGAAGTTCTAATAGTCATGAGAATAGCTAATGGAGAAGTTGTAGAACTTGTCTTTTACCTGTATTTTAGCTGTCATAATCCCAGGACCTTCCTGATAATCATTCAATTGAAGAAGAATGCCCACAAAAGAAGATCAGTTGAAGTGCTCCAAGGTTCTCCAATTTAAACAAGATAGAGAAATATGTTCAAACACACACCTCAAAACACTTCTTCTCCCAGGATACATCACTCCATGTTTCCAGTTCCAGTGAACTGGGAACTTGAATAGTCTCCACATGCTGCACAAGTCTCAGACTATCTGCAACAAACTAATGTCTTAAGCAATTGTGCTCAAGTTCTTTAAGAACATAAACAGTCATTCCTTTTAACAAATCTGAAAGCTCCATGCCTCGATTTTTCTATTATAAATTATCAGTGCCCCCCTCTAACACAAGGACTAAAAATTAGCCGAATTTCGGCGAAATTAGCCGAATTTTTTCGGTTTTTTTACCATCGAAGAGAAAAGTGGGATGTAAAATAAAAAATGCAAAAATTCGCTAAATAATTCGATAAACTTCGACAACTTCGACGAAATTCGATAAACTTCGACAAAAGTTTAGTTTTTCAATAAAAAAATGCAAAAATTCGATAAAATTTGACAAAATTCGACAAAATTCGATGAAATTAGACAGAGAAGTAAAAAAGATGTTACTTCATCAATAAAAAAAAAAAAAAAAAACACTAATAATTATGTATTATTTTCAACTTCATCAACCAACATAGCAATATAAATTTTAAAAAATAATTTAACAAGTTAACAAATTATGTAGTTTATGAGATATGCTTTACCAAAAAAAAAAAAAAAAAGAAGCAAAATAAATAAATAGTTAAAGTCGAAATAAGATAAAAACTTAAAAATAAATTAAAAGATTTCCTAAAGTCATCTTTTTTTAGTTAACTCTTATGAAACAAGATTAACAAACAACAGATTCAAATAATAAACTAATAAATTAAGCATGATAGAATTTAAACTAGTAAAGTATATGGTCGAGAAGCAAGCCACCACAAAATTAAATATCAAAATGAAGAAAACAAATTAAGACCAAAAGCCGTCATTCAAATTCATCAACTCACTTAACAAGATTGATTTTGTTAGGTCGCTTATTGATATTTTTATGTATTAAAAGTGTCTATTTATATTAGTTTTTAGCTTATACTACAATAAATTTAGATATTTAAGCATATATGCAAAAATTCTCTAAACTTCTCTAATTTAGCAAATTTTTACAAAAATTCTCCATGTCGAATTAAACTTCTCCGAATTAATTATGATTTTTGAAGGTCGAAGTTTAGGGCGAAATCGAAGTTTCGTACCTTGCTCTAACAGTTTCAATATGTTTGTGCACATAAGAATGGTGTATTTGAAGAACAAGTGTTAGGGAAAAAATGTGATAAAATAAAATAAATGGGAAAGAGGAAGAAAACTAACCACAAATTTGATAATTACCATACAGTTACTGGTTGAAATCTTTAAAAAGAGAAACCCCAAGCAAATGCAATGATTCTTAACAGCTAACTAATTTTGAAACCTGAGCGTACTTGTTATGAATGCCTCTTCCCAAAATTCTTGTTGAGACCAAGATGGTGGAACTTCTCGGATAGGGATTCCGCTAGTTGAGCATACCCTGGAGAAAACCAAAAACTGGACTACATCAAACCCACATACGACATGTTTCTGAACAAAATTCGATTGAGATAAAATTTGATGAAGCATTCAAATAAATCCAACAGAACCACAATTTTTACAGGTATATACTGCAATTCATAATCAAGCCCACTTTCCATGTAAAAGGCCAAGAGCTGAAAAGTTCTAAGCTTTGTTGTCTAGCCTAACATTCATCCATGATACAGCTAGATTGTGGCTACTAACCAAGCAGAAGTCCACCTTTCCAGAAGCTTCATAGGCTTTATATTTATGGTTAATATAGTATATTAGAAAATTAAGATTTCATTGTTACAATGACTTATTTTACTATTTCCGTAGATTCTGGATTTAGTATATTAACTGGTATGAATGTAGTTAATGAAAGAGTAATACAGAACTTGGTTCAGATGCAAATCATGTTTTTCCATTTAAGTATCTCTCAGATCATAATTCCAATAGATTGAGGGACCCACATCTTTCCTAGCTACTCCAATCGAGGCTCTTTCCTTTGTGACACATACCACACGCAATAATTCTCACAAGTGCTATCTATATTATAGGTTTCATGCAAACAAACTTAACCAAATTTCCCTTATTTTCTCACCAATTGCTGCAGTCCTTAGGCTCTTGCAAACAACTTTTATTCCTGGTTCTGTCCTTTTTAGTTTTTCCACTTGTCTACCACCACATCCTAATCTCAACCGCACTTATCCCACATATGATTTGTTGCTTTTGTTGTTGAAAAACAAAATTAAGGATAATTGTTTCACATTGAGAATGAATAGAGAATTGCAATAAATAGGCTGCAATTTAAGTTTCTTATTTGAAATATGATTACTTTTGATTGATAAGTGTGACTCCACTCAAATCACTGTACGGTGCAAATTCAGACAGAGATAAGCTGTGAAACTCCAATTATACTTTCGGCATATTCTCCACCTGCCCTTTATTTTATTTTAATTTTTTTTTCTACCTACACTTGGCTGGTTGGCCCTTGCCTAAAATCCAAATTTTTACAATCCTTTTCAGATCCTTAATAGAATCTCATTTCTTTCATTGCACTCATTAATGCTTAAACTTACCACATTATAAGTCCTAGCTCCAAATTTTACTTCTACCTGTAAAGCCTGAATTTCCAACACTGTTAAAGAAAAAGCTTCAACACCCTGCAGCCTCTCGGTTGAAACCCCAGGTTGGCCTACCTTAACTTCAGTCCCAAAACTATGGCCCAGCACTAACATTTTGATTGTTCAGTTTAAAAATATAAAGTATTGCAATTGAGTATATCAGAATGCTAGTTTCTATTATATGTAGTTCAATAGCTTAGATACAGCATTGATTTGGTCTGAATCGATGACCTGACAATTCGTATTCTACTTGTCGAATTACCCAAGTTTTCTTCTAACAATATCTATCAAACACATTGTTTCAACTTCTATGTGTCAAGGTAATCAACATCCCCAGGATCCATTAAGATTGAAGAAGTTGGGCCAAATAGACAGATTATTTACCATCACAGGATGATTCAACAGGCTGAAAAAAACAAGAGCTGCATCAGAAGGAACTTTCAGTGAATGCTTGGTAAGAATAACGACAACAATAATAATGGCACTTGTTATCAAAAGCCAATATAAAAAAAAATATTAAGAAAAAAAATCATGACTTGATAAAACAGAATCAGAAAGTGAGAAGATAGGGTGTGTAAGGAAAAGATGAAAACATTGAAATATAATCAGCTCGCCTCTTTTCTTTTTTCCGACAAATGTTGGTTTCCTTAAAAAAGCAAAAAGAAAAGTTGGAAAAAATGGCATAGAAGACAAGAGAATGAACTAATGCACCAATAAATCAGCTACAATAATATACTAGATAAGTACAAAATTGTAAAGCAATGAGAGAACCAACTATGACACATGCATAGCCATTAAAAAAAAAAAGAAAATGATGTCTTCCTGCCTAATGAGAAGAAAAGTATAAAGAAAATAATACCAATAAAAAAGTGTCGTTGATGCAGATAAATCGTCTATAAAGCAGAGTTCACAAACAGTAGTCCAAAAGAGGTGAAGTTTAAAATTCTTATGTTGAGGAAATAAAATAGAGTGAGGCTAATATACCTTCTTCAGATGGGAACTTACACGAAAATATACAAAATCTGCATTTTGAGTGAAAGACTTACTCAATGACTAGTTGGCGTACAACTCCTGGAAGGACACCATCATTGATAGAGGCAGTCTGTATTTCATAAGTAAATCTGCTATCAGTATTGGATGAGCAGTCCTCCTGTGAGAACATATTCTCATGTCAAAAGATATTCATAGAGAATTTCGTTGAATTTTCTTTTTCCTGAATAGAGAGAAGCATGCACAACCTTTGTGCAAGCAAGCAAAGCTCTGATAACAACTAGCATTCAGACTGTTCATAAGTTGCAGGATCTGTCTAATATTCTTGGATGAGCCTCTTTGGCTAAATGTAAAATTTTACCAATAAGAAATCAAATAATATTTTTAAGTGCATAATTATATAATTGAGGTCAGTAATCTCTCTCAAATGCGAATAACATAAAATTATCAAACAAACATAAATGCTCGAACAAACAAACACACGTAAAAACTGTGAACTAGAGATTAGAATCTTTTGTGTTTTTACAGGAAACAAAATGCTCTTGGAAACAAACACACGTTGATAGTACTACTTATACTCTGTATCACTGGACGACTAACTTGAGATTAGAAATCAATTCATGCAACTAAAAAAATCCTGAACAAGGGTCAAGACGAGTCATCAAGATAACAACCACAGATATGATATATATTTTGTTAATTATTAATTCCAACAATAACAGATACATGCTTCCAGATCACAAATCACAATATTTCACTGCAAACATGATTTAGCTACTCCTGCATGTCATTCTATTCATTAAAGAGGATATAGAAGACATGAATCTTTTAAGTTAACAACTCTTTCAAGCTATTTTACAAACTCCAAGTAATATCAAAAGTTTCCAAAATACAGTCACAAAATCAAACTAAGCTGACTCATTTACATAAGAACTGAACAAAAACTACCCAAAAAAACTTTCAGATCAGGTCGCAACCACTCACCTTGCGACATACAACAAAGAAATTCGTGACAGAGCCTTCAAGAATTTGATCACCATCATTTGACAACAAAACCTCATTCACCAAAGGAGGCTTCAACTTCTCAAATTGCTTCCTTTGCCTGATCTCATTAAAAAAATAAAAAAAATAAAAAATCTCCAATTCTATACAAACCAAAACCTCAACAGAACCAACCTATTCTTACAGCAATCACTTACCTCACCCACTCAGCAAACTTCGCTCTCGCAATGTCCCTTCCGCCTCCAACAACAGCCAACCGCGCACCATTCTCTTTAGCACCAAAAGCAGGCGGAACATAAACCTCAATGTGCAAGTAAACATCGAGTGCCCTCAAAACCCTTTCTTGTTCTCCATCTCCTTCATTTACATCCAAATAGCTCGAATTCCCACTCACCAGCGTCGTGATCGCTAATTCCTCTCCGCTATTCCTTTCCTTCAACGCAATCGGCAACAAAGCTTTCAAAGAATCGTTGACGCGAGGCCAAATTACGGATTTCCACGAAGAATACGAGGCGAGCAGAGATGTACACGAAACCTCCTTGTCTTCTCGACCGAACAGGAAATTAGGTCTTGACTCGGCTAGAATTCGAGCCGAATTGGCCAGTCGTTGCAAGTGCCTCTCCCAGAACAAGAGGTAAGAAGCGTTTCTGTGCGTTCGAGAAATCGTATAAGCGCCTGAAAGAGTGGATTGGATTTTGAATATGAGAAGATCGGAATTAATGCGGAACGTGAAAAAGAGATTGATAAGTGTTGGATTACCCGGATGTGATTCGAGGAAGGAAGAGATCGGAGGAACGTCCGAGGATTGGGAGACGACGCCATTGACGACCAGAAACCTGCAAATTGACATCTTTGAGCTCTCGGCTGCGTTTAGGGGTGTTTGGCACCCCGACCAACCCCACCTTACGGAACTTTTTGAGTTGGTTTATGTTGGAGTAGACGGATATTTGAGTTGAATTACTTTCTAAAATATTCGTCTTCATTAATTTGAATTGGTCATATGTAACCAATAAAAAATTAAATAATTAGACTCAAATTGAAAGTAAGTATCAAAATTTTGGACCTTTTTTGAAAAAACATAATAATTTTATATTGTTTAACTATTATGTATTGATCATTTATTATTTGTATATGATTGATTGTATGTTAAAAATTTTAAAGTATTGTTAAATTATTAAGATTAGTCATTTGCTTTTGTGTGTTAAAATTCTTAAAGAATTCTTATTTTTTAATTGATTTTCTTAATGATTAATATTTTATAAATTTGCTTGGTATAAGATTTACTTAATTTTTTTTATTTTTTTTGTGTTAATGAAGTGTCACAAAAACTTTTGATTTTTTTTTTTGCTAAATAAGATGTATTTTTTGTTGTTGCAAATAAAAATTTTGGCTACGTCGAACCCAATGAACCGACCTAACTCAAATAGAACCTGAATTATTTGGGTTGGGTTGAGTTTGAAAAAAAATTAAGTTGGGTTAAGTTTCAAAATTATTTAGATTGGGTCAATCCAATTTATGTACACTCTTAGTTGAGGTGGTCCGCGAGGGAGACGGGGTAACACTGCAACTGGATCATATGGACCGGGTTCTGAGCCGGTATTAATTGGTTTGTAAGATTTAAAACCTATTTAAAGAAGCCAACACTTGAAGTGCTTGGGCTGTGTTGTTGTTTAGGCTTGGTTGAGGCCCATTTTCTGATTGGGCTCAAAAGGAATTAAGTTCTCATTATCTTTAGTTCACACATAGAAGAGTGTAACTAAACCCGATCGAGAGGACAAATATCAATGGGTCTGGTCAGTTTGATCGAGGTGTTTGATTTAGGTTGGTTATAAAATTAATAAGTTTGGCTCAGGTCTTGGGTCTTGGGTTTACGCTAATAGAATCCGACCCTATCCAACCCAAACTGAACTCTATGGCAAATCATAAAAATCCTCTTATCCCTCAATTAAGCAACTTATGAACAAGTGATGACTTAACTATGATGTCGAAGAGGGGTGAAATTTAGATTAAAATATATAAACTGAAATATTTGTGTGAAACTTACTTAATAAATATTACATCAGCCGAAATCCCAACACGAAGGACCGACCTAATTCAATTCGAACTAGTTTGGGTTGAGGTGACAAATTAACTTAGGTTGGGTTCTAATGTTTTTTCAATCCAAACTGTTTGAGTTATACTAGGTTTTCACTTAAAATCAACTTGATAGTGCAACATCTCAGGAGGCTTGCACACAGGTTCAAGCTGCTGCGTGTTAACATGTACTTCCAGAACAGTCAGCTGCTTGCTTCAGTTAGTTAGACGCTTCAACAAACAGTTGTAATTCTGTTATTGTAGTTAAGTTTAACCAATTGTAACATGACTGGCGTACATGTATCTGTTCTCACTCCGCTATAAATAGACTTTAGCACCTTCATCTTAGTTCAATTGACTGAGATCATTTTCTCTGATACGTTAAAGCTTTACTCTGTGAAATTCAATACAACTCCACCCAACCTCTTATACCTCTACCATATCACATAAGATTAAAAAATGATTTTCTAACCACAAAAAAAAAAAGTAAACAAAAAAATTAGACTAGGTTTTAAATTTTAGGTATCGTTGATCTTGATCATTTAGTTTAATTCACTTAGTTAAAATATCATCAATTCTACGAATTTCTACTGTAATTGTCCATTAGGCAGTGTTAACTTTATTAATATATATATAGTTATATTTATGTTATTGAATTCGCTATATATTTACAACAAATAATAATGAAGCACACTCAACTTAATTCAACTAATTAAGCCTTTAGCTCAATACATATATACTCAAATTAGCTCAACAACAGTTCTTCTCAACACTATGTACATGAGTTCAATGCTATTTGAATCCAACTTTTTTACTTCATTCTATCAAAGGCTTAGAGCATGTCACGATCTACTATATGTGATGTCATGATTGGCACGAAACTTTGAGTATATCCTTCCTCAATATTTTTAGCATCCCATCAGCCTTCTAATAACACACCATAATTTCAATAATCAACATCAAAATATATAGACAATAATAGATCATCAATGTAAAAGCATACCTAAATGACAACCATAATTTTTTTTTTCCAAGTCTATAATGTTCAAAATATACAAAATCCTACTTAACCATAAATTACAATCCATCTATGTGTTAAGTATAAGCATTAGGTGTTACATAGTATAATTTATTAAAATAAATGCAAAAAAGTATTAAACACCTACGTCATAAAAGTATAGAGAAAATGCCCGCAGCTAAGTTTTTTTTCTTCCCCTTCCCATCTGAACCTAAAAGGATAAGAGTAAGAAGTGAGCTACAACAAGCTCAATGAATGTATTCTACAAGTGACAATATATATATGCATTTATGTAAAACATTGTAAGATCATTAAAATATTATCATTTATAAATATGCTCATGCAATCCTAACACCTCCTCAGTAAGAATCAATACAAGGGCTTGAGTACGCGGCGCCTATCGCCCGATCGACCTCTTACCTGTATTCTATTAAAATTCTTAGGATTGTATGAACCATAGGATCCGCCCACCAAGACAAGTACCATTCCTAGGCGAATCCTAACATACACAACCCATAAAAATTCTTTGCCAGGTCCACAGTTAGGGATCACCACTAGACTTACGAGATTCTCCGAAGAAAATCCCAACTGGGCGACTCTACCCAATTGCTAACCCTATTAGACTATGCTCAAATACATTTCATGAGACATTAAATCATGCATGCTACAATAAATAAACATTTAAAACACATTTCTATACTACAATGCCATATATAGAAACGAACAAGTAAATAAACACTTACAACTTGATTTGCTAGACTTAGCTAATCCAATCCAATTCACAAGAGAGCACTAGAATGACCACAATCACCCCAAATACTTCAATCCCCAATTAGCCTATGTGGGTTACTTAAATCAACCAAAATCTCTACATGAACATATGGTTTATACATTACTGAAAATCAATTCACTAGTGTGCCAAACAACCACGATCAAACTCAATTCCATAGCCAATTAAAATTCTAAAATGATTATACACATGAGTCAATCTCATATTGCTCAATTCAACCATTTAAAATCAAATTAAACCATACATAACCTAATTAAGTGCAATAGGTGGGGATCCAACCACTATAATACAAGGCATTCAATCATAATTAGGGTCAATTAGACTATTTATGAAGTCAATTTCATCAATTGACTAAGTCTAAGTCAAAATCCCCAAATTTTGGCAAATCCCCAAATTCATTGAAATTTTTCAAATTACATGGCCTAAGCCAAAATTACATTACACTAGGGTTATCCACTAATTAAAATCAGTAAATTGGACTACTATACATCCACATTTACCTATGTATTCAACATAAATCACATGCAAATTGAATAGGAAACTTTAAGTTTAAAATCCTAGTTTATGTCAAATACCTATAACCTTACTAATTTCCTGTTAGAAATTGAGGGTTTCCCCATTTATGGACTCCTAACATCCTCTAGATTAACATATCTCAAATGCAAGACCTAATTCCAAAAATGTATTTTCTACCACTCTCCTTAAATTCTTGGATTCATGAGTAAAAAACACCCATTGTCACACCCCGCCCGGACGCGCCTAAACCGGCGGTACACTCTCGGACGGGGCGTGCATTTGGAATAATCACAATGGTAATAACAGAGTGCGCAGCGGAAATACAGTACACAGTACAAATCTGATTTCATTTAATTCAGAATACTTTGTACATAAAATGGTCAAGGGAACATACTCCCAAAATTCCCAATGATTCATACAAAGGGTATAAAATGTGGGCCCCAAAACCTGCACCCAGTCCACCCTAATTTCCTATGAAAGATTGGAAAATAATGGAGTGAGCTTAACGCGCTCAGTGGGTAAATAGTGCATGAGTATAACAATTAATAAATCATACTTCAATATCAAATATCTTAAATACACATGTGAGCATCATAATCAATCAATATGTATGTATGCATGACACCGTCACGTATTAATGGTTTGATGAGCGTACATCGCCTGAGTTCACGCACAGGTGTCCTTCCCCGGGCGTAGCCAGGTTCTCACTGTACGTCCCTCCTCAGGAACGATGCTCTGGATTCACGTACTAATGTCCCTCCCCGGCGTAGCCGAGTTCTCATGTACGTCCCTCTCCAGAGAAATAATATGAATAGTGAGCAATGCTTCTAACTATTCTATGAGTCATAAACCATATACGTCCCTAGGTGGTGATATGTATGATGCCAATGCATGAACTAGTCTAGTCTACTGGTCTGGTCTTTTCTTGACATTTAGACTGACTTTGGCAACGTCTGGTGATCCTTATCAGGGTCGGTATCACGACGTGCAAAGTTAGGACATTCAGGTCATAAACATTATTGACATAATGCAGTGTAAATGAATAGTAGACATAATAATAATTAAATGTAAACTTTAATAAAAGTTATGAAACACGCAAACCTATGTTTCGTTCCCCACCTTTAGATAAAAACTTCTTCTTTCCGATCTGGCGTTTTCCTCCGGACAGAACTTCGTCGCACCGTACCGAGAGTCTCGATCAGAGAGTCTCAAAAACTAAAAACTTAGAATGAGTGGAAAGAGAAGGAAAATCATAAGGAGAGTGATTTTGGTGTGAGAAATGAGAATGAGGAGGGTTTCTTATATAGAGATTTTTGGCGCCTGAACGTTCTGGCATTGCGCCTGAACGTTCTGGCATTGCGCCTGAACGTTCTGGCATTGCGTCTGAACGTTCTGTCATGCGCTGAATGTTCTGGCATGCGCCTGAACGTTCTGTCATGCGCCTGAACGTTCGGGCGTTGCCCAAATAGTAAATTTTTGTTTTTTTTTTTTTGTGAAATACAGAGTATTACACTCTACCCCCCTTAAAGGGATTTCGCCCTCGAAATCAAGTCAAGTATGGATGAGGGGTATTGCTTGCGAAGTAGCCGCAGGTTGCTAAGGAGCCACTGCGTGTGTGCATCACGATATCCATTGATATGATTTTCAGATATCTGCGTAGTTATTCAAGTGAAACAATGTATGAAGATAAGTGTAAACAATGTTTCATCCTGGTATTTAGAAGTGAAAATAATACAATGTATCACAACATCAGGTGGTACTAGAAAACAATTCAGGGTATTTCTGTTTAATTGTTGATTCTAGTTCCCATGTAGCTTCCTCTATGCCGTGGTGATCCCAGAGCACTTTCACAAGTGGTATGCTACGTCTCCGTAGTTCTTGAGTTTTTCTATCTAAAATCTGTATTGCTTTCTCTTGATACTTATTTACTTCCTCAACCCGAACCTCGACTAAAGGGATGATATGCGAAGGATCAGGACGATACTTGCGAAGCATAGATACATGAAAAACGTCATGAACCTTAGGCATGGACGAGGGAAGGGACAGACGATAAGCAAGTTTACCAATACGTTCAATGATCAGAAATTGACCGATATACCGCGGGGAAAGCTTGCCTTTGATCCCAAAGCGTTTGACACCTCGGGTGGCCTGGACTTGTATAAAAACAAAGTCCCCCTTATCGAATTCTAGAGGCTGTCACCGTTTGTCAGCATAGCTCTTCTGTCGAATTTGTGCAACACGAAGTCGTTCCTTTACTAGTGTGATCTTCTCAGAAGTCTCTTGAACTAGTTCAGGGCCCAACTGCGGTCGGTCTGCCATATCTAACCAACATACCGGAGATCTGCAAGGCCGACCATAGAGAGCCTCGTATGGTGCCATGCCGATACTAGTTTGGTAGCTGTTGTTGTATGCAAACTCAGCTAGATGCAAATACTTTGCCCATCCGTCATTAAAGTCCAAAATGCAGCATCGTAGTATGTCTTCTAAGATTTGGATAAGCCGTTCTGACTGCCCATCAGTCTGAGGGTGGAAGGCTGTGCTCATAGTGATCTTTGAACCCATTCTATTTTGGAAGCTTTTCCAAAAGTTTGATGTGAAGCGAGGGTTTCGATCAGAGACGATCATGAGTGGTATGCCATGAAGGCGTACGATCTCTCTTTCATATAGTTCTGCAAGTTTGGCGGGATTATCCGTGGACTTTATTGGCAAGAAGTGTGCAGACTTTGTAAGTCTGTCAATGATAACCCAGATACATCTTGCCCTTTATTATTTCGAGGTAAGGCTGTAACAAAATCTATTGCGATGTTCTCCCATTTCCATTCTCCAATAGGTAACGACTGGAGAAGGCTAGAGGGAAGTTTTCGTTCTGCCTTAACTTTCTGGCAAGCAAGACATCGAGCAACGAAGTCTGCAATTGCCTTCTTCATTCTAGAAAACCAGAATTGTCGCTTGACATCCTTGTACATCTTGTCACCCCCAGGATGCATAGCGTATCTCAAACAGTGCATCTCAGTAAGCACGTCTTTTCGAACCTCGGGATCGTTCGGAAGACAAAAGCCATTTTTTATAGAAAACGGCTCCGTCGTTAGAGACTGACCAATGAGGAAGGTCTTGCCCGCTGAGTAGAAGTTCTCGTTTCTCCATTAACATAGGGTCATTGGCTTGAGTAGCTGAAATCTTGCGAACGAGGTCAGAGGTAGCGGATAATTGAGAGAGTCGTGGGCGTGGTCCCTCTTCGTTCAGCTGGAGGTTAAAGTTCTCCATCTCTGTAGCCAACTTCCCCATTTCATAGTTAAGAGTGCAAGCAACATAAGATTTTCTACTCAAAGCATCGGCCACAACATTGGCCTTTCCGGGATGGTACTGGAGTTGGAAGTCATAGTCTTTCAAGAATTCCAACCATCTTCTTTGGCGGAGGTTTAGGTCTCTCTGAGTGTATATGTACTTAAGACTCTTGTGATCTGAGAAGACCTCGAACCGTTCATCGTATAGGTAATGACGCCATAATTTAAGTGCAAACACAACAGCTGCAAGTTCCAA
This sequence comes from Paratinospora sagittata, assembly GCA_035771175.1. Lineage (NCBI taxonomy): Eukaryota > Viridiplantae > Streptophyta > Magnoliopsida > Ranunculales > Menispermaceae > Paratinospora > Paratinospora sagittata. Next base: position 22,552,035 of record CM069593.1, read on the forward strand.
GTCATGGGTTGGGTAATTACCCTCATGAATCTTCAGTTGCCTGGAGGCAAATGCAACAACTTGGCCTTCTTGCATTAGTACGACACCTAAGCCTTGGAGAGAGGCATCGGTGTATAATGAAAAACCAATTCCATTTCTTGGAGTGATAAGTACAGGTGCTGTCGTGAGGCGTTTCTTCAATTCCTGAAATGATGCTTCACAGGCGGGATTCCAGATGAAGCACACGTCTTTTCAAGTGAGCTTGGTCATAGGTTCAACAATCTTTAAGAAGTCCTTAATGAAGCGTCGGTAATAGCCAGCCAAACCAAGAAAACTCCTAATCTGAGTAACAGTGGTAGGCTGCTTCCAGTTTAAGACTGCTTCAACCTTAGAAGGATCGACCTCAATGCCATTGCCTGAAACCACATGGCCGAGGAATTGAACTCTCTGCGCCCAAAATTCGCACTTACTCAACTTTGCATACAGTTGGTGTCTTTGTAAGGTCTGGAGGACGATCTTCAAATGTATTTTATGGTCTTCCTCAGTTGAGGAATATATCAAGATGTCGTCGACAAAAACCACCACAAATCGATCTAAGTATAACCTGAATATGAGATTAATCAAATCCATGAATGCTGCAGGGGCGTTTGTTAGACCGAACGGCATAACTAAGAATTCGTAATGACCGTACCGAGTTCTGAATGCTGTCTTGGCAATGTCCGACTCTCGGATCCGGAGTTGATGATAACCGGACCTTAAATCAATCTTAGAGAAGTATTTGGCATCTCTAAGTTGGTCGAACAAGTCATCGATCCTTGGCAATGGATATCTGTTCTTGATGGTGACGTTATTCAACTTTCGATAATCGATACCAAGTCGTAACGAACCATCCTTTTTGCGAACAAATAGAACTGGAGCGCCTCAGGGTGATGAACTCTTTCGGATGAAGCCATTACTCTCTAAGTCCTGCAGTTGTTTGTCTAATTCAACTAGCTCGATATTTGACATTCTGTATGGTGGAATTGAGATAGGCCCTGTTCCAGGTATGAGGTTGATCTCAAAATCGAATTCCCTAACTGGAGGGAGACCAGGAAGGTCATTAAGAAATACGGTTGGGAATTCAGATATGACTGGAACATCGCGTACTTCGGGAGGGTACAGAGCTGGTGATTCATTGCAGTCACCAAGAGACAACGCTCGAAGTTGTGACTTGAGAAGTGCAACTGTTGATTTGTGTATCCATTGCCTTGTTCCCTGAATCTTGACAAACTCTCCTGTAGGCAAAGTTAACTGAACTTGCTTGTTCATACAGTCGATCGTTGCATTCAGTGGTGCGAGCCAGTCCATGCCGAGGATGATGTCGAAGTCTTCAAAATCTATTACAAAAAGATTGGCATATATTATATGTTCGGACATTCGAAGCTCACATCGAGAACACTGCAAATTCACGTCAGTACCCGATCCGAACGGTGATGTGACATGGAGTGTGATGTTTGTGGGTTCAGGATGCAGGCCTAAATGTCTTACCAATGACAACGATATAAAAGAATGCGTAGCACCTGAATCAAACAAAACATGCACCAATGTATTGAACAAAGGAAAGGTACCTTCGACGACATTGTTGTCTGGTAGGGGATGTTGAGCGATGGCGAATGCTCGGCCCTGATTCCGTTGACCCTGGTTCGGCCTGGGTTGGGCATTAGCAATAGGTGGTGCTTGTTGGACTGGAATAGCAGGAATAGGTTGCTGAAGGTGCGGACAAAGATGTTTGACATGACCCTTCTGGCCGCAGTTGTAACAAGTCGGCCTGTACTGCTGATTGTGTTGCTGGCCATTATGATGATTCTGCTGGCCTTGTTGATTGTGGTGTCGACCACCACCTCTGCCATTGCCGTTGCTACGGCCCCCTCATCCATAACGACCGCCACGGCCATGGTTTCGGAAACCCTGGTGGTTAGAGTTAGAAGGTGCAGCCGCAGGTGTTGTGGCTTCATTCGTCGAAATAGGGGCTGGGAGGGCTGGGTTTTGATTGTAGTAGGGCTTCTTCTTGTTGCCCTGTTGCGAGCCCTGTTGGGAAAATGTGGCAGGCCGTTTGCCCTTATTCATTCGCTGTTCCTGTAAGAACTTTTCTTGTTCAAAGCTCATGGCCTTGTCAACAACCTCCTTGTAAATCTTGAGATCCAAGATCGATAAGGCTTGTCGAATGTCATGGTGAAGACCATTATAAAATTTCTCACTCTTATCTCGCTCCGTTGAGATGGTGGAGAGAGAGTAGACTGATAATTCTTTAAATTTTCCAGCATATTCTCTGACGGTCATGGTTCCCTGATATAACTTAGCAAATTCCTGGCGCTTCTGCTTTGTCACCGCGCTGGGAAAATACTTATCAATAAACATTGACTCAAACTGTTGCCAAGTCATATCTGCTATATTGACCCTTGGGTCTTCTTTCACTGTGATCCACCATGTGTTTGCGGCACCAACAAGTTGGTAGGTTGCTAGGGGAATTTTGCGAGTCTCATCGACTCCCATTGCATCAAGAGCCTTCTTTGACTCATCCAACCACTTTTGCACCTCATCAGGATCAATGGTGCCATCGAAAGTAAGAGGTTGTAACCGCTTGTATTTAGTAATCTGATCGGTTTGAGCTTCGGACCCAAATTTTACAGGTGCTTGAGCCGTGGCAACCTGACTGGCTGCGGTCTCACGAACGGCAGTTTGAACAGTGACCTTCATCGCCTCAATAAATCCAGCGAAGAAGGTTTCAATGCTTGAAGGCATGGCAAAGGGTGTGGGTGGTGGTGGTATTGCCTGCCCAGATGTAGTGGCAGTGTTGGGTGTGGCCTGTGCTGTTGTCTGAGGCGGCGGTTCCTGAATCTCAGGAGGTGCCTCCACTGCTGGACGAACAACACGTGGCCTTCCTCTCTTCCTGGTTTGCATTGTCTCACTGGCAAAGAGAAAAGGAAAACCAAGATTTAGGAACTGTAGCCAAATATAATGTTAGAATATGCTCAGCAACAATTTCGAGAGTACTGCAATATTAAAATCACCTATTTTTCTAAGTATAGTGTAAGGTTTTTGTTGAGCAATCACAAAATCTTATATATCTCGTATGTTTGGCCATGGTGTAAAAACAAACAAGGTTAGAATGTTTATATAATAAGTAGAAAACTGTGCAAGTATTTAAAATGATTTGGTTCTGGTTGTTGTGAACATACATATATTTCATTGAAAAACCATACGAGTCATAAGAAGTCTAAGATTTGCCTCGGTAAATATCTTAATCTAACGTTCTATCGCAATGTTATGCATTCATACGCTTACGCTTAGTCTGTCCGATTATTATCCAAATTCATATGTCCCATACCACATGAATTTAGTAATAAGGGTGTCAACCAAGTTAAGTTGTATGAACACGGTCGCTAAAAACATTGGCTGAATAGAAGTTCACTAAGAGTATCGTCCAAATTTACTCGTCCCATACCGTGTAAACTTAGTGATAATATTAGTAATGCAACTTTCTCCAAATGTTTCTTTTCACACAAGGTCATGGGTTTTCTTACTTCCACAGTTTATTTAGTATCCTCCAATTTTGTTGTGTCCCATACCACTCCAAAGTTAGTGATACAAAAGAAAGAATGGTTGTAAGTCGGCCCATCAAAGAAAGTCTTTAAACAAAACAATTTCATTCATATATGTCAAAGAAAATTTTTACAATGCCAAAAATTAATTTTGACTTTCTTGCCTACTACCGTTTCTTCGAGATCTACTGTTATGTACAGAATGACTACTAACAGAAGGTTGAGAGTTTGCCCGCTCTGCGTTGGAGTTTGGCAAACGAGTTAATATATTATTGTCCCATTGGTGCAGCAAGATTGGATGCCATTTCATCTAACCGTTCAAGTAGGTTAGTCGGTTGTCCCATTGGTGGTTGATGGGGTTGTTTGTCTCGTAGGTGAAGGGTAGGCCATAGGCATTGGAGGAAAGTATTGGTTGTATGGGTGATTCATAGGTGGAACGTAGTTGTATTGATTGCGCGGGGATCCCCTAACCGGAACCCCTTGGATAATTTGGTTTGTTTGAGATGAAAAAGTTGGAAACAATGGGCTCATTGGAATGTTTGGCCCTCCAAGATTTGGTGACGTCCAGTACAGTTGTTGTTGGTTTACAACAACTTGTGGAACTGGCTGATACTGTACCGCAGAAGTTGGAAATCTTTGGTACGAAGTGTTGCCTTGAGTTGGCACGTTCCAAGTTGGTGGATTTTCTTGCGTACCTTGTCTATCATGACTTTGTATAGGTGGATTTAGTGTGGCATATAATTCTTCGTCAGTAAGTGGTCGATCAGTTGGATTACCGGCTGGGTCTGATGTAGGATGTGGATTGGAATCATTATTTGGGCCTTCTCTGACAGGCATCTTGCGTCAACATTTGCGAAGGCAACGCCCGTGCTTGTCTCTCATTCTTTCGGCAGTTCTTATTGTCGTCTCGAATACCTCTTCGTCAGTTACCCCTCCACTTGTGCCATATGTCTTGAAGATAGAGGATGCTGTAACTGGTTCAGTGATCAGCTTTGACGTTCCATCGAAAGTGTCAACGTCTGCCTCGTGAAGTATCCTCATAATCAAGACTCCGTAACCGAGGAATTCTTTCTTTAAAGGGTTTTGAATCACCCTCAACATTTGTTGGATGATGATGTGTGGTAGGGAGACTTTTATTTTCTTCTCTATGCAATACAACACAAGGAGTTGGGCCCTTGACATAGTGCCCCTAGTGCCCCTCTCTGGCAAGATGTTGCCGTATACGATCTTTCCGAGGTCGACAAAAGATGGCTTAAGATGATTGTTTGGGAGGTTGCTGTATGTTGATTGAGTGTATGGCTCTTTGGCGAGGGAATTGAACAGTTGTGCATTAGATTCGGCGACCTCTGCAACTGTCTGGGGGTCATGTGGATCAATAATCCTTTCCTCAATCGGAATCTCAAAAAGGCGAGCAATAATCTCGATATTGATAGGAATTGTCGTGCCCATGATTGTTGTCTCTAAATGAGGGCTGATCTCATCTCCGTGAAGTCCCACGTAATTCATGGCTTCATAGAAGGATCTAACCAAGTTGTAAGAGACTTGACCCTCGACTTTGGTTATATTTAACCAATCCAGTGTTGCGAGTTTGTCATGAAGGATTGGACGGAGGCGGAGATCGCTATTGTCGATGCTCCTCATGGTCACAACCTCTCGTTTGGACAATTCCATTAGTCTAGTGGGAATTGGTTCCCTGCTAGTAGAAGTTGTTCCTTCCCTTGAGGTCATTCTTTTGCTGAAAGGAAAATAAATTTGTGTAAAAGACACAAAATATATTCCTAACATTTTTTAAAATTTATGCCTTATATGTTAGACATTATTTTCGAGTTTTCTTTTGATGTTTATGCCATAAAAAAAAAATTTCACTAGTGATTTGATGCATATATGTTGTATTCACCTATGAATGTATAGACATTTTTCATCACAACTATATATAGTTTCCAAAAATCAACTATTTGGAATATGTAGATATATGTCGTATTCTCCTATAAATGTATTGGCATATTTAATCATAACTATATATATAGTTTCCATAAAGCAACTATATATATATTTGAAATAAAAATCATATATAGTTGTTTTTAATCCAAATCTTAACTATATATATAATTCATATATATATAGTTCTAGATATATCAAATAAAATTTTGTAATTTTTAAAATTTTATATATATATATTTTTTTTTTGAAAAAAAAATTTCTATTTTTTTTTTAATATTTTTTTTTTGTTCGAAAAAAAAAAAATTTCGAAAATTTTTTTTTGTTTTTTTTTTTTGCGAATATTTATTTTTTGAAAAAAAAAATTCGATTTTTTTTTTCGAATATGTATTTTTCGAAAAAAAAAAATTCGGAATTTTTTTTTCTATTTATTTTTTGAAAAATAAAATTTTTTTATTTTTATTTTTATTTTTTGGTGGACTTGGGCGGGCCGTGGACCGTACGCTCTGATACCATTAAATGTCACACCCCGCGCGGACGCGCCTAAACCGGCGGTACACTCTCGGACGGGGTGTGCATTTGGAATAATCACAATGGTAATAACAGAGTGCGCAACGAAAATACAGTACACAGTACAAATCTGATTTCATTTAATTCAGAATACTTTGTACATAAAATGGTCAAGGGAACATACTCCCAAAATTCCCAATGATTCATACAAAGGGTATAAAATGTGGGCCCCATAACCTGCACCCAGTCCACCCTAATTTCCTGTGAAAGATTGGATAATAATGGAGTGAGCTTAACGCGCTCAGTGGGTAAATAGTGCATGAGTATAACAATTAATAAAGCATACTTTAATATCAAATATCTTAAATACACATGCGAGCATCATAATCAATCAATATGTATGTATGCATGACACCGTCACGTATTAATGGTTTGATGAGCGTACATCGCCTTAGTTCACGTATAGGTGTCCTTCCCCGGGCGTAGCCAGGTTCTCACTGTACGTCCCTCCTCAGGAACGATGCTCTGGATTCACGTACTGATGTCCCTCCCCGGCGTAGCCGAGGTCTCATGTACGTCCCTCTCCAGAGAAATAATATGAATAGTGAGCAATGCTTCTAACTATTCTATGAGTCATAAACCATATACGTCCCTAGGTGGTGATATGTATGATGCCAATGCATGAACTAGTCTAGTCTACTAGTTTGGTCTTTTTTTGACATTTAGACTGACTTTGGCAACGTCTGGTGATCCTTATCAGGGTCGGTATCACGACGTGCAAAGTTAGGACATTCAGGTCATAAACATTATTGACATAATGCAGTGTAAATGAATAGTAGACATAATAATAATTGAGTGTAAACTTTAATAAAAGTTATGAAACACGCAAACCTATGTTTCGTTCCCCACCTTCAGATAAAAACTTCTTTTTTCCGATCTGGCATTTTTCTCCGGACAGAACTTCGTCGCACCGTACCGAGAGTCTCGATCAGAGAGTCTCAAAAACTAAAAACTTAGAATGAGTGGAAAGAGAAGGAAAATCATAAGGAGAGTGATTTTGGTGTGAGAAATGAGAATGAGGAGGGTTCCTTATATAGAGATTTTTGGCGTCTGAACGTTCTGGCATGCTCCTGAACGTTCTGGCATTGCGCCTGAACGTTCTGGCATTGCGTCTGAACGTTCTGTCATGCGCCTGAACTTTCTGGCATGCGCCTGAACGTTCTGGCATTGCGTCTGAAAGTTCTGTCATGCGCCTGAACGTTCTGGCATTGCCCAAATAGTAATTTTTTTTTTTTTTTTTGTGAAATACAGAGTATTACACCCATTAGGTCAAAAGCAAGCTTGCATGCATGAATGAGAGTGATAGAAAGAAAAAAAAAGAGAGAAAGAATGAGGAAGAAATGATTACCTTGAAAATTTTTGAGCAAGAATGCACCCAAAACCCCAACTTTTCCCTTCATTTTCTCCTATCCCCTTCCTTTCCTCTTCTCCAAGCTCCTTAGCTTCTTTTAGAAGTGAAAAATGAGAGAAATCACATCTCAATAGCTTATATAGAGGTTAAGTGGCATTTTGGGCCCACACTTTAAAAAATACACTTTAATAAAAGAAACAGTTTTCCTGCTGCCATTACTTTCACTTGGATAATCAATTTCTTGCAAGCAACTCACCAGTTTTCCTGCTGCAAATGTTTTATGAGTCAGTTACTAACCTTCTGGTAAAATTTCAGCTCAATCCAACGGTGGGATTGTGAGATCCAACTGTTTGATCAAAACTGTGCAAGAAAATCTGCAAATTCAAGAAACCGTGTTTGGAGTCTTATACCTTACAATAGACAACTCCGATCAAGATCTTCACCGTTCATAATGAAGATCTATCAGAGAAGAATAAGAGGACAATATCTCAGCTCAATCGAACCTTGGATCAAGGAGATCAAGCTATTGATGTAATCGGTGACAGAAATTTCTTCCTCCATGGAGCGAGCTCCACTGATCTAAAACACCGTTTTCAACATGTTTCGATGTCGAACGGGTCTTCGATCATTTCAAAACTTCACGTGCACTCTAAACAACATAAAAGCATGTAAAGACACTCGAACATACACACGTCAAGCATCAAATACGTATACGCATACGTATAGGGTCAAAATAACGTCATCCTAAGGTACGAAGTGAATGGTGATAGTTGCATTAGAGAAGACTATTTTAACTCAACATTTATTTATCTTATATGAAAATTAATTTTTTCACAATTGATAGTTGTATTGGAGATGCTCTTAATCATACATTTAACACAATAAACACACAGTACGAACGATTATTGTTGTAATTATTATATGCAATGATCGGGTTGATCATTGTATACTTTCATTAACATAACTAGAGTCGATCTCCCTCTGATTCTTCAACATTTTGATACTTATACAACATTGCACAAGTCAGATAATATACAAAATTAACCAAATCAATCCCGGCTAACATCCAATACATATTATCCAACCTTCCTCTATTAATATCATTTGGTAGCCAATCCGCCACCTTCCTCACCAAGTCCACAACTGCAATACTCAAATAAAACCCCAACGCCATAAGCAATGAAATAGTGGCAGTAGAAGTACTTCGAAGCGACTTCGGAAACTCTTGGTCATACAAAGTCACTTGTCGAGGAAAATGAAATGCTTCACTAACTCCTACAAGACCCAAAGGCAACAACAACCACAAAGCTGACATTGGCACAATATCAGAAGTAGAAACGAGATCATGAGATCGCGCAATATGGAGCCTCCTTGATTCAGTTAAAGTTGCTGAAACCATTGCAAGAATGGTCACTATATGTCCAATTCCTACGCGTTGGAGTAGGGTTGGAGTTGCATTTATAAGTTTTCGAGTGTTGGGTAAGAGGAAGCGATCGAGGAGTAAGAGAAAGATGGTTGCGGTGAGAAATGTAAATACAAGGAAAGAACCAGATGGGGACTTGGAAATGAGAACCAATGTGACGGTTCATGGTTAGGGCTTGAAGGACTACTAAGCTGTTTATTGTACCTATTGAGATGCTTAGGAAAATGCTGGATGTCCAAAGTGGTATTATTCTGATTAGGGTTTTTAGGTCTTCTACTTCTTGCATTGTGCATAGCTTCCATGGCTTTGCTATTGATCCATCTCGATTAGTGTCATCACTTTGAGTACTCTTCAGTGCTGCATGATTAAAGAATCTGCACAAAATGCAAATATTAAAGTTTATTAAAGACTTTCATAAATTAAGGTTTTATTATGATTCAAAAGTTAGAATATAACTCAAAAACTTAAATATAGAAAACAAGTTTCTATTGTTGTTCTTCCTTTTTTTTTTTTAAATAAAATCTTAAAAGATGTTTTTATATTTATCAATAGTATACATTTTGAGCTATGTTAAAACAATTCAAAATATATACAATGTTATAAGTCACCGTATCACCACATTACCAAAGAGAAATTAATTTGAATTATAAACAAAATGGGCCTTATTGTCATTATTTCCACAAAAATAATTTGTGATTTTTTGTTACATGAATGTATCAATATATTGATCATCAAGACCCAAAAAAAATGGAAAATAATCGTTAAGGCGTGCCAACGGATAATAGACTACATGAGGAGTAAATTTATATACAACTATATATTTATGTGTCATATATATCCTAACATACACAAGTTGTTTTTTTTAATACAACTATATATATTGGAAGACTGGGTGATGGCTTAGAATGGCTGTAATAAAGTTGGGTCTGAACTAAATTCTCATGTGTGTCTACCAAGTATTTAATAAATAACAAGTTTGTAGCCTCGCCCGATGGGCGGCGTTAATAACACAATACTACTATAGACTCAATTTGGATTTACTAAAAATGCTACCCTTCTGTGTAAATAATATTGATGTTAAGAATAATATTAACTAATTGATTAAAATATAATTATATAGCATTCATCATTTGTTGTCTATACGAATTAAAAAAAAAATTCATCTACAAATTTTCACTATTATAGGTTGGTATAAATATTTGATCATATATATATCATCGTAACATTTTGATGAAAATTTATGATGCATGAATTTTTGTCAAACAAAAAGAAAAATCATTCTATTTCTTTTAAAGCTTCTATTAATAAAATACCATTACATTAGATAATGTAAAATTCGTAGTCATGCATTTATTTACAACCTTTTTAAGTACATAAATATGACAAAATGATGACTAACATTACATATATGATGATGCAACAACGAAATGGTTTTGGAAACTTATCACATATATAAGCGAAATGAACAACTGGTCAAAGTACAACTGGTCAAAGTCAAAGTCATTACATATGTTGAAGCAAGAGATAGAGAGTGATTGCTGGAGAGATGAAAAGGAGGAGTGGTTGAGAAAGAAAACAAAAGAAGAAAGAGATGAAAGAAAAGGAAAAAACAAATAGTGAGAGGTATTGACATTGACATATACCAAACCGAAGGAAAACTATTTTTGTTGACATTTCTCATGATATATATATATATATATATATATATATATATATATATATATATATATATATATATATATATAATGAAGGTGGGGTCTCATCTATTTAAGAAACATTAACATGAAGGTATGAAGGTGGGGAGTGCGTGATATGCTGAGGATTCTTTTTTGGAGTGAGTTATTAGTTCAGATTTATGTCAGATCTTTGTCTATGTGTAGTCCGAGATATAATGATATTGTTGGGACCTTATATGAAGAAGAACTTGACATAAAGATGACAACTTGACTTAAGAAACAAACTCTAAAAGTATACTCTATAATCAATTTAGTGCAATGATTTGTGATTATACGGTATCACTTCTTTACTTATGTCAAGATGCTTATAGTACTACCCTACATACTACTACTACCACACCTATAGTAATTTTAATATCAATTCCAATGCAACTAATACCTATATACTCGACCTATACACCAAGTTCTTTCCTCTTCTCTCAAATAAAACCCAACATACAAAAAATAATCAATGTAATTCACATACCATGCAAGTCAACCCTGTATTTGGAAAGGACATTATCATTATTCAAGTTTATATATAAGCATATAATATGATATTGATAACAATATAAATTTTTCCATTATTCGATTGGTAACAGGAATATTTGCAATAATGCTAACTCTAGAAATGTAGCAACACTCAAGTTAAAAAAAAACATAATTCTTCGTTTGAATATTATATAATAGTAGGATGAAGATTAGGAGCAAAGGAAAGTCAAAATAAACATGCCTATTATTGAGGTCAAAAAGTTATGTGAACATTATATGTAAAATAATGAATGAAACAAAATGATACAGGAAACAATAGTCTTTGAATGGAAAAATAATATTATTGTTCATCTTCAATATTCGCGTCCAAGATTTACAGGAAACAATTCTTCTCTTCTCTTCTCTCCACAACCTAAAAAAGTTAGTACAACCCATTAGTTTATTGACTAAAATAACTTAAAAAAAAAACTCTAGAAACCAAAGAACAACCCTTAAAGTATTTAAAATATTTAAGAAGAATTAAAGTCATCAATCAGCTTGAGGTGTTTTCATGAAGGAATTCATGTATAAACAATCAAGCAAATCCGAAACTATTTAAGTTCAAACCTTGCCAGATGAAATAAAAAACATGAATTTTCTACCAAGATTCTAAATCTACAATTTAATCAAAGAATAAGTAATTCAAATATTCTGAAAGAAAATCCTAAATTGAAAAATCAAAAGCAAAACATTCAAGAGATGCACTAACCTTGAATGTCTTCTTTAATGACTGAATTGTACCCAAAAACAAAAGAAGATATTATGATTCTATAATTCTATGATAAATAACTAATAAAATTGAGGAAGAAAGAATAAAAAATGTAGATATTAGTTATCTTCTCCCGTTGTACATGTTCAAAAGCATAGGTGACTTAGATCTATTGTATGAAAAATAAAACTGAATATAGTTTAATTGACTTAATCTGAATCTGTATTCTAATTATTTTTTTTTGACCCTATCTGCCCAAAAAGAAATTTAGATATAAAAAAAGAAAAGCTTACTTCTTCTTTTTATAGATTGAAGACTTAATCGACAAACATCCGCAGTCGCATCAATACTGTAATTCGCATTGAAGAGATGAAGAGAAGTAGTAGATGGAGATGAAGAGAAGGAATGGTTGGAAATGAAGCAAGGGATAGAGAGAGATTGCTGGAGAGATGAAAAGGGGGAGTGGTTGAGAAAGAAAACAAAAGAAGAAAGAGATGAAAGAAAAGAAAAAAACAAATAGTGAGAGGTATTTACAATGACATATACCAAACTGCTCATTGGTGTGTCATTAGAAAATGTAATTAATTATAACGTGACGCTTACTTATTTAACAAATATTTATATAAATATCTGCTTCTTATTATTATTCAAAGTTTTGCAACAAACAAGCACTATATAGCTAGGTAAATACATGCTTGAAATATATAGGTGGTTGTATGTCTTCTTCATTTAATTGTATAATATACAAAAGTAAAGTGACATATAACATTTATCTAATATTACATATTTTTATATTCATAGGTTATATTACATGTATACATCTATTATGAGTTATATATATATATATATATATATATATATATATATATATATATACACATGCACGCACATTTAGAGGTATACATTAATTTAATACGCCCATGCATAATAATATGGTACATATGTTGAAATTACTGGCAGACCGGACTCCATAAGGTCATGCCAAAAAACATCATACAAATTTTCAGGGTACCTAGTCTCCGCTCCGTCATCTAGAACGACTCTTATAGTAGGTCGACCAATGATGGACTAATAAACCATTAGCGTGCTTGTTTCTCTTGGAGACCAACAATAAACGAAAGTTTCATCGATTTCGAGAAAAGGCCGATCTTCATTATCCACAACTTGAGGTTGGAGCCCGTAATCATACATATGGTCTTGTAACTTCATCATTAATGACTCAAATATTGCTGGATTAAGTAATCTATAAGAAAATTCTCTGGCCAGCATGAAGCAATTTGAGTTCTCATCCATTTATCGAGTATTTCACGGGTGTATTGTCTGCATGTTTATCAAACATACCAAGATTAGAGTGTTTAAATGAATGGTCAGAGAAGAAACATAAAGTCAACAAAATAGCAAATTCCTTGTTAACAAAAAGAAACATAATGAAAACAAAGTAGAAGCACGAAGAAAAGTATTTGTCGATAATAGGTAGTTGACAGGATGATACCTTAGTAGTTTCGTGGGTGATATGTGTTGATGATTTTTCCCGTTGTACAGTAATTGTGTAGCGTCTTTATTTGTTGAAAAACTTTCGGCATACAAATGGGAAGAACATCCTAAAATATATAGTTTTCAACAACAATTAGTTGAGTTTCAAGAAAAGGATAAACATGCAATAATTATTGCAAATAGTTTAAGTCAAATAATATCCCGAGAGTTGAGGGATTTTGCGTCAGGTGTCATAATCCAAACTGTATTTGTTGAGTTTATCAATACCATGATAATAAAACGTTTGGCTGCTAGATTTTCTTGTCTTTTGTCAAATAAGAAATTTAATTCAAATAAAATTTGATGTCAGAGAGTCTAATGTTGTCAAATTTCTTTTCTTGTCAAATAAGATTAAATTAAAGAAGTTCTGACAACTGGAGATGACTACAGGGTTTTCATAAGGGAAAATGTTAATTTGCCATCAATATCTAAGAGAGTTGTGACACATTGTTTTATTTTATTATAAAAGTTAAGTAATCATGTCAATCAAGTTCATAAAAAAAGTGGAAGGGCGCGTGGATGTGGATTCTGACGCATGACATCAAACAATTATTTTTTCCATTCAACAACACGCCCCCACTGTTGGACACTCTTCTTTTTCTTCCACGCAGCTCCCAACAAAGCGCACCCACTTGAGTACCCCTTTGAACTTCAAACTTCATGATGATGAAGAGAAAGAACTTCAGGAATTGGAGGTCTAACCTAGGTTGCATAATAGCTGCAAGAGCATAAATCCTAGATCAACTTAATAGCCTCCCATGACTTTGCTTTTTTTTATTATCTCCTGCACTGTCTCTTGTTTAGACGTAATGTCATTGCCTCCAACATTTTCTTTTGGAAGAAGAGAACTTACAAAAGTTGGAAGAGATATTTGAGCGGAGCGGAAAAAAATTAAGTGATTGATAAGCATGGAGAAGGAGATAGTGAAGTCAAGGTTTCAAAGTGTTTGTGTGTTTTGTGGGAGTAGGGCCGGGAAAAGAGATTGTTACAGAAACGCTACTCTTGAGTTAGGTGAAGAGCTGGTAATTTATTAATGATTGTACAAACGTTTTTTTATTTTGTTCCTACGACTTGTTTTCTTTGGCATGGTTTGGTTGGTGGGCTGTGTCATTTGTGCCTCATTGTTTAATATTAAAGTGTGTTAATTGTTTGAAGATTTCAAGGAAGTTGAACCTTGTTTATGGTGGTGCGAGTGTGGGTTTGATGGGTTTGGTTTCTCAGGCTGTTTATCAAGGTGGAGGACATGTTCTTGGGTAAGTAATATTAAGGACCAAGTACATAAAGAATCTATTTTTATCATATATTTTTCAGGAGTTTTGTTTATATTTTTAGGCTCCTTTTTTAATTTATGTTTGTTGGTGGATTTTGTGGACAGAATTATTCCCAAAATGCTTATGTGCAAAGAGGTTTGTAATCGCATTATGCTTAAGTAAAGTCCTCATTTTACTTTTTCCTAAGTATTTTCTCATTATCATTTCATGGGATCAGATAGTTGGAGAGACAGTTGGGGAATTAAGAGTAGTAGCCGACATGCACGAAAGGAAAGCTGAAATGGCTTGCCATTCTGATTGCTTTATTGCATTACCAGGTCCTTTGTTTCAGTTGGAATTGTTATCACTTTAATCAGAATATATTATCACATATAAGTTAACCTTCTAAAAAGGCTATAAAGGATTTCTATTTCAATAACAATACAGGTGGTTATGGGACATTGGAAGAGTTATTGGAGGTCATTAGTTGGGCGCAACTTGGGATCCATGACAAACCTGTAAGCAAATCAAAACCCATTGCATTCATTTATCTATCTAGCTATATATATATATATGAAAAAAACTCAAGCTAAGCTGGGTACAGCGCTGAACGGTCCCCCACCATCACGGTTGGATGCGTATATATAATTCATGTTTTTCCAAGCTTTACTAAGTAGCCGTAAGTAAGCTGCAGGTGGGGTTGCTTAATGTTGATGGGTACTACAATGATCTACTCACCTTCATAGATAAAGTAGTGGATGATGGGTTCATTAAAATGTCTCAGCGTCACATAGTCGTTTCGGCTCCAAATGCAAAGGAGCTCTTACAGAAACTCGAGGTTTTCTTTTCTTCAATAAATTAGTCCTTCAAGTTCGATTGTTGCTCATCAATACAAAGCATAGATATATAAAAGTAATTCACTTTGTTAAATTAGTAGACTGAATTTTGGTCTTTTTGTCCCTTTTGGTGGTTAGGACTATGTACCCGCTCATGAGGGTGTTGTTGCCAGGGCAAGGTGGGAGGCTGTGCAAGAAGAGTTTAATGTGCCGGTGTAGCCTGAAGTGGCTCTTCAATAAGTGGACCACAGTTGAATTCTGAATGTAGCGTATATATATATCATATATTTATAGTCATTTGCTCAGTGCAAGATTTGCAATGGTTGATCTCCTCCATTTTGTGGAAAGAAATGTAAAATCTTGTTTATTTGAATAGAATTGTTGTTTGATTTGGCATGAACTCGACTTTGAATTTTATTGTCAATTACAAACAAAATTGGCTTTAAGAAAAGAGAAACAAAAACTCGAAAGTCAGTGATGTAGGGAATGAAGTTTCGAGATTGCTTCTTCACGTATGAGGATAACGACTACTACATTGTCTTTGTGAGTATAAATATGAGTAGTGTTCAGAAGGAAATTTATCACATTCCAGTGTTTAGAATGTATGGAGATGGAGATATATATATATTTGTATAGCTAAATATGGTTTAAACAATGTAAATAAGAAAAGGGACCAACATTGACACATTATGACAATTTATTACTTTTAACAATGAATAACTTCATATCACATGACAATACTAATGTGAGCAATTACGCCACATCATAATATATAGATTTCTCCGTTTGTACATACAATGTAGTTATCAAGTAAAAAATGTGGAGAAAAAGAATTGTGGTATGCTTGAAGGTTCATTATGATTGGTGCATTAATAATTATATTAATCTTATATTGGTATAATTGCATAGGGTTTAAAGGTGAAATATAGGTACATTATTAATTGGGTGATGTATTTATTGTTAGTATATCAAAATTATAATTAATTTCATAGATATGGATAGACTGTAAATTGAATGCCAAAGGTGTAAATGCATTAATGGGAGAAGTATTAGTTAATAGTATATAGAGTTAGGGTAGAAAGTATGAAAGGTCTAGATATTAGTCTTGCCGTAATTTAGTATGACATAAAAGTCATAATTGGTGTATGTTGGTTGCAAGTTGATTTGTTCATGGTGCAGATATGAGTTCCAACAATGGTGTTAACAATGAAGGCAAACTGCAAACCAACAGATGTCAAGAACATTCCATCAACTCGTCTGCAAAAAAAATGAAAAAGACAATGTTTGTAGACATTACTGGAGGAAGTGAAACAGGGGTGGGACAAAAATGTGATGGTGGTATTCAAGCAATCTTATCGGACCATATAAACAAAGAAAAGAGAAGTGAACAATCTTTAGGTAGATCTGATTCACTTAAGAGTTTGAAAGGTTGTAGAGGCAAAGTAAAATTTGTAGCAATGTCTTCGGGAAACAAAGATGAAATAGAACAACAGGAGAAAGTAAAAGCAACAAACAACGATGAGGATATGGTTTTCTTGCATGGGTCTAGTTTAAGGGGGAATAAAGATAAGTTCGTTGACATCTCCAATGCAACGATAGAAAAATATTTGTTGATGTCAAGAGAGGAGAAATGGGAAGAAGCTTGCCGCCATTCTTCAGAGGTAAGTGATAGAACAATTTTGGGTTTAATCATATTCACATTAAGCATTTTTTTAAGCCAACCTATGATTTTGTTAAACTTTTGTGTTGCTTATGTTTTTATGAAGGCAACATTACTCTACCATATGATATTCTCAGAGTTAAAGCATGTGTTGGAGTATTCAAATCAAAATGTTCAAGTCCAAAAGAAGTTTGAGACTTTGACGAAAAAAATTCATGAAGAGGCTGAGGCCAGAGACTATCGTTCTGCTTGCATGGAAAGCTCGATAAGAGATATGACTGAGGAGATGAGGAAAATGAGGCAAGAAAATGATAAATTACGCAAGTTATTAGCACAGGCTTGGACAACAAAGACAGAGCTTCGACATGAGAGAGACCATTTCAAGAGTATTGCAGATGATAGTCAAGGTAAAAGCTTTTTGGCAAACATATCTTATAAGGGTTTACCAGAGAATTCACATATTTTATCTTTAATGAAAGAAATCTACAATGCAAATCAAAATGTTGCCTTGAATACTGACAGTAACATGAATGAGAGTGCTATGGTTGGTTCGCAATTTGGTACAGGATCATCAGCTACTCCAATTCCTCAGTGGACACAAATGGTAGAAGTTGATTCTCTGGGTGAAGTTTCATTTAACTTAGATGTTAACATAGTCTCAAGTAACAATCAAGCCATACAGGTTAATGTGCCACCGCAATCTCTATTAGGTGAAAGGCTAAATGCAGATGGCGAAGCCTTGTTTTAAAGAGTAATTGTTTAATTTAAAGAAATTCAGTTTTTTTTTGTGAAGGTTGTGGTGTCTTATTTGGGTCTTGTAATAGATTTGTTTATGAATGTAATAACTTAAGTCCATTATATTTAGTAGTTGCTTAATCAATGATCCAAAAAACAAAACTTTGTATTATTAGTATTAATTTGTAAGACGTTGTTATGTTCATATATCTTTCATATACATAGTATATATTTATGTTGCATTTTATATTTATATATTCCCCGTTGTTGTAAATTACATGACAATAAATTGTTTATTGTTGGCAAAATTGATATGGGATAGATAAGGTAAGGATTAAATGAAATTATAATTAGGCAATAAAATCTTTTAAGCTAAATATGTTTCCTTTGTATCGAATCCAAGATGTAGTAGGACCCAAAGTTGAACTAAAATGTTTGATATATCATATTTTAAAGGGAAACAAAGGTCGAAAGGATAAAAATCTTTTATTAAAAATAAATGAGTATTTGAATGAGAAATTTGCTAAAGTACATTGAGAAGGAAATGAACTAAAAAAATGTTAAGGCCAAAAAAGAATGAATGACAACAAAAGTAGAAAAAATGAATAAAGAATAAATTAAATAATTAAAATGTGTGGTGTGTTTTTCTTTTGCGAAATTGTTGACGTTATATCAGATGTATATTATAATTTATAAGATTGGAGCTCATCACAAACGTTAGACGTTTTCCCACACTTTCTTTCACCACTTAATGTGGTAACTTCTTATAAAAGCCAAAACGTTTTTTATGTTTTAATATATTTTGTTGGCTAACATAATCATAGCCCATGCGTAAAAAGTTATTGAAAGATTCTAACATGTTTTGTTGCTTGAGGAGACTATTGACAAAATCGACAAATGTCAAAAGATTTGTTTTACATGGAGATCTAGATTTGGCATGCCTTTAACATTATGTCTAGGAAAAAGAGCATGGCTAAGGGTTTGTCAGTAATAAGGATATTTGTATTTGTAAAGATATAAACAAAATAAATTGGCTTTCTTTCTATTTCTAGACCGATAGGTTATTTCTTTGTCCACTTCATGTGTACCTTCTTATAAAAGCCAACTATTTGTTTAGGTTGTTTGTATTTTTTTTTTCTAACATGATTATAGTCAACACGGAAAAAATTCTTTACAGATTGTCAAAACTTTTGTTGTTTGAGGTGACTATGGACAAAATCCAGAAACATCATAAGATTTTTCTGACGCAGACACGTAGATCTAGGGTATCTATAGCATTAGTTCTAGAGAAAAGATAAGGGGTAAAAGATGAGAGAGGGTTTGTTAGTAATATAGATAACTGTAGTAGTAAAAATTGAGCGATTATAGAAATTATTTAAATCTTTATTGTGTGCCAATGTGATGCAACGATAGAAAGGTAATTTGAAGAGCTAAGAAAGTGTTTGGGAGGTTGATGGCGATGAAGAATGAACAGTTTGTTCGGTTTAGGTCTGGAGATGCATTTCTTGGGAGACTAACGGATCCAAATGTGAGGGATCCTTTAACGGAGCAGCTAGTTGATGATTTATATTATTATGGAATGGAACCTCGAATTATGGATGATGAGGGAAAACCATTTATGGAGTTCCATGAGGAATACTCATGGAACTGGACTCCGCAAGAAACAAACAGTTTAATAATGTTGTGGAACATGATTGGTTGCCCAATAATAAAAGTTGTAATAGATGATGTAGCACAGCGTGGCGTACCAGAGTATGTGTTTGCTGGTTTTAGAGATGGTCTTAAACTATCTAAGTTACCTGTGTTTGTGATTCGTATATCGAACGGTGATGATTGAAGTAACTATATATGTGTTGTGTTTGTATATTATGGTTAGATATAAATAATATATTTGCTTATTGAGCAGTAATTTAGAATGTAATACAATGAATTGAACTAATTCAATGTTATTCGATTAAACAGAGTGACAACTGCTGAGATGATATTTGTAAGTTGTAGTCAGTAACCAAGCAAATGCAGTATTGGCTGGTACTTCGAAAGATTATCTCAATTGTTATCAAGCTTAAGTCAATAACTTATTAATACAATATTGTTGCACATATTAAAAAGGCTCTTGTTTAGTAGCTATATTTAATCTTGACGTGATTTGTGACATTCCAAGATTTTTATAACTTTGTTGAATTTGTTAAAAATTATTTTTGGATAATTAGGTATTTGTTCAATTGGTTATACAATCATAACGTTGGACCACCTTATTTATACAAATTAACCGCAACTATTAAAAAGTTTGTCTATTATCAAGTATATGTAATTTTGTTGTATATTTAATACAAATTCTATATTTATGGCTTTCATGTAATTTTAGTTGTCTATTGATTGTTTATATCAGCAACAGTTTAAGCCAATTAAAATCACGTCTATATTAGGCAGTTATTGGTATTTGAAGTATGCTTTGATATGTTTGTATAGGATCTATTTAAATCATATGTGGGATTTATTGACTTTTGTATTAATGAATGTTTACCCCGATTAATAATTTGTTCAAAAATACAATTTAAGTCAAGTGATAGTTTCAATTGAAATAAAGTTATGAAAAAATAGTATAAATTATACTGTAATTTTGGTCACAGTTTATTTATTTGACAGGTGGTATTTGTTTATTTGCAAAACACATTGTTATACTTAATTATGTTTCTGTGTATTTACATCTCAAATGTAATGGGCAACTTGTTTCTACTATTAGAATGTTTTGTTTTCTATGGTGGCGTTTAATGATTGGTGGGCTTTAATTTACAAACATTCAACTTTCTTTTTCTTCTTTTATTTCCATACTTGCCTTTTTTTCGCTATTTCTTTTTAGGTTTTGCAAAAGTTGTTTTGTTATACATTAAGGAAAAATGCTTTTAGGAATTCAAAATAGCAAAGGATAAGATACAACTATTTTAGCTCCTAGTTAGATTTACTCAAAATATAATGATATTTATTCTTACAAACTATAATCCTAAATATTATTAAATTGTGTGTTGATTCTGTATTAGTTGTTTATGAAAATATTTTTGACATGGTCGTCCATATTCGTGATTTTCTCCATTCTAGAAACATTTAAAGAAGTTGATATAGTCAATAATGTGTCAGTGTAGTGCAGCTGGACATGTATGCGTCGGCTTGATCACATGGCATATTGCAAGTTTAGCTTTGACTAACTGTTCTATAAACGGTTCTCCTAAGAACATTTACCGCTTTGTTAGTGATAAGTTTATCTTAGTTAAATAAATTAAAGTTCTTTTTTTTGTCTTGGTTTATCTTCACCATCTGTATTTGTTTTTAAAAGTGCAAATAGTTGAATAATGACTAATAATTCTATTAAAGTTTTCATAAAGCTTTTAATAACATTTTACCTTTTCAAAGTTAATTTACTTTGCAATTAGAATACATCTTTTCCATGATATTCTATAACTAATATTAGGCAGATGTCATTATCTACAATCAATTTACGTTTCTGCTACATATAATTGATGCAACTTATAGGGGATTACACAACATGCGAGAATATCATTTATTAATTAAGC
Organism: Paratinospora sagittata; assembly: GCA_035771175.1. NCBI lineage: Eukaryota > Viridiplantae > Streptophyta > Magnoliopsida > Ranunculales > Menispermaceae > Paratinospora > Paratinospora sagittata. The sequence continues at coordinate 22,573,415 of CM069593.1, forward strand.
TATGACAATTTTGTCTTCAGCTAAAGTGGTGTCACGTTTTTCAACAGTTTGTGAAGAAATTTGGTCACATCTATATATCAAAAGTTTGGTGTAATTATGCTAAAGTTGAATATGTAAGGGAGCCTTAAATAAATAAGGATAAAATTATCGAAATTAATAAATGATTTTCTAATAATCATAACCTTGACATTCAATTCTGTATGGCTTGCTCTTTACTTACCTTTGTTATTTATTGTTTGTATTTAAAAGGATAATAGTATTAGATAGTATTTAATTTTGAGGGGATAAAATTATTTAAATATAATGTTGCGAATGTTTTTTGGGTTATGTTAAACGTTGATCCTCTATTGTAATAGTTGTATTTTTTTTAGTTGCCTATGTTTTGTAATTAATTTGGTAATATAGTAAGGGGAAAACAATTTAAGGTCGTTGAAAGGCTTAAAAATAAAATAATACTACTATAGACTCAATTTAGATTTACTAAAACTGCTAACCTTCTGTGTAAATAATATTCATGTTAAGAATAATATTAACTAATTTATTAAAATATAATTATATAGCGTTCATCATTTGTTATCTATACGAATTAAAAAAAAATTCATCTACAATTTTTTTCACTATTATAGGTGTGTAAAAATATTTGATCATATATATATATATCATCGTAACATTTTGATGGAAATTTATGATGCATGAAATTTTGCGAAACAAAAAGAAAAATCATTCTATTTCTTTTAAAGTTTCTATTAATAAAATACCATCAAATTACATAATGTAAAACTCATAGTCATGCACAACCTTTATATGTACATAAATATGACAAAAAGATGACTAACATTACATATATGATGATGCAATAACGAAATAGTTTGGAAACTTATAACATATATAATCGAAATGAACAACTGGTCAAAGTCATAGTCATTACATATGTTGAGTTTATTTGTTTTTCTTCTGCTTCTTCTTCTTTTCTTCTTCTTCTTCTTCGCTGCAAACAATTCAATTTTTATATAACTGGTAAGAAACAAAATGTCAGATCGGCAAAATAATTATAAAAAATGAATCCACTTACATTTTCAAACAATTTTTTTTTGATCCGCTTTCGTAATTTTCAGTGCTTCGTCTTGGCGAGGTGACGTCCTCTAACTTGTCGTGTAACATATTCGAGACGGCATAATTTTCATTGCCATCTATTAGGTTATAGCGGTTAAGTCTTACCTTGAAGATATAACTTTGCCCTATCAATGGTTCACAGGATGCAAGCAATTCTTTCTGTATATCATCCTGTTAGTATTGAAAATAATCAAATAAGTAATACTTTGATAGCAGAATTGTAAGGGTCATAGATATATAAAATACTATGTGAACCCTTTTTGTACCTGATTGAGATCATTATAATCTTTTGAAAGGGACTTTTGTAATATATTCTCTGCAACTCTATCGAAAATAACAAATGTCGTAGACGTAGAACTATCTTCAACTTGAACTTGCAACTTATATCTTGGTTAATGATAGTAAAATAGTTAGGCTTAATTTTTTTTTTGGGTTATTTTATTATATATTGAATGAATTGAAGAAATAGTATTTAGATATTATGTTTACCTCGGTTTTGGAAATTGAACTTCGACATTGCATTTCTCACACCAAAAAGTATGATCTAAACGGATCAATTTCTTTGAGCATTGATTGCAAGATATATAGTTCCAACCATGATCGACATTTATAGAAGTGATTATAGCTTTGCATGCAACTGATATGACCTGAATGCATAAATGGTTATTTTGACAATATTATTATAATGTAGATACACAAACTATTATTATATATAGAAACAAATACAGCTAAAAACTGAGATACTTACCTCTGTTTCATTTTCTGATTTTATGATCTTATGGTTTTAATTTCTGCTAAAGTTTTGCGATCAGATGAAACAATGTCAATATCCTTTTTCGCTACTGGTGGTAGTTGTAGCAGACGTATTTTTCCCTTTTCCCTTGCACTAAAATGGGGAGAATGAAGTAGTTGTTTTGTAGGTCATTAACACAAATACAATCCAATGCAACTATAAGATATGTCGAACTGTCAGCATACCTGTTAACAATGAACTCTTTGACTTCTGGAACATCAAGATTGAAATATATCTTACTTGAACTGGTTATACCAAAAGAGAGCTCATCTACAGTTAATAAGAAATAATTTTGGTTAGTTTGGATTTCAAACTGGCTATACCATTTTGTAGGAGCAAGATTAATAATTATCAAAATATAGGTTGTTACCTTTGAAACGTTTCATTGTTGTTGATGTTAAAATGACAACTAATGGCACATGACTTTGCATCAAAGCTTGGTGATCTATACATTCAGTTTTATCGCCCCAAAAAGTGACGTTACCTTTTTCACCCCTGTGATACAATGAAATCCAATTGTTAGTCTAAAATTGATTTTGAACGTTATATAAAACATCATGCAAGTATAATTTAATTTTGATATATAAGTAACTACCATGTAGTAAGAAGCTCCATATTTCTTTTTTTCACCATTCTTCCATCAACATTTTGATCAACAATAGTACTGACTGCAGTAACTTGTTCTATTATATCTGTTTTTTTTTAACAAAATAAAAATGTCACATGGGATTAGTCTGCAACAATGTTTATAAATAATAATAAATATAAAATAATGGATTATTTTTTACCTGAAAGTTGATTGTTGTTGTTAATGCGAGAGTCGATGTCATCAAGTTGCACATAGTCAAAACGATGACTCCTTATTATACAATCAACACTTGATAGTTCTATTATTGAAGTTGATGAGAGAAATTCTATCATGTATTCATGAGGTACAACCCTATATGTGGGCTTGTTGGCAGTTACTTTGAAATTTGAGATTTTGTAGACTTTCCCTTCTTCAATTATAGATCTAAATCTTGGAACCAATGTTTTATTAATTGATGCATGAATGTGATCATTCTGGGAAAAAAAAAACGTTATCGCAATACTTTTTAATATAAACAAATGCAAGCAGTACGTAAGAATATAATATTAATAATGGTACTTTTATGCTTACTTGTTCGTCGAGTAAGATGATGTCTAATGAAATGAGTTCATTATTGCTTCTGATATTTCTTGACTCCCACTGTCTTGTAACTCTTACTCTAATGTGCCAATCAATTTTGTCATTCTTGATGTCTTTGAGGAATGTATAGATTATTGGCTTCTTATTCATCTGCATAAAATGACATGTTTGTTACGTAACCATACTCATACGCAACATGTTGATAATGCAAGTTATCATATAGGTGTAGGTTACCTTTAGGTCATGACAACAATAGTTCTTCATAGACAATATTTTTTGTGTAGCCGTCAACTTCGGGGTTGTTATTATTTATTAGTATTTTTAACCCCCCTCGTGATGTAACTCTTGAGACAGCAACATATTATTGCCCATGACTAAATACGGGCTTTGGTAAATATATGCCCGCATGCTCAAATGTTTGACCTTGGCTTTTATTGATTGTCATGGAGAATGCAACACGTAGTGGAAACTGGCGACGTTTCAAAATAAAAGGCCATTTTGATTCTGTTGCAGACATCATAATTCTTGGGATAAAAACTTTTGCACCGATGTTTGATCATGTCATTACTTTTGCTTCAATTACCTAGGGTGCTAATTGAGTGATAATTAATCGCGTTCCATTGCACATGCCTACACTCTGGTTAATATTTCTCAATAACATTACAGGAACACCAATTTTTAAATCTAATGAATGATTTGGAAGACCAGGGAATTTCAAACTGTTTAAGAACTCAACCGGAAATAATGTATCTTGGTCGTGAATGTGTCTTGAAGACTTGCAAATAGTATCAGAGCTCAAATAAGTTACTTGTTCTCCTGGAAGAGATTTCATTACAAAACAGTTAATTTCATCAACCATGTCATTTGTTAGGGTTAGTATTCCCCTGGATATTAAATATGTTGGATCTTTGAGATGTCTCAATAAATCAGGATAAGTAGACAATAGCTGCAATTGGATCATCTCCACCAGTTATAAGCAAATCTGTAGGTATTTTAATCCAGGATGGTTCTTGTTCATTACCTAAGGCAACCTTTGGCAATGTTCCGTCTCCGATCGAAAGCACCCACTCTGTAAAGGTTGATTTATCTCTGATTCTCATATTTTCAGTAAGAACAATGACATTACATTGGTCCCACAAATGCGATCTTTTAATTGAGGCAGCCATAACATCTCCTTTACTACCATTTTTTATAACTGGTAGTATTTGTCTAAAGTCGCCTCCTAAGAGAACAGTTTTTCCCCCAAAAGGTTTCTCAGACGAATAACCATCATCAAACCGAAGAATATCTTTTAATGTTCTATCAACAACTTCAAAAATATATCGATGGTCCATAGGTGCCTCATCCCAAATAATCAAGCTTGTTTTTTTCATTAAATTTGCCAATTGTGTTCCTTGACGAATTTCACATGTTGATGTCTCAGTGATATCAATTGGAATTGCAAACCTTGAATGAGCAGTTCTTCCACCAGGTAGAAATAACGCGGCAATGTCCGAAGATGCAACCGCTAGTACAATGTTTCCTTCTGCTCTTATACATCCAATGATGGTCTTGTATAAATATGTCTTGCCTGTTCCTCCTGCACCTGACACAAAATAGAGCTCACCACGTTTTTGTTCAACAGAGTGGATAACAGCATCATGCACTTTTTTTTGCTTTTCATTTAATCCTCCATGCATTTGTAGGTATTCCTCTTTCAATTTTGCTCTATCATATGATAGTTCTTCTGTGATCAACCTGTTACTCAAGTCGTGAATCAATGTAGTAACTGGTATAGGCAACGGCGGGAACACTTTAAGAGATATATTGTTTCTTTCTAAAATCTTCTCAATCTCATAAAAAGTATAGTTCTTCAATTGTAAGTCTGTTAACTGCAAATCTTCAAACCCTAAAATATTCTTTTGGCGAAACAAAATATCTTCGCCTAATAAATTCCAATTTTCGTCCCATAGTTTTAATGGCTCAGAAACATCACAAAATAATAATAGGGTCACGAATAATTCCTTCAACTGATTGCCTGTTGACCACTGTGCTGCTTGAAGAATTGCATCATGCCATTCTTTGTCTCCATCTAATAGGCCAAGTGCATAGCATGTAGCTTTATATGTTGGATACGTTACCCCAGCAATTGTTCTTATTTCTTCAAAACTACATGCTCCTTTAATAACATTATGCAGCATTCTAAGGTAAAATTTCTCACCTGACGTGGGATGGGCGTAAAAGATGCGCCCAACACATTTTCCTTGTTTTCTTCTTCGTCATTCCTTGCATGTTTGATGCCATACCCATTTTGTTGGAAAGTCTCCATAAGTCAACTCTCTAGCATCATCATACATTTCATTTGTTTTCATCCACTGAGTAAACATAGTCTTATCTACACCATTTCGATTAACAACATTATCTAGGCAGTCATTATCTGTAAAAGTCACGGCATGTTCATCTGGTAGATGGAAAGCCAATCTTTCAATACCAGGGCTTCGATGATGAATGTCAAATTTATATATTCGCCAACATGCTTCGGATGCAGAAACATAATGACAATTCATAAATGACTTTATTTCATCGGTTTTCTGCATATCGGTTATATTATCTCCATTATTATGTACATTCTCTTCTAAGACTACTCTAGCTTGATCAGGCCCTTTGTTTATGTATTTAAATAAATACTTGATTGACCTTGATCTATTACACCATTCAACATTTATATGTGCTTGGTACTTTACCACCAAATCAATATTGTGTGGTACTACAAATCTATTATCAAGTTTTAAGCGATTCCTCACAACAAATCTTGAATCATCTCTTCTACGGTATATTGGAAAGCCGTTTTCATCCACTGTAGTTTCACTTTGAAACTTCTTAGGAAAGTGTTTAGAACATCCATTTTTTGTCATACACGATGCATTAATGTGTGCTCGTCCACATGGACCATGCATCATAAATTGTGCAACAGCATTATATCCTATAAGATCTATTTCATTATTAGGGATTTCAGCCGAGATTATTTTGTCAATTTCAATTGGGTTAGGATACTTGTCAGCAGCATTCAGAAAAAGTAGTATATGAGCATGAGGTAGCCCTCTTTTCTGAAACTCTATTGTGTAGATAACTGCAATAACAAATCTGTATTAGATTTATTTTGCAAAAAAATTACAATTAAGATAAAGCATTTAAAAAATTAAGTTAATATATTTACTTGTAACGTACCTGCTGCAACTTTTCCGAAATGACTATCTTGCACCAGATCTTTCAATAATTGGTCAAGTTTGATCTTGAATACTCTTGAAACAATATATGGCCTTTCTTCAGGCTTTTGACCGGGTATTAATTCCAAAATACTTTGTATCTCAGCCCATTTTGGATTAGATGTGAATGTAATAAATAAATCTGGATTCCCAGCCCATCTACAAATAGCTATTGCATCTTGAAAATTTTGTGCCATGTACCGTGGCCCACCTGTAAAACTCGATGGCAGTATAATACGTTTTCCAATAGACGATGGTATGGTGTCTCCTCGTAATACTGCATCGCATAATCCTTTATACAATTCTACCCTTAATTGTCGTTGGTTATCACGAACCCATTTCAACCTACCATCTTCAATACATGTATATGCATCAACTATGTATTGTTGGAACAACCTGCCTGAACATATAATTGTTTGAGCTTGATTAAGTCTTTGTTGTATTCTATAGGCGTAATATTCTCTCATCGTTATATGTTTTCTCTTCGTTTGGCGTTTCCCATCATTACGACTATACGTAAGTTCCGTATAGAAGCCATCTTCACCATAAGGAAATAACAATGGGTATTGCATAGCCATAAAAGATGGATGTAGTTTGCTGATCCTTTGTAATCCATTGGATTTATGATCAACAATTATATCTCTTGAACCATTAGTATCATTATGATCAATGAGAGCGGCAATTTCTGACGCAGATGGTAAATTATATTCTCTTTGATCATTTGTCCGATCTGAAATCAATCTTATTCGAACGGACACATAGTCTGATTCTCGAAAATGATCGCGGGCCGACCTAAAAACTTTTGCCAATGGATTGTATTCATCAACCATTTTCAACAGTTCCCCAACTATCTGAGCATCTAATCTTGATTGACTACTATCTCTACCAAATGCACTCATTCTATTTGATACTTCGTTTTTCGTATCAAAAATATATAACTGCTCGAATTTCGGTTTATCGCCACTCATAGGTAGAAATGACCCGATTTTATGATGATTCTGTCCACTTAGTCGGAAAACATATGGACCACTTCCATTATTTATGCGATTGTCAATATTACCACCAATCGAAGTAAAGGCAAATATAGAATTGTAACTCCTAATAATTTCCTTAAAGTGGGTTGATCTCTTTTCACCATCAAAACGTAATAGATTTTGAAGAAATTTGGGTGCTTCTTTCAAAAGAGCCAAACGTATTTTCCCTTCTTGACAACAAAGTGAAAATTGTGGATTTCGTGAAGTCTTGTGTTTGTCAACGCGTTCTTCGTACCATAGAACTGCACCACAATATTCACATATATGTGTTGGTTTCCCAAAATCCCAAGGCTCAAAAACTCTTCTTATGAGGAACAAATGCTTGTTAGTTTTTATTCTTAATAGATTTATAAACTATGAATAGTTAAAAAATAAAAAATGTTTGTATAACTATTCTTACTTGTAGTAGAGGTATTGTCTGAATCACTTCTATTTGTAGGACTTTTTCTTGATGTATGATATGGAGCAAATCTACTCCTAAATAATTGTCTTCTTCCTTCACCCCTATGACAAACTCTTTGATGCAATTGTATTCTTTTTTCTTTCATAATGGTTCTTCTATGTAATCTTGCAATTCTACATCTTTCAATTTCATCCATCTAAAACAGTAAATTAGTAATTATCAGCAACATATAATATATTAAAATATTTTGTTGTATAGCTTATCCAAAACTCGAAATCTCGTTATGGTTCTCAAGTGATTTATTATTAGAACCAAAATTTTATATAAGTAAAGTATTCTACATATTATTGTTACAAAGGTGCCACTTCTTCAGTACTAATTGAGATCCAAATTCAAATAATAAATGGAAGCAATCTGTTATGAAAATTATACGATTAATTGATGATATTTATTTAAACACTAAACAGATTAAAATCCAGTTCAATATATTTCTCTTTACTTTCTGCTTTCTACATAGTCTATTGATTATTTTTTTCTTGAACTGTATACAAAGGGGACAACGATTTCTTGACACCATGATTTCTAATAAATGACTAAAAAATGAATGACAACGATACAAAAATTAGTAAACAAATGCAATGCTCAATAGTGATCTTTAAATCTTACAGTTGATTGTTTGGGTTGACGTCGTTGGAAGACTTGCAAGAATCAACCTGAAAATCAAAATTGCATGGTACTTGTCAATACAAAGACTAAATTAGTTTAGTACTTTGTTCATAAAAATCTAAATTTTTTTGTCAATTCTAATACGTTTCCAATTACCTGTACAATTTTATTTCTTCTCCTTTATCAATTTTTTTTATGGAAATAAATTTTGTAGTTATTTATGACCTTGTCTCTTTGCTTTGAAGTAAACACGGGGATTGTCAAAACATAGACGACAGTAGTTTAGTACTTTGTCCATTAAAATGTAAACCTTTCGTCAATGTCTAATAAATTTCATATCATCTTGACAATTTTATTTCTTCTCCTTAATCTTTATTTTTTTTGTCGAAAATAAATTTTGTTGTTATTTATAACCTTGACTCTTTACTTTGAATTAAAACATAAAAGTAAGTATATAATCTTTATAGCTGAATCCATACATGTCCTCACTAATATAATAAGAAAAAAGTGATTAAATTGTATATGTAGAATTCAACAAAATTATGTACATTAACATTTAATTGATAAACAATTTGATATGTACTTTTCGCAAAATAGCCATTATTTACAATAGTAAGGGTTGCATTCAATAATAATTGGTATGATATGATATGTCACACCCCGCCCGAACGCACATTAAACCGGCGGTACACTCTCGGACGGGGCGCACATTTGGAACAATCACAATAGTAATAACAGAGTGCGCAGCGGAAATACAATATACAGTACAAATCTGATTTCATATAATTCAGAATACTTTTGTACATAAAATGGTCAAGAGAACATACTCCCAAAATCCCCAATGATTCATACAAAGGGTACAAAATATGGGCCCCATAACCTGCACCCAGTCCACCCTAATTTCCTGTGAAAGATTTGATAATATTGGAGTGAGCTTAACGCGCTCAGTGGGTAAATAGTGCATGAGTATAACAATTAATAAAGCATACTTCAATATCAAATATCTTAAATACACATGTAAGCATCATAATCAATTAATATGTATGTATGCATGACACCGTCACGTATTAATGGTTTGATGAGCGTACATCGCCTGAGTTCACGTACAGGTGTCCTTCCCTGGGCGTAGCCAGGTTCTCACTGTACGTCCCTCCCCAGGAACGATGCTCTGGATTCACGTACTGATGTCCCTCCCCGGCGTAGCCAGGTTCTCATGTACATCCCTCTCCAGAGAAATAATATGAATAGTGAGCAATGCTTCTAACTATTCTATGAGTCATAAACCATACACGTCCCTAGGTGGTAATATGTATGATGCCAATGCATAAACTAGTGTAGTCTACTGGTCTGGTCTTTTCTTGACATTTAGACTGACTTTGGCAACGTCTAGTGATCCTTATCAGGGTCGGTATCACGACGTGCAAGGTTAAGCCATTATATGACATAATGCAGTGTAAATGAATAGTAGACATAATAATAATTGAATGTAAACTTTAATAAAAGTTATGAAACACGCAAACCTATGTTTCGTTCCCCACCTTCAGATCTGGTGGTTTTCTCCGGACAGAACTTTGTTGCACCGCTTTCAGATCGGGCGCTTTCCTCCGGACAGAACTTTGTTGCACCGCACCGGGAGTCTCAAAGACTAAAAGCTTAGAATGCGTGGAAAGGAGAAGAAAAATCACAAGAGAAGGTGATTTGGTGTGAGGAATGAGAAATGAGGAGGTTTCTTATATAGAGATTTTTGCACCTGAACGTTCTGGCATGCGCCTGAACGTTCTGGCATTGCGCCTGAACGTTCTGGCATGGCGCCTGAACGTTCTGGCAGGCGCCTGAACGTTCTGGCATGGCTCCTGAACGTTCTGGCATGCGCCTGAACGTTCTGGCATGCGCCTGAACGTTCTGGCATGCGCCTGAACGTTCTGGCATGCGCCTGAACGTTCTGGCATTGCGCCTGAACGTTCTGGCATTGCGCCTGAACGTTCTGGCATTGCGCCTGAACGTTCGGGCGTTGCCCAAATAGAAAAAATTTCAAATAGTTTTTTTTTTTTTTTTGTTTTTGTGAAATACAGGGTATTACATTCTACCCCTCGAAATCAAGTCAAGTATAGATGAGGGGTATTGCTTGCGAAGTAGCCGCAGGTTGCTAAGGAGTCACGGCGTGTGTGCATCACGATATCCATTGATATGATTTTCAGATATCTGCGTAGTTATTCAAGTGAAACAATGTATGAAGATAAGTGTAAACAATGTTTCATCCTGGTATTTATAAGTGAAAATAATACAATGTATCACATCATCAGGTGGTACTAGAAAATAATTCAGGGTATTTCTGTTTAATTGTGGATTCTAGTTCCCATGTAGCTTCCTCTATGCCGTGGTGATCCCAGAGCACTTTCACAAGTGGTATGCTACGTCTCGGTAGGTCGTGAGTTTTTCTATCTAAAATCTGTATTGCTTTCTCTTGATACGTATTCCCTTCCTCAACCCGAACCTCGACTAAAGGGATGATATGCGAAGGATCAGGACGATACTTGCGAAGCATAGATACATGAAAAACGTCATGAACCTTAGGCATGGATGATGGAAGGGACAGACGATATGCAAGTTTGCCAATACGTTCAATGATCGGAAATGGACCGATATACCGCGGGGAGAGCTTTCCTTTGATCCCAAAGCGTTTGACACCTCGGGTGGGCTGGACTTGTATAAAAACAAAGTCCCCCTTATCAAATTCCAGAGGCTGTCGCCGTTTGTCAGCATAGCTCTTCTGTCGACTTTGTGCAACACGAAGTCGTTCCTTTACTAGTGTGATCTTCTCAGAAGTCTCTTGAACGAGTTCAGGACCCAACTGCGGTCGGTCTGCCATATCTAACCAGCATACCGGAGATCTGCAAGGCCGACCATAGAGAGCCTCGTATGGTGCCATGCCGATACTAGTTTGGTAGCTGTTGTTGTATGCAAACTCAGCTAGATGTAAATACTTTGCCCATCCGTCATTAAAGTCCAAAATGCAGCATCGTAGCATGTCTTCTAAGATTTGGATAAGCCGTTCTGACTGCCCATCAGTCTGAGGGTGGAAGGCTGTGCTCATAGTGATCTTTGAACCCATTCTAGTTTGGAAGCTTTTCCAAAAGTTTGATGTGAAGCGAGGGTCTCGATCAGAGACGATCGTGAGTGGTATGCCATGAAGGCGTACGATCTCTCTTTCATATAGTTCTGCAAGTTTGGCGGGAGTATCCGTGAACTTTATTGGCAAGAAGTGTGCAGACTTGGTAAGTCTGTCAATGATAACCCAGATAACATCTTGCCCTTTATTATTTCGAGGTAAGGCTGTAACAAAATCCATTGCGATGTTCTCCCATTTCCATTCTCCAATAGGTAACGGCTGGAGAAGGCCAGAGGGAAGTCTGCGTTCTGCCTTAACTTTCTGGCAAACAAGACATCGAGCAACGAAGTCGGCAATTGCCTTCTTCATTCCAGAAAACCAGAATTGTCGCTTGACATCCTGGTACATCTTGTCACCCCCAGGATGCATAGCGTATCTCGAACAGTGCATCTCAGTAAGCACGTCTTTCCGAACCTCGGGATCGTTCGGAAGACAAAGACGTTTTTTATAGAAAACGGCTCCGTCGTCAGAGACTGACCAATGAGGAAAGTCTTTCCCGCTGAGTAGAAGTGCTCGTTTCTCCATTAACATAGGGTCATTGGCTTGAGTAGCTGAAATCTTGCTAACGAGGTCAGAGGTAGCGGACAATTGAGAGAGTCGTGGGCGTGGTCCCTCTTCGTTCAGCTGGAGGTTAAAGTTGTCCATCTCTGTAGCCAACTTCCCCATTTCATAGTTAAGAGTGCAAGCAACATAAGATTTTCTACTCAAAGCATCGGCCACAACATTGGCCTTTCCGGGATGGTACTGGAGTTGGAAGTCATAGTCTTTCAAGAATTCCAACCATCTTCTTTGGCGGAGGTTTAGGTCTCTCTGAGTGTATATGTACTTAAGACTCTTGTGATCTGAGAAGACCTCGAACCGTTCACCGTAAAGGTAATGACGCCATAATTTAAGTGCAAACACAACAGCTGCAAGTTCTAAGTCATGGGTTGGGTAATTACCCTCATGAATCTTCAGTTGCCTGGAGGCATATGCAACAACTTGGCCGTCTTGCATTAGTACGACACCTAAGCCTTGGAGAGAGGCATCGGTGTATAATGAAAAACCAATTCCATTTCTTGGAGTGATAAGTACAGGTGCCGTCGTGAGGCGTTTCTTCAATTCCTGAAATGATGCTTCACAGGCGGGATTCCAGATGAAGCGCACGCCTTTTCAAGTGAGCTTGGTCATAGGTTCAGCAATCTTTAAGAAGTCCTTAATGAAGCGTCGGTAATAGCCAGCCAAACCAAGAAAACTCCTAATCTGAGTAACAGTGGTAGGCTGCTTCCAGTTTAAGACTGCTTCAACCTTAGAAGGATCGACCTCAATGCCATTGCCTGAAACCACATGGCCGAGGAATTGAACTCTCTGCGCCCAAAATTCGCACTTACTCAACTTTGCATACAGTTGGTGTCTTTGTAAGGTCTGGAGGACGATCTTCAAATGTAGTTTATGGTCTTCCTCGGTTGAGGAATATATCAAGATGTCGTCGACAAAAACCACCACGAACCTGTCTAAGTATAACCTGAATATGCGATTCATCAAATCCATGAATGCAGCAGGTGCATTTGTTAGGCCGAACGACATAACTAAGAATTCGTAATGACCGTACCGAGTTCTGAACGCCGTCTTGGTGATGTCTGACTCCCGGATCTAGAGTTGGTGATAACCGGACCGTAAATCAATCTTAGAGAAGTATTTGGCTTCTCGAAGTTGGTCGAATAAGTCATCGATCCTGGGCAACGGATATCTGTTCTTGATGGTGACGTTATTCAACTTGCGATAATCGATGCAAAGTCGTAACGAACCATCTTTTTTGCGAACAAACAGAACTGGAGCGCCCCAGGGTGATGAACTCTTTCGGATGAAGCCATTACGCTCTAATTCCTTAAGTTGTTTGTCTAATTCGACCAGTTCAACATTTGACATTCTGTATGGTGGAATTGAGATAGGCCCTGTCCCAGGTATGTGGTTGATCTCAAAATCGAATTCCCTAACTGGAGGTAGACCAGGAAGGTCATTAAGAAAAACGGTTGGGAATTCAGATACGACTGGAACATCGCGTACTTCAGGAGGGTACAGAGCTGGTGATTCATTGCCGTCGCCAAGAGACAACGCTCGAAGTTGTGACTTGAGAAGGGCAACTGTTGATTTGTGTATCCATTTCCTTGTTCCCTGAATCTTGACAAACTCACCTGTAGGCAAAGTTAACTGAACGTGCTTGTTCATACAGTCGATCTTTGCATTCATTGGTGCGAGCCAGTCCATGCCGAGGATGATGTCGAAGTCATCAAAATCCATCACAAAAAGATCGGCATATATTATCTGTTCGGACATTCGAAGCTCACATCGAGAACACTGCAAATTCACGTCAGTACCCGATCCGAACGGTGACGTGACATGGAGTGTGATGTTTGTGGGTTCAGGATGCATGCCTAAATGTCTTACCAATGTTGATGATATAAAAGAATGCGTAGCACCTGAATCAAACAAAACATGCACCAATGTATTGAACAAAGGAAAGGTACCTTCGACGACATTATTGTCTGGGAGAGGTTGGTGAGCGATGGCATAAGCTCTGCCCTGATTCCGTTGACCCTGGTTCTGCTGGGTCTGCCTGGGTTGGGCATTAGCAGCAGGTGGTGCTTGTTGGACTGGAATAGCCGGAATAGGTTGCTGAAGGTGCGGACAACGATGTTTTACATGGCCTTTCTGGCCGCAGTTGAAACAAGTCGGCCTGTACTGCTGATGGTTTTGCTGGGCATTCTGATTATTCTGCGGGCCTTGTTGATTGTGGTGTCGACCACCACCTCTGCCATTGCCGTTGCTACGGCCACCTCGTCCATAACGACCGCCACGACCATGATTTCGAAAACCCTGGTGGTTAGAGTTGAAGGGTCAGTCGCAGGTGTTGTGGCTTCATTCTTCGAAATCGGGGCTGGGAGGGCTGGGTTTTGATTGTAGTAGGGCTTCTTCTTGTTGCCCTGTTGCGAGCCCTGTTGGGAAAATGTGGCAGGTCGTTTGCCCTTATTCATTCGCTGTTCCTGTAAGAGCTTTTCTTGTTCAAAGCTCATGGCCTTGTCAACAACCTCCTTGTAAATCTTGAGATCCAAGATCGATAAGGCTTGTCGAATGTCATGGCGAAGACCATTATAAAATTTCTCACTCTTATCTCGCTCCGTTGAGATGGTAGAGAGAGAGTAGACTGATAATTCTTTAAATTTTCCAACATATTCTCTGACTGTCATGGTTCCCTGATATAACTTAGCAAATTCCTGGTGCTTCTGCTTTGTCACCGCGCTGGGAAAATACTCATCAATGAACATTGACTCAAACTGTTGCCAAGTCATATCTGCTATATTGACCCTTGGGTCTTCTTTCACTGTGATCCACCATGTGTTTGCGGCACCAACAAGTTGGTAGGTTGCTAGGGGAATTTTGCGAGTCTCATCGACTCCCATTGCATCAAGAGCCTTCTTTGACTCATCCAACCACTTTTGCACCTCATCAGGATCAATGGTGCCATCGAAAGTAAGAGGTTGTAGCCGCTTGCATTTAGTAATTTGATCGGTTTGAGCTTCGGACCCTAATTTTACAGGTGCTTGAACCGTGGCAACCTGACTCGCTGCAGTCTCCCGAACGGTAGTTTGAACAGTGGCCTTCATCGCCTCAATAAATCCAGCGAAGAAGGTTTTAATGCTTGAAGGCGTGGCAAAGGGTGCGGGTGGGGGTGGGATTGCCTGCCCAGATGGAGTGGCAGTGTCGGGTGTGGCCTGTGCTGTTGTCGGAGGCGGCGGTTCCTGAATCTCAGGAGGTGCCTCAACTGTGGGACGAACAGTACGTGGCCTTCCTCTCTTTCTTGTTTGCATTTTCTCACTGGCAAGGAGAAAATAAAACCAAGATTAAGAGACTGTAGGCAAGTATAATGTTATAGTATGCTCAGCAACAATTTTGAGAGTACTGTAATATTAAAATCACCTATTTTTCTAAGTAGAGTGTAAGGTTTTTGTTGAGCAATCACAGAATCTTATATATCTCGTATGTTTGGCCATGGTGTAAAAACAAGGTTAGAATGTTTATATAGTAAGTAGAAAACTTTGCAAGTATTTAAAATGATTTGGTTCTGGTTGTTTGTGAACATACATATATTTCATTGAAAATCCATACGAGTCATAAGAATTCTAAGATTTGCCCCGGTAAATATCCTGATCTAACGTTCTATCGCAATCTTATGCATTCATACGCCTACGCTTAGTTTGTTCGATTATTATCCAAGTTCATATGTCCCATACCACATGAATTTAGTAATAAGGGTGGAAACCAAGTTAAGTTGTATGAACACGGTCTCTAAAAACATTGGCTGAATAGAAGTTCACTAATAGTATCGTCCAAATTTACTCGTCTCATACCGTGTAAACTTAGTGATAATATTAGTAATGCAACTTTCTCCAAATGTTTCTTTTCACACAAGGTCATGGGTTTTCTTACTTCCACATTTTATTTAGTATCATCCAATTTTGTTGTGTCCCATACCACTCTAAAGTTAGTGATACAAAAGAAAGAATGGTTGTAAGTCTGCCCACCAAAGATAGTCTTTAAACAACTAGTATTGGTTGTATGGGTGATTCATAGGTGGAACGTAGTGGTATTGATTGCGCGGGGATTCCCTAACCGGAACCCCTTAGATAATTTGGTTTATCGGAGATGAAAAAGTTTGAAATAATGGGCTCATTGGAATGTGTGGTCCTCCAAGATTTGGTGAGGCCCAGTACTGTTGTTGTTGGTTTACAGCAACTTGTGGAACTGGCTGATACTGTACCGCAGAAGTTTGAAATCTTTGGTATGAAGTGTTGCCTTCAGTTGGCACGTTCCAAGTTGGTGGATTTGCTTGTGGACCTTGTCTATCATGACTTTGTATTGGCGAATTTAGTGTGGCATATAATTCTTCGTCAGTAAGTGGTGGATCAATTGGATCAGTATTCAGGGCTGGGCCTGATGTAGGATTTGGATTTGAATCATTATTTGGGCCGTCTCTGACAGGCATCTTGCGTCGACATTTGCGAAGGCAACGCCCGTGCTTGTCTCTCATTCTTTCGACAGTTCTTATTGTCGTGCCGAATACCTCTTCGTCAGTTACCCCTCCACTTGTGCCATAGGTTTTGAAAATAGAGGATGTTGTAACTGGTTCAGTGATCAGCTTTGACGTTCCATCGAAAGTGTCAACGTTGGCCTCGTGAAGTATCCTCATAATCAAGACTCCGTAGCCGAGGAATTCCTTCTTTAAAGGGTTTTGAATCACCCTCAACATTTGTTGGATGATGATGTGTGGTAGAGCGACTTTTATGTTCTTCTCTATGCAATACAGCACAAGGAGTTGGGCCCTTGACATAGTGCCCCTAGTGCCCCTCTCTGGCAAGATGTTGCCGTATACAATCTTTCCGAGGCCGACAAGAGATGGCTTAAGATGATTGTTTGGGAGGTTGGTGTATGTTGATTGAGTGTATGGCTCTTTGGCGAGGGAATTGAACAGTTGTGCATTAGATTCTGCGATCTCTGCAACTGTCTGGGGGTCATGTGGTTCAATAATCCTCTCCTCAATCGGAATCTCCAAGAGGCGAGCAATAATCTCGATATTGATAGGAATTGTCGTTCCCATGATTGTTGTCTCTAAATGAGGGCTGAACTCATCTCCGTGAAGTCCCACGTAAGTCATGGCTTCATAGAAGGATCTGACCAAGTTGTAAGAGACTTGACCCTCAATGTTGGTTATATTTAACCAATCCAGTGGTGCGAGTTTGTCATGAAGGATTGGACGGAGGCGGAGATCGCTATTGTCGATGCTCCTCATGGTCACAATCTCTCTTTTGGACAATTCCGTTAGTCTAGTGGGAATTGGTTCCATGCTAGTAGAAGTTGTTCCCTCCTTTGAGGTCATTCTTTTGCTGAAAGGAAAATAAATTTGTGTGAAAGACACAAAATATATTCCTAATATTTTTTAAGATTTATGCCTTGTCTGCTAGACATTAGTTTCGAGTTTTCTGTTGATGGTTATGCCATCATGAAATTTTCTTCATTAGTGAGTTGATGCATATATATGTCGTATTCACATAGAAATGTATTGACATATTTAATCATAACTATATAGTTTCCATAAAGCAACTATATATATATAAAATCATATATAGGTGTTTTTAATCCAAATCTGAACTATATATAAAAGTCATATATATATATATATATATATATATATAGAGTGATAAATTATTATTATTATTATTATTATTATTAATTTTTTTTTCGAATATTTATTTTACGAAAAAAAATTTCAGTTTTTTTTTTTTTTTTTTTTCCGAATATTTATATTTCGAAAAAAAAAAATTTCAAATAGTTTTTTTTTTTTCCGAATATTTAGTTTTCGAAAAAAAAAATTTCATTTTTTTTTTTTTCGAATATTTATTTTTCGAAAAAAAAAAATCAATTTTTATTTATTTATTTATTTATTTATTTTTTATACGTACCTCATATACACTAATGTATATAGATACATATATTCAATAATAACTACACATATAGTTTCTACTAAATTTTGACTATATGTATATTTAAGTCAAACTATATAAAAATCATATAGTTTTCTAGATATATATTTAATACAAATCTCAACTATATATAATTGATGTATGTATATATAGTTCTAGAGATATATATATCTAATAACATTTTTCTTCCCCTAATTTGGTGGACTTGGGCGGGCCGTGGACCGTACTCTCTGATACCATTAAATGTCACACCCCGCCCGGACGCGCCTTAAACCGGCGGTACACTCTCGGACGGGGCGCGCATTTGGAACAATCACAATAGTAATAACAGAGTGCGCAGCGGAAATACAATATACAGTACAAATCTGATTTCATATAATTCAGAATACTTTTGTACATAAAATGGTCAAGGGAACATACTCCCAAAATCCCCAATGATTCATACAAAGGGTACAAAATGTGGGCCCCATAACCTGCACCCAGTCCACCCTAATTTCCTGTGAAAGATTTGATAATATTGGAGTGAGCTTAACGCGCTCAGTGGGTAAATAGTGCATGAGTATAACAATTAATAAAGCATACTTCAATATCAAATATCTTAAATACACATGTAAGCATCATAATCAATTCATATGTATGTATGCATGACACCGTCACGTATTAATGGTTTGATGAGCGTACATCGCCTGAGTTCACGTACAGGTGTCCTTCCCCGGGCGTAGCCAGGTTCTCACTGTACGTCCCTCCTCAGGAACGATGCTCTGGATTCACGTACTGATGTCCCTCCCCGGCGTAGCCAGGTTCTCATGTACATCCCTCTCCAGAGAAATAATATGAATAGTGAGCAATGCTTCTAACTATTCTATGAGTCATAAACCATACACGTCCCTAGGTGGTAATATGTATGATGCCAATGCATAAACTAGTGTAGTCTACTGGTCTGGTCTTTTCTTGACATTTAGACTGACTTTGGCAACGTCTAGTGATCCTTATCTGGGTCGGTATCACGACGTGCAAGGTTAAGCCATTATATGACATAATGCAGTGTAAATGAATAGTAGACATAATAATAATTGAATGTAAACTTTAATAAAAGTTATGAAACACGCAAACCTATGTTTCGTTCCCCACCTTCAGATTTGGTGCTTTTCTCTGGACAGAACTTTGTTGCACCGCTTTCAGATCTGGCGCTTTCCTCCGGACAGAACTTTGTTGCACCGCACCGGGAGTCTCAAAGACTAAAAACTTAGAATGCGTGGAAAGGAGAAGAAAAATCACAAGAGAAGGTGATTTGGTGTGAAGAATGAGAAATGAGGAGGTTTCTTATATAGAGATTTTTGCGCCTGAACGTTCTGGCATGCGCCTGCATGCGCCTGAACGTTCTGGCATTGCGCCTGAACGTTTTGGCATGCGCCTGAACGTTCTGGCATGCGCCTGCATGCGCCTGCATGCGCCTGAACGTTCTGGCATTGCGCCTGAACGTTCTGGCATTGCGCCTGAACGTTCTGGCATTGCGCCTGAACGTTCTGGCACGCGCCTGAACATTCGGGCGTTGCCCAAATAGTAAAAATTTCAAATAGTTTTTTTTTTTTTTTTTGTGAAATACAGGGTATTACATGATATACATCATTAATAACTCTTTCATAAAGTTCAATCGACAAAACGCTCAATCTTTGCACCCTTGTTTTCACCATTTTTTCGTGTTCTTTAAAGAGTTTCCATGAGGAGTTTAAGCATTTAATTATCAATTTAATCGTCAATTATTATTCTCGATCTCTGGGAGTAATTAATTTCAGTTTCTATTTCTTTCTTTTTGCAGTTTTTATTGAATTCATTTATTCAAATAGCCTTCCACTATGTTAGATTTTCTACTCCAAAAGGCCACCATTAACTTGAAATGTTTCTTTAATTATTTTCAGTTTTGAGTACCTTTTCTTTTACGTATATTATTTGTTGAGGCGTCATGTTATTTTGAGTCAATGGCCCATGGGTAGGTAGCTTAAATAATACAATACTTCAAACGCGAGGCAAATTGGATCAATATAATTGCTAAAGTTGACCAAATTATAAAATGAATTTGGTAGATGACCATTACCAATTAACTAATAAGAGGTCAATTACTTGAAAAAAACATTTATAACGTCCAGTAACAACTATATAAATCACAATAAATTACCATACATGTCATCACTATTATAATCGGAAGAAATTGCTTAAATTGTATATGAAAAATTCAACAAAATTATGTACATTAACATGTAATTGATAGACAATTCTATATGTACATTTTGCCAAACCTCCAGTATTTACAATAGTAAGGGTTGCATTCAATAATAATTGGTAAGTTTTGACATACATCATTAATAACTCTTTCATAGAGTTCCATCGACAAAGCGCCCAATCTTTGTATCTTTGTTTTCACTTCTTTTTCGAGCTCTTTTGATAGTAGCTGTAATTCGTCTTCTTGGACAGTTTTTTTTACATACAGCTGAATCTTGTATAAATAACTTCCTATGCGTAACTTTTTTCTCGCCGTGAAATTAAGTAGCCAACATAAGTTTAGAATCCAACAATTTTGACTAATGTTCTCCAAGTGACCCTCATATCTACAACGTATTGGAATCAACATCCCGTCCGTAAAAAAAACCTGTCCATCTTGGATTGTAGATCCCCGAACACATTTCTTCATGAATTAGTTTTTTGGTTTATAATTTTTACCTGAAAAGCATTCATTAATTATATAATTTTCCATTATGACTACCTATCATGTACTAAAGTACATATTGGATTATATAATTATTGACAGAATATACTTTAAAAATAGAGATAAAAATCTTAAATATTTATTTACATAATCAAAGTCATTTCCCTCTTGCCCTTCATATCTTACGCAACTTTTGGGGGGGGGGAGGCGAGTCATGACAAACGCAAAACAATTCTGATACGCACTACCTTCGGAGAGAAAAGGATAAGATACGACAAAACACTTCTTAGACCTAGTATATTGTAGGTACATAGCCATCGTACCTACAATAAGTGGGCTCTATTTACCCACATAATATAATTGTATTTCACCACCACAAACAATTACAAGGAGAATTGAACCCCTATCTCTAATCTCTAATGTGAAAGGCAGTGTTATATACCATCTCTATCTCAGAAAAGGTTTCTCCATATTTGATGACTAACATTTATCATTTAAAAAACTACTTGAGTGAAGATAGATTATTTACATGATGCCATGTAATTAGCGAAAAGCTATTTTGAGATGATGAGTTGATAATTTGAATATTAATATGATACATCTTTCACTTGCAGTACAAATAAATATCAAGAATTTATATGTAGTAGGGGAGTGACTATTCACAACTTACAAAAACATCCACACTATGGTAGCAAAGAAAAATGATTAAGTGATATACTCAAGTAAGACATTCATTTCTTGAAAACCATATAATCATCTACGTTATATGTGATTTAAGAAAGTAAAATGCGACACAATGGTCATCAAATTTTTTTATCCTCTTTTTTAACTCTCGATGAGAAAGTAGGAAAATATTTGTTTTTCTTTTGAAAGTAATTTATGAATAATATTATATTAATTAGAGTATTGTACTACAAAATTCTTTACCTTTGAATTACATAATTGTACTGAATCATGCATTGACACATGATTAGATGAAATTTAATAGTATTAGAGTGATATAGTGTGTATTACCCTTTTTATCACAATCAACATTACTCATAATCTATATAATATATAATCTTTGAGATCAAGGTTTTTTTTTTAAATGTGATAAAGAAATGTAATTATATATATATATGAAAAATTAATAATTTTAAGTAATATATCTTATATATGTACATGCGTGGATATCTTTAAGAAAATGAAAAATTAAGATTATTGAAATAGTTTGTTGTCAATTTAAAGTATGTAGTGGTAGTTGGAGGCTGGAGGGCAGATGAGGAAAGGCTGGCAAATGACTTTGTCTTCTCTGTGAAGAGCAAGAAGTCGTGTTGAAGCGGGCTCTACTCCTTTCAAGATCAAGACTTCTTCCTAACCTTATGACACGTGTCCCTTCTCATTTGTCAACACCTTTCTTATCATTAAAATCTGTCCTTATTTCTTCCCCTCCCAAAAAAAAAAAAAACCTGTTCTTCGCATATTATTATGATAATTATATGTTTTTAAATTTGGTAATTTTATTATGATCATTTATCTTTGACATGTGACACAGGCATAGATCACAATATTAATCATGTTTATTAATTGTCAATAATCATGATTTAGATGAACTTAATACTTAGCAGGTCATAATGCTGCTAATTAATTGGGAGCTTGCTTTGAAAGAATTATAACATAAACAATATGAAAAAAGACACAAAAAATAGTGCCTTACCAACTACAACTTGCTTTACTTTTTATTTTAACATTACTTTAATATAAAGGCAGACAAAATGATATTCAGGTCTTCCATGAGATTGACAAAGATAGGCTACATATAAAGAGTAACATAGGATTTCATATACTTCGTTCATGCATTTTCTTGGATCTTCTTGTCTCTACTCTTCAAATTCTTAGTTCTAATTAATATCAAATCTAAGTTAGATTGTTTTGAGAGTTATTTGACTCTTTATTACTCCGTGGATCCCACCTCCCCGAACCTAATTATTGAAGCGTAACCTATTAGCCTCGGGCGCCAAAGCTCGACCCAAATTGTCATGAACGACAATCTGGAAAACCCCGCCTTACCACCAATGCTCGCCGCGTGTCACCAGATGTTTGATACACAAACACACTAAACCACGTTAAGTAACATGCCCAACTAAGCTACCGCGTTAAGTAACATGCCCAAGTAAGCTCGAAGAAGCAGAGGAAAAGAGTCTTTCTTCTTCGTCGACGCTACACTTCGCCACACAGACGTTGAAGATCGGAGGCGCAGAGGAGGCGCCTACAGCGAAAGTCGGGCGACACGGCCGACCAGGAACTGCAGACCGGCCTTGATCGACTTGCTGACAGACTTCTTCCGGTAACCGCCGCGACGACCTCCCTTGCCGGACCTTGTGGCTTTCATTCCTGCCTTAGATCTGTTCTGCTACGCGGTACGAAACGCTAGGATGCGAAGAGAAGTTTCGGAGAAAGTGGGCAATTTCGGCGAGCGATTGAAGGTCGGAGGCGCGGAGGTTGAGCGGAAATCATCATGTTCCTGCAATTCCAAGGTAAAAAAACTTCCCCAAAGTTCCGATTTATTGCTCGAATTTTCGATGTTGGGATTTTGGGCCTTTTGCTGAGTAGTAAGATTTGGGAATTAGGGTTTTGAAAAGATGAGCGACAATCTGATAGAGAAAGTGAGCGTTTTCGGCGAGCGATTGAAGATCGGAGGCGCAGAGGTTGAGCGAAAATCATCATGTTTCTTCTTGATTGGTTATACGGCGTTCTCGCATCGCTAGGTCTATGGCAGCAGGAGACCAAAATCTTGTTTCTAGAACTCGATATTTCTGCTTGATCTCTGGAATTTTCAGGTTTTTTGTTTTGTTTGATGTTCCTTTAACGGTGGAAAGAGACCAAAATCTGCGATTGAAGATCGGAGGCGCAGAGGTTGAGCGGAAATCATCATGTTTCTTCTTTCTTCTTCGTCGACGCTACAATTTGCCACACAGTTCCTGCAATTCCAAGGTAAAAAAACTTCCCCCAAAGATCTGATTTATTGCTCGAATTTGCGAAGTTGGGATTTTGGGTCTTTTGCTGAGTAGTAGGATTTGGGAATTAGGATTTTGAAAAGATGAGCGACAATCTGATGGAGAAAGTGAGCGCTTTCGGCGAGCGATTGAAGATCGGAGGCGGAGGTTGAGCGGAAATCATCATGTTTCTTCTTGATTGGTTCTACGGCGTTCTCGCATCGCTAGGTCTATGGTAGAAAGAGACCAAAATCTTGTTTCTAGAGCTCGATATTTCTGCTTGATCTCTGGAATTTTTAGGTTTTTGTTTTGTTTGATGTTTGATGTTCCTTTAACGGTGGTTCTGTGGTTTGTTTCTGACTTGATTTTCGTCGAATTTCGCCGGATCTTGAAGGCGATTTGTTGAATTTTGGGGAGACTTATGATTTTATTTCATTTTATGATCTTGGCAGGCTTTTCACGGTGGTTCTGTGGTTTGAATTTTTTGGGGTTTATGTATTTGGTGTTAACTTATTATATCTCTATGTCTATATCTTATTGTTTTTGTTGTTTGTTTGGTTTTAGTTTCGGATCTTAAGACTCCGAAGTTGACGATGTTTGGGACAGATCAAGCCGAGATAAGAGAGGTTGAGGTACGGATTTTTGTGTCTTTGAGGTATCTACTTTTTATAACAATAAATCTTATCCTTCATATGCTTGGCAAGAGAATCAGAAAAAAAAAATTCATAAAGGTTAGCTATGAATGAAAATAGAAAATTTATTAAGCTGACAGGATGATACCTTAGTAGTTTCGTAGCGTCTTTATTTGTTGAAAAACTTTCGTCATACAAATGGGAAGAATATCCTAAACTTTATTTATAGTGAGTTTCAAGAAAAAGATAACACCTGTAACAGTACTTCATGGGCTATTGTCAAGCAAGGCTGCTGCATCTCTCAGACTTGGACAAAATTAGGCAGAGAAGGTTGCGGCATCTCTCAGACTTGGACAAAATTAGGCAGAAGGCATCTCTCAGACTTGACAAAATTAGGCAGAAGGCATCTCTCAGAATTGGACAAAATTAGGCAGAAGAACAGGACGGACAATCATCCATGGCCATCTCTCACAATAATGGAGCTGAAGCAAAGGTAATTTGAATTTTGAAGTAAAAACAAAAAATAACAAAAAATAAATAAATAAATAAAAGCATGAATTACTATTGTTGATTACTTGTTGTGTTTGTTGTTTGTATGGGAAGATGAAAATGATTTTTGGCTGAATGTAACTATCAGAGATTTGAGGTTATTTCATGAATATATGGAATAGCCATGGAAGTGATAATGTAGAAAGTGATACCGTATAATGTAATTTAGATTATATAAATTATGCAGACAAATAAGCTTGTATTATATTATTTAATTAATTCAGTTGTTCTTCTTGGTACTAATTATAATTAGAAGAAATTATTGCGATCAGGTAAGAATAGATGTGGATCAGTTTTGATATATTTGTGGTTCAATGATTTGACATATAACATCAAATTGCAATGTACATACGCCATGACTTCATGATTTAAAGAAAAAGTTCTGAATTTTTATTTTCTTATTGGTAGCTTTGGAGTTTGGCTTGATCAAATATTAATTATTCTTAAAATGTGAGAGTTTATGGGATTGGTTATACATCCCAATTTGTACGCAAAAATATATGTATATAAGAAGAAAAGGCGTTGTTTAAGAATTTAGGTTTACTGGTTCTTAATCAAATATTAATTATTCTTAAAATGTGAGAGTTTATGGAATTGGTTATACATCCCAATTTGTACGCAAAAATATATGTATATAAGAAGAAAAGGTGTTGTTTAAGAATTTAGGTTTACTGGTTCTTACCCGTAGCCAACTGGCCTTTTTGGCAATGTTAGCCAGGGTAAAATGAGATAAATATCTTCGCTGAAGTGGCGCGCTGAGGAGCCTCCTTTGGAGTGAATTATTAAGTATATATTATAGATAAGAGAAAAGTATGATAATTATGATGACGGCCCTTCTCATTAATAAATTATATATGTCTCCATCAAAAGGATCACCTCAGATTTTTTCGAAAAAAATTATTGCAGTCAAGGATAAAAAAAAAATAAAACTGATTACATCATCAAATAAGTGATCAATCATTGAAATGCATCACATGTTAATTAACTAATAAATTAAGAATTTTTCACAATTTAATTACAAACTGGACATATGCATGACCCCACGCTATATATATATATATATACACACCATTGAATTTGGCTTAATGAATTGATGCTCTACCTGCTTGATAGCTTCAAATTTAACAATAATATCCCATAATGCTAGCAACCTAGCTACCCTCATATAAATATTTTGTGCCTAAAGCCGTATTTTGACATTGGTATCTAATTTTTTTTCAATATTTTAAGAATGCGAGCGTATTGTATAATATTCTCAAATAATTACGTATTCTTAAAACATTTAAAGAAGATTGGATATCAGCGTAAAAAAATGACATTGACACTTAACATATATATAACATTACTCTATATTACATAGGGCATTCAATGATGCTTTTGATTTTAGAGGGTCATGAGTTGATCCACCAAGACCATTCTTTCTCTATGTATAAATTGACTAAAGCATAAACTATTGCGGGCCAATTTTTCCTTTGACCGGCCAGTTCAATTTATTATTTTAGGAAAATTATTTCATTTGAATTATTATCTTAAACCTTTTGCTAGAACAATAAAAGGTTGCGTAATTAAAAAATTTACCAAATTAGGAACCAAACCTAAAGCTTGACGTGGGAGCGGAAAGCCGCCTCTTCTCTTCATCACGACCATAGTAATAATAATCCTTGTTGTCAGAAGAATGTAACATCTTCCTCTTCCTGATCGCTGCCACTACCACACGAGCCAAGCTAGTGAAAGGGCTTCCCCGATGCTTAACATCACGGTAATACTTGTTTCCCACCAAGAAAATAGCTAGCCCAATTGCATTGGCCACCACGCACAAGCCAAAGCCCAAACCCCAACTCACATTGTCCTGAACGTACACGGTTGCAGTGAAACCAATGGTAGTAGCAAAATACATGCAGAAGAAGTACCAATTGAAGAAGATGCCTTGCTCCTTTGGCTTGTCAAATTGATCAGCACCCATGGTTGCAATTGTGAACCTGGTCCCACCTACTCCAACCGATGCAAGAGATAAGGCCATGTAGAGCACAGTGAATTGAATTCTTGACGGGCTTTCACATGCTTCTGATGATGAATTGTTTTCACAGTGTGGGGGCCTCAAGGAACCCAGTATTCCCGTTAGCACAAGTAAAATTATGCCCTGCAATTGTCAACTGCGCTCTAAAATTTCAAACTAATTGCTGTAGATAAACATTTTAATTTAACTTAATCTACAATGTTTTATTAGTAACAGGTAGCTTTGTTCCTGGCCAGACAGCTAGCGGACTACAAAAATAGAAGAACTAACTACAATATATTGTAGTGATAGATATTACTTGTAGCCAAAATTTTAAAGTGAAATGTTCATTAACAATATATATATATATGTTTACTTGTACTTAAAAGTTTGTAGTAAATTCTCTTATTCCTTATAATGTTGTAGTAAGTTTTATTTATTTATTTATTTATTATTATTATACTTACCCTATCGATTGAAGACCTCTGTGAGTAAGAAGACTACTTTCACGTTAGCACGTTTTGAGCCTTGTGAAGGTTTGAATAAAGTGGACTCAAAGACCTAGAAAAGAGCTAGCTCAAGAGTCCAATATAAATAACAAACACTTGGGGCATGTTTGATAAAGATGATAGGATGAGATTTGATTAAATATAGTCAAAATCTTATGTTTGGGTGTAAAATGGGATAAGATAAAAATAATTTTACTTCATCATATTATTCCATTCTAATAGAATAAAATAATTTCAACCAAAATAATGGAATTATTTTATTCTACATATATATATATATATATATATATATATATATATATATATATATATATATATATATATATATATATTTATTTATTTATTAGCATTTCGCTCCTTTTCTTCTTCTTCCTCATTCTTTTTTTTTTAAATAATAATAAATAAAATTCATCAATGACCAAGACTTTGCATGCGAGAGTAAAACCAAAAAATGTTGATTTTGTGATTTTGCAAAATATGAATTTTAATTTTTTTTATGTGATTTAATTATTTTTTAAATTAATTATAAATAATTTAATTATTTTTTGTTTCAATCTCAATCATAATACCAAACACAAGATTATTTTATTTTTAATCATATCCTATCATATCCTATCATATTCAATCCAATCCAATTTTATAAAATAATCTTATCATATTTCGCATATCAAACGAGCCCTTAGAGTAAGCCATGAGTATCAAACTACCACCCATAACAGATCAACTCTCTCATAAGAATTGAAGCCTTGACCTCGTAATTGAGGGATGATGCCATTAACTACCAACTAGCCAATAAAATTTTCTATTCCATCTTTATAGATAATCCTTTTAGTCAAACACCGTCATTAAATTAAGCTCTCACAAGTTAAATTAGAGAGTTTTGGTAAGAGAAGTAATAGGTCTTAATTAAAACTATTAATATAAATCACCTTAAATAATAATAACTAAGAGATCCATATATATAATTGAAAAAAAAGCTGTAGATATGCTAAACTGACAGACACTGAGCGCTAACCCCAAAATTCAACACGTACTGTTAATTATTTAAGGAGATGCACAACTAATTTCGTATCTCTATAAATATCCAACAGATATTAGGTGTCATCATTGCACCCAACATCTCACTGAAGCTAATAAATAAGTTACCAGCAAGGATATGAAGGCGGAAACAGAGTAGACGAGGAAATTGCCGTAGAAGGAATCAGCTATTATGGCTCCGGCTACAGCAAACAAACTGATGCAACCGTTCAATACGTTCCAGATTTGCGTGGCATCTATGCTCTTGATGTTGAATTGCTGTATCAGATATACAATTAGGTTCGCCGTCCATCCGGCCGAAGCAAGTGTTAGGCCCATCACACTCACTGTTTAATTAAATTATATATATCCCACCAATTAATACACTCTATCAGTTCATTAATTAATAATTATAGATATTGATTAATGCTAAATCTATATAATTCAAACGTTAGGGGATAAATAAATAATTTTCTTAGTAATTCTTTATTTTTTAAAAAAGGATTCTTATTTTTTTATGTACACTAGGTGTTAACGTTATTTTTTAATTTTAACACCAAATTTTCTTAAATATTTTAGATATGCGCATATATTGTGTAACATCCCCAACATCCAACAGAAGTTGGGTGCCAGTGTCGAAAAATAACGTTGGCACCCAACGTATCTTTAACATTACTTGCTTTTTTTGGTTTAATAGTATCTAATTAGACAATAAATGCATGATCCAAGCCAATCAAATAGCATGAAATCACCTTTTATATAGGGAAAACCTACCATTTGCTACAAATCAATGTCAATCAGCTTTATAACTTAAATTCATTTAAAGAATATAATTTTGAATAAAAAATTAATGTGGAGGTTATTTACATTAAATTTGTAGCAATTGATATGAGATTTTCAATTCTTTTAGCATTTTACTATAAAAAATGTTAAAGTGACATTTAAAGTATATATCACTATTAAACACCATTAGATTTTATGTACTTGGTTTATATATATATATATATATAAGGGAGGATACATAATTAATGTAAGAGAGAAGATACCGGGGACAAAGGGGAAGGTAATCCATCCGCCACGACCACGATGGACGCGAGCCACCTCTGTTGTTTCTTCATCGGGGAGGATGCCATTGCCGTTCACTGGAAACTCCATAGCTGCCATGCTAGCTCCACGGATCACAGAAAAGGATTATTAGCAAGAGAAGGTGGAAATTAAATAGATATGAAGGAAATGCAAGAATTCAGTATATATATAGTCCAAGTGCAAAAATAAGGTGCGTGGGGTCATGTGGGATGAAGTTGAAATTTGAAAAATTCGCTGCTCCGCCATGGCCAGTCACGCTTGTAGAATATCTTTATATATAGGAGCAAGAACAATGTGAACAATTTTAAATTTTGAACCATAAGATATCGATCTATTATTGACATTAGATTAGCTATTTATTATTGACACATCTAGTCTCAAATGTCGTGGGTGGCTTGGTTTATTTATTATTATTGGGTTTTAAAAATATATTACATTTTTAAAATTCAGTGTTTGGATATTGGTTTTCTTTCATTAATTATTGTTCAATTAAAAAAAAAAAAAACGCTTTGTTTAGTCGAATATTTTGGCTATACTTGGATAAAAAATATACCCAAGAATATGGATTTAATAGACTCATACAAGGGGAGAAAATTGAAAGAACATATTTATTTTTTAATGCCAACCTAAATGCATGCAAATGCAAGTTTTCATTTGCACAACGGGCTCATAAGACTAATTTATTGTAATTTTAAATTCAAAAGTATATAGCAACTCATAACCCAATCATCAACTACGCCTTTTCGAACTAAATGAGATCGAAATGAATTTACTTCCTCCACAGTGCCATTTAAGCTCACCAAGATATACTTAAGTTGTACATGGATAATATACTAGCATGTTAATTTTAATATATATGCATTTTAAGACATCAATAGTCATATACCAAATTTTAAAAAAATAAAAACCAACAAAAGCAACTGATTCGTTCGCAAGCACTCACACCATTATCTTTAATACCAAAAATAGGTTCAAAGTGTACATCATCCTTATACGCCATTAGATTGCCTCGAATCATCGATCGAGGTAATTCAATATGGGGATGTACACTTTCACTTTAGCATTGGGAGGACACTTTGCTATAGCACTCATGGAAAGTGAAATTGGCATGAAACCAAACCAAGGGATGAATAGAATTGAACATCTCCTTCAACAACTACTCCATACCAACAATTACACACTTTCTCTCTCTCTCTTACTAATAATTCCCCCGCTGTTAGGTGAACTATTAAGGGTCAAACTTGAAATAGATTTTTAACCAAAGTTGTTTAACTATTGTAATCATCTTTAACTGATAAAGAGTAAAGATAATTAACAAAGATATAATTAATTACTTGCGTAATAATATTTTAGGGGTGTTCATGGATTGGTTTGGTTCAATTTCAGATGATTAATTGGATTTGAAAAAAGTATAATCCAATCAATTTAGTTCAACCATGGTTTGACACTTTAAAAACAATTAAAATTGAACGTCATCAACATAAGTATGTTGATATCTATTTTTATTTTTAATGTTTACAATTTTTTATGGTGAACATATTGTAACACCCAGTATATTCGGGTCAAACATAATCGTTGACTAATACGTATTGTTAGTCATATTTATATACATATATGTATGAACTTGGATTTAGATTAGTGTACTAGTGTATATTGGACTTAAAATACTATAATTGTGTGTATTAGAAGTCATTGGTGCCATAAGACCATAGTTGGCATAGGTGGAATGACACTTAAAATGAATTTTTCAAGTTAAAATAGTGAGAAGCATGCTTCTATGGTGAAAACCCGAGAGCAGTGTTTCTGAAAAATATTAGAAAAGCGCGCTCCTCATGGGTTTGACAAAAAAATTTGTGTTTTTGGGCGAAGTAGAAGTGCGCTTCTCACTGTTCTGACATAGTTTTAAAAAATGGACGGTGAGGCGGTTTGCATGTTTTAAAACGCAATTGTTACAAATTTTCAGCTCATTTGAGTTAGAAAGGGCAAGAAGGAAAGAAAAGAACAAAAGGAGAAGGAGAAGAAAGGACTAGGGCGATCAAAATCTAAGGTAAAGAACTTGTCCTCTTGAATTAAAAATTCTAGATTTGTGTTCCTCTCCTTGTTGTTCAACATATATGATTTTTGTTGAATTCTCATGGTTAGGTTGCATGATTGAGAAAGAGGGTTTGGTGCTAGATTTGTGAGGAATTAAAGAGTTATGGATTGGTAAGTGTTTAATTAATGTTTTGTATATAATTTGGGTTTGAAATTGAGTTTAATTGAGGTATTTTAATGGTAGAAAGTTCCACCCCAACTGTTGAAGCAACTGAGGGTTTGAAGCTCCATTAATGGAGGTTTTATTTAGGCTAATGGGTTTTGCAAGATGATTATGATTAAGAGTAATTGGAATTGTATAATTGACATTTGTTTGAATGAAAAATTTGAAGAGATTGGAATCTGAAATTTGGATGGTTGGTGATTTGTGTAATGGTTGCAAGTGAACAATTGTGCTGGAATAATAGAGTTTGAAATTGAGTTAGGAGTTTTGTTCAATCACTGTGAGTATTTTTGTAACACCCCGTAATTTTAATTAAATACATACGTTGAAGTACGCATATATCGAGATGTATAATACACGTATAAGTACATTTAAAGCCATGTGTACATGTGTCAAATGAACTTGAAACTGTCAAAAGTGAGTTCGGAATGAGTTTAAATAGAACTCGATTTATAACACGTGTATTCCTCAGGTAGATTGAGTGTATGAAGAAGAAGAACGAATAAAAAGATATAAAATAAAATAATAAACAATACTCGAATAAAAGACAAATTAAGTTAACTGTTCATAAGCGGTACTGTTCATGGAACAGTAAATAAATAAATAAAACGAAGTTGCAGAATAAAAGACGAAAGAGGAACGTCCAGAAGAAAGAAAGAAAGAAAAAGGAAACGGCGGATTTGCGGCCAAATTCGACGTGCTGGTAAGCTATTTTTGTTATTTTTGGTCATAAAATTGATATCTAAGCAAGATGTAACCTTTCTAGCGGAGTAATTTTTGCTGCGGGAGCCGTTTTACGGCGTTTTCAAACATTGGGGTTTTGACCCAACGTGAATGAAAATCTGCTAAGAAGGTTGGAAAACGCTCCCTGGATTGTCGGGACCCCGAATATGTGGTTAGATTGAATTTATGTGTTCATTTGGAACTTTTATGGCTGTTGGAAGTTAGAGTGTAGATTGGAGACCATTCCCAATGAAACTCCAGTTTAAGGCTATAGAATGGTAGAATGGACTGTTGCGAGTCCATCGATGCTAAGTTCATGATTTTTGGAGACCGTTTGACAATTTTAGTAACAATTTACATCTTTCGAATGAATAGTGACGATGTGAACAGTGATGTGAATAGTACTATAATGTGCACAGTGAGTGAAATGGTGATTGTCATGATAATCTATGATTCATTTCAGTGTTTAAATTGAGAGCTCAAGTGCATGGATAAATACTCTTAAGGAAGCAATTATGATGGACGTTTATTGTTGCTCGATTTGACTTAGAAACCCCGTGTAACCACTGCGAGTATAGTTTTCTTGATTTGGTTCTTGTATGGCGTTGTACACATATAAAATGTTTGATTGTATGCATGTTATATTTATATATAATGCACTGAGTTTTATGGATCATGCAAACTGATTTTAGGAATTGGAGTTTGTAATGATGTCATTTCGTTAGGAATTAGACCCGGATGAGGTTTTGCGAGTCCTCATTGTCAGTAGGCCTGTCCTAACAAGGGTTGCGATCCTTGAAATGACTGTGAATTGGGTAATGAGAGGCTGTGGCTACCTTGTACGACTATACAAGGGTTAGACCCGCTCTCTTGCCTTGAAGGAGGGAGATGGTAAAATATTTAGGAATGAGCAATATTGCGTGCACGTATATTATTTTGATGAATGGTGCATATGTGCTTTTGAAATGTTTTAAATCGATTTGATATGCCATGTTTCCTAAAATGCATGCGATTGTCATGTCAAGAACTATATTCACTAAGCTGTTGTTTGCTCACTCCATTTCCTCCAATATTTCAGGTAATGAGTCGAAGGGAAAAGGAAAAATCCGTGATAATCATGTGATTCTTCGTCTGGTATGTGTATGTATGCTTGGAGGAAATAGGTTATATGTTTGTTATTTTGATATGTATAATTATCACATACTATAGATATACTATCACTTAGATGGGTTGTGTGGTAATATTATATAATGCTTGGGATGATGGAAAAGATGATCATAGATATTTATCAGGTGAGAATTTAATTTGTGGAATGAATGGAATGAATGTGAGTTGATTTGTGGTATATTGTGAAAATTTGTGCATGTCCGTTGAGGCTGACAGTGTATTGTATACTGTATATGGGTATGTACAGTGTATAATACACTGTGTCGGTCATGACATCAGCCTACGTCAGGGACGTCGTGACAATATTGGTATCAGAGCCAAGTTTAGGATTAAAAGCCTAAATGATTAAAAGCTTTATGATATTATGATTGTTTGTATGGGTATACATATGGGTAGTCCTATTATGTTGAGCCTAATCCAATATGCTATCTTGACTGAGAATCACCTGTGTCGGTGAATTTCAGATTTGGAAACGAATAGTCAAGATTAACAATGGAAATTGCTGATCAAGAAAGGATCAGAAGGCTGAAAGAAAAAGAACTGGATGTAAGCTAGTGATACTAAATTATATAACTTATATATGGCTAGTAACTACCAAACAACAACGAAATGCACAACTTATGAGCTTGTGGCAAAGTTGTAATGCGAGAAAGACAGAGGCTTGAACCATTGATAACTCCCTATTTGAGTGCCAATGGTGTGGGTACTTTTGTATAAACATATATAGTTGAGACTGAAGTCAAAATAAAATAAATAGAAGGTCTCAATGATAAGCCAGATGAAATGAAAAGATATGTGAAAGTTATGGAATCTTTTAGTAAAGAATTTGCTACTCTAAGTGGAGACCATCTTCGAGAATGATTAAGTTTCTGAAAATTATAAAGCAAGTTAGCTAAGTTTAAGCTAACTGATGATAAGAGATAATAGAAAATTGGGTTAAGGACTCCTGAGATGATTAAGGCATGAGATTAAAGAAGCTATTTTATAAGGGCTTCTATCATCATGCTGAGGCATGAAAAAGTTTATCTTGTTACAATGTAGTGACATGCCTAACCAGAAATACAAACATGAATTAAATAAACTTGTATAGTTTATTTTTGGAATGGATATTGTGAGAATGATAAGGATCTAGAATAAATTTTGGGATCCTATACGGAAGGTTTACTAATTGTTGGGTTATATATATATATACGCAAGTTGTGAGGCAGCCTATAACTTTCGGGTTAGCCACTGCTGTGGTGAAATTGTTAACTCCAGCAATAGTGAGATAGCGTGCACTGCCGGTAGAAGCCGAGTCATCAACACCAGTTTTAGGTAAAAAGAGAAATAAGTAATGTAAGGACATGTTGAGGCAATAATATGAAATTCACGATGAGTTAAACATTGAGTAAGGTTGAGATTTTGGCAGTATTCGTGACTCTAATTTTGTTAGTACCTGACCCAATAATAATGGGAAAAAGGGAAGTGATGCTAAAAAAGTATGAAAACCAGAAGTGGTTTCCATTGCCTGAGTAGGATTTACAAACTGCGTACATTGTATCTCGACCAATGATTGTCTATTATCAATCTAAAAAAAAAAATACAAACACTGGATGTGTTAGTGTCCAGTTAGTCAATAAGGAATGCCCCAATATTTTTATCAATGTGACTCCCCCAGATTTTAGAGACTAAAGTAAAATAAATGCAAGACCAATCCAGAGATTAGTAAGACGTTGATAACAGGTATGATCAACATTTTGTTATTGTGTATAATCTGATGCATTGTTGGATCTACCTGGTCTTGTACCTCTGGTGATATGGTAGACAGATTGTATTATCGTATGTTATAATAGTCGATCATTGATTGTGAGTATGCCTACAGGAGAAAGAATCTACCATGATATGGTTAGCAAATATTATGTGTAATAAATATGAGGGTCATCAAGTAATTATGGACTTTAGAATATGAAGTTTTGGAATTAGATGCTTTGTTGGATATGATTGGCTGGCTACCTCTCATGCCAGGTGGAGCGTCTTTCCGAAAAGAAGTAAGATTTTGAATAAGTGAAAAATCCTTATTTTGAATCTCGAGGAATTTATACTCTCAATATCTTCTATCTAAGATAAGATAGTTATTGACGAGGAAATGGAGAATATGGCTAGTACAAAGCCATTTAGAGTAAGGTAATAAGGCATGCAGTTGATTAAAATTCCTGTGGTGAGCTGGTATATTGGAGTATTCTATGATGAATTATTAAAATTACTATCTGGACAGGAGATTGATAGCATATAAAACTGCTAATGTGTTAATGAGCAACAGATTTATTATCCTTGATATGCCACCTTGGAGGGCAGTTGTGATAAGATGGAAAGAAGGTATAGTAAAATATATTTAAGTATGAATTACTGTTAACTGAGCATGATAATAATAAATAATGAATATCCTTTACCATGGATAGATGGTCGAATTCGATTGACTAAATGGAGCCAAATTTTCTTTAAGATCATGTTGAGATCTAGGCACCATCGGTTAAGACTTTGAGAAAAGGATGCAATGCAAACTATGCTAAGACAAGATATGGACATTATGAAATTTTGGTAGCCTTAATTAATGTGTCAATCATGTTTATAGGATTGATGCAGTGGGTATATGAACCATATTTTGATGATTACATAGTCTTCGATGATGATATATGCAATTGTCCCAAGAAATGAGAGGAGCATGAATAGCACATCGACATTATCTTGTGGTCACTGAGAGAGCACCGATTGAGTGCCAAGCTCGGTGAATATGAGTTTTGAAGATAATTAAGATGAGAATTTTTAGATTACATGACTAGGTTAAATAGTATCTTTAAGGATGTTGGGAAGGTCAAAGTGATCATAGACTTAAAACTAATTTTAATGAAGGAAGTCAGAAGTTTTCTGGTATTAGTTGTATGTTCTAGAAAGTGCGTGGAAAGATCCTTGAAGCTATCTGTTCCACTCACGAAACTAAACCAGATGAATGCTATATAATGTGTGGACCGTTGTGCATGGGAAAGCAGAACCTGGAAGTAATTGTGATTGGTGAATATCACGTCCAGATCTGGATTTTGCATTAATCCAAAAGAATAGGTTAATTACTTGTGCCTTCAGATATTTGGTAGTGCACGAGAATAACTATCCTGAGAGTGAATAGAAATTTGTTGGTAGTTATTTTGAGAGCATTGCCTCTATAATAAAAAGGTCACATTATATTCAGATTTTAAGAGTCTGAAGTAATTATTTGAACGGAAAGAAATTGAATATGAGATAATAAATGTGGCAAGAATTCCGGAAGGATTTGATTTTATATTAAATTATTATCCTGGGAAAGACCAATATGTTGCTGAGGCATTGAGCAGGAAACAGGCTGAAACTGGAGTAGTCTCTATCAGTTAGACATAAATGGAGATTGTTGTGAGTGCGAGTTACAGTTATGAGTGTACTCTCTATTACTCCATGTGTTGATATTTGTGCTCAGATGCATGTTCAGCTAATTGATACTCATATTCAGAGAGTAAGAGTTATGATGAGACGAGTATGATATCAGTATGAAAGATTATGGAATTGGTAAGATGGATTGTGTTAAATGAAGATGGGATTCAAATAGTATCTTATGGGTTATGGGTAGAAATGATACCATTTGGATAACCATTAGTGGACTGATAAGTCTATGTATTCTTCCAATGAACACCAGAATTCCATTGATAAACTGAGCAGATTGTATATGTGTGAGATAGGGAGATTTTATGGGAGTACTTAGATATTTGTCATGTCGGATTAAGATCCGAAGATTTTGTTGAGATCTGATATATGATGCAGACTCGATTTGGTACTCATCTCCTTCTCAGTGTGATATTGTATTCTCAGACTGGCTGACAGACTGAGAGAGTGACTTTGATGCTTGCGAGCATGCTCGGGTCTGACATACTTGAATTTTGGTGGAAGTTGGAAAGAATATGTTATGTGTGTAAACTTATGTGTATAAACAACTATTATAATAGCATAATGATGACACTCTAAAGGTTTGATAGTAAGCCTTATATATCTCCAACTTGTTGATTTGAAAGTGTGGAGTTATTGTTATTGGTGCCATAGGATATTATTACATACATAAGGTTGGTCTATAGGCCTTGAAATGTATTGTGGCTGACTCAGTTTTGCTAAGGGTCTTACCACAGAAAGGCCAAATGAGATTTGGAATGAAAAGAAAGCTCGCACTGCGATTTGTTGGACCAATAAAGATCCTTGATGAGGATAGGTCCATTGGCTTACCGATTTGCTCTACTGTCACAGTTGATAGGTGTCCATATTATTTTCTATAATTGATGTTGAGGAAATATCATTAGTTATGGATATAACTCAACTCTAAGTTGGGAAGGATACCACGTATCAAGAAGAGCAAACATGGGCGCAGTTTTCTGGGATTGAGTATCACTTGAGGAATAGTTTTTCATTTTAAATTTCGAGGACGAAATTCCTTAAGTTGGAGAGATTGTAACACCCCGTAATTTTAATTAAATACATACGTTGAAGTACGCATATATCGAGATGTATAATACACGTATAAGTACATTTAAAGCCATGTGTACATGTGTCAAATGAACTTGAAACTATCAAAAGTGAGTTCGGAATGTGATTTTAAATATAACTCGATTTATAACACGTGTATTCCTCAGGTAGATTGAGTGTATGAAGAAGAAGAACGAATAAAAAGATATAAAATAAAATAAAATAATGAACAATACTCAAATAAAAGACAAATTAAGTTTACTGTTCATAAGCGGGTACTGTTCATGGAACAGTAAATAAATAAATTAAACGAAGTTGCAGAATGAAAGACGAAAGAGGAACGTCCAGAAGAATGAAAGAAAGAGAAGAAAGAAAAAGGAAACGACGGATTTGCGGCAAAATTCGACGTGCCGGTAAGTTATTTTTGTTATTTTTCGTCGTAAAATTGATATCTAAGCTAGATGTAACCTTTCTAGCGGAGTAATTTTTGCTGTGGGAGCCGTTTTACGGCGTTTTCAAACATTGGGGTTTTGACCCAACGTGAATGAAAATCTGCTAAGAAGGTTGGAAAACGCTCCCTGGACTGTCGGGACCCCGAATATGTGGTTAGATTGAATTTATGTGTTCATTTGGAACTTTTATGGCTGTTGGAAGTTAGAGTGTAGATTGGAGACCATTCCCAATGAAACTCCAGTTTAAGGCTATAGAATGGTAGAATGGACTGTTGCGGGTCCATCGATGCTAAGTTCATGATTTTTGGAGACCGTTTGACAATTTTAGTAACAATTTACATCTTTCAAATGAATAGTGACGGCGTGAACAGTGATGTGAATAGTACTATAATGTGAACAGTGAGTGAAATGGTGATTGTCATGATAATCTATGATTCATTTCAGTGTTTAAATTGAGAGCTCAAGTGCATGGATAAATACTCTTAAGGAGGCAATTATGATGGACGTTTATTGTTGCTCGATTTGACTTAGAAACCCCGTGTAACCACTGCGAGTATAGTTTTCTTGATTTGGTTCTTGTATGGCGTTGTACACATATAAAATGTTTGATTGTATGCATGTTATATTTATATATAATGCATTGAGTTTTATGGATCATGCAAACTGATTTTAGCAATTAGAGTTTGTAATGATGTCATTTCGTTAGGAATTAGACCCAGATGAGGTTTTGCGAGTCCTCATTGTCAGTAGGCCTGTCCTAACAAGGGTTGCGATCCTTGAAATAACTGTGAATTGGGTAATGAGAGGCTGTGGCTACCTTGTACGGCCATACAAGGGTTAGACCCGCTCTCTTGCCTTGAAGGAGGGAGATGGTAAAATATTTATGAATGAGCAATATTGTGTGCACGTATATTATTTTGATGAATGGTGGATATGTGCTTTTGAAATGTTTTAAATCGATTTGATATGCTATGTTTCCTAAAATGCATGCGATTGTCATGTCAAGAACTATATTCACTGAGCTGTTGTTTGCTCACTCCATTTCCTCCAATATTTTAGGTAATGAGTCGAAGGGAAAAGGAAAAATCCGTGATAATCACGTGAGCCTTCGTCTGGTATGTGTATGTATGCTTGGAGGAAATAGGTTATATGTTTGTTATTTTGATATGTATAATTATCACATACTAAAGATATACTATCACCTAGATGGGTTGTGTGGTAATATTACATAATGCTTGGGATAATGGAATGAGATGATCATAGATATTTATCATGTGAGAATTTAATTTGTGGAATGAATGGAATGAATGTGAGTTGATTTGTGGTATATTGGGAAAATTTGTGCATGTCTGTTGAGGCTGACAGTGTATTGTATACTGTATATGGATATGTACAGTGTATAATACACTGTGTCGGTCATGACGTCAGCCTACGTCAGGGGCATCGTGACAATTTTCCTTGACTTGGTTCTTTGTATGACATTGTATATATGTGAAAATGATTTGAATGTAAACATGTTATGTATTGAGTTGTTTATTGAGTTTTATTACAACTTATGAAATGTTTTAGCATTGAAGCATATGAGACTTGCAAAGGCAAGTCAAACATGATTTCATTTCATTAGAAATTAGTCTCAGATGAGTGTTGTATGTAACATTATTGTGCAGTGGACTGTCCTAATTGGGATTGTGAATCCTTGAAATGACTTTGTATTGAGCAATTAGAGGTTGTGGCTACCTTGTAGAGGCCATAGACCCGCTCTATTTGTCATGACGCCCCTGACGTAGGCTGACGTCATGATCGGCACAGTGTACTATACACTGTACATACCCATCCACATGAGACATACACGTGTCGTAAATCGATTTCTATTTAAAATCATATTCCGAACTGACTTTTGACATTGTCAAGTTCATTTGACACATGTACACATAGCTTTAAATGTACTTATCTGTATATTCTACATCTCGATATACACGTACTTCAACGTATGTATTTAATTAAAATTACGGGGTGTTACACTATTACTTGGAAGGTGGAAGATAGTGGATTTCGTTAAAAACTTTGCACATTTTATGGAAATCATGATATAAAATCTCCAAACTATCTTGTGAGCATATATGTGTTAATTGAATACTGCATATGTGTTTTGATAAGTGTTTTAATGATTTAAAGTTCACGCTTACATAAATGTATATAAATGCCATGACAAGAGATATTCATTAAGCTTGTTGTAGCTCACCCAATTCCCTCCAATATTTCAAGTAAAAACCCCAAGGGGAAAGGAAAGGCGAGAGGAGGGTAGTGACTCTACAATCTCTTCTTTGAATGTATGTAGGTGGGAGTGGTTTACGTTGGAATTGAAAACAAATCTCGAAGGACCCATCACTTATACATTCATCAACACATGCCTTACGTACAAAAGATTCACATACCTTTGAGTGAAGAAGTCGAAAGACCTTTGTGAAATTCTTGTTGCAATTATAAAGCATAACCATACACAACCCAAAGATCGTTAGATTCACAAGAACAAGAGGAGAGAAAGAATACCTGAATCCATGACGATAAAAGTAAGGAGGTTATCGTCTTCCAACACCAAATCACCTTAATGCTCAATGGTAGGAGTGTAACCAAACTCGACCACCTGACCTAACTCGACCATTTCGGGTCAGGTTGGGTCGAGTTTAGGACAGAGGTCGGGTTATTTTTTTACTAACCCAACATGGTTGAGTTAGGTCTCAAGTCTTGCTAAAATTTTTTTGGGTTAGGTCTTGAGTCTTGCTAAAACTTTTTTGGGTCAATCCAACCTGACCTCTTATTGTAAACATATGCCTTCTTTTTTGCATATGTTTAATATGTATAAATATTTACTAACAATTTTATGCATAAATATTTTTAAGTAGGTCCCAACACCCATAACCTCTTACAAGTTAATAATTGGTTAGACAATTTGAAGAAGTTGGAGAGTAGAGCAATTTATAGAAGAGAAGTGGCTTCCTTCTCCCTATTATTCTCATGTGGGACTAAAATAAGTGGGTTTCTCACTTCAATCAAATTAACCCATCAATTGTCTAACCCATCATCAACTTCTAAGAGGTTGTGGGAATCGCATATGAGACTAAAAAAAGTGGGTTTCTCACTTCAATCAAATTAAAAAAAAAGGCATCAACGTCTTTGTAAAATTATAAATCATAACATATACAGTTGAATATGTTATTTATTTGTCTTTTTGGGTAAGATATATTCTTCAATTATTATATATAAAACCAAGTAGGGGTCATTTGAAATAATATAAAATTGTTATAGGGGAGGTGCATCTAACTAAAGTAAATTCCATAGTTTTAAAATGTAACAATCATGTTCATTATCTAGCTAGGTAGACCAAAAAGGCTAACTTTTAACCATGTAAA
Organism: Paratinospora sagittata; assembly: GCA_035771175.1. NCBI lineage: Eukaryota > Viridiplantae > Streptophyta > Magnoliopsida > Ranunculales > Menispermaceae > Paratinospora > Paratinospora sagittata. Next base: position 22,615,516 of record CM069593.1, read on the forward strand.
CTATAAATGTAATAATGATGCTTAAAAATAATTTATTTTAAATTAAAAAACCATATGTGTAATAAAAATTGCCAACTTCTATGTTCTATCCAAATGCAAACTAATTTTTTTTTGAAAACATGCATGTTACCTAAGTAAAAAGGATGGAAACATTATATACACACTTTAATTTGATAGTGGCCTCTACAATGACTACAAATGTAGAATATGTTTAACCTATTAGTTTCTTATATGTATGAGGTTATAGGGTCATTAAATATTACTAATAAAAAAGTATTATAAGTTTTTTTGAATTTCTCATAGTTATATATAAAAAAAATAATATGAGATGAGAGTTGAAACTTAGTAGTTAGTAGTTATGTGTATGTAAGGGAGATTTATTCAAAATAGAGAAAAGAATGGAGGGTCTAAGTAGATAAATATTTGTATATAAGATTTATTCAAAATAGAAATAGGAATGGATGGATATAATCTTACCTATATCATACAAATAAATTATTGTTAAGAGTATTACACATAAGAACAATATATAAGTTTTTACCTTTTGGGTTTCCTTATTCATTGAGGAGCGTCAGGAGAGAACGAGAGGAGAGAGAGAAGAGAAAGGAGAGAGAGAGAAATCCGTCAGGCCTCCGGAGAGAGAAAGAGAGCAATAGGAGAGAGAATGAAAAGAAGGGAAGATGGGGAGGGTTTCCCCCTCCCTTTTTTCTAGTCCCACATTGAAATTCTTGAGAGAGGAGGAGATTGCTTCCCCTATAAAAGCACTCCTTTCCTTATCATTTCTCATTCAAATCCCCTTTTGAGTGTGGGGTTTTCATACAACTTGTAAGGAAGCTCCTTATCATTTCACATTTAAATCCCCCTATGGATGTGGGGTTTTCATACAACTTGCATGGGTGTTGGGTTTTCATACAACTTGCAAGGAAACTCCTTATCATTTCTCATTCAAATCCCCCTATGGGTGTGGGGTTTCATACAACTAGCAAGGAAACCTTTCGGTCTCTTCACTTGGCAAATAAGTCCCTAGAAAACATTTTGTGGTTATGTTTGGGTTTGGTTTTGTTGTTGTTTTGCTTACAATAAGTTAGAACTATGCAATATTTTATATGCATATATATATATATATATATATGTGTGTGTGTGTGTGTGTGTGTGTGTGTGTGTGTGTGTGTGTGTGTGTGTGTGTGTGTGTGTGTTGTTGGTTCACCCAAGAGGGGGGTGAATTGGGTGTAATGGTCAGTTTTGACAATCTTTAATCTCTTTGTGGAAATCCTTTGATTAATTCAAGTCATGTACTTAAATCAATGTAAAGTGCATAATATATATATGTGTGTGTGTGTGTGTGTGTGTGTGTGTGTGTGTTGTTGGTTCACCCAAGAGGGGGGTGAATTGGGTGTAATGGTCAGTTTTGACAATCTTTAATCTCTTTGTGGAAATCCTTTGATTAATTCAAGTCATGTACTTAAATCAATGTAAAGTGCATAAAGAAAGATATTGAAAATAAATACTAAGCACACAAAGGATTTTTACGTGGTTCGGAAATCCTTTTCCTACTCCTCGCCTAGAAAAACCTTTTCTAGGATTCCACTATACCAAATTCACTTCAAGGGTGTAAACCAAACCGTTACAATGTCCTTTTCAAGGCTCAAGACAAACCTATCCTTTTCACGGGCTAAGGATGAACCTATAACTTCCTTTTGCGAGATAAGGAAGAACCTACTATCCTTTTCACTGGTTGAGGATTAAGCACTTGATCCTTTTCAAGATAAAGGATGAAACTGTACCTTGATTCCAACCTTGGAATCACAAGTGATAAACTGTTACTTAACTTGGTTTGTTCTAACCTTGAAGCAAACCAAAACACTGAACACAAGGACGTGGTGTTTGTTCTATACAAGTAGAATAATTACAATGAAGCTTACAATACACATTTTCAAATACAAGATATGAAAATTAAGCTCAAAGTGAGAGAGAAAGACCTTACAGTGCTTTTACCTTTGTTGCTACAATTTTTGCTCAAGAATGCATTTGATGATGATTTGAATGAAATCCAAAAAGTTCACTTTGAAAACCTTTTCGAAATCATCACATTTGGTTTTCGAAATGCTTAGCTCAAGGATGTTCAAGAGTGAGAAATGATATGAAGTTTGGAAAACACTTGATGCACTCAAACTCTTGTTTTTCTCTCTTTCTTTTCTCTTGGTTTTCATAGTTGTGTTGCTCAACATGAGCAAACCAAAGTGTGAAGCTCAAAACCTGAGAGTGTTCATCACTTCTCAATAAATGACCAACTTGCAAAAACGTGCTTAGATCTGGTTTCAAATCAGTTGGCTACTTGGAAATGAGCACTTGCTGGTTTTAATAGAAAATGCAATTGCAGGTTCATTTGATTTCCAAAAGTGTTTAATTCACAGTGTGTAAAATCATGCCAGACAATAGGAATCAATCAAGTGTTAGTGGAGAGTATTTCAATTAGGATAACCTGAAAAAGTTGTGAACGGAATAAACAAATCGAGCAAGTGGAAACATCCAAGTTTTTCCGTCAGAACTGTCAATATTCTGTCTCAGACATGGATAGCGCGCTATTAAGCCCTATAGGCTTAATAGCGCGCTATTGGGTTATGTAACATGCCCTCTATTGTCGATACACTGACAACCCAAAAGCTCGATTTTCTCAGTCTTTCCGATAGCGTGCTATTGCCCATTTTATTGAAAATCGAAAGATTAAGGCAACAGCTCTATAGCGGGCTATAGGGTCCTATAGTGCGCTATAGCCAATTTTTCCAGAAACATGAATTTTTGATTTTCAACCCGATAGCGGGCTATCAACACTGATAGCACGCTATAGCCTTCTAGAAAACTTGGTACATTATTGGATAGAGGGCTAAAGGGTCATATAGCGCGCTATTGGTTCTTGATTTCAGAAAAATCAATCTTTTGACATTCAAGAACCTTTCCATTGATTCAAAGCATTTTGACATAGGTTTAAACACCTTTGAATCATTAAAAACTCATTGTAAACAAGATCGAAACCTTTTTAAAAACATTTTAGCAAGATCATGCTAAAGATTAAAACATTTTCAAAAACTTGAAATCTTCGAATATGATTTTGAGAAAGACTAATGCATAACATTTAAGATGATGATTGAGCAAACTGAAACAAGTAGGTTACATCCTAATTATAGACAAAGATAAGACTCTCAACCTCTTGTTTCTTCTTTTCTCCAAGTTGTCCAAGCTTTGGATATGGTTGATATTTTGCTTGAAGGACTTGAAGTACTTTGATCTTGTATTTGTTCTTCTATGTGCTTATGGTGCTGAAACATACTTAGTTCAAATATTAGTACCATTTGTTATTTGTTTGTTAACATCAAAACACTTAGGAGAATGCTAAGTGGGAAACCACTTAGGCCAACATGTGTGTCAGTGTGAATATATTATGGAACTATATGTAATGTAACATTATATAAGATATAGTTACAAATATATAATATGATATATAATTTGATATTATGTGTGTATAACTGCATATGTAATTCACTATTATGTATTCACATTACGTATTTCACCTTGCATATATTAACATATTATTATAAACATACATGTACATTTTGTTATTATGTATAATTATATTAGTTATAGCATAATTATATATTATAATATATAAATGTGAATTAACATATGCATACACACTTTTGTATTAATATATGGTTATACATTTATTAATACCATAAACGAAGTGTATAATTACTTTGGTGAATAATATAAATGGATATATGAAATGGAAGCAATATACAAAGTTTTATATGTTAGTTAAAATAACATAGAAAGAACAATAATTTATGGTATGTGACTCAATAACTCTTTTTGCTAACTACTAATCCATTTAATTACCTAATAATATATATATATATATATATATATATACACATTATGATAAATTTTCATTGAACTAAATGGTGGAGGATGTGTGGTGTTTGAAATTAAAGGGGGAAAGCCCTTATTTTTGTCCCGCATGGGTTGTGGGGAAGGAGGATAAGATGGGTGCTTAAGACTAAATGAGAAAAGTTTTTTTTTAGTCTCACATTGCTTGTTGGAAAGAATGAGAGACTCTCCTCCTCTATAAAAACCCATCAGCTTTCTCTCCATTCTCACTTTTACAAGTTAAGCTCAAGAGTATGGTAGCTTGGCTTAGAAGAGCTCTCTTAAAGAGGGGAACTCTCATTTTTGGAAGTTTAAATATTAATTTAATAAGTTGGTAAAAGTTAATCTAATATATTAAATTAGTAAAATACCTCTTCTATTGTTTAGGGAGGGAGTATAATATCTTTTTTTTTTAAATATTAGGTTTGTATTTTTAATACAAACCCGACCGGCCCACCCGGTCGGTCGAGTGGTCACATTATCTTTAATTTTTGGGCTGGGTTCAGGTGACTAGTCCCTCTTTGATTTTTGTAGACTTAGCTATGAACATGAATGAAGAAATTCTTCAACTGACCAAGTCTGGTCGGGCCCATTTTGGGGCCAAACCTGACCCGATTAAAACCCTACTCAATGGGTTCTTTCTCTAAGATGGGGAAAGAGGAGAAGAGCTAAAGTGAGAGAATGATTTGGCTTGGGCCATAACCCTATAAGATTCCTTTTATACTAAATTAATTAGAATCCTATCAACCCTAATTAATTAGTATTGGGTCTCTACACATTACAAAGTCCATATCAAATAGATATTAGATAGCCAATAATATAATTGTTAATGTACATGTTGTGCCACATTATTGTTGCTTGAGGACCATAAGGTTGCTTCTTGAGCAAGCAACCATGGTAACTTGTGGAAAAAGCCACAAGTTACTTATTGAACAAACAACATTCCCACTTGGCTCAACAACAACCATATTAATATATATGCGAGCCCACTTGAATATGGTATTAATTAAATTAAAATCCCAACAATCTCCCACTTGGGCCACATAGACTATCCGAAGACAATTATATTATGTAACCTTAAGTGCGCACCGAAAAGCTATCTTTTTTCTGAAATATCTCCTTAGTTAAAATCTGGTCCATCTCCTATATTAGCATGGGATCAAAATGGCTTTTGTTACATATATATTCATAACTCAACCTATCAATGGTCACCATACCAACATATTAGATGACATAGATCAAGTATGGATGTGCAGCATGGAAATTACATGCAATGTGACCTTAAGAATGCCTATTTCAAACTGGTCATACTTTATTCTTTATGAGATCAATAGTGTCTTTCCAAACTTAATGCAAAACCGCAAATAGAAAGACCAAGTTTAGAGAAAAAAAAAAGAAAGAAAAAGAAACCATCTTCTTTATTCTGCAGAACACAAAAATGTCTTTAACATAGAACATCCAAAATACAAACTCCCACTAAACCAACACATGATCAGCAGAAACAACACCCATATGAGCAGTGTGCTCATGAAAAACCTTAGGTGTTAAACCCTTAGTGAGCAGAAACTTAATGTCGATGTATTTCGACTTTGTAGAGCTTTTGTTGTTATTAGAATATAACACAAACGACTTATTGTCACAATATATCTTTAATGGTTTTTCAATATCACTCACAATATGTAGCCTTGTGACAAAATTTTGCTGCCATATTTAATGATTGGATGCCTCATAACAGGTTATGAACTCAAATGCCATAGTGGAAGAAGCTATGAGTGTCTGCTTAGCACTCTTCCAGGAAATAGCTCTTTCGACCAGCAAATACATATAACTCGATGTGAATCAGAATATCCTTCGATCTCCAAATGGTCTGATATCCGATAGGTGAGCATGTAGTCTTTTCTGGATGCATCATATATATGGTTTCGTCAATGTTTCCATTGAGAAACACAGTCTTTACAGCTATTTGATGTAGCTCTAAATCAAAATGAGCCACAAGTGCCATTATTGTCCTGAAAAAGTCTTTTGATGAAATCAAAGAGAAAGTCTCTTTATAATCAATGCCTTCCTTTTGAGTAAAACCCTTGGAGACTAGACGAGCCTTATATCTCTCAACATTGCCTTTTGAATCCCTCTTGGTCTTGAATATCCATTTGCAACCAATGGGCTTCACACCTTCAGGCAATTCGAGGAGATCCCAAACGCCATTGACTTTCATGGATATTATCTCATCATTCATGACATCAATCCACTTTTGAGAATTAGAACTTTGTTTGACTTGACGAAAGTTGATTGGATCATCTTCCATCACTCCTACTCCAAACTCATGTTCTTGGAGAAAAATGATATAATCTTCTAGAATAGCACTGCTCATTTCTCTAGTGGATCTCCTCAGTGGCACTTCTTCTTGAGGTTGTTGAGTTTGCACTTCAGAAGCAACTTCTTCAGTTCGAATAGGGAGCTCATCAATATTGTCTTGATGATCCGAATTTGCATTTTGAACAATGTCAGAAATAGAAGTCTGACCATTGTGTCACGACGCCCCTAACGTAGGCTGACGTCATGACCGACACAATGTACTATACACTGTACATACCCATATATAGTATACAATACACTGTCAGCCTCAACGGACATTCACAATAATTTTCAAAATTTCCATAAATTTTGACAGCACCTCTCCATAAAATGAACAATTCACATTTTTTTTCTTGATATACCACAAATCAAATATATATATAGATAATCATTCCATTCATTCCACACATCTAGCCATTCTCATTTCATTTTATCGTCACAAGCATTGTATAACCCAAATTCTCAAATCAAAATTCATGTTTCCTTAACACCCATCTATGTGATAATATAGATATAGTATGTGATATTTATACTTATCAAAATAAAGAAAAATAACCCATATCCTCCAATGCATACATACACATACCAGACGAAGGCTCACTTGATTATCACTCACGGATTTTTCCTTTTCCCTTCGACTCAATACCTGAAATATTGGAGGAAATGAAATGAGCAATCAACAGCTTAGTGAATATATTTTTTGATATGACAATTATATGCATTTAGGAAAATATGGCATTTAAAATCATTTCAAACAAGTATTAAACACATGCATCATTCAACGAATATATCATACATGACAACAACATAAATTTCATAGGTTTTCAAGAAAACAATGTATTCTTTTTTTTCCACAATCTTCCTCCTTCAAGGCAAGAGAGCGGGTCTAACCCTTGTATGGCCGTTACAAGGTAGCCACAGCCTCTCTGTCACGACACCCCTGACGTAGGCTGACGTCATGACCGGCACAACATATTATACATTGTACATACCCATATACAGTATACAATACATTGTCAGCCTCAACGGACATTCACAATAATTCCCAAAATTTTCAAAAATTTTGACAGCACCTCCCCATAAAATGGACAATTCACATTTTCCCCTAATATACCACAAATCAAATCAAATATATATATAAATCATCATCACAGTCATTCCATTCATTCGACAATTTAAATTCTCACCTGATAAATATCTATGATCATCTCATTTCATCATCACAAGCATTGTATAACCCAAAATATCAAATCAAATCTATATTTTCTTACAACCAATCTATGTAATAATATAGATATGTAGGATGTGATATATATTCATTTGAAAATAAAGAAAATATAATCTATTTCCTTCGCATACACGTACATTAACAAAATAAGAATCTAACTCATGTTACTATTCACATCACTATTCATTGGAAACATGGAAATTTTTACTAAAATTGTTAAACGGTCTCCAAAAATCATGAAATTAGCATTGATGGACTCACAACAAAAGGTTTTATAACTCTAACTTCTAACAAACTTCCAACGGCTATAAAAATTCCAAATGAACACATAAATGGAATCAAACCACATATTCAGGGTTCCTACAGTTTAGGAAGTGTTTTTCCACCTTTCGAACAAATTTCATCCAAGTTGGGTAAAAACTCCAATTTTGAAAACTCCGTAAAACAACTCCCATAACTAAAATTACTCTGCTAGAATCGTTACATCTAGTTTAGATATTAATTTCACAAAGAAATAGAGTGAAAATCACTTACCGTGGGTTCCAATTTCGCGCAAATCCCGCGTTCTCCCTCTTTTTCCTCTCTTCTGCTGTTTGTCTTTCTTCTCTCTCTCTTCTTTTTTTCATTTCGTCCTTAGCAACTTCTTTTCTTCTTTTTATGTTTTTTTTTTTTTTTGTTTTTGTTTTTGGACGTTGGTGAGAGGTTGAGATTAAAAATGAAAGTTGATATTTATATATACAAAATGATCCAATGCACCTCATGCTCAATAGTTAACCAACTCACCCCATACATTAATCAATTTAATTCAACTCAATTCACTTCACAACTTCATTTAATTATTTAATCATCAACTCAATTTACATATTTAATTAACCAACCCCATAAATTTAAGTCAACTTCATTTTTTTAAATTGTAAGCACCCATATAGGATGATCCCATATGTATCATCTTCATTTCATAATTTTATTTATTTACTAATCATACACGCGTATATTTGGCTCCTACGTATAAAATAAGTGTATACATCTCGATATACGCTTAATTCAACGTACGTATTTAATTAAAACTACTGGGTGTTACAATCTCCCCAACTTAAGGAATTTCGTCCTCGAAATTTAGAATCAAGGAATATTCCTCAAGTGATACTCAATCTCAGAAAACTGCTCTCGCATTTTATATTTCTTCTCCCATGTTTGCTCTTCTTGATACGTGATATCCTCCTCCCCAACTTAGAGTTGAGTTATATCCATATCAGAATGATATTTCCTCAACATCAATATATAGAAAATATTATGGACACCTATCAACTATGAAAGTAGAGCAAATTTGTAAGCCAATGGACTTACCCTCTTAAAATCTCAAATGGTCCAATAGATTGCGGTGCACGCTTTTCTTTTATCCCAAATCTCATTTGGCCTTTCTGTGGTAAGACCCTTAGCAAAACTGAGTCAGCCACACTAAGTTTCAAGGCCTATATACCAACCCTGTGTATTTAATAATATCTTGTGGCACCAATAACAATAACTCCATACTTTCAAATCAACAAGTTGGAGATCTATAAGGCTTACCTTTGAGTGCCATCATTATGGTATTATAATAGTTGTTTATACACACAAGTTTACAAAAATAAAGTATTCCTTCCAACTTCCACCAAAATTCAAGTATACCAGACCCGAGCATGCTCACAAGCTTCAAAATCACTCTCTCAGTCCGTCAACCAGTCTGAGAATAAAATATTACACTGAGAAGGAGATGAGTACCAAATCGAGTCTGCATCATATATCAGATCTCGACACAATCTTCGGATCTTAATCCGACATGACAAATATCTGAGTACTCCCATAAAATCTCCCTATCTCACACATATACAATCTGCTCAGTCTATCAATAAAATTTTGGTGTTCATTGGAAGAATACATAGACTTATCAGTCCACTAATGGTTATCCAAATGGTATCATTTCTACCCATAACCCATAAGATACCATTTGAATCCCATCTTCATTTAACACAATTCATATTACCAATTTCAATCTTTCATACTGATATCATACTCTCTCTCTGAATATGAGTATCAATCAGCTGAACATGCATTCGATCACAAATATCAATACATGGAGTAATAAAAAGTACACTCATAACTGTAACTCTCACTCACAAACAATCTCCATTTATGGCTAACTGATAGTTACTACTCCAGTTTCAGCCTGCTTCCTGCTCAATGCCTCAGGACCGTATTGACATTTCCTAGGATAATAATTCAATATAAAATCAAATCCTTCGAGAATTTTTGCCACATTTATTACCTCATATTCAGTTTCTTTTCGTTCGAATGATTACTTCTGAGTCTTAAAATCTGAAGTTAATGTGACCATTGTATTATAGAGGCAATGCTATCATTATTACATGTTGTGAGTCCAGTTTAAGGCTATATAATGGTAGAATGCACTGTTGTGAGTCCATCGACGCTAATTTCATGATTTTTAGAGACCGTTTGACAATTTTAGTAAAAATTTCCATGTTTTCAATAAATAGTGACGTGAATAGTGATGTGAATAGTGACATGAGTTAGATTCTTATTTTGTTAATGTACGTGTATGCGAATGAAATAGATTATATTTTCTTTATTTTCAAATGAATATATATCACATCCTACATATCTATATTATCACATAGATGGGTTGTAAGAAAATATAGATTTGATTTGATATTTTGGGTTATACAATGCTTGTGATGATGAAATGAGATGATCATAGATATTTATCAGGTGAGAATTTAAATTGTGGAATGAATGGAATGACTGTGATGATGATTTATTTATATATATATATATATATATATTTGATTTGATTTGTGGTATCTTAGGGAAAAATGTGAATTGTCCATTTTATGGGGAGGTGCCGTAAAAAATTTTAAAATTTTTGGGAATTATTGTGAATGTCCGTTGAGGCTGACAGTGTATTGTATACTGTATATGAGTATGTATAGTGTATAATATGCTGTGCCGGTCATGACGTTAGCCTACGTCAGGGGCGTCGTGGCAATATTGGTATCAGAGCTTAGGTTTAAAATACTTAAAAAGATAAAAGCTTTATGATATTATGATTGTTTGTATGGGTATACATATGAACGTTCTGGCATGCGCCTGAACGTTCGGGCGTTGCCCCAAATTTTTTTTTTTGTGAAATACAGGGTATTACAGTAGTACTATTATGTTAAACCTAATTCAATATGTTATCTTGACTGAGAATCACCTGCGATGATGAATTCTAGCTTTGGGAAGGATCAGTCAAGGTTAACAATGAAATTACTGATCAAGAAAGGATTAGAAGGCTGAAAGAAAAATAACTGGATGTAATCCAGTGATAATAAATTACATAGCTTATATATGGCTAGTAATTACCCAACAACAAGGAAATACACAGTCAAGCTTGTGGAAAAGTTGCAATGTGAGAAAGACGGAGGCTTGAACCATTGATAGCTCCCGATTTGGGTGCCAATGGTGTGAGTACTTCTGTAAAAACATATATAGTTAAGACTGAAGTAAAAATAAAATAAATAGAAGGTCTCAATGATAAGCCAGATGGAATGAAAAGATGTGAAAGTTATGGAAACTTTCAGGAGAAGAGACTCTCCTATCTTAACCGGCAGTCTGATAGTAGACGCAGTAAAGAATTTGCGACTCTAAGTGGAGACCATCTTAGAGAATGATTAAATCTCTGAAAGGGATAAAGCAAGTTAGCTAAGTTTAAGCTAACTGATGATAAGAGATAATAGAAAATTGGGTTAAGGGCTCCTGAGATGATTAAGGCATGAGATTAATTAAAGAAGCTATTTTATAAGGGCTTCTATCATCATGCTGAAATTGATTTAAGGCATGAAAAAGTTTATCTTGTTAAAATATAGTGACATGCCTAACCATAAATACAAACATGAATTCAATAGACTAGTATAGTTTATTTTTGGAATGATCACTATAGATACTCTGAGAATGATAAGGATGTAGAATAAGTTTTAGGATCCTATACGGCAGGTTTGATAATTGTTGGGTTATAAATATATGCGCAGGTTGTGAGTAGATTATAAATTTTGGGTCAGCCAAAGCTGTAGTGAAATTGTTAACACCAACAATACTAGTGATAGAGCTTGTGGCGACCCCGCACCCCGGGCCACCAACCCCGCAAGGAATGGTGTGCGAAATGCCGGGGCGAGACGCCCGGCGCAAGCATCTCCAACCACTTCTCAACCTTCGTGAGGTGGTTGAGACCCTACGAGCCTTATCCCAAACAACGACATAATATAAAAAGGTTCTAAACAAAACTACAAACCGTATTAATCATCCAAGACAAGAGATACTCCATAAAAATGAACCATAAATAAAACCGTCATAATCCCTACAGTCCATCAATACTGACATACACATAAAGTCCAAAATTGTGGGTACAAATAAAAACTATCATATGCCCACATGGTCTATCTAACAAGTCCCAACTCACCCATACTACAATGTGGTAAGTGTTATAATTACATAGTCCAAAATATAATACATCATAATTTAAAACACAGTTCAATCAAAATGCCTGTCAACTCACATCGAGGCCTTGGATTCTCTCGCAGGCAAGGCCCTCAAGATATGACTACTCCTTTGCTCTTATTCGGGACAGAAGGACCTGAAAGAGGAAAATGAGGGTGAGCCAATGATGCCCAGTGAATAGAATTCAAATATGCTATCAATACTCATCAATAAATATCATGTATGCATGTCAATGTGTAGCATGATTAAAAGCTCATAATCATATAGATATCAAGCATTTATAATAAGTTCGATGCAAGTAAAAGCTTATCAATTTGGATCCACATTCCACATGCATTGGGGTTACTAGTGCACGTCTATTTCACCGTACCGTTCTCATCCCCAAATATTTCTTTTCTTAAAACCCTCCTATGACAAGGTTAAGTCCCCCTATTAGCCAGATAGATGGGCCCAACCAAAGTCATAAGGTTTTCTCAAATCAATGCATCATTCAAAACATTAGAACACATTCATGCTTTCAACATACAATATATATAAGTGATATGATGACATAAAAGATATAAACATAAATGAAGTCTACTCACAACCAAGCCTCGCGAGAGTATTTAACCACACACAACCACAAAACCGAATCAACCCAATCAAGATCCTGAAACATTCATCAATATCCTACCATACATCAATTTCTATGCTCAATCACATAGACATTACACATCAACCCTAAATCAGCCCACATATAGACAATAGGCCTAAATCCCATCTAATCTCATCATTTAACTCAAATCACATGACTTAGGCCTCTAATGCATAGTTCTCATACATAAACCATTCTATTAATCAAAAATACTGATTTTCAATTCCTTAGGCATAAACATGCCCAAATTGGGTCACTTGATCACAAGTAGGCCTAACCCATGATATGGTCACAACCACCAAATCAGTAGCATAATCAACCCTAATCATGCTTAATTAAACATAAGTTGCATCAATTCAATGATTCTAGGCCAAAAGCGTCAAAAGCCCTAAAATATGAAATTTTCCATACTTAGGCCATATTGCCGATTTACACTAGGTCACCATGCTCAGCCATGTACATCACTGATTTTGCATCATGGGTTCATCAACAATGGCAACTAGGTCAACATAGTTGACATGCAAGCTATTTGGAAAGGTCTAAGTTCATATTCTAAATTTAGGTCTAATACAAGCAACCCTACCAATTCTTCATTTAATATTCTGTTCAGATGTATCAATCTACCAACAGAAATATACAATCACAAAATCAATCGTACAAATTGAAATATGTGAAGAAACAAACCTTCTGTCCAAATATCAACCCAATCCAACGGTGGACCGAAACGATAAGTATCTTTGATGAACTCAGATGATTATATCACACAACATACTTAACCCATAAACATCTTCACCGTTCAGAATGCAGAAATATCAGTTGTAAACTACATAACCAAATGTAATATCCATCCAAAGGTATATTGAGGAGATCTATAAGTTTGAGCGAAACAGCGCGAAAAATCCAGACTTTCCGATCAGCTTTGTTTGAGAGGTTAGATCTCTTAGACGAAACCTCTAATCAAGATCTCCCCTGACCAGAATGCAGAAATATCAGTCTTAAACTACATAACCAAATCTAATATCCATCCAATGGTAGATTGATGAGATCTATAAGTTTGACCGAAACGGCGCGAGAAATCCAGACTTTCCGACCAGCTTTGTTTGAGAGGTTAGATCTCTTAGGCGAAACCTCTAATCAAGATCTCCACCGACCAGAATGAATAACCATAAGCTACGAACTTGCTGACAAAGTTTGAGCTCAATCTGACCATATATTCCAAAGAGCCAGCTCTTTGATGAAAATGTTGCAGAGATTTTCCTCAAGCAACTCCCTATTTCTTTCTCTTCTTCTTTCCTTTCTCTTCTTTTTTTCTTTTATTTTTTCCTTTCCCTCCACCCAACTCACTTTCTAGCACTTTCTTGGATTCCCTCCACTCGCCTCACTTTCTAGCACTTCCTTGGAGAAGAGAAGTGGGCATGGGACACTTGTCTACTTTCATGCACCAACCTTCACATGTGTTGGTCTCATACTACCCATACCAACCACATGTACTTTAACCAATCTCATGCTTCCATGTATTTTAAATGTCCAATCCATTTAATATACCAAATTTTCATTCTCATTTATCCTTTTATTCAATCAATCCTAACTCATATCAATTCATGGTTTAATGGGCCCATGCATAAATAATAACATATGCATTATACTTTAATTTAACATGACCCATATACAATTTATAATGCACATATTTATATACATTATCAAGCATCAACTATACAAACATTAAACAACCAACAAACAAACACCAAACATATCAAGGCAACACATAGAGTTTGGGCAAAATGCAATTGGGTTATGGGCTAGATGAAATAATTTTCGGGGCGTCACATATCTTGCACTGCCGTTAGAAGCTGAGTCATCAACACCTATTTTAGGTAAAAGGCGAAATAAGTAATGTAAGGAAATGTTGGGGCAATAATATGAAATTCAAGATGAGTTAAACATTGAGTAAGGTTGAGATTTTGGCAGTATTCGTGACTTTAATTTTGTTAGTACCTGACGCAATAATAATGGGAAAAAAGGAAGTAATGTTAACGACTTATGAAAATCAGAAGTGGTTTCCATTGCCTGAGCAGGAGTCACAGATTGAGTAAATTGTATCTTGACCTATGTTTGTCTATTATCAATCTGAAAAAAAAAGACACGGGATGTGTTAATCTCCAGTTAGTAGATATGGAATGCCCCAATATTTTTATCAATGTGACTCCACCAGATTTTAGAGAATAAATTAAAGTAAATACAAAACCAAATCCAAAGATTAGTAAGACATTGATAACAGGTATGATCAAATTCTGATGTATTGTTAGATCTACCTGGTCCTTTATCTCTGATGATATGGTAGACAGATTGTATTATCTTCTTTTATAATAGTATATCATTGATTGTGAGTATGCCTACAAGGAGAAAGAATCTACCTTGATATTGTCAGCAAATATTATGTGTAATAAATATGAGGGTCATCAAGTAAGTATGGACTTTAGAATATGAAATCTTTGGAATTGGATGCTTTGTTGGGTATGATTAGCTGGTCACCTCTCATGTCAGGTGGAGCGTCTCTTCGAAAAGAAGTAATATTTTGAATAAGTGAAAAATTCTCATTTTGAATCTCAAGAAATTTATACCCTCAAAATCTTCTATCTAAGATAAGCTAGTTATTGACGAGGAAATGGAGAATATGGCTAGTACAAAGCCATTTAGAGTAACGTAATAAGGCATGCAGTTGATTAAAATTCATGTGGTGAGTTGGTATGTTGACGTATTCTCTGATGAAGTATTACAATTGCTACCTGGACAGGAGATTGATAGCATATAAAACTAATGTTAGTATAATATGTATCTTCATTCCTTCATATAAAGAGTACTTGAAGAATTGTGAGCATGTAAGGTGTAGGTAGATTTATTATCCTTGATATGTCACCTTGGAGAGCATTTGTGATAATATGGAAAGAAGGTATAGTGACATATGTTTAAGTATGAATTATTGTTAACAGAGCAGGGTATCAACAAAGAATGAATATCCTTTACCATGGATAGATAATCGAATTTGATTAACTAAATGGAGCCAAATTTTCTTTAAGATCATTTTGAGATCTAGGCATCATCAATTAAGAATTTGAGAAAAGGATGTAATGCAAACTATTTTAAGACAAGATATGGATATTATAAAATTTTGGTAACCTTGATTAATGTGATGAACCATATCTTGATTATTACATAGTCTTCGATGATGATATATGCAATTGTCCCAAGAAATGAGATGAGCATGAATAATACCTCAGAATTATCTTGTAGTCACTGAGAGAGCACCGATTGAGTGCCAAGCTCGGTAAATATGAGTTTTGAATATACTTAAGATGAGACTTTTTGGATCACGTGACTAGTTTAAATAGTATCTTTAAGGATGCTGGGCAGGTCAAAGTGATCATAGTACTGTTAAAACTGATTTTAATGATGGAAATCAGAAGTTTTCTGGTATTAGTTGTATGTTCTAGAAAGTGTGTGGAAAGATCCTTGAAGCTATATGTTCCACTCAGGAAACTAAACCAGATGAATGCTATATAATGTGTAGACCGTTGTGCATGGGAAAGGTCTCACAGTGTTAAATGTTATTACTATTTCCAGAACCTGGAAGTAATTATGATTGATGAATATCACGTCCAGATCTGGGTTGTGCATTGATACAAAAGGATAGGTTAATTACTTGTGTCACGACGCCCCTGACCTAGGCTGACGTCATGACCGGCACAGTATATTATACACTGTACATACCCGTATACAGTAGATAGTATATTGTCACCCTTCACATAGTCTCATAATCCTTCCCAAAATTTTCAAAAGTTTCGGCAACATGTCCCCATAAAATGACATTTCACAAAACCTGATATATCACAAATCAAATCATCTCCATATTTATACTCATTCCATCCATGTATACCATAATCCAAAATACCATCATTGTCATTCGTTAATCAAACATTCCATTGTCCAAGTATATATATATATATATATCATTGCCAAATATATTAACAATCCAAAATAACTATTGATATCTTATTTTTCCAAAATAACCCCTCTAGATGGTAATACATATATAAGATGTGTGATAATTATATATATATATATATCAAAATATATAAACATGTAACCACTTATTCTAAAACATACGTACATCAGCAATGCTACGTCCTAGTCACGTGCTGATTACGCATGCATATAGTTATGTACCTGAAATGGTGAGGAAAATGGGGTGAGCAAACAACAGCTCAGTGAATATAGTTCTTGACATGACAATCGCATGCATTTTATGAAACATGGCATATCAAATCGTTTAAATTAAAACACTTCAAAAGCACATATGCACCATTCATCAAAATAATATACGTGCACACAATATATAGTTTATGCTCATTTATAAAAATTTTACCATCTCCCTCCTTCAAGGCAAGAGAGCGGGTCTAACCCTTGTATGGCCGTACAAGGTAGCCACAACCTCTCATTACCCAATTCACAATCATTTCAAAGATCGCAACCCTTGTTAGGACAGGCCTACTGACAATGAGGTTTCACAAAACTTCATCCGGGTCTAATTCCTAACGAAATGACATTATTATAAGCTCCAATTTCTAAAATCAGTTTGCATGATCACTAAAAACTCAATGCATTACATAAACATGCATACAATCAAACAGTTTATATGTGTATAATGTCATACAAGAACCAAATCAAGAAAACTATACTCACAGTGGTTACACGGGGTTTCTAAGCCAATATATTCTCTCAAATCGAGCAACAATAAACGTCCATCATAATTGCTTCCTCAAGAGCATTTATCCATGCACTTGAGCTCTCAATTTAACCACTGAAATGAACCATAGAATATCATGACAATCACCATTTCAACTCACAAAAACACTATTACTACACTCAAATTTTCTAGCTGGTTCAGCAGCTAAGATGATGTTATTTCACCATGAAAATACATATGAAAACATATGTCATATCCACAAATCATGTTCTTAACATCGAAACGTCCGGAATTCAGTTCTCTACGATTCTATGATCTCAAACCGGAGTTTCATTGAATTCTAATTCCATTTTCAATCGCGTGGGGTAAAAACCCTAAGTTTAAAAACATTGTAAAACAACTCCCATAGCTAAAATTACTCCGCTAGAATCGTTACATCTAGCTTAGATATTAATTTTACGACGAAAAATAGCAAAAATAGCTTACCGGCACGTCGAATTTGGCCGCAAATCCGCCGTTTCCGTTTTCTCCTTCTCTTCTTCGTTTTTCACTTTCTCCTTCGTTCTGCTTCTCCAGCAACGACTTTTAATTTTATTTTTTTCAATACGAGTACTGTTCCGTGAACACTACCAGCAAATGAACAGTTTTTATTTTTAATATTATACACATTTTGTGACTTTAAATTCCAACTCCATTTAGGACTCATAAGCAGTTGAATAAACTACTATCTCATTTCTATGGCCAATCTAGATATTTTCACAAGAAAGAACAGTGAAAATAGATTTCCAATTCATATTTTCACTAATTCTCTGTTTATTTTTCTACTGGAACATATAACAATTTTATTAAAAATCTAGAACATTTCTAAAATTATTTTGTCTACATCGACACGTGTAAAATTAGTCATTCTATCATTCTACTACCTTTAACAGGTATTTTATTGAGGTTTTACACGTTCGCGAAGGCATCCAAAGTCAATTTTACTCACAAAAATTATATATTTAGCTACTAAAAATATCAAAGCATATCCAAAAATCACAATCTTAGTATCGAAACGTCCATAATTCAATTCTCTACCATTCTATGATCTCAAACCGGAGTTTCATTGGATTCAAATTCCATTTTATTCACTGGATATGATCACAGTACTATTCATTGGAAACATGTAAATTTTTACTAAAATTGTCAACCGGTCTCCAAAAATCATGAACTTAGCATCCATGGACTCGCAACAGTGCATTCTGCCATTCTATAGCCTTCAACTGGAGTTTCATTGGGTTTTAAATGATTCAAAATGTTTTCAATTTAAACTCTAACTTCCAACAAACTTCCAACGGCTATAAAAATCTCAAATTAATACATAAATTCAATCTAAGCATATATTTAAGGTTCCTACAGCCTAGGAAGTGTTTTTCAACCTTCCTACCGGATTTTCATTCACGTTGGGTCAAAACCCCAATTTTTGAAAACGCCGTAAAACGACTCCCACAGCAAAAATTACTCTGAAAGAAATGTTACATCTAGCTTAGATATCAAGTTCACGAAGAAATAAAGTGAAAATTACTTACAGCGAGTCTCGATTTCGCGCGAATCCCGCGTTTCTCCCTTCCGTTCTTCTTCTCCTTCTTTCGTTCTCTCGTTCCTCTTTTTCTCTTTCTCTCCTGCAACTTCTTTCTTCTCTTTTTTTTTTCTTCCTCTTTTACACGTTGGAGTGTGAGATACATATTAGAAATGAGTGATGAGATGATAAGTTTATATAAAAAAATGATCCACACCTCATCTCACTTAATAAAGCAACTCCCCCATCTTACTATTTAGCTTTCATGCATTAAATCATACTATTCATTAATTCATTACATCATACTCCAATCCACATATTTAACCAACCTCATAAATTAATCAATTTAATTCAACTCCATTTTTTTAAATTGGAAGCACCCATATTGGATGATCCCATATGTATCATCTTCACTTCATAATTTTATTTATTTACTAATCATACACGTGTATATTTGGCTCATACGTATAAAATACATGTATTATACATCTCGATATACCCGTAATTCAACGTACGTATTTAAATTAAAACTACGGGGTGTTGCACATTGTCAATAGCAACAATAGGAAGAAAAACAAATTCCTCCTCAAAAACAATATCCCTAACCTTATCTCCCCCTTCGAACTCAACTTCCTCAAAAAATCTTGCATTTCTTGTCTCAAATAATGACCTAATCGAGGGATCATAGAACTTATAACCCCTAGACCGTTCAGAGTGTAATACTCCAAAATTTTCATAAACTTATAACTTACGTGGTACCTTGATTAGTATGTACATTACATCATGTATAATATGTAATAACTATTGTTGGACTAAAAATATTGTAAATCCATGATTAAGCCAAGATGTTGGATCCATAAATATTGGACCAAAAAATAAATCCATGATCAAGTCCAAGACAAGGCCCAATACCAAGTCCAAGCCCCATTATCTAGAAGTTAGGTGAATTATTGGTGGAAAAATGGTCAAGCGTAGATTACATGTGTAAGGCCATAATTTTTTTTTGTGAATTTTAAATTGTGTGGTTGTGATGTGTTGTAAACTAATATAAATAGGTGTGCTTCACATTCATTCCAAACCATCCAAGTGAGAGTGAGAACTCAAGTGTAGAGAGTTCAAGTGAGGGCTAGAAGTGTTCTAGCAAATATTGTGAGAGTTATAGTAGTTTATAGTATAAAAGCTAACAGTAATTAAGTGATACATAGTATGCTCTGTACTTGCCCTTTTGTGGATTTTGTACATCAGAAATGATCACCATTTACTATTACTTTTATTGAGTGACATATTAGTAAGGTGTGATCCCTATCCCAAATTTGTCCAAACACCCAACCCAAGTCAACACTTCAAGGGTGGAAATTTACACGTGCCAAGGAACCCGAACGACGAATTACGCGTGTTCAATGTGGGTGTGATCCTTGACTTTTTCCTTTATTCTTATTTATTTCTAGCATGTTATATCATATCTAGTTAGATGAGTTTATGTGAATTACCTTCTTAAATTATTTACATGTTAGTCATAATTGTGCTGCATGTATCATGTCTTTTCATATAGTTATCTTGCACTTTTCATTATATCTGATATTCACTTACACCATACCATTTATGCATGTACCTTGGTATATCAAGTCCATGCGTCGTACCATTACTCTGTTGAATTAGTAATTGACTTAATTAGCTAGATACAGTCTTGTCCCAAGTACCTTTGAATAGTGAACGGGAGGTAGCTTGTTGTTTTAAAAGAGTGACATTTAAGCGAGACCATTGTGACTCCACCACTCAGCCTGAGGGCTAGTCTGGTTGATTTTATTGAGAACTATTCTTTTGGTACAGCCTTGGGATACGATACTATTAACGTATATAGTACTATTAACATATATGGTACTATTCACACATATGAAATGATTATTGTTGAATTATGACATAATATGAGCTGTTATTCAGTAATAGTTTTATAATGACATGATATGTTAATACATTACATTAATAATGTTGGTATGTTAGTCATATTATTTGCCTCACTAAAGACACACTAAAAACATAATAATACATTGAAAGGTGTCTTGATCTAGCCTGGGGTGTTCCGAAAAGCCAAGGTTATGTGTCACGACGGCCAGTGAATTTCGAACTCCATTCGAGAGGAGTTCCGAGGGAAACGTGATTCTGCCTGGGTGGTTTATAACCCAAATGAATGGTTAGCGACGATACTTAAAACAAATTAATGTTACAACGTAATGTATGCACTTGTTTGAATATCTAATTGGATATGATGTATTATGCTATTAATAAATAAAAGTTCAAGAATATTGTTTAAGGTGATCCACTGAGCATTAGCTCACCCTCATTTTTTTTTCAGTAATTAATAATGCATTATGAGTCGGATTTCATCTGAGGAGTTGATAGCAATAGAACCAGACAATGGGGTATATTCGAATAATGTCTTAGTAGTATGTTTGACTATTGAATTGGTTGTTCTAGAGGTGAAACCTTTATTTGGTGATAATGATTATTGGTCATTTGAATAAGTCAATGCAATAGTAAACTTATTACATTTATCCAATAAATTGTGAATTGTAGTGTCATTTAATTTATTTTCGATATGACACACTACATTATTCTTAAAAATAGTTCTAGTCTTGTGATGCCTGCAGGATTTAGAATACCAATATATTTGATATTCCAAATCCTGCAGGCATCACAAGATATGGTCCATGATATGACCAAGGTAAATATTGAGACATCTAGTCTCAGGTGATTTGAAATTGCAGGCACAGTAAGACTATGGTTAAACAATGTCCTTAGACACGTATTTTTGTTAATTTTAAAATTTTCATATTAATTATAAGGACATTGAAAGGAAATGATAGACACTTACACCCCGGTTAGGCTACTTAGGTTAGTTGCTTTCCATTATAGCGCACTTGACCAGGTTGGAAAATTTAAGGTGTGACACAGAGTACCCAACAAAATGGCAGCTAGTGGTTCTTGAGTCTCGTTTCTTTTCATTTGTCCTGTAAGGCCTTGCCTCAGCTAGACAACCCCAAACATGTAAATGCCTAATACTAGGCTTTTTTCCTATCCATAATCCATAAGGGGTTTTAGCTACCACTTTACCAGGAACCTTGTTAAGGATATATGTTGTAGTCTTTAGTGTTTCTCCTTAGAGTGATTCTGGTAAAGAAGAATGACTAATCATTCTTCTTACCATGTCCTTAAGCATTTTGTTTTGTCTCTCAGCAACACCATTCATGTTGAGTGTCCTCGACATTGTGTATTGTGGGATGATACCGCATTCCTCTAGGAATTTAACAAAAGGTCCTAGATGTTGTTCACCGGATCCGTCATATCTACCATAGTATTCACCACCATGGTCAGACTTAATGACTTTAATCTTCTTGACAAGTTGATTTTCAACTTCAGCTTTGAAGGCCTTAAATACATCAAAGATTGAGACTTCTCATGAATCAAATATAGGTACCCATAACGAGAATAGTCGTCTATGAATGTAATAAAATATTGCTGCCCATTCCAAGAAGCCATAGGGAATGGATCACAAATATCTGTATGAATTAATTCTAAGATGTCAGATTTTCTTTTGGCACCTAATTTCCTTATGTTTGTCTATTTCCCTTTTATGCACTCAACACAGACTTTAAAATCTGTAAAATCAAGGGAATCAAGAATTTCGTCAGACACAAGTCTCTCAATTCTTTGTAGTGAGATAAGAACCAGATGCACAAGAAAATCCTCAGACAGCTCTAACTTTAGTGCTTTAAGGTTGGAAGCGAGATGAGACATCTTCATAATGTACTCCCTCATGTTCAATTTTCCTTTATACCTCATTGAAACAAGGTTAGCCAGAAGAGTACTTGTTTCAGCCTTTTCATTTTTCTCAAAACACTTTTCAATTTCTTCAAGGAACTTCTTAGTAGTTTCTTCCTCAGTTATTGTGCCCATAAAGGTTTCCGGGATAGAACGTTTCATGATCATAAGACTCATGTGATTAGAATGATCCTACTTCTCTATGTCCTTTTTGTCCTCATGGGAACTACCGTTAAAAAGTGCAGGAGGTTGTCCTATCCGAAGTACAAGGTTAAGATCTATGCAACCGAGAACAATCATTACATTCTCTTTTCGATTCTTGAAGTTTGTGCCGTTAAGCGCATGAATGGAATTAATGTTCGCAGATATAGTAGAAGCAAAACTAGAAACTGAATAGAGAAGAAAACAAAATAACATGCTCATAATCAATATCTATGTCATCGAATAAGAATCCAAAATATATGCATGGCATAAACAACTCATATAATATTGGTGGGTCCCATCATGAGATACCTAGCACAACATCAATATTTAGTCTTTGAACAGAAACATAAACTGGAAGTGGTACTCTCAATGTAGTAATCAAGTATTGACGATAAATCCTGTCAAACGATAAGCCTTTCTTTGGACCGACTTATTGCTTACATGGAAAACTTTATAATCATCACATATTTATTACCATAGGTACGTCAATTATTTGGCCAAACAACAATCTTCCTTTGGTCGATCATTATGCACATAAATAAGAGACATACACATCTTAATAGTTCAAAATAAATTAATCTACACAACAGAGGTGTCACGACGCCCCTGATGTAGGCTGACGTCATGACCGGCACAGTGTACTATACACTGTACATACTCATATACAATATATAATACACTGTCAGCCTTCACGTAGTCTCACAATAATTCCCAAAATTTACAGCAATTTTTTTTTCTAATATACTACAAATCAAATCCAACATAGATCTCTATAATCATCCCATTCATTCACACATCACATTTTCATTTCATCATCCAATATATTAAGCTATCTATGCCCACACATCCCATCTAGATGATAATACATATATATATATATATAATGTGTGATAAGTATACATATCAAAATAACAAAAATATAATCTATTTCCTCCAAGCATACATACACATACCAGACGAAGACTCACGTGATTATCACTCACGGATTTTCCTTTTCCCTTCGACTCAATACCTGAAATATTGGAGGAAATGGGGTGAGCAAACAACATAAATTGCATGATTTTCAATAACACAATGCATAATCTCCCTCCTCCGCAAGGCAAGAGAGCAGGTCTAACCCTTGTATGGCCGTTACAAGGTAGCCACAACCTCTCATTACCCAAGTCACAGTCATTTCAAGGATCCCAACCCTTGTTAGGACAGACCTACTGACAATGAGGACTCGCAAAACCTCATCCGGGTCTAATGCCTAACGAAATGACAATGAAGACTCGCAAAACCTCATCATTACAAACTCCAAGTGCTAAAATCAGTTTGCATGATCCATAAAACTCAATGCATTATATATAAATATAACATGCATACAATCAAATATTTTATATTCGTACAATGTCATACAAGAACCAAATCAAGGAAACTATACTCACAGTACAACACGTTCCATTTAAACTCAATCATCGTCGCTTTCGAGTCCAGCTCCAAGTTAAATCCAACTAATTTAACCTTTCACAATCACTCCATAATTCAATTTCATGTATTCATATCTATGTACATCTTTAATTTCTCAACTCACGCCAAATCACGAATAATAAATCCATTTAGGACTCATAAGCAATTGAAGAAACTCTTATCTCGTTTCTGTGGTCAATCTAGATATTTCCACAAGAAAGAACAGTGAAAATAGATTTCCAAATCATATTTTTACGACACCATATACTTAGTTACTAAAACTATCAAATCATATCCAAAAATCACAATCTTAGCATCGAAACGTCCGAAATTCAGTTATCTACGATTCTATGATCTCAAACCGGAGTTTCATTGGATGCACATCAGTGTTCACATCACTGTTTACTATTCAGTATTTACTATTCACTATTCGTTATTCACTGTTCACTATTTATATCACTATTCACTATTTACGTCACTGTTCATAGTACTATTTATCACTATTTATTCAAAACATGTAAATTGTATTAAAATTGTCAAACGGTCTCCAAAACTCCTAAAATAGAATCTAACCACATATTCGGGGTCCCGACAGTCCAGGGAGTGTTTTTCTACCTTTCTAGCGGATTTTCATTCACATTGGATCAAAACTCTCAATTTGTCAAAACGCCGTAAAACGGCTCCCATAGCTAAAATTAGTCCGCTAGAATCGTTTCATCTAACTTAGATAGTAATTTCACGAAGAAATAGAGTGGAAATCACTTACCGCAGGTTCGAATTTCGCGCGAATCCCGCATTTTCCCTTTTTCTTCTTCTCCTTCTTCTCTCTGCCTCTTTCTGCAACTGCGTTAGTTGTTTTTTTTTCTTTTTTCTTTTTTTTTATTACATGCAAGTATTGTTCATGGTACTGTTTTGTGAATAGTACTCGCTTATGAGCAGTGTTTTATTTTATTTTATTTTATCTTCTTCTGCGTATTGTTCACGGTACTGTTCGGTGAACAATACCCGCAAATGAACAGTAAATATTTTTGTTCCTCTTCTTCTTTTATACACTCAATCCACATAATTCAACTCCAATTTTTAACTTGTAAGCACCCATATAAGATGATCCTATATGTATCATCTTCATTTAATACATTTCTTTACTAATCTTACACACGTATATTTAGCTCCTACGTATAAAATATATGTATTCTACATCTCGATATACGTGTACGTCAACGTATGCATTTAATTAAATTTATGGGGTGTTACAAGAGGTTACTTTGGCAATATGTCATTTCAATCAACTTATTTTTAACATATCAGGCAAACTAGAGATGCAGCATCAAGCCACGCATCTTTATTCTCAATTCCAGATTTTTTTGTTCCATATGCGAAAACATCAATTAAAACCGAAAAATTGATGTTTTCATCAATCTGTAAATTTCCTTAACATGTCATACCAAATTCATATACATAGTAACCTTTACCCAAGAATTCCACATGTGAACAAAACATTCAAAACGAATACACGTATGAATAGGAAATTATAAAGGTTGCTTGTTCTGAAAATCATGACATTCAAATAATTTATAACCCAAATGGTACAACATTCAAGAAATGAAATTTATGAGAAAGATGGGTCAAATAAAATAACATTAATTTGACTTATTGATACCTTCTTTATAAAATCAGATCTTATTTTATAAAAACAAAATCTTTTTTTATAAAAGCAAAATCTTATAGGCCCCTCTTAAATAATGCACGTTAACACCAAACATTATCCAATGGAGCACATGAGAGTGGGTTGCCAAATCTAATGCTCCCTGGGTGCCACCCGAAATTAAATACATGGTCACATGAGAGCACATGAGAGTAGGTAGCCTAATTAAATGCTCTCATAATCATTATTATTAGATTTGATATTTTTCATTATCTTCTTCACCAAGCTACTTTCATTCTCTGCAACTTGTTTCAAGACATGAAAAACTAAACTATTTTTTAGCTAATCAAGCTCCAAAAATCTTCTTTTGAAACCACATCTAACACCGCAATGCAAACCTACATCTATTTGCCTAAACCACAAAATCCGAAATACCCAAAAATTGAGTTTTATGGTTTCCTTCGAAAATTAATTTTGGACAACAAAAAATTAATTTTCTCAAGTATGGTCGATGAACTTAAACAAGTTAGGCTATGATACCATTTGTTGGAATTGAAAACAAAAGACGGAGATATAAACAAATCTCGAAGAACCCATCACTTGTAAATTCATCAACACATGCCTTATGTACAAAAGATTCACATACCTTTGAGTGAAGAAGATGAAAGACCTTTGTGAAATTCTTGTTACAATTATAAAACATAACAATATACAACCCAAAGATCGTTAGATTCAGAAGAACAACAGTAGAGAACGAATACCTGAATCCATGGCGATAAAAGTAAGGAGGCTGTTGTCTTCCAACACCAAATCACCTTAATGCTTAATGGGTCCTCTCTCTAAGACAGGGAAAGAGGGGAAGAGCTAAAGTGAGAGAATGATTTGGTTTGGGGACCATAACCCTATAAGCAACTATGGTAACTTGTAGAAGAAGCGACAAGTTACTTTTTCAACAAGCAATATTCCTACTTGACTCAACAACAACCATATTAATGTATATGTGAGCCTACATGAATAGGATATTAATTAAATTAAAATCCCAACAGTTTAAACCTGTTTACTTCTGATATGTATAACTATCATACTATATATATATTATCACTTAGATGAGTGGGGTGATGATATGGTTATGGTTTGATGATAAAAACTTGAAAATGAGAAATAGTGTAATATGATGTAAATATTTTGGATATATAATACTGTTATGATAATGGGTTGGATGATGTGAATATTTTGATAATGATCACATGAGTATAAATGAGGTTATAAAATATGGGTATGGAGTTATCATTTGTAATTGTTGATGATTAGGTTTATGTGTGAGATGTTCATTTTATGGGGATATGCAGACGATTTTTTTTTTTGAAAATACTATATTTTGGGAAGGTTGACAATGTATTGTATACTTATATACGGTGTATAATATGTTGTGATAGTCATGACGTCAACCTAAAGAAGGGGCGTTGTGACACATATTCTCATAAGTCTTTACTTCATAATCTTGTACATTAAAGACCTTTTTTAATTTTTTATTTATTAGATTTTATATACACGTATGTAGTTAATTGATTCAATTATATATTTAATAAATTTGTGTTTAAAAGTTCAAACTAATCAACCAAGCCAAACTAAATTGACTATATTTAATTTCGCCTAGCTCGTTTTAGCTTGCTCTGTTGTTGCTTGTTTCTATTTCGCTTTTGTTTGGTCCTGGTCCTGTTCATTGGTTTGCCCTCTTGGGCGTTAATAAATTTTATCTGCTAAAAAAAATGATTATACATCCTCTCCATTCATTTAAGTGTTTAGTTCAGTTTTTATTTATCAAATTATATTGCATTCCATTTGATTTCATCTTGATATAAAACCAACTCAAATTGAATAGGGAGTCTGTGACCTCCCTCTCTTTCTTTCTCTCTCTCTCTATATATATAAAAGGGCAGCCCGATGCATCTGCCTATGTGGGATCTTGAAAAAGGGTCAGACCAAATATGAATCTATTACATGCAGCCTTACATTGCTTTATATATGAAATATTTGATAGGTAAGACTGTATATATAATCAAAGATTTGCCCAAGTCATTGAATACAAGTTAATTACCCATTTAGTATGAATATAATTTTATTTTTATTAATTGTGATAGTATTACTAATAATTAAATAAATTATCCTTCATTATCTTAAAAAATATTGTTTAATAAATTAAAATAAATAAATCATATATCATCCTTAAGGATGCATATGGAAGAGATTTTCAAGTAAGTTATGGACGGAATCCATGCAATCAAGAGGAATGCTCTTCTAATTCTGAATGTAAAATAGGATGCCGGCTCGGTTTATTAGATATAATATTGGCCAAGCAATTCATAATGATATTTTTGTAACTAATTACCTAATAAATTAATTATATGGCTCATAGCAACCACTCTGATTCCGTCTATTAATTTGTTGAGAGAGTACATCTATGGTAGGAGCCCTCACCTAATTTGTTGTCATAAAAGAGTGGGACAAGTACTTAAGCATTTTATATCTTGAAGAGATTGGTAATATATAAAGAGTTTTTTCAAAAAGTGTTTTTTAAGAATAGTTTTTAGAAAAAGTACTTTTATAAAAAGTTGGTCTTATTCAGTTTCTTCTAAAATGGAAAACTTTTTTTTTTCAGTGTAATTTGATTAAAAGTAGGTGTTGTCAAACTCTTTCAAAAATGTTTTGGTTCTAAAAATACAAAAACGGAGATGTGGACCAAGTTTACTGCCCTTACTTTAAGGTCATATAAAAAAGTTCATTATGTTAAGTGTTCGAGTAGTATGTTGTGTATAGGCTCGCTCAAGCCCATCTTCCTCAATTCAAAATGTATTGAGATTGGGGGAATATTAATCTAATTACAAAAAATTATAACTACATATTTATACTCGTTGAATCATTTATTACACATACACCTTGAGATGTACATAACATACATATCCAACGAACATGAATATGTAGTTATATTACAGTTATATTTTTTTGTAATTAAATTAACATTTTCCATTGAAATTTATTCACTTTTCCTTTGCAGTTTAACAATTCTTTGAAGGTCTAGCATTGTAATTGTTCGTTAAGCACCTCTATCCATTAAATTGGATTCTATAAATTCTTGACAGATTAATGCTCAACTTAACAAAACTTTCTGTTGTTTTGACAAATGCCTCTATAAATTATTTAAAACACACTGTATTTTCTCACATTAGTTGGATTTCATGCTAATAACATGTTATAAAACAAGAGTCTAAAAGAATGGCAGAAAAGAACAAAAAAATACTTGAAAACTTTCATCTAAGCCTTTTCGGTTCTATATAAGTCATTTACTTAAGCTAATTTTATTCGAAATACAAGCCCCCATTATTTAGGCTATTATATCAGAAGACCAAAGTCTAGGAGTAGGAGTGTCAACGGTTCCGTAGGTTCGGTTCGATCTTTAATTAGGTTTATCGGTTTTATTCAAATTACCAACTCGAACCAAACTGAACTGAACATAATGGATTTGGTTGGGTTTGGGTTGATCGATTTAAAATTTTAAATGCACATACATTGAATAAATAAATAAATAAAAAGCTAATTATGTAAGAATATATATGAAATAGTCTTGAATTTTCTAATGTATATTTAATAAATTTTAAAACAATATTTACTATATAAGATACTTATATAATATTTTGAGCAATGTTTATATCATAGAAGAATACTAGTTATTGAAAAATAAAACAAAACACTTTTAGTTTTACAATCAATTCGGTATGGTTTACATTAATTTTTAAAACCTCAAACCATAATCTGAACCAAACCTATCAGATTATACTTTTTTTAAATTAAATCAAAATCGAACTTATTAAAAACCAAATAAAACATATCCAATCACACCTGTATGGTTCGATTTTATGCTGAGCCAATTCATGGACAGCCACATCGAGGAGTTAGCTATTTAATTTTATTATATAAATAAAGAAGGCATTCATCAATTCAAAATCTGTTTATATTTCTTTTTACAATTATTTTAAACTCTACCGATTTCCAATCCACTATAGTTCTTCTAATCGATCTTCTCTCTTGAAACTTTTATTTGATTTGGATTCTATTTTATTTTTTATATTATCTCTTTTACACCTATTTTATTTGCGTCTTTTTAAGCAAAAATTGTTGCTTTCAATTTTATTAAAGATTACAAATTATATAAATTTATGAATTAGTTTTTTTATTTTCTAACTTCATTAGTACTGTAAGTTTATTTAATTTGATATAGATTGGTAATTGTTAACTAATAGTCGTTAAAAACAATGTATAAGAGATGTATTACTTAATTTATATTTTATTTTATACAAAAATTAATTTCAAACGTAATTTTCACCATGTATTATTTATAAATATAAAAAAAAACTTTGACCAATAATTTATTGATCACATATTAAACAACTGCATATCGCGTGAGGTTGAACACTTGTATATTTATATTCACATCAAACAAATAAATTGAATTTGCCATATATTAATTAGAACAAGCAATATACCAACACCCACAGGACCCAAACAATACGAGAACGAAATTAATAACCATATGCAAGTATCGTGTTGATCATCATATACTTTCATCAACAAACCTAGAGTCTTCCTTCGATTCATCAACACACTGATACTTATACAACATAGAGCAAGTTAGATAATACCCAAAGTTAATAAAACCAATTACAGCTAACATCCAATACACTTTATCCAACCTTCCTTTATTAATATCATCTGGTAACCAATTTGTGACCTTCCGAACCAAATCCACAACTGCGGTGCTCGAATAATAGCCCAATGCAATAAGCAACGAAATAGTAGCAGTAGAAGTGCTACGAAGTGCCACCGGAAACTCTTGGTAGTATAACGTCACTTGCCCGGGAAAATGAAACGCTTCACCAACACCCACAAGACCCAAAGGCAGGACCAACCACAAAGCTGACATTGGCACAATATGATTGAAAGAATTAGAAGAACTAGAAGAAGCAGTAACGGCGCTGAGCTGATGATGATAAGATTGTCGCGCAATATGAAGCCTTCTTGACTCAATTAAAGCTGCTGAAACCATTGAAAGAATGTTCATAATATGCCCAATTCCCACACGTTGGAGAAGCGTTGGTGTTGTGTTTGTGAGTTTTTGGAATGTGGGTAAGAGGAAACGATCGAGAAGTACGAGGAAGATGGTTGTGGTGAGATAAGTAAATACAAGGAAAGAGCCAGACGGGACTTGGAAATGAGGACCAATGTGACGGTTCATGGTTAGGGCTTGAAGGACTGCTAAGCTATATAACATTCCAATTGCGATGCTTAGGAAAATGTTGGATGTCCAAAGTGGGATTATCCTGATTAGGGTTTTTAGGTCTTCTACTTCTTGCACTGTGCATTGCTTCCATGGCTTTGCTGTAGACCCATCTTGATGAGTGTTGTTTTGAGTCTTCAATGCTGCTCGATTTAAGAATCTGACCAAAATGCAAAGAGAAAATATACTTGTATTAAATACTTTCTTGCATCAATTAAAATTAAAAAAAAAGGGACCTCAGTATACTAATCAAGGTAAGATCTCAATTTATATTTCACATAATATATTTATTACCTACATTCGATGTTAGATTATTATTTTGGTCCACACATACCACACACCCTGGATAAGGGGCTTTTGACTTGATTGCCATAAAAATTTTAAATTTTTTTTCAAATGCTATTAAAATCAAAATAATAACTCATTTGCCATAGACTGACTAGTCAGCGTCTAGTCAGCAAATGACATAGCCACACTTCGATTTTAGATCTGATGACAGGCCGCCACCAAAGACTTATTTTAATTTTTTTTTAATTAAAGGCATTTTTTTTAAAGATACAAAAAATATTTTGTGCATTGTCTTCATCACATATTTTCAAAAGACACCTTTAATTAATTTTTTTTTTAAATCCTTGGTGGCGCCTAATTAGTAAATTTAAAATCTAAGTGTGGTCATGTAATCTATTGACTGTGCATTAACTGGTCATTCTATGACAAAAGGGTCATTATTTTAATTTTAATTACATTTGTTAAAATTTTAAAATTTTTTATGGCAATCAAGTCGAAAGCCCCTGGTATAAGTCTATATATAACCCCTTCTCAATTTTCTTTTTGAAAAACAATAGACAAATCAAATGAAATAACCCTATTTTAATCTCCATTATATATATATATATATATATATATATATATATATATATATATATATATATATATATATATATATATATATAATAAAGCAGTAGCTTGGAAAATGACTAGCACCATAATTTAGATCAAATGCTAGTAGCTAGGTAGGAACCATACCTAAAGCTTGACGTGGGAGCTGGAAGCAGCGTCTTATCTTCATCACGATCATGGTAATAATCCTTGTTCTCGGAAGCAAGTGACATCTTCCTCTTCCTAATTGCTGCCACTACCACACGAGCCAAGCTTGTGAAAGGACTTCCTCGAGGCTTAACGTCACGGTAATACTTCTTGCCCACCAAGAACATGACCAGCCCAATTGCATGGGCCACCACGCACAACCCAAAGCCCAAGCCCCAACTCACGTTGTCCTGAACGTACACAATTACAGTCAAGCCAATAGTAGTAGCAAAATACAAGCAGAAGATGTACCAGTTGAAGAAGACGCCTTGGTCCTTTGGCTTGTCAAATTGATCCGCACCAATGGCTGCAATTGTGAACCTGGTGCCACCAACTCCTACTGATGCAAGAGCTATGGCTGTGTAGAGTACGGTGAATTGAATTCTTGATGGTCTTTCACATTCTCGTGATGGTGATGAATTGTTTTCACAGTGTGGAGGTCTCAAGGAATCCAGGATTCCCGTCAGCATAAACAAGATTACTCCCTGCAATTGTTAGTTAATATTTATACACTATAATTTATTTCAAATTAATTTGCTTATGCAGATAACAGAATGACAATCCACTGTAATAATAGAGGTAGTGGAATACCTGTAATATCATAGGCAAAAATAATTTAGAAAGATATAATTTCTTGTAATTTGAATGTCCACCTAGTTTTCTATTTAGCAAATTTGTGAAACATATTTATGTAACCGACCACAAATAATTTAAAAAAAAAAAAACTTAATTGAGTTGCCTGGTAGATGACAAGTTGTTGCAATAGCTATGTTTGATTTGCGATTCGAAAATAATGATACAATAATTTAAAAAAACGAGAAAATCTAAAAAATGACTTTAATTGTTTTCTAAAAACAAGTTATCTCTAGATTCATCAACCAAATGCATTTTTTAAGTTTTTGGATTTTCATATGTAGAAAATTAATGTATCCAAGTCACAACCAAACATGGTTAATTTTTAATTATATATAGAGCACCTTACACCTAACACCCTCACTAGAATTATATCTCACAAATTAAATGAGAGATAGTTTGAGTAACAGAAGTGGGCGTTAGGCCTGTCAAAGAAGATTAGGAAAATGGTAGTGTTACTTTGAGTGTATGAACATAATAAGTTGATTTTCGTAAATCTCCTATATTAAGATAATTAATTGAGTTTGTATTTAATAAGTCCAGTTATAAGGTTAATTAGTTTGTCATGCACATAGTTATTGGTAATGACCCCATCCCTCAACTCTTTTTTTTTTTTTCATATTTCAATTAAAAAAAAAAAAACTAATTAATGCATCGGTGGCAAACATGAGCAATACTACATTAACATTCATACATAGTGTATACTACCTTTGTACATTATTAAATTATATCAAATTATGTGTTAATAAATAATTTAAGACAATCTAAAAGATTACAAAAGCGATGTGTACTATACATGTAAACTTTAGATATCCTCACTTTAACATTTTCTGACAAATATATATAATTGATTAAAGTAATTTAATAAATTACCAGAAAGGATATAAAGGCCGAAATGGTGGAGACAAAGAAGTTGCCGAAGAAGGAGTCCGCTATTATGGCTCCGATTACTGCAAACAAACTGATGCAGCCGTTGACAACGTTCAAGATTTGGGTGGCGTCTATACTCTTGATATTGAATTGCTGTATCAGATACACAATTAGATTTCCCATCCATCCAGCCGCAGCAAGTGATAGCCCCGTATGACTCACTGTTTAAATTATTCCACCGATTCATACACTCAAATCACTTTATCTATGGATTCCAATTTTCATATATATATATATATCGTCATTAATGCTAATGCTGCCCTAGTTCATGACACAACTTTTAGGATATAGGAAAATGCTTGACTAATGCCACTTTGTTGATATTACCTTTGAAAGTTGTTAAATCGTCTTGAGTCACGTATGAACACATGATTCAAGGTAATTCAACAATTTTTAAAGACAATATCAACAAAATGTGTTTAGAAAGCGTAGTAGTCAAGATTTCACTTTCTAAAAATGAATGGTAAGTGATTCTTCATGGTTTAATTATTTCATATCAAACATTAATAATATATATGCTTGATATGAGGCAATTAAATGGCATAAAATCACTTAGTATATATAAGCTTCTATATGTTTTTTTTTTGTCCTAAATCTCCAGTGTCTTCACTTAATCCCTTTGCAGGAGCGAGACTAATATGGAGTTTGGTGTCCTGAGAGAGTGAATAGTTAGCACCTCCCCATCAGTGTATGTTATAGTGAGGCTCAAAACCGTGACTAGGCCCCTCAATCTATTAAGACGCAGTTACCCTCACTAATTGTGTTGGAACCCGATGGGTATAAGCTTCTATATGTTTACGACAGATATAGATAATATAAGAAAGAAAGATACCAGCGACAAAGGGAAAGGTAATCCAACCACCACGACCACGATGGATGCGTGTTACCGCCGTTGTTTCTTCACCGGGATAGCTGCCATTGCCGTTCACCTGAGACTCCATAGCTGCCATGCTCCAAAACTCACAGAAGATGAGCGCAAGAGGAAGTAGAATTATATCTAATAAGGAAAGGAAAGAAATCGATCAGTATTTATGCTTGTTCAAACTGCAAAAATAAGGTGCCATGGTTATAGAAGTGGATGGGGATGCGAATACTTGGATGAAGTTGAGCGGAAGAGATGAAATTTAGCAAATTTACAGAATATCTTTAAGGAGCAAGAACAAACCTGAAGAGTTTTAAATATTGATTTCCAAAAAAGAAATTAATAAATTGATTTTAGAAAAAATTTAAATAATTTTAAATCATAATTTATCAATTCATAGTCAAATCTTTGACATTAGACACTGATACGTCTCGTCTCAAATGTGATGGGCGGCTTTGTTTGTTTCTAATTATTGGGTTTTTAAAATCTTAATGTCAACTTAAAAAAAATAAAAATAATTCCAGTCTTTGGGTTAATTATTTTTTTAACATTGTTTAATTAGATGAAAAAACTTGTTGAGTTGAATATTTTGGTTAATTGATTGGATTATGAGTAGCTACACGTGTGTGCTGTGAATACAAATTTAATAGATTATTAATTAAAGAGGAGTGCTAAAATAATTCAAAATACATATTCAAAAAAATTTATTTTATATATGATGGGTGTCAACGTCATTTTTTAATGCTGATATGCATATGTATTATACAATATCTTTAAAATTACACACATCTCCAAAATATTTAAAAAAGACTAAGTACCAATATAAAAAAATAACGTTAAATCCAACGTATATATAATATTACTCTATCCAAAAATATACTATAATTG
The DNA here is from genome assembly GCA_035771175.1 of Paratinospora sagittata. Lineage (NCBI taxonomy): Eukaryota > Viridiplantae > Streptophyta > Magnoliopsida > Ranunculales > Menispermaceae > Paratinospora > Paratinospora sagittata. The sequence goes on from CM069593.1 coordinate 22,651,340, forward strand.
ATATGACAATACATTATGTAGCCACATAATGAGAGAGGCAGAAGAGAGAAAAAAATACTCATCAATCATCATATATCATATCAACATTGCTATAAATTTGGATACTATTTTTTTTTATCATAAAAGCATTTTAATTAAAAGAATCAATTTATTTGATAACGCCAACCTTATGCAAATCTGACTTTTGCACTGTAGATTAATTTTTGATAGTTTTATGTATAAGTCTCACACCGGATAAGTTTTGTAATTAAGAGATCATGCTGGCTAAATGTTGAGCTTTCGCACTCATATATCAAGGCCAATTTTGGTATAAAAACCAACTCTTGGTTGTAGTGTTTGGTATGTCGACGATTCTGTGCTAAATACTAAGCTCCCGCACTCATATGTTGAGACCTTTCCTGGGGCACCTATTTTATTAATTAGCACACAACCTCATAATTTATAGTAGATGTAATTATGTATTGATTCTTGTGCTAAAATTAAATGCTCAAAATATATATGAATAGCACTCATGGTCTTTAACAGCACGTGAAGGAACTAACTTATATATAAGAAAAATGCCATAAAAATTGAAAATCATACACTAATTGTTATAAAAATTCTCCGCATCATATTTATAATTACGTGAAAGAAGATGTATTTAACTGTATTAAAGTCATAAATTTGATGTGACTTATAATTTATACAATTTGGTGTATTATTTTTAATCTTTCTAGCATTACTCTATATTTAATAACGAATGACTAAATTTATTAGCAGGTTAAATTTAATATAAAAGCATTTAAATAAGACATCAGTGATTCTATATCATTTGGTGGTGTATGGTCTCGACATCTAATAACGTACATGTTTAATCAAGACTTTTTAATAAAAAAAAAATTCTTAGAGAACCGTACCCTAGAAGAAAGGGTACTGATTCTTGTAATATAAGTTTGTTTTTTAAAGAAACTAATTACATAGCGGTCAAGCTTTAAGAAAATAATAATCTTAGAGAACCATACACGTTGGATAGATTCTCATTATATTCTAATAATTAATTGTAATGTAAGATTTGTTTAGTATGTAATAGATATGGTAGTTCAAATCTCATCATGTTGTAAACATGACGTATGCCAAGTAATCCCTTATTTCATATAAAAAAACAAAAGAGAGAAACAGTGCATGCGTGAAAATAGAGAAAGGCAGGACCATTTCTTAGAGCACTCATGGAAAGTGAAATTGACAAACCAAAGGATAAATACAAGTACATATCAACGTCAATAACTCTCCTTACCTACAACGCGCTTACCCCCCAATAATGCACTGCTAGGCTAATTATTATGGTACAAACTTGAAACAGAGGCAACCAAAGTTGTTTTACAATTGTAATCATTTAAATGATATAGTTTAAAGATGATGAACAAAGATACAATTACTTGAACCATGAATGATTTGTTGGATGCGATTTCGGCTGAGTTAGGTTTAAAAGATATATAATCCAATTTGACTTGGTTCAATTACACTTAATTTCTTTTTTTGTAAATACATATTTATATTACATTAAAATACATACATACAAAACATTCATGATGATTACGTATAATATAAAGGTAGTTCCAACAAGTAATATAGGGAGCAATATTATTAGAACAGTTATACAATTGGTTAGTTGTGTGAGTTAGCTATAAGTGTCCGTAGTTATTTACATTAGTTATTACTATTCATCTTTGTATAAGTGAACACAACTCTATAACCATATTTTACTATAGGATCACAACAAGACTCATAAAAGGCCAGATTAACTTTTTACCTTATATAAAGTTGGGGAGAGTAGAACTCCTAATCTCATAAGAGGGTCGGGGCGTGTCTTAACCAGGTCAGTTATACCAATTTAACCGGTTAGAGACTTGAAAAATTGATTAAAACCGAACCTTAGTGAGTAAAGATAAAAGTGTGTTGTTTTCATTTTTAATGTTTAGGAGTTTTTATTTTATTTTTTATGATGAACAAATTGTCACAAGTGATTGCTTCATAATCTTATGGTTATTAAGACATTTTTTAATTTTTTATTTGTTTGATATGCATTAGATTTCTTTACATACACATAGTAGTTTGGAAAATGCTAATCTAATTTGTAATATATATGTAGTTAATTGATTAAATTATATGGCTCATGGCAACCACCAACCTTATCCTTTCTATTAATTTGTAGAGACACTGCATCAATAATTAATTGTAGGAGCTCTCACCTAATTCTGTCATGAAAAAGCGAGACAAGTCAAGTATGCTCATCTACTCAAAAAGATCTCTCTTCTTCCCTTTTTTTGTTCTACTAGAAAGATCTAGTTAATCTTTACATATATATACATGCATACATATATATAATTAAGTTGCCATTTATCTATTATACAAAATTCCATGGTCCTGCCCAACAAGGGTACAAGAATAAAGTGAACCTAACTAAAGCCTACCTTTTGCCGGGACAAAACATAATTCAATATATCATTATATTAATAGAATTTTGTTCTAATAGGTTAAACTCCAAAAGTTAGCTTTCAAAAAAATAAAAAATAAAAAAAATAAAAAATAAAAATCCAAAGATTAGGTCTCAACTAGGCGAGTGTTTACAAATTGCTTGTATAAAAATTAAAAATTATATATATTTTTATATCTTTAAATTAAAAGATATACAAAACTTATTTGTTTTTAATAATACAAAATTCAGAGAGTAAAATGATTTGTACTTTGTGGGCGTGGATGACGTGGGATCATTCTTTTACGGGCCGTGTATAATATAAAATTATAAGGTATCTCATGCACCTCCTTAATCTTACTTCATTTATAGAGAGGGGGAAGTGTCAAAGATTGTAGGGGTGACTGGTAAAATAGCACCCAAGCAACCGGACCAAAATTGCACCCGAAAGAAAATTTTATTCTGACTAAAAAAAAAATACAATTATATCATTAATTGCAACGATGGTAGATGTGTAGTTTTTTTTTTTTTTTTTTTTCTTTTGGTATCAGGCACACCAACTATTTTTGAGGGGTAAGCACAATGAAGGGAGAGAATAGTATCCCTTAATGTTAGTTATACCTATACATAAATTTATAAGATAGCCCAAGTTTAAAGTGTAAATATGGTCTCCGTAGACATAAAATTAATTACATAAATTGACTAATTGAGCTTTTTTTTTTTTTTTAATCTATAAGCTTGTTAATCTTTTAATAATAAGCCCATATATCTTTATTAATTAATATTATCTACTTTAATAATTTACAAAAAATTAATTAACTCAATAAAAATTTTAATTTTTTAATGAAGATAATAATTTTTTTCATGTTGAGGGGCGGTGTAAGAATTTAGAGGGGGGAGGTGGTCACCCCCCTCCGTCCCTCTGTCATAGGGATCCGCCATGGTACACAGTTGCATATTTTATAGTTAAATTAATAACATTTTTGTAAAATTAAATAGAAACTAAAGAGCATCTTTGGTCAAGCTTTAAAAGTAATTTAAATAAAAGCATTTTTTTCACTATTTGGTGCTTAGAAGTTGAAGTGTGCTATTTATACACATTTTTATCACTTTCTCTCAACTACAATTTCCTGATCATGTCATTAAGAAAAGACTTTCATTGAGTTTAGTATTTTCATAACATAGTTCATTAAATACATTTGATGTCCTGAATTCAAAGTTTTCAACATGATTAACTTAATTAATTAAAATTATGTCACTAATACCAATTTTTTAAAAATAATGCCACAACTACCAAATTTTCAACAATAACTGTACACGTGGATGAGCTGTTGGCGATTTTTTTTTTCACCACATTGAAGGAAAGACGCCTTCAGTTGAAAGAAATTTCTTTTCGTAAAAAAAAGTTTCTATTGAAGGCGTTTTTTGAAAAGATGCCTTCAATACAAAAAAATGTACGGAATGCATATTTTGACAAGAAATTCTCATACCACCGGGTTTTTTTTTTCTTTTCTGAACGACACTTGGAGCGAATTCCAATATCTTCCCAGGGACCCCCGGAACCGGTGGAACCCCGTTTCCATGCCAGGGTGAATTTTTGACCCTCCAACCGAAAGTTTTAGTTAAAATGAACTAAATAGACTTAGAAAACGTGTTTGATGCAACCGGGGCCAATCCACCGGGTTTCTTTTCCAACCAACACTTGGAGCGAGTCCCAATGACTCCCGCTCCCATGCCCCTACGAATTTTTGATCCCCTAACCCAAAGTTTTAGTTAAAATGAACTAAATAGACTTAGAAAACATGTTTGATGCAACTGGGGCCAATCCACCGGGTTTCTTTCCTAACCAACACTTGGAGCGAGTCCCAATATCCTCCCAGGGACTCCCGCTCCCATGCTCCGATGAATTTTGACCCCCCAACCGAAAGTTTTAGTTAAAATGAACTAAATAAACTTAGAAAACGTGTTTGATGCAATCGGGTCCAATCCTCCGAATTTTTTTTTCGACCAACACTTCGAGCGAGTCCCAATATCCTCCCGGGGTCTATCGAAACTGGTAGAACCTCGTTCCCATACCCCGACGAATTTTTGACCCCCCAACTGAAAGTTTTAGTTAAAATGAATTAAATAGACTTAGAAAACACATTTGATGCAACTAGGGATAATCTACTGGGTTTTTTTTCTGACCAACACTTAGAGTGAGTCTCGATATCCTCCTAGGGTCCGATGAAACCCCGTTCCTAAGGCTTGACAAATTTTTGACCCCATAACCGGAAGTTTTAGTTAAAATAAACTAAATAGACATAAAAAAACGCATTTGATGCAACTGGGGCCAATCTACCAGGTTTTTTCCTCGACCAACACTTGGAGCGAGTCCCAATATCCTTTCAGTGACCCCCAAAACCGGTGGAACCCCGCTCCTATGCCTCGGCAAATTTTTGACTCCTCAATCAAAAGTTTTAGTTAAAATGAACTAAATAGACTTAGAAAAAACTCTCAAAATGTTAAGAACCAATATGTTTGTATTAATAAAGGATTGCGAAGCACAAAAACACAAGAAAAAAGTGTATTACATCAAAATGTTCCAAAACATACAGTAAATCATACATCAAAGTGATTCACAACATATTTTTCTGCATATCGAATTACATCCTAAAAGAACCTATACCAAAATATAAAAAATGTGTCGTCACTCGGTGCCACATATTGGCCATTTACGTCGTTTGTTGCGGCGCAAATGAGCTCTAGTGTATTGTTGCAATGGGGGTTGGACAAGAGGATGACCATCATCTGGACCGTGATCATGATCAAAGGGCTCATCATGTGTCTCTGTAATCGCCTCTGGCATAGGTGCGAGTCCTCACCCCCACCCTCTTCTGGGTCCTCGCCTGACTCATCATGTGTCTCTTTAATCGCCTCTGGCAGTCCGTCTTCAATTGGCACAGGTTCCTCCTGGAATGTCATATTTGACAGGTCAACCCCAACAGGTGTACTTGTGTCAAACAACACGAAACGATCTTGATGTGAGGTTGACGTGTGAACATCCGAAAATGAATCAAATCGAGTGGCAGGGGTAATGGGATTCTGGTGAAATGTGGACGATGGTCCTTCTGTAGTTCTTACCCTTACCATATGCTCCAAGTGCACCGTTTCCAACGCAGCCACTGCAATCAAGTCAATCTCCCTTACGACAAATACGTAATACCTTGATTGCGCAAGTGAACCTGAGCTAAGTTGGAAGCTTGAACAAAAATAAAATAAAATTACATAAGTTAAATTAAAAAACAATAAAAAATAATTTAAAAAATATAAGAAGCAAAATGCATGTTCTCACCAAGTAGTTGATAGTTGCTCCACTTATGGTCATATACTTTCGAGTTACCGACTGATAGCATATCATGTACGAGTCATAATTGTAATACTCCAAAATTATCATAAACTTATAAAATACATAACCATTAAATAAATAAGTAAAAATCAATATTTTCACCACAATTACTATCTAAATGTCACAAAATAAGAAAATTAGTATAATATAAATTTATTTTCAGCCCATGTCCATGATCAAGCCCAAAGGCCAAGTCCAACACCAATTCTAAGAAGTATAGTTATTTTGAGTCCATGATCAAGCCCAATATTTAAAAGATTCTAAGTCCAAGTCAAAGCCTAACACTATGTATAAATTATTGGTGAAAAAATGGTCAAAAAGTAGAATACATGTGTAAGGCCATGATTTTTTGTGAATTTTAAATTGTGTGGTTGTGATGTGTTGTAAACTAGTATAAATAGGTGCGCTTGACATTCATTCCAAACCATCCAAGTGAGAGTGGGAACTCAAGTGTAGAGAATTCAAGTGAGAGCTAGAAGTGTTTTAGCAAATATTGTGAAAGTTATAGTAGTTTGTAGTATAAAAGCTAGTAGTAATTGAGTGATACATAATATGTTATGTACTTGCCCTTTTGTGGATCTTGTACATCAGAAATGATCACCATTTATTATTACTTTTATTGAGTGATATATTAGTAATTTGTGATCTCTATCCCAAATTTTTCCAAACACCCAACCCAAGTCAACACTTCAAGGGTGGAGATTTATACGTGCCGAGGAACCCGAACGATGGATTACGTGTGTTCATGTGGGTGTGATCCTTGACTTTTTCCTTTATTCTTTTTTATTTCTAGCATGTTATATCTGATCTAGTTAGGTGGGTGTTTGTGAATTACCTTCTTAAATTATTTACATGTTAGTCATTATTGTGACACATGTATTATGTCTTTTCATAAAGTTATTTTGCTCTTTCATTATATCTAATATTCACTTACAACATATCATTTATGCATGTACCTTGATATATGAAATCTATGCGCCATACCATTACTCTGTTGAATTAGTAATTAATTTAATTAGCCAGAGACAGTCTTGTCCTAAGTACCTTTAAATAGTGAACAGGAGGCAGCTTGCTGCTCTAGAAGAGTCGTATTTAAGCGAGACCATTGCGAATCCACTACTCAGCTAGAGATTAGTTTTGTTGATTTTATTAAGAACTATTCTTTTGGCGCAGCCTTGTGATATGGTACTATTCAAGTATGCAATAATATTCACATATATGGTACTATTCACATATATAAAATGATTAATTTTAAATTATGGCATGATATGAGTTGTTGGGTGTTGTTCAGTAATAGTTTTATAAGGACATGATATGTTAATACGTTACATTAATAATGTTGGTATGTTAGTCATATTATTTGTCTCACTAAAGACACAATAAAAAGATAATAATACATTGAAAGGTGTGTTTCCAAAAGGCCAAGGTTATGTACCGCAATGGCCGATGAATTTTGAACTCCATTCGAAAAGGACTTCTGAGGGAAAGGTGATTCTGCCTGAGTGGTCCACAACCCAAATGAATGGTTAGCGACAACACTCAAAACAAATTAATGTTGCAACGTAATGTATGAACTTGTTTGAATATCTAATTAGATTTGATGTATTTTGATATTAATAAATAAGAGTTCAGGAATATTGTTTAAGGTGATCCACTGGGCATTAGAGTACCCCCATTTCTTTTTTAGGAATGAATAATGCAGCATGAGCAATTCATGGGTTGAAAAATAGTAGTAGCTAGTACTATTGGTGGCTTAGATTTGACTATGTGTAGTGGTCATTTGTACGTATGTCAAGTGTTATGCTAAGGGTATGACAACTAACTTCAGAGTTATTTACGTTAGAACATGGTGGACATATGTATAATTTTAATTAATCTAATGCCATGAGAGTTATTGATAAATTGTCATTATTTGATGAATTGGGTTAATATTGAAAAGGATCTAGCCTGATGATGCCTGCAGGATTTAGAATACCAGGACATTGTGGTATTCTATGATGACTTAATATCATGACTATGATGAGGTCCATGACGGGACCAAGGTAAATATTGAGAGGTTTAGTCTCGAGTGATTTGAAATTGCAGATGCAGTAAGACTAAGGTTAAACAATATCCTTAGACACATATTCTTATTAATTTTAAATCCTCTTATTAATTATGAGGGCATTGGAAATAAATGATAGACACTCACACCCCGATTAGGCTACTCAGGTCAGTGGCTTTCCATTATAGCGCACGTGACCGGGTTGGAAAATTTGGGGTGTGACAAGAATAGTTGACGTTTGACGATGCATGACCCTGATAAGCTTCACCCTTAGCCAAGTTTTCTTCCCGTTCCTCCAATTGAGCAACATAATCCTTATGGACCACTAACCAATCACTATCAGCCTGTCCTCTCATGTCGTAATCATGAAGATCGAGTTTTGTGTTGCATGGCTCAGGGATTGTTTGTCTCATGCCAAACTGTCGCAACACTCGATTGGGCCTGTGTAGCTTGACTATGGAAAAACAAATCAAGGGTGATGCAGTTTGCCATATGTGTTTTTTGCGATGACAGTACTCAGGTAATTCATTGATTAATTCATTTGGATATGGTGTTCATATCACTTGAACAACTGTGTACTAGTGTCAGTGATGATATGTAGTAAAATTATAATAAGTTAACAATGATCATCAATTCTTCAATGAAATTTACCTGTTCAATGGTTTGCATGTCCAGAATCTCCCTATATTTATGCAAGACATGCATTGGGACGTGCGTAGTCCCAATAGCATTTCTCTATCTGCAAAACAAATGGATAAATCAATTCGATGATATAAATATATAATGTTATATTTATAACGCAAAAAATAAAAACTACTTTCAATTGATTTATATCCTAATAGAGGTGGCAGCAGTTGATGTGCATGTGGCCCCGCTAGATCATTGTGAGTAGCGTTACGTCTTTGTAGAGCTAAAAATGGAAATCGGTCTCATACCCACAATTGCAATAGAATAAGGGCCCCTGAGACACCTTGTTTCTTAAAATCTACCACATGACACCATTAGATGGTATAGCCTAGCTAGGGTTGCAGTCCCCCATGCGTAAGTGCCAACCACGTTAGAATTGACAAGCAAAGGTAGGAATTGCAGATGTACCATGTTGTTGAATTAGTCTGAGAATAAGCATCCCCCAATTAGTTACAGGATGTACGCTCGTGCATTCCTTTCAATTTGAATCTCTGTGGCATGCTCAGGCAATGATGAAACTCTACTTGCAGGTGTTGATAACTTAAGTCTACCCCAATGTCGATCATTCTCATCTGGGGTAAATTCGAGCAACTCAAGACAGAGCGCGTCGTAGACTATGTCGGTCGATCCACTCATGGGGAGACCATCAACTGGCAGACTGAACTGAAACTCCACGTCTTGCAGAGTGATAGTCATCTTACCCACTGCCAAGTGAAATGTATCGGTCGTAAAACCCCGCTCTTTAAAGGTATGGAATAATTCAATGATCTAGTGAAAATGTGTAGTGGATAACAACTAGCCTACAATGACAGTGTAACTCTTGGATGTTCAACAAAAACACAAAAGAAGTCAGTATTTATTAAAATAAAAATTTTAGAATGGAATTACATATCCTAATTTACATTAATTACCTGTCCATCCCAAATGGGACCAGAACGATGGCGACTCTGAAGTGGTAATAGCAATGGATCTTCGGGCCTGGGTCCATCTAAATTATACGCAGTAAATAAATATACGAGTTAATAAGATATAGTGAAATCATATGATTTAGGGAAGCATTCAAGAATTACAAAAAAGTAAGTCGCAGAACAAAAAAAAAAAACATAAATGCAAATTGAATTGCGTTTTAAATAATATAAGGTGCACATCTCAGTATGCACACACAATCATATAAATGAAAGGGTACAAAGTTGTGATTTCAGAACAAAATTATCATTAAGTGTCATATTACATCACTAAAATTACATCATTATGAAAACCTAGAAACATGAAGATTACAAAGCCAATATATTTTAGGTGGCCCTGCCACGACGAGTTGGATAATGATGTCGATTGTGACCCTCACGTCCACAATGCCACATCGAATCCTGGAGGACGGTTCTCTTATATTTATCTCATTTGTTATGCGTGACGTCCTCGACCGACCGAATTTAAGAACAAAATCAGAATTAGTGATCACTTTAAATTTGATCGTACACGGTGGCCAATATGATTCGTGTGGAATTGGATGAAACTGTAGCTCATAACACTTGAGGTACTTATCGAGGCGAAACCAATCTTCAATGTACACATTACAATTTAGGGTAGCATAACGACGCACTGCCTGTACGTGGGAACATGGGATTCCATAGCATTGTCATTTTCTACAACTACAAAAACGGTCATGTAGATTGACAACCTGTTTGTTTCCTCCTTTGTTTAAACGTGCGTTTTGTACCCCAGTAACAACCTCGAACATCTCGGCTAGTCGATCAATCAATGTAATTGTGTGACCCCCTGCCTTAGTTGCCCATTTGGTCATCTTCTCAATAGCGTATGTGGTATAACCTTTCCCTTGACGAATTGCATTTTCTATTTCTTCCCGTCTAACATTAAACCATGCAATTGTTCAGTAGAATGTCAACTGCACTAGTGTTGTGATCGAGTACATTCGTGCCCCTTTTAAAACGCCATTAAAGCTTTTTACATGGAAAAAAAGAAGAAAAACATATAGCAAACATAAAAAGATCAACACACACACATATATAAAATCACACAAATTGAAAGAACCATAAACGATGAATTGAAAAAAAAACACACACTAGCCAGCTACATTGGAAGTCATCGAACCATACCGCACTCCACCATCGTATGTCATTGTCCACAGCTTCTTGTCAATGGCATTGAGCCACCTTGTGCAAACTTCTTGTTTATGTTCAAGTTTTTTTATTACTGCCTCAAATCTTTGTGTTTGGTGTTGTGACATCGCTTTCTTAGCCAAATTTCTCAACTCATAGCTGTGGGCTTTATCATTGAAATTACTACCTACATGACACAAACAATATCTATGATATGCATCAGGCTCTTTCCAACGATTCTCATGGTTTCTAACGGCTGCCAAAATACCTGTATGGCGATCACTGATTAGGCAAATGCCAACTCTATTCGTCACTTGATATCGAAGGACTCTGAGGAACCACACCCAATTATCTGTATTTTCTTCCTTAGAGATGGCAAATGCGAGAGGAAATATATGACTGGCTGCATCAATACTCGTGGCAATGAGCATCTTACCGTGGTATTTTTCATATAAGTGTATACTATCAATTTGTATTATGAGCTTACAATGCTTGAAGCCCTCGATTGAAGCACCAAAGTCCCAAAAACAACGGTGAAAAACCATTGCACAAGGAGTTTTTGGATATTCTAGGTAGTGCAATAGTGCTTGGATTGGTTGCATTCAATGCATTTATTCACTTAGGAAGCACGTTGTATGATCCCTCCTAGTCACCAAAAATCTTCTTCATCACCTTCTTTTTTGCACGCCACACTTTCCTATAATGCACATCGTATTTGTATCTGTCTTTAATCATTTCATGAAGCGTCCCCACTGAAGTTGAAGGATATCGCATTACAATTTTAAAAACCTCACGAAATATTAGTGATGAATCCACTTGTTTATGGTCCTGTGACATTCGAGGAAAGACACATGTGTGGGTTCCTTCACACTCTGTGATCTCAAACATCCCTGTCATCTTACGCTTTGTTCCCCTCAGCCTCCACTGACAACCGTCTTTCCACTTCTTGAACCTAACTAACAATACATTGGGTTTTGAATCGAAAACAACATATTCACGTTGTTGTGCTATGCAACATCGTTTCACTGTATGTTGCAAGTCGTCTTTGTTGGGAAATGTGAGTCATTTGCAAAAATCATGTGACTCAATATTCTAACCCATAGATATGTTTTCAAGATCATCTGACATTGGTGTCATGGCTTGATTATTAAGTTCCAAGAAACTTCGTGATGGAGCGTCATAGCTTGTCGTGGTAGGTTGAGGTGTACCCCCTACACCATGCAACTGAGTGTCATGCGTCTCATTATCCTCCATACTCAACCCATTGTCTTCTTCTTGTAATAGAGTTGAACACAAAAAACCATTATTTTGTCTTATCGTCAAGAGCGCAATACTTAAATCAACGGGATTAGATGTCTCTTGTCCTCCATCATTGTCACTGTTTTCATCACTATCTTCATTGATTTGTTCATAGTTATCATCAAAATTGAAATCATCATCGGATAAACGTGTCACAGATGGACAAGTACTATCAACTTCAGGTCCTGTGGCCACATTTACAACTTCAATGAGTGACATTATACTGGGATCAATGTTCTCCAATGATCTTCGTGCACTAGGGCCACCTACATCTGCATAGCTTCGGGAACTCCTCACATTAGGTTAAGTTACAATCCCACCGACAACATTAACGTATAACTCCATATTATTAGGAGGTGGGATATCTTGCATCATGACAAATATATCCCTTAACTCTTCCTCATTTCTAATCGGAACAGCCGTAAAATTGAAATTCCCACCCCAAAAAACAACGGACATATATAGGTTATCTTTATTCTTGAACCCCAAGAAATTTGTAGTACATTTCGGATAACCCCTTCAAATTCCCCAAAAGTAATGTCTAATCGAACTTTTATAGTGCCAACTGGCAGACTATCATATGATACACTTTGAGGGTTGGGTAACATTTGACCATCTGTGCAACATACTACTGAAACAAATCTGTCTGCCATCTAAATTGAGATACACAATCATAACAATTATTTCAATGATCATATCAATATTATAACATATATTAGCTCAAGAAATGGGTAACCTAAAAAAATTCTCATGACGAGCAATACCTCCTTTCAAAGCAAACCCATAAAAAATGCAAATAAATTCAAAGAGGAAACCAATAAATTCGAAGATAAAATAAAACCTTTACAGAAATTTTTTTATTTGGCAAACACAAAATCTTAAAAGAGAATCGAAGAAAAATATCCCTAAATTAATTAAGCCAAAAGATAGAAACACGTGTGATTCAAAATGACATGCAAAAGAAACACAAAAATAACAAACATAAGGTTTACTTCATTGTTACTTTTGGAGAAAAAAATTGTAAAAACACTTATGTGACGCCCTGAAAATTATTTCATCTAGCCCATAACCCAATTGCATTTTGCCCAAACTCTATGTGTTGCCTTGATATGTTTGGTGTTTGTTTGATGGTTGTTTAATGTTTGTACATTTGATGCTTGATAATGTATATAAATATGTGCATTATAAATTGTATATGGGTCATGTTAAATTAAAGTATAATGCATATGTTATTATTTATGCATGGGCCCATTAAACCATGAATTGATATGGGTTAGGATTGATTGAATAAAAGGATAAATGAGAATAAAATATTTGGTGTATTAGATGGATTGGACATTTAAAATACATGGAAGCATAAGATTGGTTAAAGTACATGTGGTTGGTATGGGTAGTATGAGACCAACACATGTCAAATTGGTGCATGAGAATGGACAAGTGTCCCATACCCCATTTCTCTTCTCCAACACATGTCAAGTTGGTGCATGAGACCAACACATGTCAAGTTGATGCATGATAATGGACAAGTGTCCCATGCCCCATTTCTTTTCTCCAACACATGTCAAGTTGGTGCATGAGACCAACACATGTCAAATTGGTGCATGAAAATGGACAAGTGTCCCATGCCCCATTTCTCTTCCCCAACACGTGTCAAATTGGTACATGAGACCAACACATGTCAAGTTGGTGCATGAGAATGGACAAGTGTCCCATGCCCCATTTCTCCTCTCCAACACATGTCAAGGTTGGTGCATGAGAGTGGACAAGTGTCCCATGCCCTACTTCTCTTCCCCAAAGAAGTCTTAGAGGGTGAGATGAGTGGAGAGAAAGGAAAAACGAAGAGAAAGGAAAGAAGAAGAGAAAGAAAGAGAAGTTGCTTTGAGGAAAGTCTCAGCAACGTTTTTATCAAAGAGCTGGATCTTGGTACTATATGGTCAGATTGGAGTACTCATTTTGCAAACTAATAGATCTCCTAAATCTTTGTCAGCAAGTCTAGATTTCTCGCGCAGTTTAGATCAAACTAATAGATATCATAAATCTACCATTGGATGGATATGATATTTGGGCATGTGGTTTAAAACTGATCTGTTTGCATTATGAACGGTGGAGATGTTTATAGGTTAAGTATGTTGTGTGATATAGTCATCTGAGGTCGAGTACTTACAGCAGGAAAGGAGAAATTGTCTGATTAGAGACTTGTTCATCAAAGAGACTTATCGTTTTGGTCCACCGTTGGATTAGTTTAGATCAAACTAATAGATCTCCTAAATCTACCATTGGATGGATATGATATTTGGGCATGTGGTTTAAAACTGATCTGTCTACATTATGAACGGTGGAGATGTTTATGGGTTAAGTATGTTGTGTGATATAGTCATCTGAGGTCGAGTACTTGTAGCAGGAAAGGAGAAATTGTCTGATTAGAGACTTGCTCATCAAAGAGACTTATCGTTTTGGTCCACCGTTGGATTGAGCTGATTTTTGGACAGAAGGTTTGTTTCTTAACATACTTCAATCTGTACGGTTGTTGTTGTGATTAAAAAGTTTTGTTGGTAGATTGATACATCTGAACAGAATATTAAATGAAGAATTGGTAGGGTTGCTTTTATTAGACCTAAATTTAGAATATGAACTTAGACCTTTCCAAATAGCTTGCATGTCAACTATGTTGACCTAGTTGCCATTGTTGATGAACCCATGATGCAAAATCAGTGATATACATGGCTGAACACGGTGACCTAGTGAAAATCAGCAATATGGCCTAAGTATGGAAAATTTCATATTTTAGGGCTTTTGATGTTTTTGGCCTAGAATCATTGAATTGATGCAACTTATGTTTAATTAAGCATGATTAGGGTTGATTATGCTACTGATTTGGTGGTTGTGACCATATTATGGGTTATGCCTACTTGTGATCAAATGGCCCAATTTGAGCATGTTTATGCCTAAGGAATTGAAAATTAGTATTTTTGATTAATAGAATGGTTTATGAATGAGAACTATGCATTAGAGGCCTAAGTCATGTGATTTGAGTTGAATGGTGGGATTAGATGGGATTTAGGCCTATTGTCTATATGTGGGCTGATTTAGGGTTGATGTGTAATGTCTATGTGATTGAGCATAGGAATTGATGTATGGTTGGATATTGACAAATGTTTCAGGACCTTGATTGGTTGATTCGGTTTGGTGTCTGTGTGTGGTTAGACACTCTCGCGAGGCTTGGTGGTAAGTAGACTTCATTTATGATTATATCTTTTATGTCATCATATCACTTATATATATTGTATGTTGAAAGCATGAATGTGTCATAATGTTTTGAATGATGCATTGATTTGAGAAAATCTTATGACTTTGGTTGGGCCCATCTATCTGGCTAATAGGGGGGACTTAACCTTGTCATAGGAGGGTTTTAAAAAGGAAATATTTGGGGATGAGAACGGTACGGTGAAATAGACATGCACTAGTAACCCTAATGCATGTGGAATGTAGATCCAAATTGATAAGCTTTTACTTGCATCGAACTTATTATAAATGTTTGATATCTATATGTTATGAGCTTTTAATCATGTTACACATTGACATGCATACATGATATTTATTGATGAGTATTGATAGCATAGTTGAATTCTATTCACTAGGCACCGTTGGCTCACCCTCATTTTTCTCTTTCAGGTCCTTCTGTCCTTAATAAGGGCAAAAGAGTAGTCATATCTTAAGGGTCTTGCCGGCGAGAGAATCCAAGGCCTCGATGTGAGTTGAGAGGCATTTTGATTGAAATGTGTTTTAAATTATGATGTATTATATTTTGGACTATGTAATTATAACACTTACCACATTGTAGTATGGGTGACTTGAGACTTGTTAAATAGACCATGTGGACATATGACGATTTTTTTGTACCCTTAGTTTTGGACTTTATGTGTATGTCAATCTTGATGGACTGTAGGGATTATGACGATTTTAATTATGGTTCATTTTTATGGAGTATCTCTTGTCTTTGATGATTAATACGGTTGGTAGTTTTGTTTAGTACATTTTTATATTATGTCGTTGTTTGGGATAAGGCTCGTAGGGTCTCAACCACCTCACGGAGGTGGTTGAGTGGTTGGAGATGCCTACGTCGGGCATCCCGCCCCGGCATTCCACACACCATTCCTTGCGGGGTTGGCGGTCCGGGGTGCGGGGTCGCCACAGTTTAAAAGATAAATATAATAATAGAACTTACTGAGGTTCAACTGTTTATGTTGGGAACTTGAATGAGATAGGAATAAGTTAGGTATTTCTTGCCTACTTAAAAATCAAGCCCTGTTAAAAACAACAACCATTCTCAATCACTATGGTGCTTACAAAAGGAAAAAAAAAACAAAAAAAAAAGATATGCATAAGTATCATGCTTTTTCTACATTGAGACATTTTCATTTTTTTTTATTCATCACAACTACTAATTCATTCAAGTGAAACACACGGGCACGCATACTAGTTATTTTAACTAAAAACCCGTGTTACGGAATTTTAGTTATAAAGTTCTTTATTTTCACATAAAGATCTTTGTAGCCCATATGATACATGATGATATCCTTTACCCCATTCTAAGCCATACAAATTAACAAATATCCCCACCTCAAACTTAATGATGCTAAAACATTACAACGAGGCTACCATCGTCTAAAATCACAAATGTGCATAACCAAGTAATCAAATAACAAAGTATATATAAACACACAGTAAGTAGATTTAAAAAAAAAAACTCTAGAAGAAGAAATTTTATTCCTAAACTAAAAATAGATTTAAGTAATTCGTGTAGAGAAATACTACATAGAAGAATCCAACCTCTCTACAAGCTTCATCTAATTGCCTAACGACATCGCGCACACCTCTATCCTAGGCCATATTCTTCAGATCATTTCCTAACGACATTGCACACGCCTTTGAATCAAACAAAATATGAATAATAATCAATCAAACGAAAACTCAACCTTACACTTCTAATCCCTACATCCTTTATAAGGATCTTTATAAGGATCTCTCTAACTTCAACTCAGATTATTCTATTTTTTTAAAAAAAAAACATCTAGCAATTTTTTTTTTTTAAAAAAACAACATCTAGCAAATTTCTCATCCAAAGTATATATAAACATGCAGTAAGCAAGAAATTAAAAAAAAAAGAAAAAAAATCTAAAAGAAGAAATTTTATTCCTAAACTAAAAATAGAATTCAATAATCAAAATTTTCAACTCTATTATTCTTTTTCTTTTTTTTTATTAAAAAAAAAACAACATCTAGCAAAGTTCTCATTCAGAGTATATATAAACACGCAGTAATAAAAATTTTAAATAAAGAAAAAACATTCTAGAAGAAGAAATTTTATTCCTAAACTATTTTAAATAGAATTTAGTAATTCGTGTAAACAACATTCATTTGTTGATCACACTTTCCTATCACCATTCAGTTTATTTTATGTGCTTTACTATCTATAAATAAATCAACACTTACTAATGTGGGATAACATTTGAACGATGGGTAAAAATATAATTTTCCAGTTAAATGTTTATTTTCACCGGGTTTTATCATATGAGCATTTGCTTTTGATGTATTTCACACGTGACAAACGCATGACCATGCTCATATCAACATAAATTGAACAATACAAATTAATTGAAATATAAATAATCTTTGCTGATGGGGCTTAGCAGTGTCTTTACTTTCCAAGGCCAAAACCTCATTTGTTCCTACATTGTTAGCACAAGCCAACTATTAGAAATCAAAACTACCTAAATCTTACAAGTAGATCTAAAACACACAATAAAAACAAAAAAACAAAACAAAAAAACTATCTGAAAGAAAGGAAGCACTCGAGAAGCAACAGATAGCACGAGGAACAAAGATCGTCGGAGAATGGGAGCGAAAGAGTAGTCTTGTCATTGGATAAAGGGAGAGAATGTGAGAGATGCCAAAGAAAGGGAGAAGAGGAGGCGAAAAAAGGGAGAGAATAAGCCGAAGAAAGGAAACAAAGAGGGAAACACAGGAGAGTCGTCGGAGTAGGTGTGAGAGACACCACACAGCCGTTGACGAGTCACCGAGGGTGTGAGAGACTCCAGAGAGGGTGGGATTTGGAAAACCTAAAATTTGGGGGCTTCTATTTGTAGTAATGGGTAAAGGGATTTGATGCTGGAAATGAGAATGAGAACGACGGAGAGTCACCAGAGTATTGTGAGAAACGCCGGAAAGCCACCGACGTGCCGTTGCTAGAGAGAGGATGGCCCGACATGGTGAAGAACGACGTCGATGAAGATGGCCTAAACCCTCCGATTTCTATTTTTGGACAAAAGACAAGTGGGGTCCCTACTTGTGTTTTTAACTCGTTGGCGATTTTTGTTTGTTTGTTTTTTTAGGGCATCTTTTGTACTCAAGGCGTCCCTTAGTACAAATAGGATCGGCACTGTGGGCGTCTTTTGCGCCTTCAGTACAAAAAAAACTTGTGTTGAAGGCGTCTTTACAAAAGAGGCATTCGACGTGGCAGAAAAAAAAAATCGCTAACAACTCGTTCACCTATATAGTTACTGTTGAAAAGTGGGTATTTGTGTCATTACTTTTAAAAAATTGGTATTAGTGACATAATTTTAATTAATTAGGTTAATCATGCCAAAAACCCCATGAATTCATGTATTATTACAAGATTCAAGTGTTGGGCGAGCCTGGTGTAATACCCTAGTTTGCACACAAAAAAAAGGGGTACAAAATGTTTTGTTAGTGACAGAACATTCTGGTACAAAAAGTTCGGGTAGGGCAGAACGTTCAAAACGTTCTATACCCCTTTTCTGTGTGCAAACCGAAGGTATTACACCTAGATCTTTACTAGTACTATATTGTCCCCAACTTAGCCACCTTTGGGCCCAGGTGTGAGGTTTTACTCCAAAAGACATCGGTACTAATGAGGCTAAGATCCCAACTTATATTTCATGTAATGAACATGCTCACATCCTATGTGAGATTATTATTTTGGTCCACTCATACGTAACAAATCTCCACTTTGGACATGCTCACATCTTGTGCTCTACCTTGACATACATGTGTCTCAGTTGAACCATCAACTCTGATACCACTTATTGGGTGGGCCTGGATCTCTACTAGTACCAATATTATCCTCAATTTAACCATCTTTGGGCCCAGGTGTAGAGTTTTACTCCAAAAGAGCTCGGTACTAATGATGGTGAGATCCCAACTTATATTTCATGTGATGAATATGCTCATATCCTATGTAGAACTATTATTTCGGTACAAACATACCCAACATGAAGGACATCTAAATTAACATTAAAGAGTTGTGTGCTAAAAATTAGTTAGTGCTAAAAATTAGTTAGTGCTAAAATCATGTACACTAATAATTTTTCTTAAAAAATAGGCTACAACCGTTTTTTTGAAGAAGCTAGTTTATACCAGCTTTTATTTTCTAAGTTATTTAAAATATCCTTATTTAAATTAAATAGTTAAATAACAACTAATAAAGTGATCTCATATAATTAAATAAACATATTTAAAATTTAAAACTTCGTATACATATAAAAGAAGAAAAAATTCGATATCAACGTTTCTACAAAATTGCAAAAACACTACTCGTAAATTACCCGTTTTTTTTTTTTTTGGTTCTAAGTAGATGTTGTAGCAAAACAACCTTAAAACATCTTTAAGCTTTGGGTCGCTGTGCCCCTATAAAAAGACGCTCAACCAAATCGGTTAAATTACTAGGGCTTGTTGGATGATCTGGCCCGTTTATTAAGCAAGTCATCTTAGGCCCAAGTAAAGTTATTACCCAAATAATGCTCCCTTGTAGCCAGAGTTTGCAAAACATGTAATTTGGATCCATTTATTTGATTTTCTTCGACTTATCTAAAGTTGGCCCGTACATAATTAATAAATGAAAAATGTTTTTCTAGCACACGTGTTACAGGCAAACGTTGATTAGTTCTAACAATATGCATCTAAATTCCTTCATTTAAAGTCAGAAATTTGATTTTCTCATTTTATATAAATAAGTGGGAGCTTTTCCTCTTATAATAAAAGTGAGAGCATGACCA
The DNA here is from genome assembly GCA_035771175.1 of Paratinospora sagittata. Taxonomy (NCBI): domain Eukaryota; kingdom Viridiplantae; phylum Streptophyta; class Magnoliopsida; order Ranunculales; family Menispermaceae; genus Paratinospora; species Paratinospora sagittata. The sequence goes on from CM069593.1 coordinate 22,671,402, forward strand.
TAATAGTTAATTCGCATGGTTTTTATCTGTGTCTTTTACGTCTCTCGTCATTGTGTTCACTTTCTTGGCCCTACTGAAGGATTTCAGCTTCCTCTCACCTTGTGTCAGCATTAAAAAAAAAAATATTGGCTAACTCTAACAATGTACATCTAGATCCTTTCATTTGAAGTCAGAAGTTTAATTTTCTTATCTTGCAAATAAGTATGAGCTTTTCCCCCTAATAAAAGTGAGAGTGAAATCATGATAGTTAGTTTGTATGGTCTCTATCTGGGCCCTTTATATCTCTCATCGTTGTACTCGCATTTTTTTATCTTATTGAGGGTCCTTCAAAGCTGACTCACAGTCAGCCCACGTAGTGACTTTGCGCCAATAAGAGAATTAAAAAAAATCTCATATTCGTTATTTTAGAGTCCTGCCTTGAACCTCTGACTCCATATAATATATTAGTCACTCAAATCATCTAACCAATGCCTTATTGGCGACAAGTTTGTTGATGTAAGTTGTTGTCCACGTACCAAAGATTTTTGCAACTGTTATTCTGTGGCTAAGGGTGTAAATTGAAGTCAACAATATAAAGTAGTTTTTGCATTATTTAAATAAATCCATAACTACCATTAATATTAACATTTTTTGTTTCTTTTCTTTTCTCCGATCAAAAGTTGAATTAGTATTATATTGAACAAACTAATGTTACTCGTTTTAAACACCTCAACATAGATCATTGAAGAAGTGGACAAATTAACTTTTTCTTTCACTTTTAAAAGTATTTAATAACCTATAGGCCAATGATATATACCAGTTTCTTCTCCACTACCTAGTGGAGAAGAAACTGCCACGAAAACGGGAAGAGGAGCGTGGCGACAACATCTAGTGGAGAAGAAACTGGTATCATTGTTATGTGTTTACTGCTCTGACTTTTGTTATGTGACTCGTACGCTCGTGTTTCATGCTTGCATATGTGTCTGTGTGTAAGAGAGAGAGGGAGAGAGAGAGCTAGAGAGTTGTCAGCGTGTGCTTTTGTTAGGCCCATTCGATTAGTGGCTTAAGGACGTTCACTCTTAGGTCTAAGGAGTGTTCATTTCTGCCTTGACTTTAATCCGCTTTTTGACAATAGATTAATAAATTAATATAACCTTTACTGCGGTGATTTCTATGACTTTTAGTTGGTATTCTACACGTCTTTCATGGTCGCTTTTATTTATTTCGGGGTTCTCATTCTCATGGTTTTTTTTTCTAAAGAAATGAAAAAGAATAACGTTAGGGTGTTGTATTGTAGTATAAACTACAACGGTTCCATTTGGGGCGTTGTTCAATATTATGTTTCGGCAAGAAATGAAGTGAAACGTTAACCTTAACCTGACATGTTTGGCAAGTCATATCCGTAATTGTGTTTTCACTTCTACTGCGAAAATCACGCATTCTACAAAAGCAAGATCTGGGTGCTTTGTTCATTTATTTTTTGCATTTACATATTATTTTACCACTATATTACTAAATTAACCTTTATCTTGTTTTATCATAAAACCCTATTACTTTCACTTTCTTATTCCTATTTATCTTACTTTGATGCAAATACATGTATTTTAATCATAAAAGGGTAAAATTGTTGTCATTAAGCAAAATAACTTTTACAAAGACTTTAAATGCACACAAAAGCACTTTATAAAATTATTAGGTAGAACTTTTTGAAAAAGTGTTTTCTTTAGAAGTATTTTTCAAAAAGTTTTTTCAAACAGAATTAATGTCTACTACAACACCTTTAAATTGCATGAAAATCATGTATTAATATGTAATTCAATATATAAATGTGTAAGAATGATGCAATTTGTATTACGATTTCTACTTAGGAGTCTTCATTTCTACTTAAAAGAGTAATGCAATTGCATTACTCTTTTTTCAATTTTTGTAGAGCACGTTCAACTGTTTACTTCTTTTTATGAGTCTTCATTTTAAAACAGGTATGAACGTAAAGTGTTGAAAAATTGACCTGATATGAACACAATTTTTCTGGTTGTTCATCGAGTAGAATTTGATCATTAACAAACAAACAAACAAGACCCACAGATATTTTCCAAGTACAAAAAATTTAAAATAATTTGTTAATTAATTTTAAAATATATTCATAATTCTTATATTTTTTTATCACATTTATCTACAGCTTTGTATAGTTTATAGTAAACCATAAACTATAACATCTGAATAAAAGCAAACTATATTTTATAGAACAACCGAATTCCGATAGAAGAAATCTTATCTTTTTAAAAAAGAAAGCGCTAAGGAAATTGAAAACGCTAACGGTACTTTTAAAAAGGACTCGTGCCAGGACACGAGATGAATTTGTTACGAGATGAATTTGTTACTTAAAAGCCAGTTGTACGCATTGATGTCTTGAGTCTCTTACTCACTTTTTTCCCACCTAAGAGTATTCAATTTTAAACCTTAGAAAGTTCAACTATGCATCCTGGGATGACAAGATGTACAAGGATTTCAAGCGACAATTTTGATTTTTTAGAATGAAGAAGGCGATTGCACACTTCATTGTTCGATGTCTCGTTTGCCAGCAAGTTAAGACAGAACGAAGACTTCCCTCTGGACTTCTCCAACCTTTACCTATTGGAGAATGGAAGTGGAAGAACATCGCAATAGATTTTGTTACGGCCTTGCCTCGAAATAATAAAGGGCAAGATGCTATCTGGGTTATCATTGACAGACTTACAAAGTCCGCACACTTTTTGCCAATAAAGTTCATAGATAACCCCGCCAAACTTGTCGAACTATATGAAAGAGAGATCGTACGCCTCCATGGCATACCACTCACGATTGTCTCTGATCGAGACCTTTGATTCACATCAATGTTTTGGCAAAGCTTACATAGTGGAATGGGCTCTAAGATCACCATGAGCACAACCTTTCACCCTCAGACTGATGGATAGTTAGAACGTCTTATCCAAATTTTGGATGACATGTTACGGTGTTGCATTTTGGACTTTAATGACGGATGGGCAAAGTACTTACATTTAGCTGAGTTTGCATACAACAACAGCTACCAAACTAGTATCAGCATGGCACCATACGAGGCTCTCTATGGTCGCCCTTGCAAATCTTAGGTATGCTGGTTAGATATGGCAGATCGACCGCAGCTGGGCCCTGAACTAGTTCAAGAGACTTCTGAGAAGATCACACTAGTAAAGGAGCGACTTCGTGTTGCACAAAGTCGACAGCAGAGCTATGCTGACAAGCGGAGGCAGCCTCTAGAATTTGATAAGGGGAACTTGGTTTTTCTAAAAGTTCAGCCCACAAGAGGTGTCAAATGCTTTGGGATCAAAAGAAAGCTCTCCCCACGGTATATCGGTCCATTTCAGGTCATTGAACGTATTGGCAAACTTGCTTATCGTCTGTCCCTTCCATCGTCCATGTCTAAGGTTCATGGCGTTTTTCACGTATCCATGCTTCGAAAGTATCACCCTGATCTTTCGCATATCATCCCTCTAGTCGAGGTTCGGGTTGAGGAAGGAAATAGGTATTAGGAGAGAACGATACAGATTTTGGATAGAAAAACTCAAGAACTAAGGCGACGTAGCATACCACTTGTGAAGGTGCTCTGGGATCACCACGGAGTAGAGGAAGCAACATGAAAACTAGAAGCAACCATTAAACAGAAATACCCTGAATTGTTTTGATACATTGTACTATTTCACTTATCAATAAAATGATGAAACTTTGGTTACAAATATCTTAATACATAGTTTCACTTGAATAACTATGCAGATGTCTGAAAATAATATCGATGGATATAGTGACGCGCACACGCAATATCTTCCTTGGCCACCTGTGACGACTCCTCCAGGATCTGGGTCTACTCACAACTACTTTGCATCACCAACTCCATCACCACCATTACCCTAAACTAGTAAACGATGACGACGGTAGTGAATCTCACGCAGATAACTATCATGAATACCTGGACTGATTTCGAGGGCGAAATCCTTTTAAGGGGGGTAGAGTATAATACGTTAGGTTTGCACAAAAAAAAAAAAAAATTGGTTCGGGCGTATTTTTCCTATTTAAATACCTCTCCCCCTTCCTCATTTCACACACCAAAATCACTCCTCCTTGTGATTTTCGTTCTCTCTTTCACTCATTTTGAGTTTTTGTCTTCTCTTTTGAGACTCTCTTTCCGAGACTCTTTGTGCGATACAACGCGGTTCTGCCCAGGGGAAGGCGCCAGTTTTCAAAGGAGTTTTTATCTGAAAGTGGGGAACGAAACATAGGTTTGCTTGTCTTATAACTTTTATTAAAGTTTACATTCATTTATTATTATGTTTACTATTCATTTACACTGCATTATTGCGTATAATGTTCATATTGTCATACTTATGCCTGTATATTTGGAGTTCATGTATTACACTGTTGTTATGCCGGATTAGTGGTCAATCTGGCTCAACCAGACTCAGTCTTGTCCTCAGTAACTTTAAATAGTAAACGGGAGGCAGCGTGCTGCTCTAAACGATTGGTATTTAAGTAGATATCGTGTCTCACTTCTCAACTAGAGACTGATTTGGTTGGTTTTATTTGAAAGCTATTAGCTTGTATAAGTAATATTGAATGTGCTAACTTTGCACGTCGTGATACTGACCCTGATAAGGATCACCAGACGTTGCCAAATCCTGTCTAAATGTTAAATAAAGACTAGACCAGTTCATGCATTGGCATCATACATAACACCACCTAGGGACGTATGTGGTATATGATTCATAGAATAGTTAGAAGCAATGCTCGCTATTCATTATATTTCTCTGGAGAGGGACGTACAATGAGAACCTGGTTACTCCTGGGGAGGGACATCTGTATGTGAATCCAGAGCGTCGTCCGGAGGAGGGACGTACAATGAGAACCCAGCTACTCCTGGGGAGGGACATTTGTACTTGAACTCAGGCGATGTACAATCATCAAACCAATACGAGATGGTGTCATGCATACATACATACTGGATTGAATATGATGCTCTAATGTGTATTTAAGATATTTGATTATGAAGTTTACTTTATTAATTGTTATATTCACGAACTATTTTACCCACTGAGCGTGTAGCTCACCCCTTTGTTATCCAATTTTTCACAGGAGATTATGGTGGACTGGGTGCAGGTTTTTCGGCCCACATTTTGTACCCTTTGTATTATTCATTCGGGATATTTGGGAGAATGTTCCCTTAACTATTTCATGTACAAATATATTCTGAAATTAATGAAATCAGACTTGTACTTAATCGTGTTTCCGTGCACTTAGTTATTGTTAAAATGTATTCGCGCCCCGTCCGTGAGTGTCCCGCCGGTATAGGCGCGTCCGGGCGGGGTGTGACAATTATAGTCTGAACTGCTCATAAGATTGAACTCTCTGGTGTATAGTTATCAACAGCTCCACTGTCAGGGAACCAAATAGAGTCTGTTACAGATTCAAGTCCTGCTACCATTGTAGAGATATGATTTGCACTCATGACATTATTACCTCCTTGTTGTTGATTTGTATAAGGTTGGAATGTTTGATTATAACGATAATAACACCTCAAAGCTCCATGACCAGTTTTGTGACATATTTGGCAAGGATTCTTATTGTTATTGAAATTCTTGGTACGACCACGACCTCTCCTTCCTTCTTGAGAACTAGATCTGCCACCAGTATTGTAACCATTATTATTCTAGTTATTGGTGCCTCTTCCATTGGCATTATAGCCAGCATTGCTTCTTCCATTGGCATATTTCCTTTCTTATTAGTAACCATATTAACAGACAAAAACTCATTCTGAGTATGTTGCTCCAATCTAGCTTCACGAGTCGAAAGAAAAGATGATACCTCTGGCATTGTATAACAATTTAGCATTGAAGTAATAAGTATGACAAAACTATCATATTTTGGACCAAGACCACTCAAAACAGACATAATTTTGTCATTTTCACTCATGAGATAACCTGTAAAGGCCAAAGAATCAATAACTGTCTTCTTCTTCATGAGATATTCTGTCATAGGTAATCCACCTTTTTTCAGAGTTTGCAACTGTAATTTCAGTTGCATTGTGTTGGCTTTAGACTGTGATGCAAACAGTCGCTCAACATTCTTCCAGGCTTCACATGTTGTGGAGCATCCAACTAGTTCAGGTAGTAATTCTTGACTTATAGAAGATAGAATCCAACAAAGCAACATTTGATCTTGTTATTGATCAATCCATTTGAAGTCAACTTCACTGGTGCAGATATTGATGGATCAATGAATGCAAAAAGCCTATTTCCTTTGATCTCAGCTTGAATTTGTTGCCTCCAAAGCAAATAGTTATTGTGACCGAGTTTCACAGTTAACTCTAGTTTCAACAGTGTCAAGAAACGAGATCCTTCATTATGCAGTCTCAATCCACCTTCAAGACTTCTTGATTTAGATGTAGAAGCCATGGTTTCTTGATGCTTTGATACCATGTTTGGTTTAAGACCATAAACAAATCTCGCAAAGAATTAGAAACACATGAAAAACAATCACCTAAAGGTGTGAGAATGAGAAGACTCTTGATTTCAATAGAACAATATATCTTTACAATGCTCTGTCTCTGCTGTATTTATAGACATAGGTCATCATTCTCAAATACATAAAACTACTAGACCATAATAACTGTCTAAGTATACTAACAAACTCTACCAGACTTAACAATAACAGTTAAGCTAATAACCTAAAATTTGGGTGTTTCTATTTGTAGTAATGGGTAAAGGGATTTGATGTTGGAAATGAGAATAAGAACGACGGAGAGTCGCCGAAGTATTATGAGAAACGCCGGAAAGCCATCGACGAGCCGCCGCTAGAGAGATGATGGCCCGACATGGTGAAGCACGGCGGCGATGAAGATGGCCTACACCCTCCGATTTCTATTTTTGGACAAAACACTAGTGGGGTCCCCACTCGTGTTTTTAACTCGTTGGTGATTTTTCTTTGTTTTTGCTTTTTTTGTTTGTTTTTTAGGGCGTCTTTACAAAAGATGCCCTCAGTACAAATTCAATTTGTACTGTCCCTTAGTACAAATCAGATTTGCACTGTGGGCGTCTTTTGTAAAGACGCCTTCAGTACAAAAAAATTTGTGTTAAAGGCGTCTTTATAAAAGACGCATTCGATGTGGCAGAAAAAAAATCGCTAACAACTCGTTCACCTGTATAGTTACTGTTGAAAAGTGGGTATTTGTGTCATTACTTTTAAAAAATTGGTATTAGTGACATAATTTTAATTAATTAGGTTAATCATGCCAAAAACCCTATGAATTCATGTATTATTATAAGATTCAAGTGTTGGGCGAGCCTGGTGTAATACCCCCAGTTTGCACAAAAAAAAAGGTACAGAATGTTCTGTTAGTGACAGAACATTCTGGTACAAAAAGTTCGGGAAGGGCCACAAAACGTTCTATACGCCTTTTCTGTGTGCAAACCGAAGGTATTACACCTAGATCTCTACTAGTACCGATATTGTCCCAAACTTAACCACTTTTGGGCCCATGTGTGAGGTTTTACTCCAAAAGGCATCGGTACTAATGAAAATGAGATCCCAACTTATATTTCATGTAATGAACATGCTCACCTCTTATGTGAGATTATTATTTTGGTCCACGCATACTTAACAAATCTCCACTTTGGAATGAAATTCAGGTTTTATCACAATCACACTGCACAATCCATGTCAGATTAACCATCGCCATCATCTCGAGGAGGAACAACTCAAGGAACCATTCGCGACCATGAATACACGCCTGTGCTCCACCTTGACATACATGCGTCCCAGTCGAACCATCGACTCTGATACCACTTATTGGGCGGGCCTAGATCTCTACTAGTACCAATATTGTCCTCAACTTAACCATCTTTGGGCTGTAGAGTTTTACTCTAAAAGACTTCGATACTAATAAGGGTGAGACCCCAACTTATATTTTATGTGATGAACATGCTTATATCTAATGTAGAACTATTATTTCGGTACAAACATACCCAACATCAAGGACATCTAAATTAACATTAAAGAGTTGTGTACTAAAAATTAGTTAGTGCTAAAATCGTGTACACTAATAATTTTTCTTAAAAAATAGGCTACAATCGTTTTTTTTTAAGAAGCTAGTTTATACCAGCTTTTATTTTCTAAGTTATTTAAAATATCCTTATTTAAATTATAATAGTTAAATAACAACTAATAAAGTGATCTCATATAATTAAATAAATATATTTAAAACTTCGTATACATATAAAATAAGAGATAATTCCTTTTCTCATTTTATGGGGCAGTTTGGTAAAAAGGATCGATATCAACCAGTTTCTCCAAAATTGCAAAAGCACTACTCGTAAATTATCCGTTTTTTTTATTTTTATTTTTTTGTTCAAGAAGATGTTGCAAAACAACCTTAAAACATCTTTAAGCTTTGGGTCGCTGTACCCCTATGAAAAGACGCTCAACCAAGCCGGTTAAATTACTAGGTCTTGTTGGATGATCTGGCCCGTTTATTAAGCTAGTCATCTTAGACCCAAGTAAAGTTATTACCCAAATAATCCTCCCTTTGTAGCCAGAGTTTCCAAAACATGTAATTCGGATCCATTTATTTGATTTTCTTCGACTTATCTAAAGTTGGCCCGTACATAATTAATAAATGAAAAATGTTTTTCTAACTCACGTGTTATACGCAAACGTTGGCTAGTTTCAAACGTTGACTAATTTTAATAATATGCATCTGAATTTTTTTACTTAAAGTTAAAAATTTGATTTTCTCATCGTGACAGCTTTTTCCTCTCTTAATAAAAGTGGAAGCATGACAATATTAATTAATTCGCATAGTTTCTATCTGGGCCCTTTATGTCTTTTATCATTATGTTCGCTTTCTTAACCCTACTGAAGGATTCCGGCTTCCTCTCACCTTGTGTCTACACTAAAAATAAAAAACGTTAACTAGCTCTAACAATGTACATCTAAATCCCTTCACTTAAAGTCAGAAGTTTGATTTCCTCTTTTTACAAATAAGTGGGAGCTTTCCCTCTTAATAAAAGTGGGGAGTGAAACTATGATAGTTGGTTCGTATGGTGTCTATCCGGGCCTTTTATATCTCTCGTCATTATGCTCGTCTTCTTGACCCTACTACTGAAGGTCCCAACTTTCTCTCAACTTGTATTAGTACCAAAAAAAAAGTAAAAAACCTCAAGGCTTACACTTTTGATCCCTACTCAATCATATGTATTTGTTAATTTTTTTCTAATCACGCGTACGACACATAAAACCAGATAATATAAAGATATATACATATACACTTGGAGCTTTGGAAAGAGAGTATAGATGAATAGTTAACATAGCACGTCTCAAAATAAAATAAAATAAAAAATTTATAGGGATGGGTTTGGATAGAGGCCTTACTTTCAAATTTGAATCTGGTCAATTTAATGAAGGTAAATTACATAACCGGGTCTTACCATGAGATTTTTCATCCTACAACGTAAATTGTTTCACCTTCACTAATTCAAAATGTCCTGACTTGTAATTTGATATTGTAAATAATTACTAAGTTTTCAAAAAAACTCCGAATTTTAATAAATAGTGTTTTGTACATAGGGAAAACACATCCTTATTTGTTTTAAATAGCAAAAAAATAAATTCAAAAAACATATATGTTATCTCTACCAATTAATATGTTGTTTGATATTTCTTTTACAAATTTTTATTTTATTTTAAATTACTTGTCTTTACTAATGATTAGTTCTTTTAATGGAAAAGAATATTATATCTATATATTGATATATAATATTATAATACAACTCTACCATAGTTAACTTTCACAAGCTTAGGAAAATGAGAAGGATTGTATTAGGTAGCTAACAACCAATATATAAACACCTCAACATAGATCATTGAAGAAGCGGACAAATTAACTTTTTTCTTTCACTTTTAAAAGTATTTAATAACCTATAGGCCAATGACATATACCAGTTTCTTCTCCACTACCTAGTGGAGAAGAAACTGCCACGAAAACGGGAAGAGGAGCGTGGCGACAACATCTAGTGGAGAAGAAACTGGTATCATTGTTATGTGTTTACTGCTCTGACTTTTGTTATGTGACTCGTACGCTCGTGTTTCATGCTTGCATATGTGTCTGTGTGTAAGAGAGAGAGGGAGAGAGAGAGCTAGAGAGCTGTCAGCGTGTGCTTTTGTTAGGCCCATTCGATTGGTGGCTTAAGGACGTCCACTCTTAGGTCTAAGGAGTGTTCATTTCTGCCTTGATTTTAATCCGCTTTTTGACAATAGATTAATAAATTAATATAACCTTTACTGCGGTGATTTCTATGACTTTTAGTTGGTATTCTACACGTCTTTCATGGTCGCTTTTATTTATTTCGGGGTTCTCATTCTCATGGTTTTTTTTTTTTAAAGAAATGAAAAAGAATAACGTTAGGGTGTTGTATTGTAGTATAAACTACAACGGTTCCATTTGGGGCGTTGTTCAATATTATGTTTCGGCAAGAAATGAAGTGAAACGTTAACCTGACATGTTTGGCAAGTCATATCCGTAATTGTGTTTTTACTTCTAATGCGAAAATCACGCATTCTACAAAAGCAAGATCTGGGTGCTTTGTTCATTTATTTTTTGCATTTACATATTATTTTACCACTATATTACTAAATTAACCTTTAGCTTGTTTTATCATAAAACCCTATTACTTTCACTTTCTTATTCCTATTTATCTTACTTTGATGCAAATACATGTATTTTAATCATAAAAGGGTAAAATTGTTGTCATTAAGCAAAATAACTTTTACAAAGACTTTAAATGCACACAAAAGCACTTTATAAAATTATGAGGTAGAACTTTTTGAAAAAGTGTTTTCTTTAGAAGTGTTTTTCAAAAAAACGCTTTGAAAAAAGTTTTTCTGAATAGAATCAATGCCTACAACACCTTTAAATTGCATGGAAATCATGTATTAAAATGTAATTCAATATATAAATGTGTAAGAATGATGCAATTTGTATTACGATTTCTTGCATTACTCTTTTTTCAATTTTTGTAGAGCACGTTCAACTGTTTACTTCTTTTTATGAGTCTTCATTTTAAAGCAGGTATGAACGTAAAGTGTTGAAAAATTGACATGATATGAACACAATTTTTCTGGTTGTTTTCTAAGTGAAGAATTTGATCATTAACAAACAAACAAACAAGACCCACTGATATTTTCTAAGTACAAAAAATTTAAAATAATTTGTTAATTTTTTTTTTTGGCATCTATTATGATTAGTCTCAAAGTTTATTTCTATTTATACAAGATTTAAAAATAATAATAATAATATGTGTGAACGAAAAGATGTTCATGCGTATTGTATAAGACCTTTTTACTAATATTAATCATATTTTAGTTAAAATTTTATTGATGTTGTATATGTAAGTATTTTTATGTTTGAAATGATATTAAGTCGACTGTCATTATATTTTGTGTGTGCCATCTTTACCATAGTATTTTCAGCTTGTCTTCTTTTACATCTAGTAATTTCCATCCTTAAATGTTTACAAAATATCCTTTTTACACAATGATGTTATCAAATCTTCCCCTTTGGTTTGTTATAGTCCTCATCATCATTTTCATACTTCTTTTGGTTTTCTGTCGTCTATGTTTTGTGTGTGTAGTCTGTGACTTAGACACTGTGCAAGATTCTTAGACTAAGAGTGTAGTCTCGGTTTAAGGTATATACAAGTTACCAGGAACTAGCTTTTTTACATGTTTGATCCAATGGATATAAGAGGACAGTCCTTGAGAGCCGTGTCGGATAGTCATATATTATCCATGGAAGTTTTTGGTGAAGCTACTACCTCTACACCTGTATCTACCCCTCAACCTATTCTAAAGACTTCTTCTTTTAATTTTTTCAGTTTACCTGAGTCATGTCTAAAAACCAAAACATCTAAGATAGACCAATTAATAGATGCCACTCACATCCCTGACGATAATAAAATAGATGAGACCATAGCTCCTTTGTTAAATCCCTATTCTATGTTTAATAAGCGTCGTCCTTCTTTTACTAAGTCTGTCAAAACTTTAATTTCTAAAAAATCCCCTCCTATTAAAGAATATGTTCAAAGTACAGCCTTAGCAAACTCTTAGTTAGAATCAACACATCAAGAACAATATGTCACTTTTGAGTTTGATCCGGATTTCATACGTCACTGGTTATCCAATGGATACACTCACCTTCACTTAGGTGCCATTCGTCCGGTTCTCTCCTATCATGGTCGAGGTGACATACCTCTTTTTGCTCGTGTTGCTCTTCTGAATACGAATATGCTAGAGTATGAATATGTCTGCATCGATACGGTCATTACAACACTCAGTCATGGCTCCATGGTCTTCACCATAGCCCCAGACTTCAACGTTTGTTTAAATGATCCTACTCTACCTACCAGATTCAAAGTGCAAATCCAATTCTCTGGTGCTCAACATAAAGCTGAAGGAATCCTTGCTACTTTTCATCATCAAATGACTTTCAAATTGTAAGATCATGCAATCCATCTCAAAACATACAAACCTCACGGTACGATTATGACTTTTGTTAATGATAATGAGGTTCCAACTATTGTGCAGATCCATAGGCAAATACCAAGGCAAGATCTATATCAACTCATGCCTACTGCCTGGTTCACGAATTATGAAAAGTTTATCAAGCACAATGAACCTGTTGTTACAAATGAAAGTCCTCGCCTTGCAAAACAACGTGATGGTTCGGTTAAAATCAGTTTTGAGCTTCCAAGCCATACAACTCAAGACAATCTCCCTGTTCATCATTCTTTAATGATTCAGCCAATCTACAAGTATCACAAGGACAAACCCCCGGTTCATTCTTATCAACCTTCAGGGTTTCCTATCTATCATTCACATGTAGACGGTTATTTTATTTGGGATTGTAATCCTGATATGTGTCATCATGATTGTTCGTGCTACAACAACCTCTCAGATGATGATATTGAAGAATGGATTTTTGATCTACCCCTTTACAGTTTGAACCACCACCTCAAAGGTATTATACTTCATGCAAACAAGATATCATCCATCATCACGATGATCCTCCTGCTCCTCCTGCAGCAGCAATGGTTCAACCATGTTTTCCTGTCAACCAGTATGATCAGGATTTTCCACCTCTATAACGAGTATCTGATCCACATCATCAGACAACTGCTAAACCTTTTCCCGTTCCTACGAAAGTCAGGACAGATGGCTCAACAAAGCCTATTTCCCAACCTGAAGAAGTACTGAATTGGCAAACAAAGAATGCTTTAGTTCAAAATCATTATCTGCAAAAGATTGACCATCAACTAACAAGCATATCTTCAGCTACAACCAGTCTTGCAAATAAGACTGATGCACAGGCAGCCATAGCTCAACAGTACTATCAGGAGATATGTGAGAAAATTCAGAAGCTTGATGCTACTTTGCGGTATTATCTGGAGAATAAATATTTTGGCCTTGAATTCATGCAGTATGAGGCTGAAATCAGACAATTGAAACAACAACTGTCCTATGTTGAGGCTGATCTTCAAAAGACTAAGAAACCACCAGCAGATCCTTACAAAACTATACTAGACTCTTATATGTACACATCTCCTCAACCTACACCTAGACCTCATACACCAACAGAACCTACTCCTTTTCTATTCTCCATCATATTTCAAAAAAGTCCACCGCCATTTCCAACCAAACCTACATTTGAACCTCCTCCTAGAGGTCCTCGTCCTTCTTATGGTCGTGCAGCCAAAGGTAAAGCTCCTATGGACTCTGAACCTTATGATTCACCTACATATGCACCACCTCCATTTGAAACTTTACCTGCACAACCCATTACCACCTTACCACCAAGTGATCCTCCACCTTCTAGCCCTATCCAACCTTTTGTTCAGTTCCTTGATCACTTGGTAACTCAGGATACTGTTGTTCCTCACTCTAATGTGACTCATGATAATATGCAGCTTCATGACATATCTGACATTTCTGACTCAGATGAATATTCTTCAGATATTTCAAATCATACTGATGATGAACAAAATTATATGGATCTTTCCCATATTGTTGATATTAATATGGCCGATGATCCATCTTCTTATCTACGAAATGAACCTGGTATATCTGAAATTCTGTCAGATACAGAAGATCAATTTCTTGAACCTCCCAGAACAACTCCAACAACATTCCAGCATAATTCTGGTCCATGGTTCAGTCTTGATAATGTCCCAGTTGAACAATGGAGAGTTAAGTTATCTACATGGTGTGCATGGATGAATAATCAACAATTATCAGGCAAAACTGCTGAAGACATCATCAAAGATTTCTTCTCTAGATGCACTGGTCTCTTTCGGGATTGGCTCCTTAGCCTTGGTGAATATCGAATTCTTCAACTCATTCAATCCTCCATTTTTAATGTCTACAACGTAATGCTCAAAGAATTCGTTGGAGGTATATCTCTTGTTGAAAAGCAGTAGGAACAAGAATTCTTCACCATGAAGTGTTGTTCTCTTGATCAGAAGAAATTAAAAAAACACTTATCCCGTATGATCCTTCGTTTCCACTTACTTAGTGGAATCAACAAGCCTGATCTCAAGTATACATTTATTGCTTCTCTCCCAGAAGAAACACATGAAGAGATCAACCGCCTTATACTTAGGAGTCTTCATTTCTACTTAAAAGAGTAATGCAAATTGCATTACTCTTTTTTCAATTTTTGTAGAGCACGTTCAACTGTTTACTTCTTTATGAGTCTTCATTTAAAACAGGTATGAACGTAAAGTGTTGAAAAAATTGACCTGATTACACAATTTTTCTGGTTGTTCATCGAGTAGAATTTGATCATTAACAAACAAACAAACAAGACCCACTGATATTTTCTAAGTACAAAAAATTTAAAATAATTTGTTAATTAATTTTAAAATATATTCATAATTCTTATATTTTTTTTATCACATTTATTTACAGTTTTGTATAGTTTATAGTAATCCATAAAACTATAACATCTGACTAAAAGCAAACTATATTTTATAAAACAACCGAATTCCGATAAAAGAAATCTTATCTTTTTAAAAAAGAAAACGCTAAGGAAATTGAAAACGCTAACGATACTTTTAAAAAGGACTCGTGCCAGGACACGAGATGAATTTGTTACTAAAAAGCCAGCTGTACGCATTGATGTTTTGAGTCTCTTACTCACTTTTTTCCTAACTAAGAATATTCAATTTTAAACCTTAGAAAGTTTAACTATGCATCTTGGGGGTGACAAGATGTACAAGGATGTCAAGCGACAATTCTGATTTTTTGGAATGAAGAAGGCAATTGCACACTTCGTTGCTCGATGTCTCGTTTGCCAGCAAGTTAAGGCAGAACGAAGACTTCCCTCTAAACTTCTCCAACCTTTACCTATTGGAGAATGGAAGTGGGAGAACATCGCAAATGGATTTTGTTCCGGCCTTGCCTCGAAATAATAAAGGGCAAGATGTTATCTGGGTTATCATTGACAGACTTACAAAGTCTGCACACTTTTTGCCAATAAAGTTCACGGATAACCCCGCCAAACTTGCCGAACTATATGAAAGAGAGATCGTACGCCTCCATGGCATACCACTCACTATCGTCTCTGATCGAGACCACTTGATTCACATCAAAGTTTTGGCAAAGCTTCCAGAGTGGAATGGGCTCTAAGATCACCATGAGCACAGTCAGAGCGTCTTATCCAAATCTTGGAAAACATGTTACGGTGTTGCATTTTGGACTTTAATGATGGATGGAAAAAATACTTACATTTAGCTGAGTTTGCATACAACAACAACTACCAAACTAGTATCGGCATGGCGCCATACGAGGCTCTCTATGGTCGCCCTTGCAGATTTCTGGTATGCTGGTTAGATATGGCAGACCGACCGCAGTTGGGCCCTGAACTAGTTCAAGAGACTTCTGAGAAGATCACACTAGTAAAGGAGCGACTTCGTGTTGCACAAAGTCGATAGAAGAGCTATGCTGACAAACGGAGGCAGTCTCTAGAATTTGATAAGGGGGAC
The DNA here is from genome assembly GCA_035771175.1 of Paratinospora sagittata. Classification (NCBI taxonomy): domain Eukaryota; kingdom Viridiplantae; phylum Streptophyta; class Magnoliopsida; order Ranunculales; family Menispermaceae; genus Paratinospora; species Paratinospora sagittata. Next base: position 22,687,481 of record CM069593.1, read on the forward strand.
TTGGTTTTTCTAAAAGTTCAGCCCACAAGAGGTGTCAAACGTTTTGGGATCAAAGAAAAGCTCTCCCCATGGTATATCGGTTCATTTCAGATCATTGAACGTATTGGCAAACTTGCTTATCATCTGTCCCTTCCATTGTCCATGTTTAAGGTTCATGACGTTTTTCACGTATCCATGCTTCGAAAGTATCACCCTGATCCTTCGCATATCATCCCTCTAGTCGAGGTTCGGGTTGAGGAAGGAAATAGGTATCAGGAGATAGCGATACAGATTTTGGATAGAAAAACTCAAGAACTAAGGCGACGTAACATACCACTTGTAAAGGTGCTCTAGGATCACCACGGTGTAGAGGAAGCGACATGGGAACTAGAAGCAACCATTAAACAGAAAGACCCTGAATTGTTTCTAGTAATAACTGATGATGCGATACATTGTACTATTTCACTTATCAATAAAATGATAAAACTTTGGTTACAAATATCTTAATACATCGTTTCACTTGAGTAACTATGCAGATGTCTGAAAATAATATCGATGGATATAGTGAGGTACACACGGAATGGCCTTCTTGGCCACCTGTGGCGACTCCTCCAGGATCTGAGTCTACTTACAACTACTTTACATCACCAACTCCATCACCACACAGACAACGATCTTTATCGCCAGAACGCGCATGACTTTTTCATAACAATTTTGCCCAAAACAATCCCGTGCCCTCATCTTGGCAGGATCTTCTACCCAAATTGCCAGGCGGCCGGATTCTAGCAATAGCACGAAAAAACATCCCACCACTCAACCTACCTCCCCTTAAACGATGTGACGAGCTCCCTACACCACCACCTGTTAAGCAAAGGTTGGAATCTTCTGACGACGAATCCGACTCCATTTGCTCTCCATGGTTTCATGTTGTTGAGGATTCCACCGGCCACAGTGCCATTCAGGGACCATACAGGCATTACCCTGAACTAGCAAACGATGACGACGGCAGTGAATCTCACACAGATAACTATCATGAATACTTGGACTGATTTCGAGGGCGAAATCCTTTTAAGGGGGTAGAGTGTAATACCCTAGGTTTGCACAAAAAAAAAATTTGGTTTGGGCACCTGCCTAAACATTCAGGCGCATTTTTCCTATTTAAAAACCCCTCCCCCTCCTCATTTCTCACACCAAAATCACTCCTCCTTGTGATTTTCTTTCTCTCTTTCACTCATTTTGAGTTTTTGTCTTCTCTTTTGAGACTCTCTTTCCGAGACTCTCTGTGCGGTGCAACGCGGTTCTGCCCGGGGGAAGGCACCAGTTTTCAAAGGAGTTTTTATCTGAAGGTGGGGAACGAAACATAGGTTTTCGTGTCTTATAACTTTTATTAAAGTTTACATTCATTTATCATTATGTCTACTATTCATTTACACTGCATTATTGCGTATAATGTTCATACTGTCATACTTATGCCTGTATATTTGGAGTTCATGTATTACACTATTGTCATGTCGGATTAGTGGTCAATCTGGCTCAACCAGACTCAGTCTTTTCCTCAGTAACTTTAAATAGTAAACGAGAGGCAGCGTGCTGCTTTAGACGATTGGTATTTAAGTTGTAACACCCCGTGCTTTTAAGCAATATATTTGGTTAATGTATATGTACACTGAAGAGTATAATACACGTATAAGTACCTTTAAAGCCATGTGTACATGTGTCAAATGAACTTGAAAATTATCAAACGATCTCCAAAAATCATGAAATTAGCATCGATGGACTCGCAACTGTTCATTCTACCATTCTATAGCCTTAAACTAGAGTTTCATCAGGTTTTAAATGATTCAAATGGTCTCCCATCGAAACTCTAAATTCCAACAAACTTCAAACGGTTATAAAAATTATGAATGAACACATAAATTCAATCTAACCACATATTCGGGGTCCCTACAGTTTAGGGAGTGTTTTTCTACCTTTCTAGCGGATTTTCATTCACATTGGGTCAAAACCTCAATTTTTAAAAACGCTGTAAAACGGCTCTCACAGCAAAAATTACTCCGCTAGAATCGTCATACACTAGTTAAAGATCAATTTCACGACGAAAAATAAAAAAAATAGCTTACCAGCATGTTTGATTTGGCCGTGAATCTATCGTTTCCTTTTTCTTTCTTCTCCTTCTTTCGTTCTTCCGTTCTCTGCAACTTCTTTCGTTCTTTTATTTATATATATTTTTCTTTCCATATCAATACTGTTCGGTGAACAGTACCCGTAAATGAACAGTAATGGAGTTTTATTTTATTTTTTTCTTACTTCATTCCTCCTCTTCTTCTTCTATACACTCAATCCACATGAGACACGTGTTGTAAATCGATTTCTATTTAAAATCACATTCCGAACTCACTTTTAACATTTATTGTAACACCCCGTGCTTTTAATCAAGGTATATGGTTAATTTATATGTACACTGTAAAAATTTACATCTTTCTAATGATTAGTGACGACGTGAACAGTGATGTGAATAGTACTATGATCATATCCAGTGAATAAAATAGAACTAGAATCCAATGAAACTCCGGTTTGAGATCATAGAATCGTAGAGAACTGAATTCCGGACGTTTCGATGTTAAGAACATGATTTGTGGATATGACATATGTTTTCATATGTATTTTCATGGTGAAATAACCCCATCTTAGCTGCTGAACCAGCTAGAAACTTTGAGTGTTAGTAATAGTGTTTTGGTGAGTTAAAATGGTGATTCTCATGATAATCTATGGTTCATTTCAGTGTTTACATTGAGAGCTTAAGTGCATGGATAAATGCTCTTGCGGACGCATTTTGATGGACGCTTATTGTTGCTCGATTTGACTTAGAAACCCCGTGTAACCACTGTGAGTATAGTTTTCTTGATTTGGTTCTTGTATGACATTGTACACATATAAACTGTTTGATTGTATGCATGTTTATGTAATGCATTGAGTTTTTAGTGATCATGCAAATGATTTTAGAAATTGGAGCTTATAATAATGTCATTTCGTTAGGAATTAGACCCGGATGAGGTTTTGCGAAACCTCATTGTCAGTAGGCCTGTCCTAACAAGGGTTGCGATCTTTGAAATGACTGTGAATTGGGTAATGAGAGGCTGTGGCTACCTTGTACGACCATACAAGGGTTAGACCCACTCTCTTTCCTTAAAGGAGGGAGATAGTAAAATTTTTATGAATGAGCATAAACTATATATTGTGTGCACGTATATTATTTTGATGAATGATGCATATGTGCTTTTGAAGTGTTTTAATTTAAAAGATTTGATATGCCATGTTTCCTAAAATGCATGCGATTGTCATGTCAAGAACTATATTCACTGAGCTGTTGTTTGCTCACCCCATTTTCCTCACCATTTCAGGCCCAGAAGCAAAAAGGAAAAGGAAAACTTTGAGCGTAATCAGCACGTGACTAGGACGTAGCATTGCTGATGTACGTATGTTTTAGAATAAGTGGTTACATGTGTATATATTTTGATATATATATAATTATCACACATCTTATATATGTATTACCATCTAGAGAGGTTATTTTGGGAGAATAAGATATCAAGAGTTAGTTTGGATTGTTAATATATTTGGCAATGATATATATATATATACTTGGACAATGGCATGTTTGATTAACGAATGACAATGATGGTATTTTGGATTATGGTATACATGGATGGAATGAGTATATATATATATATATATATATATATATATATATATATATATATATATATATATATGAAGATGATTTGATTTGTGATATATCAGGTTTTGTGAAATGTCATTTTATGGGGACATGTTGTCAAAATTTCTGTAAATTTGGGATTGATTGTGAATGTCCGTTGAGGCTGACAGTGTATTGTATACTGTATATGAGTATGTACAGTGTATAATACATTGTGTCGGTCATGACGTCAGCCTACGTCAGGGGCGTCGTGACAATATTGGTATCAGAGCATATATTTAAAATCCTTAAAAAGATAAAAGCTTTATGATATTATGATTGTTTGTATAGGTATACATATGGGTAGTCCTATTATATTGAGCCTAATCCAATATGTTATCTTGACTGAGAATCACCTGTGTCGGTGAATTCCAAATTTGGAAAAGAATAGTCAAGATTAACAATGGAAATTGCTGATCAAGAAAGGATCAGAAGGCTAAAAGAAAAAGAACTGGATGTAATCAAGTGATAATCAATTATATAACGTATCTATGGCTAGTAACTACCCAATAGCAAGAAAATGCACAGCTTATGAGCTTGTGGCAAAGTTGTAATGTGAGAAAGACAGAGGCTTCAACCATTGATAGCTCCAGATGTGGGTGTCAATGGTGTGGGTACTTCTGTAAAAACATATATAATTGAGACTGAAGTAAAAATAAAATACATAGAAGGTCTCGATTATAAGCCAGATGAAATGAAAAGATATGTGAAAGTTATGGGAATTTTCAGGAGAAGAGACTCTCCTATCTTAACTGGTAGTCTGATAGTAGACGTAGTAAAGAATTTGCTACTCTGAGTGGAGACCACCTTAGAGAATGATTAAGTCTCTGAAAATGATAAAGCAAGTTAGCTAAGTTTAAGCTAACTGATGATAAGAGATAATAGAAAAATGGGGTTAAGGACTCCTGAGATGATTAAGGCATGAGATTAATTAAAGAATCTATTTTATAAGGGCTTCTATCATCATGCTGAAATGATGTAAGGCATGAAAAAGTTTATCTTGTTAAAATGTAGTGACGTGCCTAACCATAAATACAAACATGAATTAAATAGACTGGTATAGTTTATTTTTGGAATGATCACTATGGATACTCTGAGAATGATAAGGATCTAGAATAAATTTTGGGATCCTATACGGCAGGTTTGATAATTGTTGGGTTATAACTATAAGCGCAAGTTGTGAGGCAACCTATAAGTTTTGGGTTAGCCAAAGCTGTTGTGAAATTGTTAACCCAAACAATATTAGTGATATAGCTTGTACTGTCGTTTGAAGCCGAGTCATCAACACCAGTGTTAAATAAGTAACGTAAGGAAATAAGTGGTTACATGTGTATATATTTTGATATACATATAATTATCACACATCTTATATATGTATTACCATTTAGAGGGGTTATTTTGGGAGAATAAGATATCAAGAGTTAGTTTGGATTGTTAATATATTTGACAATGACATAAATATATATACTTGGACAATGGAATGTTTGATTAACGAATGACAATGATGGTATTTTGGATTATGGTATACATGGATGGAATGAGTATATATATATATATATGAAAATGATTTGATTTGTGATATATTAGGTTTTATGAAATGTCATTTTATGGGGACATGCTGTCAAAATTTCTGTAAATTTGGGATTGATTGTGAATGTCCGTTGAGGCTAACAGTGTATTGTATACTGTATATGGGTATGTACAGTGTATAATACATTGTGCCGGTCATGACGTCAGCATACGTCAGGGGCGTCGTGACATAAGTAGACCTCGCGTCTCACATCTCAACTGGAGACTGATTTGGTTGGTCTTATTTGAAACTTATCAGCTTATACAAGTAATACTGAATGTCCTAACCTTGCACGTCGTGATATCGACCCTGATAAGGATCACCAGACGTTGCCAAATCCTATCTAAATGTTAAGTAAAGACCAGACCAGTTCATGCATTGACATCATACAGAGCACCACCTAGGGACGTATGTGGTTTATGATTCATAGAATAGTTAGAAGCAATGCTCGCTATTCATTATATTTCTCTGGAGAGGGACGTACAATGAGAACCTGGCTACTCCTGGGGAGGGACATCTGTACGTGAATCTAGAGCGTCGTCCTGAGGAGGGACGTACAATGAGAACCCGACTACTCCTGTGGAGGGACATTTGTACGTGAACTCAGGCGATGTACAATCATCAAACCAATACGAGACGGTGTCATGCATACATACATACTGGATTGATTATGATGCTCTGATGTGTATTTAAGATATTTGATTATGAAGTTTGCTTTATTAATTGTTATATTCACGAACTATTTTACCCACTGAGCGTGTAGCTCACCCCGTTGTTATCCAATTTTCACAGGAGATTAGGGTAGACTTGGTGCAGGTTTTTGGGCCCACATTTTGTACCATTTGTATTATTCATTGGGGATAATTGGGAGAATGTTCCCTTAACTATTTCATGTACAAATATATTCTGAAATTAATGAAATTAAACTTGTACTTAATCGTGTTTCCGCGAACTCAGTTATTGTTAAAATGCATTCGCGCCCCTTCCGTGAGTGTTCCGCCGGTTTAGGCCTGTCTGGGCGGGGTGTGACAATTATAGTCTGAACTGCTCATAAGATTTGAACTCTTTGGTGTATAGTGATCAACAGCTCCATTGTCAGGAAACCAGATAGAGTTTGTCACAGATTCAAGTCCTGTTACCATTGTAGAGATCTGATTTTGCACTCATGACATTATTACCTCCTTGTTGTTGATTGGTATAAGGTTGGATTGTTTGATTATAACGATAATAACACCTCAAAGCTCCATGACCGATTTTGTGACATATTTGGCAAGGATTCTTATTGTTATTGAAATTCTTGGTACGACCACGACCTTTCCTTCCTCCTTGAGAACTAGATCTGCCACCAGTATTGTAACCATTATTATTCTAGTTATTGGTGCCTCTTCCATTGGCATTATAGCCAGCATTGCCTTGATAAGGCATATTTCCTTTCTTATTAGTCACCATATTAACAGACAAAAACTCATTCTAAGTATGTTGCTCCAATCTAGCTTCACGAGTCGAAAGAAGAGATGATACCTCTGGCATTGTATAACAATTTAGCATTGAAGTAATTGGTATGACAAAACTATCATACTTTGGACCAAGACCACTCAAAACAAACATAATTTTGTCATTTTCACTCATGAGATAACATGTAAAGGCCAACGAATCAATAATTGTCTTCTTCTTCATGAGATATTCGGTCATAGGTAATCCACCTTTCTTCAGGGTTTGCAACTGTAATTTCAGTTGCATTGTGTTGGCTTTAGTGTGACGCCCCGAAAATTATTTCATCTAGCCCATAACCCAATTGCATTTTGCCCAAACTCTATGTGTTGCCTTGATATGTTTGGTGTTTGTTTGATGGTTGTTTAATGTTTGTATAGTTGATGCTTGATAATGTATATAAATATGTGTATCATAAATTGTATATGGGTCATGTTAAATTAAAGTATAATGCATATGTTATTATTTATGCATGGGCCCATTAAACCATGAATTTATATGGGTTAGGATTGATTGAATAAAAGGATAAATGAGAATGAAAATTTGGTGTATTAAATGGATTGAACATTTAAAATACACGGAAGCTTGAGATTGGTTAAAGTACATGTGGTTGGTATGGGTAGTATGAGACCAACACATGTGAAGGTTGGTGCATGAAAGTGGACAAGTGTCCCATGCCCACTTCTCTAATCCAAGAATGTGCTAGAAAGTGAGGTGAGTGGAGGAGAGAATCCAAGAATGTGCTAGAAAATGAGGTGAGTGGAGGAGAGAATCCAAGAATGTGCTAGAAAGTGAGGTGAGTGGAGGAGGGAATCAAGGAAGTGCTAGAAAGAGAGGTGAGTGGAGAGAAAGGAAAAAAATAAAAGAAAAGAAGAGAAAGGAAAGAAGAAGAGAAAGGAAAGAAGAAGAGAAAGAAAGAGAGAGTTGCAGAAGGAAGATCTCTGCAACGTTTTCATCAAAGAGATAGATCTTAGGATATATGGTCAGATTGAGCTCAAAATTTTTCAGCAAGTTCGTAGCTTATGGTTATTCATTCTGGTCGGTGGAGATCTTGATCAGAGGTTTCGTCTAAGAAATCTAACCTCTGAAACAAAGCTGGTCGGAAAGTCTGGATTTCTCGCGCCGTTTCGCTCAAACTTATAGATCTCATTAATCTACCGTTGGATGGATATCAATTTTGGGTATGTCGTTTACAACTGATATTTATATATTCAGAACGGTGAAGATGTTTATGACTTAAGTATTTTGTGTGATATAGTCATCTGAGTTTGAGTATTTGCAGCAGGAAAGGAGAAATTGTCTGATTAGAGACTTGTTCATCAAAGATACTTATCGTTTTGGTCCACCGTTGGATTGGGCTGATATTTGGGAAGAAGGTTTGTTTCTTCACATACTTCAATCTGTACGGTTGATTTTGTGATTACATATTTCTGTTGGTAGATTGATACATCTGAACAGAATATTAAATGAAGAATTGGTAGGGTTGCTTGTATTAGACCTAAATTTAGAATATGAACTTAGACTTTTCCAAATAGCTTGCATATCAACTATGTTGACCTAGTTGTCATTGTTGATGAAACCATGATGCAAAATCTGTGATATACATGGCTGAACATGGTGACCTAGTGTAAATCAACAATATGGCCTAAGTATGGAAAATTTCATATTTTAGGGATTTTGATGCTTTTGGCCTAAAATCATTGAATTGATGCAACTTATATTTAATTAAGCATGATTAGAGTTGATTATGCTACTGATTTGGTGGTTGTGACTATATCATGGGTTAGGCCTACTTGTGATCAAGTGACCCAATTTAGGCATGTTTATGCCTAAGGAATTGAAAATCAGTATTTTTGATTAGTAGAATGGTTTATGTATGAGAACTATGCAATAGAGGCCTAAGTCATGTGATTTGAGTTGAATGATGGGATTAGATGAGATTTAGGCCTATTGTTTATATGTGGGCTGATTTAGGGTTGATGTGTAATGTCTATGTGATTGAACATAGAAATTGATGTATGGTAGGATATTGATGTATGTTTCAGGACCTTGATTGGGTTGATTCGGTTTGGTGGTCGTGTGTGGTTAAATACTCTCGCGAGGCTTGGTTGTGAGTAGACTTCATTTATGATTATATCTTTTATGTCATCATATCACTTATATATATTGTATGTTGAAAGCATGAATGTGTTCTAATGTTTTGAATGATGCATTGATTTGAGAAAACCTTATGACTTTGGTTGGGCCCATCTATCTGGCTAATAGGGGGACTTAACCTTGTCATAGGAGGGTTTTAAAAAGCAAATGATTGGGGTCAACGGTACGGTGAAATAGAAGTGCACTAGTAACCCCAAATAAACATGATTGGGATCAACGGTACGGTGAAATAGACGTGCACTAGTAACCCAATGCATGTGGAATATGGGTCCAAATTGATAAGCTTTTACTTGCATTGAACATATTATAAATGCTTGATATCTATATGTTATGAGCTTTTAATCATGCTACACATTGACATGCATACATGATATTTATTGATGAGTATTGATAGCATATTTGAATTCTATTCACTGGGCACCGTTGGCTCACCCTCATTCTCCTCTTTCAGGTCCTTCTGTCCCGAATAAGGGCAAAGGAGTAGTCATATCTTGAGGGCCTTGCCTGCGAGAGAATCCAAGGCCTCGATGTGAGTTGAGAGGCATTTTAATTGAACTGTGTTTTAAATTATGAAGTATTATATTTTGGATTATGCAATTATAACACTTACCACATTGTAGTATGGGTGAGTTGGGACTTGTTAGATAGACCATGTGGGCATATGACGGTTTTATTTGTACCCACAATTTTGGACTTTATGTGTATGTCAATTTTAATGGACTGTAGGGATTATGATTTTATTTATGATTCATTTTTGTGGATTATCTCTTATCTTGGATGATTAATACGGTTGGTAGTTTTGTTTAGTACCTTTTGATATTATGTCGTTGTTTGAGATAAGGCTCGTAGGGTCTCAACCACCTCACGGGAGTTGAGGAGTGGTCGGAGATGCCTACGCCGGGCGTCCCGCCTCGGCATTCCGCACGCCATTACCTATGGGGTTGGTGGTCCAGGGTGCGGGGTCGCCACATTTAGACTGTGATGCAAACAGTCGCTCAACATTCTTCCAGGCTTCACATGCTGTGGAGCATCCAACTAGTTCAGGTAGTAATTCCTGACTTATAGAAGATTGAATCCAACAAAGCAACATTTGATCTTGTTATTGATCAATCCATTTGAAGTCAACTTCACTGGTGCAGATATTAATGGATCAATGAATGCAGAAAGCCTATTTTCTTTGATCTCAGCTTGAATTTGTTGCCTCCACAGCAAATAGTTATTGTGACTGAGTTTCACAGTTAACTCTAGTTTCAACAGTGTCAAGGAACGAGATCCTTCATTATTCAGTCTCAATCCACCTTCAAGACTTCTTGATTTAGATGCAGAAGCCATGGTTTCTTGATGCTTTGATACCATGTTTGGTTTAAGACCATAAACAAATCTCGGAAAGAATTAGAAACACATGAAAAACAATCACCTAAAGGTGTGAGAATGAGAAGACTCTTGATTTCAATAGAACAATATATCTTTACAATGCTCTGTCTCTGCTGTATTTATAGACACTGGTCATCATTCTCAAATACATAAAACTACTAGACCATAATAACTGTCTAAGTATACTAACAAACTCTACCAGACTTAACAATAACAGTTAAGCTAATAACATATTTTTTGGTGCCATGTTTGACTAACTGAACTTCAAATATCAGCTAATCTTCTTGAATCATCTGGAAGGTTCTCAACTCTAACATGCTGCTTGGTCAAAGAATCAATATTTACAGCGCTTTTGAAAGGAAAATATCCTTAAGTAGTGGTTAGGTTTATCTTTAGTTGCACGTGACATTTGCTTTGAACCTAAGTGTAGCCCCAAATATCAACCCAAACCCTTTTCTTTTAGTTAATTTAATTTGAGTGATGCTAGGTTGAAATTTAAAATGTACATCTTTGCTTCGAATTATATACCAACACATGATTTGAGATAATTTAATAGTGTATAATAGTAATCTACACTTTAGATGTACCTTTAAATGTCACTTTAGTATTTTCCAATTTAGAAATGCTTTTTCTCTTTAAAATAATACCCAAAATCATACCCATCAAAATACACGTTATTGCATTTATATGTTGCTCTTCAAGATCACATTGTATAAACTAACTTACGATATCGGCAACATCTAAACTTGTGGTGGTTAAGTTCATCAATCTCCATACAAGTTTCTGATATATATCTTCTTTTGTCAACTGATACATAATTGGTCTCAGTTAACAAGTTGACATACCAGTCTCTTGTAGTAAATCCAAAGCATAGTTTCCTCTAAATGGGTATGCACATATTTAATCATATAATTGATTTATTTCAAACATTTTGTTGATTATTTAATATAATTAGAGATATTATATTGATATTTTTAATTGACGTTGATGGATATAGGAATATCAGATTTTTTTTTTATCTTTTGTCTTTCTAGAAATATTAACTTTAATATACCATTTAATTACCCACATATATGTTTCAAAACATATGTTTGCAACCCCATCCGATGCATGAAAATAATATAATTTAAAAAAGTAAAATTAAAAACTTAAAAAATATAAAGCCTTTATTTTTGAAAAAAAAAAAGAAACTTAGGACAAACCTTGCAATGAATGCTGAGTTTTAGCCCACATTAACACATACAAACAGAAAATACATTATAAGATTAATTTAAGAAAAAAAAAATGTTGAGTAAAGACAAAAGGGTTAAATAGTTGAGAGAATTTCTTTTTCGTGGTCAAAAAATGGAATTCTCATTAATAAGTAAGGTATGGAAAGTTTCTGGTGATACATGCACCAACTGAGTTTGAACCACCCTATCTAAAGCTAACCCCTGACCTAACCACTACAAGTTCAGTCTTGGGGGCCATGACGGAAACTAACAGAAGAGAAATTCGAACAGTTTGTTTGAATGTCTACAAGAATTGGAGCAATTGCCTCCTGAGCACTGAAAGCACCATTAAGCTTTTGTATAATCGTTTTAGAATCCGAGAAAACCTCAAGATCACCAGAGATAAAGTTGTTGATAACCAAACCAACTTCAATCGCTGAAGCTTCAGCTTGTTCCGCTGAGAGAGTTCTACATGTGACGACCCAATTTTTAATCAAAAAACCTCCAGCCACCCGGGCTAGTACCCTCTCTAATAGAGTACTAGTAACCCTCAACCTTTATTCATGTCACCATTTCAACAAAACATCAACCATGAACAAGTCACACAAGACAAATAAACACAAGACAAAGATAATCAACCAAAGTGCAGTATTATCATAAAAGGTTAAGTAAAGTAAAATTTATTACAGTTATCCATATCCAAGTATAGTTTCAAAGTTCAATGAAGAACTTTGAAAAATCAAACTTCTCTTAAACAAGTCCGCTTTATTTGCTACTCACCAATGGAAAGTGATGGAGCCCACTTCGGGAGAGAAGGATTTATAAGCAATATTCTTGCCTTTGACTAGGGCACCGCAAGATCCCGAAAAAATAAAGAAGTAGAGTGAGCTTATAGCCTAGTGAGAAGATCTCGCATATCCACCATCAGATACCCACCAATAGGTTGAAAACCATGTACACATCAATTATCTCAGAGGTTACGAGTACTACTATTACATGTGCAAGTTATGAAAATAGATATTTGTACAAACTACACATTTTCGTCAAAATCCATAATTCAAAATCAAGTTACACACCGATCATATAACATAGGTACATCCTATACTTCCAACCCATGAAGCATCAAACCTATGGTTTCTATGACGACAACGGGGCTCCTATTCCAATAATTGGTTGCTATTGGAAGTCCTTTAGACGTCCAACCGATGACGTCCCTACCGTGAGGTTATGTCTAGGGATGAAATCGGGTCGGTCAGGTTGGTCGGGTTGGGCCCCCATTAAATAATCTAATTTTTTTAAAGCTTAATAACTACTATTTAAGCTTATATTAGTAATAAAATATGTTGGATTATCATGTATCCAACTTATTAAACTACTATTTAAGCTTTAAAAGATGTGATTTCTCTTTTTTGGGAGAACTCATATATGTACAAGCCAAGCTACTCTTAAACTTGACTTATTTGAATAAGGATGAATAGAGAGTTGATGAGCTTTTATAGAGAAAGAGAGTCTCACATTCTTCCCAACAAGTAATGTGAGACTAAAATGAGAACTTTTCTCTTTTAGTCTCAAACACTCATCTTATCCTATTCTTCTTACCATCTAACCTAACAACTTAAGAAAAATAGTTGAGGGTTATGGACCTTTTTAATTAGAGGCGTTGTATGTAATCATTTTTTAGTATTTTTATTATATATACATAGATACATACATATACATACATATATATATTTTTTAAGAGGTCGGGTTGCTCAAACCCCGACCAACCCGACATATCAATCAAACCCGACCATAAGTTTATGCAAGATTTTAATATGCAAGACTAAATTCATGACATAATGATTCAACAAATAATCAACAACTACATTAGTACGGCGGGCATGCTAATATTCTAACATATTCATATTCATGCGTTGTATAACATCACCATATATCCTAAACATGAATTCCACATCAACAAATATAAGCATGGACATACATTAAATATAATACAAGAGCAGGAATAACAACCCAAGACATTTCATAAGCACATGAATTTACGACATTCATGTAAACTAATTTCATTATCTAACATGGACACATGATAGGCATTCTTGTTCACATCATTCTTGAAAATAAGCTCATCTAACAATATCTCATGCTAACATCATTCAACATTAGGCATGAAGGCATGAATCATGATACAAAACATCCTTTATAGCTATGATGATATGCATATGACGGGGGAATGAAATCTACTCACAACGATACTGTTACTAAATTAGTTCCTCGTCTTGGGAACCTTCACCTTACTTGTCCGTGCTCACATCCTAACATTCATAGAACTAATCTTAGTTCATCTCAACCATAGAATATAACCACACTTATTCACAATCTAACAACATCATTTACCATCTAAACTAGAATCCATTACTTATTATACTTTGATAATGATTCTCATCATATACCCATTTGTAGAGACAAATGGTATATGGGGTTCATTCATTGATTCTCTAATATTTCACTTGGGATTTATGTGTTTTTACACACCTAAGGTCATCAAAGATTTCTTGGTCTCCATTTATTCAACATATCTCAAAGGTTTTGTCATTCAAAATCCTTGTAGATGACCAAGGTTCCAATTTGGAAAACTTAATTCCAACCATTTATTAACCATGCAAACAATTAAGTTCTCTTAGCATGATTTCATCTAACAAAGTAAAATCTCCAAAGAAAAGCTCAAAAAGAACTAAAACTTCAAAAAATCAATTCAAAACTCTCATGGGTTGCCTGAAGACCAAATCATTTCCAAAAAGTCCAAAAACTACCATAAATCCTTCCATTCTTACCCAAAACCATGTTTAAATAATCAAAACAACTTTAAAAACAACATTAAAGTCCCAAGAAACCCATTTAAATTCAAAACCACAAAATGAGTAAGGTAATTTGTTCTCCAAGAAAACTCCAAAATCAAGGAATTAAACCAAGAAAAGGAGAGATTATACCTTTAATTTCTTTGTTTTGATGTTCTGATGTGTCAAAACACTTTTTAGAATCACTTAGAATCACCCTTGAACGTCCTCCACTCGCACCTCAAAAGTTCTCTTCTTTAGAAAATGTTGGAAAGGTTGTAAATGAGAGAAAAATCGAGTTTATATAAAACTTCCAGACATGTCTAGTAGTGGAAACACGTTTCTCACTTAGGGAACACATTTCTCATCCCACTTTTTGGGTTTTCGTAGGTTTTCTTCTCTGTTCTTGTCGCTTTCGAGTCCTGATACTTCATGGATGATATTTGACACTAAAATTAGGTGTCTAAGGTTCTTAACACCTCATTTTAAGATTCACTGAGTCTTCAAATCATTAATTTAGGGTTTCTATGGGTTCAAAGTCTCCAATTTTCTCAAGTTATTAGGTATATGTTTGGTACTTTGCCTTAATACTTTAGTGGGATGTCACACTGCCAATATTCTTACCACCTGCCATTTGAATTTTGTTTTTAAGATTGAATAGGACCCATCCAACCCTAGAACGGAAGATGCGTGGACACAGGCAACGTCTGTAAAAAGTTTCCAGTTGGCACAAATAGTTGAGAGAATTAGATAAGAAAAAGATAGTGCGTAGAGATGAAACATAAGAAGCAAACAAATTAGAAAAGAAATGAGATTTGTGGGGGTAAGAGCCACGTGTCATAATATAAGGTTTTCCAAAACTTTTTTATATTATAGTATAGTATAAGATTCATAGCATTTGCAAAAAAAAAGAAGACAAAAAAATGAGTGGTCAATCCATGACTTTTACATGTGAATTAATTCAACAACCTATTTTGTACCTTCGTCAGGGTATTTTTGTTATACAGTTAATTAAGGTTTTTTTTATTTTGAAATCTCAAAAAAAAAAAAGAAAATTGAAAAATCATAAAATGATCCACAACATATACATTAAAAATATATTCATGCTTATTCAGCACCATATCACCATATCATAAAAAAGATAAGAAAAAGGTACACCCACCATTTACCATACACCTCATCAACATATTATCATGCATACCTAAAATCTACTCTTATAAAGAGAGTTTTATTCATCAAAAATACATATATATATATATATATATATATATATATATATATATATATATTATCAAAGGGTTGATGACTGATGCTAATTAGGCTAGCTTGGGAAATAAATAATAAATGATCTACTTCAGGTTACTTTACCTTATACAAAGTATGATCTCGTTACATATAAGTAATAAAATAGAATGTTGTTGCACATTAAAGTACAAAAGCTGAACATAAGGCACTTAGAATATATTTGTGAAGCATTATGCCTAAAGTTTCTGTTGCAGTATTTAGACTATTCATCTAAGCAACTAATTCAACTATATTTTGACAATAAAGTTGCAATATGTGATATAGCTCATAATCCAGTTCATTATTAAAAACATGTCAAGGTAAATAGATTGTTAGAAGAAAAGATTGTTGAGTTGCCTAGAAGATCAGTTAGTTGACATCCTTAATTTTTTGAATTTTAAATTTTCTATTTTTATCATCTTAAAATTAAGTTCTTAAATATATTTAATATTTATGCATTTTTATCACTTATTTATGTACAATTTTATATAGTTATAATAAATAAATAAAAACTACCTTGCCAAAAAAAAAAAAAAACTTGTATAATCTGAATGAAAACGAGCATACCCATTTCTTAAAATAAACGGATAAACTAAATCTTATTCGTTTTAAAAATGGGTCAGGTGTCCATTTATGTCTCTGGACCTACTTTTTTCCCACCCTACTTAACAGTATTTAATTTTTGGCCTAACAAGGTTCATTTATGTATTTAACTTTACTGCGTTAACTTATGCTGTGTGACTTTTAGCTAGTGCTACACTAACACTCATGGTTACTCGCTTCTCTTTCTTTAATTTCGTAGTTGTATATGTTGGTTCTAATGTGTACATCACCATTGATTTGCATGGAATCAACTCGAGGCAATCCAATTATAGTAACGATTTGAGACGATTTATTAATGGTATATAATAATAATGTATACTTTAAATATACCTTTGAATATTACTTTAACATTTTTCTTTTTTCTTTAAATTCTTGTTGGCCATTAGATTGATGGCCTAAGAATGTTCAGTCCCCAACGTCGCATGAATATATATAATAACTAAACGTTGGAAACGTTGTTATATTTATGTTGAAAGACAACATTTACGTATTGAAGAAGAGAATTAACCTTCCAATTATTTGTATATATATATTGCTCTATATCTCTATCAATATAACATAACATAAATTAATTACATTACACTGTCCCGTTGTTGTTTCTCTCTGGTTCCTCGTCAACATTTCGGTATTTATACATCATAGAGCAAACCACGTAAAACCCAAAGTTAATCGCACAAGCCACAGTTAAGAACCAAAACACATTATCCAACCTTCCTTTGTTAATATCATCTGGCAACCAATTTGTGACCTTTCTTATTAAGTCCACAAGCGATGTACTTAGGTAAAACCCTACTGCTACAAGGACTGAAGTCATAGCGGAAGCAGTGCTACGTAGTGAAATCGGAAACTCTTGGTAATAAAACATGACTTGCCCGGGATAATGAAATGACTCACCAATACCAACCACAGCGAGAGGAATCACTAACCACAACGCTGACATTGGCACAATTGCACCCGTTGTTGTTGCTAGAGACCTTGCTAAATGTAACCTTCTAGACTCAATTACTGCAAATAAAGTCATTCCAATGATGTTTAAGACATGCCCTATTCCTATGTGTTGGAGGGTTGTTGGGGTTATTTTAACGAGTCTCTGGATTATAGGCAAGATGAAACGAGTATAGATAGATAGGAAGATAGCAGTTGCTATTAACAAGAACACGAAGAAGGACCCTGCAGGAACTTGGAAGTTAGGTCCTATGTGACGGTTCATGGTTAAGGCTTGAAGGACTACTAGGCTGTTTATGATTGCTATTGAGACGCTTACGAATACACAACTTGCCCATTGTGGGAATAGTTTGATTAAAGTTTTTAGGTCCTCTACTTCTTGGACGGTGCATAGTCTCCATGATTTTGATACTGTTCCATCTTTATGAATGTCGCTTTCTGTCTTCAATGCTGCACAATTCAAGAACCTACACCAACCAAAAATGAATTGTTTTATGGAAACAAAAAAATAATATTCTTACATTTTGAATTATATTCTATTTTGTTACTCACCAACCAAATTAAACCATACTATAGGCCTGTTTGGTTTGTGAGTAGATACACTTTTCTGTCACAAAAATATGTTTAATATGTGTCGAGTGCACGAAGCTCATGAAATAAAATGAGTTTTTAGATATTAAAAATTAAAAATGGAGCAGCTTGGTGCACATAGCTCCCACATATTCGAGGTCCTAGAAAAATGTCAGATCACTTTGGGTCTATTATTGCAACACAAGATATTATTTTCATGACTCAACAATAATTCTTATTGTTGTGCCAAGGCAGCCAAAAATTTGAGAGACTTAAAAAAAGTGAAAAGTATTTTAATAGTAAGTTACTATTTTACCCATATCAATAATAAAATCAAACTTTTTATAAATAAAAACTTAGATAAGTTGTTCAAGAAGTTTAGGAAAAAAAGTAAGAGTTGGAGAGAGAGAGAGAGACGGTTGAGAGGTAATAAAATAAATACCAATTATACCTAAAACTCGACGAGGGAGATGACATCTTGGTGTTATAACGAGCTAGAGCAGTAGAGAGATCATCATGATCACAGCAATAATCTTGCTTTTCAGCTGGTACGTTCACACTTCTCTTCCTGATTGCCGCTACTAACACACGGGCCAAGCTAGTAAAAGGGCTTCCTTGGGAGTTGCTAACAAAGCGGTAGTACTTGTTTCCCATTAAGAAAACCACAAGCCCAATTGCATTTGCAGTCGCCGCTACGCCATAACCCCATGCCCATCCAACATGGTCTTGAATGAACACAATTATGGTGTAGCCTATGGTGTTAGCAACGTAGTTGGTGAAGAAGAACCAATTGAAAAATATATTTCTATGTTTTTCCTTCTCATATTGATCAGCACCGAAACTTCCTGTTGCGGCTCTTGTTCCCATCCCAAATGCTATCAAAATCATGGCTGTGTAAAGCACCGTGAATTGAATTGCTGATGGCTTTTCACATGACAGGCCTATATTATTTTGACATTGTGCAGGCCTCAGTGAATTTACCGTTGCCGTCAGCAAGAATAAGAACGCGCCCTATAAAATTAATTTTTAGAGCAATGCTACATAGATTAAAAATAATACACCAATTGCTACAAATTACTGTTACTTCAACTTTTAACTTTAATACATCAAAATAACATAATTTTTAATGAAATTATAAATTTAATGTAGATGCTTGACACATCAAATTTGTAGTAATTGGTGTAAAAATTTTAATCTCCTTAATATTTTTCTAATTTTTAATTATGTGAAGAAGGAAAAAGATTATCCTACATAATTATTACTAATACTATAGGAAGTTACTATAGGAAGTTGTTGGCTTATTATTGATAGAAATGCACATGCATTGCAAATGATTTTTATAATGCATTAATTAAAATAAAATAAAATATATATAGAAATTTAAATATGATCAAAATGGATAAGATGGGTAGAAATTGGATGGGAATAAGTAAGAGTAAAAAAGTTGAAAGTTAAAATGGTAGAATTGGAAAAAATTATACTTTTTTTACCAAAAAAGGAAAAAAATTATAATTAAAAAATCTAAAATTATAAGAGATGCTTAAAAAGTGGAAAAATAGTTAAAATATCAAATTACTATTTTAGCCTTATTTATAATAGAAGTAAACTTTTTTATAAAAACGTGCCTGCGCACGGACATTGTGCGGGCACTTGAGATAGATTTTTAAAGGCATTTTGGGCTCATGAAATATTTCAAAAAAATTTCATTATAATATTATAAATTAATTAACGTTTTTATTATTTATTAATGAAAAAAATATTATTCCAACTACAAAAATTATAATTACATGACTCCACCATTATATATAGTTATTGAATATGCATATGTTACTTATCTTAACACATGTAAGTTATGATCCAATTACTATATTAATGCTGTATAGAAATTGGTACTCTATTACGCCACTACACATGTTACTCAAGGGCACTTGAGTCCTTTAATTAACAATATAATTTTCATTAATTATATTATTGACTGTAAAGGACTTAGAGGCACAAACCAGCAAGCAAACGCAGTTAGAAATGAAGATGACAAAGTAGGCGCCGAAGAAGGAGTCTGCTATAATGGCACCAACTACAGGAGCAAGATTGAAGCAACCGCTGACAATACTGAAGATTTGAGCTGCATCTATGCTCTTGATATTGAATTGCTGGATGAGAAAAACGATCAAATTTGCATAACATCCTGATGTAGCAACCGTAAACCCGGACAACCCCACTGCATGTAGCAACCGTATTAATTAATATATACACATATATAGTATACACACTTGGTTAATTAGTACTTATATTAATATATATATATATATATATATATATATATATATATGTATGTGTGCGTGCACGATCGCACGCGTAATTAACTGAAAAAAAAAAAACTATATGTTAATATAATAAGAATGAGAAAGAAGAGGAGACCTATGACGAAAGGGAAGGTAATCCATCCCCCGCGGTGGCGATCCACGAGGACGCCATGGTTATTGCTTCTTGCTTGACCCTCATGAACAGGTGCAGCCATGTCCCAATTATTAGCTAGCTCCTAGCTAGGGGAATGAACAGCAAGAGAACAAATGAGACCCAGAAATTAATTATCAAACAAGGAAAGAAATCAGGATTTGAATACTCGGTGATGGGTGTAGTTGTTACTTAATTGTTGGAGACGAAAGTGATGAGCAATAGCTATAAATAAGTAGGGTACGTGACTCCGGGTGTGGCATCTTTTCTTAACCGATAGTAATGGGTGAAGAAGCTAGTCTCAGAGAATCAAGTACTTTGCTTTTTGAAAAGAGCAACTAGTTTATTAATTCACGAATAGAATTGTGTTAGAGTTGCAATTCCCTGATTATTCCCCGTCAACTAAAGATTTCTTGGCTCACAATGAACTGTACCAGTACTTATCTATATTTTATAATTGAAAAAACGGGCACCACCAAAATAGCCGCCGTCATTGACCAAATAAAATATCATAGAGAAGTTGACGAAGATGTGCACTCACCCCTTTGGAGAGATCTTCACCAACTTGATTGTATTAAAGGAATTTTTAGACTTTGGTCCAATAGGTTTTTGGGTTTAGAGCAGAGATCCACTGTTTAAAAAATTAACTTTTGGGTTCTTTGTAAATCAATAAATCAACCGTCTATCAAATTAAGAAATACACTTTATAATTTTATTCTTCTATTTAATTATTAGTAATTTTTTTAAAAAATTATAACTTTTTCATCTCAACTCTGATTTGAACTATTCAATATGAGTTGAAAAAATATTTTCTTTTTCTTTCTAACGCATTTTAAATTCTCAAATCAGAGTTAAAACGAAAAAGTTATAATTATTTAAAATTTACATACCAATCGGTAAATATATTCAAATAGCTATAAATTTTTCATTTTAATTCCGATTTAAATGATTCAAGATGCGTTGAAAAGATATTTTCTTTATCTTTCCAGCGCATTTTAAATCGCTCAAATCTGAGTTAAAACAAAGAAGTTATAATCATTTGAAGTTTACGTTATGATCGGTCAACACAGGTATATAAACTTCAAATGACCATAACTTCTTCTTTTTAACTTCGATTGGAGCGATTCAAAATTAGTTGGAAAAAGTAAGAAAATATCTTTCCAACTCATCTTGAATCACTTAAATTTGAGTTAAAATTAGAAAGTTATAGCTATTTGAATTTACTTACCAATCGATTATGATTATTACCGATCGATAATAAAATTTATCGATTGGTAAGTAAATTTAAATAGCCATAATTTTTTCATTTTAACTCAAATTTGAAAGATTAAAGATGATTTTGAAAGATATTTTTTTTCTCTTTTCAACGCATTTTGAATGGCACAAATCGGAGTTAAAACGAAGAAGTTATGTTCATTTAAAGTTACATACCGATCGATAAATTCTTTTTACCAATTGGTAAATTTTATTACCGATCGGTAAATATATTCAAATAGCCATGACTTTCTTATTTTAACTTAGATTTGAGATATTCAAGATGTGTTGGAAAGATATTTTCTTCCTCTTTCTCACTCATTTTGAATTGCTCCAATCAGAGTTAAAACGAAGAAGTTATGGTCATTTAAAGTTTATATACCCGTGTTGACCAATCCGAACGTAAACTTCAAATGACCATAACTTCTTCGTTTTAACTCCGATTTGAGTGATTAAAAATGGGTTGGAAAGCGAAAGAAACTATATTTCCAACGCATCTTGAATCGCTCAAATCAGAGTTAAAATAAGAAATTTATGGCTATTTGAATATATATTTACCGATCGGTAAACTTTATTACCAATCGGTAAATTTTATTACCGATCGGTAAATTTTTTTTACCGATTGGTATATAAACTTTAAATGGTCATAACTTCTTCGTTTTAACTCCGATTTGAGAGATTCAAAATATGTTGGAAAGATAATGAAAATATCTTTCCAACGCATATTGAATCGCTTAAATCAGAGTTATGATGAAAAAATTACAATTTTTTAAAAAATTTACCGATGGTTAAATGGAAAAAGGGCAAAATTGTAAAGTGTACTTTTTGATTTGATTAATAATTGATATATTGATTTACAAAAGACCCAAAAGCTAATTTTTAAAACAGTGGGACCTTTGCTCTCAATCCAAAACCTACAAGACCCAAACTCTAAAAGTCCCTATATTAAATGTATATTGTTGAATGGTCAACTCTCTTCTTCAACTTGATGGTATGGGTCATTGAAATGGTACTTGGGGGTAAGGCAATCACAAGATTATATTAAATGTATATTAATGAATGGTTAGCTCTCTTCTCCAACTTGATGGTATGGGTCATTGAAATGGTACTTGGGGGTAAGGCAATCACAAGATTATATTATATGTATATTGTTGGATGGTAAGCTCAGCAAGAGCTGACCTGACATTATAGAAAGCATAAACCACGTGAATGAGCTGACAAGTTGAGGTGACGGAGTAAAAATTGCGTACGACTATACGACTGACAGATAAGCTCGGTTGGCCTAGATTTGACTCAACCATGGAAAACCGTTCGAGCCGATCTAGCAAGATGGTGTTTACGAAAATTTCGAAAACACGATGGTGACGATAGCTCGGACTACCTCAGTGCAGTTCTGCTCAGGGTTGGCAGCTCGGCGACCATTCCAGACGAGATAGAGAAGATAAGGGAGTCCTTCCTAGCATGCCACATCCCCAGGAATCTGGAATAGTTGTAAGTATCAAACACGAACTTCGACATAGAGACGAAATGAGACTCATTTTTCAAGACGAACCAGGAAGATAGGGATCATTCAATCCAACCAACCAGAAATAAATGAGTTCATCCAGCTCATCTCGACCAACGACGAGACGACATGTGGCACCTGCCTACTGGGCAGCTAGCCACTTCGACTAGAGGACCTCCTCTATAAATAAAACCTACAACCCTCCTCATAAGGTACGAACAACTTTCTACAAGAGTTAGTGTCATAGTCTTAAACAAGCTCTAACTTAGGCATCAGAGGGTTTTTGGCTGACACCACACCGGTGTTCCTTACGATAGCCCTATTTATTTCTCTTTTCTTCTCAGATCTAGCTGATAAACCCTCGTTGGAGCCGGAGAGTTTGCAATTTCAGATCTGATCGTCCCCTCAACGTGTTCATCTATTTGGTGTTGGTAAGATTTTACACCAACATTCGGCGTCGTCTTTGGGGATCGACTTATCATGTGACGACCCACTTTTCGCATATGACGTCATAATGACGAAGAATACCCAACTCTAGATCTTGTGTATGTATTAGATGTGTATAATACTTAGTGAAATTTGAAATTTGGGTGCAGGAAACGTGCTTCTAGGTGGGGCTCGAAATTAAAAAAAAAAAAAAAAATTTTTTTGGACGGTTTGTGCATAAGCACCTGTCTCACCTCTTTGCAGCCACTTAGGGATAGTTTTGGCACATGTTGAGCTTGTTGGCTTGCTGGCAAGATCAAATACACTTACTAAATTGAGAGAATTGCAGAAGAGAAAGAAGAGAAAACGTTGAGGAAGAAAAGAGAAAGGAAGAAGATTGAGCTTCAAGCTTCAAAATCCAGGGTAAGAATGGGTTGTTTTAAGCTTAAACTTCCATTAATGGATTCCTTTCTTCATTTTGTACAACATATATAACATGCAAGGGTTTTTTTTTTTGGCTAGATTTGAATATGGACAATGAAGATTTTGGGCTGAAAATTGAACAAATTGCCAGCTGAAACCATGGGAGAATAATTCCTTGATCATTGGTGAGTGTTTTAATGGTTTAAACATTGAGTTTTCATGGCTGAAATGGGGGTTCCAAATCTTGCTAGGTAAGGGTTTAGGAACCCATTTTCAGTGGCTGATTTGTGGTATTTTCATGTGTTTAATGGATGGAAATTTATCTTGAACAATTGGTGATCAAATGATTCAATTGATTAACTTATGTGGATGGAAATTCTGTGTTAGTAAGCTGAAAATGTTTAATTACAGGGTGTTGATTATGCATTGAGTATTGGAATATGAACAACATCAAGTAAGATGCATGTGTGGTGAAAATTGGTGATTTCGCTAAGTATGTGCGAATTGTGGACTTAAGCAAATTCTGTGTTGTGAGTATTTCTCACCTTAATTTTCCATTTATAGCATTTGTATATATATATATATATATATATATGAAATTGAATTATTCAATGATATGCATCCTATTATATATATGTGCCTTGTATTTATGATCATGAGCACATATTTTATGCATTGGAATGGCCTTAGGTATTTATGATTAAATACCTTGGCGTTGGATTTCTTTCTATTTACTTGTTCTTCGGGGAAATGTGCCACCAGAGTACTTGGATTGGTACTCCGTGAAAAAAACTTTCTGAATCACTGAGGAATGTAAGGGTAGAAGGATTAGTTGGGTAACATGCTGGTCTGAACCCATGGCGCAATGAAGGAAGTGTAGGCAATGTTATCCTGATGTGACCTCCTGTTGAGGCATTTCTACATATCTTTTTATGAAAATGATGCATAATTATATCTTTAGTTTGAAAGCATGTATCATATATTTCATTGATGCATTTAAATTTATCAATGTTATTTCAAGTATCATACATGTTTTACATAAATGCATATGTGGAGATTACTGTGAAAGATATTCACTGAGCTAGTTGAGCTCAACCCTTTTTTCTTTCAGGTTCAGATTAGAAAGGAAATGGCAAGGCTTAGAGTCTGTGTAGCCTTCTTTTTCATCTTTTGAATGTAAGTTTTGATATGTAATTATGGGGACTTGGGAACTAGTTCTAAATGTTTGATCTCTTATTTTTGTATATAACTATCACAAATACTATTGTATCTAAAACATAGGTAGTGATGGATTTTGGTCTGTATATGATAATCTGAGGAATGATGAAATTTTATTTTGGGAGTTCCATGTTGATATTTAGGATAACTGATCTTATGTTTAAATTATGGATCATATGACATCATGTTTCGGATGATGATGTATTAATTCATTATTGGTTCGATTATCTTGATTATATACAAATTATGTATTTGAGTTTATTTGGTACTTTCCCCGTAAAGGCTTATCAGTGCCTCAGGTTTTGTCGGGTTGTGGAATTATCTGGGGTACTGTGCCGGTTGTGACGTCACCCGAGAAGGGGTCACGACATATCAAGCCAATAATATCTTTCCAGCAATGAGTCAAGAGGAAGATCCCTCATATTTGGAAGAGCTCCCAGCTTCGCCGGAGCCTCCTAAGGCCAAGCGAGGAAGACCTCCCCAAAAAAAGAAGGGCTCTGTTGAAAAGTCTGCATGAATCAACAACATTGAGAAAAAGGTAGAAAAGATCTCTCAACTAGTGCTGGATAGAACAAGGCATTAAGAACAGCTCTTCCTTCGCCATCACCACGACATGCAAATATTCGAAAGGATGAAGGAAGTTGTTGCCGGAGTGTCAACTCTCAGCCAAAATCTGTAAAAAGCAACAGCAAGTGTCCAGGCAGATCATAACAAAGATCTCTTTGTATAGGAAACCTTCGCCACTCTCTGAAAGAGAAAGAGAAGGAACTCGAGTGAAGCTCTTTCCAAGTCTAGTCAGCACGAAAGAGATCACGTTGTCCTCAACCAAGATCGGCACCAACCAGGTCAGCTGCAACCAGGTTGGCCTCAACAAGAATTCAGAATATAGAATTACTTCTGGCAAAGTCGTCTTGGTCCATGCGATCCAGGTTGACCTGGCCTTCTAGGAGCCTTCAAACCTGACCTCATACAAAGTACGAAGACTTTCCCTCATCTTTCACCGAAGAGGTACTTCAAGCCCCACTCCCAAAGAATGTCAATAACGACTGAGGTCAACACATACATAGGAAAAATTGACCTAAGATAGCACTTTGAAAACTACAAATCTTAGATGGAGTTCAAAGGATATGATTACGCAACAATGTGCAAAAGCTTCCAAATTACCCTCGGAGGACCAGTTAGGATGTGGTACTGGAAGCTGGAGCCGAGGTCGATTGGCTCGTTCAGACAACTTGCTCATAAATTTATCAGGCACTTCGCCGGTAAGAGAGAAAGGGAAAAATCGGTAAACAACTTGTTGGCCATTCGACAGAAGTAAGGGGAAAATCTCGAGGATTATCTTGAGTGATTTGACGATGCCTGCGTTGAGGTAGACGACTGTGATGACAAAATGACTATCACAGCCTTCATGGTCGGGCTAAGGCCTGGACGATTCCCCTACTCCTTGAGAAAGAAGAAAGCTTAAACATAAAAGGAAGTCCTAGACCGAGCTCAGAAGTACATTAACTCGTGTAACGCCCGTATACGTGTACATATACATATTTGATGCCTGATGTGTGTTAGTTCAAGTGTCTTTGCATGCTATTTTAGAGAATGGGGCCAATTGGACCATGATTTAAAATAGGCATGTATTGATTAAATAAATAAAAAAAATGATGGAATTGTTAGAATTAGTGGATTAGTTAACAACTCATATGTGAGGTTGTGATTGGGTAAATGCCATGTGGCTAACAAATGAGCCCTTGAGCAAACACATGGCATGGTGTTGGAGCATGATTAACACTTGGCAAAATGGGTGCATGTGAGTGTAACATGTGCCTCAATCTCTCATTTTCTTCCTTGAGGGAAGTTTGTGAGAGAGTCGGGTTGAGAGGAAAAAAAAAGGAGAGGAAGGAGAGAAGAAAGCTTCCTTGCAACATTTAGCATCTGAGGCTAGATCTCTTTGATCCAAGGTTGGATCAAGCTTAAAATTGGCCATTTTGTTCATCTTTGATTTCTCTTCATTATGGTCGGAGGAGATCGTGGTCGGAGTCGGATGTTAAGAGTTCTAACCTTCTAAATACAACTGATCGGAGAATCTAGATTTCTTGCACAGTTTAGATCAAACTACTGGATCTCTTAAATCTACTGTTGGATGGATGTGATACTTCAGAAAATGGTTCAAAATTGAACGTTTTGGATTATGAACGATTAAGAAGTTTACTGTTTGAGTATTTTGTGAGATATTATTGTCTGAGTTCAAGTATTTTCAGCAAGAGGGGAGAAACCGTCCAATTAGAGCTGTCTTAATCAAAGAGACATATCTCTTTGATCTGCCGTTTGATTTAACTCAATTTTGGACATAAGGTTTGTCTCTTGATATTCTTGAATCTGAACGTTAATTTAGTTATTAAACATTTCGTTTGGCAGTTTGTTACATCCGAACAGTGCATTGAATTAGGAGTGTAATTAATGTTTCTAATTTCATTATTAAAGGTGTTTAAATGTGAAGCCATGTATTTGACCCTAACTCTACAAATGTGACCTATTGCTTTCCATTTGAAATGTATGTCAACTATGTTGATTAAATGGGTCATTGTGGACGAATGATGGTTTAAAATACCGATTTTGCATGTTGAAAAACCTAGGTATAGTGCAAATTTGGCTAAGGCCATGATTTGAGACTTTGCCTATATTTGAGGCTTTTAGCTTAGACAAAGTCAATTAATTAAATTGACATGGGGATTAGTCTAATTGACCCAAATTATGATTGAATGCATTGTATTATGATGGTTGGATTATGGGAATTAACCTTATACATTCTTTTGGGTTAAATGAGTTTAATTAGATGTAAAATGGTTTGTTACATGGGTTAGCTCATAGGGTGCAACCATTTTAGAGTCTAAAATTGGCTATTGAATTGGGGTTTAATCATGGTTAATAGGCATGTAATTGGACTAATTTTAATGATGAATGAACCTATGTATATGCAGGGTTTGTGATTCATCTAATTATCCCCAATTGTGCCAATTGAGGTTGAAGTGCCTAGTCTTGGTTAGATTTGGATTGACTAAGTCTAGCCAATCAATTGTGAGTGTTTCTTTACATTTGGTTTCTATATGTGACATTATATTATATAAAGTGTTTTGAATTAATATATATATATATATATATGTTATTCATGTTTTAATAATTCATGAAATGAATTTGTGCATAGTCTAGTAGGGTTAGCAATTGGGTGGATCTCTTAGTATGAAATTATAGGGAATTCCATTGGGCAAGATGGTGATCCCTAATTGTGGATCTGGCAGAGGATTTTTATGGATTGTGTATGTTAGTATTTGCCTAGGCATGGTACTTGTCTTGGTGGGCGAATCCTATAGTTCATACAATCCTAGAAATCCTAATAGAATACGGGTAAGAAAGTTCAATCAGGTGTTAGGTGTCGTGTGCTCAAGCTCTTGATTGCTTCTTACTCAGGAGGTGTCTAGGATTGCATATTACATGTTTAGAAAATGAAATGCATTGTCTTGAATATTGACATGATGCATTATGTTTAGCATGTATATGATCTTCTATATCACCATGATATTTAAATTGCTTTGATGAGTTTTTACCATGTTTTATCTAAATGCATGTATATTGCCACTTGTAGAAAGCATTCACTGAGCTTGTTGTAGCTCACACCTCATTCTTATCATTTCATGTTCTGATAAGAAGGGGAAGGGGAAAGGCTTAGCTGCGTTGAGCTTCCTGACTTTTGGTGACGTAGGTGTTTAGTATATTTTTTTGTATTTTGTTAAATATGTACTAAATAACACCTATTGTATATACTTAACACATAGATAGGATGTATTTATGGTTAGGTATGGTTTATATATTTTGGACTTATGAAATTTTATATTTGTCATTTTTTGGAGATGTAATTATATCTTGTTGTTTGATTATATCTTTGTTTGGATAGTGTTGTGATGTGAGATTATGTGTTTATTTGGTTGCTTAAATTAGGCTGACGGGACGTCGGGTGGGTGAAGGGAGGATATACCAGGGGGTTTCATGCCGATCATGACGTCACTGGTCGTGGGTCGTGACAACTTTGGTATCAAAGCGAGTGTTTAGGTTTAAAAACCTTAAAAAAAAGAATAAAAGACTTATATGATATTATGATTGCTTTTATGGGTATGATTATGTATAGTTATCTTAGCGATAACAATTCTCATGGATTGTGATCCTAATTGAGCTTTCCCTTATTTGTGAATTTAAGATTTACAAGAGGGGGAAATTCAGGATCGACCATGGACCCAGATGAGAGGTTTAGGCAGATTGAGGCCTTACTCGATGCTCAGACCCAAATTCAGTAGCAGCAAACGAAAATATTGGCATTACTTGCCCAGATTCAGAGCAATAGGCTGCCACAACAGGGTGTTCCAGTTGAGGGGGAGCACAATAGTGTTGGTATGGCTATGGGAGATAGGGCTGGACCAGCTAAGGTTCAGGCTGAGGCTGTGAGGATTGGAGAGCAGAGGACTGAGGCAGAAAGGTATGAGAGGGTCATGAAGGCCTTCCGGATTCGAGGCCCGACTGTGTTTGTTGAAGGCCTCTGTATTGAGATTGTTGAGAGATGGCTCAGGAGGATGGAAACCTTTTTCAGTGATATGCATGCTTCACAGGCTGATAGGGTGAGATTGGCTAAATTAAAGCTTGTTGATAAGGCTGATGATTGGTGGCTAAGATGGGATCGCATGGCTGACGAGATCCAGACTTGGACCAGGTTTAAGGAACTGTTCTACAAGGAGTTCTACCCGAGGTCAGAGAAAGACCAAAGACGGATCGAGTTCATGCACTTGACC
Source organism: Paratinospora sagittata (assembly GCA_035771175.1). Taxonomy (NCBI): domain Eukaryota; kingdom Viridiplantae; phylum Streptophyta; class Magnoliopsida; order Ranunculales; family Menispermaceae; genus Paratinospora; species Paratinospora sagittata. The sequence continues at coordinate 22,717,361 of CM069593.1, forward strand.
CAGGGCAGTAGGTCAGTGAAGGAGTATGAGCAGGAATTTAACATGTTGACACTCTTTGCTCCAGAGATGGTGTCGACTGATTACCTACGTATGCAGAAGATGCGAGACGGATTTTGTGATCGTATTCGTCAGGGTTTGGCACTCGCCGGCGTGCAGACTTACTCTCAAGCGATGATGCAGGGCCGCTGATTTTCAGAATGCAGAGGTTAACTCTAAGATGAGGACATCAGTGGCAGTCCAGAAACCTGCAGCTCCTTCAGTTCAGGTGCAGCCAATAGAGCCAGAGGTTCAATATTATGGAAAGAAGAAGAACCGAATGAAGAAGAGGCAGAGGTTTCGTGGCAGCGAGTATGAGGCATCAGTAGCTTCCACTCCAGTGATAGTTGCACCACCAGCTATAGGCCAGAGTGTCGAGAGTTCGGGCCAACCCCAGCAGCAGAGCTCATCAAGATATAGTGGACAGTAGACAGTTGGGGCAGAATTACAGGTTGTGTCTTCAACACCTAGGGCACAGAGACCGATAGTCTGTTTCGAGTGCGGGGCTCAGGGGCATAAGAGGAATCAGTGTCCTCGTAGGGCGTATGCTACCCAGTTAAATCGTATGCCAGTTGCTACCATGGAGCCAGCGAAAGCTGTTACTCAGGCAGATTCAGAGGCCAACAAATAGTTAATTGAAGGTACAATCAACATTTGTGATTTTCTTATGTATGTCTTGATTGATGTCGACTCTACTCTGTCATTTATTTCTGGTAGTATGATAGATAGATTGAGATTATCTCCTATTAGGACTAGTACTCCGTTGATCTTGAGTACGGCGGCCGGTGAGAGGATTTAACCTAACATGGTATGTATGGGATGCATTGTAAGATTCGAGGACCATGAGATGACTGTTGACCTTAGAGTCTTATAATATATGTTGATGTATATTTTGGGGAAACTTAGTTGTATAAGTCTTAAATATATATATATATATATATATATATATATATATATATATATATATATATATATATATATATATATGAATGATATTTTGTGTATATGTGGAATGAATTAATAAGAATGATGATAATATGATTCATATGTGATAAATTTTTAGTGAATTACGTGTATGTCTTAAAGGACGAAGGCTGACAGAGTATCGTATACGTCTAAGTAAGGCGTATATGGTATTCTAGGCCAGTCATGGCGTCACCCTACGGAGGGGGGGTCTGTGACAAGATTGGTATCGAAGCAAAGGTTGTTGATCGAATGTTAAAATTGTTAGGTTTTAAAACCCTTAAAAAGGTAAAAGCCTTATTATGCTATGTTTTTATGTATGGGTATATAGTAGGGGTAGTTAGAATATGAAGAATATCATGATCAATTGATTAATGATCTTTTGTATATGTGATTTTCAAATCGAAAATAGATAATCAAGAAAGATCATGGATCCAACTGATCAAGAAAGGATCAGAAGGTTGGAAGAATTAATGGCTGCCCAAAATCAGCAAATTGCCCAACTAATAGAACTAGTGGCAAAGTCGATGCAAAGTCGTAACGAACCATCCTTTTTGCGAACAAACAGAACTGGAGCGCCCCAGGGTGATGAACTTTTTCTGATGAAGCCTTTACTCTCTAATTCCTTCAGTTGTTTGTCCAATTCGACTAGCTCGACATTTGACATTCTGTATGGTGGAATTGAGATAGGCCCGGTCCCATGTATGAGATTGATTTCAAAATCGAATTCCCTACCCGTAGGTAGACCAGGAAGGTCATTTAGAAAAACTTTTGGGAATTCAAATATTACCAGAACATCGTGTACTTCAAGAGGGTACAGTGCTGGTGATTCATTTTCCTCACCAAGGGATAGAGCTCGAAGCTATGCCTTGAGAAGTGCAACAGTCGAGTTGTGAATTCATTTTCTTGTTCCCTGAATCTTGACAAACTCCCCCGTGGGCAAGGTTAACTGAACTTGCTTCTTCATACAATCGATCTTTGCATTCAGTGGTGCGAGCCAGTCCATGCCGAGGATGATGTCAAAGTCTTCAATGTCCATCACAAAAAGATCTGCATATATTATCTATTCTGACATTCGAAGCTCACATCGAGATCACTGCAAATTCACGTCAGTACTAGATCCTAAAGGTGATGTGACATGGATTGTGATTTCTATGGGTTCAGGATGCAACCCTATATGTCTTACTAATGCAGACGATATAAAAGAATGCGTAGCACCTGAATCGAACAAGACATGCACCATTGTATTGAACAATGTAAATGTAACTTCGACTACATTGTTGTCTGGGAGGGGTTGTTGAGCGATGGCAAATGCTTTGCCCTGGTTCCGTTGCCCCTGGTTTTGCTGGTTCTGCCTGGGTTGGGCATTAGCAACAGGTGGTGCTTGTTGGACTGGAACAACGGGAATAGGTTGCTGAAGGTGCAGACATGCATTTCTTACATGGCCCTGCTGGCCGCAGTTCTAACACGTAAGCCTCTGCTGCTGATTGTGGTGCTGACCACCACCTCTGCCATTGTCGTTTCGATGACCTCCCCTGCCATTATGGCCTCCATGACCATGATTGCGAAAACCCTGATGGCCAGGGTTAGATGGTTCAGCCGTAGGTGTTGTGGCCTCATTCTTTTTAACAGGGGCTGGGAGGGCTGGGTTTTGATTATAGTACGGCTTCTTCTTGTTGCCCTGTTGCGAGCCCTGTTGGGAAAACGTTGCAGGCCGTTTCCCCCTATTCAGTCTCTGCTTCTGCACAATATTCTCCTGTTTAAAGCTCATGGCCTTGTCAACGACCTCCCTGTAAATCTTGAGATCCAAGATCGACAAGGCTTGTCGAATGTCAGGACGAAGGCCATTGTAGAATTTCTCGGTCTTATCTTTCTCCGTTGAGATGGTGGAGAGAGAGTAGACCGATAATTCTTTAAACTTGCCAGCGTACTCCCTGACTGTCATGCCGCCTTGGTATAGTTTTGCGAACTCCTGGCGCTTCTGCCTCTTCACAGCGCCGGGGAAGTACTCATCAATAAATAGTTACTCGAATTGTTGCCAAGTCATGTCCGTAGTGTTGACTCTTGGGTCCTCCTTTACTGTTATCCACCATGTATTTGCTCCACCAATAAGTTGGTAGGTCGCAAGTGGAATCTTTCGATCCTCATCGACTCCCATTGCATCGAGAACCTTCTTTGACTCATCCAGCCATTTCTGCACCTCTTCAGCATCAATGGTGCCAGCAAAAGTAAGAAGTTGTAGCCTCTTGTATTTCGTAATCTGGTCGATTTGAGTCTCTGACCCAAATCTCACAGGTGCCTGAACAGTGACAACCTGATTGGCCGCGGTCTCACGAACGACCATCTGAATAGTTACTTTCATCGCCTCGATAAATTCGGCGAATAAGACTTCCAAACTCGAAGGCATGGCAAAGGGTATGGGTTGGGGTGGCACTGCCTGCCCAGACGTAGTGGCAGTGTCGGGTGTGGCCTGTGCTGTTGTTGGAGGTGGCGGTTCCTGGTTCTGTATCTCAGGAGGTGCCTCTTCGGTTGGACGGACTGTACGTGGCCTTCCTCTCTTCCTGGTTTGCATTTTCTCACTGGCAAGGAGAAAATAAAACCATGATTTAGGAACTGTAGCCAAGTATAATGTTATGGTATTCTTAGCAACAATTTCGAGAGTACTGCAATAAAAAATCACCTATTTTTCTACGTATAGTGTAAGGTTTTTCTTAAGGAATCAAAGAATCTTATGTGCCTCGTATGTTTGGCCATGGTGTAAAAACAAGGTTAGAATGTTTATATAATAAGTATAAAACTTTGCAAGTATTACAAATGTTTTGGTTCTGGTTTTTGTGAACATACATATATATTTCATTGAAAATCCATACGAGTCATAAAAATTCTAAGATTTTCCTCGATAAGTATCCTGATCTAACGTTCTATCGCAATCTTATGTATTCAAACTCTTTTGCTTAGTCTTTTCGACTATTATCCAAATTCGTGTGTCCCATACCACATGAATTTGGTAATAAGGGTGTCAACCAAGTTAAGTTGTATGAACATGGTCTCTATAAAACATCGGTTGAATAGTAGTTCACTAATAGTATCGTCCAAGTTTACTCGTCCCATACAGTGTAAACTTAGTGATAATGTTAGTAATGCAACTTTCTCCAATGTTTCTTTTCATATAAGGTCGTGGGTTTTCTTACTTCCACATTTTATTTAGTATCCTGTAATTTTGTTGTGTCTCATACCACTCCAAAGTTAGTGATACAAAAGAAAGAATGGTTGTAAGTCGGCCCACCAAAGATAGTCTTAAACAAAACATTTTCATTCATATAAAAAAAAATTTACAATGCTAGTAATCAATCATGATTTCCCTGCCTATTACCTCTCCTATTAGACCTCCTGCTAGGTACAAAAAGACTACTAGAAGAAGGTTGAGAATTTGCTCGTTGTTCTTCGACGTTTTGCATACGTGTTAACAAGGCATTTTGAGTCTCTTCTATCCAAACAATACTAGTTACAATCATATTTAATTGCTCGAATGGGTTAGTCGATTGCCTCATCGATGGTTGATGGTTTGACTGTCCCATAGGTGGAGGGTAGGCCGTAGGCATTGGTGGAAAGTATTGGCCATACGACTGACTCATAGGTGAGGGGTAGTTGTTTTGATTGTATGGGGATCCCCTAACTGGAATCCCTTGGACATTTGGATATGCTTGGGTTGAAAAGTCTTGAAATAATGGGCTCATTGGAATGTCTTGTCTTCCATAATTTGGAGCTGCCCAATTATGTTGTTGTTGGTTCACAGAAACTTGTGGAACTGGCCGATACGGTACCTCAGGAGTTGGAAACCTTTGGCACGTAGTGTTGCCTTGAGTTGACATGTTCCAGGTAAGTGGATTTGCTAGAAAACTTTGTCTATCCTAATTTGGTTGAGGTTGATTTAGGTCGGCAAATAAATCTTCCTCAGAAAGCAGGTGCTCGGTTGGATCATTATTCGAGGCTGGGTTTGACGTAGGGTTCTGGTTTTGCTCGTTATTTGGTACCACATGAATCTTGCGTCGACTTTTTCGGTAACAACGTCCATATTCGTCTCTAATTCTTTCGCCATTTCCTCCTATAGTAGACCCGAATACTTCCTCGTTAGTTACCCCTCCACTTGTGACATATGTCTTAAAGATAGATGATGTTGTAACCGCCTCGGTGATCTGCTTCGAAGACTCATCAAAAGTGTTGACGTTTGCCTCATATAGCATCTTCATGATCAAGACTTCGTAGCCGAGGGGATCCTTTCTTAAAGGGTTTTGAATCACCCTCAACATTTGTTGGATGATGATGTGAGGTAGGGAGACCTTAATTTTTCTTTATGCAATATAACACAAGAAGTTGAGCCCTTGACATAGTGCTTCTAGTCCCCTTTTCTGGCAAGATGTTGCCGAATACGATCTTTCCAAGGCCGGCAAGAGATGGTATAAGGAGGTTGTTTGGGAGGTGGGTGTACGTTGATTGGGTGTACGGCTCTTTGGCGAGGGAATTGAACAACTGTTTGTTGGACTCTGCGATCTCTACAACTGTCTGGGGTTCGTGTGGATCAATGATTCTATCTTCAATTGGAATCTCCATAAGTCGTGCAATAATTTCGACGTTGATAGAAATCTTTGTTCCCCTGACCGTTGTCTCCAAAATAGAGCTGATCCCATCTTATTGAAGTCCTACGCAATTCATGGCTTCGTAGAAGGATTTCATCAAGTTGTAGGAGACGTGACCCTCAACTTTTGTTATATTCAACCACCCCAGTGTTGCGAGTTTTTTGTGAAGGATCGGACGGAGGCGGAGATCTCTATTGTCGATACTCCTCATAGTCATAACCTCCCTTTTGGACAATTCCTTGAGTCTAGTGGGAATTGGTTCCCTACTACCGGAAGTCGTTCCTTCACTTGAGGCCATTCTTTTGCTGAAAGGAAAATAAATTTGTGAAAGACACAACATATATTCCTAACATTTTTAAGATTTATGCTTTGTCCGTTGGACAATATTTTCTATTTTTCTCATGATGTTTATGTCATCATTTAATCCAAATTTTCAATTAGCAATATAATATATATATCTCATATATATACATAAATATATAGATATATATATTCAATCATAACTATATATATATTTGAATCTAAACTATATAGTTTTCTAGATATATATTTAATATAAATCTCAACTATATATATATATATATATATATAGTTCTAGAGATATATATATATCTAACAAATAATTTCTTCCCCTAATTTGGTGGGCTTGGGTATGTCGTGGACCTTACTCTCTGATACAATTAAATGTCACACCCCACCCGGACGCACCTAAATCGGTGGGACACTCACGGACGGGGCGCGAATGTATTATAACGATAACTGAGTACGCGGAAGCACGATTAAGTACAAGTCTAATTTCATTAATTTAGAAATATATTTGTACATGAAATAGTTAAGGGAACATTCTCCCAAAATCTCCAATGAATAATACAAAGGATACAAAATGTAGGCCCAAAAACCTACACCCAGTCCACCCTAATCTCCTATGAAAAATTGGATAACAACGGGGTGAGCTACACACTTAGTGGGTAAAATAGTTCGTGAATATAACAATTAATAAGGCAAACTTCATAATCAAATATCTTAAATACATATCAGAGCATCATAATCAATCTAATATGTATGTATGCATAACACCGTCTCGTATTGGTTTGATGACTGTACATCACCTGAGTTCACGTACAGATGTCCCTCCCCAGGAGTAGTCGGGTTCTCATTGTACGTCTCTCCTCAGGAACGATGCTCTGGATTCATGTACAGATGTCCCTCCCCAGGAGTAGCCAGGTTCTCATTGTACGTCCCTCTCCAGAGAAATATAATGAATAGCGAACATCGCTTCTAACTATTCTATGAATCATAAACCACATACGTCCCCAGGTGGTGCTATGTATGATGCCAATGCATGAACTGGCCAGGTCTTTACTTTAACATTTAGACAGGATTTGGCAACGTCTAGTGATCCGTATCAGGGTCGGTATCACTACGTGCAAGGTTATGACATTCAGTATTACTTGTATAAGTTGATAGTTTTCAAATAAGACCAACCAGATCAGTCTCCAGTTGAGAGGTGAGACACGAGGTCTACTTAAATACCAATCATCTAGAGCAGCACGCTGCCTCCCATTCACTATTTAAAGTTACTGAGGACAAGACTGAGTCTGGTTGAGCCATATTGACCACTAATCCAGCATAACAACAGTGTAATACATGAACTCCAAATATACAAGCATAAGTATGATAATATGAACATTATATGCAATAATGCATTGTAAATGAATATTAGACATAATGATAAATGAATGTAAACTTTAATAAAAGTTATAAGACACGCAAACCTATGTTTCGTTCCCACCTTCAGATAAAAACTCATTTCAGAACTGGTGCCTTTCCCTGGGCAGAACCGCGTTGCACCGCACAGAGAATCTCGGAAAGAGAGTCTCAAAAGAGAAGATAAAAACTCAAAATGAGTGAAAAAGATAAGGAAAATCACAAGGAGGAGTGATTTTGGTGTGAGAAATGAGGAGGGGGAGGGTTGTTTATATAGAAAATTTGCCCGAATGTTCAGGCGTTCTGCCCGAACAATTTTTTTTTTTTTGTGCAAATCTAGGATATTACAAACAAATTTTAGATGTTAAACCTCTAAAATAAAAGGCAAAAAAAACCTTTGTTTTTTCTTGTAGAAAAGGATGAACTACCAATATTAGGAATGGTTTATAACCTACCGAATTTGCATTAATCATCTATATGAAATAGATTTGGCACCACTCAAATTTAGTAAGTGATAATTATCATAAAAAAAAATTTAACCAAATATCGCATATTCACACATATAACAATTAATATTTTAATTTTTAATTTTTATAAAGGATAATAAATAATATTTTTAATATTTTTAAAAATGTAAATACTTTAAATAAATAAAAGTAAGTATATTATAATATATTTAAATAAAAATTTTATGATAAAATAAAAATAAAAATAAATTAATTAATATTTATGATATAAATAAATCAATTAATTAAAATTTTAATATATTTAAATAAAATTTATATTATAATAAATAATGTATTATTAAATAAAATATATTATTATAAAGCCTAATCAATATTCGATATAATTATTATATAATAAATAAATATTTTAAGTTGAATTTAATTACTAATATGTTATATAATATATAAATAAAATAAATATATTTTGATGAAATAAATCAACTATGTTTATAGGAAGAAGTTGAGATTTTGAATAACAAAAGTTTTATCTCTAGAATAAAACTAAAATAAGGAGTTGGAGTATTAGTTACTAAATAATATGTTTAAATAAGCTCTTATAAAGTAGAGTTTAAAAAAAATAGAGCTAATTTTTTTAGAGCTAAAAAAAGTAGAGTGGCCGAACAAAACCTAAAATGGAAATTACCAACATCAAGATTAGTAAGACTGAGCATGAATATGTTTAATGCAATTTTAATGAAAGTAAAAATGGACAAAGAAACAAGAGAAATTGAAAGCCAAGAGACGTGATGAATGAAAATTTTAGGCATATATTTGAGATCAATTATTTATCAAGAGAAAGAAATATGAGAAAGTGGGCTATAGAATTAAAGAAGGGTGAGTTAAGTGAATGAGTGTTTGTGAAATATTATATTGATAGACAAATTCCATTGAAGTTGAAAAAAGAATTTTATAAAACTAAAGGAGTCCAATCATGCTCTATAAAATAGAATGTTGAGTAATAAAGAAAAAAAACATGTTAACAAACTAAGTCTAATAAAAATGAAAATGTGAAAATGAATAATTCATGATAAAACATTCAAAGATAAAGAGTTACCTTCTCTTGCCGCCTCCGATGCCCTCTCGATCAAGATGGCTTCTTGTATCTCTTTCAGTACATCTGATATTGATGGTCTCATGATTCCATGTCGTTGAACACACAACATCGTTTTCTCGACTAGAATGTCCCCAATTTGAATGTGTGATTTTGCCTGTGATATCATCCAATCGGCATTAATGCTTGTAGTGGTCATATGCAATTTATACTAATATAAAGAGGATTCTTGGAAGTAGAATATATCCAGTATATGATGCCATACGGATAAAGAAAACGACTAAAAGAAAGAAAAATAATCTGTGGGGTCCTACAGAATAAGATTTAGACAGACCCATTGAACAATGCTACGAACGCTGATGCCAAAGCTTTCGCTAGATAAAGCTTCTTTTCCCGAAATAAGCTCGAGGAGCATGACCCCAAAGCTGTAGATGTCACGCTTCTCTGTAAATTGCAGAGTTACGTAAATAATTAACCATAGTTAGTTTTAGTTCATGTACAGTTAGGTAACAAGATGTGAGTTAGTTTGTTTGCTGTACAGTTGTAACTATATTGGAAGTTTCTAGAGACTGGTTACTGCCATATAAACAGCCGTATATACCTCTCATATTTATAATTGAAAGTCCCTCTTAATCTAGTCTTTTTCTCTGTCTTTCTCTTGCGTTTCATTTTCAGTCTTTCGATTCAGATCATATATCATAACATGGTATCAGAGCTCCAGTAGATCAGCAATGGCAAATCATATCTCTATTGTTGCGTAAAATTATTGCTAAGTGTATAAGACCGTTAAAAAGTAATAAAGTAATAAATAGAGTATCGTTTCTACAAAAAATTGTTGCTGAATTTTTATGTTAAATATTAAAATTATTTCACCCTAATCTTATCTAAACGCCAATTAAAATTCGTCGTAATCTAAACAATAAAGTTAAATCTAAAACAAATCAAAATCAAAGTAATCAGAATAATTAAAACCTAGAATTACAATATTTTCTTATATTTTAATTGAGTTTATCTAACTATTTTTTAATTAATTAATTAATTAAATTTTTTAACCAAGAGTCTAAATTATTTACAAGCCTCTTTCGATGGTCAAACAAAAATGCATTGAGTAATTAAATCTCTATATTTTTATGAAATTTAAATTAAAACAAAATTCATTAAGATTATACTCTTCAATGGTTACACATGTCACATGAGTATATTTCTATCTCACATGAACTCAATAGCTTTCGCCTTTATGATCATATCTTATTTTAATTAAGTTCACAAATCTAAACTCCCTTTGTCAAGATCATATAGATTCAAAAAATCATCTAATTAGTGATCAAGTAATTAGAAGCATTAAGAACGTATTAAAATAAGCAACTCTAAATAATCAATTAAAATCTAAAATCAAACATAAAATTCAATATCCATATGATGAGATCCAATTGTAACTCTAGACAAACAACTTAGCTCAGTATTGAAATAGAAGAAAATATAAAAATATTGATGAATATGTTGAATAGAAATAAGAAGAAACTAGAAAACCAATTGGAAGATGTTGAAGATGCTCCCTTGTTTTCAACTTCGCGTTCTTCGCCTCCTTCAATCCAATTTTTTTCAGCTCGTTCTCCTCTCTCTTCTCTAGAAACCCTAAAAAATGGTCTATATAGAGCCACAATTCCATAGGAAGTCGCCCAAAAGAAGTCCAGTCTAACTAGGAAAGTTTGCAATAAAATTAGAAAGTTTCTATTTTGAATCACACATCCACTTTCTTCCTCGCCATTTTTCTTCTTGTTCTCCACTCCAAATCCCCCTCATACCCTCTCATCTTGTAGTATTTCAAGTAAGGAAGAAGTAGAAACAAACCACGTCCAATTTAGAGTTAAATTGAGAAAGTTATAGCCAAGATACGAAAGTCGCGCATAATCGCCTTTTCTGGCGCCGCGGTGCCCAGTTACGACACTTTTGTGCATTTTTCTACTATTTTCTTCATTTCCCTTGTGGACTTAGCCAATTTTCTCCACTTTTTAACTTATTTTCTTCATGAATCATCATCTAGGCTTCTCATATATTGTGTCCATCGTTCATGCTCACTTCCACACATCTAAATACTTACAAAACAATGCAAAACAAATAATTAATTCACTTGAAACATAAATTGATCCAACTTATAAACTAACAAACCGAAAAATTACATAAAAACTAACTTTCACCTAAACTAACAAATGCATCAAAACTAACATAAACACACTAAACTAATGCATAAATCACCCTAAAACACCTATAATACCATCTTAAAACATGCCTAAATAACCACTTATCAACTGTCAATCATGAAGGTTCTTCTACCTCTGGTTCAAAATCCAAGTTCATCTCGTTCAAATCTTCTCTTTCAACTCAATTAGATAACAACTATCTTCTTTGGTGCAAACAAGTTTTGTCCATGATCAAAGGCCATAATCTTCAGTCGTTCCTCAATGATACTAAATCTCCACCAAAGTTTCTTGATCCAAATGATGAAGAAAATGATGAAATCAATCTTGCATATGCTGACAAAGGCAGGATCAATTGCTTCTTTCTTGGCTCTTATCCTCTATGTTTGAGGCTATGCTTCCAAGAATAGTTGAATGCGACACTACACATCATGTTTGGAAAACTCTTGAAACATACTTTGCTTCTCAAATCCATTCAAAGATCTCACAGTATAAAACACAGCTTCAAAGCATCAAGAAGGACTCTCTGTCTATTAATGAATATCTTCTCAAGATTCGTTACTCTGTAAACTTGCTCTCCTTGGTTGGTAACTTTCTTACTCCTACACAACACATTGATGCCATCTTTGATGGCTTGTCTTCTGATTATGATACTTTTATTCTTACAATTGAAACACTTACTACTGAGTATTCTGTTGATGAAATTGAATCCATGCCCCTGGCATTTGAAGCACGTCTTGATAAGAATGCAAAACTTCTTGATTCTGCACAAGCTCATTTTACTTCAATGCCTGGTCGCAAATTTATGCATCAGTCGACTGAATCTCATGTGCCTTTTCGTCCATCTAATAATTTTCAGTCACTTGCATTTGGTTCGAATGTTTCTTTTGGCAGAGGATTTTCCTCTAAGCCTCCATTTCCTAGAGGAGGATTTGCAAGATCACATGCTCCTCGTGCTCATTCTCCAAATCTTGGTTATTGGAATCAATCCAAACCACAATGTCAGTTATGTGGTCATTTTGGACACGTTGTGGTGAACTGCTACTATAGATTTGGTCGATCATTTCACGGTCTTACACAGGCTCATAATTTGCAGCTGCAAAGTCCAAATACTGATTATTCTTCATCTCAGCATGTAGCACAAAATTTTTTATCTTTTGATTCTTCTATTAGCAATTCGGCTTCAACTTTTATGACTGCTTCTGATGGATCTTCAGAGTTGAATTGCTATCCGGATTTCGGAGCCACCAATCATGTTGCTGCCAATGAAAACAATCTTGTGCACATGACCAATTATTTTGGTCCTGATCAAGTGCATATAGGTAATGGCCAAGGTCTCTCTATCAAACATATTAGTCATTCTAAATTTGTTTCTCCTTATGTTGCTTGTCAATTAGCAATTAGACATCTACTTCATGTTCCAAAAATTACTAAAAATTTGCTAGTGTCTCCAAATTATGTCTTGATAATAATGTGTTCTTCGAGTTTCATGTTGATGTGTGCTTTGTTAAGGATCAGGTGTCTCGAATAGTGCTACTGAAGGGGACTACTAAGGACGGACTTATGTTTTTGGTTCAACTCATTTCTTTTCCTTCCGGTTCTTCATGCACGAATGCTTCATCTGCAATTTCAGATTTCTCAGACAATAAGGCACAACCTGCCACATTTGTTGTTGCATCTTCTATATCTTTGTATGAAACATGGCATAATAGGCTTGGCCATCCCTCTGACAAGGTTCTCCATGATGTTTTGTCTACATGTAATGTTTTAGCTATGAATAAAAGTTCCAATTTCTTTTGTTCAGCCTGTTGTAGTAGTAAAATACATCGCTTGCCATTTTCTAGTTTTGAGATTATTTACACCTCTCCTCTTCAACTCATTTACACTGATTTGTGGGGATGTCACCAGTGAAATCTTCTAATGGATATCAGTATTATATCGGTGTTATTGATGCCTTTTCCCGCTACACATAGGTGTATATGCTACGGTCCAAATCTGAGGCATTGTAAACATTCATAAACTTCAAGACTCTTGTTGAATTACAATCTTCACTCCATATCTCACGCAACACGGTGTTCATCACAGAATCTCTTGTCCCTGCACTCAAGCTCAAAATGGTGTTGCTGAACGAAAACATCGTGTAACGCCCGTACCTTAGGATGATGTCATCTTTACCTGTAGAGTACCTGGATACACATATGTATGTGTATTTGTATGTGGGTTCGATTCGGTAGGTCCATATCTTGTGCCCAAATGGACATGTGGATGTTAGAAACACGTTTGGAGCATGTTTTTACATAGGAATCGACCTATCATACGCAAATTTCTGATGTGTATTGAGTGCGTAGTGGTTAAGTGAATATAGGATGTTCTGGACTAGGGGAAGCGCGCTCCTTACGTAACCGAGAGTTACATTTTGTCAGTACATCAGAGAAGCGCGCTCCTTAAAGGAAAAGCACGCTCCTTGCTAGGGCTGAGAGTTGATTTCTTCTCAGTAAAGGGAGAATCGCGTTCTCCTGGTGGAGAAGCGCTCTCCTTACATTCTAGGCAGTTTTTTTTAAGTTTTTGATGGGGCCACCACCCCACTTATAAAGCCAGGGCACGGCTTTCTTGCTCATTTGCAAGTTATTTTCTTGTTTTCTCAACTAGAGAGAAATGAGAAAGAGGGTTTTGGAAGAAGATTGAGCGAGGGATAGAGATTTGAGCTTCCAAGGTAAGGATCCTCACCTCTAAACTCTTTCATCTTGCTTCCATGGTAGAGTAGCAACACATGTTGGTCTTGGTATTGGTAGTTGTTGTTATTGTAATTTTTGGGTTTTAGACCATGTTTTAGTTTGCATGTTTAGGGTTAGAGTTAGGTCATGCATGTCACTTATGTAGTGCACATTGTAGTCCTAAATCACACCCTAGTGTTGGTTTTGATCAAGGGTTAGCCATGGTTCTTGCATGCTCATTTTTTACTCTCATAAATTGGGGATGAGTTGGGTTTTGATTTCTTAGATGAACATTGACGTATTGATGACTAGCTATGGTTTATTTGATGTCTAATGACCCAATTTGAGTTGGAATGCATAGTATTGATGTAGGTTGGATCATGGAATCAATCTTAGGCATTATCTTGGGTTTCATGTGATCAGATTAGGTGTATTATGGCTTGATTGGGCTGTAATGGTTGGCTCATTAGTACAACCATGTCAGAATCTAATGTTGGTTATTAAATTTGGGCTTAATTCATGGCATTGGCATGTAATTGGATTGTTCTTTATGGATGAATGAACGTATGTTGTGTGCAGGTTTGTTGGTGTTCCAAGTGTTCCCAATTGTATCAATTGAAGGTTGAAGTGCATGGTTTAGTGTTGTTGTGCATAGAGGTGTATTTCGTGGCACTTTAGGACTTAATTTGGTTGGCTTGGGATTGGCTAGTCTAGCCAATCAACTATGAGTGTTTCTTTACATTTAGTTCTATATGTGGCATTGTAGTATGAAAAATGTTTTGAATGGTTACCTATTGTATTATGCATGTTTTAATGATTCATGAAATGGATTTGAGAATGAGCATATGGGTTGGAAAATGGGTGGATCTCCTAGCTGGAATTTTAGGAAATTCCATGGGCTAGATGGTGATCCATAGTTGTGAACCTAAGAAGATTTTAGGGCTTGTGTAGCTAGGATCCCCAGGCAAGAGGTAATGCCTTCGGAAGGGTTGATCTTATGGGCTACTACAACCCCAGGAATCCTAATAGAATATGAATAAAGTGAAGTCGGATAGAACCTTCGTGTCGCAAACTTAAGACTTGTTGCTTCTTACTCAGGAGGTGGATTAGGATTGCATATGGCATATTTGAAAAATGGAATGCATGACATGGATGCATTATATTCAACATATATATGGCCTTTGTAAATCATCATGTTATTTGAATTGTTTGATGAACCTTTGCAATGTTTTATATAAATGCATGTATATTGCCACTTGTAGAAAACATTCATTGAGCTTGTTGTAGCTCACTCCTCATTCTTATCATTTTAGGTTCTGATAGGAAGGGAAAGGGGAAGTGTGATACCCCAAAAATTATTTCATCTAGCCCATAACCCAATTGCATTTTGCCCAAACTCTATGTGTTTGCCTTGATATGTTTGGTGTTTGTTTGATGGATGTTTAATGTTTGTATATTTGATGCTTGATAATGTATATAAATATGTGCATTATAAATTGTATATGGGTTATGTTAAATTAAAGTATAATGCATATGTTATTATTTATGCATGGGCCCATTAAACCACGAATTGATATGGGTTAGGATTGATTGAATAAAAGGATAAATGAGATTGAAAATTTGGTGTATTAGATGGATTGGACATTTAAAATACATGCAAGCATGAGATTGGTTAAAGTACATGTGGTTGGTATGGGTAGTATGAGACCAACACATGTCAAGTTGGTGCATGAGAATGGACTAGTGTCTCATGCCCCATTTCTCTTCTCCAATACAAGTCACGTTGGTGCATGAGAGTGCACAAGTGTCCTATCCCCCATTTTTCTTCTCTAACACATGTCAAGTTGGTGCATGAGAATGGACATGTGTCCTATGCCACTTCTCTTCTCCAAGGAAGTCCTAGAGAGTGATATGAGTGGAGGGAAAGGAAAAAAGAAGAGAAAGGAAAGAAGAAGAGAAAAAAAGAGGAAGTTGCTTTGAGGGAAGTCTCAACAATGTTTTCATCAAAGAGCTGGATCTTGGTGATATATGGTCAGATTGAGCTCAAACTTTTTCAACTAGTTCATATCTTATGGTTATTCATTCTGGTCAGTGAGATCTTTATTGGAGTTTTCTTCTGAGAGATATAACCTCCCAAACAAAGTTGGTCAGAAAGTCTGAATTTCTCGCGTTGTTTAGATCAAATTGATAGATCTCCTAAACCTACAGTTGGATGGATATGATATTTCAGAGGATGGTTCACAACTAATATTTCTGCATTATGAACATTGAGATGTTGATGGGGCAAGTATTTTGTGTGATATAATCATTTGAGTTCAAGTATTTGCAGCAGGAAAGGAGAAATTGTCTGATTAGAGACTTGCTCATCAAAAAGACTTATCTCTTCGGTCCACCGTTGGATTGAGCTGATTTTTGGACGGAAGGTTTGCTTCTTAACATAATTCAATTTGTACTGTTGATTTTGTGATTACATATTTCTGTTGGCAACTTAATACATCTGAACAGAATATTAAATGGAAAATTAGAAGGGTTGTTTGTATTAGACCTAAATTTAGAATATGAACTTAGACCTTTCCAAATAGCTTACATGTCAACTATGTTGACCTAGTTGCAATTGTTGATGAACCCATGATGCAAAATCAGTGATATACATAGCAGAACATGGTGACCTAGTGTAAATCGACAATATGGCCTGAGTATGGAAAATTTCATATTTTAGGACTTTTGATGTTTTTGGCTTAGAATCATTGAATTGATGCAATTTATGTCTAATTAATCATGATTAGGGTTGATTATGCTACTGATTAGGTAGTTGTGACCATATCATGGGTTAGGTCTACTTGTTTTCGAATGGCCCAATTTGGGCATGTTTATGCCTAAGGAATTGAAAATCAGTATTTTTGATTAATTGAATGGTTTATGAATGAGAACTATGCATTAGAGGCCTAAGTCATGTGATTTGAGTAGAATGATGGGATTAGATGGGATTTAGGCCTATTGTCTATATGTGAGCTGATTTAAGGTTGATGTGTAATGTCTATGTGATTGAGCATAAAAGTGATGTATAGTTGGATATTGATGAATGTTTCAGGACCTTGATTGGGTTGATTGGTTTGGTGTCCGTGTGTGGTTAGATACTCCCGCGAGGCTTGGTTGTGAGTAGACTTCATTTATAATTATATCTTTTATGTCATCATATCACTTATATATATTGTATGTTGAAAGCATGAATATGTTCTAATGTTTTGAATGATACATTAATTTGAGAAAACCTTATGACTTTGGTTGGGCCCACCTATCTGGCTAATAGAGAGACTTAACCTTGTCAGATGAGGGTTTTAGAAAGGAAATATTTGGGGATGAGAACGGTACTGTGAAATAGACGTGCACTAGTAACCCTAAATCAACATGATTGGGGATGAGAACGGTACGGTGAAATAGACGTGCACTGGAATGTGGATCCATGTGACGCCCCGAAAATTATTTCATCTAGCCCATAACCCAATTGCACTTTGCCCAAACTCTATGTGTTGCCTTGATATGGTTGGTGTTTGTTTGATGGTTGTTTAATGTTTGTATAGTTGATGCTTGATAATGTATATAAATATGTGAATTATAAATTGTATATGGGTCATGTTAAATTAAAGTATAATGCATATGTTATTATTTATGCATGGGTCCATTAAACCATGAATTGATATGGGTTAAGATTGATTGAATAAAAGGATAAATGAGAATAAAAATTTGGTTTATTAATGGATGGGACATTTAAAATACATGGAAGCATGAGATTGGTTAAAGTACATGTGGTTGGTATGGGTAGTATGAGACCAACACATGTGAAGGTTGGTGCATGAAAGTGGACAAGTGTCCCATGCCCACTTCTCTTCTCCAAGGAAGTGCTAGAAAGTGAGGTGAGTGAAGGGAATCAAGGAAGTGCTAGAAAGTGAGGTGAGTGTAGAGAAAGGAAAAAAAAATAAAAGAAAAGAAGAGAAAGGAAAGAAGAAGAGAAAGAAAAAAGGAGTTGCTTGAGGAAAATCTCTGCAATGTTTTCATCAAAGAGCAGGATCTTCGGGATATATGGTCAGATTGAGCTCCAATTTTGTCAGCAAGTTCGTAGCTTATGGTTCTGCATTCTGAACAGTGGAGATCTTGATTAGAGGTTTCGTCTAAGAGATCTAACCTCTCAAACAAAGCTGGTCGGAAAGTCTGGATTTCTCATGCTGTTTCACTCAAACTTATAGATCTCCTCAATCTACCGTTGGATGGATATTAGATTTGGATATGTAGTGTACAACTGATATATCTGAATTCTGAACGGTATAGATGTTTATAGGTTAAGTATGTTGTGTGATATGGTCATCTGAGTTCAAGTCTTTGCTGCAGGAAAGGAGAAATTGTCTGATTAGAGACTTGTTCATCAAAGATACTTATCTTTTCGGTCCACCGTTGGATTGGTCTGATATTTGGACAGAAGGTTTGTTTCTTCACATACTTCAATCTGTACGGTTAATTTTGTGATTATATGTTTTTGTTGGTAGATTGATACATCTGAACCGAATATTAAATGAAGAATTGGTAGGGTTGCTTGTATTAGACCTAAATTTAGAATATGAACTTAGACCTTTCCAAATAGCTTGCATATCAACTATGTTGACCTAGTTGTCATTGTTGATGAACCCATGATGCAAAATCAGTGATATACATGGCTGAACATGGTGACTTAGTGTAAATCGGCAATATGGCCTAAGTATGGAAATTTTCATATTTTAGGGCTTTTGATGCAACTTATGTTTAATTAAGCATGATTAGGGTTGATTATGCTACTGATTTGGTGGTTGTGAGCATCTCATGGGTTAGGCGTACTTGTAATCAAGTGACCCAATTTGGGCATGTTTATGCCTAAGGAATTGAAAATCAGTATTTTTGATTAATAGAATGGTTTATGAATGAAAACTATGCATTAGAGGCCTAAGTCATGTGATTTGAGTAGAATGATGGGATTAGATGGGATTTAGGCCTATTGTCTATATGTGGGCTGATTTAGGGTTGATGTGTAATGTCTATGTGATTGAGCATAGAAATTGATGTATGTTTCAGGATCTTGATTGGGTTGATTCGGTTTGGTGGTCGTGTGTGGTTAAATACTCTCGCGAGGCTTGGTTGTGAGTAGACTTCATTTATGATTATATCTTTTATGTCATCATATCACTTATATATATATTATATGTTGAAAGCATGAATGTGTTCTAATGTTTTGAATGATGCATTGATTTGAGAAAACCTTATGACTTTGGTTGGGCCCATCTATCTGGCTAATAGGGAGACTTAACCTTGTCATAGGAGGGTTTTAAAATGGAAATAATTGGGGTCAACGGTACGGTGAAATAGACGTGCACTAGTAACCCCAAATAAACATGATTGGGGTCAACGGTACGGTGAAATGGAC
Organism: Paratinospora sagittata; assembly: GCA_035771175.1. NCBI lineage: Eukaryota > Viridiplantae > Streptophyta > Magnoliopsida > Ranunculales > Menispermaceae > Paratinospora > Paratinospora sagittata. The sequence goes on from CM069593.1 coordinate 22,736,622, forward strand.
GTGCACTAGTAACCTCAATGCATGTGGAACGTGGATCCAAATTGATAAACTTTTACTTGCATCGAACTTATTATAAATGCTTGATATCTATATGTTATGAGCTTTTAATCATGCTACACATTGACATGCATACATGATATTTATTGATGAGTATTGATAGCATATTTGAATTCTATTCACTGGGCACCGTTGGCTCACCCTCATTTTCCTCTTTCAGGTCCTTCTGTCCTAAATAAGGACAAAGGAGTAGTCATATCTTGAGGGCCTTGCCTACGAGAGAATTCAAGGCCTTGATGTGAGTTGAGAGGCATTTCGATTGAACTGTGTTTTAAATTATGAAGTATTATATTTTGGATTATGTAATTATAACACTTACCACATTGTAGTATGGGTAAGTTGGGACTTGTTAGATAGACCATGTGGGCATATGACGGTTTTTATTTGTACCCACAATTTTGGACTTTATGTGTATGTCGATTTTAATGGACTGTAGGGATTATGATTTTATTTATGGTTCATTTTTATGGATTATCTCTTGTCTTGGATGATTAATACGGTTGGTAGTTTTGTTTAATATCTTTTGATATTATGTTGTTGTTTGAGATAAGGCTCGTAGGGTCTCAACTACCTCACGAGAGTTGAGGAGTGGTCGGAGATGCCTACGCCGGGCGTCCTGCCCCGGCATTCCGCACTCCATTCCCTGTGGGGTCGCCACAATCCAAATTGATAGGCTTTTACTTGCATCGAACTTATTATAAATGTCTGATATCTATATGTTATGAGCTTTTAATCATGCTACACATTGACATGCGTACATGATATTTATTGATGAGTATTGATAGCATATTTGAATTTTATTCACTGGGCACCATTGGCTCACCCTCATTTTCCTCTTTCAGGTCATTTTGTCCCAAATAAGGGCAAAAGAGTAGTTATATCTTGAGGGTCTTGCCAGCGAGAGAATCCAAGGCCTCGATGTGAGTTGAGAGGCATTTTGATTGAACTGTGTTTTAAATTATGATGTATTATATTTTGGACTATGTAATTATAACACTTACCACATTGTAGTATAGGTGAGTTGAGACTTGTTAGATAGACCATGTGGGCATATGACGATTTTTTTTTGTACCCATAGTTTTGGACTTTATGTGTATGTTCATCTTGATGGACTATAGGGATTATGATTTTATTTATGGTTCATTTTTATGGATTATCTCTTGTCTTGGATGATTAATACAGTTGGTAGTTTTGTTTAGTACCTTTTTATGTTATGTCATTGTTTGGGATAAGGCTCGTAGGGTCTCAACCACCTCACGGGGGTTGAGGAGTGGTTGGAGATGCCTACGCCGGGTGTCCCACCCCGGCATTCCTCACACCATTCCTTGCGGGGTTGGTGTTTTGGGGTGTGGGGTCGCCACAGGAAGGCTTAGCTGCAGAGCACTTCCCGTGTCTTTTGTGTTGTAGGTGTTGTAGTACATTGTTGTATTTTGGTAATTATGTACTTAATAACACCTATGGTATATACTTAACACATAGATGGGTTGTATATGTGGTTGGATATGGACTTTACATTTTAGACTTTATGGACTTTTATGTTTGTCCTTTTTGGAAGATGTGATTATGATGATTTGATTATGTCTATTTTGGATGGTGTTCGATGTGGGATTGTGTTTATCAGGTTGTTTATATGAGGCTGACGGGACGTCGGGGGTATCGAGGGAGGACATACCCGAGGTTCCATGCCGATCATGACATCACAAATCGTGGGTCGTGACACATCGGCTTATAGTCGAAAATGGTCTTACTTTTCTTCACAAAGCCTCTCTACCATTATCTTACTGGGATAAAGCCTTTTGTGTTGTTGTATATCTTCATAACAGGCTTCCAAACTCTGTGCTACCTCGTGCTACTCCACTTGAGATCTTACTCAACACTAAACCAGACTACTCTTTACTTAGGACATTTGGGTGTGGTTATCCAAATCTCGGGCCTTATAACAAGCACAAGCTACAACCTCGGTCTACCACATTTGTATTCTTGGGATATAGTTTAAATCACAAGGGATACAAATGCATTGCTTCATCTGACCATCTTTATATTTCTCGTGATGTTCTCTTTGATGGGCATACTTTTCCTTTTTCAAATCCAAAGTTCAGCTCAAACAATGTGCTTTCACCCCTTTCTACACCCAATTTTGCACCTATCATTTCCAACATTCCATTTATAACTCCTACTAATAATTCCCCTGTCAATGATCCTCCTATCTCTTCCCTCTCTACCTTGCCTTTTTTTCCTTGTTCAGCTACTGATCATGATCAATCTTCTCCTACTATGGTAGTTGCTCAACATTCCACTTCTACCAATGTTCATCCCATGTGTACCAGAGCCAAGGCTGGTGTTTTTAAACCAAAAGTCTACAATGCTTCAATGGTCCCTTCTACTATTCCTGCTACTTTGGCTCATCCTTAATGGAAGTTTGCTATGCAAAAAGAGTACATGGCCTTGGTACGTAACAAAATTTGGTCTCTAGTGCCTCCCCCCACTGATTGAAAGATAGTTGGTTGCAAATGGATTTTTCACATTAAGGAAAATATAAATAACCCTTTCCTTAATAGTGATTTGTGTGAGGAAATATACATGATGCAGCCCTAAGGCTTTGAGGATTCCCAACATCCTTCCTTCGTGTTCAAACTTCACAAATCATTATATGGCCTCAAACAAGCTCCTAGAGCTTGGTTTGATAAACTCAAGGGTGTTCTTCTTTCCTTACAGTTTACAGCTACTAAGGTTGATCCATCACTGTTCTTCAAGCACACTGGGTCCTCTGTTCTTTTTATCTTTGTCTATGTTAAGGATATTTTGATAACTGGTAGTAGCTCAGCGGAAATTCAACATCTCATTACTGTACTTAATAACAATTTTGTTCTTAAAGATCTGGGTGTTATTGATTATTTCTTAGGCATTCAAGTTCTACATACTATTGATGGGCTATTCTTAAATCAGTTCAAGTATGTAACTGATTTACTGTCAAAGGCCAACATGCTCAATGCCAACTCTATGTCCTCTCCAATGGCATCTAGTACTAAAATCTCTCACATTGGTAGTGATGAATGTGCCAATCCTCATCTCTATAGAAGTATTGTTGGTGCGTTGCAATATGGAACGATCACACGCCCTCATCTTTCCTTTTGTGTAAATAAGGTTTGTCAATTTCTTCACAAGCCACTTGATACCCATTGAAAAGTTGTGAAGAGGATCTTGAGATACCTACAAGGGACACTTCATTTTGGTCTTCAACTTAGTGGGTCTGTCAATCTCAATGTTATAGCCTATTGTGATGCTGATTGGGCCTCCGACCCCGATGATCGAAAATCTACTTCGGGTTATTGTGTATTTCTTGGCGCCAACTTAATCTCGTGGTGCTCCAAAAAGCAGACAACCATTTCAAGATCCTCTACTGAAGCGGGGTTTCTGAGCCTTGCTAATACTGTTTGGAAGTCACTTGGATTATGTCTCTGCTGCTTGTAATTCAATTTTCTCCTACCTCTTCTCCAACAATCTGGTGTGACAATCTAAGTACAGTGCAATTTGTTGCTAATTCGGTTCTACACGCACGTACAAAACATGTGGAAATTGATTATACTTTGTGCGTGATAAGGTTCATCAGAACTTATTACATGTCTGTCACATTTCAGCTAAGTAACAGGTTGTTGATTTGCTCACTAAGCCTATATGAAACTCCACTTTTGAACTTTTTCGCTCCAAACTCACAGTGGCTCCTATTCCCACTATGAGTTTGTGGGGGGGGGGGGGGTGTTAAGGAAACTGTCTGATCAACTGTAAATAGTTAACCATAATTTTAGTTCATGTATAGTTAGGTTGTTATATGTGAGTTAGTTTGTTAGCTGTACAGTTGTAACTATATTGGAAATTTCTAGAGATTGGTTACTGCTATATAAGTAGTTGTATATACCTCTCAGATTTATAATTGAAACTCTTTCTTAATCTTGTCTTTCTCTCTGCTTTTCATGCTTAGTCTTCCAATTCAGATCATATATCATAATTATGTCAAGAGAAGTAAAAGCTCCCCTTAAGGCTTAAATAAGTGATTATCACCCGAAATTAGCTCAAGGCGAATGAGCCTGAAGCTAAAGATTGTTAGAAACTAATAAATTTCAAGCTTCATGTGGATCATATACACAATTTACTCACAACAACTAGAGATATGACAGCCAAACCATAAGTAGAGAATTACAGGCTCCGTGACAAGAATATCAATTATTTAAAAAAAGAAGAGAACAAGGAAGAATACCAATATAATAAACAAATAATATCAATAGTAGAACTACTAACTTCTCCCTTTTTCTTTTTTCTTTTTCCTCTTTTTTGCCTTGTTGCTAGGTGACTCAATTTTAGACTAGCCTATATGACCATCAACATGGAGACTAAAGCTTAGACAAGTGCCCTAAAGAACTCGACAAGGACTTACAAAGTTTCCCCTCCACAAGGAAAACTTCTCCTGGATGGGAATGGAACAAGGAACCCCTTCCATTTGGGTAGTACATGGTTTGTTGGGCGGGCCTAGATCTCTACTAGTACCGATATTGTCTTCAACTTAACCACCTTTGGGCCAAGTGTGGGGTTTTACTCTAAAAGACCTCGAGGGTGATATCCCAACTTATATTTCATGTGATGAAAATGCTCATATTCGATGTGAGACTATTATTTCGGTCCACACATACCCAACAAATCTCCACCTTGGATTGAAATCTAATTTCATCACAATTACACCGCACGATCTATGTCAAATCAATTGTCGCCATCATCTCCAAGAGGAAGAACTTGAGGAACCATCTGCCACCATGAGCACACCCACGTCCTCTACTTCGATATACGTGCGTCCCAGCCGAACTATCGGCTCTGATACCACTTTGTTGTGCGTAGCAGAAGCGGAAGCCAAATAACAAATGCACAAACCTAAACAATCCAAAAAAATGCAAAGAAACACACAATTTTACGTGGTTTAGTAAGTATACACTATGACCATGGAAGATGAGAATCAATCCACTAATAAGAAAATGCACATAGGTTACAACCTATAATTAGATCTAAAACAAATTCCCTCAACTCACAAAAGTGCTCTCACAGAAATCCCAAATTCTCACACAACTCAATAAGGATTTATATAATATAAGGTGCTAGAGTTAGTTTTCAATACCAATTAGTTTCCAACACAAACTAGAAAAGTTTTCAATTTAGACTAGGAAACTAATACACTAAGAAACTATACACTAATAGAAATAACCCATTGGATGGATCGAGCCATCCCATATATAACAATCTCCACCTCACTTTTGCTCGCTATAGTGATTTTCACAAGAAAAAATTGCCAAAGTTTTTTTTCAAGTTCCAAAGTAAGCCAAATCAAATTGATCGAAGCCAAATCAAATTGATTGAAACCAAATCAGAATAATCCAAATCGTACATGCAACTTGTGACAGTCGGCAGCAATAAGTAACAAGCTGTTAGAAATATTTGATCCATGTGAGCCCACAAAGTGGGTCCCACAAAATATCAATAAGATAAAGATTATTTTTTATCTTATCCCACTAATATCTCAATAAAGATCTCACTCCCTAGAATAGTGGGAGTGGGATACGTAACTACTAAGAGTGACACCATTTTCCCATGATATGTGGGATGTATGGTTTTCCCTTATAATATTTGACTCCTTGAGAGAGTCAAAATTTGCATATAAAAAAACTCAAGAAATTAAGAGTTACGCGAGGTGTTGGAGAGATCTTTTGGTGAAAACCAAAAAGCTAAGACCTTGACTTGTGATTGCGATCATTCTGAAAAGCGTATTTGGGCTATGGATTTTGAATCGGGTTCAGCAGTCCCAGATGGCCTAGATCGGTTCGACCGGCCAGTCCAACCTGTCCAGCAAATTAAATTAAAAAAGATAGAGATTAATCTGGACCGTTCATACTTGATAAGTTAAGATGAAGACCATAGGTCGACTTTTAGACAAAGTGTTGAACAGTGGCCTAGCCTCATTTTTTTAGAACTTTCCATTTGTACAGTCAGCTTGGATCGAAACACACCAGAAATGTAGATCTATCATAACATCCTTGAGTTAGATCTAGACCGTTCAAGTTTAATGTGTTAAGATGAACACCTTACATACAAAATTATGCAATGTGTTAAACTGAGACCTAAGTTAATTTTACTTGATCTTAACATCCGTATGGTCAAAAATCAACAATGTAGACCTGAATATCATACAATTACATTAGACTCATACTTACTTTTCCTTTTACTATAGATATGGAATGCGACTCAAATGTCAATTGAGTCTACACCTTGTACTACACTATACAAGAGTACAAGATGCATCTAGAACATACCCTTTCTCAACATACAAGCCAAATCAATTCTATGATTTATCAACTTCTTTGCATGAACGTGGTAATGGATATGGAAGACCGAAACAAGGTTCTTTTTTACTCCATCACTGAAGAATGGAGAGACAAAATCAAGAAAAGTAGCAACATGTTTTATTATTGGAAGATTGTTGCGGAACTTCGAAGAGCAGAGCAACACAGAATACGCCTGCTAGAAGAAGAGCGCCCTATTGCTAAGAATGTAAGGCAATCTTTGATATTGTCAACACTTCCGAACAAGAGAAGTGCAGGTGGAATGTGCTACCTTTTAGGAACAAGTTCATCGTCGTTCTTAGATCGTCATGCGAAGAACATGGTCAAGAATGCGATGAACACATTCAAGGAAATAATGCCATTTTAGGGGGTCCTAGATCAATCTTAGTATAGCAGTTAAGGAAATCTGATGTAAAAGAGTTCACATTGTTGAGAACTGATCGAGGAAGAGAATATCTTTCCGATCAATTTAAATATTGATAATGTCACTATGAATTTATTTATTTTTTTGATAATGTCTATGTGATTGAATTCATAAGATAGAATTGTGCAAATGACCTTTTATGATCTTTAATAAATGGTTAAAGTTCATTTATTTGTATAATATGCACATGCTTGCAACAATTATATCATTAATTTGCATGCCTCCATTGTTTGCGCTAAATTCATTAAATAATAATTAAGTTTTATTAAAGAAGTAGGTGATGATTGTGAAACATAGTGAACTCTCGAACCTATTCTTTAACTTACTTATTTCTTTATTTTTTGGAATTTCTGGTCGCAAATCTAAGTTATAATGTTGTGTCATGTTAATTGTCACGTGTTTCCTACTATCTTTTAGTCATTCTTTGTCTTTAAATAACATAGACGGAAAAAAAATGATTCCCCATCCGAAATAATTTTAAACATATTCTGGGTTGGCCGTCCATTAAATCACACATAAATTTATGTCCAGATACGTTTGAAACTATGCAAGGTAGTCGTGCTATAGCACATTTTTGTCGTTTACGACTCCTCATATATAATAAGATTAGAATAACAAATATATTTTTTCAGTTCATTGGTGCTAAAATAAAAAAGAAAAAAATAATGTTAAACAAACAAATATATAAGAACTTACAACAAAATCAACATATGTTTGTTTGCTAAAATTAAATAATCAAATCATTCATTGTAATTGATCTATAAGATGAAAAACTAAATTATTTCAATACAGGATCTCATGTCTAGAAAAAATAAAATAAAAAGACATCCTAGCACACTAATTATTAAATTTTTCTTTTTCCAATATGAGAAATTCTAGAATTGGGATCCGAGTTATTGGGTCATCTTCATGTAACATCCACAATTCTCTGAATTCTGGCTTTATGAAACGTGTGAGAGCGAACACATATAATTGGCTTTGATGAGGTATTTCTGTCATCTTTTTCAAAGATGCAACACGAATAGCCATGGTTGGCACTGTTTTTGTTGAACTTTCTTCATACAATATATGAGAAAAAAGGCGTTCCAATCCCTTTTCAATCACATTATCAATGTTATTTTTCCTTTTAGATGGTCGATGACATTTACGTCTAATATCTGACATACGGTTATCGAACTCTTCTCTCTCATTAGGATTCTCAATTTCAACAGTTTTTGGATTTTGTGTTGCATCTTGTGGATTAGGTAAATGTCTCTCATCGTCTGCATCGAGGTCTACATAACTTCCACTTGACATAATATCCTTCGGAATAGACCCATTAGCATGATATGCGGATTTACCTAAAGCTGAAACCCCTCCGAATAGTATATCTAACTCATAAGCAAATAACAATGGTTGGGTTCTGAAAATTTTTTGCTTGTGGATTTGCCTATATTAAAAAATAAACTATTATGAACAATCTAAAATACTTATTACTATTTATATATAAAAAATTACCTTAATATATTCATCCCACTAATCATTGTCCATGATAACTCGTTGATTAGTTTCATCTCGTCCAATACCGGTCTGAGAAATCAATTTGTTTCAGGCAACCCAATTCTTTTTAGAAAATCTTATTGATTTTTTAATTGCTTCTGATCATACTTTAACCATGTTTTCTTGTTGAATTCATCTAACACATTATTTCATCCCTTTCTGTTAAAATTTGCACCGGATCTTCCACCCAGTTGAATTTTTTCAATACAGATATCAATAAATATCTTTTTAGTAGCGTTATTCCACTCAGCCTTAATTGATCTCTTCTCGTCATCTTTTTCTCTTATATTTGTCATGTTTTCCTCATGAGTACTCATTTTTCTTATAAAAAAAAACTAGCAAGAATCATATGTATAAACAAACAATGCACAAAGATAAATAAATAACAGGATTCAATGAATATCATACAAATAAACAAATTATGTACAAGAATAAATAAAAAAAAGTTGAAGCAAAAAATGCATAAAAAACGTAAACAAATAATAGCATACAATAAAAATAAATAAACAAAAAAATTGAAAAACTTTTTTTTTTCAAAGTACAATAATAAACAAAAAAAAATTAACATGGAAAGTTAAAAACAAAAAAAAAGTGCACAAAGCGCTGCAGAGAGCGCGCTGAAAGGAGAGGCTCTCCTCTCTACTGCAGTGCACGGCAGAGAAGAGAGACCTCTCTACTGCAGGGCGTGGTAGAGAGAAACCCTTTTTTTTTTTTTTGGAGTTCAAAAATTTTACCTTGAATTTGTGCAATGAAGGTGGGGAAGAAGAGCGAAGGAGACACAAAAGAGAGAGTTTAGAAGAGAAGAGAGTCGTTGGAGAGAAAGGAAGAGTTTAGAATAGAAGAGATTTGTTGGGAGAATGAGGGCAATTTGGGATTTTTGAAAAAAAAAGTACGTTTTTTTGTACTTTTTTTTTTACGGCTCTTCCTCTACCCACAATAGAGGTTTAGCCTCTAAAAAAAAGCCAAATATTTTTACTTTTTTAAATAAAGATTTAACCTCTAATTTTGCTAAACATCTATTTCTTTTAGAGGTTTTAAAATCCTAACCAAACACTCTATTTCTACAAAACTCTATTTGAATCAGGAATTCAGCAAAATAGAGGAAAGAAATAGAGTTGTCAAATGGCCAGCGTTTGCAAATTGCTTTTAAATTAAAAATAATTTTGGGAGCAAATGTTGTAAATAAAGATTTATTGCATATATAAAAAAAAAATTGCTCACCATTGTGCGATGACCTCTCCACTCCCTCTCCCTTTGTCTTCTCTTCTCTTCTATTTCTCTTCTTCTTGGGTCTGTTGTGGCCTGCCCATTTTGGACTTGGGTCTCGAAGAGCAAAACCAGACACCGCTTGGGAGCTGCGTCTTCCACAATAAGGTGAAGAGAGCTCGAGCTTGCTAAAGAGATCCTACAAGAGCTTGGGTTTTGGTGATCAGATCTGATGATGGTAACACCTGATCTAGCCTAGAAGACAGTGATCTAGCCTAGAAGACAGTGGAGCGGAGCGATGGAGTAACCTTATGTAAATAAGTAGTAGTATGGTATAAATGCGTATTTGTATGTAGTGGTTGTATATTGTAAATTAGTAGTATGTTGTTGTAAGGGTTTTCCTCTAGTTGTGAGAGTTTTACCCTTTTATTGTGAGGGTTTAGCCCTTTTGTCATTGTATTGTTTTCTTTTTTTATCATCTTGTTGTCGGGTTTTACCCATTTTCTCGTGAGCATTTTTGCTCTCCGTTGTGCCTGCATAGGTCGTCAGTGTATTATTGTATCTATTGGCAGGATGTAATTGAAATGAAATGAACCTTTGGCAATATATATATACATATATAAAATTAAAATTTCTATATTTTTATATTTTTATATCTTTTAATTAAAAGATATAAAAAACTTATTTGTTTTTATAATGTATACTGTATAATCTGACTAATATTAATAATACAAAATTCAGAGAGTAAAATGATTTGAACTTTGTGGGCGTGGATGACGTGGGATCATTCTTTTTAGGCATTGTTAAAATAAGCCTTTTTAATTGTATAATATAAGCCATGTTAAGGCAACTTCAAAAGTGGATTGTATTTTAAAAAAAATGTCATGTCATTAATGTCAAGAGACTTACTTTTTATATGGCATAAAATTAAACTTTATAGACAATCAAGTTAAAAAATGGTCTTTAATGTTTTCATGAATTATACATATTTTGATAAGGTGTTAAATGTTTTTTTTTAATTTATAATTTTTTTCTTTTGTTTAATAGTATAATTATAGTAATTTGATAAGTCAGCAATAGATGATTGTCTAACATACCGTTTAAAGTAAATGATCATGTTAATAACCTCTATTTTTTTTTTGCCAACTCAACTTGACATTGAATGTCAATAGTTGTATTGGAGAAGGTTTTTTTTAACACAATGTCCATTTATCTTATGTGACAATTAATTTTTTTACAATGCACATTTCTATTGGAGATGCTCTAAAATAGGCCTTCTCTCACCATCGGAAATCACTCTGTCCGCTCTCCATCTCTTTTGTTGTTCTTCTCTCATTGCTGGACGCCGCTCGCTGCTCTCCATTCTCCATCTTTCTCGTCTTTTCGCTCCTTCGCCGACAGCGTTTGATGTCCGGAGGTGACTGCGCTTAAGCTTTTTCTTTTTTTTTTTTGGTAGTTTTTCCTAAGACCTAGGTTAACAATGGAGATTTTGTTGTGAGGGCTTTTGTCCTCTAGTTGTTTATCCGTTGTTTGGGGTTTTCTACCCTCTTGATGTACAATAGAGTTTTTGTTGGGAGGGCACTATGTCCTCTCATTGTCGGAGTTATATGTTGTTATGGGTTTTTTTATCCTCTTGAAGTCGGGTCTTATCCTTTGCTGTTTGCCTTGTAGGTGATGGGTATTACCCATGCTCATTATTGTGCCTGAATAAAGCTCAATACATGTCTGTATGAAGTAGCAAGTTGTACTCCAAGTTTGGATATTTATTCAGCATAAATAAAATAAAAAATTGTATAATATAAAATTATAAGGTCCATAGTCATCCACCTCGTTAATCTTACTTCAGTTATTGAGAAGGGGGAGTTGTCAAAGATTGTAGGGGTGACTGGTAAAATAGCACACCTAGTTAGCAACGGGACAAAAATTGCACCTGAAAAATAAAAGTTATTCTATCTATTAAAAAAAGTACAATTATAGCAATGATGTTAGATGTGTAGTTTTTTGTTTTTGGTATTTGAACCAGTTCATATACACCAACTATTTCTAGTGACAAGTCTGAGGAGTGAGAGTGTCATCCCTTAATGTGTAGATATATATCTATACATAGTTGTATATTTTATAGTTAAATTAATAACATTTTCCTAAAATTAAATAGAAATTAACTAACAAGAATCATTGGTTGAGCTTTAAAAGTAATTTAAATAAAAGCATTATGTACACTATTTTCCTATTTGGTGCTTAGAAGTTGAAGGGTGCTATTTATACACAATTTTTATCTCTTACTCTCAATACAAAATTTTCTCATGTTGTTAAGAAAAGAGTTTAGTTGAGTTGAGTATTTTTATAACATAGTTCATTAAATACATTTGATGTACTGAAATCGTTTATTATTACAAGATTCAAGGACATCTAACTTAACACTAAAGAGTTGTGCGTTAAAAATTAATTAGTGCTAAAATCATGGACACTAATCATTTTTCTTAAAAAAAAATAGGCTACAAGTGCTTTTTGAAGAAGCTAGTTTATACCAGCTTTTATTTTCTTAGTTATTTAAAATATCCTTATTTAAATTATAATAGTTAAATAACAATTAATAAAGTGATCTCATATAATTAAATAAATATATTTACTTGGTATACATATAAAAGAAGAGAACTCCTTTTCTCATTCTATGGGGTTGTTTGGTAAAAAAGATCGATATCAAGATCAACAAGTTTCTCCAAAATTGTAAAAACACTACTAGTAAATTACGAGAGTCGCTTTTCACACCAACATCTTTTTCTCTTTGTACCATAATAAACAGTTATTTATTTATTTTTAGTTTTACACTTTTTTTCCATCATTTAACGTCGTTTTCCCTTTTTGCCCATCACCCATTATCACATGCAATTCAAGGCATTTTTATTGGTTTAATTTATTTATATTCATTTTGTCACACCCCGCCCGGACGCGCCTAAACCGGTGGGACACTCACGGGCGGGGCGTGAATGAATTATAATAATAATCGAGTGCGCAAGTACACAATTGAGTACAAATCTGATTTCATTAATTTCAGAATGTATTTATGTACAAAATATAGTTAAGGGAACATTCTCCCAAAATCTCCCTATAAATAAATAAGGGGTACAAAATGTAGTCCCAAAAACCTTCACCCAGTCCACCCTAAACTCCTAAAAAATTGGATAACAACGGGGTGAGCTATTGTCCAGTGGGTAAAATAGTTTGTGAATACGACATTTAAAAAAGAAGACTTCATAATCAAATATCACATATACACAACATAGCATTATAAATAGTATAACATGTATGTATGCATGACACCGTCTCGTAATGGTTCCGTGATCGTACGTCGCCCTGAGTTCACGTACAGATGTCCATCCCCAGGTAAACCCGGGTTCTCATTGTACGTCCCTCCCCAGGGACATATCCCTGAGCTAACGCACAGATGTCTTTCCCCAGGTAATCCCGGGTTCACATTGTAAGTCTCTCCTCAGGAAGTATCAGGAATAGTGAGCATTGGTTCAATAACTATTTTGTATGTCACGAACCACTTACGTCCCTAAGTGGTGCTTATGTATGATGACCATGCATGTGTGGGTCCTGTCTTTACTAACATTAGACAGGGTTTGGCAACGTCTAGTGATTCTTATCAAGGTCGGCATCATGACGTGCGTTGTTAGGATGTCCAATATCACTTGTACAAGCAGATAACTTTCAGATAAGACCAACCAGACCAGTCTCTAGTTGAGAGGTGGGACACGAGGTCCGCTTAAATATCAATCTTTTATAGCAGCAAGCTGCCTCCCGTTTACTATTCAAAGTTACTGAGGACAAGACTAAGTCTGGTTGAGTCATATTGACCACTAATCCGGCGTAGTAACAGTGTAATACATGAACTCCGAGTATACAGGCATAAGTATAACAAATATGAACATTATACGCAATAATGCATTGTAAATGAATAATAGACATAATGATAAATGAATGAAACTTTAATAAAAGTCATAAGACACACAAACCTATATTTCGTTCCCCATCTTTAGATAAAATCTCCTTCAAGAACCGGCGCCTCCTCTAGAGGAGAACCGCCTTGCACCGCGCAGAGAGTCTCTCAAAAAGAGGAGAGAGAAGATCACAAGGAGAGTGATGAACCAACAAGGAGAGTAAGAGAAAAGAGTTGGTTGAGGTGTGAAAATAAGGGGGGAAAGGGTTCCTTTTATAAGAAAAGGAACGCCCGAACGTTCGGGCACCCTACCCGAAATTCAAAATTTTATTTTTATTTTTTTTGTGTAATTTCGGGGTATTACAATCTGCCCTCCTTAAAAGAATTTCACCCTCAAAATTTCAGTCTTTGTAGTGATGATTGCTATCTTCGTGAGATTCACCACCTTCGTCATCATTCACAAGGTCAGGGTAATGCTGGTAAGGTCCCTAAATGATACTATGGCCGGTGGAATCTTCAACATCATCAAACAATGGAGAGCAAATGGAATCGGATTCGTCCTCAGAAGGTTTCAACATTTGCCTCCCAGATGGCGGCGTAAGGCACTGTAAGTTGTAGCGTTTCAGGGTGGTAGGTTGAGCGACGGAATGTTTTTTCGTGCAGTTGCTCGAATTCGACCACCTGACAAATTTGGTAGGAGGTCTTGCTAGGATGAGGGCACAGGATTATTTTAGGCAATATTGTTAGGCTAAAGCCATCTGCGCTCTGGCGATAAGGATCGTTGCCGCTGAGGCAAGAGAGTTGGTGATGCAAAGAAGTTGTGGTTTGCTTCAGAGTCTTCACTGGTTGCCAAGCAGGTCATGGAGTGTATGACTCATTACTCCTGTCTGTTATGTTTTCAAACATCTGCATGGTTAATTAAATAAAACAATATATTATGATATTGTAAAAGCAGTTCCACAATTTCAATGATTAGTCAAAAAGTGCAATGCATCACATCATCAATTATTACTAAAAAACAATTCTGGGTATTTCAGTTTAATTATTTCTTCTAATTCCTAAGTTGCTTCCTCTATTATATGGTGATCTCAGCGGACCTTTACAAGTAGAATGCTACGTCGCCTCAGTTCCTGAGTTTTCCTATCAAGAATTTGTATCGCTCTCTCCTGATATTTTTTCCTTCTTCAACCCGAACTTCGACCAGAGGGATAATATGTGAAGGATCAAGACGATACTTTCGAAGCATAGATACATGGAAAATGTCATGAACCTTGGAAATGGATGAGGGAAGGGATAGACGATAGGCTAGTTTGCTAATATGTTCGACGATCTTAAATGGGCCAATATATCGTGAAGAGAGCTTTTCCTTGATCCCGAAGCGTTTGACACCTCTTGTAGGCTGAACTTTTTGAAAAACCAAGTTCCCTTTATCAAATTCTAGAGATTGTCTTCGCTTGTCGGCATAGCTTTTCTGTCGACTTTGTGTTACACGAAGTCGCTCCTTTACTAGTGGGATCTTCTTAGAAGTCTCTTGAGCTAGTTCTGGTCCCAATTGCGGTCGATCTGCCATATCTAACCAGCATACCGGAGATCTGCAAGGGAGACCATAGAGAGCCTTGTATGACGCCATGCCGATATTGGTTTGGTAGCTGTTGTTGTATGCAAACTCAGCCAAATGTAAGTGTTTACCCATCAGTCATGAAAGTCCAAAATGCAACATTGTAACATATCCTTCAATATTTGGATTAAGCGCTCTAACTGCCCGTCAGTCTGAGGATGAAAAGCTACGCTCATGGTGATCCTGGAGCTCATTCTACTCTGGAAGCTTTGCCAAAATTTTGATGTGAATAGAGGGTCTCGATCAGAGACGATCGTGAGTGGTGTGCCATGAAGGCGTACGATCTCTCTTTCATACAATTCGACTAGCTTGGAAGGGTTATCCGTGAACTTTATTGGTAAAAAGTGTGCAGACTTTGTAAGTCTGTCAATGATAACCTAGATTGCATCTTGCCTTTTATTATTCCGAGGCAAGGCCGTAACAAAATCTACTGCAATGTTCTCCCACTTCATTCTCCAATAGGTAAAGGCTGGAGAAGTCCAAAAGGAAGTCTGCGTTCTGCCTTAACTTGTTGGAAAACGAGACATCAAGCAGCGAAGTCTGCAATAGCCTTCTTCATACAAGAGAACCAAAATTGTTGCTTGACATCCTTGTACATCTTGTCACCACCAGAATGTTTAGCAAACCTCGAGCAATGTATTTCAGCAAGTACTTCTTTCTGAACCTCATGATCATTTGGTAGGCAGAGACGTTTTTTATAGAAGATTGCCCCGTCATCATAGACCGATCAGTGAGGAAGGTCTTGTCCGCTGAGTAGAAGTTATCTTTTCTCCATTAACATGGGGTCGTTGGCTTGAGCTGCAGAAATTTTTCGTATAAGCTCAGAGTTGGTTGATAATTGAGAAAGTCGTGATCGTCCTTCCTCCTCGATGAGCTGTAAGTTAAAATTCTCCATCTCCGTAGCCAACTTTCCCATTTCAAAGTTAAGAATACAAGCAGCAACATAAGATTTTCAACTCAAGGCATCAACCACAACATTGGCCTTTCCCGGATGGCATTGGAGTTGAAAGTCATAATCTTTCAAAAATTCCAACCATCGTCTTTGGCGGAGGTTTAGGTCTTTCTGAGTGTAGATGTACTTAAGACTCTTGTGATCCAAGAAGACCTCAAACCGTTCACCGTATAGGTAGTAACGCCATAACTTCAATGCGAATACGACAACTGCAACTTCAACTTCCAGGTCATGAATTGGGTAATTACCCTCTTGAATCTTTAGTTGCCTAGAAGCATATGCAACAATCTGACCTTCTTGCATTAGTTATGCACCTAAGCCTTGGAGAGAGGCGTCGGTGTATAGTGAATACCTAACTCCATTTCTTGGAGTAATTAGTACTGGTGTTGTTGTGAGGTGTTTCTCCAATTCCTTAAATGACGATTCACAGGCGGGATTCCAGATAAATTGTACGTCTTTCCATGTGAGCTTGGCCATAGGTTCAGCAATCTTTGAGAAGTCCTTGATGAAGCGTCTGTAGTAGCCAGCCAAACCAAGAAAACTCTGAATTTGAGTAACTGTGGTTGGCTGTTTCCAGTTTAAAACCGCTTCAACCTTTGAAGGATCCACCTCAATGCCATTGCCTAAACCATATGACCTGGGAATTAAACTCTTTTCGCCCAAAATTCGCACTTACTCAACTTTGCATACAACTGATGGCTTCTTAAGGTCTACAGGACAATCCTCAGATGTATCTTATGGTCTTCTTCAGTTGAAGAATATATCAAGATATCATCTACAAAGACCACCACGAATCTGTCTAAATATAGCCTGAAGATGCGGTTCATCAAATCCATGAACGCAGCAGGTGCATTTGTTAGACCGAGCGGCATGATCAAGAACTCGTAATGCCTATACCGAGTTCTGAAAGCCTTTTTATTTATGTCCGATTCTCTGATCCGGAGTTGATGATAGTCGGATCGTAAATCAATCTTAGAGAAGTATTTGACATTTCTAAGTTGGTCGAACAAGTCATCGATCCTGGGTATTTGGTACCTATTCTTGATGGTGGCGTTATTCAACTTGCGATAGTCGATGCAAAGTGGTAACGAACCATCCTTTCTGCAAACAAACAGAACTGGAGCGCCCCAGGGTGATGAACTTTAATTGATGAAGCCATTACTCTCCAATTCCATCAGTTGTTTGTCTAACTCAACCAGCTCGACATTGGATATTTTGTATGGTGAAATTGAGATGGGTCTCGTCCCTGGTATGAGTTTGATCTCAAAATCGAATTCTCGGACTGGAGGTAGACCGAGAAGGTCATTTAGAAAATAGTTGGGAAT
The DNA here is from genome assembly GCA_035771175.1 of Paratinospora sagittata. NCBI lineage: Eukaryota > Viridiplantae > Streptophyta > Magnoliopsida > Ranunculales > Menispermaceae > Paratinospora > Paratinospora sagittata. The sequence continues at coordinate 22,754,066 of CM069593.1, forward strand.
TCAGATATAACTGGGATATCGTGTACTTCTAGAGGGTACAGTGATGATGATTCATTGTCATCACTAAGGGATAAGGCTCGGAGTTGTGCCTTGAGGAGTGCAACATTCGAGTTGTGTATCCATTTTTGCGTTCTCTGAATCACCGATCGACAACTAACATTCTGGCCAAACGATCACCGATCGGTGATTTATCATTTACCAAAGGGCTATTGGTGATCGAACGGTTAAGCAGCGGTGTGAACTTATAAATCTATAGTGAGGAAGAAGAGATCACCGATCGGTAAAAAAGGAAACCAAAGAAACCAACTGAGCATTCTACCCAAATTGTTATTTCCTAATGATCTTGCGATACCTCTGACTGGTTACCGATCGGTTAGACATCAAACAAACGGTTACCAATAATCGAAGGAACGAAGAAGCAAATCAGTCACCACAAGGTAAATGATCGATTAATTATCAGTAATCATTTTAGTCGGTTATTAAATTTTCAATCTGTGACCGGGCGGATACCACTACCTTACCGTTCTTTAAGTTATCTCCCTGGTAAGTTAAATGTATCGTACCACTTGACAGAAACTCGTCACCTCAATGTCATGTCGAACTAGGGAAGTATATTACCCTTTTCATTGACAACAAAGAGCCTCTTCATTTACAAAGATTTCGACCGATCGTTGCATATCGCTGCACTTTTCAAAAATGATAAGTCCACTGTTTGCGAAAATTAAAGGAAGATGGTATTACCTATTATGCGAGCTTTACCATACCTATTGAACTCTACTACATACACTACTCACTCTTTACGCATTACTCTTTGCGCACTACTCAACCATGCACAAATTTGAATTGATAGTTTGAAAAATCATCCATCATGTCCAATCCTTACCGTAATTTGCATTATCGATCTCTTATTTGAATATTTTTTATTTACCGATTGGTACCGATCGGTAATTTGTCTGAACATTATTTACCGATCGATTATTTGTGTAATTGTTACTTACCGAGCGTTAGTTCCCTTGATCATTAATTACCGATCGATTATTTATCTATCTCTATTTATCGATCGGTAATTTGTTTGAAGATTATTTACCGATCGGTAATTTGTTTGAACATTATTCACCGATCGGTTATTTGTTTGAACATTATTCACCGATCGGTTATTTGTGAAATTGTTACTTACCGAGCGTTAGTTCCTTTGATCATTAATTACCGATCGATTATTTATCTATCTCTATTTACCGATTGGTAACTTATTTGAAGATTATTTACCGATCGGTTATTTTTGTAATCGTTACTTACCGAGCGTTAGTTCCTTTGATCATTAATTACCGATTGATTATTTATCTATCTTTATTTACCGATCGGTAATTTGTTTGATATTTATTTACCGGCCAGTTATTTTTATAATCGTTATTTACCAATCGGTTTATTTTTATGATCTTTATTTACGGATAGGTTATTTTTATAATAGTTATTTGTCGATCAATTCGACAAGTTGCTGATAGTTAGTTATGTTTCATCTCCAGAGATATTATGTGCCTGTGTTATGTCACTATGGTGGTTCGCACCGTGGGAAAACCATTTGCAACAACCTACCATGGTGGAACATGTAACGTAATTACCGTAAATTATCCCGTGATGTTTGTGGACTTCAAGAGGAAAGTGTTGGAAGCTTTTGGACTTCAGCACAACACCTATCCTTACAAATTGATCTACTCTCTGGACGAAAATAAGAAAGAGATATTTGCACATGATTTATCCGGGCAAGATGATTTATTGACCACGTTTGATTTATTTTAATGTTATGATTGTGAAAATGTGATCATATACATCAAGAAAAATCATACAAGTATTGATCTGAGGATTCCATACCTCAATGTACCATTCACGGCCTCAGAAGATGAATGCGGTGAAAATTTTAATGTGAAATATCGGCACGATGATCTTGACAACCCTATAGTTGATGATGAATTTGTGCCATTGGATGATCAACATGATAATCAGGACTGTTGTACTTCTTAATATTCAATGAATGTCTAAAAATAACAATCACGGGCACGATGATAACAATAACACTATAGTTGATGATGATTTTGTGTCATTGCACGATCCAATTGGCACACAGGAAGGTGGTTCTTCTCAATGCTCTACTGGTTCAAAGGTATATGATTACGTACCCATAAAATGTGCAATGGATGGTTATTTATCTGAAGAGGATGGCTTCACATGGAAAGGAGATTTTATTGTCGGCCAGACATTTAAAGACAAGCAAGCATTTGTAAAAGCATTGAGAGAGAATGTCATGTACAAGAACTATGAGTATGTGGCTACCAAGATGAAGTCAGGTGTTGTACCTGCAAGATACATTGATGAAAATTGTCAGTGGAGGATACATGCATCCATTGTCGGGGATCATTTCACGATCAAACGATATGAGCCTAAGCACACTTGCTCTTTCTCGTTTCGCAGTCGTGGACATCGTAATACCAAATGTTCCTATATTACTCTATGGATTAGGGATCGTCTTGCCAATCATCCTACGTACTTACCTGCTGAGATAAAAACTGATTTTAGAAAAGAGTTTGGAGTGACATTGAGCTATTTCAAGGCATGGTACGCAAAAGAAATGGAAACAGATCAAGTATTCGGTAAGTGGGAAGAGTCTTTTAGGGACTTACCTCGTTACTTCTTAGAGTTACAACGTATGGATCCCAATGTTGTTTTAGCACTTGACATTAACAGTGATAAGACATTTAATAGGATGTTTTGGGCTTTTGGTCCATTTGTAAGAGCCTATTAGGGTACTATGCGCAAGATTCTATTGGTTGATGGGACACACCTAAGAGAAAAATATCTTGGGTATCTGTTGATTGCTACTGCGTATGATGGTGACAAATGCCTACTTCCTATTGCGTTTGCTATGGTCGAGTCAGAATGAGCTGAAAGTTGGAAGTGGTTCCTAGATATCGTTACAGATAGAATAACTGGTCGTGATGCCAAATTTGTGTTGATATCTGATAGGAATCAAGGTTTGCTACGAACCGTGCCAACAATCTTGCCCAATGTCCATCATGCATACTGCGTTCGACATTTAGCCCAAAATCTTTACAGTGCCTTCGAAGATGACACTGCTCGAAAATTGTTTTGGGTTTTGGCTAGAGCATATACACCTATGAAATGGGATAATGTCCTAGGTAAAATACAAGAACAATGTGGTTCAGATGTGGTTATGTGGATTATGGACTCAGAACCAAATCATTGGGCACGTTCCATGTTCCCAGGTCGAAGATATGATTTATTAACTACAAACCTTGCCAAGAGCTACAAAAATGTGTTAAAGCTCGCAAGATCTCTACCACCTGTGAAGATGATCGAAACAATTCGACATTGTGTTGCAGAATATCATTATAACCGTCATTGTAAAGCAGAAGAGATGAATGGTGTGGTTAGTACGAGGGCGCAAGAGCACTTACATGTTGTTACTGAATGGTCTCGAAGCAAGTCTGTGATTGCGTATGGGAACATGGAATATGGCATTGACACCGAGTTCAAAAAAAATCACGTGAATTTGCGATTAGGATCGTGCACATGCAATCGATGGTACTTTGATGGTTTACCTTGTTCACATGCAATGACCGCCATAACCTATCATAATCATAATGTGTATTCATTTTGCGAGAATTACTTCATGATTGCAACATACAAGATGACATATTCAGAATTTTTTCATCCCACGCTAGACAAGAGTCAGTGGCCACAAGCATCGGACTGTCTTCTTGTACTTCCTCCTAAGGGCTGAGTGCCTCCTGGGCATCCGTGCAAGCATCGTATACCATCTAAAGGTGAAATATGTCATGTAAAGTGTGGTAGATGCGGTGACTATGGCCATAACCGCAGGACATGCAAAAAACCAATGTAACTGAAGCACTGGCAGGTCAGTTTTATAATTACCGTTTATCAACCAATCGGTTTGATTTGTAACCGATCGATAAGAACCTTAGTAGGAATATTAACCGATCAGTGGATGTTTTAACCGATGCGTTATTTTTAACCGATTGGTCAATTGTTCATTGTAATTACCGATCAAGGGAGTTTGTTGCAGAAAATCATTTTCTTTTAATTTTTAATATTTTTTGTCCATTTCGTAGTTGTTTACATTATTTTCATGAAAAATTAGATAATGCTTAATAATAAAATTATAAACAAAGTGATATAATTATTACCGATCGGGTACCTACAAAGCAGATAAGTGCATAAAATCATTTTTATTTTATATTTTTAATATTTCTTGTCCATTTCACTGTTGTTTAAATGATGAACCGATCGGTTAACCATGTTATGGCCGATCGGTATAGATAATTATTATCGATTGTGTATTGATCGGTTGATTTCTTACTGATCAGTGGATGTTTTAACCGACAGTCGGTTCTACTGATTTCTCATTTGTATCGGTAAATATTCTGCTACTTATTTTCACGGTCCACTTTCTTCACCGATCGGTAATCGAAAATTGACCGATAGTTTATCGGTAAGAACATTGTAACAGAAGCACATGCAAAAAACTATGGATATGCAAAAAACCAATGTAACAGAAACACTGGCAGGTCAGTTTTATAGTTGTTTACACGATTTGTAACCAATCGGTAAGAACCTTATCCGAGCGGTTGGATCATTAACCGACCGGTCAATTATTCATTGTAATTACCGATCAAGGGAGTTCATAGTTGTTTACATTATTTTAATGAAAAATCAGATAATGCTTAATAATAAAATTATAAACATAACGATATAATTATTACAAATCGGTTAATAGTTTTACCCGATCGGTAACCGATCGGGTACCTACAAATGCAGATAAGTGTAGAAAATCTATTTTATTTTTTATTTTTAATATTTCTTGTCCATTTCACAATTGTTTAAATGATTTTAATCAAAAATTAGACAATGCTTAATAATAAAATAATAAACAAAAAATCTGCCGATAACTATTAACCGATCGGTATGATTTCCTCCCGATCGGTAAATTCGTGGATACCTTATTCGTTAGGATACCGATCGGTTAATAGTTTAACTGGTCGGTTAACCATGTTCTTTTCGATCGGTATAAATAATTATTACCGATTGTGTACCGATCGAGTGATGTCTTACCGATCGGTAAAAACCTTATACAATCGTTTACCAATCGGTGGATGTTTTACCCGACATTTTTCTCATTTCTATCGGTAAATATTCTGCCACTTATTTTCACGGTCCACTTTCTTCACCGATCGGTAACCGATAATTGACCGATAGTTTATCGCTCGGTAATCGATAATTCTTAAGATTGTCATTCCGACTTCCCGCCTATAAATAAGGTTATATTTGCTGTGCTGACCCACAACGCTACTGTTGGAAAAAAAAATTCTTCATTTTTGCAAACATTTGCTACCACCTGCACACCAATGGATCGAACCGTGCAAAACCTCTCATCATGTAAGGCAATTCGAAGCCTTTAGGACAGTTTGTCTGATGCGAAGAAGAAGTTATTGGACGATGAGGTCTTCGGTCCGTTATGGAAGGTGTCGGATCTGCAAATGACTAGTGTTTTAATCCATTGTTTTGTTGTGGGGTATAAGGGCAACGGTGTTTTCCATCTGGGGGAAAATAAATTTTCTTTAAAATCGGTCGATGTTGCACTTGTTCTTGGGTTAAAGGTCCGCGAATGAACCTTCACAGATGCGCCTCAAGATTCAATTTCTGATTCTATAAAGAAATTTCTCCCCCTTGACGGTGAATCTTCGAGTCAAAAGGTTAAGGCCAAACATATTTTGGCTGCTCTTCAAACCACCGACTTATCGGACGTCTGCTTCAAAAACCTCGCTAACATGTACATGTTAGCCTCATTTTTTATTCCTGATACTCACCACTCCCTTTCAACGAAATATATTTCATTGATTGATGACGTCCAGAGGTGTAGGGACTATCACTTGGGTCTCGTTGTGTATGGTTATTTAATAGACAATTTGGCATAGGCGAAATTGTAGTGCGAGAAGAAAAGACACAATATATTTGGATGCGTTCACGCGTTGCAAGCCTGGGTGTATGAAAGGTTTCCATCCTTGGCACCCTCGACTACTTCGACAAACTTTCCAAGTGTGACGCCCCAAAAATTATTTCATATAGCCCATAACCTATTGGCATTTTGCTCAAACTCTATGTGTTTGCCTTGATGTGTTTGTTTGCTTGTTTGATGTTTGATGTGTTGATTTTATGATAACTTTATGTTGGGTGCGTCAAATGGACTTGGGGATATTATAAATGGGTCCGGAACGCAATTTTACATAGAAATCGCCTGGTTATATGCGAAATTCCGATGTGTATCGAGCGCGCAATGACAAAATGAAAAATGAATTTTTGGGTGGGCCCAAGCTCGTGTACATAAGCAAATAGCACCCAAATTAGGTTCATTTGCACGTCTTTGACTTAGAAAAGAGGGGAAACAAGAGGAGAGGAGAAAAAAAGAACGAAACCTAGGGTTTTGGAGTTCTTGCTCAAATCCCTCCTAAGGTGTGTGTTTCTTGCCTTTTTTCCATTAATCTCTTTCATTTCTGCAAATGGACTGTATTTTGACCTAAGAAATGCTATGGGTTTCGTTTTGAATGAGTTCCAAACCTAGGGTTCCCTTGCATGTATGTTTTTATGAACCTTAGTATTAAATGGAAGACATTGATACCATTTTCCCCAATTTCTTACTTGGATTTGGTGGACCTCCTTGTAAATGAACCTACCCTTGGTTCATGGTCTTAGACTTTTCCACATAGCTTGCATGTCAACTATGTTAGGCTTATGGATGATAGAAACTGATCCATGTATTTTGTTAGAGATTTCCATGGTGAAATCATAGGGTTTAGGTCAAATTGCCCTTACTTGGTTCATTGACCTAGAGTTCAGAACATGCTTTGCATGTCAACTATGTTGACCAAGTGGGCATTATTGATGAGCCTATGATGTTAAATCAGTAATTTACATGGCTGAACATGGTGACCTAGTGTAAATCGGCAATATGGCCTAAGTATGAAAATTTTCATATTTTAGGGCTTTTAATGTTTTTGACCTAGAAATATGGAATTGATGCAATTTATGTCTAATTGAGCATGATTAGAGTTGTTTAAGCTACTGATTAAGTAGTAGTGACCATGTCATGGGTTGGGTCAACATATGATTAAATTCCCCAATTTGGGCATGTTTATGCCCAGGAATTGAAAATCATTATTTTTTATTAAATTAGTGAATTGTGAATGGAATCTAGGCATTAGAGGCCTATGGCATGAGAGATTCACTTTGTATTCTGACCATAAGAGCCTCAAGTACTTGTTCTCTCAGAAGGAATTGAACATGAGGCAGAGAAGGTGGTTAGAGCTCCTCAAAGACTATGATTTTACATTGGAATACCACCCAGGTAAAGCCAATGTAGTGGTTGATGCGTTGAGCAGGAAGCGGGTAGAGACAGTTATGGTAGCACGCCAGATGTCTCATGAGTGGAGACTACTTGAGGCGGCTACGGTTATGAGTATATGTGCTACCCCTTCAGATCAGATTGTGATACGTGCTCAAATGAGAGCTCAGCCTACACAAGTCCAGGAGGTAATTGACCAACAGAGACTTGACGTTGATTATGGGATGTACAAGTCTTGGGCTGAGAGCCGTGATTTTACTGATTGGCACTTGTCCTCTGATGGTGCCTTGAGATTTAGGGGACGTTTATGGGTTCCCGCAGATCCACGACTTAGACAGAGTGTTCTCCAAGAGGCTCACAGATCTCATTATGCTATTCATCCTGGCGGAACCAAGATGTATCATGATATGAAAAGAATATATTGGTGGCCCGACATGAAGAGGGAGATAGCTCAGTTCATTCAGAGGTGTGAGATCTGTCAAAGAGTCAAAGCTGAGCATCAGAGGCCTGGAGGGCAGATGCAACCACTTGCCATTCCTGAGTGGAAATGGGAGCACGTCACTATGGACTTTGTTGTGGGATTACCCAACACCCCGAGGAGACATAATGCTATTTGGGTTATTATTGATCGCTTGATCAAGTCCGCTCACTTTCTACCGGTGAACACTAGGGATTCTATGGACAAGCTGAGCAGACTCTATATGCGAGAGATAGTCAGATTACATGGAGTGCCAGTTTTAATTGTGTCAGATAGGGATCCGAGGTTTACATCGGTATTCTGGCAGGGGTTGCAGAGGCCGCTCGGCACTAGACTAGATCTCAGTACCGCTTTTCACCCCCAGACGGATGACCAGTCTGAGAGGTTGATATCGATTTTAGAGGATATGCTTCGAGCTTGTGTCCTTGAGTCCAGTGGTAACTGGGAGGAGTACATACATCTGTGTGAGTTCACGTACAACAACACCTATCAGTCCAGTATTGGCATGGCTCCTTTTGAGGCATTGTATGGTCGACCCTGTAGATCTCCGATCTGTTGGACGGAGGTAGGGGATGTTGCGGTGATGGGACCAGAGTTTGTACAAGAACACACAGAGAAGATTAAGAGGATCAAGCATAATATGAAAGTAGCCCAAGACAGGCAGAAGAGTTTCACTAATGCCAAGCGAAAGACCGTAGAGTTCGAGGTGGGTGACCAAGTTTTATTGAAGGTCTCACCTCAGAAGGGTCAAACTAGATTTGGGATAAAAGGCAAGCTCGCTCCGAGATTTATTGGGTCGTTCGAGGTTTTAGAACGAATTGGCCCCGTCGCTTACCGATTAGCCTTGCCACCTCAGTTAGCAGCAGTCCACAATGTCTTTCATGTGTCAATGCTGAGAGTGTACAAGAGTGATTTTGATCACGTCTTGGACTGGAGGAACATTGAACTGAAGCAGGATGGGACTTATGATGAGGAACCTATTCAGATACTTGACCGGAAGGTCCAGAGGTTACGTAACCGCGAGATTCCGATGGTTAAGGTGAGATGGCAGTTCCATGGCGAGGAGCAGGTTACTTGGGAGCGTGAGGACTACATGATGGAGCATTTTGCCGAGTTCATGGGCTTAGGTAATTTCTTAACCTTAAAACTTCGAGGACGAAGTTCATTCTAAGGTGGGTGTGATGTGACGCCCTGAAAATTATTTCATCTAGCCCATAACCCAATTGCATTTTGCCCAAACTCTATGCGTTGCCTTGATATGTTTGGTGTTTGTTTTATGGTTGTTTAATGTTTGTATAGTTGATGCTTGATAATGTATATAAATATGTGTATCATAAATTGTATATGGGTCATGTTAAATTAAAGTATAATGCATATGTTATTATTTATGGGGTCCATTAAACCATGAATTGATATGGGTTAGGATTGATTGAATAAAAGGATAAATGAGAATGAAAATTTGGTGTATTAAATGGATTGGACATTTAAAATACATGGAAGCATGAGATTGGTTAAAGTACATGTGGTTGGTATGGGTAGTATGAGACCAACACATGTGAAGGTTGGTGCATGAAAGTTGGCAAGTGTCCCATGCCCACTTCTCTTCTCCAAGGAAGTGCTAGAAAGTAAGGTGAGTGGAGGGAATCCAAGAATGTGCTACAAGAATATGCTAGAAAGTGAGGTGAGTGGAGGGAATCCAAGAATGTGCTACAAGAATGTGCTAGAAAGTGTGGTGAGTGGAGGGAATCAAGGAAGTGCTAAAAAGTGAGGTGAGTGGAGAGAAAGGAAAAAAATAAAAGAAAAGAAGAGAAAGGAAAGAAGAAGAGAAAGAAAGAAGGAGTTGCTTGAGGAAAATCTCTGCAACATTTTCATCAAAGTGGTGGATCCTCGGGATATATGGTCAGATTGAGCTTAAATTTTTCAGAAAGTTCGTAGCTTATGGCTGTGCATTCTGAACGGTGGAGATCTTGATTAGATGTTTCGTCTAAGAGATCTAACCTCTCAAACAAAGCTGGTCGGAAATTCTGGATTTCTCGCACCGTTTTGCTCAAACTTATAGATCTCCTCAATCAACCGTTGGATGGATATCGAATTTGGGTATGTAGTTTACAACTGATATTTCTGAATTCCGAACGGTGAAGATGTTTATGTGTTAAGTATGTTGTGTGATATAGTCATTTGCGTTTGAGTATTTGCAGCAGGAATGGAGAAATTATCTGATTAGAGACTTGTTCATCAAAGATACTTATCTTTTCTGTCCACCGTTGGATTGGGCTGATATTTGGACAGAAGATTTGTTTCTTCACATACTTCAATCTCTATGGTTGAATTTGTGATTACATATTTTTGTTGGTAGATTGATACATCTGAATAGAATATTAAATGAAGAATTGGTAGGGTTGCTTGTATTAGACCTAAATTTAGAATATGAACTTAGACCTTTCCAAATAGCTTGCATGTCAACTATGTTGACCTAGTTGCCATTGTTGATGAACCCATGATGCAAAATCAGTGATATACATGGCTGAACATGGTGACCTAGTGTAAATCGGCAATATGGCCTAAGTATGAAAAATTTCATATTTTGGGGCTTTTGATGCTTTTGGCCTAGAATCATTGAATTGATGCAACTTATGTTTAATTAAGCATGATTAGGGTTGATTATACTGCTGATTTGGTGGTTGTGACCATATCATGGGTTAGGCCTACTTGTGATCAAGTGACCCAATTTGGGCATGTTTATGCCTAAGGAATTGAAAATCAGTATTTTTGATTAATAAAATGGTTTATGAATGAGAACTATGCATTAGAGGCCTAAGTCATGTGATTTGAGTTGAATGATGGGATTAGATGAGATTTAGGCCTATTGTCTATATGTGGGCTGATTTAGGGTTGATGTGTAATGTGTATGTAATTGAGCATAGAAATTAATGTATGGTAGGATATTGATGAATGTTTCAGGATCTTGATTGGGTTGATTCGGTTTGGTGGTCGTGTGTGGTTAAATACTCTCGCGAGGCTTGGTTGTGAGTAGACTTCATTTATAATTATATCTTTTATGTCATCATATCACTTATATATATTGTATGTTGAAAGCATGAATGTCTTCTAATGTTTTGAATGATGCATTGATTTGAGAAAACCTTATGACTTTGGTTGGGCCCATCTATCTGGCTAATAGGGGGACTTAACCTTGTCATAGGAGGGTTTTAAAAAGGAAATGATTGGGGTCAACGGTACGGTGAAATGGACGTGCACTAGTAACCCCAATGCATGTGGAATGTGGATCCAAATTGATAAGCTTTTGCATCGAACGTATTATAAATGCTTGATATCTATATGTTATGAGCTTTTAATCATGCTACACATTGACATGCATACATGATATTTATTGATGAGTATTGATAGCATATTTGAATTCTATTCACTGGGCACCGTTGGCTCACCCTCATTTTCCTCTTTCAGGTCCTTCTGTCCTGAATAAAGGCAAAAGAGCAGTCATATATTGAGGGTCTTGCCTGCGAAAGAATTCAAAGCCTCGATGTGAGTTGAGAGGCATTTTGATTGAACTGTGTTTTAAATTATGAAGTATTATATTTTTGATTATGTAATTATAATACTTACCACATTGTAGTATGGGTGAGTTGGGACTTGTTAGATAGACCATGTGGGCATATGACGGTTTTTATTTGTACCCACAATTTTGGACTTTATGTGTATGTCAATTTTAATAGACTGTAAGGATTATGATTTTATTTATGGTTCATTTTTATGGATTATCTCTTGTCTTGGATGATTAATACGGTGGGTAGTTTTGTTTAGTACCTTTTGATACTATGTCGTTGTTTGAGATAAGGCTCGTAGGGTCTCAACCACCTCACGGGAGTTGAGGAGTGGTCGGAGATGCCTACGCCGGGAGTCCCGCCCCGGCATTCCGCATGTCATTCCCTGCAGGGTTGGTGGTCCGGGGTGCGGGGTCGCCACAGCATGTGTATTGAAATGTATGTTGTAATTAGATGGGATTTAGGCCTATTGTCTATATGTAGGCTGATTTAAGGTTGATGTGTAATGTCTATGTGGTTGAACATAAGGATTGATGTATGTATGGGTATTGATGAATGTTTCAGGATCTTGATTTGGAAGACTCAGTTTGGTTATCGTGTGTGGTTAGATACTCTTTCGAGGCTTGGTTGTGAGTAGATTTCATTTATGTTTAAATCTTTTATGTCATCATATCACTTATATATATTGTATGTTGAAAGCATGAAATATGTTCTAATGGTTTGAATGATGCATTGATTTAAGAAAACCTTATGACCTTGGTTTGGCTCATCTATCTGGCTAATAGGGAGACTTGACCTTTGTCATAGGAGGGTTTTAGAAAGGAAGTATTTGGGGATGGGAACGGCACGGTGAGATAAATGTGTACTAGTAACCCCAAATGAACATGATTGGGGATGGGAACGGTGCGGTGAAATAAACGTACACTAGTAACCTCAATGCATGTGGAATGTGGATCCAAAACGAAAGGCTTTTACTTGCATTGAACTACATATCTGAATGCTCGATATTATATGTTATGCTCTTAATCATTCTACACATTAGCATGCATACATGAATTATATTGATGAGTATTGATGGCATATCTGAATTTTATTCCCTGGGCACCGTTGGCTCATCCTCATTTCCTCTTTTCAGGTCCTTCTATTTAGGATAAGGACAAGGGAGTAGTCATCTGTTGAGGACCTTGCCGGCGTAGAGTTTAAGGCCTCAACGTGAGTTGGAGGCACTTTTGTTGAACTTGTTGTTATTTTGATGTAATCATGTTTTGAATTATGTAATTATAATACTTACCACATTTGTAGTATTGGTGAGTTGGGACTCTGTTAGATAAACCATGTGGGCATATGACGGTTTTTTTTTTGTACCCATGGTTTTGGACCTTTATGTCTAATGTCCATCTTGATGGACTAGTGAGTTTATGGATTTATCTTGTCTTGGATTATTATTATGGTTGGTAGAATTATTTTTGTACCTTTTAGGTTATGATGTTGTTTGGGATAAGGCTAATAGGGTCTCAACCACCTCACGTAGGTTGAGGGGCGTTGGAGATGCCTACGTCGGGCATTCAGCACGCTGTCCCTTATAGGGCCGGTGGTCCGGGGTGTGGGGTCGCCACACTAAGGATATTGAAGTACACTCAAAGGCACACAAAGAGAACTTAAAATTTTTTCCCTGTCCTCTCTGACTCTTCAAATGTTCGTTCCTAAAAATAATCTACCGGTCGATGATCGATCGGTAATTTATATAATTGATCAGTCATTTTTTATAACCGATTTCTCACCTATCGGTATATTTATTAAATCGAAAGGTGATTTTTATAACGGAATGGACACCGATCGATGACCATTCTTCCCTTTTGGAATTTTCTTTACCGGTGTTTGTTCGCTCAGTTAACTTTAGCCCCGACCGCGTGGTTAATTTAGTTTAATATTTATAATTTCGAATGCTTTTGAATCAATTACCTATAGGTATCTTATTCAACCGCTTGATGGTTTTTATTACCGATTAGACACCGATCAGTGACCATTCTTTCCACACGATTAATTGCATATTTGAATTTTCATTTTCCCGCACTTTTGAGCGCCGTAACTTTTCGGTTGATTTTATTACCCGATCGGTTGATTTTGTTCACCGGTTGGTTTTCGATCAGTTTTACTTTATTTCCCAATCAGTGTTTTCTTTATTTACCATTCGGTGATTTTATTGCATGAACCGTTATGTTTCTTAATGTGTCTTTGTTTTTCACCAATCGGTTTTCGATCGGTTTTAATTTTTTTACCGATCAGTATTTTATTTATTTACCGTTCTATGATTTCATTACCTGAACTGTTATGTTTCTTAATGAGTCCTTGTTTTTCACCGATTGATTTTCGATCGGTTTTAATTTTTTTACCGATTGGTATTGTATTTATTTACCATTCGATGATATCATTAGCTGAACCGTTATGTTTCTTAATGAGTCTTTGTTTTTTGTAGATGTACAAGGGCTCTTTGTTTAATGATGATGATCGACAACAAGACGTCATTAAGGAACTAGACATTGAAAATGAAGATGAAGTTGAAGATGAAGAAGGGGAGGAGCAGAAGGAATATGGAGAGGGGGCAGATTCTAATATTGCCCCGGAAAATATTGCGAAAAAGCAACAGGATGTTGCTACAGAAGAAGAACCGCCCCAGGCAAGTAGGGAGCCTGGAGTGTCAACCACAACTGTTCATCCTAAGGCTTTCGATAAACTAGCCAATGCGATTAAAGTTATGAGTCGTGCCATCCTTGTTATGGCGGACAACCTAAAGGATGTGAAAAATTTACTGCAACATTTGGTCCAAAATTTTTCCAACAGACGTCCTTATACAGGGGAGCATTCGTACTACCGCGTTTTCTCTACCCCTCGAGCAACTCATGGAGTTACTACGGCGGTATAATTTTTTCTCATCTCGGTTAATTCTTAATTATCGATCTTGGTCTTTTTACCGTCAATAAACCGATCCGTTAACCAGTCTTTTATCGATAAATATTCTTACCAATCGGTGAACAAAAAATTACCGATCGGGGTTTTTTTACTGTTAGTAAACCGATCGGTTAACCAGTTTTTTATCGATAAATATTCTAACCCATCGGTTAACAAAAATTTACCGATTGGGGTCTTTATACCGTCATTATTTTACCGCCAATAAACCGATCGATTAACCAGTTTTTTATCAATAAATATTATATCCCATCGGTTAACAAAAATTTACTGATCAAGGTCTTTTTACCGTCAGTAATCGATCGGTTAACCAGTTTTTTATCGATAAAAATTGGGCCGATCGGTTAACAAAATTTACTAATCGGTTAACTATTTATTATTTCGTATTTTCATTACTGATATCCATACTTTTCCAATACTTTAGGAACCAATGGACGTAGATGCTAACTAGTTCAGTGAAAATATAATTTTTGAGGTAGCGCGAGGACAGGTGTGTTAGATAGGGTTCCACATCGGCAACATGTGTCTATTATTAATGATACCCATTTTATGCATATGTACCACTGTTGATTCTTTAGAAGTTAAACTAGTGCCATTTGTTACATGCGTGAAATCTGTAGTATATTATTTCAGGTAGAGGACGAGGCCAATAGACATTGAAGGATTTGTATTGACATTAGGTTTACTTTACATAATGATTAATTGTCACGACGCCCCTGAAGTAGGCTGACATCATGACCGGCACAGTGTACTATATACTGTAGATACCCATATATAGTATACAATACATTGTCAGCCTCAACGGACATTCACAATAATTCCCAACTTTTTTAGAAATTTTGACAGCATCTCCCCATAAAATGGACATTTCACACTTTTCCCTAATAATTCACAAATCAAATCAAATATATATATAGATAATCATCTCATTCATTCCGTTCATTCCACAAATTAAATTCTCACATGATAGATATGTACGATCATCCCATTCCATCATCACAAGCATTGTATAACTAAAGTATTTAACTATAATCCACATTACCACACAACCCATCTAGGTGATATTATATATATAGTATGTGATAATTATACATATCAAAATAAAAAAATATAACCCATTTCCTCCAAGCATACATACATATACCAGATGAATGCAATCACGTGATTATCACTCACAGGTTTTTCCTTTTCCCTTCGACTCGGTACCTGAAATATTGGAGGAAATGGAGTGAGCAATCAACAAGCTCAGTGAATATATCTCTTGGTATGGCAATCATATGCATTTAGGGAAACATGACATTTAAAATCATTTAAAACAATTATTAAACACATGCATCATTCAACAAATATATCATACATGTCAACAACATAGATTTCATGATTTTTCAAGAAAACAATGCATCTTTTTCAACTAAAACCACAATCTCTCTCCTTCTCGTAATGGAGCGGGTAAGAACTCCTTATTATGCACCGATAAGGAGCCTACGCTCGGACCTCACATTACTCAATTCACAGTCATTTCAAAGATCTAAAATCCTTGTTAGGACAGGCCTACTGACGATGAGGTTACGCATAACACTCATCCAGGTCTAATTCCTAACGAAATGACAACATATGCGATCTGCCTTCGCACGTCTCGCATACTCCAAATACCAAATTCATTTTAAATGATCAATAAAATACAATGCATTTACGTATATAACATGTTTATAGTTAAACATTTCATATAAATAAAATGTCATACAAGAACCAAAATCAAGAAAATATACTCACAGTACAAGACTTTTCAACTTAAATACAATCACCGTCGCTTTCGAGTCCAGTTCCAATTTAAATCCAACTATCTCAACCTGTCACAACCACTCCATAATTCAATTTCATTTATTCATATCTATTTACATATTTAATTTCTCAACTCACTTCAAATCACTAATAATAAAGATCAACCTGAAAAATCTTATACACATTCTGTGAATTTAGATTCCAACTCAATTTATGACTCATAAGCAGTTGAAGAAACTACTATCTCATTTTTGTAGTCAATCTAGATATTTCCACAAGAAAGAACAGTGAAAATAGATTTCCAATTCATATTTTCACTAATTCTTAGTTTTATTTTTCTACTGAAACATATATCAATTTTATTAAAAATATAGTACATTCTAAAAATTATTCTGTCCACATCGACACGTGTAAAATCAGTCATACTACAATTCTACTACCTTCAACAGGTATTTTACTAAGATTTTACACGTTCGCGAAGGTCACGAAAGTAAATTTTACTCACCAAAACCATATATTTAGTTACTAAAAATATTAAATCATATCCAAAAATCACAATCTTAGTATCGAAATGTCCGAAATTCAGTTCTCTAGGATTCTATGATCTCAAACCGGAGTTTCTTTAGATTCCAATTCCATTTTATTCACTAGATATAATCACCAAACTATTCACAATATTGTTCACATTTCTATTCATTGGAAACATGTAAATTTTTACTAAAATTGTCAAACGGTCTCCAAAAATCATGAAATTAGCATCGATGGACTCACAACAGTTCATTCTACCATTCTATAGCCTTAAACTGGAGTTTCATCGGGTTTTAATATGATTCAAAAGGTCTCCAATATAAACTCTAACTTCCAACAGCCATAAAAACTTCAAATGAACAAATAAATGAAATCTAACCACATATTCGGAGATTCTATAGTCCAGGGAGTGTTTTTCCACCTTTTGAACAAATTTTCATTCAAGTTGGATAAAAGCCCCGATTTTGAAAATACCATAAAACGGCTCCCATAGCTAAAATTACTCCGCTAGAATCGTCATACACTAGTTAAAGATCAATTTCACGACGAAAAATAGCAAAAATAGCTTATCGGCACGTCAAATTTGGCCGCGAATCCGTCGTTTCCCCTTCGTTCTTTCCTTTCTCTTTCTCTTTCTTTTCTTTCTTTCTTTTTGTCCTCGGCAACTTCTTTTTTCTTTTGTTTTTGTATTTTATTTTATTTTCATACGAGTACTGTTCACGATACTATTCCATGTCCATAAATGAACAGTCATTTATTTTTTTATTTTTTATTTTTTTCTTCTTCTTCACTCAATTCACATGAGGAATACACATATTATAAATCGATTTCTATTTAAAATCACAATCCGGACTCACTTTTGACATTTTCAAGTTCATTTGTCACATGTACACATGACTTTAAAGGTACTTATATGTGTATTATACTCTTCAGTGTACGTATAAGTCAACCAAATATATTGATTAAAAGCACAGGGTGTTACATTAATTTTGCCAATTTTTAGGATGACTTTGAACTAAGATTGATAATTATACTAACCACTAGATTTTTTTTCTTATTTTATTGTTAAGCAGGAAAACATCGACAATGTCCTCTCAATGCTTGCCGAGGTTGGTACAATGGCTCATTCTCCACCTCCTCCCTCGCAGGTAAAAGAATTTAATTATAATCGGTAAGTCAATTTTATCGATCAGTAAAACGACTTTATCTATCTATCGGTAAAGACATACCAGTCAGTAAATATATTTAACTGATCGGAATACAATATTACCAATCGGTATATATATTTACCTATCGGTATCTTATTCTTTCACAATTGCTGATTTTATTTTTTTGGTAATTTTCTCTAATTGCCACTGTTTTGTGTGCGCCCAACCTCCGAGAATGCTCCTTCCGCCCCTCCACCCCTCCCCCCAAGTAAAATAATTTTATTTTGATCGTAACACTTAGAAATTTTTCCTATAAAATTGATTACCGATCGGTAAAACTATTAATCGATCGGTTAACATATATACCGATCGGTTAACCCTCTTTTTCTTGCACCAACGGTGATTTTCTTTTCCGATAAATTTCTCTAATTCTTCTTGTTCTACGTGCAGCCAACCACCGAGAGGAGAACCAATGATGCTCCCTCCGCCCCTCCACCTCCTCCCTCCCAGGTAAAATAATTATTTTTTTATCGCAACACTTGAAAATATTTCCTGAAAAATTGATAACCAATCAGGAAACATATTAACTGATCGGTTAACCTATTTTACTGATCGGTGTCTATTTCTTGCACCAGCGATGATTTTCATTTTTAATTAATTTCTCTAAATCTCCTTCTCTGCTTGCTGCCAACCACCGAAAGGAGAACTGAAAAGGCTCCCTCCGCCCCCTCCAACTCTTCCCTCCCAGGTAAAATAATTTGTTTCTTTTATCTCAACACTTGGAAATTTTTCCTAAAAAATCGATAACTGATCGGTAAACATATATACCTATACCGATCGGTTAACCTATTTTACCGATCTGTGTCTATTTCCTTCACAAGCGGTGATTTTCTTTTTTCAAAAATTTCTCTAATTTTTCTTGTTCTGGGTGCAACCAACCAACAAGAGGAGGACCGATGAGGCTCCCTCCGCCCCTCCACCTCCTCCCTCCCAGGTAAAATAATTTTTTTTATCGCAACACTTGGGAATTTATCCTGATTATCGATAACCGATCAGTAAAATATTAACCGATCGGTAAACATATATACCGATCGGTTGACCTATTTTACCAATCGGTGTCTATTTCTTGCACCAGCGGTGATTTTTTTGTTTAATTAATTTCTCTAAATGTTCTTCTTTTGCTTGCAGCCAACCACTAAGAGGAGGACTGACTACGCTCCTTCCGCCCCTCTACCTCCTCCACCTCCTCCGTCTAAGGTAAAATATTTTATTTTATTTTTTATCGCAACACTTAGAAATTTTTCCTGAAAGTTCGATAACCGATCAGTTAACCTATTTTACCAATCGATGTCTATTTCTTGCACCAGCGATGATTTTCTTTTTTTACTTAATTTCTCTAAATCTTCTTCTTCTGCTTGCAGCCAACCAACGAAAGGAGGACTGAAGAGGCTCCCTCCGCCCCTCCACCTCCTCCCACCCACGTAAAATAATTTGTTTTTTTATGGAAACACTTGAAAATTTTTCCAAAAAAATCAATAACCGATCGGTAAACATATATATCGATCGGTTAACCTATTTTACCGATTGGTGTCTATTTCTTTCACAAGCGGTGATTTTTTTTTCATAAAATTTTCTAATTCTTCTTATTCTGCTTGTAGCCAACCACCGAGAGGAGGACCGATGAGGCTCCTTCCGCCCCTCCACCTCCTCCCACCAAGGTAAAATATATATATATTTTTTTTATCTCAACACTTGGAAATTTTTCCTGAAATCAATAGCCGATCGGTAAACATATATACCGGTCGTTAACCTATTTTACTGATTTGTGTCTATTTCTTTCACAAGCGGTGATTTTCTTTTTTCATAAATTTCTCTAATTCTTCTTGTTTTGCTTGCAGCCAACCACCGAGAGAAGGATCGATAAGGCTCCCTCTGCCCCTCCACCTCCTCCCACCAAGGTGAAATATTTTATTTTTTTTATCTCAACACTTGGAAATTTTTCCTGAAATCAATAACCGATCGGTAAACATATATACCGGTCGGTTAACCTATTTTACCAATCGGTGTCTATTTCTTTCACCAACTGTGATTTTCTTTTTTGATAAATTTTTCTAATGCTTCTTGTTCTGCGTGCAGCCAACCACCAAGAGGATGACCAATGAGGCTCCCTCCTCCCCTCCACCTCCTCCCTCCCAGGTAAAATAATTTAATTTTTTTATTGCAACACTTGGGAATTTTTCCTAATTATCGATAACTGATCGGTAAAAATATTAATCGATCGGTTAACCTATTTTACCGATCAGTGTCTATTTCTTGCACCAGCGGTAATTTTCATTTTTAATTAATTTCTCTAAATCTTCTTCTTCTGCTTGCAGCCAACCTTCGAGAGGAGGCTCCCTCCGCCCCTCTACCTCCTACACCTCCTCCTCCCTCCAAGGTTAAATATATATATATATATATATATTTATCTCAACACTTGGAAATTTTTCCTGAAATCAATAACCGATCGGTTAACTTATTTTCCGATCGGTGTCTATTTTTTTGACCAGCGATGATTTTTTTTGATAAATTTCTCTAATTCTTCTTGTTCTGCGTGTAGCCAACCACCGAGAGGAGGACCAATGAGGCTCCCTCCGCCCCTCCACCTCCTCTCTCCAAGGTAAAATAATTTTTTTTTATCACAACACTTGGGAATTTTTCTTGAAAAATTGATAACCGATCAGTAAACATTTTAACCGATCGATAAACATATATACCGATCAGTTAACCTATTTAACCGATCGATGTTTATTTCTTGCACCAGCGGTGATTTTCTTTTTTGATTAATTTCTTTAATTCTTCTTCTTCTGGGTGCACAACCAACCTCATGACCTGCGATGAGTGCTGATGTTCCTTCCTCCACACCACTTCCTCCCCCTCAAGTAAACTAATTTGATTTCCTTCGTAACTTATAGTTCATAGAGAATATTCTCGATCAATATTATTTATCGATCGGTAATCTTATTTACCGATTTTTGAACATGTTTACCGATTAGTTTATAAGTTTACAGATCAGTAATATTAGTTATCATTCGGTGAAATTACTTACCAATTGGTATATCATTTTACTTGTCGGTAATATTTGTTACTGTTTTACCCGTGTCTTTACTTATCAAATTTTGACATTTTCTTTGTAATATTTGCATGGTGATATGGTGATATTGTTGCATGCAGCAAAAAGGCAAAACTCTCAAATTTAAGAGTCCAATGGACCCCGCGCATCTCATGAGGTCTCGTGGGCAACCCGATTTAGAAATGACTTCACTTTCGAAAGAATCTAAAAGAAAGAGAAGTGATCGGGAGGATTCAACATTAACTTCTCTTCTGAAAGAACCTAAAAAAAAGAGAAGTGATGGGGATTTTTTGCCTGCGAGACCAAAGAAAACCATGAGATCCGTGATCAATGAAGAATTGTTGGAGACTTCAATTAAGGAGAGGATTGATCAAGTTAATGCCTCCGTCAAACCCTCATCCAAAGGCATTGATGAATTGGTGAACTTCTTGTGGGGGTTGCCAAAAGAGGCAGATCATGTGGTTGTATGCTCGATTGGGGTAACAAGATCACCGTAGGGCAAATTAGGTGCTTAAAACCACCAGAGTGGTTGAAGGACCTAGTCAATAATTTCAAGTGTTATACTAATATATTTATTCACTTACTTGCGTGTGGGATACTAAATAATTTTTCATTTTATTTAATGCAGATAATCGACAACATTGCCACTACACTTGAGTAGATGGCTCAAGTGAAGACTGTGCGAGTTCTAAATATTACTTTTGTTGTGAGTATATCATTTAAACTAAAGACCTTTTCACTTACTGTATAGCAAATACACGATTAATTGTCTGAAATATGATGCAGCATGCTCTGCACAGCGAATGTGATAAGTTTAAGAAGTTTTTATCAGATAGCAATGGCGTATATTTGGTGAATAAGGCGGATCAATTAGCCATCTTTCTGGCCACGAGTGACTCTTGTCTCGGTAGTGTGGGGCAATTGGCACGAGGCAAGGGTTGTTCTACTAATCTTGTACCTTTGTATCAGCCTTCGTAGCAACATTGAGCCCTTGCTGTTTTACTTACGAACAAATGGCATGTCCTGTTGCTTGACTCTCTGAACAAGGATTGCATCGACCGGTACGCAGCAGATGCTGAGGTGCTAGCAGATTATCTTCCTCACCTAGTACAGTACGTAGGAATTACCAAGGATGATGGCATGCTTCCGTTGGAGATCACAGTGCAGAAGGATTTTCCAGTGCAGAATTCAAAGTACATTGAATGTTTTTTTTCTGGCAAACCATTGTCCTTTGGAGCAACCGAGGATGACTGTAAAAGATACAAGATGAAATTTTTGTACCAACTAATCCATTGTAATAATTTAAAATTTGGTCGAGTTTTATAAAATGTTATTTTGTTAATGTTAGTTTTGAGTCTTAACGTAAGTTTATAAAATGTGATTTTTTCCTTTCTCAGTTCATTATTAGTGTTCGCTTGGTACTAAATTTCTATCGGTCAACGATTTATGTAGTATAGGTTCTTACCGATCGGTATAAGTTATTACCGATCAGTTAACAATTTTACTGATCGGTTAATTAGCGGTCCACAGTAAATTTCTTAACCGATCGATCAACGATCCATGTGTTTAGAACTAACCGATCAGTGTAGGTTCTTACCGATCGGTTAACAATCATACTGATCGGTTAATTAATGATCCCCACTAAATTTCTTAACCAATCGGTCAACGATCCATGTTCTAAAAACTAACCGATCGGTTAATAATAATATTGATCGGTTAATTAATGATTTCCACTAAATTTCTTAACCGATCGGTATAGGTTCTTACCGATCGGTTAACAATGATATTGATCGGTTAATTAGCGGTCCCCATTAAATCCCTAAAAGAATTACGAAATGGAAGATAAATATTAAAAAAAACAAAAAAAAAGAATGATCCTTGAAACTCACCTATAGATTAAGGTTCCTATTGGTCGGTTTAAAACTAACCGATCGGTATAGGTTCTTATCGATCGGTTAATAATCCTTCACCGTTGATTCCCCGATTGTTATTAAAAGTTCGGTCCCCGTATAGTAACCAATTATATATTTTTGTACCGATCGGTGATCTCTTCTTCCTAGGTATAGATTTATAAGTTCATCGATAGCTCTTTGGTAAATGACAGATCACCAATCGGTGACCGTTCGGCCAAAATGTTAGTTACTGATTGGTTACCTATCTATTAGTTATCGGTGATCGATCAGTGGTAGCAATTAGGGTATTTCTTTGGTTTCTCTCTTTACCGAAGGGGTTATGTGAGTTGCTATTAGGGAGAGGGAAAAACAGTTAGACACGTCAACTGAGTCACAATGATTTGATTGAAAGATTACTAGTGAGTTGTAAAGGACCTAAAATCTAAATTTTAAAAACTTGGGACCTAAAAACCCAAACTTCGAGGACTCAAACTCTAAAAATCCCTAAACAAAATCTTATTCGTTTTAAAAATGGGTAAGGTAAGGACATGTAATGAATTCGGTGCTATAAAACGTCATTTTTGTCCATTTATGTCTCTGGACCTACTTTTTTCCTACCCTACCAAACAATATTTAATTTTTGGCCTAACAAGGTTCATTTATGTCTTTTAACATTTGCGGCACTAACACGCATGGTTACTTGCTTCTCTTTCTTTAATTTCGGAGTTGTATATGTTGGTACTTTACAATACGCTTTATTCTAACGTGTACATCACTATTGTACACCATTGATTCTCCTAGAATTAACTCGAGGCAATTCAATTATGGTAATAATTTGAGGTAATCTATTAATGGTATATATTTGTGATGTGTACTTCAAATATATCTTTGTATGTCACTTTAGCATTTTTCTTTTTTTAATTCTTGTAGCCATTAGATTGATGGCCTAAGAATGTTCGGTCCCGGACGTCCCACGAATATACATAATAACTAAAATAATTGGTGTTTGAGTTATGCTGCTATATTTTTTTATTTTATTTTCCTTTTAGAAACGTTGTTATATTTATTTTGAAAGACAACATTTACGTATTGAAGAAGAAAATTAACCTTCCAATTATTTGTATATATATATTGCTCTATATCTCTATCAATATAACATAACATAAATTAATTACATTACACTGTCCCATTGTTGTTTCTCTCTGGTTCCTCGTCAACATTTCGGTATTTATACATCATAGAGCAAACCACGTAAAACCCAAAGTTAATCGCACAAGCCACAGTTAAGAACCAAAACACATTATCCAACCTTCCTTTGTTAATATCATCTGGCAACCAATTTGTGACCTTTCTTATTAAGTCCACAACCGCTGTACTTAGGTAAAACCCTACTGCTACAAGGACTGAAGTCATAGCGGTAGCAGTGCTACGTAGCGAAATCGGAAACTCTTGGTAATAAAACATGACTTGCCCAGGATAATGAAATGACTCACCAATACCAACCACAGCGAGGGGAATCAGTAACCACAACGCTGACATTGGCACAATTGCACCCGTTGTTGTTACTAGAGACCTAGCTAAATGTAACCTTCTAGACTCAATTACTGCAAATAAAGTCATTCCAATGATATTTAAGACATGCCCTATTCCTATGTGTTGGAGGGTTGTTGGGGTTATTTTAACGAGTCTCTGGATTATAGGCAAGATGAAACGAGTATAGATAGATAGGAAGATAGCAGTCGATATAAACAAGAACACGAAGAAGGACCCTGCAGGAACTTGAAAGTTAGGTCCTATGTGACGGTTCATGGTTAAGGCTTGAAGGACTACTAGGCTGTTTATGATTGCTATTGAAACGCTTACGAATACACAACTTGCCCATTGTGGGAATAGTTTGATTAAAGTTTTTAGGTCCTCTACTTCTTGGACGGTGCATAGTCTCCATGATTTTGATGCTGTTCCATCTTTATGAATGTTGCTTTCTGTCTTCAATGCTGCACAATTCAAGAACCTACACCAACCAAAAATGAATTGTTTTATGGAAACAAAAAAATAATATTCTTACTTTTTGAATTATATTCTATTTTGTTACTCACCAACCAAATTAAACCCTACTATAGGCATGTTTGGTTTGTGATTACATACACTTTTCTGTCACAAAAATATGTTTAATATGTGCCCAGTGCACGAAGCTCCTGCTTACACAGGTCCCGAGAAAGGTCATTCGGGTTTATTGCATGAAATAAAATGGGTTTTTAGATATTAAAAATTAAAAATAGGGAAGTTTGCTGCACATAGCTCCCACATATTCGAGGTCCTAGAAAAGTATCAAATCACTTTGGGTCTATTGTATGCAACACAAGATATTGTTTTCATGACTCAACAATAATTCTTATTGTTGTGGCAAGGCAGCCAAAAATTTGAGACTTAAAAAAAGTGAAAAGTATTTTAATAGTAAGTTACTATTTTACCCATATCAATAACAAAAACAAACTTTTTATAAATAAAAACTTAGATAAGTTGTTCAAGAAGTTTAGGAAAAAAAGTAAGAGTTGGAGAGAGAGAGAGAGAGAGAGAGAGAGAGAGAGAGAGAGAGGGTTGAGAGGTAATAAAATAAATACCAATTATACCTAAAACTCGACGAGGGAGATGACATCTTGGTGTTATAACGAGCTAGAGCAGTAGAGAGATCATCATGATCACAGTAATAATCTTGCTTTTCAGCTGGTACGTTCACACTTCTCTTCCTGATTGCCGCTACTACCACCCGGGCCAAGCTAGTAAAAGGGCTTCCTTGGGAGTTGCTAACAAAGCGGTAGTACTTGTTTCCCATTAAGAAAACCACAAGCCCAATTGCATTTGCAGTCGCCGCTACGCCATAACCCCATGCCCATCCAACATGGTCTTGAATGAACACAATTATGGTGTAGCCTATGGTGTTAGCAACGTAGTTGGTGAAGAAGAACCAATTGAAAAATATATTTCTATGTTTTTCCTTCTCATATTGATCAGCACCGAAACTTCCTGTTGTGGCTCTTGTTCCCATCCCAAATGCTACCAAAACCATGGCAGTGTAAAGTACCGTGAATTGAATTGCTGATGGTTTTTCACATGGTAGGCCTATATTATTTTGACATTGTGCAGGCCTCAGTGAATTTACCGTTGCCGTCAGCAAGAATAAGAACGTACCCTATAAAATTAATTTTTAGAGCAATGCTACATGGATTAAAAATAATACACCAATTGCTATAAATCACTGTCACATCAACTTTTAACTTTAATACATCAAAATAACATATTTTTTAATAAAATTACAAATTTAATGTAGATGTTTGACACATCAAATTTGTAGCAATTGGTATAAAAATTTTAATCTCCTTAGCATTTCTCTAATTTTTAATTATGTGAAGAAGGAAAAAGAATATCCTACATAATTATTACTAATAAATTTTTTTTTTGAGATTAACTGGTACCGGGGATTCATGTCCCTACTAATCTATCTGGAGTACGACTACAAATGCTATAGGAAGTTGTTGGCTTATTATTGATAGAAATGTACATGTATTGCAAATGATTTTTATAATGCATTAATTAAAATAAAATAAAATATATATAGAAATTTAAATATGATAAAAAATGGATAAGATGGGTAGAAATTGGATGGGAATAAGAGTAAAAAAGTTGAAAGTTAAAATGGTAGAATAGGAAAAAATTATAATTTTTTTGGCCAAAAAAGGAAAAAATTATAATTAAAAAATCTAAAATTGTAAGAGATGCCTGAAAAGTGGAAAAATAGTTAAAATATCAAATTACTATTTTAGCCTTTTTATAGTAAAAGTAAACTTTTTTATAAAACGTCCCGGGCACTTAAGATAAATTTTTAAGGGCATTTTAGGCTCGTGAAAAGTTTCAAAAAAAAATTATAATAATATTATAAATAAATTACAATTTTTATTATTTATTAAAAAAAAATATTATCTAACTACCAAAATTGTAATTATATGAGTACACCATCATATATAGTTATTGAATATGCATATGTTACTTATCTTAACACATGTAAGTTATGATCCAATTACTATATTAATGCTGTATAGAAATTGGTATTCTATTATGCCACTACACAACATGTTACTCAACGGCACTTGAGTCCCTTAATTAACAACATGATTTTCATTAATTATATTATTGACTGTAAAGGATTTAGAGGCACAAACCAGCAAGCCAACGCAGTTAGCAATAAAGATGACAAAGTAGGCGCCGAAGGAGTCTGCTATAATGGCACCAGCTACAGGAGCAAGATTGATGCAACCGCTGACAATACTGTAGATTTGAGCTGCATCTATGCTCTTGATATTGAATTGCTGGATGAAAAAAACGATCAAATTTGCATAACATCCTGATGTAGCAACCGTGAACCCGGCCAACCCCACTGCATGTAGCAACCGTATTAATTAATATATACACATATACAGTACACACTAGGTTAATTAGTACTTATATTATAATATCTATATATATCTATATATAATATAAAAAAAAACAATGTATGTTAATATAATAAGGATGAGAAAGAAGAGGAGACCTATGACGAAAGGGAAGGTAATCCATCCCCCGCGTTGGCGATCCACGAGGACGCCCTGGTTATTGCTTCTTGCTTGAACCTCATGAACAGGTGCAGCCATGTCCCAATTATTAGCTAGCTCCTAGCTAGGGGAAAGAACAGCAAGAGAACTAATGAGACCCAGAAATCAATTATCAAACAAGGAAAGAAATCTGGATTTTAATACTCGGTGATGGATGTAGTTGTTACTTAATTGTTGGGGATGAAAGTGATGAGCAATAGCTATAAATAAGTAGTGTACGTGACTACGTGTGTGGCATCTTTTCTTAACCGATAGTATTGGGTGAAAAAGCAAGAGTCAGAGAATCAATTACTTTGCTCTGTGAAAAGAACAACTAGTTTATTAATTCACGAATATAATTGCGTTAGAGTTGCAATACCCGTCATTAATAACCAAATAAAAATATCATAGAGAAGTTGACCAAGATGTGAACTCACAACTTTTGGTGAGATCACCTCCAACTTGATGGTAATTGGCGGTAAGGCAATCACAAGATTATATTATATGTATATAATACTTTTGGTGTTTAAAAATATGTCAGTAAATCTATGTACGTATATATTAGATATGTATTCAACGTGTCACTATTTTTACTAACTTTTCAAAATTATTTCTTTAAAGTTATAGTTACCTTTTATTTTTTAAATTAGTTATGGGCCAAAACTAAGGCTTTGATATCCTGTTAAAAATCACTTAATCTAAAAGTTATAGCTATCAAATAAAAACTCAACAATACATATCAAGTTATTATTAACAAAATCAACTTAAATATAAAGTAATGACATTTTCAATAATTATCTGTTGCCTCTGACGGTCCACTATCCAGGTTCCACGTATCTCCCTCCGCTGCACTTTCCTGTATT